>CM057450.1:739308026-740558026 GCA_016271365.2 Neoceratodus forsteri
TACCCCACTGGCCACATTTTCTCCAACATTGGGGCAACTGCCTATATTTTTGTCCTATTTGGAGTGAGAAAATACATTGCCAACACCTTCCATTTGAATTCTCTCCAGCTGCCTGACCCAGTTGTCTTATAAACTGTTTGCCAAATTGTGTCCCATTTTTACCCGGGGTATGCCCACCTCTCTCTCCCATTTATCCTGTATGTGTTGAACCATTTCTTTCCTAGTGTCTGTGGTCAGCATTGTGTATTGTCTGAAAATCAAGTGTGTACTCGCTGGTTGGTTAGCCTCTTCTCAAACCATACCCAAAACAGAGACAGGTGTCTGAAAAGTTATTTTGTATACTCTAGGTTCCCAAGGAAGGTTTTAACCTGCATATATCTGAAGAAATTCATATTTGACAGGTTGAATTTTATCTGTAGCTGTTCAAAAGTTTGGATCCTACCCCTCATAGAACTGGTGAAATAAATATAAGACCTTTCTGCTCTCAATGCTTGAAGCTTGTATCAAACTTTGCTAGAGTAAAGTTTGGTGCCACCTAATTGGAACAAGGATAACTGTCTGGAAGGGGCTTGAGTCCTGTGTTTAGCTGTTAGGCACTGGTTCAATGTATGCCTTGTCTGTCTGTTTTGAACTGGCTTGTCTCTGAGTTTGTTCTGATTCACCAGGCCTAAAACCTAAGTGGTGCTCCTGGTGCCAAAGAACCTTCAGTTTGTAAACATGGTTTCTGGGAATGCCGTAGCAGCTCCACTATGTGTGAAATGTTTGTTGCCATAAAGCAGTTTCTAAGATTCGGTAGTCCTAAACCTCCCCTTGCTTCTGTCTCCGGAGAAGCTCCGCTGTCACCTCGGCAGACCCTTTCCCATTCTAAATTAAGGTTTTGTTAGCCTTTTGGGGTTCACACCACTCACGTCTGAGTTTAAAATGTAAAAATATTATAAAGCATATACAAATATGAGATTTGTACGTGCTTTATAAATTAACATATATGATCCACTGTGGTTCCATGCATCAGGTATTCAAAACTGCCTTAAGGAAACGTTTACTCCTGGATCGCTTTGTTCCTGCTCCTAATTATATCCATAAACCATATACCTTCCCATGCTACCTGTATTGTGCATCCTATCTCTAGCAGTGCCTACTTACATGATGTTCTACCTGTTGTATATACCTAGTTGTGTGTACTTTAATGTAATACTTTATTCCATCATATTATTTAGATCCATTTGTAATGTGTTTGTAATCACCAAACTGTGTTCATATCTCTGCTTGCTCTGATGTCTTCATTTTACTGTTACCTCCCAGGTTGTACCTAAAAAGTAGTAGTAGAAGCTTTATTTATGAGGCACCAGGGGTGTAGCCAGAAATTTCCATTTTGTACACAATCTCCAACAGTTACACCCCAATTAAAAAAATGTACACATCCTTTCCAAATAGCACCCCTTCCAAACAAGTCAGATTGTTGTCAGATGACTCTACTCTCTAAAGAGGTTATAGGTGTATTGACACCCCAGTGGCCTACACTAACCCAAATACTACAGATTGGAATGATAATATTAACAGAATGGCTTATGGTTTGTGACAGGCACTCAACAAAACTATACACAAATGTGTACAGTGAGTATGCCTGTCTACACCCTTAGCACTCTTCCCTGAAGGTTCAGGGCACTATACAGAAATGACAGGCAATAAATAGCTAAAACAGACATAAATAGCTTAAATAATACTCTAAATACATATAAACAGTAGCGGAAGAGGAAAACAGTGATTCTTTCAATCCCAAAATTTATTTTATTCTTTGGTAACCAGGAGGGCCCACTAGGCACAGGTGCCTGTTTTCAGGGGCAGCCCAGGAACACTGGGGAAGTTAAGGACTTGCTCAGAGTCACACAGTATGTAAGTGGAGGTTGTGGAATCATACCCAGGTCTGCCTGCTGGATGTGCCAAGCTCATTCACAGCTCATTACTCTAACCTCTAGGCTACACTGCCAGCCTGTGCCTAGTTGAACAGAAATGTTTTAATTCTCTTTAAAGGCCTCCACTGAGGGGATTCCCTCAGTCCCCTGGGTAGGACATTCTACAAAAGAGGGCTGGCTACTTCAAACATATGATCTAATGACTTTAGCTGAACCCTCAGAACTGAAAGGAGGCCCTCATTGGAGGAGGGAGGGGGTGCACCTTATCAGGATGCAGGATCTCTGCCATGTAGTCAGGGCCCAGCCTGCATAGGGCTTTATAGGTTAGAAGACCAACCTTGAAAGTAACACGCCACTTCACAGGTAGCCAGTGCAGACCCTGCAGTACCTGGTTCACATGGCTAGACCTCAAAAGGCCAGTCAGCAACCTGGCAGCTGCATTGTGCACCAGCTGCAGGGGTCATAGGTACCCCATCCAAGGTACAGCGCATTACAATAATCGATCCTATATGTCATGAACGCATGCACTAGTGTTGGCAGGTCTTCAGTGGAGAGAAGGGAATTAATCCAGTTGATATTCCTCAGATGGTTAAAAAAACAAGATAATACTTTTTCTTGTGTACTTACCTGGTAAACAAAACTAACTATATAAAATTAAAAATATGTACTACTAGTGATGTCTCTTATGGTATAGGAGATGTCAGTCACACATTGGTTGGGGCAGACGAGTTACTTAGCTTCACTTTGCAGTCCTTTGACCCAATAAGCACAAGATGGTGTCTTTATGTCATAAAGGTCATCACCACAGCACCTAGTAACTTATATTACAAGGGTGCCCAATGTGGGTGCTGGCCTCAACCATTTGGCTGTGAGCTCCAGCAAGGGCTCTGTGTTTGAGGGAAGAGATGACATGTGAGAAGTATAAATGCCTAAATAAACTGCAGTATGAGCTGGCAGAAATTCACTTTGGCTCGGCTGCAGGATGTCTTTTAGGTGCATGCGAGTGCTCCACTCCCTAGGTATAATTTCTTCTGTCACTCCCTGTAGCTGTGCTGAACTCTGTTATCTGAAAATGTGGTTGCTAGGGAGGAGCATGTGTGTGTGTGTGTGTGTGTGTGTGTGCGTGTGTGCATGTGATGGCCTCCCATACTGCTAGGGAAAAGGTTGCATGTGACCTAGTTTTAGCAGTGTTACACAACTTGACCTTTCATTGTTTCAGCTGAAAATACAGAGCTCCTTAGCATACAGAATCTGCCAACAGCATTGAGCTGAAACATACAAGACTGTGCTGTGCACACAGGTCCACAATGTATAAGTAAGTCAGGGTATGAAATTCACAACCCCTTGCAGCAGCCTCTCAAATTATTTCACTCACTAATCCTCTTCAGGGAACATATTGTGTGGAGACTTTAACCTTAACTGGTCTGGTGAGAAAGTAAAGTCAGAAAAGCTTGATCTCTCCCAACTTCTCACTTTCCTTACCAGGCACTCCACTTAAAACTTAAAACACTCCCTACTAGATTTGCTTGTTACAAACATGATTAACGAAATACTTTTGGCTGGCACCTGCCTGATTCTGTCAGTGACCTTTTACCCATTTTTGCTATCTGGAGGCCTCGTTTGGACTGTTCCCTGAATGTACCTCCCAGGTTGCTCCAGTTCAGTGACCTTTTAAACTGCATATGCAGGACTTTGTTCGTGACCTTGTCAATGCTGACTGGTCTTGCCGACACCCTCTCCTGCATTAATACTGCCTTAACCACATTTCTCAATGTATCCACTGAAATGCACCATAGGTATGTATTAGTCACTAAATATAGACTGCGGGCTCTGACACACACTGGCTTGTGAGTGACCTCCTTGCTCAAATGGAAACAAAGGATGAACACTGAAAAAGTACAAACTATTTGGTATGGCATCTGATAGGGATGAATATCAACAAGCATTTGTCAATGCCGAATGTTTGCTTGCTGGTATTGGCATTGGTAGTGCAGGAGTTAGAGATGCATAATAGAATGGCCGTGCAGTATTGACGTAACGCCAACCCCATCCCACTACAAAGACTTACAGACCTTGGGGTGTGCCTTTGGATCGTTGGCCTTAACACCCATGCTATTCCCTCCTCACCCTGCAGACACCGGCAGGTGTCACAGTGTGCCTTGAGGTCTTCAGCCCTTATGCTCACCCCATTCCATAAGGAAATAAGCTGAGATGGGTACAGTACAGTAGAATGAGATGAATGTTAGGGCAGAGACCCCAAGGCACACCTTGATGCCTGTCATTGGCTGCAGGGTGAGGGTGGAATGGCGTGAGCATTACGTCCAATGACTTAAAGTCACATTCCTGGACGCCTGTCAGTCTGTACAGGTGGGCGTTACAGTTGGAAATTCTAGCGCCCGGGCATTTGTTGGTATTTTGCTCCAGATTTTCAGCATGGGCTTTTTGGGACTCCACCTCATGAACAGTGGCAGTAGCATTTCATTACTCTATCCCAAAAGGTGATTTCACGACAGTGAGTATGCATCAAAGCACCACAGGTGCAAAACACATTTTGGGCAGGATGTGAAAAATGTCAGCTGTACTGTTCATGAGGAAGTGTGAAGAAATGGCAATGTTGAAAATCTGGAGTGAAAATTTAAGAAAGTGGTCAAGTTATGAGTGTGTGTAGAAACTGTGCAACATACCGTAACGCAGTCATTTTTGAATGTTTTCACCAAATTTTCAACATGGCCTTTTGGGACCCTCCTTTCATGAACAGTGGCACTGTGATCTTGTTACTCTGTAATGAAAGTTGATTTAGACAGCATCACACACTATTCTGCGCCACAGGCAAAAACACATTTAGGGAAGAATGCAAAAATGACAGCTCTACTTTTCATAAGGTGTGGAAAAGTGGCAGTGTTGGAAATTTGGAGTGAAAATATTAAAATTGATGAAGTTACAGGCGTGCATAGAAACTGCAATGGACCCGTAATTCAGTCATTTTGAGTTTTTCACCAAATTTGCAACAAGAGCTTTTGAGTCCCTGCCTCATGAACAGTGGCACTGTCATTTCATTAATTGGTCCTAAAAGGTGATTCCATGTAGCAACCGCAAAATCACCTTTGGGACAGAGAAAATGACAGTGCCAGTGTTCACGAGGTGGGGTCCCAGGAACCCCAAGTTGAAAATTTGGGACCAAAATTCCAAAATTGGCTGAGATATCAACCTAAGTTGACAAGTTAACAAGAGTGGCAGCAGGAGGGGCAGGGAACTACAGACCAGTCAATCTTACCTCAGTAGTGGGCAAGATTATGGAGGCACTCCTTAAGGAAAGGATAGTGCAACACCTGGAATCCATATAGCACAGGATCCAAGACAGCATGGGTTTACAACAGGAAGGTCCTGTCAAACTAATCTCTTAGATTTCTTTGACTGGGTAACCAGAGTGGTGGACCACGGAGGTGCTGTTGATGTTGCCTACCTTGACTTCAGCAATGCTTTGATACTGTGCCACATAGACTGATTAATAAGCTAGGTAGGCTCAGGGTGGGTCAGAAGTTGGTCAACTGGGTGGCAAATAGTTGGCAGGCAGAAATCAGAGAGTGGTGGTAAACGATATACAGTCAGAAGAGAGCAAGTCACAAGTGGGGTACCTCAGGGATTGTCTTGGAGCCAGTCCTCCAATATCTTCATCAGTGACATTGCAGATGGACTGGAAGGAAAGGTTTGCCTGTTTGCAGATGACACCAGGATCTGCAGCAGAGTAGATGATGCAGTTGGGGTGGGCAGAATGAGAAGCGATCTTGAAAAACTGGCAAAATGGTCTGAAGAGTGGCAACTGGGGTTTAACGAAAGAAGTGCAAGATCATGCACATAGAGAAGAGAAGAGAAACCGTGAAGCTACGATAGGCTGGGAGGAGTTGCTGGCAATCACAAGGGAAGAAAGAGACTTGGGCATCATCATCATCATCACAGATGACCTGAAATCATCCAAGCAGACCACTAAAGCAGTAGGTAAGGCTAGCGGATGTTGGGGTGTATTAGTAGGGGTATCACAAGTAGTAAGAGGGAGGTAATAATCCTCTTTACAAGACACTGGTTAGGCCCCATCTGGAGTACTGCATGCAGTACTGGAGGCTGCACCTGCAGAAGGAAATTAACAAAATGGAGGCAGTCCAGAGAAGGGTAACCAAAATGATGCGGGACTGCATCAGAAAACATATGAGGACAGATTAATGGAGCTCAATATGTATACCCTAGAGCAAAGGAGGGAGAGAGGTGATATGATCGAAACATTCAAGTATCTTAAGGGCATTAACAAGGTGAGTCTAACAAGTTTCAATATAAGAAAATAGCAGGACAAGAGGACACAGCATGAGATTAGAGGGAGGCCGATTAAGGGGTAATGTGAGGAAGTTCTTTTCACAGAAAGGGTGATGGATACATGGAGTGGCCTACCTCAGGAAGTGATGGATATGAATACAGTGCAGGGCTTCAAACAGGCATGGGATAGGCATAAGGGAGCAATACAGATGAGTATGAATAGATAGGCCATTGACAGAGCAAAGGCCGATGGCACATTTATATGGTAGAAAAAGAAATGGGCAGACTGGATGGGCCATGCGGTCCTTATCTGCCATCAGCTTCTATGTTTCTATGTTTCTCTTGCAGTTAACAAGTGAAGTGAGATGGGAAATAGGGTGAACGTTTAGAGAGGAGGTCCCCCTTTGTGAAGTGGAAGACATCTGGCAGTCTTTCAAGCCTAAAGAATGGAGCTGAAGAAGAATGAGAGGTTAAGTAGCTGAGTCAGTAGAAGAGCAATTGCAGGAGAGGAAATGTAGAGGAGTTTGGGATCAAGCCCATCAAGTCTGGACTTGGACTGATTAAGGAAAGAGAGGGCAGCAGTGTTTCATGATTGGTAAATGGGAGGAAAGTGGAACTCCAATGTGGATTGACAGGGAGAGGAGCAAGGTGCAGGAGGTAGGGGAGTAGAGCCAGTACCATGGGAGAGGGAAGGGCACAAGTAGTGAAAAACTTGCTGAAGTGAGCAGCCACAGATGAAGGGTTAGATAGTGGTGAGTCATTAACCCTGAGAACAGGGGAGTAGACTGGGTTGGTGGTCAAATGTGACTGGATTATCTTCCAAAATTTGGCTGGGAGTAAAGGTTACTCTACAGGTTGGATTTGAAATAATTTGTTTAGCAGCCTGGACAGCCTTGGTGCATTTGTTTCTCAGGGCCCTGTAGTAGAGAAGATCAGGAAGGAAGAGGCATAATTTGCCTGACCAAGTGAAGTCATGGGACTGTTATAGGGTTGGATAAGATCCTGTCCCACTTGTTATGCAGAGAGAGTTAAAGATCAAATGCACATATTTAAGAAAAGTTTGAATTCACTTGAATTAAAGTCCCTGTGTCATGATTAGTATTTGCTGAAAATATCATGCTGTTTGGTTTTGTGGTTTTCTATAAATCAACATCTGTTAATGTGCTCTTCAGTAACTGAAAACAGTGAAGATTGTTCTGTCCCTATGAGTGAGCAATGACATCATTCTAGGATGGATATGTTGTTCATCCACACTCATTGGCAGGTATCCTTGCGCTTAAATCTTGCCGAAGGTCTTCAAGCTTGCTCCTCCCACCCACCGGGTGGTATAACCTCGCCTCCGCCCCATGACGCCAGATCTTCCTTACCGCTTGGAAGCTCAGGTTCCTCCTTAACGCTCGTGCTTGAGACTGGTTCCCTTTTATTCCGCTTACGGATTTAAAATAAATTTTGCGAAAAGACTTCAGTCTTGATCCCTCGCTGCTGCGATGGACAAATCGACTCCCGGTTTGGAGATGCCCATGCAGGCAGAAGATGTCTCAGACGGATCCACACTCCGTGTGTCTACTGCTTAGGCCTTGAGCGACCGCGGGCTTGCGACCTGTGCTCATCTTTCTCGGCCTACGTCCTCGAGACCGCATGCCCGATTGCAACTGGGCCGCCCCAGAAGCGCTTCTCCGTGAAGTCCAAGGAGTGCCCTGGCGGTGTCCACGGCGGGCGCGTCGGCGGATCAGCTCGAGCGGATGATCGCCTCGAAGAGGAGGCGGCGCGGGTCGATCTTTCCTCGGCCGCGCATTTATCCCGCTGTCTCTGGGTTCTTCCTACACAGCTTCTTTTAAGGAGCTTTGTCTGTCCCTCTCCACTAAGGGAGAAGGGCCTCGCCTGCTGGACCTTATTCTCGGTCCAAAAGAAGGACAGGGTAGTCCCTCCGTCGACGCTCTTGGGAGCGGGAAAGGTCCCTCTCCCAGTCGTCGACCGTCGGCCGGTCGAGCCGGCTGGCCGCCACTGGCCTCACGGTGTCCCGTCAGGTCAGTTGACCGAGACTCCCACCGGCAAGTCGAGATTTTTCTCGACCGTTGGATGGGCTGTCGCCTTTAGCAGCCGAGATTCCCTCTCCCGTTCCCGGGAGGAGTTGAGGATCCGTGGCTCACCTGTGCCTCCGGTTCGGAGCCCTCGGATGGAGCATCCGAGCCAAGGGAGTGCCGTTCCGCCGACACCTCCCGCGCACCACTCGGAAATTCCGGGACTCTCGGTCTCGGTCTCGGACCTCTTGGCGGTCCAGCCCGATCCCACCGTCATAGGCGGTCTCGGTCTCGGCTCAGCGGTAAGCGCGTCGCCGCTCGTCCTCGCTCCTCCTCCTCGGACGAGGGAGGCTTCGGGCGTAAATTACGCCGCGACGTAGAGACCTTATGTTGCAACAGCTCCTCCTGACCGGGAGTAAGCCGACCCCTCGCCTTCCCGGCCATTAATGGCTGTCACCGAGCGGCCGACACAACCCTCGACTTATCCGAGGCCTATACCCAGGCCGGTTGTTCGCCAAAACCAGCTGCTCCACCGATTCCGTGGAACCTCCGCCTCCACAGCCACCATTGGGGCTCCGACCAAGGATTCTCGGTCGGCTAAGGGTCTACCCCATCGGCTGTCAGTTACCCTCACTCCCGACCGACCTCGGCAGGTGAAGGGTGGCTCAGGCCAGGCAGCTCTTGAGGACTGTTCGAGTCCGAAGATGATTCCTCCTTTTCTCCAAGCGACTGGACTTGGAGTCTTCAGGAGGTCAGTCAATGGACGATAGCCCGTCGTCCTTCCTAGGACTGCTTCGCTCATCTCGGAGTCCACCGGATGGAGCTCGAACCTGTTTCCAAACGGGCCAGGTATCCCTCACGGAGATTCTGGACCGAGGATTCTCCGGACGGAGGCTCTTCCGGTGGCCGAGGCCATAGTGGGTCGGCACTGGAGCTTTGGCAGCGCCCTGCTTCCTGCCCTGCGCCTTCGGCCAGGATGGCCAGGAAGTATCACGGTCCCTAGGTTCCTTGTCGGTTTTCGGAACACCCCTCGCTGAGGGGTTGGTTACCGACAGCGTTTTCGGGCGCCCGGCAACGCCAGGGATGTGGACAAACCTCCTGACAAGAGTCCAAGAAATTGGACTATGTCGGGCGAAAAGTCTACACTGTGTCCTCTCTCGGCCTTGGCCAGGCCAGTTCGGCCGCCTCATGGCACATTTTCTCATGCCCTGTTGGGCTCCCTGGATGAGGTCATCCTCATCTTCCCGCCCATCTGCAGACTACGGTTAAGCAGGTGCGGGACCAGGGCAGGCAGTGGCCAAACAGCAGCTCCAGACTGCTTTGGATATAGGGGACTCATGTGCCAGATCGGTGGCGGCTGCAGTGGCTATGCGTCGGCGGGCTTGGCTGAGGATATCCACCTTTACTTCGGATACCCAGCACAAGTTGGCGGATGTTCCCTTTTGGGACTGACCTCTTCGACCCTGGGGTGGAAGGTCACCTGCAGAGGATCGAGAAGTCCAATGCTACCTTGACTCGGTCTCTTCCGCCAGAAGGACAAAGGCCGAAACCACAGCCTAAGCTCCTTTCGTCCTTCTGTGCCCCGGCGGCGCCTGGCCCAGCATCGCCAGGGCCAGCAGGCTCGGCCTGGCATCCCAAACCCAAGCCGCTGGCTTCCTCTAACAGGAGGCAGGGAGGAAAAGGCCCAGGAGGTCCCTCGGCCGGTCCCTCCTCCAAGCCTGCCCAGTGACGGGCTGAGGTGTCGCCCCATTCCGTCCACCTACCCCTGGGTCCCCGTGGGGGACGGCTCCGCACTTCTCGTTCGCCCTGTTCAGCTGTTACCACGGACAGGTGGGTCTTGGAGGTGGTGGGAAGAGGCCTGCCTCTGGAATTGAGCAGGCACCACCCTTCAGAACCGTCGCGCCTCGGGGGCTTCGGGTCCCCAGCCTCACTGGTGGCTCGCGAGCCGACATCGCTCTCCTCCTCCAGAAGGAGGTGATAAGAGGTGGTGGACCCTCCTTCAGACCCAGGGTTTGTGTCCAGGTACTTCCTGGTTCGAAGCAGACGGGGGCTGGCGCCCATTCTCGACCTACTACGGCAACAAGTTCCTAAGGTCTCGAACCTTCAGGATGGTCACTCTGGCTCAGATAATACCATCCTTGGAACGCGGCGCGGTGGTTCTGCTCTCTGGACTTGCAGGACGCGCTTTTTCACGTCCCTATCCGTCCATCTCACCAGAGATTCCTTCGCTTCGAGCGGAAGGATCCCTTTTAGTTCAAGCCATGCCCTTCGACTTGTCTCCAGCTCCCAGGGTCTTCACCAAATGCATGGCAGTGGTGACAGCATTCCTGCGGCGCCGAGGGTCCAGGTGTACCTTACCTGGACGACTGGCTGATAGCAGCTCCTCCAGGAAGGAGAGGCGAGTGGTCCAGAGATCTGGCCCTCCAGGTCTGCTCTCAACTGGGCCTCCTTATCAACGAGGCCAAGTCGGAACTCGAGCCAAAGCAGGTGATTCTATTCATCGGGCGCAGCTCGACTCTCTGAGCCAGAGCGCCGCCCCGGCGGACAGGGCCGGGTTCTTTCTTCCTTGCCCGATCATTCTGGTTGGGCATCGCGCCCTGCCCGGGACTTCCTGCGCCTCCTGGGTCTCATGGCGGCCTGCACCAGCGTGGTCCGTTGGGCCCGCTGGAACATGCGTCCCTTCAATGGGGACTGGCCAGCCAGTGGTCACAACGCCAGCTCCTTTGGACCAGCTTGTGTCGGTGACTCAGGGATGTGGAACGCTCTCCAGTGGTGGACCGTTCCAGATCATTTGCAGGAGGGCATCCTGCTCGTCCGCCCGGAGCCGACGGCTCTCTATCGACCGATGCCTCTCTGATGGGTTGGGGTGCCCATCTGGGGAACACCGGCTCATGGCTTCTGGTCCCCGCGGGAGTCCCGATGCCACATCAACCTGCTGAGCTCCGAGCGGTCCGCCTAGCTCTCACCGCTTGCTCCGCTCCTCCGGGTCAAGTGGTCCGAGTCCAGACGGACAATACCCACCATGTTCTATCTAAACCGCCAGGGCGGGACGTGCTCCATGCTTCTATGCAAGGAAGCTCTGCATTTGGTCACTGCAGCGCAGCCTGGAGGCGGATCTCCTAGCCATTCATGTGGCAGGAGCCTCCAACACCCTGGCCGATGCCCTGAGCCGATAGGGGCTGCATCCCACGAGTGGTCTCTCCTGCCAGAGGTAGTACAGCATCTGTTCTCCCATTGGGGCACACCTCAGGTGGACCTGTTCGCCTCCAGGGAGAACATGAAGCTGAGACTGTTCCATGCCCGCCCTCAGCAGGGCTCGCTGCAGGGGATGCCTTCTCGAGGCAGTGGACCCCGGCCTCTTTACGCCTTTCCCCATTTCCCTTGATCCACAAGAGTGCTTCTCAAGGCAGGAGGGACAAGGCGAGGTGATTCTGATAGCCCCAGACTGGCCTCGCCAGTTCTGGTACCCAGATCTCCTCAGTCTCAGCTCCAGGACTCGCGGCAGCTTCCAGCTCGCCCGGACCTGCTCTCAGTCAATCAGGGAAGGTGTTCCATCCGGACCTTCAATCCTCTGCACCTGACGGCCTGGTTCCTGGCGGCTAGAGTTCCAGGCCTTGGGTCCTTTCCGACGAGGTCCTCAATGTAGTTGAGGCGTCCCGTAGGAGTCGACCAGAAAATGCTATGCCTTCAAATGGAAAAGGTTTTCCATTTGGTGTCAGGGCAAGGGCTTGGACCCTTCCTCCTGTTCCTTGGCAAGCATCTTGGACTATTTATGGTCCCTTTCTAATCAAGGGCTTAGGTCGACGACCCTAAGGGTGCACTCTGGCAGCCATCTCTGCTTACCGGGCGTGGGCGGGAAGCAGTCGAGGCTCAGGAGAAGGTGGTCTGGCGCTTTTCAAAGGCCTTGATCACATTTCCCTCCAGTGCGGGAACCCCCACCTCCATGGGATCTACTGCTGGTACTGGCAAAGCTCATGGGCAAGCCATTCAACCTATGCACAGGTGTGCCTCTCTCACCTGTCGTGGAAGACCGCCTTCTTGGTGGCTATCAGTCCAGCCAGAAGGATGGGAGAGCTCCAGGCGCTTCTATCGAGTCTCCTTACCTGGTCTTCCACAGGGACAAGGTTGTCCTCGCCCCACCGAAATTCTTTCCGAGGTGGTGTCGGAGTTTCACCTTAACCAGGTGTTGACTCTGCGGTGTTCTACCCCAATCACACCTGGGAATACAGGCTCATACTTTGGACCCTGAGGGCTGCTTATTATAAGGAGCGACGGCTGAAATTGGGAGAGGTTCGCCAGCTGTTTGTCACCACGCTGAAGCCGCACCTGGCAGACCTGCAGCCAAGCGGACGATAAGCAGGTGGGTCACTTCCTGCATAGCTCTCGCTATAAGTTGGCGGGCATGGAGCCTCCCAGAGGGATAAGAGCTCATTCTACCCGCCATACTGCTGCAACGGTGGCTGCTTCCAGGGACGCCCCTATCCAGGAAATCTGCAGGCTGCTACCTGGAAGTCAGCAAACACCTTCATTACCCATTACCACATCGACCTTGAGTCACGCGGATGCTGGTTTTGGGGCCTCGGTTCTCCAGCTCTCTTCCCAAGTAAGTATTGGGGTGTGCTCTTGCCCCTCCTCCCGGAGAACTGCTAGGAGTCTGCCAATGAGTGTGGATGAACAACATATCCATGTCCCTAGAATCCAGGTTACTCACCTGTAACAGGAGTTCTAGGAATGGTATATGTTGTTCATCCCTGACTCTCCCGACCTCGGCTTGACGACAACCTGAGCTTCCAGCGGGCCAGATCTGGCGCATGGGGCGGAGCCGGAGTTATACCACCCGGTGGGTGGAGGAGCAAGCTTGAAGACCTTCCGCAAGATTTAAAGCGGCAAGGATACCTGCCAATGAGTGTGGATGAACAACATATACCATTCCTAGAACTCCTGTTACAGGTGAGTAACCTGTATTTATTGTCTAGCCTGTTGCTTCAGAAATTAAGTCCCTGATTGACTGAAAAAGCTGTTGCAGTTCCCATTCAAAGCAGTCTGCACAGCTGATTGTTTTCACTCAAAGTTTGTTACTAAACCATCTGGTTTGTTTTAGATAAATTAGCTTAAAATCTATAATTCTGTTCTCATAAAAGTTGATAATTTGAGTTTCAGTGCTGAACTGCAATGGTGTGAATCAATGTCTGTGAGAAATTACCTTGTCTGTATTACAGCTGTCAGTTCTTTTTCATCAAAACTCTGCATTGTTTTCTGGCTGTATAACACAGGGTTGTTTAATGGGTATAAAATAAATCTAAAGTTTGTTAATTCATAGAAGCAGTGTGTCTTTGATGTAGCCTCCAAAAATAGGTTCATGTGAGAACAATTTTTATGTCAGATTGACAAACAGGTGTCTGCCACACTCTGCTATTTCTCGGACATGTACTGTATGAACTCACAAAATTCAGTTCTTTGAGGATTTCTGTGTGACATCATGTATATGTATAACTAGAAATACTACATGGCATCCTGATGCCCCTGTCTCTTGCCTGGGAGTTGAGGCAGCAATACTCTGCTGCCCCCTATACCGTGCCCCACAAGCCCCTGTCTCCTGTCCCCATTTATTTATTTATTTAGTTTTTGTTGACTGTGTAAGTGAACTAGACAAATTCTGCCTATTTTCAGGCATGACCTGGGGAGGGGATACAGATGAATGCCAACTGACCTGAACCAGATTAAGCTGTTGGTGGTATTTTTAGTGAATGGGGAAATTATGCCACTGCACCGGGAAATTCCTACTCTTTTTGAGAAGTGCCATGGGATCTTTAACATCCACCTGAACTACCACCAGAACAGGCAGATGGGACCTCGGTTTAACGCCTCATCCGAAGATGGCACCTCAGGAGTGCAGCATCCCCGTATGCTGCACTACAGTGTCAGTATTGGGATTTAACCCAAGTGCCTGGTGGGGATAGAACCCACAGCCTTCTGATCTCCTGGCCTCAGAGGCGAGTATGCATTTGAGGGTGCTACACCCGCTGCCCGCTATCTTTTCTACATAGTCAGGGCTGCTGCACTTTGTTGTCCCCTGCACAGACAGTTGAGGCTGCTGCACCCTGCTTCCTCTGTCCCCACCCCACAGTCAGGCCAGTGCACCCTGTCGTCCCCTGTTTCTGTCTCCACAGTTGGGGATGCTGTGCTGTGCTAAGCATAGAGTCCGAGGTCCCTGCCTTCACGCTTGGGGCTGTTGCACAATGCAGCCCCAAGCCACCAGAGGTGGGGTATTGCTGCACCTGCTATCCACTTCCATTGCCCCAAATGGGCAAGGCTGCTGCACCACAAGCACCCTGTCCCACAGTCAGGGTTGCCATACCCTGATGCCCCCTTGTGTCCTGCCACAAGGTCAGAGCATCTGCACCATGCTGTCATCCAAGGCTGCTGCATCCTGTGCCTGTCTACATGGTCAAGGCTGCTGTGGCAGCTGTGCCCTAGAGCCACATGCCACAGTTAGGGCAGCTGCTTCATGCTGCCACTTGCATAAAGACAAGGTAGGGCATGTGCTGCACCCATACTGAACATACCGAATTTGCCAGCAGATAAGGCCTTATGTTCTATCAAGTTCGCTCCTCGAGTGTGCAGCTAGCAACACTCTTATACTGCAGCTGCCCCTCCCTCCTCCTCTGACCCTCCCTCTTACCCTATCCCATCCCCTTTGAAGCAGTCCACTGCTCTACAGGATACCAGTTCTGCAAGCAACGTGTTCCACCATACACCACTCTCTCCATAAAAAGTGTCTTCTTATTTCCTTCCTGACCCTTCCCTTCCAATCTGAGATCGTGATCTCGAGTGTCCCACCCCTTAACTTGAGTAGTCTCTCCATGCCTGTCTTGTTTATTCCTTCATGTACTTGAAGGTTTCAGTCATATTCCCCTGTCTCTCCTCTCTCTTCTCCAGTGAGTACATGTTCAACTCCCTCAGCCTGCTCACATAGGGTATGTCCCCAGCCCCTGGATCATCTTTGTTGGCTCTGATGCACCTTCTCCAGTAACTTAATGTTCCTCTTCAGGTATGGGTACCAGTACTGCATGCACTACTTCAGTACTTCAGGTGTGGCCTAACCAGTGACCTATACAAGGCAGGATCACCTCCTCTCCTTGAAGATATACTCTGGCAATACAACCCAGCTTTTTGTTGGGCTTTGCAGCTGCCTTCCTGCATTGTGCTGAGTTGTTCATTGAGCCTGTTATAATCACTCCCAGATCCTTCTCCTTCTCTGTCACTGCCTCCTCCTCCGTCATGGCTAGCTGAACCCCTACCCAGCTGGTAGCTCCTTCTTGGATTTTTCCCTGAAATGTAGCACCTTGCACTTTTTGGCATTGAACCCTAACTGTCAGGTGTCTGACCAGGTCTCCAGTTTTGACAGATCATCCTGCAATCCATGGCACCCTCCTAGGTCATCCACTACTGCTCCCATCTTGGTGTCATCTGCTTCCTCAATTCTCAGTTTTATGCCCTCCCACCTCTGGTTAGTGTCCATATTAGTTTGGATTCTGGCTAAATACCTTTAACTACTTCCTCCATCCTCCCGGTTGGACTTCCTGAAGTCCAACACTCTTGCACCTGATTCTACTCACTCCTTACTCATTTTCAACGTGAACCACACTGAATGGTGATCGCTCCTGCCAGCGTTCTTCCACCCCTGGCTCCCCCACAAACTCCCCATTTGCCAGCATGAGTGCTAGGGTCTTCCCTAACCTTGTTGGCTCACTGACCATTTGCATTAGGAAACTATCCTGGAACGTATCCAAAAGTATCTGCTCCCTTCTATTCATGGTGACTGGGGTATTCCAGTCCACTTCTGGCAGGTTGAAGTCCCCACAATCACTGTGCTACCCTTTCCACAGGCCCTTCTGATCTGACCCGCTAGTTCCCTGTCTAACTCCTCTGTCTGAGATGGTGGCCTGTACACTACTCCCATCCTGAGAGTCCTATTCTTGTAATCCTGGATTTGCATCCATAATGACTCTGTACTACCCTCCTCCTTCTTCATGAACACACTTCAGTCCTTCTCTCACATACAGTGCTGCTTCCCCCTTCCCATTTAACTTATCACTGTGGTATATCTTATACCCTGGTAATGCCAGGTCCTAGTCCTGGTAATCGGTGGCCCATGTTTCGAGTGATGACTGCCATGTCCACCTCTCCTTCTGCCATGAGAGCCTGTAGCTCTGCTGTTTTGTTCCCTAGGATCCTAGCATTCAAGGTGACCACCTCCACCATTTTTCCTTCCCTCCCTCCTGCTCTCCTTTCTTAGCATCCCTCTAGTACTCCCTTTTTCCATTGTTTCTAGCATGGGGATAAGCTAATTCGGCTTCCCTTCCTGTGGATTTTGCATGCCTCCTGCCCACTTGCCACCCCCACTCCTAGTTTGAATGCCATTCTTTGCTATGTAATCCCATCTTCTGCTTCAATACCTTCTTGCCCTGTCCCCTGCCACCATAGTTAGGGCAGTTTCCCCTGTTGCCCCTGCCATCTGTGTCAGATCTTTGCTACCTGCTGCCCATGTCTCTTGTTCCAAACAGGTGTGTCTGCACTCCTGTCCCACCGCTGAGCTGCTGTACTCTGATGCCTCCCATCTCCTGCCCGAACAGTCAGGGTTGCTGCTCCTTGCTACCCTCTGCCCTCCAATAACACAAGGTGAAAGTATTTTTGTGTTTTCTTTCTAGCAGTTTAGGCAGTGTACCAAAGGATCTGACTCTTCTGGCAGGGAGAAGCATGGTGCAACAATCCTATCTGTGGAGAAATGAGGCTCTATGGTGCAGCAGGGCACAGTGGTGGCAGTGGATGGAGGACAGCATGATGCAGAAACCTTGACTGTGGTGTAGGACAAAGTGCGGCATCAAGGTACAGCAGCCCTGTCTATGAGCCTGGGCACGTGGTACAGCAGCCCTGCCCATTTGGGGCAACGGAAGTGGGTAGCAGGGTGCAGCAAAAGCTCCACCTTTGTGGCTTGGGCAGCATGGTGCAGCAAGCACAACTATGGAGGCAGATGCCCTGGGACTCTAGGGCTTAGCAGGGCACAGCAGCCCTGTCTGTGGAGACAGGAACGGGGCAACAGGGTGCTGGCCCCTGACTGTGGGGGTGAGGGACAGAGGGAAGCAGGGTTCAGCAGCCTCAGCTGAGGGGCAGGTGACAGGGCATCAGGATGCCATATAGTATTTCTAGTTATACACATACATGATGTATTTTTACACATAAACCCTCAAATAACTGAATGTTATGAGTTAATACAGTACATGTTCCTGAAATAGCAGAGTGTGGCAGACACCTGTTTGTCAGTCTGACATAAAACAAAATTGTTCCCACGTGAACCTATTTATGAAGGCTACATCAAAGACACAATGCTTCTATGAATTAACAAACTTTACATTTATTTTATATCCATTAAACAACCCTGTGTTATATAGCCAGAAAACAGTGCAGAGTTTTGATGAGAAAGAACTCACAGCTGTGATGCAGACAAGATAATGTCTCACATACATTCATTTATAGCACTTCAGTTCAGCACTGAAACTCAAATGATCAACTATTTATGAGAACAGAATGACTGATTTTAAGCTAATCTATTTAAACACAAACCAGATGGGTTAGTAACAAACTCTGAGTGAAAACAATTAGCTCTACAGACTGCACTGACTGGGAACTACAACAAATTCTTCGGTCAATCAAGGACTTTATTGCTGAAGCAGCAGGCTAGACAAGAATGATGTCATCGCCACTGATAGGGACAGAAACATCTTCACTGTTTTCAGTTACTGCAGAGCACATTAACAGATTTAACAAATGCTGATTTAAAGAAACCACAAAACCAAACAGCATGTTATTTTCAGGAAACACTAATCATGACACAGGGACTTGAATTCAAGCTTTTATTAAAACTATGGAAAAACCGGCATTTGATCTTTAAAAGCAAGGATCTATTCTGTCTTCTCCAAGCCCTGTTTACACTGCAACTTTAAAGCACATCAACCCATGCACATGGGTTGATGCACTTCAAAGCCAGCAGTGTGGACACTTTCTGGAACATCCTAGGCGCTTCACATCCAGTTTCTAGCCCTGTTTACAGCGTGGTTGCGATGTAAAATCTCCACGCTCATGTCCACTGCACTGTGTGTCCACAGGATGCATTCGGTTTACACAGCCCTCCTTGCTCTGCTGCAAGTCGCGAGCACAGCTACTCTTCTGAGATTCTGGGAGTGAACATGTAGGACAGGAAAAGGCACTGCGTAGTGGATCAAGCACACAATCGTGTTTACATTTGGGAAATGCATTCGATCTGAAATTGATACCGGTCCTGCATCGCTCTGAAAATGTGGACCGAAGACATCATGGAGATGGTCCAGTGAGTGTCCACATAGTAGACTTGCAGCACATTAACCTCTGCACGGGTTACCGTGCTGCAAATGGGGTGGGGTAAAGAGGGCTTCTGATGCACTCAGGTGAGGGGATGTATCAGAACAAGCTACTTTAGAGTGCATTACCTGTCATGTAGACCGCCTGCAGCACTCGCTCCAATTGAATGTCTCTCTCCCAGCACCTCTGGTGTCTCCCCACCAGCACTTCCTATTTAGAGGACAAGTCTAGCACACCCAAGTTCAGCAAAAGGCATTTTTCAACAGTAGAAAGGTGAACTTGGGAAAGTGCATAAAATGTAAACCGAGGGCTACAAGTATTAGGAATTAGGTCAGAAACTGAGACTGTGAATCTGGGCATGCGTGAATGCATATGCATATCCCAGAGAGGGAGTGCCCCCAAGAAAAAAAAAGATTGTAATGCAGTCACACACAGTGTGCACCCCCACTGTTTTGTACCATGGCCCCTTGCTTCCTTTTTCTGCACCCCTCCTCTCCAAACCAGAGAATACCATAATAGCAAATGTGCAATCACGCAGTCCTTGCTCTGCACACACACAATAGCCAACATAATTATGCACCTCACCACAGTCTCACCCCCACCCAGGGACAATGAACAGAGTCAGGCAGAGAAAGACACTCTCAGCCCCACCCTGTGATCAACCGACTTGCATTTATTGAAGTTTTTGTATATTGCAAAGTGAGCCGGGCAGATGTAGAATTTCTTTGAGGAGGAGCTACACAAAGCTAGGGGCTTGGGATGTAGACAACATTTACATTTCTGTTTATATGTACCAGGCACAAAAGTATTGATTTAACATGCTGTGCCCTAACAATAACAAGATTTCCTGAAAACATTGGCCTTTCATCAGCCCTGGGAAACAGTACACAGTTATGACACTATACTGCCTCTCTTTCTATATAGGATGATTTATACACCTCAGAAATACCTATTTTAACCTTTCAAATTATATATTTTACTAAGGTTTATTGTTGCTCCAAAGCATTGTTTTAGGATGAAATGACATACTGGATGGGATAAGGGTGGGACTACATGGATAACATTGACTGGCATGCTCCATTGAGAGAAGAGCTGCAGACCCTACACCTGCCAGTATTGGTAGCTATGGGTTTATGGATAGTCACTTCAGAGTCTGGTCTGCAGTGGTGTCCAGGGAAAGTATAGTGCTAGAGACTGGAAGGTGAGAGGGAGAAGCTATGGTGAGGCGGATAAACCCCACCACCTGCAGGGCAGACTCTGTATACATTTTAGCATTTTGTCACTGAAATGTTGGATTAGGACACAGACACTCAAAATGTTGGAACATTTATTTATTTCAGTTTCGGAATTACAACCTTTGAGCCAAAGGCTCTTTACAAAAGCTCCATATGTGCATTTTAAACTACAATACAAAGGTAGTAACAATGTCATGAGGGGTAGAGATAATAATACAAGCAATACAAGTAACACAACAGCTTAATCCAGTTCACGGTCAGTTGGCATTCATCTGTATCCCCTCTCCCTGGCTTGTGCCTGAAAATAGGCAGAATTTGTCTAGTGCACTTATCCGGTCAACAAAACTAAAATAAAATAATATAAATGAATAAAATAACAGCAGTAGTACAGAGTTAGTTTACAATAGACAGGATAACTGGGTACAAACTCCTGACAATGCTGGTGAGTATATATACCATCCATTCCAGGTATCAACTCAGTTATCAAGTGCTAGAAGGTGGGAGGAGGCACAGGCAGCCAGTAGAGGCTTTGACAGAGAGGTGTGGGTTGTGTGGGCCAGGAGTGAGTGGAGAAGGGTAGAGGGCTGTGGTATCAAGTCAAGTAATCAGGTGGGAGAAGTAGGAACAACCGTGAGGACTAGTTTAGCCAACTACCATATGGAGAAATGGCGGAGACCAGTGGTAAGGAGATTAGGTTGGAAGGGTAGAGGTAGGAGGCTTACAGGGCAAGAGACAAGTTATAAAACCCCTGTATTTCTTTTTTTTTTTCTACTTATTTTTTATCCACCTCCCTACCTAGGTGTCCACTCCTTGGACTGCTCATGCCCTTCTGTGCCACTGCTCCAGAATCTGCCCTAGAGTGCTTCTCTCCTCCCCCTACCTGCACAGCGGGGTCTGTCCTGGGAATTGGTGGTCTTGGGTGGAGCCATCTTCATCTAGGACCACCGAGGGGCTTATCCGTTTTCTGTGCTCCCTCAACCCCGCCCCTGGGACGCGGCACAGGGCATTATGTCCATAGAGGCGGCGTGCTGGCCTTGTGTCTCTCTCAAGCGCCTGACAGCGTCCCCTCCCGACTCGCACAGCGGAACCGCCAGTCCCCCTCGAGAGCTCGTGGTTCCCAATGGCTCTCTTAGGTGTGCCAGTGCATATAGCATCCCTGGTATCCCACGCTGAGGGAGAGAGCATCCGTTGGGATACTCAATCCTCCTCCCCTGACATCTCGTCGATCCGAGTCCGTTCGAACCCGGTCGCGGGTGGCGCCCAGCGCCTCAACCCTCAGCACCACTGGGCCAGCAAAAACCCTGTATTTCTAACTGCAGGTGCGGATGGTAGTTTGCAGGTGGGGAGTTAGGGAGGAGGATTTGGTGGGGAGGATGGAGGGATAGGAAACGGCATAATGTGGTGAGAGCGAGGCACACTGGTCTTTATAATGTGGTACAAATCATCAGACAAAGAACATTTTCTGAAAACTGATGCTAGTGTCTTGACAGCCTCTACCCTTGATCACAGCATGCACACTAGCTGAATGTCCTAACAACTGGCGATGATGACTCATATTGAGTCTTCTGTTGGATCTCCCTCTTGAACTGCCAGATAATTGCAGCTCTTAATGAGCTGCTACACTCACTCAGGCCACCTGGAATGCTGACAGAGATTAGCATGAGGACTAGAACCGCTAAAGTAGGGACTTTTTAACTTCATTAACAGCCATGAAAACCTACACCAGTCAAGACAGACAAGTAGAGGGTTAGTTGCACTAGCCTTGTTTGCACTAGGTTCTGGGGTAGTAAAACAATATTAAAATCAACCCCTGTTTGCAAATGAATATAGTTATACTATTTAAATAAATGCAGAAAGCTATTTGTGTTTATCTGGAACACAGGGGTAACTTTGAAGTGCATTTTAACCTTCACAACCTTGTTTGCAGAATTATAAGCAGGAAATCAGTCCTGGGACAGGATGTCTTAATTGGTTGCACATGTTGAGAAGACTAATGCACTCTTCAGGCTACTCACAGGAAAGGAATTGACAAGTTTTAATATATTTTGTGGCAAAGGTGGTAATTTACAAGAAAAGGATGCAGAATTTAATTGCCAGGAAAACATCTTTAAAAACGAGAGCAATGCTTTGTTTAGAAATAGAGAGAGATGGAGATTTTAAAGAGACTCTCAGAAGAAGAACTTCTGTTTGTTTGAACTGACTGTATCAAGAGTTATCTTGCATGATTTTATATTTATTTATTGAAATCTTGGATTACAACCTTTGAGCTGGAAGCTCGTTTACAAGGTTCCACCTCATGACAAAACAGGGATACCGTGAGTTAAATTATCCAAGTCAAAACAGTGTTAGCAAAAGAAAACAAACAGGCAATTCAGATACAGTCATTTAACATGTTGGATTATAAAAGTATAGATATTATGGTACAGTATATGCAACAAAAAATCACGTGTAACATAAGTTCATTAATATGCAAGGCAGGAGAAGGAGAGGACCATGGATGAGAAGGGACTAGTAGCAGGGGGTGAGGAGAGGAAAGGAGAAGGATAGTGAAGGAAGGACTAAGAGGCAGGATGAGGGAGGACTGGAGCAACCAAGTAGGTCTTGTCAAAATTTAGCGGATGAGGGGAGTAGATAGAGAGGGAGCAAGGAGAGATGGGGTGGGGCATATAGATCTGGGTAGGGGTGGGGAGATGGAGGGACATGGCTGGGGAAACTGAGGGAGGCATTGAGAGAAATATGAAGGCAGTGGAATGTAGGAGGGAAATGGAGGTGTTGATAGGAAAGGAAACATTGTTTAACCAGGAGTAGCACACTAAGCGACTTGTTTCCAAATGTGACCTGGGAGCACAAGGAAGTAAGTGACTTGCTCAGGATCACACAGTATGCACCTAGCGGCCATGGGATTCATACCCAGTCTCCAGATCTGCAGCTCAGAGCCTTAACCCACTGCTTACTGCCCAAGGGGCTTGAGCAGGTTATAAGGTAGCAGTCACAACAGCTGAGGGTTGCAAGATAGTCACAAAGCTTAGCTTTGAATGGGCCAAGTTTAGTATTGAATAGCATATCCTCACTGAGAGAGTTCAGCCAGAGGGGAGCATGATATAAGAAGCGCTGACCCTGGGCGGTACAGTGGAAAGGGACTTTAAAGGTCAGGATGTTGGACCCCCTCGTGGTGTGGGTATTGTCAGAGGGGAAGAAGGCTTTGAACACTAGGAGATGCAAGCCCTAGCATAGACTTTTTAGCTAGAAGACATACCTGGTACCGAATTCTACAGTCCAAGTTTAGCCACCCTGACTGGAAATACAGGTCACTGGTATGTGTTAGGTGGGGAGCATCAAGGACAAGCTGGCAGGCTTTGTTGAGGGACACTTGACCCTCTTGAGGGTTGTATTAGTGGCAACACTGTATACTACCAGTCCGTAATCAGTCACAGATAGGACAGAACTGGTAAAACTAGGTTTAGGGTGCCATCTGATAGGCGGTGCTTGTGCCTAAATAGTTGCCCAGTCCTAGCATTGGCTGCTTTAGCTACTGGGTCAGTGTGATGAGTGAAAGAGAACTATCCAAGATAACCTAGAGATATTTGAAACTCTGAACCATCTCTGGGGGGCATTTTGAGAGTTCAGTATGTGCAATTGGTAGAATTGTGCTGGTTATGGGGGAGGCAAGCAGCATAGTTTTAATTTTTGTAGTTTAATAGGAGCTTATAGTTGATGAACCAGGACTCATGACGGTGAAATTGTTGCATCTGTTTTCCAGCATTACTGAATCTGATTGGCTGGAAAAAGCACTGCATCATCAGCATAGAAGAGGACCTTATCCAGACATGCTCGGGAGGTGGTTCAGAACAGGCTGAGCAGGGGCCCATAATTGACTCTGGGGTACCCTGTAATTATAGCCCAGTTTTTGAAGAGAAATGTCAGTGATTTTCACTTGTGTTCTCTTGGAGAGGTAACTCCTAAACTAACATACAATTTCGGAGAGAGTCCCAAGTGGGTTAACTGGTCCAGTAGAAGTTTATGGTTGACTGTGTCAAAGGCCTTGGTGAGGTCAAAATAAGTCGCCCCACCAACTGGCCCCAATCAAAACATCATGGATGTAGCCTGTGAACTCCACCAAGACGGTGGTGGTGCTGTGTTGTTTTCAGAAACCATGCTCCTCTGGGCATAGCAACTGATATTTGTCAAGGTGATCAATGAGCTGGTCATAGACAATTCATTCTAGTGCTTTTGAGAGGAGGGAGGAGAATAGAGATTGGCCTATAATTGTCATGGCTTTCTCTATCCCCACTTTTGAAGATGGGGGTGATCACATCCTGCTTCCATGCCTGAGGGAATTTGCGTTAATGAGCAAGAGGTTCAGGATTCTGGTAAGGGGTGGTAGTACCTCATCTGGGTAAGAGCAACAAGCTTGAGATCAAGCGTATCATTGCTGAGTCTGGTTTTCCTGAAGACTTGTGAGAGGTATTTTTGCTTTTGCCTGGGAGATAATTTTAAAGTGGAAAGGGGGTGGGGCCAGCCGGAGAGACCGACTGGTTGAGGGAGTTGGAGAGCGCTGGAAGTAGAAAGAAATCTGGAGGAGTATGCTACTTAGGTCTGTAAAAGCCCTAGTAAAGGTGTTAGCTGTAGTTACAGGGCCCTGGGTTAGTGTATCATTTAGATTGAGTAGGGTTGGGGGATTTATTGGGTTTACCATGAGAGTCTTCAAATTATCCTAGAATTTGTGGCTCTCCCCAGTTGCTAGACAGCTTGTTCTTAAAGTAGCAATTCTTTGCTAGCGAATAGCCCTTGTGCAGTTATTTGAGCAGTTTTGTAGCTCTGGAAGTCTATGGAGGAGCCAGTATTTTGACTTTGTACCAGAGATTGTCCATAGGTTTCATCCACTCGAGGGGCTGAGGTGATCCAAGACTTACTACACCCCTTAGTTTTGCACTTGATGGGAGGGGCATAAATTTTACAGACCATATTGAAGGTCTGGATGAAGTGATTGATACGGTATCAATGTCATTAGTATTATACTTGTAGAGGTATTTTTTTGCTTTTGACTGGGAGATAATTTTAAAGTGGAAAGGTGGGCGGGGCCAGCCGGAGAGACCGACGGGTTGAGGGAGTTGGAGACGTCTGGAAGTAGAAAGACATCTGGAGGGAGTATGCTACTTAGGTCTGTAAAAGCCCTAGTAAAGGTGTTAGCTGTAGTTACAGGGTCCTGGGTTATGTATCATTTAGATTGAGTAGGGTTGGGGGATTTATTGGGTTTACCATGAGAGTCTTCAAATTATCCTAGAATTTGTGGCTATCTCCCAGTTGCTAGACAACTTGTTCTTAAAGTAGCAATTCTTTGCAAAGCGAATAGCCCTTGTGCAGTTATTTGAGCAGTTTTGTAGCTCTGAAGTCTATGGAGGAGCCAGTATTTCTGACTTTGTGCCCAGATTGTCCATTGGTTTCATCCACTCGAGGGGCTGAGTGATGTAAGACTACTACACCCCTTAGTTTTGCGCTTGATGGGAGGGGCATAAATTTTACAGACCATATTGAAGGTCTGGATGAAGTGATCGAATGCGGTATCAATGTCATTAGTTGCGAAAAGATAAACCAGTCCAGCTGCAAAGGTGCACTCTGAAAGAGGCCAGCCCATTTTTAGCATGGAAGTGTGTGTTTTAGCAGGGTTCTGGGGATTTATTTAACCAGGTACAGATTATAGGTGAATGATCACTGATAGAGTCAGGAGGACAACTGGGTGGGTAACTCTCTTGGGCCAATTCATAATCAGCTGGTCCAGCAGTGAACTGGAACCAGTTTGATAATTCCTTCTCGTGGGAGAGTCTACTAGCTATGACATGTTTGGAGGAGATAGCATCTTGTATCGGTGCTGCATCAGGCAAGTGCCAGTTGATGTTGAAGTCACTTAAGACAAGAACCTCTGAGTTCTGGTCCAGGTTGGAGTGGTAGTTGAGGATTTCAGTGAAGCCTGTTGATTGCTCTTTGGGGGTATGTATACCGTAACAATTGTTAGACCTTTGCTGCGAGTTCTAGCATAAGTTTAATTGCCAGCATTTGTACATTTCTGCTGGTGGAAGGGCATGGGAGGACGCATCCTAGGATGGTGTCCTTGGTATAAATGACACAACCCCTACCTCACTTCCCAGTCCTCCAGCTGAATGGCCGTGTCTGATATTCTTGGTGAGCAGCGTTTCTACAATGGAAAGCACGTTGGAGTTATGTTGCAATACCAGATTTGTAATGAGTCAAATTTGGTCATAAGGCTGCAGATGTTAATGGATACTATTGTCAAGCCACCATATCTCTTTTGGGGAGCTGGTGTAGATGGCAGGGGCAGGGGTTGGGATGATGTTACCGGAGAGTAACAGGAGTAGCAAGGCCATCCTTATTGCATGCCATTTAAAGAGCTTTAGCGTCATGCGTATGGTTTTGGACTGTAGGGTGAACTTTCCTGCCTTTGTCAGAGATTATGACATTGAATAGTGCAGGGGAAGAGGGCAACCCATGCGAGTGCCATTGTAAAGGACAATGCAGGGCTAAAAAGTAGTGATGGCAGGGTGGAGGTAATCTTTATGGCATAATATGAGATCAGGCAATGAATCAAAAGTGACAGACATCTGAGAGTGGGATACAGTGTCCAGGAGTGGTGGGATAACTGATAGTTGAACTAACAGCAGCGGACACTGAGTGGACGATATAAAGGAATAACTGAATGGTCATGTTGCCTAGAGCTACTGCCACAGATAAGGTGCTATAGGCGACACTGGCTTTAGCCTCAGTGGTGCAGACAGTTTACACCTGGAGGGCAGGCCTAGTCACAAAGCTATTTGAAGGTGATTCAGGGTAGGCACAAGATTAGGAAGGGAGATGAGATTAAGATGATGGAGCTGCCCGATTAGCAGTGGTAAGAGCCTCGCCTTTGGTTTCAGGATTGCCTTTAAGTTTATGAGGGATATTAGATGTGTGGGTGTTATAATTGCTAAGGCACTTAACTCAGCGGGCAGTATTAGATCATCCTGACAGCATGGAAGTAGTGAGTAATCAGCAATTAACCTAGTTAGAAAGAGATGTAGTAACAGTGCCCTCAAGTGGTAGAGATGTATAACTTGCAAATGAGAAAGTGGGAGGTAAAAAAAAAATAAAACTTATATATATATATATATATATATATATATATATATATACAGTATATATATGAATGAAGGAAAGGGAAGTGGAAATGGTGCTAAGGGCCCAGCCAATGATCATCTCCAGCTGGGGAGATGATTATCCAATCTCTGAGCAGGAGGACAGGTGCCAGAAAGCAAGCAGGGGCAAGGTTTCTTCGGAAGCATACCTTCTTGGGCGGGCAGGCAGACATGCTAGCATGTGCAGTCAGTGGCTGGGTCAGGAAGGCCATCTTGCAATGCAGAGAGAGTGGAGAGTGGGTTCTTGAGGAGGCACCCGGTCGGGGCCTCCTGCTGAAAGAAGGAAAGGAAAAAAAGAATGCTATTATACACTTGAGTTTAAATGTTAGGTGGGGCAGACAGGGACAGGAGACAGTGAAACAGCAGGGGCACAGGAGATATGGGGATTACTAGAATAGGTGGGAGGGTACCAAATAGAGTTTGTTATTATTTTATTATTATTGATAATAAAACACTACTTACAAATTGTATAACTTCTCCTGGTTCCCTATGCCTCCTGATCTATGCCTCTGTGACAGTTAGTGTTAGTAGTGGGATTTCACGCCGTGCATTTTCTAAGCCAGAAGTTTTGTGTGTGGGTACTAGACCTAGTAACGAGGAAGCATAGAAGAAAAGGTATGGATCCTGCAACAGCAAGCCCAGGAGTGATTACCAGAAGAATGGCAGCCAAACTGTAGCAGAAACAAAGGTCAAACTGAGGCTGTACAGCCTGTACCAGTGATGGAAGGAGAGGAGAGGAAGAGGAGGAAGAAAGAAGAAGAAGACCGTCTGCTCTTCTTCAAATTGTGGCTATGCAACAATGAGAGACTGAGAAACAAAGGAAGAAGATATGTAGCATCTAGAGAAATAGAGAGAAGAGATGCAGCAACAGGAGTAGCGATGGCTGGAGGCCTTGCAAACTATCAAAGCTGGAGGATGTGGCACAGGTCCAGCAGATCAACAAAACACAAACAGCTTAAAAGACATTATATTTACAAAACTGTGTCCCTCAGATGATATTGTAGCATACATAATGGAGCTTGCCAATGGCCAAAACTGCTGTGAGCAATCAGGCTGGTACTTTATCTGATAAAGCCCAATTTGTCTATAGCAATATGGACTTCTTGCAGTCAGAAAACTTTCGACACTGGCCCAGTGGCATAGAGGGCTCAGGTGCTGGTGCCACACCTCAGCCCAAATGGCGACCTGGGTTCGGGAACGGACTTGGGACTTTGAGGTGAGAAGGAGAGGATCGCATGTCTGTGGGACTGCCTCTCTCCTGGGGTGGTAGTGGGTTGACATTGCGTGGCAGCCCCTAGTGGAGACTGGAGCACAACAGATCCACTCGGGGCACACCAGAAAAGCGGAAATACCACCCTACTCTAAGCCAGATGACAGCTGCCGGCTGTCTGTGCCATTCATGTCCCTGCAGTCCTCTGTCCCAGCAGCACCCCAGGGCCAAGTGTGGCAGCTGGCTTGCTAGCTGGCATTCCCCCTTGGAGGGACCCATCGAGAAGGGTTACTCGGTTACCTTAGGGGTCCAGCTGCTATATGGGACCAGAGGATCGGAGGGCAGATGGACCAGAGCAAGCACTGGCAAGCCTGAAGGAAAGGCTGGAGTGGAGCACGTGGGAGGAGATAAAAACAGATAATAAAAAAAGAAAACTGTGACATTGTGAGAAGAGAATCCTTAAAAGTATGACATCTCAGGAGAGACCTATGGGCATTGATTCTGGTCCCTGAAGTACAACGTGTTGACAGTCCTCGTGAAGCCTTCACCTGACTCCGAGAACTCCTTATTAAATGGCTGCAACCAGAAGCAAGACAGTCCCACAGATCATTGACATATTTTCAATAGAGCTATTTGTCAACATACTTTCTACAGATGTGCAGCCTCAGGCAAAAGACACACCCAGAAAGTGGGGCAAAGGTTGTTTCTTTAGCTTAGGATCATCAGATGGACAGACAGACACCACAACAGCAAAATGACAGCAAGGACCATTAAGACCCTCCTTTTTCTGATTTAACTCCAGGTCAGATAAGAACTTTGATCAGGGTAGCACATCTCTGCACCCAAAGACTGTATTTCTATAACTGTAATAAATCAGCCATATTACAGAAACTGCCATAAAAATAAGGAGGGTACCACTGGTGCAAATTTGACTTAAAAAAATTGGAGCAAGTATTCAACAGATGTCAAGGTGGGAGATAAGACTGTGAAGGGACTTATAAATCTGGGAGGCTGACAGGCGCTGCGCATGCTGAAATTCTGAGAAAAGACTGTGTAAAACACCAGGTACTTGGTCATCTGCATCCACAAGAACACTTGATACTATCCCACCACCCAAGTGACTCTTGAACATTAATGGAATAGCACATCAAATGAAAGAGGGAGTAGTACCAGAGTTACCTGTACCTTTAATTACTGAAATGACTTTCCAGGATTTGGGAGATTAATCATAGAGGGAGTAAATCCTGCTGTGTCAGCAGCTGTGATAACAAGAGCACAGGAAAAGAAAATCTCAGACGTTCCTTGTGATGGCTTTGATTTGGACTTGTTTATTTATTTTGTTTTGATAATTGGTAGGTGCACTAGACATAGAAATGTCTATTTTTGAGCTGACCTGATGGTGCTGAGGATTGAGGCACTGGAAGCCACACCTTGCACCCGCTGGCGACCTGGGTTCAGGAACAAGCCCAGGCCACTGGGGTGGTCGGCAGGGGAAGAAAGGATTGAGCATCCAGAGGACTGCTTTCCTCTCTCTGGAGAAGAGGACTAATCGTTTTGCCTGCTGGCTGCTCTCTAGCAGTGACTGGAGGGTAATGCAGGTCGGGAGGCTCGGAAGCCGATGCACTTATGTGTTGGGGAGGAAGGAGAAAACAGAAAATGGCTAGGGCTTCACGGACCCGGTGATGGCCGACTGCTCTGGCGAAAGTCTGCCCCTGCCACCAGATTTGCCACCAGCGGTGGTAGGGGACTGCCAGTACCCCTATATCTAGCCCTGCCATGGAGGGGAATCTGTGGGAAACCTCAGGGGCAGTGGGGAACCCTCAGGGACAGATGAGCAGGTGGTTGTGCCTGAAGATGTACCCCCTCTGGGGGCGGGTCATAGCCCACAGAGCCTCTTGACGAGGAGGTAAAAGTAATAATTAAAAGAAATGCCAATTTTCAGGCATGACCCAGGAAGGTACAAGTTAAATATAGTACATCAAAAATACAGGCGGTACAAAAAAGTAACAAATAACAGGTGCATTTTACAAGAAAAGTACAAGTAACAAGCATATTTTACATAAGAGCTTTGGTCACATGCAGTAGAAATAGCAATTAAATACATAAATGGAGAAAATACAAATGAAAACATAGAGGCATCAATTCAATGGGAAAAAGCCATTTATACAAGTTAGGGATGAAGCAAACAAATTCAGAAACAAGGATTATGATAAGCCAGATAGACATCTGGTTGGTATGAATGTAACATTTTGACCCAAGTTGAGATGGGGAGGTAGTGGTGGTAAGACCTAGGAGTGGGGCAGGCAGAGCTCCAAGATCTGGTAGTCCAGGAAAGAAAGAACAGCACCTGAAAAACAGTGGCAACCAAAGACTGATGGACATGAAAATGCTGAAACTAAGCTGAGAACGTATTATGATTTTGTTTCTGAGCAAACTAACAATGTTTCTCTCCAAAGTTTATTGTAAGCAGCTGGGGTGAAACAAAAAGCAGAGTGAACCAATGTTTAAAATATGTAATGAGCTACTGTACAGAATTTGGGTTAATCCTCAGATGTAGAAACAGAACAATTTATTGTACCAAGTCATACCAAAAAGTATAGAACTGAGTTGACACATGATAGCGCACGATAGTCCTATGGCTGGCCATTCGGGAGGGACCACACGCTTGCCAGACTGTTGTACAGATTTTACTGGCCTGGGATTTATGAGAATGTTGCTACCTCTTGCAGTTCTTGTGCTGAATTGCTATAGATGTAAGTAGAAAGGATAGATATTATGACCTTTGTAATGATCTCTTGGAAATGGAGAGCTGGGCAAACAGAAATGGTATGATGTATAACTTAGACAAAAGTGTAGTTATACACTTGGGTAATAATAACCCATGTTACAACTATACTCTAGCTGGGAAGTTGTTACAGTCCATAGATAATGAAAAGGCACGGGTGTACTTGTTTCAAGTGATTTTAAATTCAGTACTAACTAAGAAGGCTAACAGACTTATTGGCTGCATTAGACAATTTGTAACATGTAGGAATAGGGTTTGTTTAATTCTCTTATATAGGGCCTACGTACAACTTATTTTGGACTATTGTTCTTCTTTGTGGAGTCCTTTTACGTAAGGATGTTAAAAAATGGAAGGGTCCAGAGAGAATCATTAAAATGGTTCATGGACTTCATAGGGTTGATTATGGCTCTAGACTACGCTGTTTAAATCGTTACCCTCTGGAGGTGAGGATATAGAGGTGACCTTTTATTAATGTTTAAAATTATAAGGGACCCTATATTATTGCAGAACCAGGTTTCATTCAAATCCAAAGGGACTTTTAAGAAGTCACAGTCTCAACTAAGGCTTACTAACCCAAAAGTCAGTTAAGAAGACATTTTTTTATCCAGCTTATTATTCCTATGTGGAATACCCTCCCAAGGGATGTTGTAGAAGTTGATTCTTTTAACTGCTTTAAGACCAAGCTTGATAGTTTCCTATTGAACTTAGGTGAAGGGACTAATACCTGCATTGTATGTATATAAATGGGCTGTCCAGCCTTCTGTACATCTAATTTTCCTAGTATGACATCCTAGTATGAATGTCAGAAAGTAGACCCAGTTTTAAAAAGATAAGGTGCCCCTACCCTTGATAGTTGTGCCTTTTAAGAGAATTGCAATGGATATGGTTGGCCACTTAGACAAAAGTAAGAGAGTAACCAATTAATTTTGGTAGTATGTGGCTATGCTATTCGATACCCAGAGGCAATTCAGTACATACTGTCTGTCACAGCCTCAAAAGTAGTAGCAGGCGTGCAAAAATTTCAGCAGGGTGGGCATACCTAAAGAGATTATTACTGATCAAGGTAGTAATTTTGGTGCTGCATTACTGAAGGAGCTGTACCGACCATTAGGTATCACTTCTATAGGAACCTCCCTTATCACCCTCAGACAGACGGTCTTGTTGAGCATTTTAACCAAGCCTTAAAACACATGTTAAAAGGTTTGTGAAAGGTGAAGGAAAGACTGGAACCAATATTTACCTTACCCGCTTTTGCTTACAGAGAAGTACCAGATGCACCATCAGGTTTTCTCCTTTGAAGTGTTATATGGCAGACAACCTAGAGGGCACCAGACATAATAAAAGAAATATGGGAAGATAACCCCACTGAAAGCATCTATTACATTTTATTTGTGAGCACTGAGAAAGAAACCGCAAAATATGTTGAAATTGCCCAGAGTAACCAGGAAGAGGCCCCAAAACAGCAGAAGGTGTATTATGACCATGGGGTAAAAGAACAAGTTTTGAGCCTGGTGAAAAGGTCTTGTTACTATTACACACTACAGAAAACAAACTGTCAATGAAGTGGCAAAGGCCTTATAAAGTATGTAGGCGTACTGGTACAGTTAACTATGAGACTGAGACTCCTGATAGGAAAAATTCTACCAAGATATACCATGCTAACCTCCTGAAGAAATGGGTTGAAAAACACCAAAGATTGCTTTGTTAATATTACCAGAAACTGCTAAAGACAATATTGATATAATTTATGACAGACTGGAACAAAATGATGTTTGATGCTGTAAAGGTGAATGTTTCCTTACCTACAGAACAAACAGCAGAAATCTGTAATTTGGTAAAGACATTTAGAAGTACTTTTACCACAGTGCCAGGCTGAGCAAAGGAGTCAAGCATGTAATGACAGAGAATGCACGCCCTGTCAGACAAAAGACAGGCAGATTACCAGAGCAGTTAAGGGCAGAAGTGGTTAAGGAAATACAAAAATAAGAGTTGAGTATAACTGAAGAATCAAGAATGAAGCTTGGTCATCACCAATAGTGATTGTAAATAAAAAGAGAGGTGTAAGAAACTGCCTTGATTTAGAAAACTTAATCAAGTGTCTGTTTTGACAGCTATCCTGTGCCCAGGATAGATGATTTGAGTGGACAGACTGGGAAATGTCAAGTACATGAGTACTCTTGATCTCACCAAGGGTTACTGGCAGATTCCCTAGCTAAAGAATCCAGAGACCAAACTGCTTATGAGTTCACCATTATGCCATTTGGTTTTACATGGTGCACCTGCACCATTCCAGCAGTACATGGATGTAATTAGCCTCTTCCACTGGTTATTATGCTGCTTACCTGGCTGATGATCTTCCTGGACATAAAGTGTCCACCACTCCTTCACACGTGGGACTATGCTGGAGGTGCTAGGACCCAGTGAGCCAAAATCTTCAGGAGAGCTGGCGCCAGGTAGGACCACACATGCGCAGTGCAGGAGACTGGTTCACGCCAAATAGGCTATCTGGCGTCGACCCTTCAACTGCCTCAGTTCCTTTTTTCCCGGTGTCGAGTGTACTTCAGTGATGACGTTGCTTACCTGCCAGAGTCAAATCTTCACGTCTATACAACAGCAGCATTAGTCGTTCAGTTTTGTTTTAGTATATCCTTTATTGAAAAAAAGTTTTATTCATTTTCGGTGAAAACACAGAAGTATTCAGCCCACCTTCAATGGTGGCGACCATAAAGGGGCCAGTGAAGGTAGGAGACTTCACTTGAAAGCTGTTTTAGCAGCAGGGCTGGGTCCAGTTCATTATCCTCTACAGAGGGTGTGTGTGTGTCTGACTATGGGCAGTCCAGCACTTAGGAGGAAAGGCAGTCCTCTTGAAAGCACAAAAGAAGCGGGCCCATTCCGATAGAGGTCAGAGACCCAGCACCGCTGGCCTCAAATTCTTCTTCGTCCCACTGATTGAAGAAGAGCGGTACCACTCGAGGTAAGCCCTGTGAAACGTCTGCATGGAGATTGTCGGTAGCAGGGGACAGAGGCCAGCCCCTGCCCCGTTAGGGTCACCTGCGGCCTCAGTTCCCAGCGGCCATGATCCCTCGACTCCGGAGTCCTTCCCTGCACTGGGGGTCCTCCAGTGAGCAGTTTCATCACTGGGCTGCTTTTGTGGAGCAGTGGGTCCGGCTGTTGTCCCGACTTCCGAGCCTGTGGAGCTGGCCCCAGGGCCTTTGGGCCTGAGGGCTCCCGCTCACATGGCTGTGGTGCAGGGCCAGCACAGGTACTACCTTCTCCTACTCACGTTTTCAGATCTTCAGCCTTGGGTGCCCCAGTGTTGAGGTTGGGGTCTCCAGGTGCTCACCTGGTGCTGGTTGTGGCACCACCCATGGCTTTGGCCTTGGCAACGCCTCAGGTGCGGGGTTTTTGACTCTGATTCGGGAGCATCTCCTCCTGCTCTTTTCCTCCTTTCCATTCTATACTATCCATTTTGGGCTAGTAGGAGATAATATCGAGTCTGATCCTGATCTGTGATTGGGGCCGATTTAGATGAGGATTCATCCTTTGGAGTGGAAAGTAAGCCCTTTACTTCAGCAGAGCCCTTGGTTGAGGACCTATCATTTAAGTCTCTCTGAAGAATATGAATTCCACCCTTTCTCTCAGACTTCTGAGGTGGATCCTGGGAAGCTGTTGCACCCCAGTATCTGCCTGTCCCTGAAATCCCTGTGGACTTGACACCTCCAGTACAGCCCTCTTTTGAGACTCTTTCACAGATGGTGTGGAACAGTCTGGTGCTCATTCCTTCTGTGACTAAGTCCATAGACAGAAATATGCTCCCCCAAGGACAAGCCAATCCTGACCTCTCAAGCCTTTATGGACACCATAGTGGTCTTGACAAAGAATGACAAAGCTGCTCTCTCTCAGAAATCTATGGCTCATCCAGTAAATAAAGAATCCTGTAAGACTGATACTTTAGGGAAGCGAGTGTTTGCCACTGCCACCCTAGGAATGTGTATTGCTAGCTACCAGGGCTATTTCTCTCAGTAGAGGCACTGAGTCCAACAATCAGCAACTTAAGGCTGCTATGGATACTTTGGACACAGCTCAGAGCAGCAGCAGCTGGGATATGCACCTGGCATCACTCATGGTTACGGACTTCAGGGTTCACAAATGATGCTCAGCAGAGAGTCATGAATTTTCCATTTGAAGGCATTTATCTCTTTGGTCCATAAGTAAAGCAGGCACTAGAGGCCACTGAGAAAACTAGGACTGCATTAAGATAGCCAGGCAGCCCCTGCTGCCCCTCAGTGGGGCAGACATTGCTAGCAATTTCTATATATCAGTAGGAAACTGCATGACAGAGAAAAAGTACTCCACTATTGAAAAAGAATGTCTTGCTGAAAATGGGCAATGGAGTCCCTTAAGTTTTATCTGTTAAGAGCTGACTTTTACTTATAACAGATCACAATCCTCTCTGTTGGCTTAATCAAATGACAGATAAAATCCCAGGATCACAAGGTGCTACCTGGCACTACACCATTTAAATTCAAAGTGATGCACAAATATGGAAAGAGAATGTCAGTGCTGATTTTCTGTCAAGATATAGTTCAACAATCGAGAACTCAGAAGGTTAAAAAGTGTGTACTTAAAAATGTTTGCTGTAAAAGGTGTTATGAAAACAGCATACTGCAAATGCAAAGAACTATAAATGTTCTAAAGTAATGTTAAAAGAAACAAAAGAACGTTTTGGAAACCTGTTTTTATAGAAAAGAAAAAAAAACAGGCTCCCTCTTAAGGTGAGGAGGGGGAAAGTGACAGGGTTGGGTAAGACCCTGTCCGATTTATTATGCAGAGTGTTAAAAGCAATGATCTATTCTGTCTTCTCCTATTATGTCACAAGTCTATATCTTGCCTGTCTATGCAGTCAAATTTTCCTTGTGCACGTAGGAATTACCATTCTGATGGTCCCACAATTTCCCTGTTTTCTCCCTTCTTTCATTTGCAGTTTCTGTTCTTTCTTCCCTTGCTTCTCTGTGGTTAAAAATATTTGTAAATCTTTATGCAAAACTGAGGGACCCTAGTTTGCAAATGTATATAGGTATACTGTTGAAATGAATACAGAAAGTTATTTGAGTTTATCTGGAACACAGGGGTTAACCCTGAGGTGCATTTACCTCCACAAGCTTGTTTGCAGAATTATAAGCAAGAAATCAGCCCTGAGACCGGCTGTCTTGATTGGTTGCACCTGTTAAGAAGACTAATGCACTCTTCGGCTGCTTACAGGACTCACATGAAATAAATTGACAGCATCTTAATACATTTTGTGGAACACGTGATGTAATTTACAAGAACAGGCTGCAGAACTTAATTGCCAGGAAAATGTCTTATGAAAAGAGAACAATGTTTTGTTTAGAGATAGAGCTGGAGATTTTAAAAAGGCTCTCAGATGGAGGACTTCTGTTTTGAACTGCCTGTATCAAGAGCTATCCTGCACAATTTTATTTTTATTTTATTGCTATTGATAATAATAAAATGCTACCTGCAAATGTTATAACTTCTCCTGGTTTGCTTGTGCTTCCTGACCTGTACCTCTATAACAGGGACTTGCAGAGATCAATGATTTCAGAGGAGATCCAGGGAAGATGTGATGATTTTAACCCTGGATTTCCTGAGAGGGCATGCAGGTCCCAGACTGAGGAGGATATGGAAATAAAGGGTGAGGGTCACATCAGTGTCAGAGGCCTGGGGGATGACAGACCAATCAGATGCAGTGAGGTTGCTTAGGGAGCGTTGATGTTCAGCGAATGGAGGCATCTAGACCAGATGTATTTAGGAGCAGAGGGGATGGCAGATTTTCCTAATGCAGGACATCATGCAGTTATATATGTGAAGGAGGGCATTTAAGGAACATGGATAACAGAAAACCAAGGGAGCACAATAATGGAAATGTTAAGGGTTCAGTTAGTTGAAATGGGGGAAAGTAATTAGGGTGGGTGTAATATATACTTTAGACTGCCCATTTGTGACAGACTTCTGCCTGACTGTAACTGGTCTGAGACACACACCCACACACCCAGACTACTCTTTGCTTTTCTTCTTTTTTTATGTTTATTGCATTTTAAATGCAGCATAGGCACATATATGAGTGCCAGAAACAGAATTTCAGACATTTATATTTGTACACACAGTAAAGTTTATACAGAAACAAGTGTGTCTGTATTCTGTTTGTAACAACTTTAAGAGATAACATATGGTACACATTCACATTTTCAGCTAACTAATTTGAATCTATCAGTGCAGCCAGTGCTCTGATGGAAGTAACATGCTGCATAATTGCACGTATGAAATGTATTCCTTGCCATTGGCAATGTAACTCACTCCAAGTTGAAACAGATTATGTACACATTAACATCCATATTCCCAAGGGTCCTTGTGTCTCTGCATATGCACAAAGTAGATTACTCAAAAATTATTTTCAAGGCGTGTACAAAAACATCTGCAATTGCATGCCTAACTAATCTTAACTATAACCTGTAGATAGTGAATGGATTAGAACTTATAGTCACTGCTGAGCCTTATGTTATGTGGGTCCAAAGGTCTGGCATAGATCATTTTGGGAAGCTGGCCTCTTAATACACTGATCAGTTTTGGCTTGTTAGGGATATACCTCGTGCATGAGCAGTTGCATTTCTCCAGTCAGCTCAGCACCCTGAACCTCAAGAGAAAGCGATCCCTCCTCCTACTGAGCACTAATGGCCGCAATTTGGGCTTGAGGTGAGTGCCATATTACAGTCGCAGTATAATTAAATGATGGTACCAACATCATGTTAGGCCTCCATCTGAGTACTGCGGCAGTACTGGAGGCCGCAGCTTCACAAGGACATCAACCAAATTGAGGCAGTCTAAAGAAGGGCAACCAAAATGGTGCAGGGACTGCATCAGAAGGCGTATGAGGACAGATTAACAGAGCTCAGTATGATACCCTTGAGCAAAGGAGGGGTGAGGTGATATGATCGAAACATTCAAACACCTTAAGGGCATTAACAAGGTGAAAGAGTCTAACATGTTTCAATATAAGAAAAATTGCAGGATAAGAGAACACAGCATGAGATTAGAGGGAGGTCGATGAAGTGGTAATGTGAGGAAGTTCTTTTTCACAGAAAGGGTGGTGGATGCATGGAACAGCCTACCACAGGAAGTGGTGGATATGAATACAGTGCAGGGCTTCGAACAGGCATGGATAGGCATAAGGGAGCAATACAGATGAGTATGAATAGATAGGCCATTGACAGAGCAAAGGTCGATGGCATATTCATAAGATAGAAAAGAAATGGGCAGACTGGATGGGTCTTATGATCCTTATCTGTCGTCATCTTCTAAGTTATGTTTCTATGTTCCATGCACAGACTTATCTGGCCCTTCAACACAAATTATACTATAATGTACCTACTCTGCAGAGACATATTTCTTCCACACCACAGTCCTCATAAGCATTATTCCCACCGGTCAGCCACAGTTAATCACCACATTTTGCTTGGCACAATAGTTTGCTGAGTGGGAATTTAGCTAAACAGGAGTGGCAAAAGTGCGATGGTCCCTGGAATGGAGGAGCAGGAAGTGGGGGATAGAAGAGAGGAGAGGTAAGACAGAAGGGAGCCAAACAAGTATTTGGATGTAAAGGAGGTGCAGTGAGCCTGGTGATGAGAACCTTTGTGACTCCATTGTGTCTCACACCATTGTGGCAGTTGCAGCCAGCACTTTCCTTGTCACCTCGCTAGCTTTGTCCACAGCTCCAGCCATTGTCTCTGTTTGCTGGTCGAACTTCTTATCCAGGCACCGAATAGTTTAGGTCAGCATTGTGATTGCCTTCTGGAGTGTTTTGAGGGTCGCTGGCTGATCTCCATTTCCTTCGACATGCTACTGCCCTCCCATGGCTTTAAGGTCCCAGTGCTCAGCCATCCTAGGTCATCCCATCTGATAAATGAGACAGATAACAGTTATGTACAGTTATTATACCACAATTATCTCTTGGAAATTGAAATAAATACACTTTTGGCTTATTTCATGTGCTGGTTCAAAGGAGCTCCATGAGAAATCTAGCTTGCTAGACTTCTATCTCTACCCCAGGTCCTTGTATTTCATTGCTGCCACCACCTGGCTAACTACTAGAGTGTCTGGCTCTGGTCCTGCTGTGGCCACTGCTCACTCAGGACAAGGCCACTTTGACAACAGAACCAACCTTGAACCACTCCTAGAAACTCTCACAGTTCTGCATCAGACATAGTTTGCTTTCATACTTGGTAGTCATGCAGTTTGGTAGCAGAAAACCAGTTTGCTAAGTAGACATGGATTGTTACCTGTCCAATAAAACACTGCATAGTCGCAAGAATATTAAATACTTAAATGATGGAATCACTCTTTTTTTTAGAACTCCGCTTTATTTCATCAATTAATTTCACAGCTGTAAAGCACATTTTTACAAGATTGACAGCTTACAATATAATGCATTCAGAAAATCATATCCAGTGTATCCGGAATTACACCATCTCTTAAGTGGAAAAGCCCACCTATACATACTAATAGATTTCTTTGACTGGGTGACCAAAGTAGTAGGCTAGGGAGGGCTATGGATATGGCCTACCTAGACTTTAGCAAAGCATTTGCCACAGTCCACACAAAGATTAATAAACAAATTAGCCAGCCTGCTGGTGTGTCCCAGAGTGGTAGCCTGGGTAACAAATTGGGTGGACAACAGGACACAGAGGGTAATAGTAAATGAAGTATACTCTGAAGAAAGAGGTGGTTACTAGTGGGTACCACAGGGTTCAGTACTAGGACTGGTCCTCTTTAATGTCTTTATAGCAAATGTCTTCAACAAAGCTTTTACTGACCTCAGTGAGTGTTGCCCCTAGCTTCCTTCAGCACCAATCAGATTCTTCACCAAAGCGAAACCGGGAACCAATCAAACTCCCTTCCACCTTTCTACTCAGAGCTATCACCTTTATGGAAGCAAAAAGTACATCCTAAAAGCACTAAGTAATTCCAGAACTAGCTCTGATAAACTTGATCTAAAACTAGTTAGGCTCTCCCTGGACATAACTCTCGAACCCCTCACCAAAATCTTAAATCTCTCCTTGGTATCGGGCAAACTCCCACAGATCTGGAAGGTGGCGGTGGTTACACCTGTTTACAAAAAGTGGTGAAGGGCCAACTCTACAAATTAACACGCTAATATCTATCCTTCCTCCACTCTTCAAGGCTCTGGAGCAAATCGTAAGTGACCAACTGATGGAATATCTATACACGTATCATTTACAATGTCAGCAACAACATGGATTTCAAAACAACACAGTAACACAACTACTGTAGTGGAGTTTGCCAGCTTTATCCATAATGTGCTAGACAGAGGGCTCTTGGTGGGGGGCAATATGTGATCTCACCAAGGCCTTCAACACGTCAATCACAATCTACTCCTGGATCAGCTCTCCAATACTGGCCTCTCCCTGCAACAGTAGCATGGTTCAGAAGCTACCTCTCTGGGAGGGTCCAAAAAGTAAAATTCTGGACACCTTCTCCGACAACCTTAGTGTTAACACAGGCGTTCCTCAAGGCTCTATCCTTGGCCCTCTATTGTTCAGCCTGTTCTTAAACAACCTCCCTCAATCGGTAAATGACCAGCTACTACTGTATGCAGACAATGCGGTCCTATATTCATGTAATTCTGACCCTATATACTGGAAAAGCAAATGCAGGCTAATTTCACTGTGGCTGAGCACTGGTTCCTTCAATCGAAACTGCTCCTCAATTATAAAAAACTAAGACTATGTTATTTGCATCATCACATAACAAACACACACTCACCAACTTTGCATTCATAACAGTCAGAACACTTCCCTGGTTCAAACATTTAAATACCTAGGATTGACACTGGACGCACCTCTCGTTTAACCAACACATAGACACAGTCGCAAAGTTGTCAAATGCAAAACTAGGATTACTATACAGACACTGAAAAGGCCTGACTTCTGAGGCACTCAGAACTGCTGTAAATAGCTCAGTCCTCTCAGTGATAGGCGATGGTCTAACACTATATGGGCTTCCTCCCAAATTGCTTTGAAACATATCAAAACAACACTACTAAACAATCGTGTCGTTTAGTCTTAGGTGTACCCATCTCACTCACACCTGTGAGTTGTACATCAGACAAAATGGCCCAACCTTGACAGTCGCCTCCAGTATCAAGTATGCATGCTCGCCAAGAAGTCTGTGCTAGGACTTACCACCCCAGGCCTCCAAAGTCTCCTTAGCTGACCTAATTCCATCAGATGCACTAGGGGTACAAACAACTCAGCCCTCTGTCCCTTTCCATAGAATCACACAAGGCCAACAGTCCAGAATACCGGCATCACTTTGGCTTAATGCGCTTGACCTAGGCATCACAAAAGTGGACAAAATAGGCCCCTTTAAAGATAAACTCCATGTGGCCCTCACCACAAACAGGAACTGTGACATGACTACACTCTTTAGCACTTAAGACAAAGAACTGCTGCCATCAAGTTCTTGCCTCCTTACGTTAGTATTAGTTCGTTATTTTACAGACTATATCATCTTCTGTTCCCTATCTGATTTGCTCTATATTCTGTAGGTTCTCAAGTTGTTCACTTAACAACCTGTCAACCTAGCCTGCTTTAAATTGTGTGTCTGTATATTTTTACTTATGTAATCCCTGTTATTGTAATTATGTAACCTCTGTAACCTGATGTACTCATGTCTTTCTAGACACGGAACCTCCTTGTATCTACTTATGTACTTGTAACCATTGTCAATGATGTTATGCCCATGTATTACTATGACATGGAACCTCTGTAAAGAGCCTTTGGGCTCAAAGGTACTTCCTATAAATAAATGTAACCCCCTGCAAATGGGGGTTCCCAAAAAGACTTCAGGAGCTTGCTTGAATGCTCCAAGCCTGAATGGTGTTTGGCGTTTAAGCCATTTATCAGTGAGTGTTTTTAGAACCTCTGGTACTGTCTCTTAAGAGCTGTCTGCTTGCAGACATAATTAGTTTGTATGGGGGACTGTGTGTTTCTTTGATTGAGTACCACTCAAGCTGCTGCCAATTCACCCCATTTTGCAGTCACTAGAGTGCAAAGGGAACCTGTCTGAAAGATGTAACTGATTGCCAGAAATCATTTACAGTAATAATAAAATTACAGTTTGTCTAACCTGCTTTCTTTGCAGTCAGAACTGTCTGCCTAGTTCCCCATTCTGGTTTTGAACTGCTGAACTGGACCAATCAGTGTGGGGTAAACTAGCTCTAAAATGATGCCTTGGACGAATCAGAACTTGGGACTCATAATCTGAGCCAGCCACAAGAGGATTGTATGGGCAGTGACTCTGGGAGATGTAGTTTAGACTTGTGCCTTTTGGACCAACAGCAGCAGTCTATTGAGTGACAGCCAATCCAGTCAAGAACTGGGAGGAACTCAAAGGAAGTGCCCGGTTTTGTCTGTTGGGAGTTTCAGTTTGAGATCTGAAAGTGAAGGGAAAGAAACCCTGTGCTCTTCAGTGCACAGTTTCAGTCAAAAAACGTGTGCAAGGCCCAGAGTTCCGCCCAAACTTGTGTAACTGCTTGTTAGGACTGAATCGTCCTGTGAAAAGAATCAAAGGATCTCTGAAGAGTAGAAACCAGGCTCACCCTGTAGAAGACTGAAGAAATTGTTGAATTACACTCGGTCTGTCAGGAACTGAATCTGCTGTGTGTTCTCCTGGTTATTGTGCAGTAATTGCGATTGGGATACAGATGCAGCCTGCCTGGTATAGTGCTTTCTTTTTTTTTTACCATATAAATGTGTGAGGAGTCTCTTGGAGATCAAAAGTAGCCCTGCTGACATTGAAGGACCATATCTTCTTTGGAGATCGTGAGTACTAATTAAGGTCGCTCCCTGTTGATTGCCACATTAAATCCAAATGGAATTACTGTACTGCTGACTGTTTAATTTTCCTTTCTCTGTGAAAGGGCCCTACCAGCTGCCACGGTTTGGACTAGCCACTAGGGCCTGGGTACCCAGGGACAGTAACTGGTAGGGATAGGCCTGTGCACAGAGCCATAGGTAGATAGTAAAGTGATAAGCTAATTAACCTGATTTCCCTGTCCTTGTTATATCCCCTAAATAAATCAGAGCTGTTTGTTTCAACAAAGTTATACTGCCTGAGGTATTTGTCTATGTTAAAGTACTGTACTGTGATTGTTGCACTGTATCTTATTTTACAGGATGTCCCAGTGCCTGAACCAGCCTTGGGGTAAGTGTATACTGTGAAGGTAATTCTGCTATATTGTGTGGGCCACTAGTGGGAAGAAAGGGGTTGCAGTGTCCCAGAGGGCTGTGACCAAGTAAGTTTAACTATTGCAAACCCTGACCTCTGGGTGAGGCACCTCATTGGATCCAGGCCCCTCAACCTGTTAGGTGGCAAATCAGGCAGGGGTAGTAGCCCTGGGATAGCGCCATCTAGGGGTTACATAAATAAATAAAATAGGAGACATTGCAGAGGGCTGGAAGGAAAAGTATGCCTCTTTGCAGGTGACACAAAAATCTGCCACAGGGTTGCTACACAAGGGGGATGGGGTGGAAAGGATGAGAAGGACTTGGCAAGGTTGGAGAATGGTCAGAAATATGGCAGCTTAAATTCAGTTCAAAAAAGTAATAAGTAATGCACCTGGGAAACAACAACCCAGGGAAGAGTACACAATGGTGGAGGGGGTACTAACAACAACTAAATGGAAAGGGACCTGAAGGTAATAATATCAGATGACCTTAAGGTAGGCAAGCAATGTGAGAAGGCAGTAAGGAGAGCTGGAGGATACTGGATGCATAGGAGAGGCATCACCAGTGGAAAACAGGAAGTTGTTATCCCTCTGTACAGACAGTTGGTGTGACTCCATCTGAGTACTGCATGCAGTTCTGGAGACCCCATCTCCACAAGGACATAGACAGGATGGAGGCAGTCCAGAGAAGGGCAACTAAAATGGAACCGCTCTTCCTGAGGAGGTTTGGGGTCAAACACAGTGTGGAATTCAAGAATGCATGGGACAGACATAAGGTAATTATAGTGGGGGTAGGAGGAAGTAGGCTGTTGTTTAACTAGAACTGCAACTTATCCAATAGGTAGGAAATTGACAGACTAGGTGGGCCAAGCAGTCCTTATCTGCCATCAAAGTCTGTGTTTCTATGTAAATATTTAAATATTTGCACTACTACATTATAGAATATCTAGTAAAATACAAAGAAATAACACACATTGGGAATAGAAAATGTAAGCAACAGTATTTGACAGGGTGGGTGGCATTAGGAATACGGACCTGCGACCGCCAGGACATAATGAGGCCCGATGCCATAGGTGGAGGGCCTTATAGCCCCTGGAATGCCTGGTATTGCCTATACTGCGCACTCCTGAGGGTAACATTGTGCTTAGAAAATGGCCCATAGATAACATTTTAATAAAATAAGATAAAATATATAAAGAGGTATAATAAATGTTTAAAAAGAATAAAAATGTTTTTTGTTGAAAAGTAGTCCCTCTACTGTGCTATTCTTGCCAGGAGAGGGTGCTCCTATTAGAACATCCTGTATGACTGATCTTATAGCTGCCCCACGGTTTTATGGGACTTGTAGTCCTCTGTGACAAATGGAGAAGGTGACAGAAATGTAGCTTCAGGCTTTTTTTTTTTGTGGACTCAGTTTACCTCTTAACTCTGGCTCTGGGGCATATCTCCAGTGAACCACTCAATCCATGCCTCCACCGCCCACCTGAACCCTTGCCCTGACTGGGAAATTGGGCATGCTGGATGCCTCTCCCGCCCGACCCATGTCCGAGGCAAGGCACCATGGAGAGCCGAATCAGGGTTCACGCCAGCACTGGGCATTTGGGCAAGGCCACTGGGCGCCCACCTTGCTTCTCCATCACCAGGATTTTTCCTGCTCCTCCCTGATGCAGGACGGCAGTGCTGTCCAGCGTGAGACATGCATGTTCCTTCTACTCCCGCAGGTCAGCCGCCTGACATCACCCATCTTACATGGTCCCCAACTACTGTGCCCCCAGTCTCCACTGGGTGCCACTAGCATTGCAGACAAGAACCCTCTCTCTCCCAGGAGAGAGAGCAGCCAATCTTCTCCTCCCCGACTGACCCCCAGCTCCCTGGGCTTGCTCTGAACCTGGATTGCTGGGCGTGGCGCGTGTAAGGCGGATGCCTCAACCCTCTACAGCACCGAGTCACCAGCTGGTACATTTTGAGGAGAAAACATTGAAATGGGTCCTGGAGATAGAGTAGCTCTGCCAGTAGCTGTGTGGTGTGTGTGTGTGTGTGTGTGTATGTGACTGTGGGCGAGGCATCTGCGTTGGGAGTGGTAGTAGCTATGGAGTTGGGACAATTTGGAAACAAAAAAAGAAGAGGACAAGTCCAGCAACTAAACAGAGGATGGAAAAGGTAATGAGTCTTACCTGACACGGTGGGTGTAGTAGGACATGTCTTGAAATAATGATGCGATTGGGACAATGGAAGTGAGGAGCAGAGGTGGGTGTTTAGTAACTTCGCCGCCCTGACATGGAGAGTCATTGTCGGCTTGTTCCGACTATTGCAACGGATGGCTTTTTGTGGAGCAGGAGCCATGAGTGAGTCTAAGACTTACTACAAGTGTCATGTGCCAGCATGAGCAGAGTACTGTGTTGACAGTCTTTTGTGTGGGCAGAAGTCAGGAGTGAAGAAGGGGTGAAGCAAGTGCATGGCTGCTGAGGTGAGCGTGCCACGGGCTGCTTAGTGACTAGTGTTTTAATTTTTCCAATCATCTTTTCTGATTTTATCTGATTTTATTTGATTTTTGTATGAGTTTTTAATTTTATTTTTCTTTTCTTTTTATTGTTTGTTTTGGTTTTCAGCAAGCCGGAGCAGAAGCTATTAACCCGAGTGTCTTTGGAGTGGTGCTGGGGCCTCTTAAACCACCTCAAAGCGTGAACGGTTAAGCAGCGGCAATTTCTTTGTTTGTGGCTCCGGTGGACAGTGAGGAGCAGAGCGTGGTGAATGGCAGCAACCCTACTGGAGTCATCAGGGTGGTCTCCCCACATCCAGTAAAATAGCTTGGGGTGGAAAAACCGAGAGGCGGTGATCTCAGCTGACAGACACGGAATGACACTCTGAATCTGCTGGGCCTGTTGGATCAGTCTTTCTATTCGATTTATCCTAGATTGGTTGTGTGGCATTTGTGGAGGTTTTGGATCCTGGCTTGGATTTGCTTGAATTCTTCAATTCTCAGTTTTATTAATTTGGAAGATACCTTTGAGCCCAAAGCTCTTTTACAAAGGTTCCACGTCATTGACAAGACAAGGTACAAAGAGGTAATCAAGAGAGAAGTATACAGAAAACTTCACCCTGTTAAACATAAGCACGGTAAATGTTGCAAGATACAAGATAAAGTGGTGGGAGCATGTGTACAGTTATGGAGGCAGAGAATAGTGCAGCCCCTAGGAGCCTTGTCAACAAGTATGAGGGAGGAGGAATGGTCAGGGAGGTAGGAAAGCAAAAGGTTGTTGTTAAGGGTAGGCTGTTGGGGCACATGGCGAGGGGCAAATGCTGCATCAGACATGGTATGGCAAAGGAATTGAAGATACATGAGATTAGTTGCAGGAGCATTTAGAGATTCTACTTAGATGTAGTTTTAGGTCCATTTTGAATTTGGTTAGACAAGTGGTGGCAAGGAGGTACTCTGGTAATTCATTCAGCCACAGGGGAGCGTGTAGGCAAATGCCTGTTGCCCAAGTGAGGTGTGTGGTAGAAGGGGATGGACAGGGCCCTCTAGTCCTTCCCCTAGTGGCCTGTGGTGGGTTTGCAGCCACTACCAGATTGCCAAAGCAGGGTGGAATTTTCCCCAAAAGTGCTTTTTCCCTAGGGTGCATGTCTGATGAATGACCCTGTTTTTAAGGGATAGCCAATTTGTGAGTTCATACAGTGTACAGGTGTGCGTATCATGCCCGTAAGTCAAGGGCTAGCCTACAGGCCTTGTTTAGAGCCACATGTGCCTGTTTTTCAATGCAATCCATTTAGCCCCCATATATCACTATCCCATCGATGTGATAATATGAACTGTGTACTGCAAGTGACGGAGGGCCTCGAGCGATAGGTATTTCCTATGCCTGTAAGGGCACTATCTTTATACTGACTGTCTTGGCCAGGGTGTCAGTATGTTGAGCAAAAGTAAGTGTTTCGTCCAGAGTGATCCCCAGATACTTGAACGTGCCAACTTGTTCCAGTGGCTCACCACAGGAGTTTGAATTGATGAGGGGTTTAGTTTGCTTTTTTGTGTGTACTGGTATTAAGCATGGCCTTGGTCTTTTATAATTCAGTAGCAGCTTATGTCTGCAGAACCATGTCTCTGGTGGGGAGAAGGATGCCTGAAGCTGGGATTGCAGACTAGCGAGGGACGTGCTACTTCCAGGAACATCGCATCATTAGCGTAGAGGATCAATTTTTATTGCAGGCAGTGGGAGGTCATTTAGGAAGATGCTGAAGAGTAGGGGCCCAAGGATAGATCCTTGGGGCACCCCTAATGATACCTCTCTAGCTCTCAGAACTGTATGTCCAGTTTTGATACATTGAGCTCTGCTTGTAAGGTAGTCTTGAACCAACATAGTGCACTGTGTGCCACCCAAGTTTGCCATTTGGTCAGTAACAGGCAGTGATTGACTGTGTTCAAAGGCTTTGGTGAGGTCTATGAAGATGAACCCAATCAGTTTGCCTTCATCCAGGGCCTTGTGTGCATAGTTCAGTAAAGTCCAGCAGGGCAGTGGTTGTGCTGTGGCTTTGTCTGAAACCATGCTGGTTAGGGCAGAGCAGGTTATATTTGTTGAGGTAGTCAATGAGCTGACCAGCCACGATTTTTCCAGTGCTTGGACAGCAGAGAGAGTATTGAGATGGGCCTATAGTTGGCACCAAGGATTTGTCACCTCCCTTATGCACAGGTGTGACTAGGGCCTGCTTCCAAACCTCCGGGAATTGAGCAAAAGTCAGTGATTTGTTGAACAGCTTGGTGATGGGCACCTATGAGGACATCCAGTGGGATAGCAGTTTCCATGTCGATCCCATCTCTACCCTGTCTTGTCTTGCCCAGTACTTTCCTGACCTTAGCTAGTGTTTCCTTCACAGTCACCCTTTGAGGTAGAAGGGAGGGTATGAATGTTCGGAGGGTCCATTGTTGGATTGGCTCTGCTCTGGGTGGAGGTATGCTGGTGGTAGAACTGCAGTGAGATCAGTGAAGGCCTTGTTGAAGGCCTCCCAATGGCTAGGGGTCTGTGATGTGATTGCTACTTATATCAAGTAGCTGGGGATGCATTTTGTCCTCCTACCCCAGGATGCTCTTGATGCTATCCCAGAACCTTTGCCATCACCCCAGGAGTTAGCAAGCTGTGCTTTGTGGTGATTGGCTTTGGCGAGCTGGATTAGTTTAGTACAGCGATTCCTGGCTGCCCTGTAACACTGGTAGTCATGCCTGTCTCCCGTGTTCTTGCTTTCTCCCATAGTGAATCCCTATCATTCATAAGGAGAGTAGTTCTCCATTACCCCATTAGCCTCCTTTAATTTTCCTCTTTGTAAGGGGGAAGGTATCACAGATGCTATTAAAGTCATTTGTGAAGTAGCTGAGTGCCTGATTTAGTGAGGGTGCCTTGACTGATTGGGGTCCAGTCATAAAGGGTGAGTGCCGATTGAGGGTCCAAGCATTCCCTTTCTCAGGACCCTGCTTGTTATGAGTTTGGGTGGGCTTTTGGTGAATTTGTTGGACCACAGCAGTGTAATAGGTGAGTGGTCACTTAGCATGTCAGGTAGAACCTTGACCTCAGAGATTCGAGATGGTAATCTTGCAAGTACACAATCAAGAAGGGTGCTGCTACCAGTCTTATAATTCTGTCTTGTAGGGTGGGTGACTAGTTGAGACATATTGGCAGAGGCAGTCATGTTCTTAACTGGTGCAGACTCCTTCCCATTCCAGTTTATATTGAAATCTCCAGTAACCATGAGCTCCACTCCATGAGGGAGGGTGTCTATGACTTCCATCACTTTGGTTAACCCTATAGTGCCTCCTTTGGGGTAGATACACTGAGGCAAGGATTAGGAGTTGCCATTTTGTTCAATCTGATCTTTAAGTATTAATATCTCGTGGTCTTCAGCCACCCTGGTTTCAGGGAGAACAGTGCACCATAGAGAGTCCTTAGCATAGATAATGCATCCCCTCCTTCTTTCTTATTCTGTCTATTCTGTAGGTTTGGTAGCCTGATAGGTCAATTTTGCTGTCCTGATTCTATCAGTCAGCCAAGTTTCTGTTAGGGCAGAGTACATCTGGGGTATGGAGAGCCAGCCATGCCTGCAGCTGCACAAACTTTTCAGTTAGGCTGCTCATGTTTAGAGAGGCAATTTCTGGCCCTGGGTCTTATGCATACCAGCACCCATTGCAGAGACTGGTCCTGGGTTTGGGTGTATGTTGCTAGAGAGTATCAGAAGCATAAGGATGATCTTCCTAGCTGAGAGGTTTAGGCTAAGCTAAGACCTAACCTTCTGTCTGTGCTTCAGGCAGTTGGACCGCTTGATCTTGTGGGTGAGGCTAACTGTTATAACCCCGTGTTAGGTTTGCTCATCGGTCTTCCCAAATGTGGGGGGTTGGGACATACAGTACTCAGCACCTAACTGGCTGTGGTGGGTTCTGATGATGTCATGGCTGCCCAGTCAGTACTCGGGAGTGGATCAAGTGGAGGCAATTGTGGCCCTGCTGGACAACTGTCGCCAGCTACCCAAATCAAGGAAGCGATGAGCAGTGTTACCCAGCACCCTCTGAGGAGTTGCATGTTTATTCAGGTTGAACACCGATAGCAGAACCTGGTGGGTGGCAGAAACAAACAGGCTGAGATACGGGCTTAGCTGCATAAAGCAATAATGCCAGTGGTGCTTGCTGTTATGCTATTTGGTAGCTTTAAGCCTTTGTGGGTGTGGGCACATTGAGGCAGATAAGCTTGTCATACTGCTTTAAGGGGCTGTGGCAGCTAGGTCTAAGCGGGTGTGTAGGAGCAGAGACAGGGCATGGCTTCTACCTATTTAATAGAGGATGAGACCGAGGCCGAGGCCGGGTCGGGTGGGAGAGGTAGGAAGAAAATACAGTCCCAGTAATACCGTCCCAATGTCCTGAGGCGAGCAGAGTGCCTGGCACAGCCTTGGTTTGTGACTCGCACCAATGGGGAGTGAGCGCAGCTCCTGCAGCCAATTGCAGAAGCGCTAAAAATCTAACCCAGCTTGGGATGTGTCTGCTGGTTTTGATCGATTGAGAGGGAAGAGGAGGAGGTGGAGTGGAGGTGAATTGTTGGAGAATGAACTGGCTGTGACCGACTGAGAAGAAAGTGAAGACCCTTGGATTATGATTTTGGTCTTGATTGTTTGGTTGACTGTCCAGTGTTGGCGTGCTGGCAGGTGTAAGAGGATTGGTGCAACTTGTGCGGTTGAGCAGGTGGTCCCGACCCTGTGGGGTGTGTTTGTCTGTGGAGGCATGTGGCTGCATGAAGGACTAGGCTTTGTTCTTGCCTGGTAGCTGGCAGACTGGGCGGTGGTCCTTCAGGTCTCCCTGGGGGAGTTCGACTGGTGGGTTAGCTCCAGTGAGAGCTGCAGTGTTCCGTGGGCCTCGAGGTCTTAGCCCTCGCTTGGGATTTTTGGGCCCCTGCTTCTGCATATGCAAATGCTGGATACCAGTGAAGAAGATTCCTGCTATTAACTCTTTACGGTCAGAGTTTTAATTTTATCTCCTGCTTTGTTGTTATCCACTTGGGAAGGCAGTGAGAGTGTTTTGTTTCTTATCAACCTTCCTCACAGTGAGAGTGTTTGGAGGTTGAAAATCACTCGGGACATATTTGATTATTTTTAGTCAGTTTCCCTTGCAGTGAGAGTACTTGGGTGGCTGGAAAACTATTCAAACTTATTCATATTTCATTCTGTCCAGGGAGTGAGAGTCCTTGTGTTCTATTTGGCCTCCTTTGGCTGTGAGAGGGCCTCAAGGGGCTGAAGATTTATTTACGCTTTTGGATTTAAGTTATAGTTATTGTTCTGAGGAATCTATCATTCACCTTATAAATTTTTTTATGCTCTCCAAATCGATGCATTGACTTTAAAATTATTTGTATGTATTTTAGTGTAATATTGTTTTGTTCACCCCTGAGACTGTGGGAGGGCCTGGGGGCTGGGGTGGTGCAATTTTGTTTTTGTTAATTGATTATTTTTGTTTATTTTTGGGTTTATTTATTTAGTTGGGTTGGGGGTAATTATTTGGTTTTAAATAAGATTTTATATATTTTGTTTTTTTTTATAATATTTTGTGTTTTATGTATAAGTTGGTTTGTTGAGAAGAGTTGGTTGTGTCACATGAATGGGTTGAGTCTACCACGGTTGTGCATTATTCACCCTCTGCTCATTGTGCCCTCTACCCTTTTTCTCTTCCCCTTCCCTCTTCAGTTTATAACTTACCAGTGCTGTAGGGCACTGGGCATTGTGCATAGGGGAGGAGGGGTGGAGGGGTGCGAACAGTGGAGGAGAAAGAGGGGCCACCGTGATCGGGCGAAATGGAATCTAGAACGTGGTTTGCCATGTCCGGTTCCATACCCAAGGGCACTACTAGTTGTGGTAGGCAGGTGGTCTGGACAGCCTGAGAGGTTAGTCCAACTCGTGGTGTTATGCAATGCCAGGTCCATTAAAACAAGACTGCAGTTAGTTGCAGACCTTGTTGAAATGGTGGACCTGGCTTGCATCACTGAGACCTGGCTGGATGAGAACTCTGGCCCCATTCTGAGGCTGTAACTCCGCCAGGTGCTCGGTGATACACGCCAAGATTGGATCACCGGGGGATCTGTTTCAAGACCAAACTTAACCTTACGAGTGTACCAGTTGAGGAGACTGAGTTATTGGAGTATACTGTAGTAGCAGGTGTAGGCTGTCGGATCACCCCTCATCTACTGTCCACCTGGAGATGAGAAGTGCTTCTTCAGGAAATTGCTGACTCTCGCTTATATGAGATTGGAGTCACCCAGGCTGATGGTCCTGGGTGACTTTAATGCCTGTATCGACGATGAACTCTTGCAATTTGGTCAGCACTTCCTCCAGTTGATGACATCTCTGGGCCTCACACAAGTAGTTACCACTGCTACTCATAAACATGGTCACTCTTGACTTGGTCTTCCTCCTGGGATTGAAGCCCCGACTTGGGGTGGAACCAGTTGGGTGGTCCGATCACTACACTGTGGGGTTTAGTTTTTGCACCCCTTTGTAGGCCTACCCCTGTGGAGATGGTCAGGTACCATCATTTACGGAATGTACGTTCTCAAGGTCTAACGGCAGTGCTTGATCTATCGTCCTCCTAGTGGCAAACAGTGACCCAGAGACCCTTGTGATGGCTTATAATTCAGCCATTTCAGCAGCCCTGGATGTCATTGCTCCAGCCGTGTTCATCCTCTGTCCCTTCACCTCGATCCCCCATGGTTTGAATGGACTTTGAGGGAGTTAGGCTGACTAGGACGAAGTTAGAGCGTTGCTGGTGGAAATCCTCCTAGATGCCACCACCTTAGATTGATGGACCACTAACAAGTCTATCAATTTGCAATCACCGTAAGAAGGCAGAGTTCCTGTCCGGGGAGATTGTCCGCCACTCAGAATCGACCAGCTCAGCTGTTCTGAACTGTGGACAGACTGTGCAACCCAGCCTGTCTACAAGTCTTGAAAGCCTTTTCACAAATAGAGTGTGATGAACTTGCACGATTGTTTGCAACTAAGATGGCCGACATCAGAGCAGCACTCAGCCAGCACACTCTGGGCATTGCTCTGCATCAGCATGAGGCCACTGCTCCTCGGCTTTCCTGGAGTACCTTGACCGACTGGAGTTCATGGATGTCACGCAGATTGTCCAGAATGCACCTATGTGCTGTAGTTTGGACCCTGGACCAACTTCCTGATCTTGGGTTGTATGGATTCCATCAGTCCGGTCCTAGCACGGATAGTCTGGTGCTCCTTGGGAACAGGTGAGTTTCTAGCTTCCTGAAAGAGGCGGTGATGACACCACTCTTGAAGAAAGCTTTTTGGACCCAGACTGCCCTGCAAACTACAGACCAATCTCTAATCTTCCCTTTTAGGTAAGGTGATTGAGAAAGTAGTGGCTGCACAGCTGGAGTACCATTTGACCATCCAAGACATCTACGAACCCTCCAGTCTGGATTTCAAAAGAGACATAGTACTGAGACAGCACTGGTTCGGTGTCAATGATCTCCTGATGGCTATAGACTGGAAGAGCCATTCCATCCTGGTTCTTCTGGATCTGTCACCAGTGTTTGACACTATGGACCATGGGGTGCTACTGGACCATCTGAGGTTCACCTGTGGGCTGTCAGGTACAGTCGCCAGGTGATTTATATCGTTCCTCACCAGAACTCAGAGAGTGGTGTCCGGGGTTTATTCCTTGGACCCAGTTCCGCTGTCATGTGGGGTACCTCAGGGCTCAGTGCTGTCCCTCATGTTGTTCGCAGTAGTATATGCTGCCTCTGGAGACATTGTAAGAAGGTATGGACTGAGGTTTCACTGCTTTGCTGATGATACCCAGCTCTACCTTTCTTTTATGCCTGACCAGGATGGAGCTGTCTTGGTCTTTAATAGCTGTCTCGCTGAAATCCAGGAGTGGATGAATTCCAATTGGTTGAAGGTGAACTCGGGAAAAGACTGAGTGTTGGTTGTGGACCCAGGTCGCCGGAAAAGAGGGGTTAGTTGTCTCGCCTCTGAACTTTTCTCCGGGGCTTGTCACTTGGACCTCTGAACAGGTGCAAAACCTGGGGTAATGTTTGATGAAGGACTGACCCTGCATTCACAGGTGTCGGCTGTCGTCAAATCTTTCTTTACCATCTAAGGAATATCTCCAGGATTAAGCACCTTGTTCCGTCCAGTGACCTTCCTACCTGGTTCATGCCTTTGTGTCTCGTGCTTAGATTATTGCAACTCCTTTACCTAGGGCTATCGGTGGAAATCGTCACTTGCAGCTGGTGCAGAATGCGGCGTTCTGACTTTTGATGGGATCATCTTGGTCCTGTCATATTTTGCCAGTGCTGCGCAGACTGCACTGGCTGCCTGTTCAGTGGCAGATTACCTTTAAAGTTGGTCTTCTTACTTTTAAAGCCCTATGTGGACTGGGCCTGGACCACCTGAACAAGCTCCTGGTTCCTTACTGCCCTGGGCGATCGCTTCTCTCAGCCAACGAGAGGTTGCTAGAGATTCTAAGGTGTGTTTGAAATCTTCTGGGGCCAGAGCATTTATGCATGCGGCCCGTATCCTCTGAATTCTCTACCCTGTCGGTTACGGGAGTGCACAACTGTGGAGGGATTTAAGCAAGCCTTGAAAACTTTTTATGGCACATGGCATTTGGTGACTGATGGTATGATGTTATCACTGATTTTATATGATGTATGTTGTTGATGTTTGATTTTGATTTTAAATTTGTCAGGCGCTTGGTATTTGAAAGGCAACATGAAAATAAAATATTATTATTATTATTATTAAGTGTGCTGTGTTTTAAAACTATTTACTTTATTTTAAGAATTTTTTTAATTGTTGGTTTCACTATATGGGGTGTGGAGAGGTGACTTCTCTCACTTGGGGAGGCCTTCCTATCACTTGTCTGCTTAGCAAGCAGAAAGAAAAAATGTGGCTACTTCATTTCGGATTCGCATAACTAGCACAGAGATACCCGTTTTCTTTTAGGACACGATGTTTGCACTTGTTTTGGTCAGGCTGTATTGAAAAATACCCGATGGCAACTGAATCCTGCTAGCCAATCAGGATGCTAACATTCCATTACCATTACCATTTTCTTTCTTTCTTTCTTTTTAATCCAACCTCCTCCTACCCCTGGTCAGCCACTCTCGGGTCCTCCAATGTCTCCTGTCTGCTCGCTCTCTGTCTTCACCGGCCACTCACCTCACATCGTGACCCGCCCCAGGTAACCCAGCGTATCCCTTCACTGGATAGGTCCCTCTCCTCCAAGGGGAAGTCGCTGAGTGGAGGCGGCCACGCATCTTATTTTGGTCCAGGGGTGCCACTGAGGTAGTGCTGGTTGTCGAGGCCTGGCAGCAGCGTGGACCAGGAGGACCGTCATTCGGTCAACCAGGGCAGTTTCCTGGTTTTCTCCCAGGAGTGATGTGCCACTGATGTCATGGCATACTCTGACGTCTGCCACTCCCCATCAGTTTCATCTCAGGTGTCCATTCTGTGCTCCTGGCCTCCACCAGGGCCAGCAGGCACCGAGATGCATCCTCGCCTCCCGGAGAAGGCAAGCCATCCTGGATGCTTCTTCCTTCTCCATTGGCCGGCTCTCCAGCAACCCAAGTCTGTTCCAGAACCCAGGTCACCAGCATCGCAGCGCAGAAATCTAACTGTTGCACCAATGGGCCAGCCACATTACCATTTTCTAAAAAGAAGTTAAACAGAAAGATTAGAGGGACTTCCGTGATGTCATGGACAGTATGGTCACTTAACAATCAGCTCTGTCTCTCACCTGCCTGGAAATAATCCTGTGTAAACCTGCCTTTTTCATTCTACAATGGACTCAATTGATTTGCAGTGGTGGTATGGTGAAGCCTCTAAACCAAAACTCAGTGTACTAATGGAGGATGCAGCCGGATCCCATGCTGAGCTCTTCAGCCTGGAACTCTTGCTGGCCACCAGCATCTCACAAGCTTGGGGAGTCATTGCCTGAACAGAAATGCATGCCTGCCTAAAAAATTAAGTTAGAAACCATCGACAGAAATCCAAGCTTTTGTGCAGACTTCAAAGAGGTATTAAGGGATATTAATGAGCATGTGTAGCTGGTCCAGTGGTGCAAAGGGCTGAGGCATTGCACACGCCTTACCTTTTCCCACTCTGGTGACCTGGAGTTCAGGTTGTCGGGTTGGCCAGGGCAGGAGAGGATCAGTGTCCCAAGGACTGCCCCTCCCTGGGAGGAAGGATGTCAGCCTGGCTTACAACTGCCACCAGGTGGAGACCTGGTGGTAGTGCAGCACAGGTGGCAAAAGAGAGGAGCTGAGGAATGTTCTGCGTGAAGACCTCCATGCACACTCTGAATGCCCTACAGTAGGGCAGGAGAAAAGTGGAAAAGATTTGAGGCTTAATGAAACCCTGCCTGCTCTGCCTGCATCTGTGCTGTCACTTGGGACCATGCCTCGTCCACTGTACATCTGTGAATTGGGATGGGGAGGATAGCCTCCTCCAGCATGTCATGAGGGGACATTCGTGGAGGAACCTCTGAGTGAGGTAGGTCCTAGGAAAGGTGGTGGCGGATCAGGGAATAGGGACATGGCTAGTAGCCACCCCTGGACTAGAGTGAGAAAGAGTCATTATTGCAAAAAAAAAAAAAAGGATATGTCAGTCTTAGAACAGCATACTGATGAAGTGAAGAAGCAGGCCATGGATACTGACTCAGAGGTGACTGTATTGAGACTCCACTTTAGGAAATAATGGACACAAAGTCACAAATCATGGCTCATTAGAAAGCTGCCAAGAATCGAGCCAGACAAAAACTTGACTGTATGGTGTCCCAGAGAAAACTGAAGGCACAAATGCTGTCAAGTTGTTAAGACAGCTTCCTTTGTGCAGCATTGGACTAAGGTGAGGATTTCCTGTTCGACAATGAGTACGCCATCAAGCCTCAGCCCCAAACCCTCTTCCCTGATGCCAGACCCCAATCTATTATCAGATTCTTAAACTATGGTCAGAGAGCAAATTCTACAGAAAGCCTGGCAAAAAATAAATTTTTTATGGACAGATGAAAGTATATTTTGATAATAACTGTGGCATACACAATGAAGCTTCGTGTGGAAATACATCCCAATTTTGCAAGCCCTGCGGAGAAAAGCCAACTTAAGTTCTATACTCCTTATGCAACTAAACTAGTGGTTCAATATTCTGACAGTCCGTGGGCCCTATGCACTATGCCGCACGCCGTGAAAACTAGGCGCATTGGCATAGCTAAGTTGGAATGTCGTGGATAAGTGGCTGCATGACATTTATGACTGGGGTGAGCAGCTGGTACAGACTCAATCCCCCGCCGCTGGGACAGCAATGCGCCGATGGCCAGGGCATGCCAGCACCACGTGTCATGCACCATGGTGAGTAGTGCTGCACACCGGGGTGCGAGGGGGGCTGGGCTGGTATGTCAGAGACAGCCATGCCATAAGTGCCCCATGCACCCAGGCCCCGCGACACTGAACAGTGGAATGGCCGTGAGCAGCAGGCAGTCCCCACCCACACACACAGCCTGGGCTGGTCCCAACCCTGTACCCCTAGCAGACACCCCGCATACACAGCAGAGCCGCTCTCCACCCTCTGATGCTGCTCCCCCAACCCAGGTCTGTACTGCCATGCCCAAGCAGTCCATCGCCCACTGCGCCAGCATGGCACCTGGAGAGGCACAGACCTTCTCCCTCAGTATTGACAACCCCTGCCCTGTGCCTGGTAGTTACAGGCGAGCTGACAGTTAGCAGCACAGCTCTCTGCACACCTCCATTGCTGCTGGCCATCTGACCTATGCAGCTGATGCGCACCCGCTGCATGTCAGATGGCTGGCGGACATGGAGGTCTGCAGAGGCTGTGCCACTACCCGTCCGGCTCATGGTACAGACACTTCATGTATGGTTGGGGTTGTCAGTGCTGGGAGGGGGCACCACTGAACATCACTGTAGGGTTGGGGTATGGGTTTCGGGGTTGCCTATTGGGGCAGGTGCACCTGTGTGCAGTTCAATTCAAGTTTATTGCAGGAAAACTCCATTGAGCAAGCTCATTCACAAGGAGGTCCTGAGACATACATACATTCACAGTGAGGTCCTGAGACAGACGTACAATCAAATAAGTTAAGAGATTACATAATAATACACAATATACATAAGATAAAGAGCTCCCCGGTACACAAAGTTCATGGTGGAGGTGGCACTGTTTATAAAACAATACATTACATACATTAGGATTTCTCAGAGAAATTAAAGTTCCTGGAGAAAGTAACAGTAATTACATAACAATAAATAGTATATTAATAAAGATTCCACCTGAGACATTGAAAGTGGTTCAAAACAGAGCTGAGGAAGTGGAGAGATGGAACCTGGGATATCGTGGGGTCACTAAATTGGTGCCCCAGGGACAATATACAGTTAAAAACAGTTACAGGTATCTTTTAGTTTAGCCATGGCTAACCTTTTGAAAGTTAACAGGGACAATACTGGGTAATTTAAATAAGGACTGAAGTCCATTCAAATAGTTGGCAGTGAACATGATATAGCGCTGCTTTCCAAAGGAAGTACGGGTCCTAGGTACATCGAGAAGGAGAAACTCTGTCTTCCTAAGGGAGTAAACACTGTGCGCTATGTGTATTAAAGAGGATAGATATTGAGGTAGTTTGTTCTGGAGAAGTTTTAAAGTCCAGGTGCCGGAGTGGACTGTCCGTCTAACGGTGAGCGAGGCCAGCCAACTAAAGCATATAGATCACAGTGATGAGTTAGGGAAGGGAGTTGTTATAAATTGAAGGGACCGTGGTAGAGAACATCTAGCTTACGGAGACTAGTAGAAGCTGAAGAATTGTAGATTATATTGCCGTAATCAAGGAGGGGAGGAATGTGGCCTGAACCAATCTGGTTCTAATTCCATGGAAAGAAAGATCTATTACGGAAGATAAAGCCTAACCTGGCTTTTAGCCTTTAGCCAGGCCATCAAGGTGATCATTGAAGGAAAGCCTGTTGTCAAGCCAGAAACCAAGATATTTGAACTTTGAAACTATTTCCAGATGCTCAGCTAGGAAGTATTTATAAAGTCATTAGCTAGAATGACAGTAGTAGTGTGGAAAGAGCATGGGCGAAGGATCATGGCTTTCGTTTTTGGCATTAAGGAGTAACTTTGCATTAATTAGGTTTTTTCTAGTTGTGCAAAGTCGGGCTTGAAGGGTGTGCCTAACTCCTTCCAGTGAGGGCCCAGATGTGTACAGGACTGTGTCATGGACTGTGTCATCTGCAAAGAAGTATAAATGGGACTTGGTAATCTGATAGTCAAGATTGTTTATATATAAGAAAAGAGGACGGGGCCTAAGATAGATCCCTGGGGACCCTCAGCAGTAGGTAAGGAAGACGAAAACAAATCTCCTGATTTAACTTTCTGTGTCCTACCCGTCAGGTAGCTATTGAACCATTGGGTTGTGGATGGAGTAAAGCCAAGGTTAGTAAGGCTGTGAACTAATAGATTGTGATCTACTGTATCAAAAGCTTTACTTAGATCCAAGAACGCTACACCAGTAGTTTTCTTAGAGTCCATTGCAGAGACCCAGTCATCAGTAACCTTGGCTAGAGCTGTAGTGGTACCATGATTTGGGCGAAAGCCAGATTGAAGAGGGTTTAAGATGGATTGGATTTCAATATGGTTTTTCAATTGGGCGAGATCAGTTTTTGAAAGCTTTGAGAGTATGGGCAGTATTGAAATAGGTCTATAATTATTGAGCTCACAGGATCTCCCGACTTAAATAGGGGAGAATATGGGTGGATTTCCAACACGAGGGAACTGTGGCAGTTGAAATAGAAAGGTTGAATATGCATGGGAGGCAGTGGTGCATGGGGAGCCTTCTACATGGGTGCCAGGGTTACCTTGAGCAGGGGAGGGTGGCAAGTGGTCCCCATGCTCCAGGGGCGAGCAGGGTCCACATAACCTGATGGGCATTGCCACAGGGTCCAGGTGTCTGCCAGTGCCATTCACGCACCCAGACCCACGCCCAGCTGCATGAGTGATCCACTAGGGACCCAGGGCGGCATCTGATTGGACGCCCAGCTGGGTCCACTACACCTCCCTTGGCTGCCCTGTGTGGACCCACATGCTGGGGGGAGAGCTGCGCAGGTGGTGGCTGTTAGTGAATACCGCCGTGAGTACCTGTCCGCAGGTGGAATATGCGCCTGGCACGTATTTTCAGCCCATTAGTGCATGGGCCCAGTGTGTGTACAGCTCATCAACTGAAGCAAAACCTGATCTGGCTGCCAGAGACATCCCTTCCAAGACTAAGACCCCAGACCTGCAACTTCCTCCTTCATTCCTGTGTGTTGTCAGTCAGTGCAGGCCACCAAACAACGATGAAAGCAGATGGAAACAATGATGACTGAGATCCTCACTCATGTAAAGGGATTTCCAGAGAGATCAGACCCTCCTTGAGGCTGCTGGCGCCCTTCGGACCTTCTACATTAAGGCAGGGTGAGTAATGGTGGGGGTGGGGGTTGTGGGAGCCCTTTAGCAGGAGAGATGGCAGGGGGTGTGGGCGGCAGGGTCCTTGGGCCTCCTTCACACTGCAGTCTACCTGTGAGACAGTTTGCCTTGGGTGTGTTGTGTTGCAAAGCTTAGAGCTGTAAAATGGTACCATAACCTGCAGTGTATAGTTCCTTGTATCTGCAGTCCCCTAGGAGGAGATGCCTGGGCTCCAGAGAGGCTCCTTCCTCCAGGCTCCTTTCATGGCTGGCAATTGACCCCAAAGTTCTTGGACCCTCCCACCAAATCAAGGCTGAGGTATATCTTCACTTAGCTTGAGGGGAGGGTTGCTTGGGGCTTCTTCTTTTCTGTATCTGCACCTAGGTTAAATGAAAAACTAGGGTTTCTTCAGTGGTGGTCACTGTGTTCACTGTTGTAATGCTATTAAACTAAAAGAGTTCACCAACACAAGCGGAAATGAGAAGTTCACCATTAATTATTTTTAACATGTGATTCTGGTTATGTGATTTAAGAATAAAATGCCTATGTGATTATTGTATGTGAGAAAAACAACTCAATCACTAAAGATCAGTGAGCACAAGAATGCCATTAGACAAGAAGATCACAACCTCATTAGCCAGGCATTTTGCAAGAGAAACACCAGAATTCTACACTTAGATTTTTTGCTTTTTATAAAGTAGAAAACCATCATGGGGAGGTGACAGGGATAAATTATTGTTGAAAAGAAAGGTTGGTGGTAGATAGATAGGTTAAACACTATTCCGATAGACAAGCTCAATGAGGAGATCGACTGGCTCTCTTATACATAGATGTTACATGCTGATTTGCCCAGGAAGTAGACTTTCTGTATGATCAGGTGTTTCATAATCATCTGGCTCAACACTTGTAACCCTCAAGCAGGTCCCCTTCCAATTAATTGGGTTTAGTTTAACACAGCATTATTTGTTTTGCAAATTTAATTTTTGGTAAGGGCAGCTGATGATAATATTGAATATCCCTTTATACTTTCTCTATTACAAAAGTTTAACATTTTAGTGTATCATCAGAGTTCCCAAGTGGCTTTGACTGCAGGAAGCTGCTACTCTGCTGCTTTAAGGGAACTTTTCTAATTGGATCCAGGCAATGAGGTACGCACACCTTAGGTGCTGACGCATGACACTGGCTTTGGTGGCATCTGGGTTGCCTGGTGATGGTGCACAGCTGATATTTAAACAGCATTAGTGGAGACGAGACTCCTTTGAAGTCAGGCAAAGAACCTGTGTAGCCAGACACCATAAGCGGATGTCGATTTGAGGTAAAATCATCGGAGTTAGAGATGTTTGGATTCAGTTACTGATACATTTGAGTCACAATTATGATTCAGTGTTTTTCCTTTTAAGGAGGTAAAACCCCAGTAATCCTTTACTTAGAGCCCATTAAAGAGGGACTCGGAACTGAGACCTGTGTCGGCACTTGTAATCAATTGTACGGTCCAACAAACAGTAGCAATATCGCTTTTAATAAAATTATCTGATAGCTTTTTAGTTTTACAATCGTAGTGGCGCTTACCCGGAAGCTGGTGACAGCGCAAGCGCCCAGCGCCAGACTGATGTATGATTCTGTGGTGATGTATGCACCTGAGCAAACCGCAAGAACTGCAGTGGTTTCAAATGAGTAGCAGTAGCAGTTCCCAGAGTAGCTCTGATCTTCAGCTTGTTTTCGCCGATGGGGATACGGCCTCAGATGTTGATGGAAGCATTAATGCTGATGACCCTTACATATTTGATCCAGTTTATAGCAGCAATGAATCGATAAGTGGGTCGTCAGCATTATCTGAAATGACAGTCACAGTAGGACTGATAACACTGACTGGTAGTGTTGTGTTGTCCTACTTCCCTACATATGCTGTTTCTGCACCTCCATTTGCTTCTTTGTACACCCTTGAGGCTGTTGGTCCTTTAAAATTACACTTGTTGTATGAGACACATAGTCAGGCCTATTCATCCCCCAATAGTAAGCTTACTGATAGCTTCATGCAGGTGTACAGAGTTCTTGTGTGTTATGCATACATTATTATATGACTGGAGCATACACAGTGGTGCACTTCTGTATAGGTGGCTAAAGATGCATATGTATTTGTGAGGATGCCCATGTTCTTACATGTGTTTTGTGGTGCTGCCATACAGCCTAACAGAAAATGTACCTAATATTATCACAGTGATGCAGGAGTGTAGCCAGAAATTTCTGTTTTGTACACAATCTCCAACAGTTACACCCTCCCAATTAAAAAATGTACACATCCTTTCCAAATGGCACCCCTTCCAAACAAGTCAGATTGTTGTCAGATGACCTCTACTTCTAAAGAAGTTATAATGTATTGGACACCTCAGTGGCCTACACTAACCCAAACTACAGATTAGAATGATAATATTAACAGAGTGGTTTATGGTTTGTGACAGGCATCAACAAAACTGTACACAAATGTGTACAGTGAGTATGCCTGTGTACACCCTTGCAGTGATGTGGCACTATCAGCCAAGTAAGTTTCACATGCTGATGTCAGTATTGCAAAGTGTCCATGTCCTGTTTTGCTATGAAACAGCTACTCATTGAGCCTGTAAGTGATATATCAAGAAACAGTGATTCCATACAAGGTCATGAATTTCCCTTTCTCCTGTCCATTGGTATGTGTTCCTGGCAGTGCATTAACTAACTACCCAACTACCAAATCATGCATTGCATCCTCACCGCTGCATTTATGTAGTGGTACTGTGCTTATTTCTTGTGATTGTGTTATAGCAGCATGCAGGAGCAGAAGTGGACCTGTGTGCAGCATATTGTAATGACTGGTGGATGGACCACATGTTGCCACTCTGTAAAGTTCTGTGAAAGGATGTGCTGTGTAATTCTAGGCCTAGACTGAAGGGTGGTGGATACGAGGTACCAAGAAGCCAGCAGAAGCCATTTCGCCTATAAGTAGTGCTCAGATTTGTGGTCTGCATCTGCAGGTAATGTCCCTGTCCTCAGTCCCTCTTCTACTATAGTGCCTACACATGATCCTTCCCCATGAATTTCCCAGCCTTTGTTACAGAAAACCACTGTGTTTATTGACATGACAGCACATTTAAAGTGTCAACCACCATCTCTGTGAAGAAGTGCTTACTGACATCCCCCTAAAAGTTACACCATGAAGCTTAAGACTATGCAGTCTCATGTTATAGTTGCTTCTCACCCTTGTTTACTTTCAAGTACTTGAAGGTACCAGTCATGTCCCTCTGTATGTCCTGTCTTGCCGTGAATACATAGTAATATCACTCAACCTGTACTCATATACCTTTCTGTGGTGGCTATCAATGATGTAGCCTTCATTGTTCTATCCTCCTTTTAATTTTCTCCATCACTGTAATTTATTTTTTCATGTGTAGGCACCAGTACTGAACTACATACTGTAGATGTAGCCTTCCAATGACTTTACAGCTGCAGTATAATCTGCTTTCTTAACACTGACCCCCCCAGCTATGCATTACAGCATACTGTTTCATGTTGCTGCTGTCTTGCGCTGCATGCAGTGCTTCAGGTCAGTAGTGATCATCATTCCAAGGTCTTTCTCCTCCTCTGTTGCAGTTACTGTAACTCCACCCAGGTAGTACTCTGAGCTGTAATTGTTGGCTCCTAATTGCATAACTATGCCTCTTGTCATGTAATCAAAGTTGTCAGATTGGGACCACCTCCCAGCTTTTCCACGTCATTCTGTTGGTCCTGTATGAGTTCAGCTCTGTCCACTGTCTCCCACAGCTTGGTGTCATCTGTCAATAGTGATATTTTACCATTCATGCCATCCTCAAGTTCATTCAACAACGCAGTGAATAACAGTGGCACCAGAACAGAGTCCTATAATAACCAACTGTTTACCTCTCTGTTACCAGCTAACTGTCCCCCAAACACAGTCTGGATGTGGATAGCCAGTACATGTGCTGTTCTCAAGTCGTGTTGTCATGTCTGACTCTAGTGAACGATTACATTGGTGTAAGTGTCCCTGCCACCTCCTGAGGCAGCCAGTTATTTTATTACCTGATTTGTCAACTTTCAATGGAAGCAGACTATCCATCACTGTATACTGCTCAATCAATACATTGCTGTTCCCTTCCCCAGCTCCTGTTTTCCTTCCAGAAGGCAGTTGCCTGTCCTTCTCCCTGGTGATGGCAGAACAGAAGTATTCATGTGGTGTCTGTGCCTTCCCACCATTATCTGTCACCACTCCACCCCATTGGTAACCAAGAATCCTTCCTTCTTGTCCCTTTGTTCGATATATAGTGAAAGATCGCTTTTCCCCTTTTTCATCTCCTTCTGAGCCTCTGCTTGCCATGCTTCATTAGTTGCTCAGTACCTATTTCAGGTACTATTTCCCACCCACTGCTGTATTGGTCATCCACAATTTTCAATTACTGCCTTTGCAACCCTAGAACTGAACCAGCTGTGCACATTTGGTCATTGCGTTTTCCTTAGCCTGGCTCCTCATGAGTGGCAACCAATATTCATTTCTTAATGATGGCGTGCCTTTGTTGCAGCACCATATGTTGTGCGATGATCACCAAATGACTACTTAGCACATCATACATTTTCATACAGCAGCTAATGATGACCCACTTTAGCAGAAAGAGGGTGGCAGCATGCAATTCTGTGACGGGTGACTTGCAGTCATGTATTTCAGTACTGCAATACATTGTTGTTATGAATTCCTGGTTGTTGTGCCACACTGTGCACTTGACCTCCTTTCATGACACAGTGCCCCAACCACGCTTGTTGCTGCAGGTGTCTGTGTGGTAATTGTGTGCCCATATCCACTGAAACAGAATACAGATGCTGTCAGGAGGTGGCCAGAGTCGTGACAAGCTAAATGAGACACCGGAACTGGTAGCCAGACTCGAAGGTGCCACCCTGCATAACTGAACATCCTGGATTTGAACCCGTGTCTCACTATTTGGGTGTTGCAGACTGTGGAGGCTGCATACTGGCAATATCATGCCACTGAGCAGGTACCACAACATGAGTAAGTAGCATCGTACACATTTCTGAATATGGAAACAATCAACCACAAAATGTATGTTCACATTTATGCAATTTCATCTATATATGAGAATGTGTGTAACAAGCTTCGAAATGGCAATCGCAGCAAACAAAATTAAATGTTGTTTAGCACTGCTCAGTGTTAGCAACTGCTGAGAGTGATGGTATTTCAATTGTATATATTATAGTAATATTAGTTCTCTGCAATGATCATGTTCTCTGAAGGAACTATAAGTGTACTCAATAATGTTAACCAGGGTAACACAGTGCTGACAGTCACTTCATAATGGTACACTGGCTTTGTCTCGGGACATGTCTGACCACTGCGGGTTTATTTATTCATTGACAAGCTTCACACAGAGGGCATGCTGAGCATCAACTTGCTCACATTACAGTCACAGCCTTGGTTTCGAGAACATGCCTATGATATAGAGAGATTTCGTACACAATATAGCTTATAGAATTTCACACAGGCAACACGGTTGTCACAGTCGGCAGAAGTAATGACAGTGAGGAATATGAAGTGGTATGAACTAGATGGATACAATGATAATATTCTTTAACCCCACTGATACGATAGCAGACACATGTTTTTGAAACAGTTGTGACATATCTTTTCAGTTGGAATCTTGATAGAAAAAGTAGCTTGAAGTTGTTCAAGATTGTGATGAAAGACACAGAGAGAATCTAATTTAGTAGGTGTAACAAATGTGCAACGTTAGGTATAACAGCATTACAGATTGAAGGTTACCCAACAACCACTGCAATGAAGTAAGGTGCTGGAAGGTGGGTGACTGGGTTAAGTTATAGGCATTGAGCTTGGGGTGGGGGAATTGGGGATTTGTAGGAGGTGATAGTAAGGGTTGGAGTACAAAGTTCTTCCAGGGCATGATCACTCCATAGTGCTGTTTATAGTGTCTCACCATGGCAGAGGTACAGCATGACAGGAGGAATAATGTTGTATGCTGCAGACTTACAGCACCACAGCAGGGAATCATGCAGTGATGGCCAGCAGTCATCACAAGGAACAAGACAGAGGGAGGTGACAGACAACAGGGTCCCAGACACAGCCCTTTCATGACAGAATGGGTGGAAGTATGCGCGAGGAACTGGTTAGCCTAAGTTATGGACAACTCCATGATGTACAGAACAATGCCATGGGCAACGCCCAAGCAATAGCGACTCAGTAGTGAGAGTACACTGTTGTACAGAGGATGGAATGGGGGTGGTGGTAGTAAGTTGGAAAGGAAGGAGTGCTGGGTGGAGAATATATGGAGAGTTTTGCATGCCAGAGGTTGATGTAAACACAAGATGGCTCACAGCGAACAAGTAACGGATGATTGTACCAGGAGCACCTAGCACACAGAAAGTAATGTGAGGCACACAACAGTGAGTTGTAGGAGGAGGAATGTTGCATTGTAAGTCAGACTGAATGGTGGTTGCTACATCAGTGTTGGTTTTGCCACAGGTGAACAGGAGGGTGGCAGACTGAGGCAAGGTCATGTATGAAGATGGAGAAAAGATTGGGCACAGCACAGAGCACTGTGGGAAGCCTGTGGAAATTGTGAGGGGTGGGAGATTGCATTCTGAATGCAGAATGATTATGTTCGACTGTGAGACAATCTGTAAGCCAGGTAATAGCAGCAGCAGACAAACAAGCATATGTGAGCTGGTCGAGAAGGAGGGAATCGAGACTGTCTCAAAACCTTGGAGAGGTTGCAAAACATGGCATGGATGATGAGGCCATTGTCCTTGACGGTAGTGATGGACCCAGTGAGCCTAAGTAGGTAGGTCATAGTGCAGTACTTGTTTTGAAAGTAAGGTTTGAACGGGGAAGGAAGACTCAGCAAGAAAAGAGGTTGTCTGAGAGGACCATGTGGTCTCTGACTTTAGCAACAGTGGTGAGGATACAGATTGGGAGATAATTAGTAGATGAGGAGTTATCTCCAGCCTTGGGGAGAGGGAGGACCACTATATGTTATAAGAGCATAGGGATGGAGGAGGATGTAAAATACAGATTTCTAATTAGAGCGAGATAGTGGACAAAGACGGGCACAGACATACAGAACTCTGGGTACAACTTCATCTGTAAATGACAATCTGTAGCGACTATAGAGGGGATGTTAATGTTTCCACAGGGAGATAGGAGACAATGACAAAGGGCTGTGAGTATGGTGTGGAGGTCTGTGGTCGTAGTGGATGGAAAAGAGACTTGAGGGACTGATTTGATAGTGGTTGAGGCAGACTACGTGTCTCGTCATTGTGCCATCCAACCATCCACAAACTGAATGTAGGTCAGCAACAGGTCCAGTCATCAATAATCAGTTGTATGTGGCCATGCATGACTACAAATGTTAAGTAGTACCCTAAGCCAATAAAAGTCATCAGCCACATAACCTTCATGCATTGGTAGTTATACAGCAGTAATCCACTGAGGAGGGAAATAAGGATCAAGGAGACAAGAGGACAAGGGAAGCATCAAGCATCCTGGGATAGGGTAAGGATAGGGAGAGTAGTGAGTCAGACTGTGGAGGGCCACAATCAAGGAAGATTTTGTTTATTATTTATTTATTTGCTTTTGTTAACCAGGTAAGCACGCTTAGACATCCACGTGCCTATTTTCAGGTGCAACCGGAGAGATTCAGTAACAGAGACATGATACAGTGTCGAGGTAACATACAGGAGCCACATGCTCCGACAATTGGGTGGTACAGCTTATGGTACAGACAGACTCAAAGCTGGACTGAGAGCAATCAATTAACAGATAGGTATGACAGCATTGGGAGGCAGAATAACATCATATAACATCTAGAAATTGGTATCAAAGAACATCTCAAATGGGAGCAACAACAAAATTGTTAGGACCACACAATGAATGCGGTAGCCTGACCACAGCACCTATAGAGAGGGAAGAGTGGGACTCAGTGGGACAGGAGGCAGATATTGTTATGAACAATATCACCACCCGCCAGGGGTTCGTAAGTGCCTTAAAGAGGGTGATCAGCAGAGATAATAGAATGCCAGGAGAAAACTGCATGGGCAGCTCTCCAGAGGGCAGGGAGGAGGGATGCTGGGTTTATGTGGAACACAGACAGGCCGATGCAGTTTGAGGAAGTTCCATAGGGATGTTTTGAAGCTGGGATGGGAGGGAGGCTGTGCGAACGTGCGGAAGGAGTTCCACATTCGGCACATTGATGAAGGTCCGATCGCCTGTGAGGGTGCGGGTCTTGGGACCAGGCAAGCCTGATCTGTGCACGATCTTAGGTGGTAGACAGGGTTTTGTGTTTTAGGAGAAGGGCGAGCGAAGCAGGAGTGGCTGTTCTAACTATGTTGTCAATGAAGTTGCTAAGGACATAGGTGCGGTGCTTTCAGGGGTAGCCACTCTAGTCGAGAATAGAGCTCAGCGAGGGTGAGGTGGGGCAGAGAGCGGTTGCATATATTGTTGTAAGCGGTGTCCCATTTCACAAGGCTAGAGCTCGACAGAGGCAAAGGCAACAAGCCCATAGGAAAGTGTGGGAAGAAGAATCCCTTGGCTATAGCAAGCCGGGCAGCAGGGATAAGGCAGTCTTTAGCTCTGTAGGCTAGGCCAAGCTTGCCATTCATTGCTTTACATACATTCCGATAAAGAGGAGAGATCCAGTTGTGGATCAAGAGTAACTCCTAGATACCTTACAGAGTCAATCAATCAATCAATCAATCAAATCTTTATTTATTCAGGCGAACATCATTGAGCAAGGCTCATTTACAAGATGGACCTGATAAGGTCAAGGTTCAATAGTTGATACACAGCAAATACATCATACGCTTTATAAGACAGTTATACATACAGAGAAAAATAATGTTTATAACACAATGATGTACAGTGAATTCACATGTTAAAACTGGTTAAAGGAAGGTTAAGCTAATATCTACATATGTACAGTACATACATATCCCAATGAGATGACATGACAGACACAACATAATGAATACTAGGATGGTGAAGGTATTATTGGGTGCCATAAGTTGGGGTGTCTGACTGGAAGGAATATGCCATATATGATTGGAAGCCAGATTTGTAGAATGACTATTCTAGCTCTAGCGGTAGCAACTGCATTTCTCTGTGAAGAAGGCTGTACAATGCTGTTTAAAGGATGCAAATGGAATGATAATGGACAGTTTTAGGATTTTGTAGGGTATTCCATTCTATAGCTAGAGAATAGCTGATTGCTGCCTCCCTAGTCTGGTGCTGACTTTGGGCAATTTGAGCAGGATGATATTGTTGCTTCTTAGGCATAGGAGCTAGAAGTGGTCTGGTTGAAGCAGTCCAGGATATAGTTTGGGAGTTTTTTGATAAAGCTCTGTAAATCCATAGAGCTGCACTGCTCCTCCTGATATGAAGGGAAACCCATCCAACGCGCCATAAAGAGAGCAATGGTGGGTATTATATGGCAGATCTGTAATGAACCTTATTGCTCTATGATATAAGGTATCCAGCTTGTGAAGGTAGGAGATGGAGCAGTGACTATAAAGGAAGTCTGCATAGTCAATAACTGATAGAAAGATGGCTTGGACTAACCTCATCTTTGAGTCTCTGTTAAGGAAGGGTTTTAATCTATAGAGGAGGCCAAGCCTTTGGCAAAGCTTTTTAACAGTTCTTCTAGATGATGAGTGAAGTCGAGTCTGTTGTCAATCCACACACCTAGGTATTTGAAGTTTTCAACATACTCCAGATTTTCTCCAAGTATAGTGCATAGCTGGGGAGAGTGATTGAAGAGGATGTGCTGGTGGAGTTTTGAGTTGTGAACATCATTGCTTTAGTTTTTTTGATTTAGAAGCTTTTTCTCGAGTAGCTGATGTTGTAACAAGGAGAATTCTGTTTGTAGGATTTCATGAGCAACTGTAGGCGAAGGGTTACTGACATACAGAAAACAGTGTCATCAGCAAAGAGGTATACTGAGGACTTGGTAAAGGTTGAATCAATGTTATTTATATAAATGGCAAAAGGATAGGACCCAGAATAGAGCCTTGGGGACTCCTCCTGACAGTGGTCTTAATGGGGATAGGTCACCTTCAGCTTTACCTGCTGTGACCTACCGGAGAGGTAGCATCTGAACCACTTAAGGAGGGTGGATCTAGGCCAAGGGAGTGCAGGGATGAGAGTAGCAGCTCATGGTCCACAGTATCGAATGCTTTGCTCAGGTCCAGGAATACTGCAAGACATTATTCTTTTTATCCATTGGTTTGCCAGTCATTTGTGACCTTGGCTAATGCAGTGATAGTGCTATGTTTGGCCCTGAATCCAGATTGAGCTGGATTTAATAGGTTAGCATTGTCAAGATATTCCCTTAGCTGATTACTCACTAATTTCTCCAGCATCTTGGATAGCACAGGTAGAATGGAAATGGGCCTGTAATTATTAAGATCCATGGGTCCCCTGATTTTAGAAGGGGGACCACTTGGGCTGTCTTCCACACTGTGGGAATAGAGCCAGAGTTTAGGAAAGGTTAAAGAGGTGTGTTAGGGGACTGCAAGTACATGGCATGCAATCTTTAGAAAGAAGGGGTCCAGAAAGTCTGCTCCTGCACTTTTTGGTATCCAGATGCCATAATAGATCCTCAACTTGTTTCAACAGTATAGGTTTGAAGCTAAAGGAAGAGTCAACTTTGATCACCAATGTAGTGGAGTTTAATTGGTCCCTCAGCAGGTTAGCTGGGAGGTGTCAAAGGCAAGGCTAGCCGTTGTGAAGTGGTTGTTGAATGCGCTCCAGGATTTCATTTTGCCAGTGATATGGCCACAACTATTGTGTAGTTGAGTTGGAAGGGGGTTGTTAGCGCCCTGTCCCATCATACCCTTGATGGTGCCCCAAAACCTAGCAGGATTATGGTAGGAGGAGTCAGCTGCCAGGTAGAAGGCAGCTTTTGCATCCCTAACTTTCCTGGTGCATCTATTCCTGGCTTTCCTAAAATCATCCAGTCGCTTGCATTTTTAGTTTTTCTTGCCACTTTTCAGAGTTTGTCTCTCTCCAGCAGTGCAGCTTTGAGGCCAGCTGAAAACCAGCTGACAGGATTTGTTTTTATTCGGATACTAGAGATTGGGGCATGGGTGTTAAGGGCATTTATTATAATGCTATTTAGCACCTGCTGAGCTTTTCTACAGAATGTGCAAGATAAAACTTTTGCCAGTGTGGAGAGTAGCTAGATCATGCAGATATCCTTCAATATTGATGTTTTTCTTGGATCTCCGTGAGGAATTTTGCAGGATTTGTTGTTATGCTGGTGGATCTTTACCCTGCGATGGCAGTGATCACTTATATAGCATAGGAGCACTCCAGCGTGAGTGAATAGATGTGGTTTACTCACTAGCATGATATCAAGTAGTGTGCTGTTACTACTATTCCTTGCATTTATTCTTGTTGGTTCATTAATTAACTGTGTGAGCCCATAGGTGTCACAGAATGATACCAGAGGTGTAGCTGCCTGGGTGAGCCAGTGGAAATTCAGGTCACCTAGAATAATGACTTCTTCAGTGCTGGGCTTGACCAGGTTCCCAGGTGGGATAAGAGCTTGTGTTCAGCAGAGGGGTCTGTAGCATCCAATTAGTTGAAAATCTGCTGTATTGGGGAGAGAGACTTTAGAGATAGGCATTCAAACTCCTTGGGCATAGATGTTGCAGCAGTACAGGATACAGCTATACCAGCTTTTGCATATATGGCTACTCCACCTCCTTGTTTGGCAATCAGCTCTGAATAGCTGATAGGTAGGTTAACATCTCTGTCTGCTGTGGTGGGTTTGAGCCATGTCTCAGTTACCACGAGAAAGTCTGGCAAGGTATGGGCAACCCAGGCTTGTATCAACATAAATGTTTCAACAGACTGCATACACTAATATGCAGGAAACTGAGGCCTTTAATTGAGGTTAGGTCTGATGGAGAGGTGATACTTTCAAGAGGTCCAGGGTTGATTTCACATTACCAATACAGAGCAATAGAAGGAGCAGTAGTTTCATGAGAGCTGCCAGTGATAGGGAGAGGGCTGTCTTTGGTCCTCTTTCTTTATTCTGTTGCCACTCTTTTTTGAGATGCTTCCTGTGGTTTTAAGGAAGTATGTCGGATACCAAGTAGCAGTTTGACGACTAGGCTTAGGGGATCTATATATCCAGCAGTGAGCCTTGGCTGAAATACATATGTGTGGTGGTATGTGTCTTTATGGTGATTATACCACTGTAGTCGATGCAGCAATGGTAGAGCATATATGAGGGTTTGAGTGTCAGCCAAAGGATGGTTCAGAGAGACTGGGCGGATGGACCACTTTAAATTGTATGACAAGGACATCTTCTTTGTGGAACCCTATGGCTAATAGTGAAAGGAGTATCAGAAGTAAGCTCCCATTCTGAAAGAGATATTGGTAGTTGGCTGTGGGGAGTAGTGAAGTTGCTGATTGGTTGGATCAGCAAGCTGGTGTGACTCTCTGTTGGTTTAGAAAAATGCTGAGAAGGCGGGAAGAGATTTATTGAGAAGATGCCTATAAATTAACACACAAGAAGAGGCGGGTGGGCAAAAAATGTTAAGCCTTTTCTGACTGCTCCTACTATTCCTCAACCTCGTGGTTCCCTGGTTAGGATTAAGGTGCCGCCGACTGCCCGCTGGTGAGCGAAGCCCGGCTCAGCTGGGTGCTGTGGGGTGGGAGTTGCAGGCTGGAGAGAGACAGAGGAAGGTGCAGTTAATGCAAAGGCAGTATCAAGCGCTCCTGAGCCACTGACTAAATCTGCACCACAAAAGGACTGTGGGGGTGCTGTAGCGCCTCAGCCGCCTGGCCCACCTTACACATGCAAAAAGGAGCTGTAATTACAGTAAAGAGCAGTAAAATGGCAGTGACCAGCAAGAGGAGTCATTTGGTCCGTAGATTTTTAGAGGTGTTGGGCAGGAGGAGGTTTTGCCACGGAGCCAAAGAGCATGGCCTGGGTTTTCTTCAGGTTGACAGTCAGCTTGTGGCCATCAAGCCAGTACCAGATGAGAGAGAAATCGGAGTTAAGCTGGGTGTTGATGCTGGTGATATCCTCTGAACTAGCCAGGACGACTATGTCATCAGCATAGAGAGTTAGTGATGGAGGTGAATTACTAGCAGATGAGGTGGTAGCATGGTGGACAGACAAACAAATGACTGCAAAGTGGAGATTACATAAAAGAAAAACTTCAGAGGTGGAGGTCATTACCCTGGTCATATTTGTGAGGGGAGAGGACAGAGCAAAGGTAAGAGGAGGCAAGGGGAGCTAGGACACGATGGATGACATAGCATCGCAGGTTGGCGAGCAGAGGACTGAAGGGCAACAAAAGGGTGAGCAGAATAAGCGCCACAGTGTCCTAATTATAGGAGGTTTCTGTACTTAAGGGTATATAGGATGGGTGAGAAGGTATTCCAGAAAGATAACATCTCAGTACAATGCATGCCAGTCATGACTGCAAGTGGAGTAGTACATGGGATAACAGATCTTTATGCAGGGGATCGGTTACACCACAGCAAGTCATGGTCACAGGTTTTGTAAGCCAAACATGGAGGATTACAGCAATGAGAGGTATACGTTAAAGTAGGTAGAGGAGGCATTGCAGCTGGTAATAGGCAGGACAGGGGTCCCATGGACCTCCCCACACGCTAGGATACATACAACCTTAGGTGAAATAGGGGTTCAACTGAATGGTGAAGAAGCAGGAAGGAGCAGTAAGGAGGCCATGATCAGTGGCGTACAATACTTAACTAAACACGGTTCATGACTGAAAACAGTCCCTGTGATCACTGCACATATCCAGTTATCAGAGTCATAAATAAAAAATAAAATAAACAGTTGTAGGCTGGGGAGTAAGTTCGCAGAATTGCAGGCATTGATGGGGAGGTGGACATGACTGCCATTCCTGAGACGTGTGCAATTGCAGGCCCCATGACTGGGATATAAGAACTCTGGGACAAATTATTCGGAGGGATAGACATGAAGGGAAGGCTGGAGGGTGGCCATGTATGTAGGGAAGGGATCTACATGTAATAGGGAGTCACTTGAGGACGGCAGATTGGAAGTCATCTGAGTACAGCTACACAGCCAGAAAGGGACTAAGATCTGTCTGTGGTCATTTATAGACCACAGAAAGAGGCCACTGACAGGAAATTGGGGAGCAGATAAGGATGAATAGTGGCAATGGAGCACAGTGCTACTGTGACATAGCAATCTTGGGGGTGGATTGCGCATTCCAGTAACCAGTTGCACCATGGGGCACATCCGCCTGGAAGCATTCCACTGAGCTGCTGGTGGCTTAACCAATGCACCTAACAACAGTTATTGAAACCATTGCAAGATGTTGTTAACAATACTGTGGCATGTATAACAATTACATGGTAACAGAGTTCGGTTGTGATTCCAGCATGTGCGGTTCATGCAATTGCGGAGGTGGCCTCAGACCACTATGTTGGATTCCTTCCAGCACCATAGATCAACAGGTTAACAATTGAATCTCCTGTTTTTCTTCCATATTTCGATGACTGTTGTTCTTTCCAGTACAGGGAACCGAGATGTTAGCAGTGGAGGGTCTTCTCTGTTGATCCACCCATATGTTGTTTTCCTTTTGTACATTCATCACCAGTTCTTCTAGAAGGTTATCCACAAAAGCTGCATAATAAACAAATTGTAATGTGTTACTGTTTATGTTGTTATGAACTTAATAATACATCAACTTTTGATGTCACTGTCATCAAAAGTACACTTCATAACCTTTTCCATAATTGTTGCAAAAATGTTTATCAGCATCATGATGTGCTTTCTGTGTACGTAACAAAATAAAGATATGTGAATTACCATATGATGTTGGTATTTTTGTCGGTCTCACAACCCCTTGACCGCCCTTGCACTTGGGAATATCAATGGTGAATTTCCTTTGACCATCTGCAGTCACAGCCTGTTCTCTGTCTGAGTTGGTATTGTAGTACAATGTGACCAAAATTATCCTGTTTTACAGAACAAACAGCAGATGATTACACAGGTTACAATGAAGCTTTCATTTCAGTTGGTTAAGAATCTTTTTTTTTGTGAATCGTGACATGCAGCTACATGTAAGGTTGCATGGCAACACATGCAGATGAAGAATACTGTCCTGCTCGGGTACTCAGGTTGACCAGCGATTCAACGTAGGTGGAAACCACATGAAGGTCAATGAAGTCACCTTTATGTTAGCAAGTACATTGTGAGGCAACATGTGACTGATGGTGTAACCAGTCATGAGCATGGTTTTGGAGTGCTTGGGAGCCAGGTGGCCATTCAAGTCATGCACATACTCCACAATGGACACTAAACTGTGAATAAGATAGTGACAGAGCACCACCACTCACACTGGGGCAGCAAGGGTGGCGACCACCCACAGCCTACCCTCTAGCACTGCCACTGGGTGGAACTTGTTTCCATCTTCCTCCTGTTTACAAATGTGAATGCAGTATGGGTAGGCAATGCACCATGGACAGATGGTATCACGAAAGGGTGCTGAGGTACATGCCATGGGTGTCACAGCGTGGCCACACCATGGTCCATACTACCTCACTCGAGTCTGGATGTGAGACATAGGGTGGTACTTGCATGGGAGCTGTCAAGTACAAGGCCAGTGATGACTGAGGTACCACAGGGGTCTGTGCAGGGCCACTATTATTTGGTGTCTTCCTGTCCAACATTGTGCATGGTGTGGCGAGTAACATAGGTCTGTATTCACAGATGACACCAAAATGGGACAGTGGTGGGGTGGAGGTGATAGATGGAAGGAACTGCAGGGTAACCTAAGCAATCTTGATTGATGACCCCTGAAGTGTCAGCTGTGGTTCATTGCAAAGAACAGTAAGGTTGTGCATGTGGGTTAAAACAAACAAGGTGGGAATACAGACAGGATGGTCACTTTACGCTGTGGATCACTGACGATGAAAAGACCTACAGGTCACGGTAACAATGAACATGAACAACAATGACCATGATAGGAGACGGGTGCAAAAGCAAGTAAACCAATGCGCTGCATGTCAAAGTGTTTCTTGTCAAGGCGAAGACAGGTGATCTTGCCCATGTTTATGTCAATAGTAATGCTGCACCTGCAGCATTGTGTGTAGTTCTGTATGCCATACCTGAAGCATGCTGTCAGCCTAATGGATGGGTTGAAGAGGAGGAAACAAAGGTTGTATGCTATACTACTTGACATGAGTAATGGTGATCTTAACCCTTTTTATAACAGGAGCATGTTGATGTACATGCAGATAAAGAAGAACACCATGGTGTGAACAGACAGAAAACATGCACGTGTTCATGGTACAAAGAATGCAAGACACACTGATGTTATATGTTTATCACCTAGTTAGTATGCCTTTGTAAGTGAAGGCCGCGACTTTTGGAGCATACTATATCACTAGGGCATGAAAGCTTTCTAAGGATGATGTTTGGTGAATGCGGTGACAGTTTCTGCATGTCTCTCGAACTATGGCAGATGATAATATCATGTCCACATTTTGAATGCCTGTTCACCTGTGAAAAGGAGAATAAAAACAATAAACAGTAATGCAAGTAGTGATGCAGAAACCATACTCTGCTTCTGTGTCTGCGGCATCCACTAAGACATTATTCTGTATAGTGGAATGCTGTTATGCATGGAATTCCATGGCTGGAATATGCTTCTTCAAACAGCATGAAGTCTTGCTGTATTCTGACATATGCAGTGATGTCCAGCCTTTGAACTGCCCGAGATGAAAGAGTTAACTTTCCATACCTGGCATGGAAAGTTAACTCTTTCATCTCCGGGCAGTTCAAAGCTGGATGGGCTCGCCAGGGTGAAACCAACCCACGTGTGCCTGCGCTCATCAGGCCAAACTCTCCTCGGTTCCCAGGATTAGACTAAAGCCGGCTCAGGTCCTTTGCGACAGAGCCCCTTCCACCTGGAACAACCTCCCTTGGAGGCACGGGAGGCTGAGACCATTACCAGCTTCCGGACTAAGCTTAAGGGACACCTGCTCAACAGGAGCATATGTCTTTGCTACAGTACCTGACCACATACTGCCACCTGGGTAGCTCAATAGACCCTCCCTACCACCATCCTGGCAGTATAACAGTCCTCCCTTTCAGACGGTGCACATTATGTCCCAAATCTATCCCCTTCCAACTTGTCAACGCAGCAGTTAACCTTAGGTCTTTAGCTGCTGCTCACTATTCCAGAGCACTTTTAATCTAATCAATAATTAGTGATGTTTAATGTTTAATGGTCTCATTATTTGTAAATTCTATGTCCTTACAGCCTGCATGTCTTCCACTACCTGCTGCCCGTAAACATATGTATTCTTACTGTTAAAAACTATTCAGTCTCCTGACTGTACTGATCTGTTACTTGTATGTTGTTGTTTCACCCGGTCGCCCCTGAAAAGGGACCTTTAGGGCCCAGCGGCCTACCCGGTCATCAAAATTCAATAAATAAATAAATAAATAAATAAGCTCAGTCGAGACTCTGTCTGTTGCTGTTTGAACTCAAACCGTCAGATTCTTTACTCCGCCTCACTGAGACAGATACGCTCCGGAGATTTCTCCTTTGCTTTCAGTTCAATTTAGTCGGTTAAGTGTCGTTTTTCTCGATTTTCGAGCGAATTTAATCCGTTAACCTGTCGGTTCAGTCTCTGTCTGTGGTATCGTGAGTACTAGATAGGTTTATTTTCTTGTTCTTCTGTGTGGAACTTGTAAGCTGGGATCGGTTCAGTTTGAACCGATCAGGTTTGTTTAAAAAGTTTATTCTACTTTTAGAGTGTGGTAACTGGTTCTTATCGGTTTAAAAAGCAGTTTCATTACGTTTTTCACAACCCTGCAACACGGTCAGGAACCAATAAGGGTGTCTTGCCCATGGATTGCCAAAAAGGGTAAGTTTTGTTAGGACTGGCCATGTCTGAGAAACCCAAAAGAAAACCGGGCCCACTGGGTTTCAACACTGTAGTATGTGTGGGAAGCCTTTGCTAAGGCTGACCCCACACACCACCTGTGTTTATTGTCTGGGGTTTGACCACCTCGATTCAGACTGCCAGATTTGCAAGAAGTTTCCTGCAGCTACCCTAGAAAAGAGAGTTAGTAGGCTCAGGAAAGGAGGCCAAGAAGTCCGCTGACCCGGATGGCCAGCCCGGTTCGGTTCCAACTGAACCAGAAGGAGTGCCCTCTGACCAGGGCGAAACTTCTTCGGGCAAAGGAGAACCGACTCTGAGGAGTTGGCTCTGGTTAAAAGAAAAGAAGGGATAAATCAGCGGTGTGGATCCACAGCTTCTTTCTCCGACCGCTGATGAAATAGCCAAAGCAATAAGGATTGTTCAATCAGCTAGCAGTTCCGACCGAACCGCACCATCGGTAGGGGCTAGGTTCAGTCGGTTCCCCGCTTCCAGATTATAATTTAGAAGATTTTTATGAACCGGAGGAGGAGAAAGGAGAGTATGAGGATAGTGATGGTGATTACGAAAGTCTGGATGTGCCCATTGACCCGGACATCTCCCCAGACAGACCTTCAGGGTTTCTCCTCCTAGGCTTTCTGAGTCCCTTCCCATTTTATATTCTACAAAAAGTGGCTGAAACTCTTCAGCTTCCTATGGAAGAAGCTGTAGAGCGATCAGGAGGAGCCTGACTATGTTGAGATGATGGATATCCCAGAGTCCAGGAGGCTGTCTATTTCCCTTCATAAGTCCTTTGGGAAACAGACAATAAAAATTTTACAGACTCCTAATTCTATACCTCCTGTGGACAAGAGAATGGACAAGAGGTATACTCTCTCAGGCTCAGATACTGAGTTCCTTACCCAGCAATGCAGCCATGTTGGAGTAGTGCAGGCTGCTGCCTGTGATAAGGCAAATATACCCTTGGCTTCACACCCCCAGGTAAGGACTCCAGGAGGATTGATGCCATGGCAAAGAAACAGTACATGGCAGCATCCTTGGGACTCAGGCAGGCTAATTATATGGCCTATACAGCTAGATATCAAAATCTAGATGGAACACTGTAATGGCTCTGGCTAAACAGGTCCCTGGCCAGCTTGCCAGGAGCTGGAGCAGGTGGCTGCGGATGGTATTGACGCATCCAAGGTGCAGTTCTATGCTGCAGTGGACTCCAATGATGTTTCATCTAGAGTCATGGCTACATCTGTGGCCCTTCGTTGGATGGCTTGGCTCAGATGTACTAGCCTGTCTCAGGATACCCAGACTAAGGCCATGGATTTTCCTTGTTAGGTAATTTCTGTTTGGGGAGCAAACAGAGAACTACGTGAAGAAAATGGATGAATACAGGAACACCTATAGGAGTGCTCAGGCCAAGGAAAGGCAAGCCACTCCCCAGAGGCAGCATTCCAGGGGCAGGGGCAGGCCTTTTCATAGGCCTTTCTACCAAGCCCAGGCCTCCTTTCTGCTTATGCTCATAGGGGTTCTTCAGAGGAAGGTAGAAGAGGTACAAGCAGGCTTGCTTTCACCCCTCAGCCTAAAGCCCCTGCCAAACAGGCACCCTGATGGGTTTTCCAGGGCCGATTCTCCACCACCTGTAGGGGCAGGCTGGCTTACTTTGTCCAGGACTGGATGTCTTTAACATCAGACAAATGGGTCCTGGAAGTAGTAAGCCAGGGACTGGTTCTCAGCTTCCAAAATTTCCCAAGATGAGAACCAGATCCTTCCGCCTGCAAGTCTTTCAGAGGCACTTGCCCTAGAGGCAGAGGTCTCTTCCTCTTGGCTCTGAGAGCATAGAGAGGTTCCACCCCTACACAAGGGAAAAGGATTGTACTCCAGGTACTTCCTAACCCCAAAAGACTGGAGAATGTGCCCATCCTGGATCTCAGATATTTAAACAAGCACCTTTTAAAACCAAAGTTCAAAATGGTGACTCTGGGAATAATTCTACCCTCTCTAAGGCCAGGGGACTGGTTAGTTTCCCTGGACCTCAGAGATGCCTATTTCCATATTCTCATCAGAAGCTCCCACCAAAAGTACCTCAGGTTCGAGCTGCCCTCAGGCCATTACCAATTCAGAGCAATGCCCTTTGGCCTAACTTCTGCTCTAAGGGTGTTCACAAAATGCCTGGCAGTAGTGGTTGCTTTCCTAAGGAGAAAAAGATCTCCATCTTTCCATACCTGGACGACTGGCTCATAGTAGGCCAGTCTCCAGACAAGTCAAGTCACGCCTACAGAAAACTCAGCAACTGCTCACTTCTCTAGATTTCCTTCTGAATCTTTCAAAGTCAGTTCTACAGCCTGTGCAGCTCCTCACCTTCATAGGGGCAGAGCTGGATACAGCAAAGGCAAGACCTTCCTTCCCTGGACAGGACAAGGACCCTTATCTCACTGGCCTCTTCATTCACCCTCCAGGTGTCTCGACCAGCAGGCATTTTCTGCAGCTCCTGGGACACATGGCTGCCTCTACAGCAGTGGTTCAGGGAGCAAGATTTCAGATGAGGGACATTCAGTTCCACTTGAGAGCCTTCTGGTCTCAGAAAAAGGATCCTCTGACCAAACTAATCCCAGTGACTCGAACCCTGATCCAGGCGTTGCAGTGGTGGCAGGATCAGGACAATCTAAGACAGGAGTTCCTTTGTCACTCAGTCTCATTCTCTAATCCTTACTACAGATGCCTCCCTCTTGGGGTGGGAGCCCACTTGGGGACCTGGTCACCCAAGGTTGTGGTCTCCTCAGGAATCTCTGCTTCACATCAGTCTATTAGAACTCAGAGCAGTGTTTCTAGCACTTCAAGCTTTTTCCAAGTCTGTTCAGAACAAAGTAGTTCAGATCAGAACAGACAATACCACCACAATGTGGTATATCAACAAGCAAGGGGCACTCGGTCGGACTTATGCACAGAGGCAATGAAGTTGTGGTCTCTGGCCTATTCCCTGAACGCCTCTCTTACAGCAGTGCACTCCCAGGGAAAGGACAATGTCCTGGCAGATGCTCTCAGCAGGATATCTCAGGGCCATCACGTAATGGTCCTGGATCCTTGATTTTGAAGGTGATCTTCTCCAGATGGGGCACCCACAGATAGATCTTTTGCAGCCCCAGACAATCACCAACTTCCTCTCTTTTGCTGCAGGCCCCAGTGTTGGGCTCAGTCCCCTGGATGCCCTAGCTCTCAATTGGGAAGGGAAGTTCCTGTATGCTTTCCACCCTTCCCTCTCCTGTTCAAGGTGCTAGTCAAAATCAGGTCTCAACCCTGCAAGGTGATTCTGATTGCTCCAAACTGGGCCAGACAGCCCTGGTACCCTCTCTTGTTGTCCTTAGCAGTCCACCTTCCCCGTCTCTTCCCAGGAATTACAACCTGTTAACATGTGCTCAGGGAGAGTTTGGTATCCGAATCTCAAATCTCTCAATCTCAAGGCCTGGCTCTTGAAGAGTTAGAGTTTGCTGATTTGCATCTCTCTCAAGCTGTTCTGGATATCTTAAAGGCTTCTCGAAAGCCTTCCACAGAAACACTTACAATTCCAAGTGGAAAAGATTTACTATATGGTGCTCTGGGAAGCATATTTCTCCAGAGTCTGCTGGCCTGCCCACAGTCCTCGACTATATGGTTCATCTCAATAGCTTGGGACTCAGACCAGCTACACTAAGAGCGCATCTGGTAGCTGTCTCTGCCTTCCTCTCAGTAGGAAAGCATTCTTCCTTTCAGCTCATCCTGTATTTTGTAAATTTTTCAAGGGATTGCTGCATACCAGTCCTCCTTCAGGGACCCTGCCCTGCTTGGGACCTTAATGTTTACATCGCTCAGCTTATGCAACCCCTTTTGAGCCTTTGTCCTCAGCAGAGCTTAAGTACTTGACTTGGAAAACTGTTTTCTTGGTGGCCATCATGTCTGCCAGACACATAAGTGAGTTACAGGCCCTGTCAGTGGAGCCTGATTTTATCTCTTTCCATAGAGATAAGGTGGTCCTCAGGACTAATAGGAAGTTTTTCCTAAGGTGGTTTCAGATTTCCACCTTAACCAGTCTATGTCTCTTCCTGTTTTCTTCACTGACCATTCCTCCTCTGGGGAGAGGAGGCTGCACAGTTTGATGTGAAAAGGGCCCTTAACTACTACATAGAGCGCACAAGGGTCACAGGTTTGACTCCTCCAACTGTTCCTCACTTATGGTGAGGTTGGTAAGAAAACCTGCCACTAAGAGATCTTTGCCAGGTGGATTGTCTCTTGCATTCAATTTTGCTATGAAAAATTAGGTAGGATCCCACCCTCAGGCCTGAGGGCTCACTCTACCAGAGGTACAGCTGATATTCCTATTTTAGAGATTTGTCAAGCAGCCACCTGGAAGACAGTACATACTTTTACCAAGCATTACTCTCTGGATATCAAGGCTAGGAGTGATGCTTGGTTTGCACAACAGTGCTTCAGAGCCTATTTCAGTAGGTTCTGACCTCCTCCATGGAGGTACTGCTTGGTAGTCTGCATATGTCAGAATACAGCAAGACTTCATGTTGTTTGAAGAAAAAATTACTCACCTTAGTAATGTTGTTTCTTCTAATGAAGTCTTGCTGTAGTCTGACCTCCCGCCTCCCTCTCAAAACCTGGGTTTTGGGATGTGGGTGGGCAGCAGCAGCAGTGTTGGCACTCGGAGGTGACCCCACCCCTTCTTTCTCACCCTTTAATTTGGGTGGATGGGTGTTGTGTTTTGTTTTATTTTTGTGTTTCTGACTTGAGTCTTTGCTTTGGGACCAAAAATCTTTTATTATAATTAGTAGCCAGTTGGCTAGTGTAAGTTTACAGTTTCCACACAGGACACCCAGTGAGTATAGCTCGTAAAGATCTGACGGTTTGAGTTCAAACAGCAACAGACAGAGTCTCAACCGAGCTCGAGCTCAGCATTCCATGCCTGGCATGGAAAGTTAACTCTTTCATCTCCAGGGCAGTTCAAGGTTGGACATCACTGCATATGTCAGAATACAGCAAGACTCCATTAGAAGAAACAACATATTAAGGTGAGTAATTTTTTCTTCTGTTGCGACTGACATCATTATGTTGTTCTGCTGCAGTAGTGATGTCAGTGCTGTAGCAGAACCTCTTGGAATGCTGCACGTTGTTTCTTTCCTCTGATCAGTTCTGTGGTGAGACAGTAATCTATAATCTGTAGACACTTAGCAAGTCACTTTTATCATAAAAAGAATAAAAACAAACTGCACACATTTCAGATAATAATACTGTACAGTATACAAAAAAAACTGGAAGAGCAAATTTTGCACAACCTCTGTGGTCTGTGACATCTGGCTTCTGAATCCGTGGACATCTCCAGCTTTGCTGTCATGGTCACATGGACGAAGACCAGTGTGGCAGAAGACATAGTGGTTGTGCATAGTTAACCATGCAGTATTCTGTATGTGTTGCCGTAACTAGCGTAACTGTGCCAAGGCTTATTATTCTTGGTCGAGTATTAAGTGGAATAGTGGGGTACAGTGGCGTAGTGGGTTTGAGGCACTGAAAGACACAACCAGCACCACGCAGACAGCAATGGGTCACGGACAAGCTAGGGTTGCTGGGTACTGGCCCAGGGGAAGTGATTGACCATCCAACAGCATTTCTTCTCTCCTTCAGGTAGGGTGGGGTATGAGTTCCGGTGCTAGTGACACACTTGTGTAGCCTGTGCACTCTGACTGGGAGACATAACTGCTGGTGCGATTGTGATTGCTCAGAGCACTGCTGAGGAGACTGTGGAATGTGTAGTGTCAAGGGCTGGAAAATGAACGGATGCCTGATGGAGTGTCGTGGCAGTGGCATGAGTATTAAATACTTGCAGAGAAAAAATACTAAACAGCCAGTTCAAAGTGCGGAAAGAGACAGCATTAACAGTTTCCCAAACACTTCTGCTTGTGATATGTACAATATACTTGCAGTGATGTTATGTATCCTGGTGGTCCTCTCAGTACCATCCATGCAAAATCACATAACAAGTATTGCATAAAGCGTTAACGCATACAAACTGTTACCATAGCACTACTGGGCTTCATCCACTTGTGCTTCCTTGTGGACTCATCTAGCAGAGACCATGAGCACATGATAGGAACAGTGTTTTCATGTTCATGTATATTTTGTACATGATTGATAATGGACTGTAACTTTACAAACATGACCGCCTGTTACCATCCAGTGTTGAACATGGTATCCAGGACAGCATAGTTTTAATGCTCTTTAGCCACTGCAGACTTCCTCACAACCATTACGTGACTCCAGCTTCTTCATTATACCTATTATGGCCAGAGAAAATTGTGAAAAAGAATGTGTTCTTCATTTATGTGTTCAAAGTCAGCATTTATGTTCCACTGTGTTGCACTGCTATGAAACCATATATTACCACGTACCCTGGTATGAAGAAACTAGATATTACTGCAATGCTGACACCTGTAACACTTAATGAATAATACAGTGTATAGTCGCATACCACAAACAGTGAAATGTACTCACATTCATGTTTCACAAGACATACCTTTTTTAATTTATTCTACTTTTTGACCTCGTCTGCGCTGTTGTTTCTGCCCTAGTGATGGCATCCGCGTGGCCTCCCCTCCTACTAAGACCCCTGCTCCCCGGTTGCCCCTGCCTTACCTCCCCCATGGGGACTGGGTCATGACACCATAGAGGCACTGGGACCTGGAGGCTAATCGCCCAGAGACAGGACTTCATGTAGGCAGCAGGCGTGATGATTTTGCACCATGCAAGGTGAGGCAGAGATGTGCAATGACACCAGCATCTGTCCCGCATCAGAGATACTCAACCTTGTGTTGGTTGGGGTGAAAACCCAGCCTCGGCCAGGTGTCGCTCCTGTGCCGAGTTCATAGCCCCTACCCCAGAGAAGGAGAGCAGTCCTTGGGACGCTCAATCCTTCTCCTTCCAGCAGGCCCACCGACAAACTGGATCTGTTCCTTGTACCCAGGTTACCGCCGTCACAAGCATAAACCAACTGCTGCCCGGTCGGCCTTTTTTTTTAATCACTGTGTGTATCCTCATACCTCTTGCCAGCATTGGCACCACTCTTGGTGGCTCCTATGGTACCCAGCATCAGACTCCTCCTAGGGACGTCTGCTGATATGGGTGCACCACTCAATGAACCTTACTGTCCCAATGGCCCTCGGTCAGTACAGCAGTCACCCCTCAGACTGCCCCATACCTGTGATGGGCTGTGCAACTTGCACCTGTGACAGCAGAGAAGGAGAGCAGCGACTGGGCTTTAATCCTTCTCCTCCTCCCTATCAGACCCACAGCAAGACATAGTGTGTGAACACAGTCTGTACTTGACTTGAGGCAGAATGTGTACATTGCAGCACAGCACCATGCCTCAAGTACTGCCACAGAAATCAAGGGTACTGCGGGCATCTGCAGACAGTACAATACTGAACAGCATACTTTTAACAAAGTGCCAGACATCGTAGTGGTGGGTGATGCCTGGCTCCTTTTCTCAAAGGTATTTATGGATCTGAGGATGCCTATCGTTATGATGCAGACCGGTTCAAGTCATCATTCCAAACTTATGTCAGCCCCTTTCATCCCTTCCAGTTCCATGTGATAAGCACCTGAAGCCTCGTTACTCTGCAAAGACATGGATCAACATTCAGTACGCATAAATGGTTTTATTTTGACAACTGATACTACTCACAATTTGTTTCATTTTTGTTACCTGCACTAGAGTAACACTTATTATTTTCGATGTTCCATGTCCGTGAGGCTATGTGACATACTTAGCCGAGTGACCCGCTCTCACATTGGCAGTCACCAGCTAGGATAACATCTCTTTTTCTTCTTTGATAGTGTTCACAGTTTTCCTTTCTGTTTCCCAGACGTACATAATAGTTGGCTGAACAAAATGTTTTGCATGTCCATAGAATGTTGTGTCTGATATGCATTGAATGTTGATTTGCCTCAGTACACATAGTGTCTGCAGTGGTGATAATCCAGAGAAACCAATAGTAGCAGACAGTAACACATTTCCTGCTGGGTATTGTCCAGTTGCTGGCTGTGAGGCCATACTCTGCTGTAACCACATTCCTGACATTGCTGCTTAATGACAGCCATGGTTCCTTTGATTTTCTGAACCCTTGCGGATGAACGCATGGCAATGGAGACAAATGTCAAACAGCTGCATCAAGCTTGACTCAAAGACAAGGGACTTACGTCCTCCACACAGACTCCTTGCTGTTGGTGTGACCGATATATCAGCGCCCTGAAATGTAAGCATGTGTTTACAGTTGATGTTTAGGTCATAACCATGGACATGTAGTTATGCTAAATATTTATATGACTCAAGAATGCAAAATTGCAACACATGTCACCTTTGCTTCTGTGGAGTGTCATATGCATTGTTGTCTGTTTCACTACCGGTGGAGTGTACGTGGCATCTTCACATCATCATGATCGCCCTGAAAAGGGATCTCTGGTCTCAGTGGGTTCACCCGTTACCAAAATCTAAATAAATAAATAAATAATCAGACTCAGATTCGGAGGTGTCTGCTGGAGAAAAGTATGCACTGGCTGAAAAAGTGGTTCCATCTGTGTGCTTGCATCCCTACATCGTGGGTTAATCTGCAGGGCTGTGAAGACAGCAAATGATTGTGCTGTTACATTTGTCTTACTTTGTGTCAATGTCCACAAAGCATGTTATTCCATATAAGCCAGCATAAGCTACACAAGTACAATATCATTTTCCAACACGGTGGCACTGAGGGTTTAGGTGCTGGACAGCACAACTTGCATCGACAGCGACTGATGTTTATAAGCGAGCGGGTGCTGAGGGTTGGCAGGGTAGAAGAATGATTGAGTTCTGGAGGACAGCTTTCCTCTCCTGGGGAGAGATACAGGGTCTGCAAGGTGCAATACAGACCCCCATTGTAAACCACAGATACTATCAGTGCGTGAACAATAGCGGAATGTCCGCAGCTGACATCTGTGGGGTGGCCATGCTGATGCAATTGCATGGCTGCACTGGGGAGGGCAGGTACAAAAGATAAAATCCCCATCCAAGAAATATACTATTACTCTTCCGTCCAGCAAAGGCCATATAACCAACACCAAACTGTCCTCCTCTCCACAATCAATCACCCAGCTTTGCATACTACATTTATATAGAGCCCCTTGAAGGATAGGCAGACCCCATCAGGGTGCTCTGAACTGGTGGGGTGTCTGCCTGGTTTGGCAGAGAAGGATGATGTCACAGTCAAGGCACAGCCTACGTAGTGGCAGTAGAAGCCAGAGAGAGTGCTGCATTGTACGGTGCAGAAATGAAGTGTACCAAAAACAATGTACAACATCACAGTTGTCAACTGCACTGATTGTGACATTTTCCAGGGAAGGTGTGAGACTGACCATAGTGGAAATGGCTATGCTGAATAATGCCAAAACTTGGCTGGGGATTGGGGTAAGGCAATGGGAACAAATCAGTATAGCCGGCATCTTTGGTACGGTACTGGGGTGTGCTGGGTGGAGGGTCAGCAATGGTGCTTGCCTGGGCATTGAGGCTTTGGGGCTGTATAGTGTGTACCAGTTTGCACAATGATGGGATGAAGTAAGAGGTGGTAATGATGACTGCTGAAAGGTGGTGTGAAGAGAAAGGTATGCACTTCACACGCACACCCCCTACAGCAACATACAGTGTTGAACACAACCGCACAAAGACTGGTGGTATGGATGTGAGTGACACGGCAACACTGTCCCACATATCTCCCGCCTCCCAAACAGTGACCTGGAGTTGGTATGTGTAAGTGGGGGAGAGCGTTCAGTGGGACAATCACAGTGAAGAAAACACAGTGCACTGCTGAGTCGTATCCTTGTCTTGACCCCCTTACCACCCCATGACCCTTCTAGCCAGTAACTAATACTGTCCCCTCTCTTAGCACACTTGAGCACTGTAAGCTTCCATAGCCAGCCTTTCCTCCCTCACTGCATCCTACTCATCCCTGGTACAGCAACACGGCTGTCTAGCCACAAATTGATTGTTGCTTTCTTTTGTGCAGCACCTATTACCCTCCTTCCTTTGCTTGTTGTCCCCACTCTCCCTTGCTACTGTCAGTATCTCAGAAAATGACATTGAGCATCCTATGGAGTGCCACACTCCTGGCAAACTCCAGGAATGTCACATGTAGTTGTACTTCACTGCTCCCATCCACATCATTTGTTCACATGAAAACAAGAAAGTCTGGGGATACCCACATTCCTTACCATTCAGTATTGCTGTAATTTGGCCTTGTGCGCATAGGCCTGAGATATATTTAGCCTTCAGTGGGCTGCATTTTTCTCCCAACTCCTGTAGTAGATAACACTGATCATGGAGTCACCCAACAGGGCTCTTCACCTCCCCTGTCCAAATACTAACCGGTTCAGCATTCAGCTCCTTCTTCTGTGTATGGCCCACAGATTGTTTCTTGCACCACCCACAGTCTGGATGCCAAAAGTCACCCACTCCAACCCTGACTTCCACGTTCAGACAACTGCCATCAGAAAACACATCAAGACTTCCTTTTACTGCTATCCTTATCTCGTCCCTTAGGTTCTCTGCTACACACACCCTGTGCCATTTCTCCATCCTTGAAAGTGGCATATCCACAACTCCCTACTCCACACCCACCCTATGCTAATTTCTGCAGCGTTGAAGCAGGCCTGTCCAGGGTCATGCCCCTTCTTCCCCAATTGCGCTATGTGCCCCATCTGAGATACCTCCCGCAAGCCCACGCACATTCTTCCCACCCTGCCTCCCATTGTGCCCTGGTGTCGTGTTCACATGACCTCCCTTCTTTGCATCTTGCACCTCTCCTATCCCCACATCCACCACACACCCATGCTTCTGGACCACTATTTCAGTGTCAGCCAGCACCCACCTTCCCTTGTCTCCTACACCTCGTCATAGGGTCGTGAGCATGGCAAAGCGTTTGTAACTGTCATGCCTACTGCATGGCTGCCCTCTTGTGTCCCTGTGGGCAACACCCTCCTTACACAACTATTTCTGTACGTTACTTTTCCATGACCCACCCACCACAACTGCCCTAGACTACCCATCTCTGCCTCTATCCCTGGTTTGGACAAATGTGTCCCTGCCTACCATCATACGGTTCATGTCCCTCACAACCTCTCCTACCTCCATCCCCACACCACCCCCAGCTGCCTCTGAATCACGTTGACCTCCTCCCTAAGACCTGCCAGCTGGAAAACAGTGAGTATCCTCAGAACCTACATGCCTAATCCAATATAGTAGCTGGTGGTATAAAGCAGTCAAAGTTGAAAGTGACAGTGTGGCCACTTTGCTCCGCACAGAGGTAATGGATGTGTCATGTTAGTACTATTGTGATAAAACATCACCTATGGTAAGAACAACAGAAATATTACAAAGAATTATGTTGGCATCAAACAACCACATCACAGTGTTACTCTGCCTTCAGGTGAGGAGGCGATGATTCTACAGTGCATTATAATGAACATGTACACATACACATGATGATTCACAGTTCAAGAACAGTGAAATTGTCACTGTTAACTGTTGGTAATATTACCATTATGGAAAGTAATGACCAGAGGTGAATGAAGTGTGCTTACTCACCTACACTTTTATGAGGTGGACAAGCAGTGACTTCTGTGTCCCACGACTGACTTGTTGATGGCCCAAGGGTTCAGCCACATGTGTGTTCAGTAGTTGGATCAATAGGCAGTCTTGTGTGCTGTCTTCAGTCGAAGGCAGAGTGACGGTCATATCCTGTTCAGAAAGAGTCTCATCAACATCAACCACAACAGTGTCCGAGTACTGCTCGATGATCTGCATTGAGAAATACAGTAACAGTTATGTCACATTTACGCTTTTGGAGAACATAAGCTAACAGCATGTAATGAAAATAAAAATGGGGTGTAGCGATGAAGCGAAATCATGTATTGGGGTGTGTGGTTCAACAATGAAAGTGAATACTTACACTGATAATGTCGGATGGTCTCTGGGATTTGTTGAGTGCATGCCATGTCCGTGTCTGGTGTTGTAAGACATGTTACATGGAAGTATGATAGTTAAACAACATGCATGTGAATGCCTTCAGAACATCACATGGAAGATGACAATTAATGTAGATGAATGAATGTCTTTCAAAGTGATAGGTGTCCCAGTACTGTGCCCTCGTTCATCAGCATCATGGTGATGATCTCCACAGTTCTCTTGAAATAAAAGTACAGCGAACTTATGGTCACACTGACTTTATGATGATAGGGACGTGCTTTGAGGACTTTGAAATGTGACTGCAGAATCAGGACCTTCCTGCTCCATGAAATCAGCACATTACCTCCCTATACTCTTACGGCAATGCAACATTCAAACATTCCTCCCTTAACAACCCCTTCTGCTTGTCCAATGCCCATCCGAAGGCTCCACTATGTTTGCCCACACCTCATCCTGCAATACATTACATGGTTGCTCCACCCTCTCACGGAAGTAATGCTTATAGAGAGAATACTGATGGAAACTACAGTATGCAGAACCAGTGTGTACTGCCACAGAGGATTTTGATTACCTGTGACCTCAGAGAGAGAAGCTCAAGAGGTCGATGGGAATCAGAACTCCGAGATGGCAAAACACTGTGGTTGTGCATACAGTTGCTCATCCTGTATTTTTAATAGTGTATAGTACTGTCTGACTTATTTGCTTTCAAAATGAAACTGAGTCATGCAATCTCTAGAGGTTCTAGAATGCTGCTACCACATTAGGGTACAACAGCATTCCATGACCTTCGGAACTGTGGTACAACAGCACATTGAAAGGGATGGAATTCTATACAGAACAACTCCACTTATACACTATAATTGTTTACCCAAGGCCTACCACCCTACGCATTGAGTAAATGTTGCATACTTTCAGTAACTACCATACCTGCAAATAACGCTCCCACCCTTCATTGATTACCTTCAGATACTTGAATATTTTGTTCATGTACTGTTTCTTCCTTGTAGGCTACAGAGGATAGTGGTGAAAATCCTAAAACCTATCGGCACATGTATTCACACTTAGCCCAAGCACCACTGTAGTGGACCATCTCTGTACCCTTGCCATGTTGTCTATGTCATTTACTACATGTATCATTGATAAGTGTACCACACACTGACAATATTGCTTCACCATGGAACTGAACAATAGCATCATTACATCCTCCTTCTACTTCTTATCCATCAGCTTATGCACCACAGCATCCTGCTGCCAAGCTGTGCCGCATTGCCGCACTGGCTAAGTAACTGAAGGTCATCAGGTATTAAACTCATCCATTTTGGTCCTGCCTTGTTGCTGCCATTATGTACCCCTTACTGTGCATGCGGTATTTGTATTCCTCCTCCAGTAAAAATGCCTTTCTGTGCAATTCATGACATCAATAGCTGATGCCATGCTTCAGACCAGTCCTCCATCAGTCATTGATCTCTGTGGCACCCTATCCATACTTGACACCACCTTCTGGCACAAGCAGCCTACCTGTCCTCCTGTGCAACCTCCTTGCCCCACTATTTTTTATTGTATCACATAATATTTGTGGTATATTAGGCACCCTGAACCACACCCCAACCATTACCTCTCCATTGCTTGATAGCCATTTGTTACTTTGTCCATGTATTGTCTAACGCCACCATCCCTTGTGTCCCTTGCTGCTCATGTATACCTTGGCCCAAAGCTATACTCCATGTTCCTCTTGCTACCCCTCTTTGTTACACTAATACACTTTCCACCTTTCTCAACATTTACTTCCTGCTCCCCTCCTTGTTCACCCTGTCGTTCTCCGTTCTGTGCTATTTACCTCTCCCACCACCTGTACTCATCTTTACCCTTAGCCAGCCACCTTGTCCTTCAATTGTTTCAGCCCATATCTTCCCTTCTGACAATCTCCAGCTACAAAACATCATATGGTATTACCTAGGATCACAATAAACAACATGTAATATACAAATAATGATAGAAGTATACGATGTGTACTTCAAAGGTGTAGGAGGACAGATATGTGACTTATCGATGCAAACTGACGCTTATGAAATGCTGCTCCACTTTTTCTTCGCTTGACCAGGGCTCCACAGAATCGGAAGAGGCTGTAACATTTGCAATATAACTACTTTCACTGCAATTTATGGCAGACAAACTAAGTAACTGCTAGTACTGGTGTCTGGTGCATGAATTGTTGGAACAGCAGTTGGTAGCACCACAGACACTTAGCAAAATGCATTTTTGCTGCATCAGACTAGATGGGTCATAGCAAGCTTCTCAAAATGGAAGGAACAAAACACTGTACTTAGATGGACCCTTCCAGTCAGATCGTTTTGTGCTGACAAATCTATTCCACAACCTAACTATGTGTTGGTCCTTGGGAAAGTAAATAAGAAAAACCATCTTATGAGTGTTGCTACAATTACCAGCAACACAGCGAGAAGGCATCACTGCAGCATCACCAACACCAATATACTCAGTATAAGGCCACAAAAAATAGACAGAAAGGACAGTATGGGCACTGTGTGGACAACTGTGTTGACCTCTTATGGTGAACTGCGCTCTGCAGATGCAAATGGCAGTCACAATGCAGTACTGTATTACACAAATGCAGAAAATACCAAGACACCTGCTGTTTACAACTCAGCAATGTACACATGCAGTGCAATAAAATTAGTCGCAGCAGATATTATTCAAATGACAGTATGCTTTCATACCTCACCACACAACTCAATGGGAAACACAGGAATAACAGGTCAGTGAAGCAGTATTACTCAGGACACACTCAACAGACATAGACTATAGTCGGTATTTATGAGCACAATAAATTGACAGTATGCAAAACACACAGTGAAATGTTCCTTCAGCTACATAAATGAAAATTGTATGTTTTCATCACCAAACCACTACAAATAAAACAAGGTCAGCTATGAAGACACAATACGATAAGAAGCTGAATCACGCAAAGTCTGGAAACAATCACAAGGACCCTTTGTCGAACAACAAAATGCAGTTGCTAAAATCGCCTACCACTATCGCTACTAATCGTCCAACCAGAATAAAAGAAATCGATTGCCATTCATTTATCAATGCGAGACCACACTCTTTGACAGCCATGCACATGTGTTCGGGCTTCCCAGATTCAGTACATTGAGAGGCTGAAGCTGATAGGCAAATCAGGAGTGTAAGTCACTTTGGTGCAGCGCTCGATCCAGACTGGGGATGATGCATGGCGTAACGGGACAAGTACTACATTTTAAAACATCTAAAGTCACGTTGAATTGAGGTGCAAACATTTATCTGGCTACAACGGACACTATCTCTACTGGTGAGTACAGAAAATGCAAATCACAACCACCGGAGTCCCTCTTTAAGATACAAAAGTTAGTGTCTTCACGAGGTGATAACAGCAGAGATCTAATTAACATTTTTTCAAGGGTACTAATTTTGGTTAAAGTGGAAAAATATTTTATACTTGAATACATTATTTATAAATCTGGATAAAACAGAAACATAGAAACATAGTATTTGATGGCAGATAAGGACCGTTTGGCCAAATCTAGTCTGCCCTTTTTCCTATCTCCATAGACAAGTCACCGATTCTTGTACTATCTCCAGTCTTATCTCCTTTTTGTACTGCTAGGGTTCCCCTGTGATTATCCCATGCAGTTTTGAACTCTCCACTGACTTCTGCTGGGAAGCTGTTCCATGCCTCCACCACCCTTTCTGAGTAGTACTTTCTCATGTTGCCCTTAGTCTACCTGTACCAATCTCATGTCATGCCCTCTTGTTCTTGTGCAGTTCTTTTTGAAAGATGCTACCCTCTGGGACCTTGTTTATTCCCTTTAGGAACTTGAAGATCTGTATCGTGTCTCCCTCTCCCTCTGCTCCTCTATGGTATACATATTGGCTGCCTCCAGCCTCTCCTCATATGACCTATGGTGCAGGCCCTGCACCATCTTTGTTGCCCTTCTTTGAACTGCCTCTACTCTGACAATGTCTTTATGGAGATATGGTCTCCCAGAACTGGACATAGTACTTTACATGTCACAAGAGCTTGTATGGTGGCATCACCATCTTCCTTTCTTCTGCTGGTGATACTTCCTTATACACCCCAGCATCCCGCTGGCTTCCCTCCATGGCCTTGGCATACATTGTTTGACCACCTTAAGGTCGTCAGATATATATATATTTTTTTATATTTTCTTTGTATGCCTCGGCTCTCACCACCGAACTCCTGCTCCTTCTGGAGACTCCATCGGCCTGATTCAGTCCCCACTCCTACTAACCAACGACCAGTGCAGTCCATCCCCACAGACCTTGGCTGCTACCCCCAGGCGGAGTGCAGGGATGGGGTCCTTGCCCAGCGTGACTTAGTTTTCGTCGGGGATGCTGGTACTGACGTCGGTAGGGGCATTGGAGATCGTGGCCAGAGCTCCGTCTACCAGGAGTCCGGTGGGGTATTCCTGGTTTCTTCCCTCCCCACAGGATGTAGCATGCTGGGGAGCCTAGAGGCGAACTGCGTTATGCGTGCCTGACACTCCGGCTCCCAGCAGACGTCCTTCCCTCCCTGCGACGTGCAGTCATGCTGCACCTCCACCTGTGGTCACCCAGGTGGCGGTGTTGCAGCGGACTTGCATCCCCACCTCCCCTGGAGGGAGGAGGAGAGCAGCCATTGGGCGCAATCCTCCTCCCCCAGCAGGCCCTCCAGCTACCCGGTATCGTCCCCCGAACCCGGTTGCTGGGCGCCGCAAGCGAAATCCAACCGCTGCACCGCGGGCCAAGGTCGCCAGATATGATAACCCCCAGGTCTCTTTTCCTGTTTGGTGGCAGATAGCAGTTCTCCTCCCATCATATACTCCTCCTGGGTTTCTGTGCCCAAAGCTCATGATTTTGCACTCCTTTGCATTGAATCTCAGTTTCCACACTCTGGACCATTGTTCCAGTTTCTCAGGTCTTTTCATTTCTTCCACCCTTCTGGTGTATCTACCCTATTGCAGATCTTTGTATCATTTGCAAAGAGGCATAAATTTTCCTCTAGTCCCTCTGCAATGTCACTGATGAACACATTAAACAGGACTGGCCCTAGAATTGACCCTTGTGGCACCCGCTGGTCACCCTCCCTCCTCTGATCTAGCTCCATTTACTACCACTCTGCTTTTCTCCCTCAGCCAACTTGCAATCCAGTTCACTACCTTGTGCCCCAATCCTAGGCTGCCCAGCTTGTTTATCAGCCTCCTATGTGAAACGGTGTCGAACACCTTGCTGAAGTCCAGGTAGCCACATCCACTGCCACCCACCCCGATCCACTTCCCTGGTCACACAGTAAAAGAAATCTATCAGATTCATCTGACATGACTGTCCTGACATGAATCCATGCTGCCTCAGATCTTGTGCTCCACTAGACTCAAGGTGCTCCACTATCCTTTCTTTAAGTAATGTTTCCATAGTTTCCCCCCACGAGATCAGGCTGACAGGTCCATAGTTTCCAGCCTTATCCCTACTCCCACTCTTGTGGAGAGGGACTAGGTTCTGCTGTCCTCCAGTCCTCTGAAACTACTCCTGTGTCCAGAGACCCACTGAGCAGTGCTGCTGCTAGTACCTCCCTCAGCTCCTTCAATACTCTAGGTATACCCCATCCGGTCCCATTGCTTTGTCCAGCTTTAGTCACGTGAGTTCCTTTAGGACACTCTCCTCTGTGAACTGTCCTGTCACCTCCTTCCAATTCTCTTACCTTGCTGTGGTCCCTCCCTACACCTTTCTCTGTGAAAACTGAACAGAAATATCTGTTCAAACAACATGAGGTCTTGCTATATTATGACATATGCAGTATAACCCCAGGTTAGAACTGCTCGAAGGTGAAGAGTTAACTTCCATGCAGAGCATGGAATCTTGAGCTATGACTCGGATGAACGCTCTGTCTGTTGAAGCTCAAACTTAAACTGTCAGATTCTTTACTCCGCTCACTGAACAGTCACTCGGAGATTCCTCCTGCTCGGTTTGTTTGTCGGTTTAAAGTGTAATTCTCGGTTTATTTTACGAAATTTAACCGCAATTGTCAGTTCAAGCTCTGTCTGTGGTATTGTAAGTAATAGATAGGCTTATTTATTATTTTCTTCTGTGTGGAACTTGTAACGTCTTTTTGGTTCGGTTTGAACCGATCAGAGAGTTAAAATTACTTTCTAGCCCTTTAGAGTGTGGCTCCTGGTTCTTATCGATTCTAAAAACTGGATTTTATACGCTTTTTTCCACGACCGTGACACGGTTGGGAACCGATAAGAGAGTCTTGCTTGGTGGATTGCCATTAACGGGCAAGTTTTGGTTAGGCTGACACTATGTCTGAGAAACCCCAAAAAACCGGACCCACTGGGTTTCAGCACTCAGGCCTCTGTGGGAAGCCTTTGCCAGCGCTGACCCACACACCATTTGTGTATATTGTCTGGGTTTGACCACCTCAATGCAGACTGCCAGATTTGTAAATTTTCCTGCTGCCACGGGGAAAAAGAGTTGGTAGGCTCAGGAAAGGAGGCCAAAAGTCCACTGACCGGATGGCCAGCCGGTTCGGTTCAACCGAACCTGAGTGCCCTCTGACCAGGCGATGCTTCCTCGGGCAAGCGAGAGCCAGTTCTGAGGGCGGTTCCAACTAAAAGGGCTAGAAGGTCAGCTAGTTTGGGGCCAAAAGTTCTTTCTCCAGTCGCTGAAGAAATAGCCAAAGCTATTCAAATTGTCCAGTCTCTTTCCCCAGTTCCGTCCGAACCGGCACCATTGGGCAAGCGCCGGTTTGGTCGGTTCCCTCGAGTTCAAGATTATGATTTTGAAGATTTTTATGAACCAGGGGAGGGGAGAGTGCGAGGAGAGTGAGTGTGATTTTGAAAGTCTGGATGTGCCCACTGAACCAGACATCTCTCCAGACAGACCCTCAGAGTATCCCTCCCAGGCTATCTGAGTCCCCTTCTCATTTTTTGTTTTACAAGAAAGTTGCTGACACTCTGCAACTCCTGTTGAGGAAGCTGTTGATGATCAAGAAGAGCCTGATTTTGTGGAAATGATGGATATTCCAGAGTCTAGGAGACTGTCTATTCCTTGCATAAATCTTTTAGGAAACAGACAGTAAAATTCCAAAACTCCTCATTCTATCCTCCCTGTGGATAAAAGGATGGACAAGAGGTATGCTTTATCAGGCTCTGATACAGAGTTCCTATCTTAACAGTGCAGCCATGTGGGGGTAGTGCAGGCTGCAGCCTGTGACAAGGCTAATATTCCTCTAGCCCTCATCCTCTGAAAAAGATTCCAGGAGGATGGATGCCATGCAAAAAGCAGTACATGGCAGCATCTTTGGGACTCAGACAGGCAAATTTATAGCTTACGCAGCTAGGTACCAGAAATCCAGGTGGGATACTGTCCTGGCCCTAGCAAAACAGGCCCTGAACAGCTTGCCCGGGAGCTGGAGCAGGTGGCTGCGGGACGGTACTGAGGCATCCAAGGTGCAGTTTCATGCTGCTGTAGACTCTAACGATGTTTCATCTAGAGTTATAGCTACATCTAAGTTCTCTTCGCAGAATGGCCTGGCTCAGATACTGCCCTGTCACAGGATACCCAGTCTAAGGCTATGGATTTTCCTGTTGTGGGAAATTCTCTGTTTGGGGAGCAGACAGAGAATTATATGAAGAAAATGGATGAGTATAGGACCACCTATAGGAGTGCACAGGCCAAAGAAAGGCAAGTCACTCCTCAAGGCAGCATGTCAGGGGCAGGGCAGGCCTTTTCATAGGCCGTTTTACCAAGCCAGGCCTCCTCTTCTGCTTATGCCCAGAATGGGTTCTTTAGAGGAAAGGGCAGAAGGGGCTCTAGTAAGCCTGCTTCTGCCCCTCAACCCCAAAGCCCTGCAACAGGCTCCCTGATGGGGTAGCCGGGGCCAATTCTCCACTACCGTAGGGGGCAGGCTGGCTTACTTTGTCCAGGACTGTGGTCTTTAACATCAGACAAGTGGGTCCTGGAAGTAGTAAGCAGGGACTGGTTCTCAGCTTCAAAAATTTCCGAAGATGAGAGCCAGATCTTTCCACCTGCAAACCCATCAGAGGCACTTGCCCTGGAAGCAGAAGTTTCTGCCCTCATGGCTCTCAGAGCCGTGGAAAGGGTTCTACCCATACACCAGGCAAAGGGTTGTACCCAGGTACTTCCTTACCCCAAAAGACAGGAGAATGGTGGCCCATTCTGGATCTCAGGTATCTAAACAAGCACCTTTTAAAACCAAAGTTCAAAATGGTGACCCTGGGGATTATTTTACCCTCTCTAAGGCCAGGGACTGGCTAGCCTCCCTGGACCTCAAGGATGCTTACTTCCATGTTCTCATCAAAGCTCCCATCAAAGTACCTCAGATTCGAACTGCCCTCAGGCCATTACCAGTTCAAAGCAATGCCCTTGTCTCTCCTCGGCTCCAAGGGTGTTCACAAATGCCTGGCAGTAGCAGTTGCTCATTTAAGAAGTCAAAAGATTGCCATCTTTCCTTATCTGGATGACTGCTCATTGTAGGCCAGTCTCCAGAACAGGTCAAACTTCATTTACAAGTAACCCAGCACCTGCTTACATCTCTAGGTTTCCTTCTCAATCTTCAAAGTCAGTTCTGGAGCCTGTCCAGCTTCTCACCTTTATAGGCGCAGAACTGAACACAAAAGAAGCCAGAGCCTTCCTTCCTCTGGAGAGAGCAAGGACCCTGGTGTCTCTGGCCTCCTCTTTCACCCTGCCGGTCTCTCGACCAGCAAGGCATTTTCTACAGCTCCTGGGGCATATGGCTGCTTCTACAGCAGTAGTGCAGGCAGATTTCAGATGAGGGACATTCAGTTCCATTTGAGAGCCTTTTGGTCTCAAAGGACGGATCCTAACCAAATTGATTCCAGTGACTCGAACCCCTGATCCAGGCCCTCCAGTGGTGGCAGGATCAGAACAATCTGAGACAGGGGTTCCTTCACTCCACAGTCTCATTCCTTGGCCCTTACACAGTATGCATCCCTCTTGGGGTGGGAGAGCTCACATGGGCGACCTTTTCCTCCCAGGGCTGTGGTCCCCTCAGGAATCTCTGCTCCACATCAATTTGCTGGAGCTCAGAGCAGTTTTCTAGCACTTCAGATTTTCTCCACAGCTGTCCAGAACAAGGTAGTTCAGATCATAACAGACAATACCACTACAATGTGGTACATCAACAAGCAAGGGGCACTTGGTCTACGGCCTTGTGCCCGAAGCAATGAAGTTGTGGTCTCTGACATATTCTCTGAGCGCCTCCCTTTGGCTTCACCTCCCAGGCAAGGACAATGTCTAGCAGATGCTCTCAGCAGGATTTCCCAGGGCCATCACGAATGGGCACTGGATCCCCTAGTACTGGAGGTAATATTTGCAGATGGGGCACTCCGCAAATAGATCTCTTTGCAGCCCCAGACAATCACCAACTTCCCTTTTTGTTGCAGGCCCCAGTGTTGGGCTCAGTCCTCTGGATGCCTTCCTTCTCAGTTAGGAAGGAAGTTTCTCTATGCTTTCCCCCTTCCCCTTCTTTCAAGTGCTAGTCAGAATCAGATCTCAATCCTGCAAGATGATCCTGATCGCTCCAGATTGGGCCAGGCCGCCCTGGTACCCCTCCTCATGTCCTTAGCAGTCCACCCTCCCTATACCTTCCCAGGAATCACAACCTGTTAACCTGTGCCCAGGGAGGTTTAGTATCCGAACCTCAAATCTCTCAATCTCAAGGCTTGGCTCTTGAAGAGTTAGAGTTTGCTGACCTACACCTTTCTCAAGGTGTATTGGATATCTTGAAGGCCTCTAGGAAGCCTTCCACCAGAGGCTACCTAATTCAAAATGGAAGAAATTTTCCATATGGTGTGCTGGTAAACATATTTCCCAGAATCTGCTGGTGTGCCCACGATCCTGGATTATTTGGTGCATTTGAATTCCTTGGGGCTGAGGCCAGCTACCCTGAAGGTGCACTTGGCAGCTGTGTCTGTCTTCTTGTCAGCAGGTAAGCCCTCTTCTTTATCAGCTCACCCTGTGTTCTCCGAGTTTTTAAAGGGTTGCTTCACACCAATCCCCGTTCAGGATCCTGCCCCTGCTTGGGATCTTAATATTTGCATCGCTCAGCTTATGCAACCCCTTTTGAGCCATTGTCTTCAGCAGAGCTGAAGTACTTGACTTGGAAACTGTGTTTCTGGTAGCCATCACCTCTGCCAGGCGCATAAGTGAGCTACAAGCCTTGTCAGTGGAGCCTGATTTTATCTCCTTTCATAGAGACAAGGTAGTCCTCAGGACTAACAGGAAGTTTTTGCCTAAGGTGGTTTCAGACTTTCACCTTAATCAATCCATGTCTCTTCCTGTGTACTCACTGACCATTCCTTCTCTGATGAGAGGAGATTGCACAGTTTAGATGTCAAAAAAGCCCTTAGTTACTATATGAACGTACCAAGGGTCACAGGTTCGAATCCTCAATTGTTCCTCACTTATGGTGAGGTTGGTAAAGAAACCTGCCACTAAAAGATCCATTGCCAGGTGGATTGTCTCTTGTATCCAATTCTGTTACGAAAACTGGGTAAGGTTCCTCCCTCAGGCCTGAGGGCTCACTCTACCAGAGGTACAGCTGCCTCTGGCTGCTGCCAGGGACATTCTATCCTAGAGATATGTCAAGCAGCTACCTGGAAACAGTTCACACTTTTACTAAGCATTACTCCTTGGATATCCAGGCTGGGAGTGATGCTCGATTCTTTCAGTTAGCTTCAGAGCCCTATTTCCCAAGTAGGTTCTGTCCCTCCTCCATGGAGGTACTGCTGTGTAGTCTGCATATGTCATAATATATGCAAGACTTCATGTTGTTTGAAGAAAAAAATACTCACCTTAGTAATGTTGTTTCTTCTAATGGAGTCTTGCTATATTATGACCTCCCACAGCCTGCCCTCTCAGAACCTCTGTTTTTGGGAGGTGGTGGGCAATGCAATGTTGGCACTTCTTTGATGCCCACTTTATTTCACCCTCCTTGGGTGCTTAGGTGTTATGCTTAAGTTCTTCTTGAATCCCCCGACTTGAGTCTTTGTTTTGGGATCAAGATCAAAAGGTGTTTTTTGTAGTTAGTAGCCAATGGCTAGTGTAGGTTTCTGGCTTCCACACAGAACCTTAGTGAGTTTTCTCATAAAGATCTGACAGTTTAAGTTTGAGCTTCAACAGACAGAGTATTCATCCGAGCTCGCTCAAGATTCCATGCTCTGCATGGAAGTTAATCTCTCACCTCTGGAGCAGTTCTAACCTGGGGTTATACTGCATATGTCATAATATAGCAAGACTCCATTAGAAGAAACAACATTACTAAGGTGAGTAATTTTTTCTTCAGGATTAATGCCTTTTCCTGGTCTCCTTCCACACAGTCTCCCTCCTCCTCTTTTATCCTTACTATCCCCCAGTCTTCTTCTTTCACTAATGTACCTATAGAAGGTCTTGTCCCCAGTAGTCACTTCCTTTGCTATCTTTTCCTCTGTCTGTGCCTTTGCACTCCTGACCTCTCTTCCTGCTTCCCTTTGTTTCTCTAGATACACTGCTCTGTCCTCCTTCTTTTGTGTTTCCTTATATTTCTTGAAAGCCACCTTTTTGCCCTTACTTTCCCCATCACCTCCTATGAGAACCACAGTGGCTTTCTTTTTCTCCTGCCTTTGTGTGAGTTGTCGTATACAAGGTTTGTTACCTCCACTATGGCTTCCTTTAGGTGGATCCATTGGTCCCCAACTCCCCATATTGCTTCCCCTGCCAGGGCTTCCCTTAGTCATATTCCCATTCCTGGCGAAGTCTGCCCTCCTGAAGTCCAGGACTTTCACTTTTGTGTTGCCTGACCCTGTCTCTGTACTCATCTTTAACCACGTGGCATGTTTTATTGTACCAGATAGGCATGTTTATTGCACCAAGTTGTAACAGCATGTTTTATGTCAATTTGCAATAAGTCAGTATTAAACAGTAACTATTTTAATATGATGCAGGTTAATGAAGTTATTTGTATGGGGTCTCTAATCAATTAATCATTTCAAAGGTGGAATTTTGTATACGCTATGGTAATTAAACATTTTACTTTAATAAGTTTGTATGTATTGCTGTTTTATGATGAATACTGAAATATAATTTCTTATTTCCACAGTTTGAGAATAGAGAACACATGCTAACCAATTGATTTTACCTCATGTTAATTATTCATTAAGATGTAAATATGAAATTTTGGTCCACTTCTATGTAAATATTTAATATGATTTTGTAAACATAATGATTGAATTTGGTGTTTTGCTTATATCATTGTAGCCATTTACCGTGATGGAGACCAGCAGAGTCTTGAAATGTTGGTGCATGTAATTTTATGAATGGCAAGTGAATAAAGAGAAGTCTTCGAGAAACTCCTTGGTCCAGTCAGCTGTAATTTTCTTACAGAAGATTTTTTTGGGACACTGGACTATGATTACTATAAATATAAAAGAGGCCATTGGGTTTCATAGTCCTTTGTTTAATTCATTATCTACATTCTGTTTATACCTATATATTGTGCAGTATAGATTTTACTTGGGAGTATTCTGCCCTCCTCTACCTCCGTCCCCATTCTGCGACCTGCTTAACCTTCTTGGACTTGTGGTAGTGCGGGTTACTGAGGATGGTTACCCTACTTGCCTGCATTCTGTTTCTGCATACTTCCCACCACCTACTTCTACTGTTGCCACAAGAACTTTGACTTGAAATGACCCTCCTCATTCATTGGACTTAAACAGGTTCTTGTAAGGAACCCTTGTTCTTTTCAGGGTCATAGAATATACATGTAGTGTACTGTTACCTAGTAGTAGTACCTTGAGCAGACTGATTTGCACTAGACTTGTTGAAAACAGACCATGAAGACTGGTGACTACTTTGTGTGGACTTTACTGCTTTGGCTGTTTACCAGACATTGATACATACTTTAGCGTTCAACAGTACTCTCTCTTGGGAAAAGCCATAATGCTGACTCAGAGCAGGGGAATTGGGATTTGGATGGGAAGGGGTTCCCTATGTTTTGTTGTCAATATCCAGCTACTGTTTAACTTATTTCCTGGGCCCATAATCGATGGGGCTATCGGGATCATATTGCAAATCCATTCTGGGCAACACTGTTTTCTTTCATTGGCTTATTGACATTATAGGCGGTGGGGAGAGACCTACTATGTACTGCAATTCTGTTAGGATTATCTCTCTCCCATACTTTACCCTTCCCTACCTTTGGTAGGATCCCAAACTTTCCTTCTCCTTGAGACTAGTAGGTCCCAGTGAGGGCCACGGTAGTTAGACTCTTCTGCATTGCCTCTTGGTCAGGAACCACCAGGCCAACAGTAAACAGTCTCTTAATGATAAGGCGGTAGTTTACCCTGCCCTCCCTGGAAGTGCCCATGTACTTAGTCTTGCAACTCTTGCTCTGGGTGGTTCTGAGAGGTAGGATACCTTCTCAGGGTGGCTTTGATTTCCATGGTAGACCCCAGTTTTGCATAAGGATCAGGCTGAGTGTCAATTCTGGGAGAGCTATAATTTGGTTCTTCCTTCCTTTATACTGTTTATACTGTTTACTGCTGTCCTGGTGCATCCTCTGCTTCAGTTACTGAGCTTCTTTCCCTACCTGTTCAAACTCCTCGAGTGGTGAATTACTTATACTTGGTGACTTTCACATAAATTGGATTGCCACTAATGCTTAAACATTTTCTCAAAATGCAAAGTCACTGCAGCTGACCCAGTTAATTTCTGAACCACATTTAAATTTCAGATCCTTAAACCACTCTCTGATTGACATGGTCCTTGTTTCTCATCCCCACTGTGTAGTAAGTGCAGGTATTCTTCCTGATGCACTCAGCAATCATCATATGGTTTGCTGTGTACATAAACTACATCTCTAAAGCTCCCCTAAATTTATATACCTCAGGTTTTTTAAGTCACTGACTTGACCTCTCTCCTTGTTGATCTTTCGTCAATTGATTGGTCTCCTATCTTTACAGCCTGTAATTGGTAAGGCTTTGCCTGGAGTTCAGTGACCAAGCAGTCAGCCACTCCCACTTCCTGAGCTATGTAAGCAGTTCCTCTCAGCCTCACTGTGAAGAATTTTTCTTTGCAGCCAGAGACTATGTTGGTTTGTCCTCTGAAGTTGACTGGGGCCTACTGCCTGCTGTTTCTGTGTGTCTCTGCTGGTCTTGGTGTTTGTTTTCCTGATTCTGGTTTGTATCTTTCCACGGCCGTGTGCTTCCCTGTGTTTTGTGTTTCTTGTTTTGGGCCTTCCCTGTTTTCTGTTTTGCTGTGTTTGGTCTTGTCTTTTTGGGGGCTTTCAATTACCTACAGCTGCAGCCACTGCTGCTGTTTGCTTAATTGCTATTGTACCCAGTGCTTGTGTTTTTACACTGTGCTCACCATTCTCAAACTACTGCAATGCAACTGCAATCATTATCTGTGTGTTTCAGCTCAACCATGGCTGCCCCATGTTGCATACTCAATTCTTTTCACCTGGCGCGGTTACTCTGACCCTATCTGTGCTGCTCATTCCTGCTCTCATTCTACTTGCAGCTTCATTGCTCTGCCTGGCTATGCCTGCTTTCAAAGCATGTGTTTCCATGTTTCATTGCAGTTACAACTCTGAGGTCAGCCAACTAAGCTCCTGCCGAGGCTGTTAATATAGCTTGTTATATTATTATTATGGACTTCTGGTGACGTCATGTCCTGGGAAGCCGCTTGATTTCTCAGCTCTGTCTCCACCAAGGCCTTAAATTACTTAAACATGAAATTAGACCTAAATTCTGGCTGAATCGAACCTGGTGCCTTATCAGGATGCCCAAAGAACCTAATCATCAAAAAATCGGCTCTAGATAATGCCAACCTAGATGAGGCTGCTCAGATAGCAGGCTCGCAAATTTCTGGCGAGGCGGCGCTCAAGGGAGGAATGCCCTAAAATGCCCAGTGTCAATAGGCAAATGAACATTGTTTTACAAGAGTTGAGGATTTCTGAAAAGAAACTTATTCTACTTTTTTTTTTAAATGCATGTTTATTAACAACAAATAGGTAAATACATAAATTAATTGTCTAGATACTGTTAAATAAGGTCATACAGATCCATACCACTATTAATTCATCATTACAAAGGAAGAGTCAGTAGAAAGGGAGAGGAGTAGGTGTTCATTTTCAGCACATGTAAATTGTTAGGAAATTCCCTTCACAAGATCAATCCTCCCACTGCAAACTAGTCTGGAGTATGAGGCCTCGAGTCCATATTATGTTCTGAGTTTATATGTGTATCTAGCCACATTTGCCACCTTGCCCATCTGCGGTGTAGATGTGAATTTGATGATTAATTTTATATGTGAGCTCCTCTAAGTTGGAGATCTCCTGCACACTATGGATCCAGGAGTCAAAAGTAGGAGGCTCGGTTTCAGCCACATTCGGGTAATGGACTTGTGGGCAGCGACCAGTAATATGGCCCAGAGGTACAGGGAGTCCCCACCTTTAACAGATTGGGGAGGGACGCCAGCACAGACTCCGACCACTCCAGTGATCGGTCCAATACAAATAGACACATATAACCTCCGCTATCTTATCCCAGAAGGGCTTTATTTTATGACATGTCCAAAATATGTGTAGGTGGTGTGCATCCTCTCCTCCACAAAGACTCCAACAAAGGTGTGGCCAGGATCTCTCCTATGCAGTAGGGCGGTTGTGGAAATAACGCACTTTATTTTTCCAACTAAACTCTTGCCAAAGTGGGGACCTGGTTGTTTTGATGGTAGTATGAAATACTTTATGCCAGTCTACCTCCCTCTGTTCCCCATCTGCCTCCTTTTGCCAGTTTGTTTTGATTTTGTTCAGTGGGTCTTTTTAAGATCTGCCAACAGTTTATATATTGTTGATATATGGCCCTTCTGTATCTGTCCCTCCGTCGCCATCTTCATATATTCCAGAAGAGCCGCACTCGTGTGGGGTCCGGATCTACTTCTGACACTTATGGATATGTGTTCTAATTTTAGAAATCTAAAATGATCTAGTTGCCGTAGGTCAAAAGTATTTTTAAAAGTGTCAAAGTCTATGGTCATATCTCCCATTAGAGTTGTCCAAAATACACAGACCTCGTAGCCCAGTTCTTGAAGTGTGATCGAGGAGGGCTGGGGGGCGAGTCAGGACCACGCTATTCTAGACAGGGGCCATATGGTTTCCCCATCCCATATTTCAGCCATAATCTGCGAATGGCCATCAGTGTATTGTTTACTACCTTAAGTGTGGGATGAGGGCTAGCTTTGCTTGAGAACAGAGTCCTGGCCTCAGTGGTGGGCGTGGCGTCCTCCTCCCCTGTTCCATTAGTTTCCAATTTGAAACATAAGTTGGAGTGGACCAGCCAAAGCCATCTTCAGATGTGCTGCTAGGTATATCCTCAGATCTGGTATGGACGGCCCCTTTTCTGCGATGCATTTGTAGAGTACGTAAATTAACTCTTGGTCTCCTATTATTCCAAATGAATTTCACAATCTTCCCCTGCCAAGCATGAAATTGTGATTTGGGTATGACCAGAGGCAAACACCGAAACAGATACAGAAATCTAGGAAGAATATTCATCGTAATTTACTGTATCTTGGCATACATGGGAGATTTATTAGGGACCATTTTCAAAATCTTTTGTCATTTGGTTTACTAAGGCGTTATAGTTTGCTTTAAATAGCTGGGAGATATGTTTGGTGATGTCGTGCCTAGGTATTTATTTTGTTGCTTACCAATTTAGGGAAGCATTTCCTTAATCTTGTCTGTAGGGTGTAGTAAAGCCGAGGACCTCTGTCTTTGTTTTATTAAGCGTATAACCGCATGTCTTCCAAATTCTTGAGGACCATCCATACCTTGAATTGATTCACTGGGATTCGATAAGGAAAGCAGAATATCATCTGCATATAGGAGTATCTTTCGGGTCAATCCCCCACCTCCTCCCCAATCTCCCTTGACGGCTGATTGCCACTGCCAGAGGTTCTATGTAAAGGCGAAAGAGGTGGGAGAGTGGGAGCACCCTGTCTGGTGCCACGCCAGCTTAAACGAGAGGAGATACCTCCATTTACCCTTACGTATGCTTGAAGGCCGTGTGCATAATACTTGATGCTATCAATAAAGGATTATGGAAAGGCCATAGTCTCAAGAGTTAGTAATAAGAAACTCCAGGATACCTTATCAAAGGCCTTTTAGCGTCTAGGCTCATCAGACATGTGAGTGTATGCGTCTTTGGTGTATAATGTCTAATATTCAGGGCTGCTCGAACACTGTCCGAGACTTGTCTGCCGTGGATGAAGCCCGTTTGATCAAGGCTCACTAGGTCCGACATGAGTGCGTTTAGTCTGGAGGCTATAATAAAGTGAAGACTTTGTAGTCTGAGTTAAGTAGGAGATTGGTCTCGACTCACATTTGGTGGGGTCCTTATTCTCCTTAGGAATTAGTGTAATGGTGCATATTGCCACGAGGGGCATTGGGTTCCCATCCTCAGATCTCCGTAAAAACCTCAGACAAAGGGCCACCTCCTCCCGAAGGTCCTATAGAACTCAGCCCCAAAACTGTCGGGTCCAGGACATTTCCCTCCCTAAGGGTCTTGATGACTTGTAAGATTTCTGCTTTTGTGTTTGGTTGGGTTAACCATTGGCCCTGCTCCGGGTCAGGGTTGGAATGGGAAGGAGCCAGGAATTTCATTTTCCTCTCTTGTTGTCTCTTCACAGTACTATATAGGTTAGAATAATATGAGACAAAGGCCTCCATAATCTGGGTTTGTCTATTGACAGGGCGCTTCAGGATAGGAGATATCACTTTCGTGATAACTTATTCTACTTTTAATGCTCTACATACTGATTTGAAGAAAATGGAGAAACAGCTCGATGGATTGGAGGAGCAGGCCATGATCACCCGACTCTTGAGTGGACTGCACAGAATGTGTCATAGTGCAAATACATCAAGCACTGCAGGGCCTGCAAGAAAGGCCGATGACTCAGAGGCAAGGAGCAGAAGAAATAACCTGAGGGTCAGCGGCCTTCTGAGGGCTCAGGCAATAACCCTATTAAATTTATGCAGCATTTTTTAAATCAAAGCTGGATCTACCAGATAGTTGCTCACTTGAAATGGATCGAGTTCGCCGTGCCTGTGCCCACAGTTTGGCAACTGACCACGTGCTATCCTGATTTGTTTCCTTTGCTATCAGGAGAAGGAGCTAGTATTACATAAATCATGGACAATGATTACCCAGTGGCAATCGCAGTGAAGTGCAGAGCTTATAAGCCTATTAGCCTATTCTTAAAAAGTTAAAAGAGACAAAGCTCAAGTTTAGATCCCCTACCAGAAGTTGGTGGTCCAGCTGGAGGAGGGTCCTAGGACTTCGAAACACTTGAAGGAGGCAGCCGGGAGCTTGCTAAAATTGGTATTGATGTCACACTAACACAACGACAGACTGGCACGTCCTTGGCAATGAAACTGGTGCAGAAAGCCTGGTCTAGAATACCCTGAGGGCAGCAATGCAAAGAGGAGCCACAGTGATCCATCAGATAATTGAAGGACTGAGACAGCAAGCCATGGCTATGTCTGAGACCTCCCCAGCCAACTAAGAAGTGAAATGAAGAAGTGAAGAAGTTCTTGGAACTTTTATTGCCTGTTTACCTCTTCTTTCAGGTTGGCCATTTTGACTATCCCTCATAATCTCTACAGCGACTACCTGATGTCCATCCTCCCAGGGTTTTCCTCGCCTGTTGGCCCTCACAAGATAGGTGGTGGCCAGCTGGGGTATCCCTTTCCTTAGGGAGGGCCTCCATCTAGCACTTCACACTGCATAGCCTGAGACCTTAACTGCAGTTTCGACCGCATAACTTCTCAGGTAACCTCTTATAGTAAAATTAATGTATTAGAGGGGCCAGAAATGGAGGAGAAATGGGTTGAGTATTGGAGCAGGTGGGTTGCGGGGAGTGGGGATGAACAAATGGGGCAGTTATGGAAGTGTCCCTAAGCCATGAACACCGAAGGATTTTGGGTTAATTTTGAGGCACCTTTAACTATATAGTCTTTATGTTAAGCTATGAGGCGCTTGTTCTCCTTAAATACTATTATGGGCCCCCTAGGTCTCACTGGGGCCTTTGGTTATGAATAGATGTTTCAGAGGGGTGCTGTGTCCCTGTCCTGCTCCCCTGGTTCTGCCCCACCACTTGCTATACCAGTGGGGGACTAGGAGTGGGGGTGGGCGCGGTCCCTCAGAACCAGCTTGTTTAACCCCATGGAGATACCCTGAGAGTTGATAAGATACAACATTATATATACATTACAATATGCGCTCCTTTTCTAAAGAAGCAACCAATGCAGCCACCTCATTAACTTCTATTAATTCGCGAGTAATGTTGAGGTCTAAACAATACACCTATCTACCTTGGCGGAGTAGGAGGCATGACCACCTTCCCCCCCCTTCTAATAGAGACATATTACGTCTGGTCTACCACTTGGATAGACCCGCCAAAATCTTGGCATCCCTGGAGGCTGGTTGTTCTTTAACGACCAACCTCATGGAAGCCCATAGAAGTTTAGCAGTACCTTCCCAGTTGGTAGACAACTGCTTTAGAAAGTTTTCCCAGTTAGTGTTTAAATTTTGTTGCTCACAGTTTGAGGCTACTCCTCACCTTTCCCCATACAGGTAGTCACATTTCCTACAAATAGAATTGGAGCCTAGGGTTCCTATAAACTAGAGTTAAATTCAGAGCTGTCTGCTCCATTTAATTTAGAGTTTTATTTCTATTTTTAAATAGCTAATATACCACTCCAGATTTTTTCTTTGAATGTTAATGGACTAGGCAGTCCTGTTAAAAGCTAGAATGATCTCTTTGTTTAAAAGACTCATGCAGGAATAATATATGTACAGGAGACACATATGAATAATAATGAGCACAGAAAACTGGCGGGGGGTTCACCAAGTGTTTTCCTCCTCCTTTGTTAATGGAAGGAGGAGGGGTTGCCATATTGATATCCAGCCGTACTCCCTTTCAGGTTACTCAGGAATGGGCTGATTCAGAGGGTCTTAGTGGTTGTACAGGGTTTGCTACAGGACAAAGTAACTCTGGCTGATCGTATTTTCCCCGGGTCAACTATACAGGCGCTAGGTTCCTCCTGAATAAAATTGTTCAATTGACCAAGGGCACCCTCATACTAGCAGGTGACTTCAATATTGCCCCAACCCTAACCTAGATACCACTGGAGTTGTTAGAGGTAAGCAACCTGCCTCGCATAAATTCTTTAAGCGTTTGTGCAGGAGGTGGGCTGGGTGGATGTGGGTACCCTTCACCCCAGGGACAGAAGATATACTTTTACTGAGCTGTGCATGGTTCTTATTCTAGAATAGATCATTGCTACATGCAAAGGAATGCTTAGATATCCTCAGGGAGGCATCCATGGGGATATTGCACATTCTGACCATGCCCCAGTGGTCACAAAATGGGAACTGGACCTTGAAAGATGAAACACAATCTGGAGATTCAACCCTATCCACCTTAAAATTCCCTCTTTTGGGATTTTCTTGAAGAGAAAATACAGGAGATCCAACAGGATAACTCAGACTCGGAAGTCTCTTCTGCAATTAGGTGGGATACATAAAAAGTGGTACTTAGTGGCCACCTTATAAAACACTTCGTCAGTTTTGGCAAAACAGCATAGGAGAGGCAACAGCACTTAGAGCAGACCCTTAACTTTCTCCAAATGGCACACCAGCATGGGGATAATTCTGTCCTGGTGCAGCTCAAACAGACTAAGCAGGAATTAAACTCACTGGTCTTGCAAAATACAGAAATTGCCCTAGTCTTCCTTAGGCAAGATATGGTGAAATAGGCCTGAGGGCCTTTTGCTTTTGGCCTTTCGGCTCGCAAGCAAGGCGTCTCTCAACCATAGCTGTTCTCAGGGACCCTAACTCTGGTACCCCTGTACAAGAGTGTGTCATATTACCAAGCCTTTGTAGATACTACAAAAATTGTATACCCCAGACCACCTCTCAGAACATATAGATATCAATGCATTTCTTTCCCTCTGGGCCTCCCAAAACTAACCAGGGATCACCAGACCTCTTTGGTTTCCCCAATATTACATACTGAACTAATAGCTGCAGTCTCGGTCCAAAACCATGAAGGCCCCTGGCCGGATGGATATGGCACAGAATTTTACAAGAACTCAGTGCAAAGGTCGCCCTCCTCCTACAGGTATATAATGAAGTGTTGCAAGGCTGGCTGACCCCCACCCAGCTAGTGTACTTGCAGTAGTATCCCTAATTCCCAAACCAGACAAAGACCCCAATTTTGTACATCATATCGCCCAATCTCAGTTTTAAATGTGGATTATAAATTCTTTATGTCTATTTTGGCCAAATGTTTAGACACAGTTTTACCCTCTATAATTAATTTAGACCAGACTGGATTAGATCAGTGCTAGATCCACCACAGACAACACAAGAAGAGCACTACATTTGGTGCACGAGATGCAGAACTCATGTGCCCCCTCTGTCCTTCTCAGCTTAGATGCTGAGAAGGCATTTGACAGGGTCTCATGGCCCTTCCTATTTGCAACTATGGCAAAGATGGGCTTCCCTCCACCTTTGTCTCCCTGATGAAATCGCTTTATTCTTCCCCAAAGCTTGTGTTAAAGTTTCCAGACATCATTTCTCCTATTTTCTTCTGTTCAGAGGAACCGACATGGGTGTCCCTCTCTCTCCTGGCCTATTTGCTATTTTTATTGAACCGTTGGCACAGGCCATTAGAGTTCCACTCTGATAGAAGGGGTACAGACTGAGGGATGGAACATCATACAGCTCTATATGCAGGCGATGTTCTGCTCTTTTATTCAATCCCTCCCAGTCGATCCCAGCCGTTTTCAACATATTAGATCAATTTGGCAGATGCTCAGGATATAAACTTAATACCTCCAAAGCGAAAGCATTGACCTTTAATTTTACCCCTTTATCATTGGCACAAATGTATCCTTTCTGCTGGGACCTGAACAAGTTGAAATACCTGGACATCTATCTATCACATAGGGCAAGCGATGCAGAAAAATAACTCGTCCCTTTTCTTGCGAACTTCAGTCTGACCTTGCACAATGGAATATACTTCCACTGAATCTCCTCCAGAGTCGAGGTCATTAGGATGGTAGTTTTGCCCCTAGCTTTATATTTGTTCCAGAATGTCCCTATATATATTCCAGCTAAAGCATTCCGAATATGGAACAAATCTATTAGCAGATTTATATGGGCTGGAAACACCCCAGAATAAAATTTTCTATTCTGTCCCTCCAAGAAAATTAGGAGGACTGGCCCTCCTAACCTTAAATACTATAATTGGGCATCCCATTTGTCATTCCTCCTGTGCCGAATTGCGAGGGTCAGTCCTGTCCTTTGGAGAAATCGAAGAAGGCCTTATGCCTTTGGAATCTGATAAGGACTGTATTATACCGCTCTCCTCCCACCTCCAGGAACAGATGTCCCAAAACCCATGGATTACACATCAGTTGAAAACCTGGAATGTAATACGTAGACATTCTCTCTCCTCCATATCTGCTGTTCCTAACTCCATAGCCCTCTTTGAGAATTTTCTCCCGACCACTCTTGATCACACATTCGAATCTTGGGAGCACCTACAAATTTCTAACCTCTCACAATTCTAATCGGTAGAGAGTTCAAATCCTTCCAGGAGCTGTGTCAATACCACAGTCTGAGGCAACTAGACTTCTATTGATATCTACAGCTGAGACATTTCTATTATTGTCTCCCATTGGAAGTACGTTGCACTGAGAATACCCCCTCCCTTGGTCACCTGTCTTCAGCAGAACATTGCCAGGGGTCTGGCTCCTCATTGTTTGTGTCCTGTATAAGGCATTAGGGAAACACAAGAGTTAAGTACTGAAGGGATATGTACAAAGTGGATTCAGAATTTGGCTTTTACATTCCTCCACAACAGTGGGATAGAGGATGCCTGTCAATATCTAAACTCACTTATTCTGCAGCTGGAAACTGTTCTCCTGGCAAGTATTGACCAGATACTTTTGAACCCCAGCTATAAAGCCCACTTTGCAACAGCATGATTAGGTGACTGTTGGCATCAGTGTGGTGAATCTGTAGTACATCATACTACATATTTTGGCTATGCCCAAAGATACAACCCTTTAAGGACTCCCTACAATCTGAATTAAGTGAACTGTTCAGCTTCGATCACCCTTACTGCTGATTTATTTATACTACATATTCTCCCCAAGGACTTAGAGACACCCACATGTTACTTGTTGGGAATAGCCTTAATGGCAGCCAAGAAAGCCTGACGTGCTTGCTTGCTAACTTCCAGGGTTCCTACATTATTAGAATGGAGGGAAATAATGACCCACATCTACAGGTTAGAAAATATTTCCTACCACTTGAATGATAAGTTAGTCCTATGTACTATGAAATGGTCTAGATGGATTTTCCACATTAGTTTGAAAGATGTAACTTTTATTCCTTAATCCTCATTCAGGAAATTGTGTGGGTTGTCAAATATGTTGGGTGAACTGGGGATGTGGGTTTAGAATGTGCGGCCTGGGAGATAGGGGAAGGTGACCCTGGAGTGAACAATGTATTATGCAGTGTCAGTGGCTCAGTAGGTAGCACACTCACCTCTGAGGCCGGGAGATCAGAGGGCTGTGGGTTCAGTTCCCCATCTGGAACTTGGGTTAATATCCAGTACTGACACTGTAATGCAGCATGAGAGGGTGCTGCATTTCTGAGGTGCCGTCTTTCGGATGGGCGTTAAACCGAGGTCCCATCTGCCTGGATTGGTGGTAGTTCAGGTGGATGTTAAAGATCCATGGCACTTATCGAAAGAGTAGGGAATTTCCCGGTGTCCTGGCCAAATTTCCCTCATTCACTAAAAATACCACCAACAGCTTAATCTGGTTCAAGGTCAGTTGGCATTCATCTGTATCCCCTCCCGGGTCGTGCCTGAAAATAGGCAGGATTTGTCTAGTGCACTTACCGGTCAACAAAAGCTAAATAAATAAATAAAAATGATGTGCCTGTTTCTCTCTTTTAAAGTTATCCTAGTGTCTCATAGAGATTATGACATGAATTTATATAACTTACCCACCTGTGTGCTCAAAATATTAAGGTATATTCTGCATGGTCTTGTCTTGCTGTATGGCTCCATTTCAAATTTTTAACTCCTGTATAAAATTAATTTGTGACTGATAATAACCTGTAGCTCCCCCCTTTTTTGTAAAAATCTGAATAAAAATTATAATAACAAAAAATATATAGCTTGTTATTAAATCTTGCCTGCTCACCGAAAATCCTCAGAGTGTTTGTCACCTTGATTTGGCTATTCATGTCTGGCTGGCTGCCCCCAATTCAGTGCTGTTTAATTTGCTATACAGTACATTATGTGGTCTACCTATCACTACTACTGCTTATTGACCTACGTGCAGGTTCACACTATGCTCGCAACTGTTGCTCCTTGCTTACGAAAACCACTGCTTCATGCCTACTGCCATCCCTCGGCTCAGCTTCTGGGATTCTGCTGCACTCAATATGCATTCGACCTTGCAAGGTCTCAGCACTCAGTGCTCATTATGATCTCAGCATGCGTGCTCATCAGCTCACCAGCTTTTCAGCTCTCAGTCATTTCTGGGGCATGCCAGCCTTTCTATTCTGGTGCAGGGTTCCTGCAGCCAACCATCTCGCTCTGCATTTAGTCCACATCTCAAGCGTGTCCAACTTGGGGTGGGATCTTTCTCACTTGGCCCATAGGTGGGAATGTTCTGGACCGGGCTTGGCTTTAGCTGCCTGCTACGTGACAGCAGCTCCTGGTGTAGAATTAAGACTAGTGGTGAAGGGTGGAAAAAGTTGCCTCCTTTGGCTCTAGTGTTCCACTATAACGGTTAGCCATTGACTTTAGTGGTTTCCCTAACGAGGCACCTTCACTGCATTCTCCTATGACTGCCTCTGGTATACCTGGTTTGATTTAGGGTGGGTAGGCCAGGTGAGTGCCTCAGCAGTTGTTGCTCTCCTCCCTGCGCCTTGGATGCACGTGCTGTTGCAGAGTTTTCTTGCAGCCTTCCATGGTATTCCGCTAGAAGGTTTGGTGAGAGCCTTCCTCCAAACTGGAATATTTTCCACCTCCCTTTAATTGGGTTTTCCAAATTGCAGCTGCAGAGCCATCACTAACTAAACTATCCCAAGCCTGGAGGGAAGGCGACCTAGGCCTTGGACCCCAGAGATTTCTTCCTCATGTTTTTTCTCTCCTCCATTGCCTCAGGTCATAGCACTTAGTTAGCATAGTTGTTTCCCTAGTTTCTTTAGGTAGGTTCCGCTGTTGGTTGGAGGTGGAGGATATCCTGCTGTTTCCTCTCTTCTTAGGGGATCCCCTACTCTCAATGCAATCCATCAGTATCATACTACATCAAGCCTGGGTATTCATTCGTTATCCAACTGAGCATCTCATGCATTATCAAATGGCTTATACTTCTCGCTACTACGTTACAGTTACTGCTCCTATGTCACAGTTACTGCTTGCTGATATGCTTCATGTTGCTTCCTTTTTGGGGGTTGATACTACATTTCTTCTGGGGATTCCTAAGGTACCTTTAGCCATGGGAATCATCCATGGCACCTCTAGGGGAGGAACCCTCTCCAGAGTTCCTTGCCTTCATTCCCTATAGGGTGGTAATTCCTCTAGAACAGAGAGTGCAAATGGCCAAAACCAAACTAACACAGCTGCACAAGCATAACACCATACTGGCTCGTAGTTCAGTGAATAGAAATTCTGCCCTACATTACTTTGTCTAAATTCTTGTCTGTATAGGATGATCATGCACCCATAGTAGAACCAGAGTACGGAGTTCACATCTTCCCTGTATATTGGCTGAGGTACTTACTTGTCTCACTCCAGAAACCTTGCCTGGCATATTTTTAAAATCACTGACCCTCAGTCATTGGCCCACTATAGAAGCCTTCATAATGCCTGTACCAAGCCGTCAGACTCTGAAGTCTGAGTAGTTTGGTTCCACTCTCAAAACAACATTATAACCCCTCTAATTTTTGGAAGATTATCCATTCCTTTTTCTCCCCTCAGACCAGTGTCCCCTTCCACTCTAAAGATTGGTGACTTCCTTATCTCTGACCCTTCTGCTATTGTTAAGTCTTTTAATTTCTACTTTACTACCTGTGCCCTTTCTCTCTCATCCTCCCTCCTTCCCTCTCATTGCCTTCTTCTTCTCCTTCATTTTCTTTCTCTGCTATCACTTCTGCTGTTTTCCTAATGGCCCTGCTTTTCCTAAATCCACTAAAGTGAGGTAGTCCTGGTAGTCTCGACCCTAAACTTCTCCTTCACTCGGCCTGCCATTGCTCTTCCCATTACCTTACTTCTAAATCTCTCCTCCTCTGCTACTGTTCCTGACATCTGGAAACAGCCTATTGCCATCTCTATTCACATAGGTGGTGATCCCACTTCTCTTGGTAACTTCCATCCAATTTCACTCCTTCCTATCTTGGCTAAGTTACAGGAACACATTGTTCTATCTCAGCTTACTTCCTTTCTTGACAACTCCTCCTTTTCACTCCCTTTCAGTCTGATTCCATATTTACAGGTATGGATATAGGACTGATGAGTTCTACCATTTTGTTGATCTTGCTAAGGCTTTTGACACTATGGTGCATCCCCTCCTACTGGACAAAGTTAAAGTTGTGGGCCTTTCTGATTCTTCAGTCAGCTGATTTTGTTCCTACCTTAAAGGCAGGTCTCAAGATGTCCATTATAGGAGAATCCATTTCACCTTCACTTTCCATTAGCTCAGGTGTCCCTCTAGGGTTTGTCCTGGGTCCTGCTCTCTTTTCAGTATTCCTAAATGACCTACCTTCTGTCTGTTCATCTGCATCTGTTCATGTGTATGCTGATGACACAGTTCCTTTGCATCTGGCTCCTCTCCCATGACCTTACCTCCCAACTTCAGTTGGATTTTGACAACATTCAGCGTTAGTTCAAGGATAACCAACTGTCTCTCAATGCCAAAAAACAGTCTCAATGACTTTTGGCACCTGTCAGAGGCTTGCCAAACTTACTTCTCCTTACTATTTGATACCCTTGATGGTGCTAATATTGAAGATGTCTCCTCCTTTAAGTACCTCGGGTTCTGCCTTGACCAGCATCTTGATTTCTTTGTGCACATTGATGCAGTTCACCAAAGCTTCACCTAGGCTTGGCGCTTTGTACAGGAATAAGCGAGCATGCAGCTCCCCTGCCACCAAGAAATTGTTCTAAAAATGGTCCTATTTTGACTACAGTGATTTAGTCTACAGTAGTACCTTAAATGCCCTCGCCAGACTGGACCCCCTTATTCATTCTTTCCGTTGCTTTGCTTTAGATTGCCCTCTCAGACTACAACTGCTCTCTTTAGAAACATAGAAGCATAGAAGTTGACAGCAGATAAGGACTGCAAGGCCCATCCAGTCTGCCCATTTTTTCTACTTTATCAATGTGCCATCGTTTTGCTCTGTCAGTGGCCTATCTATTCATACTCATCTGTATTGCTCCCTTATGCCTATCCCATGCCTGTTTGAAGCCCTGCACTGTATTCATATCCACCACTTCCTGAGGTAGGCCGTTCCATGCATCCACCACCCTTTCTGTGAAAAGGAACTTCCTCACATTACCCTTAATCGGTCTCCTCTAATCTCATGCTGTGTCCTCTTGTCCTGCTATTTTTCTTATATTGAAGCATGTTAGACTCTTTCACCTTGTTAATGCCCTTAAGATGTTTGAATGTTTCATTCATATCACCTCTCTTCCTCCTTTGCTCTAGGGTAAACATATTGAGCTCCGTTAATCTGTCCTCATATGTTTTCTGATGCAGTCCCTGCACCATTTTGGTTGCCCTTCTCTGGACTGCCTCCATTTTGTTAATGTCCTTGTGCAGGTGCGGCCTCCAGTACTGCATGTAGTACATCAGATGGGACCTAACCAATGTCTTGTAAAGAGGGATTCTAGGGACATGGATATGTTGTTCATCCACACTGTCTGGCAGGTTCCTTGCTGCTTTAAATCTTGATGGAAGGTCTTCAAGCTGGCTCCTCCACCCACCCACCTGGGTGGTAAAACTCCGCTCCGCCCTATGATGCCAGATCTTCCTTACCACTTGGAAGCTCAGGTGCCTTCCTTAACGCTCTGCATATAGACTGGATACTAATTCTTCAGTTTGCCTGAAACTAATTCTTAAGTTTTCAAGACTTGGTCAAATTACTCCCCTGGCTGTGATGGAAAAATCGACTCCCAGTTTGGTGGTGCCCATGTGGGCAGAAAATGTCCAGGACAGATCCGCACTCCACATGCATCCTGCCTTGGCCTAGATCATGACCCTGAGCCTCTCGAGTTATGCCGTTCATTTTCGCCAATGTCCTGGAAGACTGCGCTGCCGGTTACAGGCTTGGGTGCCCCGAGAGCGCCACCCGCTGGGTGAAGTCCAAGGAGGCCCATTGGGCGGTGTCTGTGGCGGCTGGCTCAGCTGAGCAACTCGAGCAGATGATCGCCCTCGAGGAGGAGGAGGCCCAGGCCGCATCTTCAGCTTCCTCGATCACGGCATTTATTCCGCTCTCTCTGGATCCTCCTATACAACTTCTTTAAGGAGCTTTGCCAATCCTTTTCCATGAAGGAGAGGGCCATTGGGACATTCTTCTCGGTCCAAAAAAGGACTCGAAAGGTAAATCCCACCATCGGCGTTCGTGGGGCGGGAAGGTCCCCTTCCCCAGACAGGCGATGCGACTTGGTCGAGGGTTTGCGACTAAGGCAGCTGGCTTCACGGTGACCCGTCAGGTCAGCCGGCTGAGACACCCATCGGCGCGGTCGAGATTTTTCGACCTGCTGGGACGGGCTGTCGACTGGTGAAGCCGACAACCCTTCTTCACTGGTTCCCCGGTGGAGACCGAGACTTGCCTGTGCCTCCCGTGCTGGAGTCTCCTGTCAAGGCTCCCGAGCTGAGGAAGAGGGTGTCCCTGACCCGCGCAGACCCGCCCTCGGAAACTCCGAGGTCTTGGTCTCGGACTTCGTCTCTCCAGCGATCCGCCCGACATCGGCGGTCTCGTCTCGGCACTGAAGTAAGTGGCGGCGCTGCTCGTCCTCGTCTTTCTTCCTTGGAAGAGGAGAGGCTTCAGCGCAAATTGCGCCAACACTATGAGGACCTAATATGGCAGTAGTTACTTCTGTCTGAGGAACAAGCCGACACCGTCGCCTTCCCTGGCCATCAAGTGGCTGTCACCCGAACGGCTGAAACAACCCCTCTCTGTAGTCGAGGTGCCCAAGCCTGGGGCGGTTGTTCGGCTGAAGCCAGCTGCCCACCGATTGTGGTGGAACCTCCGCCTCCACAACCGAGGTGGGCGCCGACCATGGACTCTCGGTCGGGTTAGGGTCTGCCCACAGGTTTGGTCACCCTCACTCCTGACCGTCCCTCGGCAGGTGGAGGTGGCTCATGCCCCAGACAGCTCATCGTGGACTCCTCGGAGTCCGGCGGCGGCTCCTCCCTGTTTTCCAGGCCCCTTGACCTGGAGTCCTCTGGGGGCAGTCAATGGATGAGCCCATTGTCTTTTATGGGTTTGCTTCAGCTCATCTTGGAGTCCACGGGATGCAGCTCGAGCTCATGTCGTGGCAGAGCCAAGTATCCTGGCGGAGATACTGGACTGAGGGGATTACGGAGGCCTTTCGGTGGCTGAAGCCATTGTTGGCCCAACCTTGGAGCTTTGGCAGCGACCGGCTTCCTGTCCTCGCCTTGAGCAGGATGGACAGGAAGTAGCGGTCCCTACTGGCTCTTTGTCCGTTTTTGGAGCACCCCTCTGCGGAGGATTGGTCACCGATAGCGTTTTCCGGCATTCCGTGAAAGTTAGGGATGTGGATAAGCCCCCGACAAGGAGTCAAAAGCTGAACTATGCCAGGTGCAAAGTGTCCGCTGCGTCCTCCCTTGGCCTCCGCCAGGCTAAGCTCTGCCATGCTGATGGCACACTTCTTCCACGCCCTCATGGGCTCCCTGGATGAGGTGATCCCTCATCTCCCGGCCGACCTGCAGACCACAGTCAAGCAGGTGCGGGATCAGGGAAGGCGGTGGCAAAACAGCAGCTGCAAACGGCTCTGGACATTGGAGACTGCAGTGCCAGATCAGTTGTGGCGCGGTGGCCATGTGCGCAGAGCATGGCTGAGGATATCCACCTTCACAGTGGATACCCAACATAAACTGGTGGATGTCCCTTCCGGGACTGACTTGTTTGCCCTGGGTGGAAGGCCACCTCCAGTGGATTGAAAAGTCCAATGCTACCCTGGACTCGGTCACCTCACCCAGAAGGACAGGGCCGTCGTCAACACGTAAGTCCTTTCACCTTCTGTGCCTACGGCACATCTGGTCCAACAGCACCAGCATCAGGACCAGCAGGCTCATGCTTGGCATCCCAAAGCCAAGCCTGTGGCTTCCTCTAACAGCAAGCAGGAGGAAAAGGCCCAGGAGGTCCTTGGCCAGTCCCTCCTCCAAGCCTGCCCAGTGACGGGTTGAGGTGTCACCCCAGCCTCATCACTCCCCGGGCTCCCCCATGGGGAGGCTCCATCACTTCCTTTCCACCTGGTCCGCTATCACCATAGTCCGCTGGCTGTTGGCGGTGGTAGAAAGGGCCTGCCCCTGGAGTTCGAGCAGGCTCCGCCCTTCTGAGCTATGCGCCCCTCGGAGGCTTCGGTCTGCAGCCTCTGTCGGCTCGCTGAGCCGACATCACCCTGCTCCTCGAAAAGAGGTGATCAGGAAGGGCGGATCCTCCACCAGACCTGGGGTTTGTGTCCAGGTACTTCCTGGTCCTGAAACAGATGGGGGCTGGCACCCCATTCTAGACCTGCACGACCTGAACAGGTTCCTAAGGTCTCAAACCTTCAGGATGGTCACTCTGGCTCAAATCATTCCATCCTTGGAACGAGGCATGTGGTTCTGTTCTCTGGACCTCCAGGATCGTTCTTTCACATCCCAATCTAGCCATCCCAGCAGAGATTCCTCTGCTTCAGGGCAGAGGGATCCCTCTCGAGTTCAGGCCATGCCCTTTGGCCTTTACCTAGCTCCCAGGGTCTTCACCAAATGCATGGCAGTGGTGACAGCATTCCTGCGGTGCCGAAGGGTCTGGGTGTACCCCTACCTGGATGACTGGCTGATTGCAGCCTCCTCCAGAATGGAGGTGGAGGCGGTCAGAGATCTGGCCCTCCAGGTTTGCTCTCAGGTTGGCCTCCTCATCAACAAGGCCAAGTCAGAACTCGTGCCAAAGCAGGTGATACAATTCATCGAGGCAGAGCTCGACTCTCTACAAGCCAGAGCACAGCTCCTGGTGGACAGGGCCGAGGTTCTTTCCTCCTTTGCCCAATCATTTCAGGTTGGGCAATGCACCTGCCGGGACTTCCTGCACCTCCTGGGCCTCATGGCGGCCTGCACCAGCGTGGTCCATTGGGCCCGTTGGTACTGCGTCCCTTCAGTGGGGGCTGGCCAGCCAATGGTCACAGCACTTTGATCCCTGGAACAGCTAGTGACAGTGACCCAGGGATGTGGAATGCTCTCCAGTGGTGGACTGTTCCAGCACATCTGCAGGAGGGCATCCCATTTGTCCGCCCTGAGCCGACGGTCTGTCGACTGATGCCTCTCTGATGGGTTGGGTGCCCATCTGGGGAGCACAAGCGCACAGCCTCTGGTCCCCGGAGTCCGATGCCACATCAACCTGCTGGAGCTTGAGCAGTTCATCTAGCCCTCACCGCCTTCGCTCTGTTTCACGGGTCAAGTGGTTCAGATCCAGGCGGACAATACCACGATCATGTACTACCTAAACCGCCAGGGCGGGACATGCTCCATGCCTCTGTGCAGGGAAGCTTTCCGCATTGGCCATTTTTGTGCAGCCTGAGGTGGATCTCCTTGCCATCCATGTGGCAGGGCCTCCAACATTCTGGCTGATGTCCTAAGCTGGATGGGGCTGCGTCCCACGGTGGTCTCTCCTGCTGGAGGTAGTACAAGATCTGTTCTCCCACTGGGGCATGCCTCAGGTGGACCTGTTGCCTCCAGGGAGAATGTGAAGCTGAGACTGTTTCATGCCGCCCCTCAGCAGGGCTTGCTGCAGCGGGATGTCTTCTCAGGCCGTGGACCCTGGGCCTCTTCTATGCCTTTCCCCATTTCCCTTGATCCACAAGATGCTTCTCAAGGTGAGGAGGACAAGGCACAGGTGATTCTGGTAGCCCCAGACTGGCCCCGCGAGTCGGTATCAGATCTCCTCAGTCTTAGCTCCAGGCTCCGGCGGCTTCCAGCCCACCTGGACCTGATCTCAGTCAATCAGGGAAGGTATTCCATCCGGACCTTCAGTCCCTGCACCTGACAGCCTGGTTCCTGGCGGCTAGAGTTCCAGGCTTTGGGTCTTTCCGACAAAGTCCTCAACGTTGTTGAGGCATCCCGTAGGAGTCGACCAGAAAATGCTATGCCTTCACATGGAAGAGATTCTCCATTTGGTGTCAGGGCAAGGGCCTGGACCCTTCCTCCTGTTCCTGGCAAGCATTCTGGACTACCTGTGGTCCTTTCTCAGCAAGGGCAGTCGACAACCCTTAAGGTGCACCTGGCAGCCATCTCTGCTTACTGGGCGCAGGCTGGGAAGCAGTCGGTGCACAGGAGAAGGTGGTCGGGCGCTTTTCAAAGGCCTTGATCACATATCCCTCCAGTGCGAGAACCTCCACCTCTGTGGGATCTATTGCTGGTATTGGCTAAGCTCATGGGCAAGCCATTCGAACCGATGCACAGGTGTGACATCTCTCACCTGTTGTGGAAGACCACTTTCTTGGTGGCTATCACATCAGCCAGAAGGATGGGAGAGCTCCAGGCACTTTCCATCGAGTCTCCATATCTGGTCTTCCACAGGGACAAGGTTGTCCTGTGCCCCTACCAAATTCTTTCTGAAGGGTGGTGTCGAGTTTCACCTTAACCAGGTGTTGACTCTGCTGGTGTTCTACCCCAGTCACACCTCAGAGGCCGATATAGGCTCCATACTTTGGGCCCTAGAAGAGCTCGCTTACTATAAGGAGCGGACGGCTGAAGTTCGGGAGAGGTTCTCCAGCTGTTGTCACCCACGCTGAAGCCGCACCTGGCAGACCTGCAGCCAAGTGGACGATAGGCAGGTGGGTCACCCCCTGCATAGATCTCTGCTATAGGTTGGCGGGCATGGAGCCTCCCAGAGGGATAAGAGCTCATTCTACCCACCATACTGCTGCATCGGTGGCTGCTTCCAGGGACATCCCTATCCAGGCTGCTACCAGGAAGTCAGCACACACCTTCATCTCCCACTACCACATCGACTTTGAGTCATGCCGGGATGCTGGTTTTGGGGCCTTGGTTCTTCAGTCTTTATTTCCTAAGTAGGGGTGTCCTTGCCTCCCTCCTCCTGGAGAACTGCTAGGAGTCTGCCAGACAGTGTGGATGAACAACATATCCATATCCTAGAAATACAGGTTACTCACCTGTAACAGGAGTTCTAGGAATGGTATATGTTGTTCATCCACCCACCAACCTCCCTCGGCCTCGAGCGCACAACCTGGCTTCCAGCGGGCTAGATCTGGTGTCATGGGGCAGAGCAGGGTTTTACCACCCGAAGGGTGGGAGGAGCCAACTTGAAGACCTTCCGGCAAGATTTAAAGCGGCAAGGAAAAGCCAGACAGTGTGGATGAACAACATATACCATTCCTAGAACTCCTGTTACAGGTGAGTAACCTTATTTATTACCTCCCTCTTACAACTTGTGATGCTCCTACTAATACACCCCAATATCCTCTAGCCTTACCTTCTGCTTTAGTGGTCTGCTTGGATGATTTCAGGTCATCTGTGATGATGATGATGCCCAAGTCTCTTTCTTCCCTTGTGATTGCCAGCAACTCCTCCCAACCTATAGGTAGCATCAGGGTTTCTTTTCCTAGGTGCATGAACTTGCACTTCTTTGTTGTTAAATCCCAGTTGCCACTCTTCAGACCATTTTGCCAGTTTTTCCAAATCTCTTCTCATTCTGCCCACCCCATCTGGATCATCTACTGTGTTGCAGATCTTGGTGTCATCTGCAAACAGGCAAACCTTACCTCCAGTCCATCTGCAATGTCACTGATGAAGATAATGAGGAGGACTGGCCCCAGGACTGATCTCTGAGGTACCCCACTTGTGACTTGCATCTCTCTGACTGTATACCATTTATCACTCTCTGTTTTCTGCCCGCCAACCAGTCTTGCTACCCAGTTGTCCAACTTCTGACCCACCCGAGCCTCCCAGCTTATTAATCAATCTTCTATGTGGAACAGTATCGAACGCTTTGCTGAAGTCAAGGTATCAACATCAGCTGCACCCTCTTGGTCCACCACTCTGGTTACCCAGTCAAAGAAATCTATGAGATTAGTTTGACAGGACCTTCCTGTTGTAAACCCATGCTGTCTTGGAACCTGTGTTCCTATGGATTCCAGGTGTTGCACTGTCCTTTCCTTAAGGGTGCCTCCATAATCTTGCCCACTACTGACTGGTCTTTGGTTCCCTGCATCCTCCCTACTGCTACTTTTGTGGAGTGGGGTCACGAGCCCTTCTCCAGTCTTCTGGGACCTGTCCTGTGCTCAGAGACTCACTAAACAGTTCTGCTAATGGCTCTGCTAGTTCCACCCTTAGCTCCTTTAGTACCCTGGGATGTATGCCATCAGGTCCCATTGCCTTGTCCACCCTGAGCTTAGCGAGCTCTTGTAGCTCTTTCTTTTGTGAGGGGACTTGTGCACCTCCCTCCCCCTGTGTCCATGGTGCTGAGCTGTGGGCCTGCCCTACCTTCTCCTCAGTAAATACTGAGCAGAAATACCCCGCCAAAAAGAACCACGGATGAAAGAAATAAGGAGGTAAGAGCAGAAACAATCAACCAACAACAAATGCAGTCACTTTCCTCAGTCTGTATCTCGTATGTGCTCCTGTAATTAGCCCTGAAAGCTTAGCCTAATAATAGATAAAACTGTAAAACCTGTAAGCACCACCTGTAGCAATTTCACAGAAGATATACCCTGCAAAAAACACTTGCTAAGAGAAAAATAAAGCAGTAAAAAGTAACAAAACCAGTAACCACAACCTGCAGAACACTTTAATAGGCGATATACCTTGCAAAAACAATTTGAATCAGAGAAGATTACAGCAGTAATCTGTAAACACAAAACAGTAACAAACCTATAATGTATGGTAGCGCCTATTAACCACCATAATCAGCAGTCACACAGCTTTGTTGCACTGTTTAGAATTTTAAAGTTGTTAACCACACTTCAGAACTTCCAAACAGTGGCATAACAAAAAGAACCAGAGTTCCATAATTCACACATGGAATGCAAACAGTGTTTTTGACCATACACTATAAAAGATGATGGCTGGGGATTGGCGACAACCACACTGAAATCACTCTCGTGGTTGCTAGGGCTAAAGTGATTACAGCATGTTTATCACTCGATCCCCAGCCATTATCCTCTTGTAGGCACACCTGTAACAATGCAGCAGAAAGTACACCCTACAACAGCAATTTGAATCGGAGAACAATAAAGCAGTAAAATTTAAGCAAAAATAGTAACACACAGTAAATCTGCCTAGCCAAAAGAAGCATTTATTTTTTCCCTTGCTCTGATAATGTTGTTCCTTGCTCTGTCCTTACAAGCAAACCTAGAAGAAAAAGAGCTCAGGTGAAGCTAGGTGTCTTTTCCAGCAAACCTAGTCTTCCACCTCGGCTCTTTCCTTCCCTCTTATTGCTAGGTGCCCTTCGCATTGTGTTTCTTTTTATCCAAATTCTGGTTCAGCACTCTTCCCTCTTATCTCAAATCCTTCTTCCCTCCTCCTTCTTCCTCCTACCTTCTCAGCAACAATACTTTCTATTCTCTCTTTTCCTTCTAGAAAATCTGTTGTTGGACAATCTGCTTTTCTTACTGCTTTCCAAAACGTTGGTCCTCCCTTCCCTTCCTATTCATTCTGACTCTTCTCCTTCTTCCTAAAGTCTCTTCTTTCTGACTTTTGTTATCCTACCTGCAAATGATTGTGACCCTTCCTCTTTTCTCCATTCTGTAGTCTTGCCCTCTTCTTAGTGTTCTGCTAGTTTCCCTTTCTGTGTATACTAGAGTGTGTGTTATTTTCTAGATGTCTTCATTTACTATTCTGCTTATAATATTTGTGATTCTGCTTGTAAAACAATATTATTGTATTTACTTTGTAATTTTTTATTGTTAGCTATCTCCTACTCCCGTCTCCCTCAGGACATATCTGGAAATGAGCCATTTTCAGCTTTGTATGTATTTCCTGGTTAAACTTTTAATTAATTAATTAATTAAACAAACAAATATGGTTTCTGGTTACCACTGTTTTTGTACTTTTACTACTGTTATTGTTTCCTGTTTGTATTTTCAACACAGTATTCAGGTTTGAAATGCAGAGACAGTTGGCTGACATTTATGATTTTTGTAGCATCCTGGGCTCGGTTCTGGTCTTGGGTCTGGCCTCCCAGAATGCCCAACTGTTTTAGGTTCTACGGGACAGGTGTTGGGGCTGGCTGGCTGCACAGGTGCGGGGCGGACTGGCTCTGTTGCTGGGAGCATCTGCTTACCCCTGCCACATGCTAGCAAATATCCTCAACACTGCACCATAGCAGTTGCTCCAGTTGTAGTTTACTCACAAAATATCAATGGCCTTAATAACCTGGTTAAATGGACAAAAGTGTTTCAATATATTTGAACCCACCCAGCTGACATCATAATTATCCAAGAAACACATCTCATGGTCTAAGAACATTCTAAACGTTCTTGTGGTGGGAGATATCAGGTTCTTATAAGAAGGATATAACCTGGGTGGCTATCCTGATCCCCTCCACTATGCAATTTGCATTGTGGTAGGAATACTATGACCCTTTGGGTAGCTATGTGATACTATAGGGCATATTATATAGTGCAGAAGTCACCTTTGGCAAACATATACCTCCCTAACTCAGATATTCCAGTTGTTCAAGGTTTTCTGAACCACTTAATCAACCTCTTTCAGAGCCATCTTATAATGGGAGGATCTAAATCTCACATTATCTATTGATCTTGATATTTCTCACCTGGCTAAATACCCTGCCTCCTGGCTTAAAAATTTTTCATCAACCTGGCACATCTAGGTACTATTGACATCTGGAGGAAATGTTTTCTAGGGGCAGGGCCTATACCCACTTACATAGAAACATAGACTTTGACAGCAGATAAGAACCACTTGGCCCATCTAGTCTGCCCACTACCCCACCTATTGGATAAGCTGCAGACCCTAGTTAACCAACAGTCTACTTCCTCCTACCCTCCACTAGAATTGTTTTATGTCTGTCCCATGCATTCTTGAATTCTCCCACTGTTTTTGACCCCATGACATCCTCAGGAGGGCTGTTCCATGCATCCACCATCCTCTCCGTGAAAAAATACTTCCTCACATTGCCCCTGAGCCGTCCCCTCTGTCTTCAAATTGTGCCTCCTTGTTCTTGCAATCTCTTTTCTGAAAGATGCTACCCTCTTGGACTTTGTTGATACCCTTGAGGTACTTAAATGTTTCTATCATGCCTCCTCCTTTCCTCAAGGGTATAAATGTTAAGCTCCTTTAGTCTCTCTCTTCATATGGCTTCTGGTGCAGACCCTGCACCATTTTAGTTGCCCTCCTCTGGTCTGCCTCAATCCTAACTATGTTCTTGCTGAGATGGGGTCTCTAGAACTGCACACAGTACTCCACATTAGGTCTCACCAACTGTCTGTACAGAGGGATAACAACTTCCTGTTTTCTACTGGTGATGCTTCTCCTATGCATCCCAGTATCCCCCAGCCCTCCTTACTGCCTTCTTACATTGCTTGTCTACCTTTAGGTCATCTGATGTGGCTACCCAGGTCCCTTTCCTTTTTGTGTTGTTAGCACCTCCCCCACAATACTCTTCCCTGGGTTCTTGTTTCCCAGGTGCATTACTTGCCCTGCTTACCTAAATATGATAGTCATTCACATCTTGACTACTTCTTCACCACCTATAAGCATTTTAACACAGTCCAAGATGTTACCTATGGTCTCTATCTACTCTAGGATCACAATTCTCTTTCTCTCTCAAACTGGATTTTGGAAAAAAATCCAAGTTGCCCTTCTGGAGATTTAATACTGTACTCCTCGAAGATGAAGTATTCCAGATCGAGTCCCCCAGATAATAAGATAACTAATTTCCTGACATCATGCACACTGTCTTCTGGGATGCTCTTAAGCAAGTGCTGTGAGGAAGTATTATCTCCTATGCTTCATGTAAAAGTGGCTACATGGGGAACCTTTAATGCTCTACCTGAGGAGTTACAAAACCTTCAAATGCTGTATTCCCAGAGGACACAGCAATAGCAGATAGAATTAAAACTGCAAAGCAAGACCTACAGGCTATAATGGACTTCAAAGTTCAGCAAGCCCTGACATTCTTCAGACATTTGTACTATGGGAGGCTCTAGTGAAACCCATCTTTTGGCATATCAATTAATGGAAAACTACACCTTCATATCTTGTAAATGTTATTTGTTTCTATGTCAACAGACAATGTTTTTCCTGTAGCTGTTAGGGATATTTGTAATTGTTTCAGTTTATTCTCACTGTTCATACTAGTCTATGTAACTATCCTGAGGGGTCTCCATTTTCTGGTTGTTGAAATTTCATTGTCCCTGGGAGCAGCATTAGCATATAAGAACATGATGTATCAGCACCCTTTAGACTTCACAGTATGCCTGTCTGCTTAACTGGATTTCAACAAAACAAGTTGCAGCAAGATGTGAACTACCACATTTACCTTCAGTTAGTTTTGCAAACTGAGGTTGTATTACAAAGTTTTCCCTTTACATTGCTTTCAGAGTTTCTAGAGTTTTTTTCAGGATATTTGTACTTTCAGCATAGAGATACATGGTATAAATGGGTGAAGTGACATAATGCTCACATATGCTAATGCAACTCTCATGGATGAGATTTCAATAATCATAAAATGGAGCCCACAGGACAGTTACAGGGACTAGCATGAACAGTGAAAACAAACTAATGCAAATACATATACCCCACCAGCTACTGGAAAGAGTTGTCTGTTGACAAGGAAACAGATACAATTTACAAGATATGAGGGTATAGTTTTCCTTTAAGAGCTAGAAAACAAGCAGCATGTGTGCTTCAGAGTAAAGATCCCATGTCAGGAAGACTAGGCATGAATCCATTCTGATTCTATTTTTCAGAAGTATTACCAGAACGTGTATAGAATCTTCCTCTCCAATACTGCTGCTCTTTCTCAATATCTCTTGAACCTTTATCTCGCTAAAGTGTGAGATTCCCAAGTGGCTGTCCTTACTACTCTGATCAGATAGGGAGAAATACAGCTGGCTTTGCTATTGCCAAAACCCCAAAGTGTCCTGGACCAGATGAGTACCAAGCAGAATGGTATAAAGCTTTATCGACACCTCCTCCCACACTTACAATGGGGTTTCAAGTCAGTTCATGCAGGCGATACCCCTTCTTGGAAATTTGTAACCTGCTAGCCAACTCCTAAACCTGACAAGGATCCCTTACTGCACTACTTCATACCATCACATATCCATACTGAATATGGATTATATGGCCTTCAAGCTTCCCAGATGAATTCCTTTTCTGGCTCAAAAATATATACCGATCCCCAAGCTTTAGTCTGAGTTAACAGATCTCATTCTTCCCCAGTCTCACTCTAGAGGGATACCAGACAGGGATGCCCCTGTTCCCCTACTGTTTGTGCTTTACAATGGCCCTGGCCACCGCATTTCACCAGGCAGAGGCAGTGGAGGGTATTCTGGGGAAGTTGAATACAAGGCTGCACTATATGATGATGATGTTCTTCTTTCCCTATTAAACCCCAGCACTTCGATGCCTTCTGCATGGTCTATCCTGCAAACCTTTGGCAGTCACATCGTTTTCTCACTGAACTTTCAGGAAACTGAGGTACTCCCTGTTTAACTTCTCTCTCTCTCTATCTCTCTGTGTCTCCAGAATTCAAATTCCAAAATTTAGGAAATCTTAAATTACTGAACCTTGAATCCCTAACGATAACTCTCACTGATGACCTCACGATTGGAGTCAGCTACCACTCAGTTTTCTTTAGCTAGAAACAATATGAATGAATGTCCTACCTCTGATTTTCTATTTTCTCCAGCCTCTGCTATTATTTCCTCTTTTCACCATTTTAATTCATGGAACAAGCTTATCTCCTGCTTTATATGGGAGGTCACCTCCAAGAGTTTGATTCTCCTTGCTCTAACTCCTTCCTCCCAAGGAGAGGTTAATTTACCTAATCTCATTAACTATGCCTAGGAGTCACACCTTAGAATGATATATTACTGGCTATGCTCTCAATCTCTTCACCCTGGAAACACACAGAGTTTATGATTAATTATATTTTTGATATTGGTTCATAGCTATTTATCAACAGAGAGAGACCCCTTTCCCTTGGAGATTTCACTGGGTTTATGGCCCACCCTTTGAGCTTGATTCAAACTATATAACCTGCCTAAATTGGCAGTCGTTTATTACTATTGAAGGGTTTTCGCTGCAGATTCAGAATGCCTCTCTATACAAATGGAGTACACTTTAAGGAGGTTGCAACAACTCAAACTCACTTATTTATTTCAGTTTTTGGACAAATGAGTTGTACTCCCCTTTGAAACACTGCAGCAAATGTATGGTCTAACATGCCAAGAACATTTCTGCTACTTACAAGTGAGAGTTACTTACTACGCAGTTGTCTGAACATTCCTCCCTACCAAAGCCTAGCCACTACTGTTGCAGATGTACATGGGAGCCATTAAGTAGACCTTCTGGGGCACTTGATTAGTCATCTTTATTGAGGGTTCCTAGATCTCCCAGAGACTAAACAAAATCAGTACTTAAAAAGGGTCCAGCTCAGTACCGCACCACCAAAAACATGGACAACTGTCATGCAGACAAAAGTATACCCCTGTACAGTGACACTTCTACAGCGACATATGTTGATATCGACAACAGCAACATGTCACTGTTGATGTTTGCCTGGGACCCGGCAATACTTTCCCCATCCTGCATCCTCCTGAACCAACTCCGACCGGAGTTGGAAGCCATAAGTATGGGGTGGTTGGGGGTTGGGGAAGAAAACACAGTTCATCGTACGCTGCTCCCTGCCGACTGCAACTGCAGTTGACATGGGGCCTGGTGTTGTGATGCGATCGATGAATTAGTTGTCAAACTGGCATAGTAGAGCCCAGAAAACAAAACGCTGACAACAAAACTGCATGTCAGCAATACAGTGCAAACAGATGTCCACGCATCGGGTGGGGTGGAACTCAGGGAGGGGAAGAAAGTTGTTTGGGCGATTTACTATTACAAACTCCAGGGGATACAACTCGGTGGGGGCAGATGTACTGTTACTAACTCTAGGAGGGTCACAGTCAGAGGTGCGATAACATCCCAATGCTCTTTTGTCCTGTTCAATGTTTTTCCAGATGCTTTTCTAATGGTGCATTTTTGTGGTGCGATTATTCCCACACTAAGTTCACTGGATGCCCTTGATAAATGGGCTCAAGATTGGGGCACTCCTCATCAATATGAAAATGGTAAAATACACCCTGCCCACACTCAAACTTACATCTTCTATACAGTGGAAGAAGTTTGTCTGGAGGTGCAGGATCAGGTTTTTCAGGACTCCTGCTGTTCTGGCCAAGTTCATGCCCTCTCAGTATGGGTATTGGTGGAGGGGCTGTGGCCAAATGCTGGCAGATCATGCATATTTTTGGTAGTGTACTTCCCTGGCTAACTTCTAGCAGGCTATGTCTAAACAGTTTGAGGAGTGGTCACTTACTCAAGAATTGATTTCTCTGACTATGGTTTTGCTCTCTATTCCTCCACCCAGTATCAGGTTGAACCCATATATACATATACACATACATATGCATATAGTGGCAGCCACAAAAGCCACCACTAGGCTGAGGAGGAAACCCCAACCCCAACAATGGAAAAATGGAGAATTGAGAGCAATAATGTTAGAAATCTATAATATGAAAGGTGTAACTACCTTTTGTCATAACCTCAGCACTCAATTCTAGCAGTGGTGGCAAAGTTTTGTTGGGTATATGATGCTAATTGATTACTCTTTTGTGCTATAAATTGTAAGTATCATTACTGAAATACATGTAGTAGGTGTTTTACCTAAAGGGGACTAGATGCATGTTGACCAATTTATCACCAAAAGCTACCCTCTGAACAGAATGCAATTCCTTATGCTAGAATGTATGTGCTGAGATTGTCTATGCTTACCATTCTCTGACTCTATAAATATACAGTATATTTAAAAAGAATTACAGAAAGAAGACCCTACCTTGTCTCTGTGGCCAACTGAGTCTGTTCAGGCCTGAGTTGGGATGGAAGGTTAATTAACCATGTCAAGGGGTCTGCCCATCTATCGCATCATCCTGTTAGTCATAAGGGTCAGCTTCCTTTGTCTCCAGAGCTGGCACAAACTGGTTTCAGTCAAATACCCATACCCTCAGATGAGGTTCTTTGCTGGTATTTACCTACAACAAATCCATCTTCTTGTATTGCTTGATAAGCCTTCCCAAACCCTCGAGGCTTCTTAGAGTGGGGCTCTTATCCAAACAGCCCTTTCATATGATCAGGATGAACTTTCAGGTACAAAGCTTCTGGGTCCATGCCAAGAGACAATAATCGGCTCATCACAGTGCACTTGAAATAGCCCTGAATGAACTACAGCCCCTTAAACCCTGCCCTGTAACAGTTTTCGTGACCTTTTAACTCTTTCTGACCTTCTGATCACCTGGGGAATATCAGAATTATTCCCCAGCTAGGCCACATATTTATGTTACAAATTTATGTCTATGTTACATGTTTGAAAAGAAACCAGTTGGTAGTGACGGTGATTCAGGAGTCCTCACTAATACAGATGGTAAATGAACCTACCAGCACAAAGCTACACTGGATCTAGTTTTTACTAATGGGAATATAGTGGGTAATGTTAAGGTTCTCAAATCTCTGGCATCTAGTGGTCACTTGACAGTACTGTTCAAAACATTGCTGGGTGTGGATATCAAATGATCATTAAAAATACTAAAATGTACAGGAGCAGATTTTACAAGGATGGGTCAGGAAGAAGCTAGCAAGGGTGAAGGATGCAATGGGGAGGGATAGCAAATAGAAATCAAATTAAGTAAGGGTTAGTGGAGACAACAAGTCCCTGTATAAAGGTAATTGATAAAAATACGAGGAAAAATGCCACTGTGATATAATAAGGATGTGATGTGTATAGCAAGGAAGAAAAAGCTTCAGAAATGACATAGCAAATCAGACAGATTACAGAAAGGAAATGCATCTGGACAGTGTGAGAGAGGCTAGAAAATGTTGAGAAGTGCAAAATAAGATACAGAACTGAGAATAGCAGAAGGAGTATGGAAAGGGCAAGAATTTTCCCAATATATCAGAGACAAGCTCTGGCCAGAGCCGATAGTCATGCAGTTGAGAAATTTGTGGTAAAATATTGTAAATTACCAAAGTTGCAAGCGTGCATTTGCAAAATGTAACACAGGCTCATAAATGTGTTGGTCTGTAATATTTTCAAACTTTCAGCATAGCCTTGTTAGCTGACCTCATGAAGACGGGCAGACAAAATGTTCAACTCCTGGCTTAAAGGTGTTTTTGTGCAGGGAATGAAATCATTTTGGGACACAAAACACATTTTGGAAGGAACTGAAAAATGACAGCTGTCATTTTCACGAGGTGCTGTAAAGAAATGGCTATGTGGAAAATTTGGGGTAAAATATTAAATATTACTGAACTTACAAGCCTCACGTTTGTAAAAATCAACATAGGCTCATATTTTTTATTTTGCAATGTTTTTTACACCAAATTTCCAACATAGCCTTCTTATGACCCCACCTCATGAACAAGGGCAGATAAAAATTTTCAACTGGTGTCTGAAAGGTGATTTTGTGCAGGGACCGCAAAATCACCTTTCAAGATGTGAAAAAATTTTTGGAAAGGATTTAAAAATAACAGCTATCACAGTCATGAGTTGCTATAAAGATATGGCTCTGTTATAAATTGTGGGTAAAAATATTGAAAAGTACAAAAGTTATGAGCTTCGTTCACAAAATTCAACGTATGCTCGCTTTGTTGTTCAATATTTTTACCTGAATAACCTAGACTTCTTATGACCAACCTCATGAACAAGGGCAGAGAACATTTTCAACTCCTGCCTGAAGGGTGATTTCATGCAGGGACTGCAAAATCACCTTTCAGGACAGATCTGCCTCCAACAACAGTGACATTGTTTATGAGATGGGGTCCCAAAGAAGGCATGTTGAAAATTTGGGCCAAAAATATGTAAAATGTCCAAGTTATGGCACTAAGTTCAAAACCTCACTGAAATACATTGAACTGCATACCTGTGTCTCCAGTTCATGGTCCGCCTTTAAAGAGTGAAGACGTGTCTGCGGTCCAGAGAGAGATTACAGCGTTGAACCCCCAATGGGTAAGAAAGGGCTTGGGGTGTGGGATGGTGGATGTTTAGTGAGAGGGTCAGGTGGGGGTAAGGAATGGTCACAAAGACATTGATGGACCATTTTTTACAGGCTGAAAAAGAGACCGACAATCCTGGTCACGATACTGGGGATTGTGCAACCCCAGTGTCAGAGTTATGTGGAGGAAGACATTGATGGACCATTTCTTTTAACAGGTTGAAAAAAGAAAGAACCGATGATCCTCAATTGTGACACTGGGGATTAGGCACCCCAGTGTCAGAAAAAAAGACTGATGAAGGGTTGATCAATCAATCAAAATCTTTATTTATCCAGGCAAACATCGTTAAGCAAAGCTCATTTACAAGATGGACCTGGTTAAGGCCTGTCAAAATAGTTACATACAACAGTGACAATATACCATTAAGGCAACAAATAAATAAAGAACTCATTTGCAGGATGGGCCTGGTTAATACCAGTACACAATAGATTTATATACAACAGTGACAGTTCATCATATGACACAAATAATACAAGGTAGGTGCTCAGTGCATGGCAGAATAAAACAGAAGGGAATAGTGAGGATGGGGAGCTGGGAGGGCATGGTGAATACGGAGAGCATAAGGGAGGGAGGTAGAGGACCTAAGCTGGAAAACAGGTAGCTAGCATGCAGTTGCAACCTAATTGGGCAGAGAGAAATTAAAGGGTTTGCTTATAACATGAGATGTATCTATAGGGCCAGGAGTACTCTAGTCTGCACTGAAGGCAGCTGAGAACTGGGTGCCTAGGACTCAGGATAGGATATGGGCGAGGAAACACTTACAGTGTTTCCTCACAGTTCGAACAAATAAGGTCTTGAAGGACTCCAAGCTGATGGGTACACTCAGTTTCAGAGATTTTTCAGTTTATTCCATAAGGTGGGCAGTACAAAGCTAAATGCTGCTTTACCAAAGCATGAAGAGACCTTGGGAATACAAAGTGTGAAAAATGAGGCACTTCTTTTTTTTTATACTTTATTCATTTTATAGACAAACATACAGTTTGAATATCAAGCAGAGAGATTACAAATATGTCATCAGCTGAGGGTGCCACTCTCTTAATATACAGGAAAGAACTATCTCTGCTAAAAGATACGTCCTAGGAGGGAAAATAACTTATTTTTAAACAAGTTTATACAACATTAAAGCTATGTTTTCGCCCAAGAGCTGCATGGTGTCCAGTCCTTCAATTTTAAAAATAAATCTTCCCAGAGTCTTGGTCCGCATGAGGAATAAACAATTACCATGCACACAAAGCTAATCTTGCACTAAATGTGCTATCAATAAAACTGATGGAGTTAAGGTTTATACAATGCATTTTGAACTAAATGGTTCACTGTAGACTATTGGCGTTTAAACTGATTTCTACTCTATTATAAAAGCAACTCCCAAAACTTACAGTTTTAACTATAAACCAAATTTAACTGGGATAACAGGTTCCTCTCACATTTAAGTCCCAATGTATTTAAGCATCCAAACTCTAATAATTAAATTGACTTATAGGAGAGTCTCTCACATTGTCCCAGACAGTAATCCTCTGTCCTCAGCATCTTACAGTGACTTTTTAGAGTAGTTGCCCAAGGAACTTCTTACCTCATGTTTCGGCCCTCTTCCAAAAGCTTTCTCAACGCGACTGGATTGGTTGAGTAACCGCATGATTTTGGGCTCATTGCAACACATCTTTGGGATCGTTGAAAGAAACACCTTTCCCTTATCGCTATATGTAAATGAGCAGGAAGATAATGCCATGAGGCACATGTGCTTCTCGGAGCAAGGCCGCACCCCATCAAAGCATTTCCGCTTCTGTCATATTGAATAGCTGATGTCTGGGAAAAGCTGAACTCGACCATCTTGCAGCAACGGCCCCGGTGACGTGCCAAAGCCAAAGAGTGTCCCTCGTACCACTTCCATCAGTCACAAGGACAATTGTTCGAGGAGCCCGGGTTATCTGGCCTGTCTCTCTATGCTACTCCGTAAGCTTTTTGAAATGTGTGTGTTTTCACTGATCTCCTCTCCAAATTGTTGTTTAAACCAGTCCTGCAAGAAAAGCACCAAATGATCCCTTCACATTCCTCCGGCATCCCTACATGTCGAATATTTGAAGACTGAATCTGGTTCTCTAAGGTCTCTAAGCAGCCTTCCAATGGGTACTTTCCTTTATAACAGTGAATTGCTCCCATAGTAGAATCCGCCTGTTTTTCTGCATCTGAGGAAGCTACCTGTACTGCTTCCATGGTGGTCTCCAACACCGCTACTCTATTAGTAAGTCCATCGAACTTATCAGACAGTGTAGCCACAGAAGCTATAAAGACGATTCAGCTTATGTCCTATTGTTTGCAATGTCTCTTCAGCTGGCGTGTCGACAGGTTCTTCTGATCGGGCCTGGTCAGACCTCGAGGTGGAGACTGTAGCCTGATTTCTGGACTTTGCCCTGATCCATGCGTTTGATCTTTACGAGGATTTCCCATCTTGCAGTAGTTAGTTCCAACACAGCTTTTTAATTTAGTACCAATAGATAAGTAGAAAAAAAACTTTTAGACCAAATATAAGTTGTTCATTTACAGAGCTCCATCAGTTAGGTGCTATCATGCTCAGGCTCCACATCGCCCCAGGCACTTCTTAAAGCATAAGTTCCTGGCGTGCTTAGCGGAGACAGTCAAAGATATATTGGGGAAGCTTTTTGTGACAGCTGTAAGAGTCCAAAATGCTGCATTTCTATTTCTTCTAAACATAAGGGAGGACGACCCTACTGCAGCATACAGCAAGCAGTGGTGGGTAGAAAGAGGAAGGCCTGTTATAAAACTGATAGCTCTGTGATAAAGCGTGTCCAATTTAGCAAGATAAGCTTTTGGGCACTGACTGTATAAGAAGTCTGCATAGTCAACCAGTGATAGGAATGTTGATTGGACCAGGTGCTTTTAGCATCTGTAGTCAAGAACCGTTAATCCTAAAGAAGAGGCCAAGCCTCTGCCTTCGTTTCTTAAGCAAGTCCTCCAGACTAAGGCCCCTGATTCAGGCTTGATTTCTGCCACTGGAGTGGGTGCAGCTCAGAAGCCAGCTGCCCACCCTCGCCACCTCGGAGCCACCCAGGAGCTCCACAAAGTGCTGGACTATGGCCCCTGATTTGGGCTTGATTTCTGCTGCTGTAGTGGCCATGGCTTGAGAAGCCAGCTGCCCACCCTCACCTCTGAGCCACCAAGGAGCTCCACAAAGCCGGACTATGGCCCTTGATTCAGGCTTGATTTCTGCCGCTGGAGGCGCAGTGGCTCAAGAAGCCAGCCACCCACTCCTCCACCTCGAGCCACCCAGGAGCTCCACAGAAGCCGACTACGGCCCTGATTCCGGACTTGATTTCAAGCGACTGGAACGGCTGCGGCCTCGAGAAGACAGCCGCCCACCTCGCCACCTGAGCAGCCCAGGAGCTCCACAAAAGCCAGACTACAGCCTCTGATTCAGGCTTGATTTCTCTGCTGCTGGAGCGCCGTGGCTCGAGAAGTCAGTCACCCACCCTCGCCATCTCTGGAGCTGCCCAGGAATTCCACAATAGCTGGACTATGGCCCTGATTGGGCTTGATTTCTGCTGCTGGAGCAGCTGCAGCCTCGAGAAGCCAGCTGCCCACCCACCGCCGGAGCCACCCAGGAACTCCACAAAAGCCAGGGTAAGACTGCAGACTGGCCAGGACAGCTAAAGAAGCTCCCATTGGCTAGCGCTGCCTCAGCCACCTGTGATTGCACTTGGCCTTTACGCCTTGCTCTCCAATTGGACTGGCTTCCTAACACTGTCCTGGGCTTCAGCACCATTGAATCTCATAGGAAAGTGCGAAATTTTACCGCTCTCACTCTGTAGTAATTTCTGCTTGTTGTTAAGTTTTGCACTGCCTGTGAAGAGTTAGCTTCTTTATGCTTTGACTGTATTTAGCTAGTAATTGGAACCACATTTGACCGCACTGTATTGACACTGCCATTTAAAAACAAATTGTATGATTCTGCTGCTTTTCACTATTTGTGCCCCTCTGCTATTCTGCCTAACTCTGTCATCTCTGCACCCTCTCTGGCCACCCTCTTGCACACCTCCCCTTGTATCTTCCTTTGTTCTCTCTCCTATTCCCTCTGACTTCACTGTCTGCCTCACTCCACATTCGCCTGTCTCACCTCCTCCCATGGTGCCAGGGCAGGTGGATGTTTTCTTGCTCATGACTGCCCCCCCTCCTCAGCTTTTTCACTGTGTAATTCTCACTCCTGGACCCCTGTGGTCTCCCCTGCCCCTGATTTAACACCTGCGTCACTGTCCTTTGTCTCCTTGCCACATAACTGTAACCCTTCTCTCTCCTCTTCTCCTCCAGACTACGGCCCCTGATTTGGCTTGATTTCTGCCACTGCAGTAGCTGCAGCTCGAGAAGCCAGACGCCCACCCTCCCACCTCCGAGCCACCCAGGAGCTCCACAAAGCCGGGAAGACTGCAGACTGGCGGGACAGCTGAAAAAGCTCCCACTGGCTAGTGCTGTGTTCCAGCCGCCTGTGATTGGACTTAGCTTTCACGCCTTGCTCTCTGATTGGACTGGCTTCCTAATGCTGTCCTGGGCTTCAGCGCCCATTGAATCTCGATGGGAAAGCACCAAAATTTTGCTCACTCCCTACCCCCTCCTACCTTTATTAAATAGACCCTAGCTCCTCCCTTATTTGAGCCACCTCCTAGCTCTACACCATTGGACCACTATTTCTAGTACCTCCCTCCTTTGCCCACTCCAATCTCCTTCCCTCTTCTCACCCCTCCGTCCAGTCACCACTGTGACCCTTCTCTACCCCTCCTCTCTTTTCCAGTGCCTGCTATCTTCTTTTTCTGGCCTCATATTTCTCTCTCTCTCTCTGTGCCCCTGTTGTCCTCTTAGCCTCCTCCCTCGGCCACTGGCCCTACTATCCTGACATGCTGGTGCAGCTTATCATTTTCATGCCACTACTCACACTCTGCTACATCTCTGGTGCCTGTTACCCTCCCCACTCAATTATCACCTTGACCTCACCCTCTTCCAACTAGGCACCTGCTCTCATATGCCTCTCTACACCCTTACCTACCACAGATACTAATGGAGCCCCTAGGAACCCAGTACAAAGGTTCCTGGCCTCCCCACCTCCTGTCCCCACTTGGTCTATACAGCACTTTTCGGGACCAGCACTGCAACTCCTTCGACCAAACAGCATGGCACAGTCCCGCAAACTCTCCTCAGGGACCCACGCCTGTGTTCTCAAAATTACTGCTCCTCTTGCTGCTACTGTCTAGAAACATTCACCCTAACCCAGGGCCTAAAACTATTGACTCAGCCAACAAAGTTAACCACTCAGGGGCACTCTCATTTGCGGTCTCTGAACATCTGTAGCCTCCTCCCAAAGCTTGATGCCTTACAAGTCTTTGCTAATCAGCATATAACCCGACGTCGTCGTGAATTGCTGAAACCTGGCTTACAAGTGAAAGTCCATGACTGGCAATTGCTCTACCAGGCTGCACTGTCTTCAGGCTTGATCAGCAGGCCAAAGAGGTGGGGGCTTTGCTATATACCTCAAAGAGTCCCTCCTGGGCCACCCCTAACTTCTCCACCCACTGATTCATCTGCTCAGATCCTCCCAATTAGGATCATCCTCGGAGCCCACGGAAAAGTCCTCACTATTGCTGCCATCACATCCCTCCTAGGGAACAAGTGAAAGGTCTCAATGCTGCTCTGGACTTCGTCTGAGCACAACCACCTGGAACAGAGCTCATCATGCTTGGTGACTTTAACATCAACTGGCTTGCCCCAGATCCTGGTGGACTCAAGGATGCCATCTCCCTGTAAACCTAACCCAGATGATCCCTCCTCCACCAGGCACAACTACAGAATCAGGACCAGCTTCCTACTCGATTGGGTTCTTACCAGTCACCCTACCCGCATCTCTAATACCTCCATCCACCTACCGGACTCTCTTAGTGATCACTCTCCTGTTATTGGCAAATGGTCTAACAAATTCTGCAAACCCCACCATCTGTTATCAATAGCAGATTCCTGCCCGTGGTAACAAGAACCTCCTCATATCCTACCTCAGGCAGCTGGACTGGTCGCTAGCTACAAAGCTACTGATGTTAACTTGGCCTTGGATTCCTTCATCTCCACCTTCAATGCAGCCTGTGACATCTCGCCAAGACACCAAGTCAAGACACTATGCAATCCCTGGCTCACCGCTGATTTATTAGCATAGTTAAAATCAAGGGACTGTCTCTGGCAATTGTCCTGAGACCACCAGGTTGCCAACAGATATCCAGAACTATAAGCGGGTGCATAATGACTGCACAAACGCTATCAGACTTCACTAAAAGCACCCACTAGGGATGCCCTCATTATGTAACCCCCACCCAGGTATGCCATTTCTATCTGACGGCTCTACCTAGTGGGGCAGGGTTATGGGAGGAATATGTCACTCGCACATTGGCTAGGTTTGGCTACTCTGCAACAGGGGCACCCAAGTAACTCCAGACAAAGGAAGCAATAACTGTAATGTCCAATACCAGAGTGGGATTCAAAGTGTGGCTTTATTCACATCCAACAGAATAAACAAAGCATAGATGGACACCCAGGCTACACTCCTGGCAATGTAGATTTGAGAGACCAGAACATCCTCATCCCTTTATCCCTCAGGCTCTGAAATACACTCGGCACACAGCCTGAACTTGTACACTGCTCTGGGTTTCCTGGCTTGGCTCCTTTGCTAGCCACTTGGACACTTTCCATATAGCATATAAACATTTACTGGTGGCTCACTAAACCACTTCTGCTCCATCAGGGAATCTTCCTCATCAATCCCACATCTGGGTGCTTTCCTCAGGCATTGGCCAAGTACCTGAGAGAAAGCAACAGGTGTCCCAAAGCAAATCCGTAGAGGTGAATTTAGTTACTACTGAGTGGGGGTCTCCACCTCTCGCTCCCATAATTCATACCCGGCCATTTCTCTGGACTGTAACACCTCATCCTTTAAGACACTTTGCTGTGTAAATTCTTTTAAATGTATTCCACATTCAGTCTACTGTCTTTACATCCCATTTGTGCTGAACTTGAACATACTTAATAAGTGTCTGTGTCCATTACTCTAGACCCCTCCCACAAAGTTAAGCAGTCCAATCCCACATCTTCCAAACTGTACTAGCTGTCTTTTCCTGACCCCACAGTAACAGTCCTTTAGTTTCATCTTGATTCAGGTGAAAACACATGGCCCTGTAGAGCAAACTCACCCCTTGGTTGCAGGTGCCCCACAGGCATTTTCTCCCTCAAAGAACTCTTGTCCAGACCTTTGGTGCCTCAGCACAAACTTAAATCAGGCAGCTTCTTTTTCCCTAGTCGGACCAGGGGTTGTCCTAGAAGCAGGCTGATTCCTTCCCCATCCCCTGAGGGATGGGGCCCTGAACCACTGAAAGCAGTTCCACCACTTCAATGTGCTCTTCTTGTTCCTCTTCAGGTGAGAACACACACCCATACAACAAAAATAGCTCTTTGACAGAGCTTAGAGCTCTGAGGGCCTGCTTACAGCAGAGCACCTCTTCTCTTGACTGCACAGACTCTACTCAACTCATTTCAAATTTCCCAAAGTTCACTCTAACCTCCAACTGTAACATTCCAGTGTGGCTTATGCAGCTGCGACAGTTCCAAATGATGTCATCCTTCAGTCTCAGCTGAGACTGAGAACAGAGTGAGACAGTGTGAAATCCATTTAACTGGAGTTTCACAAGCTGCCTTCCCTGTCTACCCCTAGGTCTTACTGGGATTCTAGTAACCCCGGGTAACAGGGGTTACACTCACCCTGGGCCAGGAAAATGACTGTCCACAGTCATTATTCTTCCAGCTTAGGCCATCTCACCCCATGTGTTGACTACGGGAGGTAGCGCTACCTTCTCCCCTACCATGTGCCAGCACAGCCAGACAACACTAAGGGCCTAGAGGCCTTGGCTGACACATCAGCCTCTACTCTACCCACTGACTATGGATACCTAGTGGCTCTGGTAGAATTGTCCAGAGCATAGCCCTAGTAGATCAGTACTGCAACCCCTACTGCAGGTCAGGCCACAGCCTGTCTATCCCCCAGCCCTCTAGGAAAATTTGTCTGCCTCTAACTTAGAATTCCCAAAACAAACCAAACAGGGGACCTCCCGACCCTGGGCACCATGCAACCACACACCAGGAGCTAATACCATACACTATGCATTACCCCATTCCCCCACAACCATACCTATGGAAGAAAAAAAGTTATACACAGTAACAACAACAACAACAGTACTTTAAACACTACACTCTAAAGTACTACTGAGGAACTCCGCTGAGTCCTTCTCCTCTTCTTGTCTTCTCTTCTATCTTCTTCAGGAACATCTGCAAGAAAAAGAAAGACAACACACACTCCTAATCTGTATAAACAGTCTATCTAAACCCCTACCATCAAAACACTGGAGAATCCCAAAAGATTTTTTTTAGAAAAGTAGAAAAATAATATAAACATTAGAAAACAGTAGAAAACAATGACATTATTTACAATATACCATATGTGGGGGATGGAGTGCCCTAAAGTCCCATCTAATGACCACAGTGCTCAAAAAGCAAGTCCATTAAAGATCTCTCCTGGGCTGGGCCCGGTGAAGCACAGTTCTAGCAGGCCAAAGTCCTGAAGGGAGAGTCTTTGAGGACAGTTCAAACATCTGGAGTCTGCTAGTGTTGGGTGTGTACTCTGGACTTACCAGTCCCTTGTAGAACAAAAATGGTACCACACCTGGTCCTCAGCCAAAGACTCTCCCTGGCAACATTCTTCCATATAGCTAGGCAGACATCTTCTGGGAAGCGACAGGAGGGCACATCTGGAAACTGCTGGGATGATGTCATCTCTGGAGATGGAACCTTGGAACAGGAACAAAGAGGAAAACAGCTGGTCTGAAGTCATCTGATACCCAGGCGATGAATCAGGATACAGCTGGGCTGGTGTCCTCTCTGGATCTGAAGTCATCTGGTGGGCCAATCGATGGATTCTGGAAAGCCAGTACACTACAGAACTGATGAATGGAGGCACCTGAGTCCTGGATGTCCATACTGGTGGAACAACATAGGTATGGCAATGCCTGGAGTGGCAGCACTGGCTACCACTGCTCTGTTTTCCATTTGCAGGCATGGCACATTCACAGGAAGGTCTTTGCATTGTGACCAATAGCATAACGGGTCAGATGCTGGAATTATCACCCCATCTGGGCACTCATAATTCACACTGTGAAAGATTTCATGTCCCTCTCCATCTACAATTTGAACAGTGTTCTGCCTCTTTTCCACTGGCTGTATTTTTCTTGAAACATTCTGTTCTTGACATGCTTATTTGCACCAGGATGCACACATTTCATTGCTTCTTCCCAAATCCATGATTTCCTGCTTTTCAATCTCCTCCCAGACTGTCCGAGCAAAGGTAGGAAAGGACATCTCATAGATTTCATTCACTTTCCTACGAACCAGTCTTTCCTCTTTACTAGCTTTGGTCAACCTGAGACTTCTGGCCTGGCTTAGGGCGGCCAGTCCTGGTTCTGCCAGCTATGGATTTTAATGACACAAAGATGGATCCCTGGCTCCTTCTTGCACAACCAGGGCAGTGGAATCACCACTCTTCCATGCATTCCTCTGAGGCAAGAGTTTGAGGCCGTAACTGAGTTCCTTTTCATAAGGCCACATAGGTTCCCCTCTTCTTCTTCCTCACTGAGAATCTGTGCCCAGGAGTGAGTGGTCGTCCTCACTCCTGAGACTGTCCACTCTTCGCTGGCGCGGAGGTCAAAACCTCCCATTCAAGGCCTCCTTATCTTGTCTTCACCTATGAGATTTGGGCTGACCCCTCTCAAGGGTCTACTGATGCTCTTCTTGAAATGTCTCTCTGTGACTCAGACTCTGAAACATTAGCACATTGTTCTGTCTGTAAATCTGTCCTCTTGCTTTGTGCCATACTCCGAGGGCCTTCTTCGACAGGCTCTGCCTGGTGCTGTGTGCTACCAACTGCAGATTCTTGAACTTTTGTCCATGTGGGAGTCAAACGATCTTGGGCGCTTTAAACAAACCATATTCTCTAGGCACCCAGAATAGTGAGGTACCATGAAGATGTCCCTTCCAGCATTTAAGCACATCAAACATACTTGCACTGGATATCCAGGAATCGCCACGAGGAGGCAGTCATCCCCGTAGTAACATCTCTCAATGTCCCTTAGCCTGTTAACTTCTACTGCTATCACAGCCCGGCATGATCTGGGTATGGGCTGATCCCAGCCATGACTGCAGAGAAAACAAACAACGCCACTGTTATTTCAAGTCCCACATCACTGGAAAACTTTCTTTCTCTTCAAAATGGCTCCTCTGCTGCTGTGTTTACATTACTACCCCACTCTGTAATGGCGGTGGCAGCACCCCACGCATCAACATTCTGTAATTGAAGTCAAGCCACTCGCATCCGATTTACACACTCTACACTGTAACTTTGCTCAAACTGCACAAACTTGCACTGTTCTTTTCCTAGCACATTTATATGATTTACCACAGACTTTTTCGCTGAAGACATTGCTCTAGCTTAAAACAACATGAAGTCTTGCTATATTATGACAATTGCAGTGAGTCCCCATCTTTGAACTGCTCCAGAGGTGAAATAGTTAACTTTCCATGCAGGCATGGAACTTAGAAGCCTGGAGCTTGGTTGAAAACTCTGTCTGTTGTTCTTCAAGCAAACTGTCAGATTTTTACTCCGCCTCACTGAACAGTCGCCCGAGATTTCTCCTTCTGCTCGGTTCATTTTGTCGGGTTTCAGCCAAATTAAACCGCATAACCGGTCGGTTCAAGCTCTGTCTATGGTAATGTAAGTAATAGATAGGTTTACATTTAGTTTTTCTGTGGAACTTATAATTCATTATCAGTTCGGTTTGAACCGATCAGGTTGTATTTAAATCTACTAGTCCTTTTAGAGTGCGGTTCCCGGTTCTTATCGGTTCTAAAAGACGGATTTCATTACCAGTTTTTCCACGACCTGCGACACGGTTGGGAACCGATAAGGGTGTCTTGCTTGGCGGATTGCCATAAGCGGGCAAGTTGGTTAGGCTGGCATGTCTGAGAAACCCAAAGAAAAACGGACCCACTGGGTTTCAACACTGTAATGTTTGTGGAAGCTTTTGCTAAGGCTGACCCACACACCACATATGTCTATTGTCTGGGGTTTGACCACCTCAATTCAGACTGCAAATTTGTCAAATTTCCCTGCTGCCACATGATAAGAGAGTTGGTAGGCTCAGGAAAGGAGGCCAAAAGTCTGCTGACCGGATCAGCCAGCCGGTTCGGTACCAACCGAACCAGAGGGAGTGCCCTCTGACCAGGGCGATACTTCACCGGGCACAACGAAGAAACAGTTCTGAGGAGTCGGTTCCAGCAAAAGGACTAGAAAGTCAGCTAGCGTAAGCCAAAAGTTCTCTCCCCAACTGCTGAAAAATAGCTGAAGCAATTCAAATTGTCCAGTCTCTCCCGGTTCTGGCCGAACCCGACACCTTCAGGGAGGCGTTGATTCGGCTGGTCCCACCGGTTCAAGATTATGATTTTGAGAGTTTTTATGAACTGGAAGAGGTGGAAGAGGAATATGAGGAGAGTGATATGGTTTGGAAGATCTGGCTGTGCCCATGAACCGGACATCTCTCCAGATAGACCCTTAAGGGTTTCTCCTCCAAGGCTTTCTGAGTCCCCTTCTCATTTCATGTTTTATAGAAAAGTTGCTGAAACTCTCTAGCTCCCTGTTGAGGAAGCTGTTGATGACCAAGAGGAGCGGACTATGTAGAAATGATGGATATTCCAGAGTCTAGGAGACTGTCATTCCTTTGCATAAATCTTTCGAAACAGACAGTAAAAGTTTTAAACTCCTCACACTATACCTCCTGTGGATAAAAGGATGGACAAGAGGTATACCTTATCAGGCTCGACACTGATTTCCTCACTCAACAATGCAGCCATGTGGGGGGGTAGTACAGGCTGCAGCCTGTGACAAGGCTAATATTCCTAGCTTCACCACCCACCTGAGAAGGACCTATAAAGATTGATGCTATGGCAAAGAAACAGTACATGGCAGCATCTTTGGGACTCTGACAGGCAAATTATATGACTTATGCTGCTAGGTACCAGAAATCCAGATGGGATACTGTGCTAGACCTAGCAAAACAAGTCCCTGACCAGCTGCCAGGGAGCTGGAACAGGTGGCTATGGATGGTATTGAGGCATCCAAGGTGCAATTGCATGCTGCAGTGGACTCTAATGATGTTTCATCAAGAGTCATAGCTATATATCTGTGGCACTCGCAGGATGGCTTGGCTCAGATGTACTACCCTGTCTCAGGATACCCAGTCTTAAGGCCATGGATTTTCCTGTTGTGGAAAATTCTCTCTGTTTGAGAGCAAACAGAGAAGTACATGAAAAATGGATGAATATAGGACCACCTATAGGGTGCAGAGCCAAGGAAGGCAGGCCACTCCTCAAAAGCAACTTCCCTAGAGGCAGGGGCAGACCTTTTCATAGGCCTTTTTACCAAACCCAAGCTTTCTCCTCCGCCTATGCTCAGAGGGGTTCTTTACAGGGAGAGGCAGGCAAAAGGGTGCAAGCAGGCCTGCATCCACCCTCAGCCCGGCCCTGCCAAGCAGGCACCCTGATGGGATTGCCAGGCTGATTCTTCTCTACTTGGGGAGCAGGCTGGCTTACTTTGTCCAGGACTGGAAGTCTTTAACATCAGACAAGTGGGTCCTGGAAGTAGTAAGCCAGGGACTGGTTCTCAGCTTCAAAATTTTCAAAGCTGAGAACCAGATTTTCCACCTGCAACTCCATCAGAGGCACTCACCCTAGAGGCAGAGGTCTCTACCCTCCTGACTCTCAGAGCAAGTGGAAGGGTTCCTCCCTACACCAGGGCAAAGGTTTGGCACTCCCAGGTACTTCTTAAAAAGACAGGAAAGAGCAGGTCCATCCTGGATCTCTCAGATACTTAAGCACCTTTTAAAGCCAAAGTTCAAAATGGTGACTCCAGAATTATCCTACCCTCTCTAAGGCTGGGGGATGGCTCAGCTTCCCTGGACCTCAAGGATGCCTACTTCCATATCCCATCAGAAGCTCCCATTGAAAGTACCTCAGGTTCGAGCTGCCTCAGGCCTACCAGTTCAGAGCAATGCCCTCGACCTCACTTCTGCCCTCAAGGGTATTCACCAAATGCCTGGCAGTAGCAGTTGCCTACCTAAGAAGGCAAAAGATTGCCATCTTTCCTTACCTGGATGATTGGCTCATAGTGACCCAGTCTCCAGACCAGGTCAATTTACATCTTCAGATAGCATGGCAACTGCTTATCTCTCTAGGTTTTCCTTCTAGATCTCTCAAAGTCAGTTCTAGAGCCTGTCCAGCTTCTTACCTTCATAGGTGCAAACAGAACACACAGGAAGCCAGGGCTTCCTTCCCTGGACAGGGCAAGATCCTAGTCTCCCTGGCCTCCTCATTCACCCTGCAGGTCTCCGGCCAGCAAGGCATTTCTGTAGCTCCTAGGACACATGGCTGCTTCCACAGCAGTTGTGCGGGAGCAAGATTTCAGATGAGGGACATCCAGTTCCATTTGGAAGCTTTTGGTCTCAAAGAAAGGATCCTCTTACCAAGTTGATCCCAGTAACTCGAACCCTGATCCAAGCCCTACAGTGGTGGCAGGATCAGAGCAACCCTGAGAGAGGGGTTCCTTTGTCACTCAGTCTCATTCTCTAATCCTTACTGCAGATGCATCCCTCTTGGGCTGGGGAGCTCATATGGTGACCTCACCACCCAGGGTCTGTGGTCTCCCCAGGTCTCTGCTCCACATCAACCTGTTGGAGCTCAGAGCAGTTTTCTAGCACTTCAAGCTTTCAAATCTGTTCAGAACAAGAGTATTCAGAGTCAGAACAGACAACACCACTACAATGTGGTACATCAACAAGCAAGAGGGCACTTTCGGCCCACGGCCTTGTGTACTCAAAGCTGATGAAGTTGTGGTCTCTGGCTTAATCCCTGAACACCTCCCTTACGGCAAGTCCACCTCCCAGGCACAGGACAATGTCCTGGCAGATGCTGTCAGCAGGATTTCCCAAGGCCCCACGAATAGTCACTGGATCCCTAGTCTTAGGGTAATGTTGCCAGATGGGGCACCCAGCAGATAGATCTTTTGCAGCCCCAGACAATCACCAACTTCCTCTTTTTGTTACAGGCCCCAGTGTTGCGCCACTCCCCTGGATGCCTTAGCCCTCAGTTGGGAAAGGAAGTTCCTCTATGCCTTCCTCCCTTTCCTCTCCTGTTCAAAGTGCTAGTCAAAATCAGATCCCAATCCTGCAAAGTCATTCTGATAGCTCAGATTGGGCCAGACAACCCTGGTATCACTCCTGCTGTCCTTAGCAGTCCATCCTCCCTGTGCCTTCCCAGGAATCACAATCTGTTAACCTGTGCCCAGGATGGGTTTAGTATCGAATCTCAAATCTCTCAATCTCAAGGCTTGGTTCTTGAAGAGTTAGAGTTTGCTGATTTACACCTTTCCCAAGGTGTAATGGATATATTGAAGGCCCCAGGGAAGCCTTCCACCAGGGCTACTTACAATTCCAAATGGAAAAGGTTTTCATATAGGTGCTACCGAAAAGCATATTTCCCCAGACTCTGCTGATCTACCCACAGTCCTGGATATATGGTCCATCTGAATTCTTTGGGCTGAGACCAGCTACCCTGAATGTGCATTTGGCAGCTGTGTCTGCTTTTATTTCAACAGGTAAATCCTCTCTCTTTCAGCTCATCATGTATTTTCCAAGTTTTTTAAGGGTTTGCTTCCACAACCCTCCATTCAGGGATCCTGCCCCTGCCTGGGATCTTAATGTTTGCATTGCTCAGCATACAACCCCTTCAGGCCTTGTCTTCAGCTGAGCTCAAGTGCTTGACTTGGAAAACTGAGTTTCATAGCCATCACCTCTGCCAGAGCATAAGTGAATTACAAGCATTGTCAGTGGAGCAGGAGTTTATCTCTTTTCACAGAGATAAGGTGGTCCTCCGGACTAACGAAAGTTCCTGCCTAAGGTGGTTTCAGTTTCCACCTTAATCAATCTATTTCTCTTCCAGTGTACTTCACTGACCACTCCTCCTCTGGTGAGAGGAGGCTGCAAACCTTAGATGTTAGAGAGCCCTTAGTTACTACATAGACGTGCCAAGGGTCATAGGTTTGACTCCTCAACTGTTCCTCACTTATCGTGAAGTTGGTAAGGAAGCCAGCCACTAAAGATCCATTGCCAGGTGGATTGTCTCTTGTATCCAATTCTGCTACCAGAAGTTGGGTAAGTTCCCCTCAGGCCTGAGGGGCTCACTCCTACCAGAGGTACAGCTGCTTCTCTGGCTGCTGCCAGGAAACATTCCTATTCTAGAAATATGTCAAGCAGCTACCTAAAACAGTTCACACTTTTACCAAGCACTACTCCCTGGACATCCAGGTTAGGGTGATGCTTAGTTTAACTGTCAAAATGCTTCAGAAGCCTATTCCTAAGTAGGTTCTGTCCCTCCTCCATGGGGGTACTGCTGTGTAGTCTGCAATTGTCATAATAAGCAAGACTTCATGTTGTTTGAAGAAAAAATACTCACCTTAGTAATATTGTTTCTTCTAATGGAGTCTTGCATATTATAACCTCCTCTCCTGCCCTCTCAGAACCTCTGTTTTGGGATGTGGGTGGGCAGTACAGTGGATCACTTTTTGATGCCCATCTTGTTATTTTCACCTTCCTTTTGGGTGAATTGGTGTTGTGTTTTGCATTTTGGGTCTCTGACTTGAGCCTTTGTTTGAGGGCAAAAATGAGTGTTTATGTTAGTAGCCAGTTGACTAGTGTGGGTTTACAGCTTCCACACACAGAGCCTTAGTGAGTTTTAGCTCGTAAAAGATCTGACAGTTGCGTTTGAAGAACAACAGACAGAGTTTTCCAACCGAGCTCGCGCTCTAAGTTCCATGCCTGCATAGAAAGTTAACTATTTCACCTCCCGAGCAGTTCAAAGATGGGGACTCACTGCAATTGTCATAATATAGCAAGACTCCATTAGAAGAAACAACATTACTAAGGTGAGTCATTTTTCTTACAGTCCCTTAAAGCCTCAGTATTTCATAGCACAGGATTGCCTGTATTTCTTGCTGCATATCTGATACAACTCACAGAGTCTCTCTCATGATGCTTTGAAATTATACAGCAGCTGAACCTATAATTATTCTTACAGTCAATTGCTTAGAATTCTTGCTTTGCTGGTAAACTTAACACAGTCCTTGTTTTAAAGCGATTACACTGTTACACACAGATTCAGCTGGCTTTTGGCAAAATCACTTAGTTTGAGCAATTATTTCTGTTGGTACTCACTGTTACCAGTAGCCGGTTTGCTGCGATGGAAAAACAACCTGCAGCCAGTCTTGGAGGCCTCTGGAGAAAAGAAGTGGGTTGGCAGTCCTGCCGATCGTCCTCTCTGAACACCACACTCACTGTCCAGTCAATCGAGATGTGGGTTGAGCCAATTCAAACAGAAAAGTCAGTTTTTTACACTTTTACAGCACTTTCAGTCACCGGGACTCCTCCTGGTAAGCCAGTTCACACTTTCACTCACTCTCCTCTCAATGCTGTGCAGTTACTTTACAGCTGGCCTTGGGCAGGACTGATTGCAGTCTCACCAATCACTCGACGCCATGCAAATGAGCCTCCTTTTCCTTTGTGCCTCTTCTCCTCCGGCACGATCATCGAGCAGGCAAATTTAAATTGCAAAACCACTTTTTTTTAACTCATCTCACTCGGAGCCAATTTCAACCATTTTTCATGGCCATTAAGCACAACAAGTCTCTCAGTTCACACAGAAAGCATTTCCAACATCTAGGGCACAATTCTTCCTTTGCTACCCACAGTTTTCCACACTTTTCTTTATCACAAACACTTTTAAAAGCTAGCAAACACTGTAATTTGATGAAGGACAAGGACATACACTCTCAGGCTTTATTGCTCCTTGGTAATCAGTTGGCATTTAATAGCAGCATATGGATAACAGCACACAGCGACACATTAGTTAACATTGCTTCAGCTTTTTGGGCTACCACTGCCAGATAAACAAAAATGCGCCATTGTCCCGAGCGACATTCTCTTACATTCCTCCCTAAATTCCACACCCCAATCCTCAGCATCTACCTCCATTTTTGTAACCCCACCCAGGTATGCAATTTCTATCTGATCAGCTCTACCTGGTGGGCTGGAGTTCAGGAGGAATATGTCATTGGCACATTGGCTAGGTTTGGCTACTGTGCAGTGGGGCACCCAAGTAACTCCGGACAAAGGAAGCAATAACTGTAATGTCCAATACCAGAAGTGGGATTCTAAGGTGTGGCTTTTATTCACATCAACAGAATAAACAAAGCATAGATGGACTCCCATGGGGCTACACTCCTGGTAATGCAGATTTAAGGAGACCAGAACACATCCTCATCACGTTAGCCCTCGGGTTCACTGAAACACACTGGGCACCACAGCCCGAACATACGCTGGTCTGGGTCTTCCTGGCTCTGCTCCCTTGCCAGCCACTTGGACATTTTCCATATAGCATGGAAACATTTACTGGTGGCTCCTAAAGCATCTATGAGTACTTCTGCTCCATCAGGGAATCTTCCTCATCAATCCCACATCCGGGTACTTTCCTCAGGCACTGACCAAGTACCTGAGAGAAAGCAACAGGTATCCCAAAGCAAATCCGTGAGGGTGAATTTGGTTACTACTGATGGGGAGTCTCCACCTCCTCCCATAATTCATACCGGCCATTTCTCTGGACTGTAACACCTCATCCTTTAAAAGAACTTTGCTGTGTAGATTCTTTTTAAATGTATTCCACATTCAGTCTCCTGTCTTTACATCCCATTTGTGCTGAACTTGAACATACTTAATAAGTGTCTGTGCCATTACTCTAGACCCCCCACAGAGTTAACAGTCTAATCCCACATCTTCCAAACTGCACTTGGCTGTCTTTTCCTGACCCCACAGTAACAGTCCCTTTAGTTTCATCTTGATTCAGGTGAAAACACATGGTCCTTTAGCAGAGCGAATTCACACCTTGCTTGCAGGTGCCCACAGGTGTTTTCCCTCAAAGACTCTCATCAGAGCTTCTGGTGCCTCAGCACAAACTTAAATAAGGCAGCTCGCATTTCCTAGTCGGACCAGGGGTTGCCCTGGAAGCAGGCTGATTCCTTCCCCCAATCCCTGCAGGGATGGGGCCCTGGAACCACTGAAAGCAGTCTCCACCACTTCAATGCTCTTCTAGTGTTCCTCTTCAGGTGAGAACACACACCTCATACAACAAAAATAGCTCTTTGACAGAGCTTACAGCTCTGAGGGAGCCTGCTTACAGCAGAGCATCTCTTCTCTTGACTGCACAGACTCTACTCAGCTCACTATAAATTCCCAAAGTTCTACTCAACCTCCAACTGCAACATTCCAGTGTAGCTTATGCAGCTCGACAGTTCTAAATGATGTCATCCCTCAGTCTCAGCTGGGACCCGAGAACAGAGTGAGACAGTTGAAATCCATTTAACTGGAGTTTCACAAGCTGCCTTCCCTACCTACCACTAGGTATTACTGGGATTCAAGTAACCCAGGTAACGGGGTTACACTAACACTTGAGGGAAACGGAATAGGCGTTCTGGAATAACATCAAAGAAGTGACAGGAAAGCAGCAAAAACATCCCCACAATGCTTGTTACAGATGGAGAAATAACTCTGGACCTATGACAACGCAAAACACCTTCGATATTGAATTAACAGATCTCAGCTCAGTACTCTCCCTGATTTCTCCAATAAACTCGATACCTCTGAAAGCACTACAACACTCCACACTCTCCATCACTCCCACCTTTCTACTTCAAAGCAACCAAGAAGCATGAAGCCTGCAAGTACATTAGGAAGGCAATAGCCAATTCAAGAAATAGCCGGGGACTCTCTGGACCTAAAACTACTGTCTCTTACTCTTGACAAAGTTATTAGTCCTCTCACTAGATCTTCAACCTCTCCCTTAGCCAGTTCCCAGGCAGATGAAATCCGCAATTGTTACCCTGATTCACAAAATGGTGACAAGACCAATCACGCAAACTACCGACCAATCTCCATACTACCACCCCTCTCAAAGCTCTCAACACCTCCATCGCTGGACCAACTCTCTGATTACCTTGATAAGCACAACATCTATGGTACACAATACATGGCTTCAGAAAGGGCATAACACCACATCTGCACTTTGGAACTAACTGGAGCCATCCACAGTTCACTGGACAACGGTCACCTAACTGGCTCTGTTTTCATAGATTTAACCAAAGCCTTGACACAGTTCATCACAGTCTGCTATTGGACCAGCTTTCAATTTCTGGCTTCTCCCCTGTCACCATGGCCTGGTTTAGAAGCTACCTGGAAACAGAATGCAAGGGTAAATTGCTGATGTTCTCTCCAATGCTATGCAAGTCCGCTCAGGAATTCTCAAGGGCTCTATTCTTGGCCCCTCCTATTTTCACTCTTTCTAAATAAACTCCCACAATCCTGCAGAGAACAAGTTATTCTCTTGGTGATGATGCCATAATTCACTTCTCTCATAAGAACCCGTATCCCTGCAAAATAATCTCCAGCATGGTTTTGCCTCGGTGGAGAACTGGTTCAGCAAGCAGAGACTCATTCCTAACTATAAAAACAAAGACCATGCTTTTAGTAACTCCCACAATAAGCACAGGCCACCACCCTGAACATCACTAATCGACTTGGGACTACCCTAGAACAAGTTCAAACCTTTAAATATCTAGGGATCATGCTAGACAGTAACCTTTCCTAGGGCACACATCAACAACTTTGCTAAGGCTGCCAACATACATCTCGGCCTTCTCTACAGGCACAGGTCTTGCCTTACCCCAGCAGCCCTAAGTATTGCAATGCAAAGCTCCATTGTTCCATACTAGATTATGGCCTTATTATATATGGATCAGCTATGCCAACTGCCCTCAGATGCATTTCTACATCACTCAACAAAGCCTGCTGAATTACTACAGGATCCCATCGACTAACCCATACTTGTGATCTTTATGCACAAACTGGCTGGCTCCAACTCTCCAATTGCCTAAAATACCTAACCTGTACCATGTCTAGGAAGATATCCATGGGTCTTGCCCTTCCTGGGGTCCAATCTCCCCTCTGCAAGCAATAATCCCCATCGCACAAGGAGCTCAGATTCTCAACTCCTGAAGGTGCCACACCACAGAACCTCCCTGGGTCAACGATCATTTGCCTACAGGGCCCCAAGCTGGCCAAACAGCCTCAACATCAAGATCACCTCCGCTCCTCGCTAGGTCTATTTAAAACAAGGCTCCAGCTTTACTGCTGCCTCAAGCACCTGTGACTGCCACATCTAGCCAGCCCTCCATTTCACATCATTTGTCCTGCAGCACCTTACTCAGCACTTACCTCCTCCACTCCTCCCTTTCCTTCTTCCTCCCCACCCCTCCTAGCCCGCTTACAGCACTTCTCTTTATGTGGCAATTGCCTCTGGCAGCTCAAACCTCCACTGTCCCCGTTTACCGCCTGTACTCCCTCCTCACCCTACTTGTTATAGCCATAAGTTTGCATTGTACATTCATTTAATGGTGTGTCTGTTCTGTATTTTCTGTATGAAACTGCATTTGCTCTGTTATGTACTGTTCTTTGTCTCTGATGTGGAACCTTTGTAAAAGAACCTTGGCTCAAAGGTAATTGTAATCCTAGAATGAAATCAAAAATAAATAAATAAAATATGCTCTGAAAATGAAAGATTTTGGTCCAGCCACACTCCCAGGTATTTGAATTTCATGACAAACTTCAGTTTTCTCCAAGGACAGTAGTGATGTGAGAGTAGCTCCAGTACTAACTAGGTTCACAGCACAACTGTAGGGTGAGAAAGCATTGCTTTTGTTTTGGCATTTAACAGGAGTTTGTTGAAGAGAAGCTGATTCTGAAGACAGTTGAATTCCTCCTGGAGGTCTGCACTGGTGGCTTCAGGAGTCCAGAGACTAAGGGACAGAACTGTGTCATCTGCGAACAGGTGTATATTTGCCTTGGATATGCTGTCATCAATAGTATTAATAGATAGCAAATATCATGACACTGGTGGATTAGGCACCCCCAGTGTCAATACTGTGTTTCTGGGGGTGGTGGGTGCTGAGAGGAAGGTCAGGTGGGAGGAATTTCAATAATATAACAAAAAATATGTAAAAGAAATAAGTACCAGCAGTCACAGCCGGAACACAGCCCTCCACCATGACCAAGATGGCCACCACTTGCTACTGTGCATGTGACTGCTAGCATATCGCAGTACAGTGCAGTGGCCATCTTGGACATGACAGAGTGTGCCATGTTCTCATGATTGCTGGTACTGTAAAACAGTACAGTGCTGCAGTCGGTAGGAACAATATGGGCAGATTGCTTCACAGATCCGGAGGTGACTGTGACGCAATCCAACATGTTATTTATTTGGAAGTTATGTGGCATCCTCTTTCTCAGTGATCATAAAGGACCTCAGGGCTATGCCCACTGCAGCCCAAAAATGAAACCCTAAGTGTAACCACCCCATGGGCTTACCTTATTGGCTCCCATTTTTCCATTTTTCTCCCATTGCCTCTGGTGTCCCCAATCTCCCGGTGCTTGCATTGCCATGTGGCCTGAGTCCTTATTGGCCCCATGGCCTCTAGAATGGCTCCTGCATTTATTTAGCCCTTTGTGGGCATTAGGAGCCTTGCAGAGCCACTGTCTTTCCCCCTTGACTGCATCCCAGTGGGGGGCTGCATGCACATAAGCACTCCATACCTTCTAACCATCGTGAGCGGTACACCAAGAGGCTTTCCAGTGGTCCTGGTCCTTGTTTGCAGCTGGTTGGGGACCGGTGACCAAAACAAGGCCAGTGAAAGCTTTTCTTCATTTTAAATAAAGAGCACCAATCGCGGTGTGTGTTGCTGTCTCCTTCATGAATATTGATGAGGGTTGCATTAATATTCATGAGGGAGCTGTGTGCTGCCTGGGGCTGCATATTTCAGTAGCAGTGACAGGTGCAGGACTGAAAATAAATATTAAATAATGTGAGTGCTTGGCAGGGCACAGTATCTGCTACAAAACTGTGGGGCTATAATTTGAATAAAATGCTTAACCTAGTTGCACTAGAACTTTGTTGTGGGGACACTGATAGACTTCTTGGGGACTGTGCTAAACCACAGCCATATTGCAGCCTTTAACCTATCAGCAGCCAATCGGAAGGTCAGAACTTTTGGGCAAAGACTTTGGGACTGTGCCAAGACTTATGGTGGACAAACAGGGACTGAATTTAGATGTCCAACCAAGGAGCCTATCAGGCATTGAGGGGCCTAATGAATATTCATTTTATAAGAGTTATTGGAATCAGCCAATCAGGGCTACGAGAGGCTCCCACAAAACCCAAGAGACTTAGTGCTGAGTTCAGTTCGATGTGAGCCCTCCACAGGGAAGGTGGCTCTGTCCCTTAGTAAAAGAATGTGCCTAGTCGGTTCAGTGGTAGCTCCTTCACAGGGAGGGGATCTGGCCTCTGATAATGAGAAATGTGGCTACAAGGAATGAAGTCATTGGCCTGGGGGTTGCCAGATATTGTCCCCCAGGGCTAACATTTACTTTTCACATTTTGGGGAAAATGTGGGAAGGAACCTGGTAATCTTCAGCCGTGAGAGAGCTGCACAAATTCTTGCCTGCAGTTGTGAGAGGGCTGCATGAACATTTCTGACTCAGCAGTGTGAGTGTTGATGAAGCCAGTGATTTCAGATAATGGAAAGCTGAGTGCTTCATCTGAGTGAGTAAACTTCTACCAAGTGTACAAGTAACTCATCTGTCTGCACCCTGCATTTGATCAGCGCCAAGGATGGGGTGGACATCTGTTGCAAGAGTTACCATGGATGGTCCAGTATTTGTGAAATGCCTGATGTGACTGTTTAAGTGTGCCTACAGAAATGAAAGGGAGGTATCCTGAGGTTGGAGCTTTCCCTAAAGTTGCCTATGAGAACTCTGTAAATGTCTGTTTGGAGCTGCAAATGCCAGCTGGCCAGGAAGGACTTTGATATTGTGATTTGAGCTTGTGAGACGCTACAGTGAACAAAATTTGCTGACAAGTAAAGTGCTTAAAGTTGTTGGGAGCCATGCCTTAAGCTGCATCTCCTAACTTGGTGAGGAGTCATGCCTTAAACTCCTGTTTGCTTGGAAAAAGAAAGAGAATTTGCTTATAGATGGACTGTGCAAGATTTAGGTCTTCCTAGCCCTAGGTGATGCACTCACGTTTGTGAGACTGTATCCTGAGTAGAAAAGGACCATGTCTGCCATGTTGGCTGAATGGTTGAAATGCCTGAGATGGTTAAAGAATCTGAATGCTTAACTTTGAATAAGAGACTGCATTTGAGACTGGTCTGGGAGTCAACCTCGTACTGTGCCACTCATGGACTGCCATATGCATCTCTCCCAGAGGAGCATAGACTAGATGTCAGGGTTTGAGGCATGCCATCCCGTTCCCAGCCTGGTCTGTTCCAGAATGTGACTTCAAGCCCATGAAGAGGGCATCTGCAAAAAGCTGAGAAAGTTTCCAGCTTGCAAGCTGCAAGAGCCTAATAAGAGAGGTCAGTCAAAGTTCCTGCTTGCACCTCAGCACAAACTTGGCTCGAATTGTGTCTACCTGAAAGAGCGTTCTACACCTGATGATGATGTCCAAACCATGAGTAGGCAGAGCTAACTCTGCCACCCTGAAGAAACTATTAAAAGATAACCACAAGAAAGGATGCTAATCTAATTTTCTTTTAAGGTCCCCAATGCCAGCCATCTAGGCTACAGCTGCATCAGGCCTGCAACGTAACATTTAGTACTGGGTACCCAGGTTTAAAGTACAGAATTGTGGAGTTCTGTAATAGTCTGGGGATCGGTACCAGTGTGGGCATTAAATCACATTATCTGCCATCTATGCAGCCACAGTAGCTAGTTAGGAAATATCCTGAATACATCGAAGGTTGATAAGTGGCCAGTATTGATTACCATTTGAATTTAAAATGCAAAAGGTGCCAGCCCAGTGTCGCTGAGGATTGAGGTGCTGGACACCACACCTCATGCCACACTGGCCGACCCGGTTGGACGCTCCCGGGTTGTCGAGGGTCGGCAGGGCGGGATAAGATCGAGTGTCTGGAGGACCACCCTCCTATCCTGGGGAGGGTAGAGGTTCCCACCACTCTGCAGCGGCCCCTGGTGATGATCAGGGCACTACCAGAGCTGGTGCAATCAGGGATGGAGTGCAGCAGGCGTTGTCACGTTGTGCCTCAGACATCATTGCACGCCTGCACTCCAGGGGTCTAAGGAGGAAAATGAAAATGGCAGCAACTGAACCAGGCAGCTTGATGGCCACAGATTCCTCACCTGGTGGGGCCTATCATACATGGTCAGCACTCCAGGTATTGGTTCCAGGCCTGTTGTGAGGATTGGGGGTCTCTTTACAACAGCATATGCCAGCTGGTGTGTGGGCGAGCCTAGCAGTCACTGGGGAAGAAGCAGTGGCTAGATGATCGCAGGTCAGGTTGCAGGAAGGATAAAAGAAATACAATAACAAAAAGCAAAAAGGTTATTTCGATTGCAATGCCAAGAATGCCAATTTAAATCCATGCCAATTAAGCATGTTTGCTCAATTTCTACTTCCAATTCACCCTTCCTAACCCTCACCCCTTGTAAATAAACTGTTGGTTAACAGTTTTTTATAAATCTTGGTGTCATGGGCATATTCTTAGAGTGAGTCAATACTTCTGAAATGTTGAAATTTGAGGTGTTTTTATTGATCTATGTGTGGGCTGACAAAGTGGTAATGTGGGTGGGGACATCATCCCAAGGGTTGTACCAGCTTTTATCTAGACCCATTGAAAGTATACTCTGGGTGGAGGCACTGCGCAAATAATGTATTCTATGGGAAAGAACCAGTTCTGAATCAAAATGGCAACCCAGGCCCTCAACCTTGGTCAGGCCTGCAAGGCAAGGGTAAGTGGCTCGTTAGGACACTGCATCCGGCTACATAAGGATGGTATTATAAGACTAAAGAAGGATAGGAAATGGAGATAGGCAAAAGCAAACATACTTAATGAGTATTTTTCCTCAGTATTTACTGTAGGGAAAATGATCCACTAATACTGTAGATTGTAGGTTACAGGTAAAAATGGATATACAGGTAGGTGCAGTGGTTTTAAAGGAGCTACTTACAGAAGATAGGGTACTAAAGTGTTTTGAATTTAAAAATAGATAAAGCGATGGGACCAGACACCATACATCCGAGACTGCCAAAAAGAAATGGAAGAGGGACTAGCTGCACCATTAATAGATCTATTCAGCTGTTCACTGGAGACAGGTGTGGGGCCCAGCAGACTGGAGAGGTTACAAATGTGGTTCCACTTTTTAAGAGCATAAGTAAAAATGAGCCAGGGAACTATAGGCCAGTAAGCCTAACGTTCATTGCATGTAAGATGCTAGAGACCATTACCAAAAAACAGAAGTAGATTTTTGGAGTCAAATGGACTACAGTATGAAGACAACACTGTGTTACAAGCGTTAGGTTATGTCAAACAAATCTAATTGACTTCTTCAGTTGGTTCATACGGTCAGTTGATAAAGGCCAAGCAATGGATGTGTTGTACTGAATTTTAATAAGGCTTTTATTCAGTTCTTTATGAGAGGTTAGTTAAAAAATTGTATGATCTAGCAAGAAAGAAACATTTAGTATATGGCTAACACATTGGCAGCTTGGAAGAACCCAGAAAGTTGTTCTAAACAGAGAAGCCTCAGAAAATATGGTAGTCACTGATGGGTTTCCTAGTAATCAGTTTAGGCCCATTTCTTTTTAATGTTTTTATATGTGACATATTAAAGGAGATTCCTTCTAAGATAAGCCTTTTGCAGATGATGTGAAGATCTGTGCAGAGCAGACAGTGATGAGGTGTAAGATTCCCTTCAGAGGATCTTCAAAACTTGAGGAATGGTCCCAGGTCTGGCAATTAAAACATAATGCAAAAATGTAAGGTCATGCATAAAGGTGGCTAAGCAATGTGAGCGGCAGTAGGGAAGACTAGCTGTATGCTCGGCTACATAGGGAGGGATATTACCAGTAGGAAGACGGAGGTCCTGTTGCCCCCTTTACAAGACACTGGTGTGCCACATCTTGAGTATAGCATCCAGTTTTGGAGGCCTCATTTCAAGAGTGATATAGACAGGCTAGAGGTGGTGCAAAGGAGGGCTACAAGAATGATGAGAGGTCTGCAGAGGATGACCTATGAGGAGAGGCTGAGGGAACTGAATATGTATTCTCTGGAGGCAAGGAGGAAGGGGCATGACTGAGACAGTCAGCTATCTCAAGGGTCTAAACAGGTAGAGGAGGAGAGTATTTTTCAAAGGAAGAGATGCCAAAGGATGAGGGGTCATGGCTGAAAGCTGGAGGGGACAGTTCAAGGTAACATAAGGAAGTACTTCTTCACGGAGAGAGTGGTGGACGCTTAGAATAGTCTACCAGAAGAGGTGGTGGGGCAGACTCAATCACAAGCTTTAGGAATGTATGAGACAGCCACAAAGGGATTTTGGTAACTAAGGGAGGGGTTCCAGCGTGGGAGCTTGACTGGGATCTCTTATTAGGTGGCGCTTGATTGAGCAGACTAGATGGGCCTTGAGGTCCTTCTTCTGCAACCTTATATATATATAGTATGTAAGTATGTATGTAGGAGTAAAACTTCAAGGGTTGCTTACACAATGGGGATGTGAAAATAGAAGAGACAACAGAGGAGAGATAATAAAGGTAACCTACAGCAAACACTAGGGGTGCACAAGTAACAAATAGCATTCCTGAATACTGCGAATAATAGGCTGCTCATTACTCGTGAAAAAATGAATAATCAGTGCTATTTGGGGCTATTCAGCATGAGATCAAGATCTCCCAGATCTTCTCTTCGTCAATGGAGGCTCTTTGGAAGCCTACTAAAGGCAGGTCATGTGACCTAGCACTCACAGAAGCTTCAGGCAGGAGAAACAGACAACTAAGCTGCTGCTGAGAAAGAATCTACGTCTATCCACTTGTTAAAATTAGACAAAATTAGAAACCTTGACAGTTTTGTTCCGCCTCTTAAATCCCAAGCTAGAGGGTCGATTTTTATACTGTAATGTGAAAATTAGGCAGAGACAGGCAGGCAGGGCCCCAGCGCCGCACCTACACACACACGTCTATGCCAAGACACACCATTGTCACACTGCCACTTCTGTGTGTACTGTGTACAAAAAACCAAAACCAGATTTGAAACTGCAGTGTAGAGCTTTAAACACTAAACAGCTTAAGTAAGGAAGGTTTTGTGGAGGTTTATTTTGACCAGAAATTTAAGTTTTTGTAACTTAGTTGTCTGAAACAAAGAACAAGGCAAAGTAGTCTAACTGAAGGCTTTTAGCTGTTAGGGAACCGGGCTCAGATCCCTCCATGGCACTTGTGCAACCCGAGGTGCACGTAACTAGTAGAGTGGGACTAGTCAGCTGACTTCCTCCACTTCAGTTAGCTGCTTTTCTGTGCTGGTGTGTGCATGCTATAACTTACTCCAGCCCAAATTTCCCTGACTTAGAGTGCTCCACTTCCATAGGTGGATTTAGAGGGGCTATGGGTGCTATAACTCCCCCATCATGAAGCTCCTCTATTAGTAACACACTGTGCTTTATTCTTATGGCATGTGCAGGAGTTTCTGCATGCTGGAAACAAAATTAGCAACAGAAGTCATAAGGCCTTGTTTGGCACATTGACACGGGCAGTTACAAAACCAGAGAAAAAAGTAATTGAATTAAATATTTAGTTTATGTAGTTATAAGTGTTGAATGGGAGGGTGCAAGTTGTAATGTACCCAAGCAAGTGCTGTTGCTAATTAAAAATGCATTTTTATATTTGTTTAAAAACTGTGTTCTGCTGTCTGGTTACTGACTTCTTGGGCCTATCATAAAAATGAGATGCCTCATACCATGGGGTTATCCCAGTAAAGGAAATTTTAAAACAATAAAAATATTTCATTTATTTAAAATGTATTTTCTTTGGAATAAGTTGCTCTGTAGAATAAAATCTGTTTTGCAAAAATAGCAAGCAAACTTGAAATTATATTGTCAGAAACAAGATAGCAAAGTGACTTCCCATATTTCTATAGTTATTGTATTTATTTTTTATTGAGGTAAGGTTGGGGAATAGGTAATCTGTACGGCAGGACAAACTGGGATGGGTTGGCTTTATGGTAATATCATAACATGCTTGGGTGAGTGACATTTCTGAACTTGTTTACTTGGATTGTCATTTAATTTGTCTGCAATTTGTCTTTATTACCAAGTCTCTTTCAACTTGTCTCATTTTATGTGTTTCGGATGTGCTGCTGCCAGCTGCAGTCTTTTGGTATTTTGTTTTATTTTTGGGATGGAGGGTATTTGGGCAAACATACTGTCATGTACATAACAAGTATTGCATCCCTCTACCAACCAGACTAGCTATTGTCCAAAAATGATCCTCCCAACTATGGACTCTGGCGATGTTGTCTATGGTGCTGCCTCAAGCGTCCTTAGCCAGGCTCGACCCACTATACAACTCCTTCTGCTGGTTCGCCTTGGACCATTTCCCAATACCCATCACTGTGACCTATACCAGTCCCTTGACCTCCCATCACTCCAAAACCGACGATTGCTCCACGGTGCTAGAATCGCTGCTAAGTTCTGGTCGCATACACTCCCTCCTACCTATCATCATCCCTAACACGCCATCTCCCCACCTACCTGCGATCTCAGGAGTATTGACTCCAGGCTCCTGCACATTCTACACAGATCCACCCGATTCAGCCAGGCAGCTTTCAGTTTCAGGTTGCCCAATTTATGGAACTCTCTGGCAGCTGACATCAGACACACCACAAGTACTCCCAACAGAATGCCCTTCTCAAATCACATTTGCTACCAACTGCTCATGCTTTCCACCCTCGCTGAATTCCCTGCACAACTCCTATCCATTCTATCTGCTACTAGCACCAGTCTGAGCTCCGTTCTCAGTCTTCATCTATTGCTATTAAATGCTAATACTGAACCTACTCTATTGTAGAATTGTATGAGACGCCTACCCATTTTTGTATGTAACAATTTCTCACTATGTATTGTTGTTTCTTCTATACTACTGTACCACTGTCTGTAATAATCTTCACACTATGTATTATTACTGCACCTATGTAACCCCCTACCCCAGGAGCATCTGGAATCGAGTGGTACTCCGCTCCAGCATGCCTTCCTGGTAAATCTCTTAAATAAATAAATAAAATTAAATGTGGATTGTGGGGACTCTGGTGCTAGGGTACAACTCACAAAGCATGGGGAGGGAGGAAATGGGAGAAATTGCATTAGAAATACCCTCAAAATGCACCAAAATGTTAAAAATTTCTTGGGGCCTAGGCATCCCACTAGACCCTGGCCTATTTTTTTTTTTTTTCTGACTTGGGCTCCCCATCTATGGGACTAATTACTGGATCTGCCCCGACTTCTGAGAGATGTGTCTTTAGTAACAAAATAAGTTGTGGTTTGCATTTTTCAGATGTGAGAGAATTTTAGACCTTTTAATGGGGTTGGTGAGCCCATTCACATTGTGAGTGACTACCTTAAAGGTTGCTAGAGCTGAGATATTGTAAGTATTAATACTGGGGTGTACTCATGCAACCCCTGGTCCAGCTTGTATGGAGCACCCCAGGGCACATCTGTCAGTCTGAACCATTGAAGTCACAATCCCTGCACCACCACTTACTTAAACCACATGTTGCATTTATTCTCCGTTTATATCTCCTTTGCCTAATAGAAACATAAAAACAAGTCACATTTTAACCTTAGTGGATAACACATAAACAAATATGGAGATGCACTGCCAATGGGCATAATTCTCTCAGGATTCAGACTCCTGTCCAATGCCAGAGAGCACAGTGAACTATTATACAATGTGGCTTCAAGGGAGGGCTGGTTTCAAAACCCATTAGATGTACTGAGGTAACCCGCTGTTATGGTTTCCCTCCTCAGAGAGAGGAATACCCTTGCCTATTTTTTCTTCAGTACACTCTTGTTCCGCATGATTGCCACTCCTGGGAACTCCTCAGACATCAATTATCAGCTTCCGCCGCTTGGCCTAAGATCCCCAACCTGGTACCCCTAGTGCTCTGAACCCACATGCCTTAGCTGCAGATGACCTCTGACTTGTACCTCCCAAGGCAGGGCTGCCTCCCCATCTTGGCTCCTTAAATCCAGTTTTGTTGCAGGCAGGTTGAGGGCTGGGACATTGGGACCCAGGAAGCAGAAGCTGACAGTGGGGTGAAGCCATGATGCATTGTTGATCTCCCAGGGAACAGGGTTTTTCCTTATTCTTGCGTGACATCTCCCCCACAGTGAGCACGGACATGCAGTGACATCTAGAGGCACAAACACTTCTGCGCATACTCACTGATATCCACTGCAGCTCACTTCCCCACATACTGAAGGCTGACAGCTCAATACATCCCAGCCACCACTGGGAGGCATACTGTCACTGAAGCCTTTCAACCCTCTCTCCCGGAGAAGGTGAGCTGTTGTCAGACACTCGAACTTTCTCTTCCTAGCTGACCCTGGTGTCCCAAGCTTGCTCCTGATCCCAGGTTGCTGGCATGGTGTGAGATGTGGCATCCAGTGCCTTAACCTGCAGCACCAAAGGGCTGGCTATACCCTTGCCTATTGTCAGTAGGGGCTTCCATGGGAGCAAGTGCTCACCATTACTGAACTGGTGGAGAAAGAGGTAAAACAGAAGGTAGAGAATATAAACATGATGATGTGGTCCACAGCCACCCCAGTCTTGTAATACTTCTTAAGCAGGTTACACCTTAACAGTACCAAAAGAACCCACAGCTCTGTTAAACCCCAAATAATTAAAAGTATGTACATAGTCATGTCAAAGTCCAAAAACAGGCTGTAATGGAGCACCTACTGCACTTTACACTCTAAAGAACCTTTAAACCACCCCAGTATCCCTATTTATGGAACTCTGATACCAGTTCACAGTTGGATAAATAGTATATAATCCCCGACTCTCTGTATAACCTTTAACCAGCATTACAGTATATACACTATATATAGAAAATTGGGGAATCAGGCTATATAGGTTGCCTTTATGTAAGCCAGTGACTGTGTACTTCAGTCAGTGAATGCCATTTATCCGCTGCCAAAGTGCTCAGATTTTACTCCAGTAAATTGCAAGGACCAGGGCTGGGACTAGAAAACATGGCCCCGGCACCCCCACCACTAGACATCACCGCTCTGATCCTTACAAGTGGGGACCACTAAATCTACTATTAAGTTCTGTGAATGACTGGAACAGCTGCCCCCAGGGATACCATCCCCATGGTTCAACAGAATACCTGCAGTCATCTGCATTTGATAAACCCTCTGCTGTAGGTATGGGTGAGGTTTACTAGCTTCCAGTTCTTGAAGGTCATGCGATCATGGTATGGGACCCAATAGTCTAGCTGCCATTCCTTGCCCAGGTTCCCCTCACCACCTAGCTAAAACTGCTACTCCATTCTAGGCCTACTTGGTCCTCTCAGCTTTGAAATGCAAAATTACTGCTATGCTGCATAGCATCTGTCAAGGCCCAGGCAGCAACCTGACAGAGGCCTTGCCCACCAAACCAAAAGCTGCACCCCAACTGCCCTGGGTGCCTCCCCAAAGACTCATTCCCCAGTCCATGGGTCACAGTTCCCAACCAGCTTAACATGTCCCTTGTCCATAATGAACAGTTAGAGAAAATAAAAGGATGCAGTAATGTGCTTGTACTCATCAGGCGTGAGATGACTCGGGTCTTGCCGCAGCTGTCTGAGTTGCTACATTATCTCTGTGATTGTCCTGATGACATGTTGCTTGGTGAGATCCTGCTGGTCGAACTGTCCACCATCTGAGAGCCGTTAGTGGTGGGAGGCTGGTTGGCTCTTCTCTACATCAACGGTGGTAGTATACCTTTCTCTTGCAGGTTGGCAGATGCTTCACTGACTGACTGATAGTTCTTTGCCCACTGGGTAGCTGTCGATCAACAAGGCCACGATATGGAGTTTTAAATTTTTTTTTTGTCCCTCAGGGCCTGAAGATAGTGATATACACTCCCTGTGGCGTTTCATGATGGCAGCTGAATAGTCATTATCAAAACAGATGTTGTGTGCCATAAAACACTTTTTTCCTGCCAGTCTGCCTGTAGCACTTGCTCCTTCACAGCCCGACTGCAAAACCTGACAATATTACATACATACATAATAATGTTGGTAGATAAGGACCTATATGGCCCAAAGTAAACTGGCGACTCAGGATAAGTGAAACAGAGCCTCATGCACAGCGTATAATCAGTGAATTCAAAAGACAGAGCTCAGCGGCTGCATGATTTCATACCCAACTCACTGCAATGCTAGGAGACATTAAAAAATACATTTATTAATGAACATTTTCAGTAGCAACAAGATCTAGAAATGTCACTTCTATACGGCTGGCAGTAGAGTGAATTGCAAATTACTATTGCTGTTTTCTAGATATGAGACAAAAGAATCCAACTCATCCATGCCACTTTTCCAAATGATAAATACAGTCCCAAAGAAAACACATTTCTCCTAGTATATGTTCTGTTAGTCCGCCAAGAACTAAATAAATCCCCTGAATAGGTAATATTGCCACTTCCTTAGTACTTCTAAACCTTGATCATGGGGTATACTGGTATACAATGATGACTTAACATCTACTGTAACTATGTAACCCAGTGATTATCTATGGAACTGTGTAACCCTGTGATTGTCTCTGTACACTTTACAAGGAGTCTTTAGTAACGAGTCCATGACTCAAAGGATTGTAATTCGATATGTATAAATAAATAAAATAAATAAATAATGTTACCAAGATCCAATCGGGCTCAATTTCATTGTCTGACAGAATTTCTAAAATATGCATGGTGGGACTAATAGAACATATTCAGAGAAAATGTATTTTCTTTGGGACACAGATGTTCCACGAAGTAAAAGCGGATGGCAATGGGGGCAGCAATGGCCCCTAACTATGCAAACATCTGTTTGTCTGAATTGGAGAATAAGTTTGTGTATGTTCCAGATGTGAATCCGTTCTTTGAGCATCTGGATATATACAAAAGATTTATTGATGATATAGTTATCATTTGGAAAAGTGGCGCGGATGAGCTGGAGTCTTTTGTCTCATAACTAGAAAATTGCAATAGTAATTTGCAATTGACTCTTACTGCCAGACACAGAAGTGACATTTCTAGATCTTTTAAAAGGGCGAGGAGGGTAGTTTGGTGACAGGTTTGTTTAGAAAGTGACTGATAAGAATACAGTTTTGCATTATAACAGCTGCCATCCCAGACACATCATTACTAACATCCCAAAGGGCCAGTTCATGAGAGTTAAATGTAATTGCAACCCTACATGTGATTAGAATATGGATCTAAGATGTTAACAGAAAGATCTGAGGCCAGGGGATATGATAGTGTATGTCTAACAAATGCAAAAGTTAAGGTAGGTGCTCTGGAGAGCAATACATTACTGACACCTAAAAATAAAAAGCGTGGTCAAAGAAGCGTAAGGGTCCTAATTGTATTACCACTTTTTCCACACAGAGTAACAAGATAGTAGAAGTTTAAAGATAAATTGGCACATTTTGGAAATTGAACCTGCCCCACAGAAAATAACAGCAGAAGGTCCCGTTATTGTTCTCAGAAGGGGACAAACGTGAGAGATGAATGGTACACAGTGCGAAAAAGTGAACAAGGAAATTTGAAAGTAAATCAGAACAAGCCACTACCAACTGGTAACCACAAATGTGAAAATTGCTCTGCATGCCAGTATATACAGGTGGGGAAAGATTTTTCTGTATTGACTAAGAACTATGAAGTGAACTGTTTTCATCACCCTGGAACAGAAGCAGCGATCTCTTTGGCACAGTGTTCTTGTAAGTGTTATTACGTAGGAAAAACTAAAACAAAATTCAGGACATGCATTTTGAACATGTTAGACATATCAGGACAGAAATGTTAGAAATGCCCTGACATTGCATGTGAAGATGAAGGACCTGTTCCTATGTTCCCTTTCATGGGCATGAAAAAGTAACAATGGGACCTGGGGGTGACTTGGACTATAGATTGTCATGCCGAGAATCATTCGGCAATACAGATTGAGAGCCGTATTTATTCAGGTTTGAACTAACACTTTCAACTGGCTCCATTACTACACAAAAAATATGTTTTAAATGAGTATAGAGACTCTGATATGATAGGATTATCGTGCTTCTGTGTTTTAGTATATAAGTGCAAGTGTTCATCTAATACTGTTTATAATATTTTTAGCTAGTAGTAATTTAGTCTACAAGCTCTTTTTACTTATATGGTGGGAGGGCTGGGGGGAAGTGATGCATTGATCAATATATATAGTGATTTTGATTTTATATGTTTATCTTTTGTATATAATATGCAGATAATCACAGTATTTATTGGGAGCCTCACAGTTCTGTGCATTAGTATAGGGAATTGCCATACCAGTCGCCCCTGAAAAGGGACAACTCTGTCTCAGTGGGCCTACCAGTTATCAAAATCCAAAATAAAATACTAAGGAATATGCATATATTTATAGCCTTGTAAATATGGTTTTGATTTGCACTTGTAATTATGGTAATGTACCTATATATGGCATCCACTAGAGGAAGTAGTCATCTTTGAAAAAGCACTAGTGAAGCATGAAACGTTGGCGTGTATATTTATGGGGTGGTGCTACTGAAAATGTTCATTAATAAATGTATCTTTTAACATCTCCTAGCACTGGGTGAGTTGGGTGTGAAATCATGCAGCCACGCAGCACTGTCTTTTGATTCACCTATATGGCTCACCTAGTCTGCCCAGTATTACCCATGCTACTGAGCTCAACCCTCTCCCACCAAGATTTTACCCTTCCTCCACAGGATTTTCATGTGCCTATCCATGCGTGCTTGAACCATGATACCGTTTCTGTCTCCACCACCTCCTCCAGTAGGTCATTCCAAGCATCCTCCACCCTCTCCATGAAAAGTACTTTCCTCGTAGTTACCTTTAAAAGTCCACCTCCAGCTTCATACTGTGGCCTCTGAGTTACTGAGCATCCTTTCATTTGAAAAAGTCTCTTCTTTTGCTTCCTGTTAATACCTTTCAGAAATCTGAAAGTCTCGATCATATCTCCTGTCTCTCCTCTCCTCCAGGGAGTGCATGTTCAATTTCCTCAACCTTTCTACATATGCCTTCCCTGCATCCCTTGTACCATCCTAGTAGCCCTCCTCTGGACTGCCTCCACCCTCTCAATACCTCTTCAGATGTGGTCTCAGAATTGAACACAGAACTCTAAATGAGGTCTGACCAGGCCATATACAGGGGCATGATGACCTCCCTCTTTCTACTGGCAATGCCTTGACCTATACATCCCAGCATTCTGTTTGCCTTCCCACTGCAGCCTGGCACTGATTTATACCTTCAGGTCACATAAGATGATGATACCTGGTCCCACTCTTGTTCCACCACTGCTATTTCCTCCCCATTAATCATGTACTTTGCTACGGATTCACAAAATTTCATGTTTAATTTTCATTTCTCTGCATTGAAACCTAGCTTCCAGACCTTGGACCACTTCTAACCTCTCAAGGTCCTCCTTCATTTTCCACCCCGGGTGTTGCGGTATTACATATCTTGGTATCATCGGCTAACAAACTTCCTCCCCTCTATACCTACTGCAATGTCCCCAATGAAAATGTTGAAAAGGACTGGGCCTAATACAGACATAGATACATAGATACATAGACAGTGTCGGCAGATAAGGGCCTATGGCCCACCCAGTCTGCCCATTTGAGCTTGTAAGTTCAGTTTGTTTTCCTAGAAGTCTGTTGCCCCTTACCCTGACCTCCAGAATTCCTTTATGTCTATCCCATGCATTCTTAAATCCTGTGATTGTTTCAGCCCCACCACTTCCTCTGGCAGGGTGTTCCACTTGTCCACCACCGTTCTGTGAAGAAATTCTTTCTCATGTTTCCTCTGATCGTCCTCCCTCCAACTTCATCCCATGCCCTCTAGTCCTGGAACATCTTTTTGCTTAAAATAGTGTTTTCCTGTACCCTGTTCCTCCCTGTAAGATACTTGTATGTCTCTATCATATCCCCTCTCCCTCCTTCCTCCAGGGAGTACATGTTCAGTTCCTTCAACCTGTCTTCATAGGACTTGTGATGCAATCCGTGCACCATCTTTGTTGCCCTCCTCTGAACCTTCTCTACCCTGTCTATGTCCTTACGTAGGTATGGTCTCCAGAACTGTACACTGTACTCCAGGTGGGGCCTCACTAGTGTCTTGTATAGCGGAATGGGACCTCCCTTTTCCTGCTGGTGATGCCCCTGCCTATACATCCCAGCATCCTATTTGCTTTACCTGCTGCCTTGTCACACTGTTTCTACCTTGAGGTCATCAGAGATGACAACCCCAAGATCCCTTTCCTGCTTGGTGCATGCTATATCCTCACCCCCAACTGATATATTGTGCCAGGGTTTTGTGCCCCATATGCATTATCTTGCACTTCTTTGCATTGAATTTCAACTGCCAAACCTCTGACCATTCTTCAAGTTTCTGCAGGTTGCTTCTCATTCTGTCTACACCATCTGGTGTGTCTACTCTGTTACAGAGCTTTGTGTCATCACGAACAGTGAAATTCTGCCTTCTAGGTCCCTGCATGATGTCACTGATGAAGATGTTGAATAGGACTGGTCCCAGCACTGATCCCTGTGGTACCCCACTGGTCACTCTTCCCTCTGTGGAGTGACAGCCATTTACCACCACCCTCTGTGTCCTGCCACCCAGCCAGTTACCTACCCACCACACTACTGTCCTGCCCACACCCATATTCCCCAGTTTGTAATAGTCTTCTATGTGGCACAGTGTCAAAGGCCTTGCTGAAGTCCAGATAGGCCATGTCCACTGCCTCCCTGATCCACCTCCCTAGTCACCCAGTCAAAAATTCACGAGATTGGTCTGACATGACCTCCCCTGGTGAAACCATGCTGCCTTGGGTCCTGTAGTCCATTGACAACCAGATGTTCCACCAATCTCTCCTTCAGTAGTGCTTCCATGATCTTCCCACTACCGAGGTGAGGCTGACTGGTCTGGTTCCCTGTTTCCTCTTTGTTCCCACTTTTGTATAAGGGACTACATCTGCTGTCCTCCAGTCTTTGGGTACCTCCCTGTTTCCAGTGATCGGCTAAACAGGATAGCCAGAGGTTCAGCCACCACCTCTTAGTTTTTAAGGACCCTGGGTGCACCCATCTGGCCCATTGCTTTATCAACTCTTATTACTTCCAGTTCCTTCAGGACCCTTTCTGTAAAGGGACTCAGGTCCATTTCTGCAACCATTCTCACCCCTTGTACTCTTCAGACCCATTACCTCCTCTTCCTCAGTAAAGACTGAGCAGAAATACCTGTTCAATATGTCAGCTTTACTGTTGTCATCCTCCACGGCCCCCATCCTCCCCTTCAGTCTCACTATCCCTCCCTTTGTCTTTTCTTTTTCACTTATGTACCTGTAAAGGTTTTGTCCCTCTACCCACTGATTTTGCAATGTGTTCTTCTGTCTGAGCTTTGGCTTCCCTTGACCTCCTTGCCTCCCTTTGCTTCTCCTGGTACTTCTCCCTATCCCTTCTGCCTGTGTCTTTTGTATTGCCTGAATGCAGTCCTTTTGGCTTTCACTTTCTTTGCTACCTCTTTGGAAAACCATAATGGTCTCCTCTTCCTTTTCCTCTTGCTAACCTGCTTAATGCATAATTCTGTTGTTCTTGTAATCCCATTTTAAATACTGCCCACTGTTCCTCAACCCCTGATTCCTGTCCCATTCCTTAATGACTCTTTTCAAGTATCTCCCCATTTTCCCAAAGTCTGCCCCTAAAATCCAGGATCGTGTTTTTGTGTGGTTTGGTTCTGCTCTTTCTGTGATTTCAAACCACAATGACTGGTGGTCACTGTTTCCCAGGTGCTCCCCACTGTTACCCCATCACACTGTCCCTGTTTGTGAGCACAAGGTCCAGTATTGCCTTCTGCCGAGTTGGTTCCATGACCAGTTGCTTGAGCTTGCTTGCAGACCCTTGAGGCACCCAAATCATGACCCTCCCTCCTCAGAGAGCACCGATTTACCATCACCCTTTAGTTCTATAGAGCCAGTTTCTCGCCCACTTTATATGTAGCCAACTCCCAGTCCCTCCATCGTGCTTAATAATCTATATGGGGAACAGTGTTGAAAGCCTTTCTGAAGTGCAGATAGCCATGTCCACTGCCCTCCTTGGTCCACCACTCCTGTCACCATGGATTAGGGATGCACCATTGGTGAACTAGGTTTGGGACCTAATGCTCTATGTGTTATTTCAATATCTAATTTAAAGTCAGCACCAAGTTCAAAGGTTGCATGATGGAAAGCATCTAAGAATTCTGCCAGGTTTTGTCCTCAGTTTTCTCTGGCAGTCCATAAATCCTGATATTTTCCCTATGTGCCCTGTTCTCAGTGTCTTCCTACCTTCCTCTGTCTGGGTCTGTGTCTCAGCTAAGTAGACTGCTGCCTTCTCCAACACTGCAAGGCAGCCATCCACCTCCTGGAGCCTTGTGTCAGCCGTGTCAGCTTATTCTATCAGTCTGCTGATGGTTCCCTTTATCTCCATCACTGAAGTGTTCATATCAGCCCTGAATTCCTTCAGCTCCTACAGGATTTTGTCCAGATCACCTGAGTGACTTCTCTCGGTTTTGGTGGTTGCAGAGCACCTTGTGTGAGCTGGCTAGACTGTTGCACTCCGAGAGCCGCTCCACTAAGACATCCAGCGGCATAGGTAAGTGTTAAATGTTGTAAACAGTTGTTAAAAGGGTTTTTTTTCAGTGAGGGAGCAGAGCTTTGAATTTAGGCTGCGAGCCACACCACGGCATCACTTTTTTTTTCATAGAATTTATTAGTCAGGCTGGACTATAAGTTAGTGAGACTTTTTAGCTTAGCATTGCTGCAGTGACTTGAGTGACTATATTTGATAATAATATGATTTAAATTGAATACCACTTCCTGTGAGAAATACAGCTATGGCAGACAGAGTACGTAGTACCAGCAATCTTAGTTGGTCCAGCAACCCCAGCAAAGCTGCAGAAAGTGTAGAGCAGCAAGCAGCAAGGGTGACAATATTGTAAAGCAATGCTCAGGGTGCATTGCTGCACAAAATTATATTGATCTTCAGAATCAAGCTTCACCATTTATTACCACATCTGGGTCTGTGCCGAAGGCACTAGGACCCACAGGAGTAAATACTTTCAGAGCATAGAGCTAGGGGTTGACGTCAGTGATGACACTGCCCCGAGGCAGACATATGATGTGGTGAGTAACCAGTGCTGGACCACTGCACACCTCAGTTCTGTTTTCCCACCTAGCAAGGTGACTTCATGGGAGCTGCAGCTTAGAGCCTTTTCTACTGTGTCACACCTCTTGCCACCATTTTTTTTCTGCTTGGCGCCAACTCTTTAAACCATTGTTTGGTGCCACTTTTCATCTGTCTCTGTCCCACAACACCGAGTGTCTTTTTTCACTGTTTTTTTTTTTTCTGCTTCAGTCACATCAGACTCCCAGGGGTAAAAGAAGGATAAGAAGGATGGCCCCCATGTGTTGGTGCCCCTGTGGGAGACCTATGTCTGGCTGGTATCGGCATTACTGCTGTTGGACCTGCCTTGGAGCAGATCTTGATGTAAACCACTGCAAGGCCTGCTTCTCCATGGACTTTGGCACCCTAGAGATCCTGCATGAAATGGGGTCATCATCTCCCGACTTTCAGAGACAGGCCATGCACCTAGGACCCCAGGTAAAGTCCTGGACTGTTCACCTGAGCCCCTCTCCAATATTATATGTACTGAGGGACACCAAGCTTCTCCTAGTCCTCATCCCACTGAGATGGAGAGTCTGGGAGGGGTGAGTGGACAGTTGGTCTTCCCGGGGCTAGTTGAGCACCCTCCCAGTCCATGGCCCCTTCAGGGCAGTGGATAACCCAAGTGGTGAAGTCAAAGCTACACACTGGGCCTACACTGATGGACACCTTGGTGTTGTAGCCCAGCAACATCTCAGCTCCTGGCACTAAGGCTGGTGCTGGTGAGTGAGCCGATGCTGGCCACAAGGCCAGGTCCCCTTCTGACACCACTTGCAATGCAGGAGAGGGAAAATCTCTGGAGCCGGGCATTCTAGGTGTCCTGTGGAGGAGTTCTGGATCTCTTCCCATGAGCATTCAGATGACCCAGGGGTTGGGGGCCAGGAAAGCCTCATTTCCTTGCAAGACTCCAACGATGAAGGGGGTTCTAAGCTTGGTTTTGGGCCTTTGTTGGGGTTAGCATAATCTCTGGGAGTTTCTTCTTTCCTGGTGCTGCTGGAGGTTCCGCTCCCAGTCATCTTCCAGTGCCATCCGCAGTGCTGGGGACAGCTTCAGTGCCAACACTGATGGCGGTGCCAGGCAGGGTCAGTGCCATCTGCAGCACCAAGGGGATCCTGGCATCATTTGTTGTACTGCTTCTTCTGCTCCCTTGGAGATTGATGCAAGGCCTATTCAAAGGTCTAGCCCAAAGGGCAGGGCTCTGTCTGGTGAGGTAGGTGCAGGACACTCTCGGTCAGTGGCTCATTTCTTGTCCAGGATAGGTGGCAGCTCAGGCAGGAGTAGAAGTACTGACTCAGGACCCTTGGTCTCTCCAGAACCCGTTAGGCTCTGTTGGTAGTGGGGATCAAGGCCGCCCTGTGGGACCTTCATGGCTCTGTCCATCTGCCCTTCTGCAGCCCTTAGGGACATCCAGCACAGGTGTTTTGCACCCATGGGGTCTCCAGGAGCCAAGCCACATCCCTCCTCTGGGATCCAGCTCTTGGACAGCCCTTCTGAGTATAGGCGCCCAGTGCATGACCACCCCCAGACTCAGAATCTGCAGAATTTGATGTCTAGGGCCATAGAGCATTCTCGGCGACATGCACCACGCTTTGTATTGCAGCACATCAAGAACATCAGGTGACCTATGACAGGCAGCTGTGAGCGACACTGGGTTAGTTCCTAAAGTCCTTGCCAGATTACAGGCAACCAGACAGGCTATTTCCTTCCTTTTGCCCAGGGCCTGCAGCTGGTGAGGTACCTAACCTGAGAGTATTTTATGACACCAGTGAGGTAGCTTCCAGGCTGGTGAGAACAGCAGTTTGCATTTGGCAGATGGCATGGCTTCATCTCTCCATGTTGTCACCCTTGGCCCAGTGTAGGTGCTGGCCTCGCATTTCCAGGGACCCACTTTTTCTCCCACAGGTCCAGGCATGAGTTGGCAGGGTGAATTCCTGTTCCCAGGCCACAGGAGCCTCCATCTGCCCCTGACCAGTCTCTGGCCTTGCCAAACCCATGAGGGGTCCCTGCCTCTGTGATCATCCTCCACAGGAGGCTGAGAGAACAACCATTTCCCTCAGGGTAAGCCAGCACCACTCTTCTTGGGTGGTAAGCTTGGTACTCTGATCCAGGACGTGGTAATAAATGGTGAAGATTGATTCTTGGAAGATATGAAAATTATGTACTCATTGTAATTGTTGATCTTTCAGAATATCTTCACCATTTTTACCATAACCCTTCCACCATTCCCATTCTCTGACAGCCAGGTCTCTGGGAAGCTCAGCCTCTTTTTCTTTCTCTTCCTTCATTCTTTTCTTGCCCCTTAGGCATATTATTTATTTATTTATTTATTTAAATTTTGGTAACGGGTAAGCCCACTGAGACCAGAGGTCCCTTTTTCAGGGGCGACCTAGGATTAGTTACATAAAGCAATGGTTACATACATTGGACAAGATACATTAGTTAGGATTGTTACATACATTGGAGTGACAGTAATTACAATTGACAATATGATTTATACATTTGGCACAATACATTGGAGTAACAGAGTCCCAGTAGATACATTCATTGGAATGAGCATGGGATATAGTGGTCACAGTTGAGACCATATGTTTCACTATAAAAAAAAAAAAAGGAAGGACGAGGACTCAGGTCCTAAATGGTCCATATCCCTTCCATCCTAAAAAGGGGGGGTCTTTTCATGATATCTTTATTAGTTTTCATATATAAATAACAAAAACAGAAGAGTAGACAATACCAAGAAAACATCATATACAGGTTTCCGCATCTATACGCATGTCCATGTTGAAGTTTGCCTGTTGAAAAGTGAAATACATTTTCTATCCCAGTGTACTTTCAGCTAAGATCAGCCATGTTGGTAAGTCTTGAATACACAACAGGAAACCTTAATCTCAGAGAAATTATACATTGAGAGTAATGGTTATACCAATGAAACGGGCCATTGCTTTAGGTTTGGGGGTATAAAATGTCTACTGTCCTTATGTAATAGGCTTTAAATTTGAGGAATCAGCTATAAAATGTTATCTTACAAACTAGCTGGCATACATAACAACCGCTCTAAACTGTAGATTGCTATATAGACTGCTCATCCGAACTATTTACAAGAGTGGAAAGGGAGGGGAAGTAGAGACAGCAAAGAAGCAAGGGAAGAAGAGCTGTATGTAAATGCAGTGGTTAAGTTGGTAGAGAGGGCAGGAGGAATTAGAAAAGTTTATGTTGAAAGTCCCCATCTTAATACACAAAATCAGGATAGTGTGCCAATTGATAAAGTACCCACTTCCCCATCTAGACTCAAAAGAGAAGATTTGATCTGGAACCTATATGTCACTCCTTCCAAGGTGTAGATGTTCAGCATAATTTTTGATTTATTTGTAGTTTTGATTTATAGGGTGGGTGCGCTAGCCATAAAAGATGGCTGTTTTCAGGCACGCACCCAGGAGGTTACAGGGCAGACATTGCAGGTATAACAAACAGTAGATTACATTGAGATACATAAACAAGGTGTTGTGAAACATTAAACAATAGGCTAAATAGCACAGGTAGTATACAGGGCATTTTGAAAACATTTAACAATAAGCTAAGCATTACAGGTAGTACACAGGGTGGTCCTGGTAGGATCATAGAGATTTTTACAGTCATAGCATGATTAAAAACATACAGTAGCAAGAGTACTGCGTAGTAGTCCTGAAAATATGATTTAGAAAGTACAACAAAAATAGATAAATAAAATGTGGTCAAATACTGACACATGCAGGGGGATAATGGGCAGGGAATAGCAAGATTATGAACAGTAGGGATTATAGCAGGTCAGGATAAGGAAAGGTAGGGTATAGGATAGGAGCTGCAAGAGAAAGGATGGCTGCAGGGGCTAGTGTCAGGAGAGAGAGGCTGGATAGGCTGTACTGCAAGGGGAGTATTGTGGAGAAAAGGTAAGAGCTTCGGGATAGGCAGGATACCCAGAGGACTAAGGAGGTTTGAAACAGTAATAGTTCTTCAAGAGTCAAGAGTAGGAAGTGTGGCAGTATGCCAGAGTCTAGTTATCACTTTCTTGGTGGCTATGACTGAAATGAATATTGATTGGAGGCTGGTGCAATCTAATTTGTAAAGGGGAATCATTGCTCCCTCCCACCCTCTCCTCCTGAATTTTATTTTCTCATATCTGAGACCAGATAGTGTTTTTCATTTATCCCTTTCATCTTCCCTGTAAGTTGCAGGTAACCCCCTTTTTTTTTTACAAAAAGGGAAAAAGGATAAATCGCTTTCAGAAGCAACCTTATGTGGATCTTTTTCTTTTTACTTCTTTTCCTCCTTTACCTTGTTTGCAGCATCTCTAGACAAGATATACTTAACATGAGCATCTACACATGCAGCCTCCTTGCCCTTCTCAGGGTACAGCTCTTTCTGGGCCCCCATTGGTTTCAGTTCCGGTCCACCAGCCGGGCTTCAGTTTTTCCTCCTTTCCCTCCTTGACTTTCCTCATAGAGTCCTTTAGTTTTCTACTTCCCTTTTCTTCTTTCTTTTTCTAGGTTTTTCTTTCTGGGACCTCTTCCTCTCTAGTCAGGTCCCTCATCTTCCTCTGAGACTGTTGCCCAAATGGCCTTGGCCTCTGTTTAAAAAAAGTAAACCCACTACTTAGACTACCCTCCACTATTCTTCTTTTCCTCAGTAGTCAAGTTTTATTGTTTTGTTCCCTTTACATCCTATGTCCTTTTCACTATCCTTTGGGCAACCTTGCCCCTCTTTTCTTTTCTCCCACTTGTTCTCTCCTGGTGACAGAACAATGGTGTTTAGGGGCGGTTGTCAGTTACTGGCCAGTCCCCATCATACCTCTGACTCATGGGCAGCACCATCACTGACGTCAGCCAGTATTATAGTATAAAACAAAGTAGAAAGTCAGAGATGTATGGTGAGGCCTACTGGGAGGATAGACAATATCAGATATAACATATATAGTGGAATCCAGGAATAGGAAGCTGGTAAGGTATAGGCCAGATGGAGATAAAAATGTGGCAGACTGGGCATAGATTATTAAGTGCTAATTTGACCTAGAGATCACAGGGATTAGCAAATGCTGTGAGGATATAGGAAAATAGAAGTTGTACACATGGTGGTGGGGTAGGGGAGGACTTGAAGGGATATGCCTTTTCTCACCTTGTTACAGGGTGGAGGCAGAAGGAAAAGGAGGGGGAGAGAGGGCGAGCAAGAACTAGTCCCCATTCAGGTGCAGGGACCCCACAAGCAGACAGGACACGGCGGCGAGGGAGAAGAGAGAGAGAGAGAGGGAGGGAGGAAGGAAGGGGCAGGAAAGAGGGGGGCGAGTTAAGAACTATTCCTCTGTGGATGCTGGGAACCCTGCAAGGGACAGGACCTGTGAAAAGATGGGGTGGGAGGGAGGGGCAAGCTTGAACCATTCCCTTAGGATGCTGGGAGCCCAGCAAGGGACTGTGCCCAGCAGAGAAGGAGAAGAAATGGGGTAACCCATAACTAATCCCTTCAAGATGCTGAGAATCCTGCAAGGGACAGGACCTAGCAGGAGCGAGAAGGAGAAAAGGGGAGGGAAGATGCAATAGAACTTTTTCCCTTCAGGATGCTGGGAATCCTGCAAGGGATCTTTAAGACTGCATTAACGAATGGTGAAAATACTGAGCCACCCTCCACCAGGGAGAAAATGTCCCCAGTGCCAAAAGAAAAACAAGAAAAGAAAAGGCAAGAAAAGAAACAACATGGTTGCAGATTGACAGTGGAGAGTTGGTGATGCCTGTAAGGCAATATGGTCAGCGACAGCAATGTTTATCTAGCCACCATCGCTGCCATTGATGAAAAGAAAGGGACATGTGCTGTTGTTTACACAAGCTATGCAATGTAGAGGAACAGAGGCTGTCTGATCTGCTGTCTCCTGATATTTCTGAAGCAGACGGTGAAAAGGATGAAAAGGCTCAGCATTCAACAGATGCAGTCCTGCACAACCTACCTTGTCTTTAAACCAGGTAGCACCAGTTCTGGCACACATATTTTCCATATTCCTTGGTGCTGCACCCCTTGGTCAATGAGCATTTGCCTACAGAGCCCCTCTGGTTCAACTCTCTGCAATCTGATATATCCAATACCAAGCTGTTGGGCTCTTAAGCAGGCTTCGCAACATCCTGTTTCCTTGGTCACTCGCGACTGCTACCAGTAGGCCCTCTGCTGTGTTGCACATTGATCCTTAAACAAGCCACTTCTGTCCCCAGTTGGCTCTACCTGACTATTAATAGCACTCACTCACACACTTCCGCCAGTGTTTCGCCTTTCCCTCCCCTCTTCCCTAGCCTATTCTGCCCCTGCCCCTTCCTCGCTGCATTCAACCCTCCTCCTCCTCCTTCTGACCATTCACTTTCTTTACCAAGGCAGCACGAACTCCTTACTTCCTTGCTCTTGATCCTTTCTTCTCCTACCCCCTTCTGCCTTCCTCCTCCCCTCTTCCATATGCCTTGGGTTAACTATCACCTCCTCCCTAGGCTTCTTGCTGTACCTAATTGTATGTAGTAGTTTTGTAATCTTCTGATGTTGGCACACTTTGTACAATCAGTGTCAGTGGCTCAGTAGGTAGCACACTCGCCTCTGAGGCCGGGAGATCAGAGGGCTGTGGGTTCAGTTCCCACATCTGGCACTTGGGTTAATATCCCAATACTGACACTGTAGTGCAGCATGAGAGGGTGCTGCACTTCTGAGGTGCCATCTTTCAGATGAGATGTTAAACCGAGGTCCCATCTGCCTGGATTGGTGGTAGTTTAGGTGGATATTAAAGATCCCATGGCGCTTTATCGAAGAGGGAATTTCCCAGCGCCCTGGCCAAATTCCCTCATTCACTAAAAATACCACCAACAGCTTAATCTGGTTCAAGGTCAGTTGGCATTCATCTGTATCTCCTCCCCGGTCGTGCCTGAAAATAGGCAGGATTTGTCTAGTGCACTTACCCGGCAACAAAAACTAAATAAATAAATAAACAATGCCTACCTAATATTGTCATGTTTTCCTTTGTTACCAGTGAATGTCCCTGTCCTAGTGTTTCATTTATTCCTTAGGTTAAACGTGTTACTGTTATTGTACCCTCTTACCTGCTTTGTAATATTTGTATGCTGACTGCCTGGAGACACTTGCAATGTAACCTGATACTTGTATTGTTTCCTGACTATGTTATCTTTTGACGTGGAATCTCTGCTCGAGATTTCAAGAAAGAAAGAGTGAAAACTCACATCACTCAAATCCATAAGCTAACTAAAACTAAATTCACAAAGTCTTCTGGTTTTCCCCAGCTTTGGAATGCCCCATTTTCCCTTCCTTCCCCACCTGTACCTGGCTTCAGACCAGCAAGACTCAAGCTAAGTGTTGCACCACCCTTCATCTCAGATTGGTCTCTGGGACCTGCTTTTCCTGCAGGACTAGCACTGATACCTCCACCTCCTCCCATCAGCCCTGATTCAGCTGAGGATGGTGCAGCATTAGGAATAGCTAATAGCATGGTACATTAGTGGCTATCATGGGTTACTACCGGGTCTAAAGCAAAGAAGAGCTGATGCTGCTTTGGGAAAACATCCTTGTATATAATGGTCTGCTACAAACCCAGAAAATGTAGAAATCTCTCCCATGGAGAGGTGCAGAACATTTGTCTGGTATGGCATGCAACCGCAGTCTTCAGCAAGTCAGATTGGATCATTGCTTTTAGTTGTTCTGAATAAAACTTGTTTTATGAAGTGTAAATAAAAGTTACATTTTGAAAACTAATACACTTGGTGGCTTCTTTTGAAATCAAATAAAATTATTGCTAATACATTTTTACTGTGATGATGGTAGGAATGTTACAAAACAAAATACAATCTGGGTTTTGAGTATTATTACTGCTAAATTTCAGTATGGTTTGAGTCAACTTGACTTGTAATCTTAACTTTTTCTGTATTTAAATAAAACCTTGATGATGGTGGGGTGGGAAGAAATACCTGTTACTGACAGCAGCACTAATGGGAGTGAGTGGACACTGCTCAGCACGTCCTTATGTCACAAGCAACAGAAGAGGACACAATCGCAGCCGGTTTCTGCGGGAAAATATCTTGAAGAGCTATTCTGGGAATCTCTTGAGATGTTTCTAGGTAGATCCATTAGGCAACTGCAGAAGATACATTCATCCCCTTACTTGGCACAACTGGCTGTGAGATACATCAGTTGCTCCCACATGAGTGTGCCACCTGAGAGGACATTTAGTACAGCTGGTGATGTTGTTGAGCCTCATCATTCAACACTAGACCCTGAAAACATCCAACAGCTTGTTTTCATCCAACTTAACTTGTCATTACTTGAATACAAATATGAGTTACCCCATGAAATAGAAATATAGTCTTTCAAGTCTGCTTTTGTTGATTGTTTTTTTCGTGAAGTTAACCTGTGTATTCCTCTTTTGCTTCCTTCCTGCAGTGTTTAATGTGTATCTTCATTATAATATAATTAAATACATTAACTTTTTCTGAACCAGATGTAACTTCTCTTCTAGTTGTTCTAATACATGTTATTATCATGTATGTTAGAAACAGGAAGGACGTTGAACAAAACACAGTTATGGTAGCCCTAAGGTAAATCAGAATCCAGTGGGTACTTGCTTCTCACATTGTGACTTCATAGCAATGAGGTTTTGAAACTGGGTGCACGGCACAGTGCACACTCTGCTTTTACATAAAGCCTACAAAATAAAACATTTCCCAACTCTTCTTGCTTCCCACATAGCCCCAATGTTTTACTAATATGGCTTGATTAGGGACTGTTTTTGCTGCTTTCATCATCTTGCTATCCCTTTGTAATTATTCATCTCACAAATAAAAAGGCTGCCTGCTTTCTTTGCTATTTTAAAATCCTGTCATTTCATTTCTTTTTCACACATCCACTTTGCCTACCACCTTACTCTGGGTACAGTGGCAGTCCCACAGGGACACGGTCTGTGTCCCCACTTCTCAAGAGGAGAGCCATCCATGGATGTTCAATCCTCTCTCCCTGGCTGGTCCCCAGTGACCAAGGTCCATTCAGAAACTCGGTTCATCAGAGAAATTAGCAGCACTGACGGTGCTGTAGTGCTCACGGGTTGGCTCTTCTTTTCATTTTTAGAAACCAAAACATTGTGGTTCGTATTTTTATCTATTATTTTCCCCCTGTTGTCCACCAGGGACATATCCTGTAATCAGATAGGAGGTACCCTCAAAACAGACAGGGATATACTCTATACCCTGTCCTTTAATCAGACAGGAATGGAATATACTCTGTTCAGACTCTGTGAGCCATCATTGAGACAGCAGGGAGTTTTTCGTCAGGCCCATTATACCAAACAATATCCACCAGCTCAGCTCCTCCTGAACCTGGCCCATCGGGATGGCCGCACAACTGAAAAATCTGACAGCCATGTTGGTCTCCCAAGTGAGTTGGGATCCCTGCAAGGAGACCAGCATGGTGCTTATAAAAATATTCTGTGAGGTCTTGCCCTTGCCCTCTTTGAAAATGCATTTGTTTATTGAATATTGTTCAACAGGTAGACCCTCTGAGACTAAGAGTCCCTTTTCAGGGCAACCTGGGATAAAATACTGTACATAGAGGCATATCAGCAGAGACTCAATACATTCAGACATCACTGAATTACAATGGGTTATATACATTAGTGACTCAACAGCAGAGTTACATACATTCACTGTTGATTAGATAAGTACAGCAATGGTCTGGCAAATCATGCAAGCAGGTGATTGAGCATACTAGGTACAAAGGAAGCAGATTGAAACAAGTGCAGACATTTGCAACAGTAAATAACGTGATCTGAAAAATATAAAAGAGCCACAAAAGCAAGCTGTGTGTGTAGTGTGTAGTATGCCACATGTTATCACTGTGTGTGCATGGGATAAATTATTACAACTAAGAAAGGATAACAAAATGATGACACAGTAAACACTCCCGTAAACAGCTCTATCAGTGAAACATTGGGGTTATGTGTGGTTTTAATGGAACAAATTAGCAACTTGATATTGGAAATGTTCCGTATTTTATGGGTTTGTGCGAATTGCAGCTGTGACTGAGTGAATAGTCTCTTCATGCTACTACACCAAAATAAATCATCTTTATCATTATGCCAAAATAAGGAGGATTTGCACCAGGGCTGTGACTGATTCTTGGTAAACAAAGTTAGCAAGTGCAACACAGGAATTACCTGGGTGCTATAACGGAGGCTAGACCCAACACAAGTACAGTCAAAGAAAGGCATTAGCACGCCAAACCAGTAAGGACTCCTGGAAGCCAGGCTAATACAAACAAACTTATTTATTCAAAATGCTCCACAGTCACTCTTTTCCTAGTGCTTCAGCCCTCCAAATGGGCCTTCATCAGGGTGTGTCCAAGGTATTCAGTGACATACCTTCACCAGATGATGTTAAAGTGATACATACATCATTAAAAATAAGAATGGAAAAAAGGTTACAAACTAAGTATTGTATGTATATAAATGAATCAATCATCTCCAGTAACACAACGTATCATGGTATCAGGCATGAGTACCTTAAGAAAAGAGGAAATAGAAAATTGAAAATATAGTGATAACTTTTTCACCCAAGAAAGAAAGGTGGGAGGTCAAAAGGTCAAGATTTGAATAAAGAAGGGGAAGGGAGTGAAGGGGAGAAAAAGTGTACAAAGTGTACCAGAATATATAATAGGTATAGAAAAGGAGACCTATAGTAAAAATGATAGGTGAAGTAGAGGAAGAAAAAGATGGTGCGTTGCAGGAAGGGGGAGAAGAGTGAGGGAAGGAATGGGTACCCAGATACTCAGATTAAATGTATGTAAAAGACTAGTTATTGCTGGTCCCTGAGGTGATTTGAGTCAGATAGGTCACAGATTACTTTTGTTATTATTTAAGTTTTCTCATTTTGAGTGGATTTCTTAGTGCATAATCTCAATTACCATAAATCTTGAAAATCCCCACTCCTGGGGTATTTCCACTACTGTGAGCTTCATGACCGCAAGAGAACAAAGATAACATTTATCAAATAAATCTCTAATATTACAAAACACATTAAAAGACAAACAATAACGAAACACAGCTGGAAAGCTGAAACTTCACACTGAGCAGTTATTACTTTAAATTCAGACATTCAAATGTTTAACCCATCCATGGACTGCTAGGGCTCCTTTATGTATGGTGTAACATCCACTTCTTCATTCAGTCCAAAAGGTTGTGCTGTGTTAAGTGACACAGTCCATCTTGTTCCTTTTGGTTAAGTCTATTTAACTTGTCACAAGCTCTTTCAAGTGGTGGGACTGTTTCTAATACCACGAATTTGATGTTTGGAGTGCTAATACCTTTTATTTTTACTGTGACTGTTTCTTGCTTGCAGAGCAGAAACAGACCTGGTCTAGTACATTTATTCTCACTTTTGGGGGGCACTTTCCTAGCTGTTCTCCTGAGAAACACTGAAAATCTAAATTATCACACAAAATGTGAAAAATATACCATCTCCTCTAGCTTGGGGTTTAGAAAAGGAACAAAACTGTCAGGATTTCTGCTTTTTGGCTATCTTTTTTTTTTGAAATTGCAATTTTCTCCCTCGTCCTGCCAGCCCTGACTCTTTGGGGCCACCAAGGAGACATCCTCCTGCCTCCCACTCTACCCACATCCGCCTCCGTGTCCCCATGGAGCCTTGGATTACCCGGGCAGGGACAAGGTGCCTAACACCCCGAGCTACTCACAGTTTCACGCCGGTCCGGTGGCAGCAGGGTGAGTGGGGCACATCGGAGGCACGCCCGGCAGCCCGCCTTCCCGGTCCTGGTAGGCATTATCCTCCGTGGTTTCCTCCCTAAGCTGTGTGTAGACCTCGACATCAAGGCACACGCTCGATCGCCAATAGCGTGCTCTGACTGCCCTTCCCTATAGGGCTTGTAGAACTCGAGCCTCCGGGCCGGGTCAGACAAGTTGCAGGCATTGGTTCCCCTTCCCGAGAGGGCGAGCTGTCATGGGATGCTCAAGCCACTCTGCCCGACCGCGCCCAACGACCTGAGTCTGCTCCCAAACCTGGGTCGCTACGCCACATGCCGGAAATCCAACCGGCCGCCCAGCTTTTGGCAATCTTAACAAGTGGATGGAATTAGATTGCTCTTTCTCAATAAATATTTGCAAGTAAGAAAGGATAGCAAAATGATGATGACTGTAACATTTCCCTTAACAAGCTATGTTGCTAAGCTGTGACTCATTGTTTTTGCATGAAGAGCAGAAACAGGCCTAATAGAACTAGATTTGTGTTTTACTTTTAGGGAAAAACACCCTAGCAGTTCTCCTGAGAAATCATGAAAATTATGACATAAATTACCCACCCTATCTTATGATTTAGAAAAGGAATAAAACTGTCAAGACTTCAGATTTCTTGCCTGATTGTGTATTGTGTACATTTTGTATTTCTCTGAGTAATGTCATATGTTATATGTTTAGATGTAACTAGATGTAACTAATTGAAATACAAACAGGACTATCTTGAGAACAGGATTGTATAATCCTAATGATTAGAATCTCCTGTATAAAATAAAGTTTTCATCATCATCATCATCAAGCTTCTGCGAGTTCTGGCTCTCATGACCTACCTTTAATGTACTTCCTAAGTGGCCTCTGATTGGGCAGGAAGTCCTGTACGATCTTGAAGTCTCATACATCTGTTGCAGGGGCGGAATATGAATACTTGGCAAATATTCAAAATAAGCTATTCTCACACCCCTAACAAACGACACAGTGTTTTAAAGCAGTAGGGAAGGCAAATAGAATGCCAGGGATGCATAGGCAGGGACATCAATAGTGTAAGAAGGAGGTGTTACTTTGCAATCATCAGAGTCCAGTGCAGTTCCCCACCAACTGTTCAAAAGAGCCTGCAGTTTTTAAAGTGTATATTTTCTTACTCACATTCTTGTCACTCCATGATTTTCAAAAGGGGTTTCTTAGTTTTCAAATGCCAGCCAGTATTTGTGAAAAGAGACCATTCAACAACGACAAGGTGAAACCTATGGATGGGTAACTACCGTAACATTTAAAATTATAACCCACTCATCTGAGCTGGAGTCCTCACTGCTTCCTTCAGTGTGAGACTCCTTCGCTTCCCATGTTCACTTCTGTAAAGAGAGCTATACTTTGAAGCTTGTGATTGGTGTGTGGGAGCTTGCTATTAGAGAGTCATACCTCTTCCAATTATTAATCACAGCAGAGGGTTAACAAGCTCTATCCCTGCTTATTCACCAAATTTAGTCACACTTCTTACAAATTCCTGCAGTTTCTATGAGTGTAGCTACTGGTTTGTGGCCTATATCAAAACAATCATTGGTGCCCAGTGCACTCTCACAGCTGCTCAAAAGAGTCTGCAGTTTTTAAAGTTTATATTTTCTGACTCACATTCTTGTCGTGTCACTATTTACAAGAGGGTCCCTTAGTTTTAGATGCTGGCTGATATTTGAAATAAGCCCATCCACCAATGACAAGATGAAACCTGTGGATGGGTAACTACTCAACACACCTGGTCAGTCTCTGCTTGTAATAATTCTTTAAGAGAATATTCTTGCTAATGTTTCATATGGGGTCAAGTAGGATGTTTGAATAAATACTGCTGACCCCTCCCATTTTATGAAGGTCCGCAGGATTCTTGTTTTTTTGATAGGACTATTGATGCCCTGCATGATATAGTAAACTGTCTTTGGCTCACCATTTGAAAACTATCCCAGATGTACCATAGACAACTCCCAGCCACATTTCATCTCCCACCTGCTCAGTGGAACCCATATCCCAGGAATGTGATGGCAAATCAGATAAAACAAACAGGAAGCACACTGCAAGCAACCAGCAGCCAGCTGTAACAAATTAAGAAAATTACAAGTGCAAACATAACAGAAGATTAGGCGTTACAAACTTGCAATTTCAAGGTGAGGCACCCATTTGCCACTCCTTAAATTGATGGCTGTTAACCAAGGAGTGGTGGATTAGTCCTGAAAGGACCACCTTGGGTGGGCAGAGGGAAGATCAAAAAGGGAAGGACAGTACCACTGAAAGAGAAGGATGAAGGATGGACTCAGGAAGGGAGGGCAAAGTAGGGGCAGGGAGAGACAAAGGTGGGAGAGCCATGTGAGCCAACACAGGAGCCCAGGGAACAAAACTCCTGACCTTGAGGCTACCATTGTGGAGGTGGCCTGGATCTCATGGCCATAACAGAATTACAGTGCACCGACAACCACAGTTGAGAGGTGGCCATACCAAGTTACAATATGTTTTGAAAAGATAGGGCGGAAGGAAAGAGGGTTGTTTTATATGTAAGGGAAGGTATAAAGGCTACAGAAATACAAGAACACAGCCAAGAAAAGGGGGCTGGAGGTTCTTGGGTTAGAGCAGAGACAGGGTCTGGGGCCTTTATATGAGTGGGGGTGCTGTACAACCCACCAACATGGGAGGAACTGGACAGGGTTTAGAGGAGGCCACAGGCAAAAGGCAAGAAAAGGGAAATAGTAACCATGGCTGGGTGACTTTAGTATGCTGGATGTGGACTGGAACATCCTGGCTGCAGCTACAACTGGGAGCAGGGTCATGTTAGATTCCTGCAGGGGGCATTTCTCAGGCAGGTGATTACAGATCCCACTAGGGAGGTGGCAGTGCTGGATCTGTTACTTATGAACAGGGACAGCATTTCAGATGTCACAGTGGATAACCCCTGGGTACTAGTGATCATTTATGGTATGCAGTATGGTTAGGCATATGGATTGGGCAGGAGAAAAACTCCTTATGATGAGTCCTGGAATTCAGGAGAGCAGATTTTAAAGAAATAGGAGACTGCTTTAGTAAATACCTTGAAGGGGACTGCCGGGGAGGAGGTGTGAAAATGTAATAGAATGAGGGAGAGAATGACTGAATTAATGGCAAGATGTATAAAGGTAATACGAAAGGAAAGAGGAGAAAGATGTCACTATGGTTCTCAAAGGAGGTGGCTAAGGCATTCAGGGAGAAAAAAGTGGCTTTCAAGAAGTGTAAGGAGACACAAATGGAGGCAGAAAGAAGATATAGCTATAGAAATAAAGGGAGGCAAGAAGGCGAGTAAGAAAAGCAAAGGCTCAGACTGAGGAAAGGATCACCCAGGAAGTCAGGAAGGGGACAAGACTTTCTTTAGGTGTGTGAGTGAAAAGAGGAAGGCAAGGGGTAGTACAGGAAAATCAGGAGACTGGGGGAGGGGACTATGCTGAAGAGGACCAAGAAAAAGCTAAACATTTAATTGACTACTTCTGCTCAGTCTTCATAGTGGAAGGGGGATGGACCAACATGCATTAGCAGGCACCGAGCACCAGAAGGAGGGGGAGAGGACACAAGTCCATTTACAAAACAGAGAGTCTGCCAGGTGGAAGCTGTAAAGGTAAACAAGGCAATGGGGAAGATCTCAGGTTGGCAAGGCAGTGTGACAGGGCAGTAGGCAAGATGAGTGGGGTGCATAGGTGCGGGATCTCTAGCAGGAGAAGGAAATGGGTTGCCCCAGTATCACTCCTCATGAGACTCCACCTGAGTACTGTATCTAGTTCTGGAGGTTGCACCTGTGGAGGACGTTGACAGGGTGGAATTGGTCCAGAAGAGGGCTACTAAAATGGTACAGGGATTGTATGAGAAACCATACAAGGAGAGGCTGTGTGAACTCAACATGTACTCCCTGGAGGAGAGGACAGCAAGAGGAGACATGACTGAGACCTGTAAATACTTTGTAGGTGAAACAGCAGGATGGGAGTTCTTTCACGTGAGGAAGAGCACCAGAACACATAGGCATGCTATGAAGCTTGAGGGGGAAGTTTAAGAGGGATGGAGAAATACTTCACAGAAAAGGTGGTGGACACCTAGAACAGACTGCCAGAAAAGGTGGTATGGGCGAAGACAGTGGGGAGTTTCAGACATGCGATCGATATGTGCATGGGTATAATAAATTAAGGTAAGAGAGGATGGAGGACACAATATAGTATGACGAAATAGAGTCCGGGGTGTAGTGTAAGGAGGGAAAATAGGGCAGACTAGATAAGCCTACTGGTCCTTTCCTGCCAACACATTCTATGTTTCTATGTTTCTCTCATTGGCAGTGCAGTGCAGCACACAGCTAGCCCACTCTGCAGCAGAAGATTGTCACAATGGCAAACATCCACCAAGGGAGGCAGAAAAGCAGAAGCAAATTACTCTCTCACCCATCCACAACCCATAACATCAACTACCAGGATATGATGCAGAACCACCCAAATATTTAGATATCCTATTGCTCATTACATAGAAACATAGAATTTGTTGGCAGATAAAGACTGCTTGGCTCACCCAGTCTGACCATTTTCCCATCCTACAGTATCACTGCAGACCCTACTTGATCTCTGGCTCTTTGTCCCTCCCACATTCCTTTTCACTGATTCCTTACACCTATTCCATGCTTTCTAGAACCCAAACATTGTTTTCTACCCCACCACCTTGGTTGGTAGGCTGTTCCTAGTATTCACCATTCTTCCCATGAAAGTACTTCCTTACATCTTCTATTGACTCTCCCACTCAAATTCATAGCATCTCCCTTTGCGGTTGAGCACATGGTGGGGGTGCACTGTACTCTCTTGATAAATGCCATATCCCAGTAACACACCTTATGAGAAATGTCTTTGAACTTGAACTTTGTGAATTAAACAAGGGTACAGATTGTTATACAGTAGAAGCCACTTAATCAGGAATCTGCTTTATTGGGACATTCCCTCCGGGACTGATTAAGTGGTAAATTAATTTCTGGCATGCCCGTCCCTTTAATATGGATGGGGATGCCTAGTATTGGGATGATTCAGTCCCATTCAGAGTCCCATTCACTGGCTTTTGTGACTGTCCTCAGCCCTTCAGCCTACCTACTGCTGCCATTAGCGAATGCTGAGCAAGTGTGACTAGCATGAATAGTGCTGATCAGTGTTGTCGATGACAGTCCTACTTGCCCAGTCCTTGCTGTCTCAACCACTACCCCTCTCCCCACAGTTTTACTCATGACTCAAAGCTGTCTGGCTGTTTGCTGATTTCTCTCTAGTGCCCTGGCTCGTCTCCCCTTGTCTAGTGCAATGAAATGGCTCTCATTTCTCTCTAGTGCTCCAAATTTCATAGTGTCATCTGATCACCTCTATCCACGCTCTCTGTCTCTTTTTTAATGTTGCTGTTTGGTCTTCCGTTGCCACCTTCACCTGTTATCAGGCTCCTGCCACTCTCCCAACCCATCAACCTTCTCTCCACCATCGAGATGGTGGGATCCACAAGGAACAGGGTCTGAGAGAGATGAAGGCCATCACATACAGCTACAGAGAGACATATAGCTTCCATGATTTTCTCCCATCCTCCCAGAGCAACAGCATGCATGTACTGCTGGAAACTGAGTGCTCCTTCCACCCTCCCATGTTACATCAGCCCCAACTCTGCTGTGATACATGGCCTCCACCAGGTGTCAGATGAAATGAGGAACTCTACCTCCCCAATCCGGAGATGAGAGCAGTCCAACGCCACTACCATTGTCTCTCGTTGCTCCCCTGCTGACCCCCAGCAGCCTGAGCTCATTCCCAAACTTGGATCAATAGCGTAATGCAAGATATGGTATCCAGCATGTCAAACCTCAGCACCACCAGGCCGTCTCTCTTAACTTTGCATGCTCACAACAGCAAAAACAATGTTTGGACTTACACTCCCCATCCCCAATCTCCTGACAAAACAACAACAGCTTCTCATCCTGTCTCTAGTGCAGGCTGAACATCATAGCTCTTACTGTCATGGCATGGTGAAACTACGTGACTGCACACCATGACAAGTTTGTTAACTTATGCAGGCTGCTCTGACCTTGTTAAAAAGAACTTTGTTAACTGAAGAGTAAAGCAAACTTTGTGAGGCTGGCATGATAGTGCAATCAAGAGCAGTTAATGGTAGTAAGGGAGTTTCAGTGAGTGTGACTTGCTGTTCTTATGGCAACATTTTGAAAATTTTGACTTTAGTTTTCTGTTGACTGATTTTTACAGTGATCATAATTTTATTTATTGAATTAGAGGTAAAACAAATTAAGGTGATACCTCTTATATTTTCTTTAGGTTCCTCAAGAATTGTGATTACCTGGAATTTATAAATGATTGGTAGTATATAGAGTGAGACTGTTTGAAATAAATTCCCTATATAAATGCGAGGGTGCTACTTTGTTTTGGAACTCCAGTTAATTTTTGTAAGCATCTCCTTATAAAATATAAAAAAAAACACATTCTTCCCTTTGGTTTTCTCATTACTAAAGAAACTGAGGAGTAACAAAGTTTGCGAAAATTATAGAAGACAAAGAAATATCTATGTTACTAAGACAAGGCATACAGAAAAATTACTTTAAAACAGTTACCTCTGAGGCACGAATGACCTACAAAATGTCTCCATAAAAACATCTTAATAGTAAATCCAATGCACAGCCCAGTGTTAGAATTGCATTGGCAGATGAAGGGTTCATTGCAGAAGACATCCTGCTTGATAAGTTTATTAATTATTTTGTAACCTCTGGTAGCTACTTTGGTGACAAGGACAACTCCATAGCCAAATCTAACTCTTGTGAGTAATCTCTTTGCCTTGCAGAGGTGCCACCCTATGGAATTCTGGAACTTCCTCAGCTTGAGTGGTAACAACAGCTGTGGCCCTGATAACTTATCTCCTGAACTGCTAACATTAGTGGCCCATCAGATCGTCATCCTTTTCATATTTGTTTAACTGGTCCCTTTCCAGCAGCAGATCCTGGTAGCTTGGAAGCTAGCCGGAATGATTCCATTTATTAAAGGAGCTAGCCTAGCAAAATAACCAACTATTAACCCATTTCACTGTTATTAGTGATTTTGAAGGTACTGGAGATGCTTTTTAAACAATTGCAGCCTTTTTGGAGGAATGCTGTGTCTGCCTTTTCTGGTGGTTGTTCAAGTGATCGTTACACATCCCATGGCACTTCTCGAAAAGACTAGGGAAAGTTCCCTGCCAGTGCTCTGGGCAAATTCTCCTCCTCCCCCATTCACTAAAAGACCACCAACAGCTCAACCTGACTCAGTATACCAGTTTGCATCTGTATCCCCCCTTTCTCTCGGGACAAGATCTAAGTTGGGAACTGAAGAAGCAACATGCTTGAGACAGTCAAGCAGCTGTCTGAGTAGTTTCGCGAGAGGAACTGTGGAAAGGCCTGAGTTTTGACCTGCCCGTCTGCCTGCTGTCCCTTAGAGGGAAAATAGAGTTTATTCAGACTGAATCTGAGTTGTGAGACTATTTAAGTCACTGGACTGTGACCAGGCTTTAACCTGAAGAAGACTGAAGATTTGCTGAATGCAATCAGCCTTTCAGGATTTCTAGCTGCTTTGAATCCCTGGTTTGTGCAAAGTCTTTGCCATCGTGACGGAGGAGCGGTTGCCTGGTACAGTAGAATTTCCTTACAAGGCCCCAATCAGCTGCAATGTTCCTGGCTAGCCCACCATTCTCCATCTGAATATCCAGAGTGTGTGACTGTTTATGGACCCTGAAGTGCATGCATAACTGTTTGATTGATAGAGCCTTTAAGCAAATTAACCTGATTACGCCTTCCTTGTTCAAGCCCTTAAATAAATCAGATGTAACTCTTTTTGCATTTACCTGACTATGGTTCCAGTTTGTGCAAAAGAGTACTGTACTGCTGTTATTTGCTGTGTATAACCTTGTTTTGGGGGTCCCCAGGGCCAGGCCAGAGAAAAGCCCTGGTGGTAAGTGCAAACAGTGTGGGTACTTGTGTGGTGTAGCAGGGTATTGTGAAAGTGAATATTGTGTATTGTTCTGGCCACTAGTAAGGAAATAGGGGTTACAGTGTCCTGGAGGGCTGTGTCCAGGTTAGCTTGACCACTATCAACCTGACCTCCAGGTGGAGGCACCTGTTTCTGAACTCAGGCCCCTTAACCTGCTACTAGCCAAGCAGGCAGGGTAGTAGCTCTTGGGATAGTGCCACCTAGGGGTTACACTGGGATATGATGATCCTGGGGTTCAGGTTATTCAGAAAGGCTAGGGCTAAGAGGAATGGGGGGAGGGTGATCTATGTAAGGAGGGATAAAGTGCGAAAGCGAGGAAGGGAGGGGAAGACAGAAGCACTATGGATGCAGTTCCAAGATGCAAAGACACTGAAGATAGAGGTGGTGTACAGGCCACCAGCTTAGGGAGTGACCTGGATAGGGAATTAGCTAAACAAATTAGGAAGGTCTGCAGGAAGGGAGCACAGTGGTGATGAGGGACTTCAATCTACCGGAGGTGGAGTGGGGCACCCCAGCCACCACGCGTGACAAGGGAATGGGTCCTGTTAGAAGCATTTCAAGACAGCTTCCTGATACAGCTGGTCCAGGGGCTGACTCAGTTAGAAAGGACTCGGACCTTGTACTGGATAACAGGGAAGCTGTAAGGAATCTGAAAGTGGAGGAACCACTAGTTGGGGTGACCACTATTCGTGTGGTTCATGCTCAACATAAGGAGGAAATAAGGGGCATGGGTACAAGGGTGATTGAGTTCAGAGGGCGGACTTTAAGAATATGGGGGTAAATTTTGGGCAGGCACCTGGCAGGTATGCAGCCATGCAGGGATGCAGATAAGAAATGGGACATCATAATGGAAGGGCTGACAGAGGCTATGGAGTCTTGCACTAGGAAGAAATGCAAGAAAGGAAGAGCAAAGAAACCTAGTTGGCTAACACAGATGGTTATAGAAGGGTGAGGGCCAAGAAGGCAGCATTTTGAAAGTACAGAAAATTGGGGAGGGTGAAGATAAGGATAAGTACATGGAGAAGTCTAGGGAGGTTACCAGACTGGTCAGGGCAGCCAAGGCATTGAGGGCGGAGACTGGTACGGGAATCAAAAGTGGAGAAAAAGACTTCTTCTGCTACATCGAGTGAGAGAAGAAGGAGCAAGGATCAGCTGGTGAGGATTAAGAAGGATGGGGTGGGTGGAGAAAGGGGTGGAGCAGGCAGAGGCACTGAACAAATTCTGCTGGTCTGTATTCACGCAGGAGAAGGGGGCAGATACCCCAGGTGAGGGTGGGTGGGTAGGGAGAGGAGATGACAGATGTAGGGATTACAGAGGCAGGGTACTAGAATGGGTTGAGGCCATTAGGGTGGACAAAGCACCTGGACCTGATGGCATCCACCCCAGAGTACTGAGGAGTTGGCAGAGGTCCTGGTGGGGCCACTGGCTGACCTGTTCAATACCTCCCTGGACACAGGATGTGTACCACAGGACTGGAGAATGGTCCATGTGGTGCCCATCCACAAAATGGCTCAAAGAATGAACCAGGGAACTACAGGCACATGAGTCTCTCATCAATCGTGGGAAAGCTCATAGAGACCATCCTAAAAGAGAGGCTAGTGAGTTTCTTGGAGGAAAATGGTCTCCAGGATGGTCAACAGCATGGGTTTATAGTGGGTAGATCCTGCCAGGCAAACCTTGTAGAGTACTATGACTGGGTGACAGCGGGAACTGGACAAGGGCCATGCAGTGGATGTCCTGTATTTAGACTTCAGCAAGGCCTTTGATTCAGTGCCACATGGGAGGTTGGGGGACTGGAATATGTGGGGAGGGACCAAAAATGGTGAAATGGATCACAAACTGGCTAAAGGGAATGCAGCAAAGGGTGGTGGTGGGAACTCTCATCACCGAGGGCAGTGACGAGTGGAGTACCACAGGGATCAGTGCTGGGACTATTTGGGGTTTTATTGTACATATCTCACATGGGATCCAGAGCAGGATCAGTCTGTTCGCAGATGATACCAAGATGGGAACCATGATTGATGATGCAGAGGGTGGAAGAGGTTGCAGGTGGACCTGACTAAGCTGCAGAAGTGGGCGGAAACATAGCAGTTGGGGTTCCACACCAAGAGGTGCAAGGTTCTGCACTTCAGATCCAGGAACCAGGAGGGTTTATCACTTGAATGGGGTACAGTTGGGAACTCCACAGAGGAGAAGGACCTAGGAGTAATCATTACGGGAGCATGAACAACTCTGCTCATTGCAGGAAGATGACAGCAGAAGCCAACAAAATGCTGAGGTGTATTGCAAGAGGGATCTCCAGAAGGAGGGAGGTTATCCTGCCCCTGTATAGGTCATTTGTTAGGCCCCACCTGGAGTACATGTGCAGTACTGGTGCCCATTCCTGAAGAAGGACATCAGATTGTTGGATGGGTGCAGCAAAGAGCCACAAAGATGAACCAGGGATTAGAGAGCAAACCCTATGAGGACAGGCTGGGGAGTTGAATATGTATTCGCTGGAGGAGAGGAGTGATGGGGATATGATTGAGACCTTTAAGTATCTGAAGGGGATAAACAAGACCAACACAGAAGGATTTTCCAGATGAGAAGGGGAAGGACACAAGAGGGCATGGACTGAGATTGGAGAGAAGTCTGCCGAGTGGTACTGAGGGTTGAGGCGCTGGATGCCACACTCGCACCACACTGGCGACCCGGGTTCGGGAGCAGACTAGGGTCACTGGGGGTCTGCCGGGGAGAAAGGCTGAGCATCCGATGACAGCTTGCCTTCTCGGGGAGGTGGGGATCCAGCCCAGGTGAGCAGTGACCTCTGGCGGGCTGGAGGTATGACAGCATCGGCTGCCTCGGGGTTTGATTGGTCATGGGCGAGGCCTGTGGACCAATCACCTCTAGGGCTCATCACGAGGGGAGGACATTGTGGATGTCTGCGCTGTGCCTTGACGTCATGGGCTTGCAACATCCTCACAGGGAAAATAGAAAATGCCCTCCAGAGTCAAGTAGATGGAGTGCCGAGCCAGGTCCCATATACCCGCCTGCCTGGCTGAACCTGGGGACTTTACAAGATTTCAAGGTTCAAGGGAGGGGTCCACCCCTGACCCCGGTGGGGATTAACTGCAGCACGATGGAGGACCCTGTTCTGACAGGTAAGGCAGGGTAGGGGCAGGCTTCATTACATCTCCTGAAGAGGCGACTCTGGATGGGAGAGGGAATAGGGGAGAAAAAGAAATTTCAAGAAAAAGATTGGAGGGAGAAGATTCAGGAAGGAGATGAGGAGAATTGTTTCACTGAAAGATGGTGGACAAATGGAACACCTTACAAGATGAGATGGTGTCCTGTAAGACAGTGGGCAGTTTCAAGAAGGGTTGGAACAGGGTAACGGAAGAGATACTGGGAATAGGGGCGGAGGGGGCAGCTGCAAGATGAGGTGCTAGCTGCACACTTGATAGACTGTGAGGCCTGTTTCTGCTGGCAATTTTGAATGTTCGTATGTCCATTTTCATTTCAGAATCAAAATAACTAATTTGAGCAATTTCAGGTCATGAGTATTACCAATAGAAAGTACATCTACTGATTAAAAGTATATGACATATGTGTTCATACCTTTTTTTTTGCTGTCACTTTTTCCTCCTGGCCACCTTTCTGCTCCCATGTCTTTCACATCCTATTGGGAATCCGGCACTGGCGCCTCTACTGCAGCCACATGTCAGCACCCTGTAACCTCTGGAGGCTTACCCGCAGTGGAGCAGCAGGGGCCCCCAACTCCCCACCCAACACAGATCCAGTTTCGGTGCCCCCATAAGCCTGGTGAACACACACAGACTGCCATCAAGCTGCTCGAGAGGTGCCATTTTTCACCGTTTTCTTGTTCCATGGAGCCTAGGGTGTGCAATGACACCGGGCGAGGGAAGAGTACATGCGTCCCCCATGCTCCCTCCAGGCATCTGCCCAAACTTCTCCCCAAGCTGTCATCCTGGTGTCTGTCCTCCAGCCTCCGCCAGGGCCACTGGGCAACCCACTAGTGAGACCCTCTCCCCAGAGAAGGAAAAACAGTCCTTCAAACACTCAATCCTTCTCCACTCCTGCCAACCCCGGTGGCCCATGCTCATTCCCAAACACAGGTCACTGGCATGGTGTAAGGCATTCAGTGCCTCAGCCCTCAGTGCCACCGGGCGGTATGTGTTCATACTTATAATATCGTAGGTGGGTGCTGGAATGTGCAGTGTGCAGATGTCCTAGTACACAGTGCTAAAATGTGCAGTGTGCAGATGTTCCAGTACACAGTGCTGGAATGTGCAGTAGGCAGATGTCCCAGCACACAGTGCCAGAATGTGCAGTGTGCAGATGTCCCAGTACACAGTGCTGGAATATGCAGTGTAGATGCCCCAGCACACAGTGCTGGAATGTGCAGTGTGCAGATGCCCCAGCACACAGTGCTGGAATGTGCATTGTGCAGATGCCTCAGTACACAGTGCTGGAATGTGCAGCGGTGCAGATGCCCCAGTGCACAGTGCTGAAATGTACAGTGTGCAGATGTCCCAGCACACAGTGCTGGAATGTGCAGTGTGCAGATGGCCCAGCACACAGTGACAGAATGTGCAGTGTGTAGATGTTCCAGCACATGGTGCTGGAATGTGCAGTGCACAGATGTCCCAGTACACAGTGCTGGAATGTGCAGTGCGCAGATGCCCCAGCACACAGTGACAGAATGTGTATTGTGCAGATGCCCAGCACACGGTGCTAGAATGGGCAGTGTGCAGATGCCTCAGTACACAGTGCTGGAATATGCAGTGTGCAGATACCCCAGCACACAGTGCTGGAATATGCAGTGTGCAGATGCCCAGCACACAGTGCTGGAATGTGCATTGTGCAGATGCCCCAGTACACAGTGCTGGAATGTGCAGTGTGCAGATGCCCCAGCACACAGTGCTGGAATGTGCAGTGTGCAGATGCCCCAGCACACAGTGCTGAATGTGCAGTGTGCAGATGGCCCAGCACACAGTGACAGAATGTGCAGTGTGCAGATGTTCCAGCACATGGTGCTGGAATGTGCAGTCTGAGATGTCCCAGTACACAGTGCTGGAATGTGCAGTGTGCAGATGCCCCAGCACACAGTGCTGGAATGTGCAGTGTGCAGATGCCTCAGTACACAGTGCTGGAATGTGCAGTGTACAGATGTCCCAGCACAGTGCCGAATGTGCAGTGTGCAGATGGCCCAGCACACAGTGCTGGAATGTGCAGCATGCAGATGTCCCAGCACACAGTGCTGGAATGTGCAATGTGCAGATGTCCCAGTACACAGTGCTGGAATGTGCAGCATGCAGATGCCCCAGCACACAGTGCTGGAACATGCAGTGTGCAGATGCCTCAGTACAGTGTTGGAATGTGCAGTGTGCAGATGCCCCAGTACACAGTGCTGGAACATGCAGTGTGCAGATGCCTCAGTACAGTGTTGGAATGTGCAGTGTGCAGATGCCCCAGTACACAGTGCTGGAATGTGCAGTGTGCAGATGCCCCAGTACACAGTGCTGGAATGTGCAGTGTGGATTCCCTTGTACACAGTGTTGGAATGTGCAGTGTGCAGATGTCCCAGTACACAGTGCTGGAATGTGCAGTGTGCAGATGTCCCAGTACACAGTGCTGGAATGTGCAGTGTGCAGATGCCTCAGTACACAGTGCTGGAATGTGCAGCATGCAGTGTGCAGATGTCCCAGTACACAGTGCTGGAATGTGCAGTGCAGATGCCCCAGCTCACAGTGCTGGAATGTGCATTGTGCAGATGCCCCAGCACACAGTGCTGGAATGTGCATGTGCAGATGCCTCAGTACACAGTGCTGGAATGTGCAGTGTGCAGGTGCCCCAGTACACAGTGCTGGAATGTGCAGTGTGCAGATGGCCCAGCACCTAGTGCTGGAATGTGTAGCATGCAGATGTCCCAGCACACAGTGCTGGAATGTGCAGTGTGCAGATGTTCAGTGTGCAGATGCCCCAGCACACAGTGCTGGAATGTACATTGTGCAGATGCCCCAGCACACAGTGTTGGAATGTGCAGTGTGCAGATGCCTCAGTATAGTGTTGGAATGTGCTGTGTGCAGATGTCCCAGTGTACAGTGCTGGAATGTGCAGTGTGCAGATGCCCCAGTACACAGTGCTGGAATGTGCAGTGTGCAGATGCCCCAGTACACAGTGCTGGAATGTGCAGTGTGCAGATTCCCTTGTACACAATGTTGGAATGTGCAGCGTGCAGATGTCCCAGTACACAGTGCTGGAATGTACAGTGTGCAAATGTCCCAGTACACAGTGCTGGAATGTGCAGTGTGCAGATGCCCCAGTACACAGTGTTGGAATGTGCAGTGCAGATGCCCCAGTACACAGTGCTGGAATGTGCAGTGTGCAGATTCCCTTGTACACAGTGTTGGAATGTGCAGTGTGCAGATGTCCCAGTACACAGTGCTGGAATGTGCAGCGTGCAGATGTCCCAGTATACAGTGCTGAAATGTGCAATGTGCAGATGGCCCAATACACAGTGCTGGAATGTGCAGTGTGCAGATGTCCCAGTACACAGTGCTGGAATGTGCAGTGTCAGTGTGCAGATGTCCCAGCACACAGTGCTGGAATGTGCAGTGTGCAGATGTCCCAGTACACAGTGCTGGAATGTGCAGTGTGCAGTGTGCAGATGTCCCAGCACACAGTGCTGGAATGTGCATGTGCAGATGTCCCAGTACACAGTGCTGGAATGTGCAGTGTGCAGATGTCCCAGTACACAGTGCTTTTGTAAACAGGCACTTTGAAAGGGAAAATGACTAGGCTCCACAGGGTTAAGAAAATTATTAAAGGGAACATCTGTGTTTGTTTGTGAAACTTGCATTTATCTGGTTGATCCTGCCATCCCTCCTTCCCACTGACATTAATACAAGTTCCAATCCAAGCAGCATCACAGAATCCCTTGTGGCTTACATCACATGCAGGAACAGTCGGAGAGTGAATTTGCCCAAACGTACCTTAGAGCTATTTACAGCCCCATTTTGCCAGACACTGTCCCACTGCCCTCCCAACACTAAGTAAAGGTCAGGCGACCCGCGCTTAGTCGTGGAGGGAAGCAGGGCAAGTGACTAGCAAAAGGAAACTATAGCGCTGAGACACTGTACATTCTGGACAAACTGACTCCATGCAGCTGATCCCTGGTTAGGTCATCAGCCGTGGAGGATTCTGGAATGCTGTGATACTGCCCAGGCTGCTGACTCACAGTAATATCGGAGTGGTGGGACAACAGGATCAAGAAGATAAATAATCAGTTTTACAACAAAATAAGTAACTATTTTAATTCTAGCACTCAGTGGAAATTGGGACAGCCCTGCACTTTGTGTGGGGCTTAGGAGCTGGATATTCACATTTTAAGTGTTTTGAGTATGTTTTGAATTTTGGTTCTATTTCAGTAAATTCAGCAAGTATTTAGAGCACAGTCTCATCCACATACACTTTCATTTTACACCCTTAATTGTGTTACGAATATTGGTGCCTATGCACAAACATGTATAAAAGTCGTGCTAAAACCATCAGAACCATAGTGTGAAGCAATCTGCATGCAATGCACCTGCAGTATGCAGTATGCACAAACAGCCACATAGGACATAGGAACCAGGAGGCAGGACAACAGTGGGTGTGTAGCGGGCCCGCACAGTACACACAGGCATTCCAAGGATCGTGGACCCTCCTCTTGACCCCACCATATAAGGACATGGGCACCACCCACGCAGTGGCATGGAAGTGAATACCATGCAGGAGAAGAATGCAGAGACAATGGCAGAGAGTGACAGAGGCTTGAAGGGTGTACCCACCACTGGCACAACCTGAGCGGGCAACCCATGCAGGTGGAGGCAGTGCCACAGCCGTGTCTGGACATGAAGCAGAGCACATCCCCATGCACTAAACTTGACCAGTGGCTAGGTGGCAATCATGGTCACTGACATACACATGCAATACAGCAAGATGTATGGGCACAATCACTGTCCACTGCCCTAAAGGTGAAGGCATGACTGTGGCTGGACACCTGTTTTAGTGAAAACTGCCAGTCCAGAGGCATGGACACTGTTGGCTATCAAGCACAAGTGGCAAAACATGCACACCACAGTGAAAAAGAAAGTTACTGCAGGTGCACGGGCATGCCAGGACACTGGAGGCCACCCAGCATAGATACCCAACTGACACCACTGGAGAGGATGGTGTCCACCGGGAAGTGGATGGTGTAGACACCATGGAAGGTACGATACATTGACAGGGCATGGGTACCATAGGGATGTCGCAGCATGCATGTACTAACAGCCGTGTGCTTCTCTCACTGAAACAGGCACTGATGGACACAAGACAGCTGGAGCAACACCGCACAGCCAGGACACACCAGCACTGCAGGTGGGATGCATTGAAACCAGGCAGGAGGAGGAAGGCACAGGTTAATTACTGGTGCACAAGCACCCCTGCAATGGGGGCGACAGCAAGGGACAACAGCTGGACTAACATCCCCATATCCCCCACAGGTACTGAGCTGGAGATGGAGTCACAGCAGGAATTAGACACAGACCGGGACAGCACACTGGTGGCCCTGGATGAGGGCACAGGAGACAGGCAAGGTGCTGAATGGAGGGTGCAGCATCTGTGTGCACCAGCACGCCCCAGGACAACAGGCATGGACAGGTGATCACGAAGTGGTCAGCAGCACTGCAGCTACTGCAACAGAATGGTCATGCTAGGATGGCATGGCAAGCAGAGGAAAGGTACCGACATGCCCTGTGGACTGTGGCGGTGAAGGCCTGTCGACACAGCCGATGGGACACATACAACCAGCATGCAGCCATACCTTCATGGTGGTACAGTACAGTGAGCTGCAGCTGGACAGACTGGAGGCACAGTGCCACAACACAGAAGTGCTGGTGGCCTTGACCAGCAGGGTGTGGGACATGAGGTGTGGGCTCGATCTGCTGGCAGACCTCCTTGAGAGGCTCATGGACCACCTGGTCAGAAGTGATGCACCACATGGATGGGCTGCCACACACTGCCTGTATGGTACACACCCACACAGGTGTCCCCAAGAGGCCCCAGAACAGGATGCAGACACACAACCATGGGACATGGACAGCACACAGGTGGATGTGCCACAGGTGCTGGCACAGCTGATATGCACTCTGCTGGTACACAGAGCATGGAGGTGCTGGGACATGCCACAGACACTACACAGGAGGACATGCATGCTCCCATGACTGCCACAGCCCTGAAACCGAGGATGCCATTGAGGGCCAGCACACTGTGTAGTCCCACACTTACTGGCACCAGTGGGACGCCCCCATCCACATACACCAGTCAGAAGACCGTGCATGGTCCTCAGCACACCTACAGGTGAAGCCCTATGACCCACAAGGAAGTAACACTGCACAAGAACCACTCTCCAGACATGTAATAAAACTAGCACGTTGTGTACATACCCTGTCCCCACTGTAGGTTCCATGTTGCTACAGTGACCTCCCCAATCACAACACCCTCCACAGCGACGGACACACAGCGACATCCCCAACACCGGCGTGACCCAACGATGACTGGCAACACCATGACAGCGACAGCGACCAACACCACTGGACAGATCAATGCATGGGGGCTGTGCAGCCCCATCATGAGAGGGCTGTGCCCCTTCACCCACTTTATATATCTAACCCCATGTCACACAGACAGTGGAGTTAGATACATATCACCCATCGCCACAAGGTCCATCACTGGTGAGCTGCTGTGGGGCCATCGCTGTGCTGATGGTATATGGCCCACTGCACCTGCCACACACCCTGTGCCACTATGATGCAGCTCCTGCCACACATCCCGCATGGCATACACCACCACACATTGGAAGCCATAACACATGCTGCTGTGTGAACAGTGGCCACCCCAATGCAGCACCTCTGTCATGGCCCCCACTACATGTCACCTGACATGCCACACCCACCTCACCACAGAGCTGCCAATGCCATGAGCCACATGCCTACCCATGTTGGACATGCATGCCCCATGACTGCCCCTCCCAGATGGGTGCACTCAGTGCTTGGTGTCATTATTGTGCACCCACCACGCACTATGGCCGGGCACACACACCATTATGCATTGATGTCCACAATAGCAGCATACACTGATGCCCACATGTTGAGGACACACATACAGCAGTGCCACTACACATGACGTGTCAGTCCTGTAGCTGTGCCTGTTTACACTCTACTGCTGGAATGTGCCTGTACAAGGGCACCGCATGCCGCATGGCCACCCACTGTCTCTTGCCCCTGCACAGATCCCCGCCTTTCCACCTCTGGTGGTGGCCCCTGCTGGTGGTCCTCCAGCATGGGCACATTGTGTTGCAGTGCCAATTATGGAGCATAGCACACGTGGTAGAACACTCTGGTACACCTTCCTGGTACAGCATCATTGTCCCCCAGTATGGTCCCGTACCAGAAACTCATCTTCAATAGCCTGATGTTATGTTTCTTCCTGTGGGCATGGTTGCAGGCCTACTCTGCTGCACTATTCAGTACCAGGAATGATGTCATCAGGTACAGCTGCATGGGTAACTGCTGTCACCTGTGCAGGGGACGAGAATAATGTCACTGATGTTTTATGCAGCAGTATGGGTTGCAGTGCCACTCGGTGCCACCCCTACACTCACCAACAGCCATCCGTCCAGCTGACCAGCCGTGGCAGGGCTCTGACTTGTGATGTGTCTAGTATGTATGCATCGTGGCATACGCTGGGATACTAGCACATACATTCGTGAACATACCACCTGCATCACACATCACCTGACAGTTCACACTGTGCAACCCCTTTCTGTTCCTGTATACCTGCTCCTGCACAGACAGTGACAGTATGCCAATGTGGGTGCAGTCTATTGTGCCGCGCACATTTGGGGCATACCATGCATGGCATAGAAGACCTGTTTCATGGCTCGTGACATCAGTGTCCACCATCGGGAACCTAATGTGCACCTGCTCATATGCCACCAGGTGTCCATCACCCGCGCACTCGTCCGCAACAAGGAGGACTGACATACACCCACGGCATCACCAGTCACATGCTGGAATGACCATGTAGCATAGTATGATAGGGCGCATTACCTTGGTCTCCACTGTCATTGCCCTGGATCGTCATGTCCATGGTGCAGTGTCGGCGTGGACCATGTCACACAGCTGAGCGATCATGGCCCAGGGAAACCTGAATCTTTCAATGCTGTGTGTGTCTCGCTTGGCCACATCCAACCATGGTCTGAAGACCCTGGGCCATGGACCTGCATGCCTCCACTGCTCCATCTCCACGTTGAGCAGGTTCACGCTCATCAGTAGCCCAGGACGCATCCTCCCCACTACTACGGTTCCCTGACTACCTGTGCACATACCACCACATCCCTTTATCTGTCCCGACTCACCTGTGTTTACCTTTAAGTGGGCGTGTCAGGGACCCGCATGCTGACATTACCTGTGCAGGTGTCACATGCACACACCGCACTGTGGTGGGTGCTGTAGTGCTGGCTGCTGCAGTGGGGAGCACTGCAATGGCTGAGCCACAAGTTACTTATGTGGGATGTACCCCAACAGACTTTGGAGAGTGTCCGAGACACCTACACTGACCAACACAGTGGCGGTACCTTGTGGGGGCTGTAAGGACATCTTCAGGTATGTACTTCACCTGCAGGGAGTGCTGTGGGGCTATGTGGGTGTGGTCACTGTCCATGGTGCTAACTATTTGTTCCTTTCTCGTCCTCACAGGATCACCTAGGCCTGCCACACAAGCTTGAACTGTCCAGGGTGGAGCAGCCAGATGGGGCACTGTGTGTTGTGTGGACACTGCCGCAGCGGAGGCAGTGGTAGCTGGGTAATACAGGATATATATCCCTGAGGGTGGTCAATGACGACATCATCTACAAGTCGGACACGTGTGATGTAGTATGTGGTGGTGCCACTGAAGGTGGGGTCAGCATACTGTGTCACGCCTCTTTGTGCACCCTTGCCATGGTAGTCAGAGTTCCACTCCCTTTCCATGCAGATAGTCATTGTGTTGTGTTTCCCTTTCAATGCTACAGAGGACCCTTCCACTGACTTGTACTGCTGCCACTCAGCAGTACCGACTCCTTGACATCCAGCGACAGTGAGGAAAGCCAGGAGGATGATGCCTGATTGGACATGTGCCACTGGTTGGGCCATGAGTAATACCACCTGAGCCACGCTGTACCCGCATGGGTGAGACATCTGTGCATTGGGTGTTGGGGCCTTGCATTTTATTTGCTTACTGTGTTTTTACTCTTGTTGCCTATTTTTCTTGTTGTCATGCTACTGTGTAGCTGACACGTGCACTGTTTGCATTTTGCACAGAAAAGCTTTTCTAAACATTTACCTGTGTGTTTACTGTGTCCTGCACAGTGGGTGGCAGATTTGGGTGGTTTGGTGGTTCCTGGGGGTGGTAGAGGTGAAGGCTTCCCAGGTAGGGCATCCTGGGAGTATAATGGAGGTATCATGGGAGTAGGCAGCATGGGGGCCAATCGGGTGTCCGGCATGTGAGCCATATGTGACTCAGCAGGTGTTCCTTACAGGGTCACCTGTTGGTGGATGTTGTGTGTTGCTGGAGGGGCACTATGCTGTGGGTGGCATGCATGCCCATGGGCCACTGTGCACCATCCCCATGTTGCATGTCAGATCCATTGTGCTATGTCCCTTCTGTGTGCCACTGATTCTGCTTCTCATGGCAGTGCCTTGGCCATGCCATACCACTGCATGATGGTGCACCTGGGGGCATTCTAGGTCTGGGGGTCCACCAGTGACTGCAGGTGTCTGCATCCCTCTGCAGGGTGTGCTTCATGCAGCCTTGTATGGGGTACCATGGCAAGTAAGTGTTGTCACTGGTGGCATCGTCCGTGCCCTTGTGGGGTTTCCCATTTATATATGTGCAATGTCCTTCACTGCCAGTTGCCCATGTCCAGCCCTGTACACATTGCTCTATACATCACACATGGCGTGTTTGTCTGGCCAGACAATGGGGCTGGTGTGCATGGTGTGGGGTCAGTCTTGCCGGTTCTGGTCATCCTGACCAGCTTCGTCCACTACTGCACTCGGCTTGCATGCCCCAATCACATGTTCTCCCGTGTGTTCACCTTGTGTGCTTCAGAACATGTGCACTGGTGCATGTCGTGTCTGGGATGGACAGGTGTGGTTGTTACTGTTATGGGGTCAGTGCTGGCCATGCAGCCCTGTGTGCTTGGCTGTCAGCCACACTGTGCAGACATCTACAGCAGCCCTCCACCTGCCGTAAGTGTACATGCCTACCACCACGTGCTGGCTGTAGGTAGCAATTGTCATGCATGCATGCATGGTGTTGATGTGTCGACATTACGGACACCCTCCCGCATACCTGCCACATGTAATGGTCGTGGTGCTGTACTCGGGTTGCCTGCATGGGCTTCCATGCATGCTCCATGCATGCCACGCCCGGTGTGCCATGTGTGAGGTTCTTGCATAGGCACCCACGCTGCTCTCCACTCACCCTTGCACACGCTGGCGCTGCCGTCATGCATAGAGCCCAATGTGGTCAGGATTTTCAAAAGGATCCATCCAAAATGTGTCCACCAACATTTATTTATTTATTTAACAGACTTTGGATTACAACCTTTGAGTCAGGGTCTCATTTACAAAAGCTTTAGGCAGAAAAACAAACATAAACACTTAATACATATGGACATAGAATGGCAGCTAAAGGTTACAGTTTTTCAGTTATACAATATTGCAGAATCAAGATCACAATACATTGCATTGAATGTGTTACCGAGAGCTGTATTTTACAGTTTTCAAGAGAACAATAAGTTTGCGAAAAAGGGAGGGAGTAACAGGTTTGATATTTTACAGAGAAGTAGAGAATTAGATATATTGAGAGTGCAGTCAAAGGAGGTATTATTAATAGGTAATGTTTGGCAGCACTATCGGTAGGAGCTCAGTGGCGGGTGGTCCCGTAAGATGATAGATAGATGACCCAGCACTAGCTGGTACATTGGCAGCGCCGTGAAGTGAGAATGTGCTCTTTGAGGGCTGACTTGAAAGGTACTAATTTGGAGATGGAGGAGACATCAGAGGGAGTTTGTTGTACCAGGCTGGGGCCCTGTGTGGGAATGACCTATGGGCTAAGGAGGTTCTAACCCTCGGGATGGAGCACACCTGTCAGTTGGCAGTGCAGGTGTTCATTAAGGTGTGGGAGGATAGGAGTGAGGCAGAAACCCCCAAGGGGTAAGCCCTAGTGTATTTTCTTTGTGAGGAGGCATGTTTGATAAAATAGCCTTTCATCCAGGGTGAGGAGATTTGTCAGGGCATATAGGGTACAAGTTGTCTGCCCGGAGAGGAGTCTGCACACTTAGTTTATGGCCAGGTGGATTTTGTTAAGGGCTTTGTGGTTAGCAGCGAGTAGATAGTGAACCCATAATTGACTAGGGAGAGGTGAGGAGGTGACAGCCAGATTAAGGGCTTCTGGGGGTAGGCAATCCTTGTGCTGATACAATAAGCCTATCACGGACATTTATGGCTGATGATAGAGTGTCAATGTATGAATGGAAGGAGAGGCTGGAATTAAATGTAAGACCCAAGTATTTATACGTATGGACCTGTTCTAGAGGGAGGAAGGAGAGAGTGGGAGAGGATTGTAAGCTGTACATTCTTGGCCTTATTCTGTTGGTGGGCAAAGAGTATGGTATTTGTCTTTTTACACTGACCACAAGTCTTTGGTCTGTGAACTAGTTTTCAATCTGGTTAAATGCATGTTGGAGGGAGGGCTGCTATACTGTGGGATCTGGGTGCGAGGCAAAAAGAACCGTGTCATCCACATAGAGTAGTAGGTTGTCAGAGCAGGAATTGGGCAAGGTGTTTAGGTAGGTGCTGAATAATAGAGGGTCGAGGATGGAGCCCTGGGGAACCCCAGAGCAGACTAGCAGGGTGGTTGTGAGGGTGTTGTTTATTTTGACACGCTGGATCAAGCTGTGAGGTAACTGGTAAACCAGGAGACAGGTCCTTGGGACAGACCTATGTGGTGGAGTGTGCTTAGAGTAAGGGGTGGGAGACTGTATCAAAGGCCTTGACATTGGGTCGATGAAGACAGCTCCAGCTAGGTGTTTTCTATCCAGGGCAGAATGAATAAAATTAGAGAATTCAGTGAGAGCCATAGTTGTACTGTGCCCAGATCTGAAGCCATGCTGCTCCCTGCAAAGTAGGTTATGAGCAAGCAGGTACTCAGTGAGTTGGGTGGCTATAATTTTTGAGGGCTTTCAAGAGTGGTGGAAGAATGGTTATGGGACTGGTAGTTATTGGGGAGTGCTGTCACCACTCTTCAGTATTGGGGTGACTGTGGCAGTCTTCCAGGCTAGCTGGAACTGCCCCAGACTTAGGGAGTGGTTAATGAGGTCAGTCAGTGGGGAGAGGACTGTATCTAGTACTAGATGTAGGATTCTCATATCAAAAGAATCTTTGCAATAGCAAGAACCACTAAGTGCTTTAATGAAATGAGGCCTTGCCTCATTCAGTGAGCGATCACCCTGAGATGGAAGGGGATGCAGGGTGTTAGGGGGCGGGTTGCAGGAGTGGGGTCAAGAAGTTATTTGGAGCACTGCACCAAGATCAGAGAATGATGAGTTGAGGCAGTTGGTGATGGCCAGCGGTCGGTGGTGGTGGACATTGCTGACAGTTAGTGGGGGGCAGGATTTGCCATTGAGTTCCTTGATATTGTCCCAGAACAACCGAGCACTCCCCAGGAGGAGGCAAGGGGTAATTTTGTAGTAGCCTGATTTGGCCTGTTTATGGCCTAAGTGCATCTGTTTGAGCCACTTTATAGGCTTCAGCCTGTCTGCCTGCATGCCAGATGTGACTGCTTTATGCCAGAGATAATCTCTGTGCTTTAGCTGTTGGTGCAGTGCAGGCATGACCCAGGGGCACATGCTTGGATTGCACTTTGCTAGTGGGCATAGATGTCATGCTTTTAGTAAAAGAACAGGTGAAATAATCAAGGGCTTCATCTATAGTAGGGGCCAGAAGATGGGGACCAGTCCCATTAAGTTAAGTATTTTCTTAGTTTTACGAGGCCTCCAGGTTGGAGATGACGCTGGGCAATATAGTTTGGTTTGAGTTTCATGGAAGACACGAGCAGGAAAAGAGTATTGGTGAGTGATCGCTTAGGGAGTCCGGAAGACCACCAGGTCAGAGATTCTGTGGGGGCGGTTGGTGAGGAGAAGGTCGATCAGGGTGCTAGAGCCATTAGTGGGGTTCACCCTGGCAGGTTGGCTGACCCAGCTGGGTCAGGTCCAGTGCAACAAAGGTGTCATGGCGTAGGAAGTCAGACTGGCAAGCCAGTTCTTATTAAAGTCTCCAACTATGATGTGTTCCGTTTGGGGGAAGCCGGAGATGTAGTTAGCAAGGATTGTATATGTAACCCCTGCAAATGGGGGTTCTCAAAAGTCTTCCAGGAGCTTGCCTGAATGCTCCTAGTCTGGGCAGTGTTCATGTTTAAGCTGTTTAAATGTGGTTCCAAGTGAGTGCTATTTGAGCCCAACGACTGTCTCTTTTAAGAGCTGTCTACTTGCAGACTTAATTAGTATGTATGGGGACTGTGTATTTAATGCTTGAACCCCTAAGCTGCTGTCAATTTGCTCCATTTCTGCTGTCGCCACATGTGCAGAGGGAGCCTTGTTGAAAGATATAACTATTTGCCAGAAATCATTTGGAGTTACTGAGAAAATGTAGTTTGTCTAACCTGTCTTCATTTCAGCATAAACTGTTTCAGTGTAGCTTTTCATTTTGGTCCTGAACTGCTGAAATGGACCAATCAATGGGGAGGGGTTCCTAAATGGAGCCTGTGGATGAATCGAACTTGGACTCTCAATTTTGAGCCTGCCACAAAGGGGATTGTATGGGCAGTGACTCTGGGAAATGTAGTTTTGACCTTGGCACCTTTTTTCACCAACAGAGGGAGTCTCATTGTGAGTGACAGCCAACCAGCCAGCAGAATGGTGTGGAGTTACAGGAAGTGGGTAAGCTAATGGAGACTATCCTGAAGGAGAGGCTGGTGGCCCTCCAGAGGCCAAAGGACTACAGGACAGCAGACAGCATGGCTTCACACGTGGCAGATCCTGCCAAACCAACCTGGTCGAGTTCTATGACTGGGTAACTAGGCAACTGGACAGGGGCCATGCAGTGGATGTCCTGTATCTGGACTTCAGTAAGGCATCATCTGACCATGCCACATGGAAGGCTGGAGAAGAAGTAGGCACAGGGCGGGTGCAAAGCTGGTGAGATGGGTAGGAAACTGGCTGCAGGGAAGGCAACAGAGGGTGGTGGTGGTGGGGAGCTCTCACACCCAAGGGCAGTGATGAGTGGTGTTCCACAGGGCTCGGTGTTGGGACCAGTGTTGTTTGGGATATTCATTGCAGACATATCATGGGACATCAAGAGCAAGATCAGTCTGTTTGCTGATGATACCAAGGTAGGCGCGGTGGGATGACCTAGGGGATGGCAGGGTTGCAGAATGATCTGGCAAAGCTTGAAACCTGGTCAGACACCTGCAACTGGCTTTAATGCCAAAAGTGCAAGGTGCTGCATTTTGGGATGAAGAACCCAAGGAGGAGTTACCAGCTAGGGGAGTGCAGCTAGCCCAGACAGAGGAGGAGAAGGATCTGTGTGCTTCATTACAGAGTCAATGAACAACTTGGCACAATGTAGGAAGGCAGCTGCAAAGGCCAACAAAATGCTGGGTTGTGTTGCAAGGGTATATCCTCAAGGAGGGAGGAGTTCTGCCACTGTATAGGTCATTAGTTAGACCACACCTGGAGTACTGCGGCAGTACTGGCGTCCGTATCTGAAGAGGGACATTGGTTACTGAGGGGTGCAGCGAGAGTGACAAAGATGATCAAGGGGCTGGGGGACTTATCATAAGGAGAGGGTTGAAGGAGCTGAACATGCACTCACTGGAGGAGGAGAGACAGGGTGACATGATTGAAACCTTTAAATACATGAAAGGAATAAACAAGACGGTACAGAGGGGCTGTTCAAAGTAAGGGAGGGAGGGCACCAGGGGCCATGATATGGGACTGGAGCGAGGAAGGTTCAGGAGGGAGATGAGGAAACACTTTTTACAGAGAGGGTGGTGGCTGGGTGGAATGCGTTACCTGCTGAAGTGGTATGATAGAACAGTGGACTGCTTCAAATGAGGATGGGACAGGACAAGGGGAGGGTTAATGAAGGGGAAGGTGGAAGGGAGGGCAGCTGCAGGAATAAGGGGTGCTAGCTGCACATTGAGCAGACTTGATAGACCTCAGGCTTTATCTGCTGGCAAATTTCGTGTGTTCGTAAGGTGCCCTGCTCTGTGACTGGAAAGATCAGATCAGTTGTGACAGTGAAGACAGAAGAGCTCTGTGCTTCTGGGTGTATAGTTTAGCGCAGGAAGCACATGTGAGGCCCTGAGGTTCGGCCTGCAGCCATTGTAAGGGCCAGTTTGGACTGAACCTGATTTGTGAGGAGGAGGAAGGAAGTCTGAAGAGTGAAACCAGGCTCACCCTGTACAAGACTGGAGAAATTGCTGAATGCGCTCGGGTCTGTCAGGAACTGAAGCTACTGTGTGCTCGGGTATTTTGCAGTAAGTGCGATCGGAATCTAGAAGCAGCCTGCCTGGTATAGTACTTTCGTTTACATATGTATGTGCGTAGTGCTTGTGGGGAATCGCTATTTCAATCCCCTGTGCTGTGTGCTGTGTGTTGGCTGGAAGCAAACCCCAGCTTGTCTCGACTAAATCCGCTTACTATCTACTGCAGTGGGGTCCAGTCATTAAGGACCTTGTTGCCATGCCCTGTTGTTCTGGCAACCCAGAAGAACATCCACCATCGGGTTCTCAGCTTGGGTATTGTGAGTACAAATCAGAGTATTACCCTGCAGCCTGTTTTCAGTCACAAGTGTGGCATCTAATTCTTGTTGTTTCACTTCTTCATGGACTGAGCCATCCAGCCCGGATTACAATTGGGTGTTGTGCATATATTTCTCCTACAGGGCCCCATCCATCTGCACCTGCCGCCAACCCCCGGCAATGGACCTGGCTAGCCCTCCCCAACCTGAGTACCCAGAGTGTGACTTTTCAGACCCTGTATGTGTGCACAGTACTGTGATTTAATTCTCTGCCAATTAACCTGATTGCCCCTCCCGTGTTACTGTCCCCAAATAAATCAGATTTGTTGTTGTTATACTATATATTGTCTGTGGTGTTGGTACTTATGGAAACAGTATTGTATTTTGCTGTGTATGCTGTTTAACCTTATTTTACAGGGGTCCTCAGAGACGTGCTGCAGAATCAGTTTCGAGGGTAAGTGGTACTTTATGAGTGAACAGTGTGTATATGTAGGGTATTGGGGCTGTAACTCCTGTGTACTGTGTGAGCCACTAGAGGGAATAAAAGGGGTATCAGTGTCCCAGAGGGCTGTGACCAAGCTAGTCTAACCACTACAAACCCTGACCTCTGGGTGGAGGCACCCACCATAGAACCTGGGCCCCTCAACCTGTCAGTAGTCAAACAGGCAGGGGTAGTAGCCCTGGACAGCGCCACCTGGGGGCACATATAGCAGGAGCTTAGTTTCTTGGGGGGACATATGACAGTAAGAATTATAGGGGCTCTGGAGGGATCTGAAATAAGTTTTAACGATAAGGCTTGGAGCACCATGGTCTAATGGAGATGTTGGAAGGGCATGGCATATCATGGAGTCATGGACATACACAGCTCACCCCCACCACATTTGCCCACTCTGTCGGCTCTGTGAAGGGTGAAACCAGGAGAGAGACCAAGGAGTCAGGTGTTTTTGGAGAGCCAGGTTTCTGTGAGAGCTAGCACATCTGGCTGATGTTGCAATATCCAGCAATGGAGACCTGCCGTCTTTTGGTTAAGCTGCAAATGTTCATTGCAACTATTCTAAGCCCGTGGTGCGAGAGGCTAGGTCTGGGTGAGATGGGGCCTGGTTAGGATGAACGTTTCCTGAAATTAGTAGGAGTATGGCAAAGACTCAATATTTTCAAATGGTGTCCAAACTTGCTAGGTCATCTATTAGATGGCCTAACTGCATCCAAAATTTGAGTCCAAAACAGACACAACTGCATCCCAATTGGACGTAGCTCACAACTATGTCCAAGTTTGACGTAACTCACAATTGCATGCAACTTGGATGCAACTGCATCTATTTTGCTGCAATGTGTGACTTTTGTCGTAACATGGAGACAAATTTTGAAAACAGCAGTTGGGGTGCTCTGACGCAAGAAAATGGACACCGACTCAGGCTGCATTTACATCTGTGTCCAACCCTTGAACACCCCCCAACGTAGCTCTTCCCCAGACCTCCCTAATCTTCCTTGCTTTGTTTGCCAGCAAATGTGTCAGAAGATAATAATGAGTGGACAGTAATAGAAGAGTAAGAAAACATGAAATTAAAGCAACATGTGGTTACACTTTTTGTAGCTGTGTTTCAGAAATACTGGTTCAAAAAGCACTGTAGCCTTATAACAGGCATTCCTGTTAGATTCCTCTGAAGTTTATCATTATCCGTTCTTCTGTTAATAATTTACACTGAACCAACTGAGATTGTTTGGTTCCTAGAAGGGCACACTGCTGAGCTGATGTGTTTTATGCTGATTGGAGGTTGGCACTAAGGAAACAGAAGACATGTCTTCACATTACTAATTTTTTTAAACTGAGGTGATATTGAAGAAGTTCAGGTTCAGAAGAACAAAAGTGTGGTAACGAATAGAAAACTCACAATACCATTTTTCTGACATCTGATAGTCATAATGCTACCATTCTGACTTTAGATCAATGGTATTATGAGTTGGAAATGCTGTGATCAGGTTATTTTTCAAAATGTTCCTGAGTTCATTTTAGTAGCTATTTGTAAGTACCACCCCTGCTGATTCCCTGATGTAGGCAACTTTTAGTACAGAAGTATAAAATCCAGTTCCCCACCCAAGACACTCAACTGAGCAGTCTCTTCCTCTGGAAAAATAATTTTTTTCTTGGTAATCTTTTTCCTCCATCACGCACTGGGACCTGCTCCTCCTTCAAGCCACCTGGTACCTAGCAACCCTTCCTGCAATTCCCCAGAGCTGCCCCACCTCATATTTGCAGCCTTCCTTGCAAGTTAGCCTGGCATAACCCTTTGCCAGGAGGGTCCCCTCCTTGAGAGAGGAAGGCACCAGCCAGGGACTCCAGCAACTATTTTCTTTCTTGCCCAGGTGCTGCTGAGGCGGATGTTACTCTGCCAGGATTGCTCAAGGGCATCGTCGGGGCAGACGCCACCGTCATCCGGCCGATTCCAGTGCAGTTTCTAAGCTTTCTGTAGTGTTCCCTTTAGTGCGATCCCTCTGTTGTGCTCCCGGTCTCCACTGGGGCTGCTGCAGAGCAACCATGCATCCTCAGCCCACCCCAGGGAGGAGAGCAGTCCCACGGATGCTCAATCTACCCCTTCCTGTAATTCGAACCGGGTGGCTGGTGGGTTCGGTGTGAGTCCTGCCTCCAACCCCTCTGCACCACCGGGCGTGCGGAGGAAAAATAATTTAATTAAAATACAACCCTACTAGCCTTGCTCTGTCTTTTCACAGTACTTTGCTTCATGGTGCCTTTCAGTAGGACTCACAGTTGTATTCGCAGTTCAGAGGTCACTATTGAAGATGCTGTGAAAGCAGAATGCTATGAAGAAATGGGCACAGACTGGCCAAGAAATATATTATTTGAATTAAAATGATTGCTTCAGAGGAGGGAGTGCTCAGCTGGGGTAGAGTGGTGGGAAATTTGATTATACACTGCTGTACTAAGAAAGGCCTACAGCAAAGGACAGATCCAACTGGGGCCCCTGCAGGTATAAAGAGAAACTGGAGGAGTTTGTTCCTACCAACCATCAGTGCAGTAAGGAACAGATTAGGAAATGTGACCCACTGACCAAATTTATCTTGTAGTATGTATTTTTATTTTAGACCATACAACTGAATGGGCCTGCTTTCTGGCAGCCAAAGTTTCGAGGTTGGAGCCTCTTCTGCAAGACCTAAGCAGTTTTAATAAATTAAAACATAAAAATAATATTTTATGAATTTATTTACTCCATTGATAGACAGCAATACAGGGAAACGAAAAATTGGTGTCTTATTATAATCCAGTGGTAACAGAAATTAAAACTAAATTTAACTCCTCCAAGTGCAAGGTGTTACACCTTGGGCGGTAACCCCAAACATGGGTACACATTGGGAGGGGATGAGTTGAAGGCCACTGTGGGGGAGAAAGACCTGGGGGTCCTGGTGGATGTCAACATGAATAATTCTGAGCAGTGCAGGAGGGCTGCAGTCAAGACAAACAGGATGCTGGGCTGCATCGTAAGAGGATTACCTCAAGGAGCAGGAAGTGATTCTGCTGCTGTACAATGGCCTGGTTAGACCACACCTTGAGTACTGTGTGCAGTACTGGAGGCCGACTTAAGGAGGGACATTCAGCTCCTGAAAGGGTTCAGAGGAGAGCAACCAAAATGATCCAGGGCCTGGGGAAGTTGACGTATGAGGAGAGACTAGAGGAGCTCAGCCTGTTCTCACTGGAGGAGAGGAGGGACTGGGGGACATGATTGAGGTTTTCAAGTACCTCAGAGGAATAATAGGGTAAATCAAGATGGGATCTTTAGGCTAAAGGAGGTGGAATCACTAGAGGACATAGATGGAAGCTCAAGGTAGAAGGATGAGGGGAAGGAGAAGGTGTTTCACTGAGAGAGTGGTGGAACCATGGAATGCGCTGCCGGAGAGCTGGTTCTGGCTTTTGCGGTGGAAGGCTTCAAGCAAGGTGGGACAGAGTATAAGCAGGGGATGAAATGGGGATTGGCTTGCCCGGGGCTGAGTTGGAGGAAGGACAAACAGGATAATGAGGCAGGGGTTGGCTTGGTACACGCCAGGGTTCTGAAGCACAAGCAAACTCGATAGACCATAAGGCCTAATCTGCTGGTGTCTAGTATGTTAATATGTTAGCTATTATACAATGGCAAGAAAGAATCTTGGACTGTGATTGGTCAGTTTGGGGCAGGACCATGGTGTTATCCCAGCACGATGCCACAGGTCTAGTCTCAGCCTCACTGTGAACCTGGAGATGATCTTGAGCACATTGAGCATCTTGAGCTTGATTGTTTCATCTGTTTAAAAACAAAAAAAATTTTTCCACACAAAACATCTTTAAAATTATTTTTTTATTCTGTATAACAATGAGCCATTGTATAATAGTAATAATGCACTCAGGGTGTGTGTGTAGATTTTGGGATAACGCGCCATGATGGGGCATTGGGCCCTTATGACCTGCAGCCTCGTGCCCAACTCCCCAGGCATGGCGATATCCCAGCATGACACAACCCTGTCATGCATTATTCCTTTATTAATCCATGGGGATTTGTAAAGACTTAGTTATGGGACTAGTATGTAAGCACAGTTAATAATTCCTGAAGCTTTTCAATCTTATTAGTATGTTGCCATAGTACAGTGCAGGGGGAGCAGGAGGACAAAGCCCATATAAACTCCTTAGAACTATGTTTCTAATGTAAGTTAATACCTATAACGTGACCAAGCACAAAATCAACTGTACCTCTGTGGGTACCTACATCAGGAGAATTGGATGGGGTTGGGAATAGACAGCTAAAATATAAGGACAAGGAAGCTGCCTCCCCAGTCCAAATCAGTTTATAGGCAATTACTCACAAAGAATAGAAGCTGTTACAGTTATTAATTAATTTGTTTAGTTTTTGATCACTGGGAAAGGAGATCTAGGCAATGTTGCCTATTTTCAGCCTTGTTGGGGGAATAGATACTGATTGAAACCAACTGAAATTGGACCAGAGTAAGCTGTTGTGGTATTTTTAGTGTAACCCCCTGCAAATGGGAGTTCCTGAAAAGTCTTCCTTGAGCTTGCCTAAATGCTTACTGCAAGGCTGGTGTTCTGTGTTTTAGCAGTTTAAGTGTATTGCCAGAGAGTGCCTGTATAGCCTATGTGTACTGTCTCTTTAGGAGCTGCCTGGATTGCAGTCATAATTAATCTGAGAGGGAGCTCTGTTAGAAGATGTACTTGTTTGCTGATCATTTGTTAGAGTAGTAATAATATTGCAGTTTGTTCTAACCTGCTTTCTTTGCAGCATGGACAGTTCTGTTTGTTTCATCATCTTGGTCCAGGACTGCAGAATGGGCCAATCAGTACATTTGGGACTCTAAAATGGAGCCTGCCTACTGGGGCTTGGTGGACCAAAACTTGTAGGAATTGTAGTTTGGGGCTTTTGGCACCTAAAATAACCTGGAGGGGAGCCCTTGTTGTGAATGACAGACAGATCAGCCATCGAATCTTTTGGATTTGGCAAAGTCCCCACTGCTTGCAGTTTCAGTTAGATCTAAGTTGGAAAGTGAAGAAGTAACAGCTCGAGGTAGTTTGAGCAGCAATCCACGGTGGATTCGCGTGGGAGAACTGTGGAAAGGCCTGAGTTTTGGTCTGCATGCCTGCCTGCTGTCCCTGAGAGGAACTTGTGCCTTTTGGACTGAATCCGAACTTGGAGAGCCGAGTAAGCCACTGAATTGTGACCAGGCTCCTACCAGAAGAAGACCGAAGATTTGCTGAATGCGATAGGGCCTGTCTGGACTTCCAGCCATCTCTGAACTCCCAGATTGTGCAAAGACTCTGTAATTATGCACGGAGAGCAATTTCTCTGGTACAGTGGAATTTCCTTACATGTGAATGTGTTGTGTGCTTATAGTGGGTCATGATTTGGTTCCCCACTGTGGTTTGAATTGCATTCTGCTTGCTGGAAGCTACATTAGAATTTCCTTACGTGTAAATGTGCTGTGTGCTGCTAGTGGGTCGTGGATTTGGTTCCCCACTGTGGTTTGAACTGTATTCTGCTTGTTGAAGCTGCATCCAGCCCCCACGGACTGAATCCAGAATCATCTCCATTGGGCATGGGCCTTGCCACACTGGCCCAGCCTGACTACCCGCTGCACAGAGGAGGCCATCGATGAGAGACCTGCCTGCGGATCAGCCTCCGCTTAGCACTTGAACAGAAACGACGCTCAGTGATTCGTGTGGGCCGCTTTCGGGCACTCCAGCTCAACAACCTGCAGTCTCGATTTTGTCCTGCCTATGTCCAGTACTGGGTATCATGAGTAAACATCAGGGTAGCTCCTGCAACAACAGCTAAATCTAAAGTGTTGCCATCTGATTGTCTTGTTGCTTTTCTTTCACGAACTGAACCCTCCGGCTCCGGATTCAAGTAGTGTGTGTTGTGCATGTTGCTTTCTTCCATCACAGGGCCCCAACCAGCTGCAATGTTCCTGGCTAGCCCACCATTTTCCTACCTGGGTACCCAGAGTGTGTGACTGTGTGGGGACTTAAAGCACATGCATAACTATTTGATTAATATAGCCTTTAAGCCAATCAACCTGATTATGCCCCTTCCTTGTTCAAGTCCCCTGAATAAATCAGATCTGACTTTTCTGCATTTAACCTGACTGTGGTTCCAGTTTGTGCCAAAGTACTGTACTGTTGCTATTTACTGTGCATAACCTTGTTTTACATGGGGTCCCCAGGGTCGAGCCAGAGCAACCAGCCCTGGTGGTAACAGCAAACAGTGTGGGTACTGGTATGGTGTACAAGGGTACTGTGAAAGTGATTATCGATATTGCTCTAGGTCACTAGAAGGAAAGTTCAAGTTCAAGTTTATTGCAGGGAAAACTCCGTTGAGCAAGCTTACTCCACAAGGAGGTCTTGGAACATGTATACAGGCAAATATATAATACATATAATGAACAAACATAACAGTAAGTAAAGTGCAGTTTAGATCCATATGTTACATAATACTCAAATAGAACATGACATATAGGTATAAGAAGCAAAACCCGAGTGAAGAAAAGCATTAGAGGTGGAGGGTGTAGAAACTACAGAAGAGAGAAGTAAAAATAAAATGGGAAAGTCAAGAGGTAAGGAAAGGGGAAATGAGGAGGGTTAGAGGGCTAAGGTACTGGAGGGGGATGGGAGGAAGAAAACAGAAGAAGGAAGGAAAGATAAAGATACAGGGTCAGCCAAAGATAAAAAGAAATAAGGGTGGGGAGAAGAGGGTTAGAGAGAGAGTGGAGGGGGCATAACATAGGGAAGAGAAGTGAGGGCAGGGAAGAGTCGAGAGGACAGATGCAGGGATCATTTTGGTTGGCTACTGTAGGCAAGTAGAAGAAAAAGTAAGGTGCGAAGGCTAGGAGGGTTCCATAGGGACTAGAGCTGGTTCCAGTTAGTTGGGAGGGTGAGGTAGGGAATGATGGAAGGGAGGGAGTTTAGGAACAGCTACAAGTTTCTTTTAATTTGGAGAAGATAACCTTTGAAGAAGCTGACAGAGACAGTGCTGGCTAGTTTCAGTGAGATATGAAGCCGATTCAAATGGATGGAAGGGCACTAGATATGGCGCTTACCAAAGGAGGTGCGAGTCCTAGGCATGTCGAGGAGGATAAATTCGCTTTCCTAAGTGAGTAGGCACTGCAGGAGATGCAGATGAGAGATGTTAGGTTGTTGGGAAGTTTGTTCAGGAGAAGCTTAGGGTCCAGATACCTACATGAAGCATGCGTGTAAAGGTAAGTGACGCTCCAACCAACAGCTGCATACAGATCACAATGGTGGGTTCGATAAGGGAGTTTGTAATAAAGCACAGAGCATAGTGGTAGAGGATGTCCAATATGTTTAGGTTAGTGATTGCAGAAGTGGTGTAGATTATGTCCCCATAATCGAGTAGGGGAGAATGTGGCCTGGACAAGCCTGATCCTTGTCTCTAGGGAAAGAGAGACCTGTTGCAAAAAGAAGCCAAGCCTGGCTTTTAATCTCCTGGAGAGGTCGCTCAAGGTGGGCATTAAAGGAGAGCTTAGTGTCTAATCAGATGCCAAGATATTTAAATTTCGAGATGACTTCCAAAGGTTTGCCTAATGAGGTGACAATAAAATCTTTGGGAAGGTCAAGAGGGACAGAAGAAGAGGTATTAAGAGGACACCGTGGCCTTGGTTTTCTTAGCGTTTAGAGAAGTTTGGCATTAATAAGATTGTATTCAAGCTGGGTAAAGTCAGCTTGGAGTACGTCTCTAACCTCGGACAATATAGAGCCAGATGTGTACAAAACTGCATCATCTGCAAAAGAAATGCAGATTTGACTTGGTAATATGTGAATCAAGATCGTTGATGTATAGGGAGAAGAGGATAGGACCTAGGATGCAGCCTTGGGACTCCCTAGGAATTGGAAAGGAGGCAGAGAACAGGCCGTCTGCTTTGATTTTGGAGTCCTTCCTGATAGGTAACTACTAAACCACTGATTAGTGGATGGGGTAGCACCTATTTTGATAAGGCTATTCACTATTAGGTTGTGGTCTACCGTGTCAATGCTTTACTAAGGTCTAAAAAGACTGCACCTGTGATCTTCTTAGAATCTATAGCAGAGACCCAGTCAGTTGGTAATTTTGGCCAACACAGTGATGGTGCTATGATTAGGGAAAGCCAGATTGTGCTGGTTTAAGACTGAGTAGGTTTCAATGTGATGTTTTAACTGAGTATATATCAATTTTTCAAAGACTTTTGAGAGGACAGGCAGGACTGAAATGGGCCTATAATTATTTAGATCGCATGGATCCCCGATTTGAATGGGGAAGGATATGGGCAAATTTACAACAAGAAGCAACTTAGCAGTGGTTAATCGAGAGATTGGATATATGGAGAATGGGGCAATAAGATGGGGTAGCCTAATTTTAGAAAAATGGTTCGAATCCATCATCCCCAGCACTTTTTGGTATCTAAGTTAATAGAATCTTCAACTTCCTTAAGTTGAGAGGAGCAGCTGGAATGGGCAGGCTGAAGTTTGTGGGCGATGTTAGTGTTGGCTTGATTAGTAGCACAAGCTGCATATGGTGAGGAGTCAAAAGCTAGACCAGCAGTGACAAAATGGGAATTGAAATCATTAAGGATTTGGCCATTATTTTCCACAACCTTGCCATTGTTGTAGCTCTTGGTTGGAATAGAAGGGGCAGCCTGCTGTCCTTCGATAGACTTAAGTGTCTTCCAGATTTTATGAGAATTCCCTTTGCCTGTTCTAAGGTGGAAACGTAAAAGTTTGCTTGGCAGAGCAAATGCGCCTAACGTATGCATTCCTGGTTGCTCTAAAAGCCTGACAATCTACTGGACTCTTGGTACACTTAGCAAGGGCCCAGATTTTATCACGGTTTGTAAGTGCGGCCTTAAGTTCTGATGTAAACCAGGGGTGAGAGATGTTGCACATCCTGACCTTGATATAAGGGGCATGCTTGTTTGCTAGGATGATAAGGTTGTTGTTGAGGACAGTGATAGCCTGTCGTGTTTTTTGCAGATAGAGATCTTGCCATCTAAACTTAGTTAGGTCGGACAAATAGCTTGATGCACTGAACTTCCGAAAGGACTGTTTTGTTATGAACTTAGGCTGATAGCGAATTTTGGCTTGCGATCTTGTGCAGACTACAACTCTGTGGTCGCTCATGTCATTGTGAAAGACCGCCAAGTGTAAAATTTTGTGGAGGATGGGTGGTTAGAATAATATCAAGGAGAGAGCTATTGGCAATATTTGAGGTATTAATCCTAGTGGGTTCAATAACTAGCTGGACAAGACCGAGTTCATTGCATAGAGTTTTCAGACTGTGCGATTTAGGGAAAGCCAATCCATATTGAAGTCCCGAGGATTATTGTTTCTGAGTTGTCAGTGGTGGTTAAGGATTTAAGGATGTTAAGGATATCTATCCCACCAGCTGGGGCCTGTAACCAACAATGCTTTCCGTGGAAGGACGGTGGAGCTTTAGAGATACAATCTCATATTCCTTTTGTTTTGATTTACAGTAGATATCACTAACTGTATACTTAGCTTTGGTATAGATAACTACTCACCCCCTGGAGTCCCTATCGCCTCTATATAGTTTATAGCCATGAAAGTAACTTGTTGGTCAGTATTGGCTTTTTGAGCTATGACTCAGTAATGATGATGAGGTCGGCTTAGTATGTAGGGCCATGCTTGTAATTGGTCAAATTTCTAGACAAGCTTAATATACTGACCAGCATTATTCTGAGTCCTGGAGCGCTGTGAATTCGGTGGGTGAGGTAAGCGGAGATGGAGGGCCAGGATTTAGCCATATTACCTGAACAGAGTAGGAGCAAGAGTAGCAGTTTCTTTAACAATCTCATAAAGGATCTGAGCGCTTTTTTCATTTGAGACCATCCTCTGGTAGTTGTCAAAGATGTCAGTTTATTGCTAGTACAGGACAGGCTAGCATGACAGTTTAGAGATATGAGGGAGAAGGCCTGAGTGACAACAGTGAAGGAAGTAGGAAATGTAGCAGGAGGAAGTGGAGTGTAGGTAAGGGACGGGGCACACTTTGTGGAGGGTGGTGCAGTGAAAGGAGGCAGTAAAGTCTGAATAAGGGGAGCCAGGACTGGGCTCGAGCCTGGTTCTTCATTCAGGTGAGAAACATTGGATGCACTGCTTGTTAACAACAGAATGCCAAGAATAAAGTAAGCCATGACTCCAATAGAGTAGAGGCTGAAGGAAAGAATAGGTGAGATGCCTTTATCCCTGGGCGGGTGTTAAATCCAATAGTAGGATTCCTACACAGACATAATAATCCAAGATATAGATGGGCAACTGAGGTTGAAGAACTGGTTGTGGAGCATGAGCTAGTCCTGGTCAAGGGCAGTGGTTGGATGATAAAAGAGAGGAATTTAAAGACAGCTAAGGCAAAGGGTCAGACAGTGCAGTGGGGCAAGAATTAGCAAACAACAGGGTAGTTTATTTTGGAGCCAAGAGCAGCAGAGAGCAATTCAAACAGTTCAACTTATCTTAACAGGACTATATTCACTTTGAAGACATTAAGGCAGCATTATTTAGTTTAACAATATGCAGACATTTACTTCAGGGTACATAGAGGGAGTAGTGAAATTATAGGTAGGAAGGAGGCAGCTCTATTTAGTTTAACAATATGCAGGCATTTACTTCAGGGTACATAGAGGAAGTAGAGAAATTATAGGTAGGAAGGAGGTAATTAAGTCAAGTAGAGTGGCAGCACAGCCGCTAAAGTCACAAGATGCTGGATCAGGATTAGCTGCAACTAGCAGCCACTATCGAGGACAAAATTATAATCTGCAGAGGGAAAACAGCCTGATAGGATCTAACCTGCACGTGGCCCACACTATAAAGTGCGTGGCTCACCAAGGGTGGTGGTGGGGCAGGGGTAGCGACGATAGCACTGGCGGGCACTCTTCAGAATGACAAAGAGCCTTGTGGCTCATGCTAGCAGTGAACTCCATACCTGCTTGGGGTCTTGAGGAGTTTGGGAGGGCAGCCTGGGACACCTCGACCTCCAGGGAGCTGGCTGTGGAGAAAACAAATTTGGGTGAGCAGGAGCATAAAATGAGCAGGTAACCAGGGCTGGTCTGATCTAACAGTGGGAGGGACAGGGAAACGCTGTGGGTTTTGGAGGAGGCTAATCCCTAAACTAGAGGGGGGTCACAGTGTCCCGGAGGGCTATTGCCCAGGTTAGTTTGACCACTACCAACCTTGACCTCTGGGTGGAGGCACCTATTTCAGAACTCTGGCCCCTTAACCTGCTACTAGCCCACGCAGACAGGGTAGTAGCCCTTGGGATAGTGCCACCTAGGGATTACATCTTGGAGGCTCACCGCTGGGATTTTGTGCCTCTAGTGGCCAAAAATTATGAATTATTGTTAAGATTAATGGCTACCCCAGTAGAAATGGCTGTACACCAGTTGGTGGGTGGTGTACTGGGCAAGAGATCAACCCCAAAATGCTCTACTTATACTGGATATTCCCCAGGTACCAGTAAGGACACTGTAGAGGAGCACTCTCCAAAGTTGAATGTTTAAAAATCCCTGCAGTGGTGGGTCGACAGGCTGATTTGATCGCCCAAATTTTCATAGCCTTGGTAGAGTGTAGTGGCCGCATGGGCAGCTCTAAAGTGCCACAGACTATAGCCTCAGAAGGGGTCCTAGCCACCTGAGAGTGATAACAAAGACAGTAAAGACCCTGGGGAAGATGAGCTTCCACCATTATCTGAGACTTTGAGGAGAAATTTGCTGAGTTGTTGCTGGAGGAAGGAAAACCGTAGAATGACTTTAAGAAACTATTCCTGCCACCTAGAGGGTGTTCCTTCCCCAACACCCCTTCCACTCCAGCACCTGTTACTGCCCCGCCTTCTGTTCCCATGTCAGTGCTGCCCCTATATCTGTACCGCCACCAGTCACGACTCATATCGCTGGCTGAGGATGTTTCAGGTGCCTCCCACACCCCAGGGGAGGACAATTGGGAGACTTGATAGACTATGTTGCCCCTCAAATCTGAGAATGACAATGCCCGAACCAGAAAAGAGGAGAAGGGTGATTGAAAGCCTCAGAGGCCCCACCCAACTTACTATCCAGCTATACAGGCTAGTAATCCGGAAGCAACTGCTCAAGATTTTTGAAGCAGTCGTGCCCGCAGGATGCGTGGATTTCCGCTATGAGCCGGGCGACCCGGTTCGGGAATGGACCTCGGTCGCTGGAGGGTCGCGGGGAGAAGGATAGAGCGTCCATGGACTGCTCTCCTCTCCGGGAGGGATGGGAAGTGCTCGGTCTGCGCGACTCCTGGTGGAGACCAGGTGCAGCACGACTACTGACCTCAACAGTGTGTATCGGAGGCGGGGCAGGACGCTCCGCTGTCCATTGCATGTCCCCGCCCCGAAAAGGAAAAAGGGGAGAATGCCGCCGGGCCTTGATGAAGCCGGTGCACAGCTTCACTAGCCCTCAGGCTGAGCCCTCCGGATCTAGTCCGACGCCTGCGTGTATGTGTCCCCAGTGCCGCAGGCCCCACCGTGGGGTAAACCACGGGTATCGGAAGGGCGCGAGGTCATGTGGGGGTGGAAGCATGACTGGCAGAAGGTACCGGCTACCGCGAGGGGTATAAAGAACAATAAGAAAAAAAAAAGATTTTTGAAAGCATGAGAGTCCCGATCTGGATGAGGACCTGTGGGGTACGGTAAAAACACTCAGCAATACCTAGGGAGCCCTTATCTGTGTATGTGCCTTGACTTGAAGCGGTGCTACAGAAATGCTAAAGAAAGGTGGCAAGGCCCCAGCTAAGTTAGATCAGAATAGGTTGGACCAACTTCTCAAGTCAGCCCCATTCTCTGAATTATTGCTGCTCCAACTACGCCTTGCTGCTTGGTTGGATGCGCCCCACCTATGATGGACTGATGAAGGAAATTCGGAGGATTGAGCAGAGGCAGTCATGTGAGGGGCCCCTCCTGTATCTGCTGTTGCTGCTGCCCAGATGACCAAGGATGCACATGTGAGTGATGCTCAGGCGTAAATACAGTGCCAGTTGAACATTGGGAGGCTAGCAAGGATGCTCCACCCTGGGGCGAGATACTGCAAGAGGTCCGAGAAATGAGGGCTACCGTTTCCTACAAGCTCATTCCAGATATACAATGGTCCCAAGCCCTCTCACAGCATGTCCGCTATGGGGTGGGGTGCACCCCAGGCATCCACTGTTGACAGCAGCTCAGAGATTGATGAGCTGACTATGGAAGTGAAGGAATTACTGAGGCGTCTCCCATGCTCACCACACACCGGACAGAGGTTGAATCACGATTTTCTGTTGGTGGTACCCCTCGCCTCAGCCCCCAATGTGATGCCTCGCCACGCCAGACTCTAGAAAGCATACCTGTTATAATTGTGGGCAGGAGGGCATATGAAGAAAGAATGCGGTCCCCAAAAGACTTAGATAAGGTTATATACAGACTTCAGGGGAGCTCTGGAAAGCAAAACCATGGCCGAGGGTGCTGGAAACGACCGCAGTGAAGGCTCAGGAAATCCCAACTCCAACTTCTTTGTGGGTAAGTCATCTGTACCAGCCCCTGCTACTGTCCCTCCAGACTGGTCCAAGATAGTGGGCCCTTCAATGGAGACTTATGTGGCTGTGAATGGTATTCCTACTTGGCTGTGCTTGACAGTAGGTTGCAAGTGACCATTGTGTTTCAGGACTGGTATGACAAACACTTATCTGATGTGCTCTTACAATCCCTGGAAGGCCTACATGTGTGGGGGTGAGCAACAAGTCATATCCATATCTAGGATATGCCCATCTCTGGTTGTGTTTTCCTGCAACTGTCACTGGCGGAGGAGCAAGTAGATACACTGGCCTGAGTGTTACCCCCTACTGGACTGTATGATGGGGTTCCCCTTAATTGGAACAAATGCCCACAAGTTTGGGAACGAGTACAACTCTGCCATGAGAAACAAGGGCAGCTGACTGGATGGGCCCTAAGAATTCCAGCCTTAGTAAAAGGCTTCATGACTGGCAACAGAGACCCATGAAGTGGACCCAGATGAGCCAGTGGGGATAGTGTGGAAAGGAACCTGACTCTTGGTATTGGCCCCCAACGCCCAGTGCACAATCCATGGAGAAGTCTGCCTAAATAGAAACGTAAAGAACAAAATATTAATGTTGGATGCACCAGGAGATGGAAAGTTGCCAGAGGGATTATTGGTCAAACCCAGCATCTTGCCTGCTCATGCCCACGCCTAATGCACAATGAGTGATGGTCCAGATTCAGAATGTGTCAGATCAGGAGATTTGGGTGAACAGAGGGTGCACCCTAGCTACAGTACACTGCGCCTAACACTGCCGATTGCCCAGCAACAAGTGCTCTGGTGAGAAGGAGAGAGTGACCCGGACTTATTTGACTTTGGTGACTCCTGTTGCCAGCTGAATGGAAGGCTAGAATTAGCAAGAAACTCGCTCAGAGGGACCAAGTGTTTTCATTAAAGGACTGGGACATGGGGTGTGTCCAGAGTGTAGAGCATCACATACATCTGCATGATGACCGCCATTTTGAGAAAGATCCCAACGCCTCATCCCAGCAGACATAGATGATGTGAGGAGACACCTGCCGAAATGCTCGCTACTGGTGTGATACAAGAATCAAAGAGCCCATATGCCTCTCCATTGTGGTTGTGCATAAGAAGAATGGTTGGCAAGGATGTATATTATTATCGAACCCTGAACCGTGGACCATCCCCATCAATACACCATGCCCGTGATACCAGATGCCCTGATTGTTTGAATGGGAGCAAATGGTTTTCGGTATTGGATCTTCGCAGCGGATACCACCAGATCCTGATGTCCCCAGAGGACCGAGAGAAAACAGCCCTTCATCTGTCCTTTGGGGTTCTACGAATTCCTGAGAATGCCACAGGATTTCAGGCACCCCGCCACCTTTCAGCGACTGATAGAATGTGCATTGGGAGATATGAACTTGCTGGAATGTCTAGTGTACCTAGGCGATGTCATTATGTTTGGGCGCACATTAGAGGAGCATGAGACCTGACTGTTTAAAGTCCTAGACCGATTGGAAGACTTTGGCCTCAAGCTGTCCATTGACAAGTGCCATTTTTTCCAAACCTCCGTGAAGTATGTGGGCAATAGTATCTGCAGAAGGGATAGAGAATGATCCCAGTAAGGTTGAATCACTGACTGCTTGGGCCCCAGCCCCATAATTTGAATGAGCTACAACTTTTCCTGGGGTTCTGTGGCTACTACCGCAGGTTCATAAAAGGCTATTCAAAGGTGATTCACCCGCTCTTGAATCTTACCCAGGGTTACCCTCCTATGAGCCATAAATATAAAAAGGGGTCACAAAGAACTAGAGAAAGTGTACTTCCACACAGGTGAATTTTTGGGCCCCGCTGGACACCGAATGTGAAGCAGCCTTTCACAAAGTCATATACCATCTCACCCATGCCCCCATCCTCACCTATGCTGACCCCAAGCCCTATGTGCTGCTTACGGACGCTAGTCTGCAGGATCTAGGAGCTGTGCTGTATCAAGACCATGAGGATGGTTTGAGACCAGTGACCTTCACCAGTAGAAGCTTGACCCAGTTGGAGCGAAACTACCCTGTGCACAAGCTGGAGTTCCTTGCACTAAAATGGTCCATCATCAACCAATTTCATGAATACCTCTATGGGGCAAAGATATTGGTGAAGACTGACAATAACTCATTAACCTATGTACAGACTTCAGCTAGTTAGATGCCACTGGGCACGGTGACTTTCTGCCTTATCAACCTATGATTATGCTGTTGAATACAGGCCAGAACGGAACCATATAGTTTCAAGAGTGATTGGGTCAGGCTATCTGAACCTGACATCTGAGCCTTGTGCCAAAATTTGACTGAGATGAACAGATGTCTGCGGACACAGTGGACTGTTTAGTAGATTGCTTGGGCCCTCCTGATACCTGCATACCGGCTGCCTATTGCCACTTTTCTGCTCTAGATATTAGTGCACTACCTCCATTTGACAATGACAGCATTCAGTGGGCTCAATCCCAAGATCCTATGATCAGCCAGACTTCATGCCTCGTGCAGGAAAGATGTGTCCATGTTATGCCTCTGACTTGCAAACTGCTCTGTTGTTTAAAGAAGGCTCCAGGTTGAAGCTACTCAATCAGTTTATAGAGAGACAGTAGATCATAGTGGCCAAGTAAACAAGCAACAATTGGTCCTGCCCATGGTCTTTAAAGACTTGGTACTGAGGTCCCTCCACAATCACATGGGCACTTTGGTATTGACAGGGCCCTTGACCTGGTACAATCTTCGCTTCTACTGGCCCAAGATGGGGCCGATGTTGAGCAAACATGTAAAGACTTGTAGTCACTGCCTGCAAAGAAAAGTCCTGCCTCAGAGGGTTTCCCCATTGTTAATATTACTACCAGCACCCTCATAGAACTGGTCTGCATAGACTTTTTGTGTTTGGAACCTGATCAGCAGAGTATTGACAATGTGTTGCTGGTTACGGATCATTTCATACGGTATGCACAAGCGTTCCTCACTAAAGATCAAAAGGCCTCTACCATGGCCAAGGTGCTAGTGGAGAATTTCTTCCCATTATGGTGCCCCCAGCAGATCTATTCTGACCAGGGCAGAGACTTTGAGAGTTGACTAATCAAAGAAATGCTGTCTCTGTGGGGTGCAGAAATCAAGAACCATCCCTTATCACCTGCAGGGGACCCTCAACCAGAACGTTTTAACCGCACCCTTCTAGATATGATGGGCACCTCCATCCAAAGACAAGCATAGGTGGAACCAGCAGATTAGCATCTTGGTCCACTCATACAATTGCACCAAAATGTTGCTACTGGGTTCTCCCCTACTGCCTCATGTTCAGGAGAAAGGCACTACTGCCAGTTGATGTCTGCTTTGGGGTCTCTCCAGATGGGTCCGAGCCGAAAACTACCTGCAATATGTACAGAAACTGAAAGCTCAGTTGAACCATGCCTATCAAATGGCCCAAACCATGGCCTAAGAGAAATCTAGCTAAGAAGAGAGGCATGATAAAAAGTAAAGGCTCAAGAGCTTCGTCCTGGAGACCGTGTGTTGTTACGTAATTTGGGACTGCATGGCAAACACAAAATTGCTGATCGGTGGCACCATCTTCCCCATGTAGTATCTAGAAAGTTGGATGAGTTGCCTGTGTACAAGGTGCTCCCAGAGAATAACTCCAAAGCTGTCAAGACCATGCACCATAACCACTTGCTACCGATCAGCTAAGTCATAACTGAGGCTGAACCATCAGAAATTGATTCCCTGGGCCAGTGACTCATGCTGCTGCAAGAAAGAGACAGAGCCAACCTGCCCCAGTGGTTGCAGATTTAAGGTTTCCCTTAGCAGGCCTGGAATGATAGTGACTGGCAGTCCATCTCTGATGATAGTGAGTGTGACAATGCCTATTACCCTCCCTATGAATTGAGTCACCTGTTTCGGAGTAACCCTATGACTAATTGTGGGATGAAGCTGGTCCTTCTGGACTGCCTAACCCCCAGCTTCATCCTTGGAGCCAATGCTCCCTGAAAGTGAAGTGCAAAGTATCATGTCTGAGGTTGCTGGACTCTCTGTGTTTTGTGGAGCTGTGTGATTGCCCAAGAAGGGGCTGATGGTCTAAGTCTCTCTGGTGACACACCAGAACTTGAAGAACAATGTGAGAGTGTTGACAACCCCTTCAGTGCCCAAAGCCTAGTTGTGCCAGAGCCTCCTCAAATGAGCAACCTGGGCCTCTGTCAGAAGATAATGAGCAAAGTGTTGTGGAAACAGAGCCTATAGAGCAAGGAGCTGACAGTGCTCCAAGTCTGGACATGCCCATCCATGCAGAGGCACCCTCACAAGTGATGAAAGCTCCAAAGTTAGTGCTGAAAGTACAGAGACTGTGGCTGCTACTCCCAGAAAGACTGGCTGAGCTGTCAAGCCAGTGCTGCGCTTTTAGTTATGATTCCTGGGAGGCCAGTGGATTTGCCTCTCAATGTGGATCACAAAGGGTTTATGTTTCGCCAAGCTCACTGCCCAAACTGAGCTTGACGGCCAACTCCAGGTTAATTGTTCTTCCTTCACCATGGTGCCCTGCCCCATCCAGCCCCAAGTTAGCTGATAGGAAGGACCCCCTTACATTGTTTAATGTACAAGAAGTTATTAAATGAATCAGTATTACTTGTCTGAAACATGCATAAGTATTGTCAATATGGATGTAGTAATGTGAAGTATATTGAAAGGTATAGTAAAGTAATAAGTTTATGTTAACTGATGCATGATGGTACAGACTTGACATGGACGCCAAGTTTTCCAGGCAGGAAGGTGTAATCCCTCTACAAATGGGGGTTCCCAAAAGTCTTCCTTGAGCTTGCCTAAATGCTCACTGCCAGGCTGGTGTTCTGCATTTTAGCAGTTTAAATGTATTGCCAGAGAGTGCCTGTATAGCCTCTGTGTACTGTCTCTTTAAGAGCTGCCTGGATTGCAGTCATAATTAATCTGAGAGGGAGCTCTGTTAGAAGATGTACTTGTTTGCTGATCATTTGTTAGAGTAGTAATAATATTGTAATTTGTTTTAACCTGCCTTCTTTGCAGAATGGACAGTTCTGTTTGTTTCATCATCTTGGTCCTGGACTGCAGAATGGGCAAATCAGTACATTTGGGACTGTAAAATGGAGCCTGCTCATAAAAGCTTGGTGGACCAAAACTTGTAGGAATTGTAGTTTTGGGCTTTTGGCACCTAAAATAACCTGGAGGGGAGCGCTATTGTGACTGACAGACAAATCAGCCAACCGAACCTTTTGGATCTTGGGAAAGTCCCGCTTCAGTTAGATCTAAGTTATGAAGTGAAAAAGTAACAGCTTGAGGTAGTTTGAACAGCAATCCATAGTGGATTCGCGTGGGAGAACTGTGGAAAAGCCTGAGTTTTGGCCTGCATGCCTGCCTGCTGTCCCTGGAGAGGGAACTTGTGTCTTTTTCGGACTGAATCTGAACTTGGAGAGCCGGTGCAAGCCACTGAATTGTGACCAGGTTCCTACCTGAAGAAGACCAAAGATTTGCTGAATGCGGTTGGCCTGTCTGGACTTTCAGCCACCTCTGAACTCCTGGATTGTACAAAGACCCTGTAATTGCAACCGGAGAGCCTTTTGCCTGGTACAGTGGAATTTCCTTACATGTGAATGTGTTGTGTGCTTATAATGGGTCATGATTTGGTTCCCCACTGTGGTTTTAATTGCATCCTGCTTGCTGGAAGCTGCATTAGAATTTCCTTTACATGTAAATGTGTTTTGTGCTGCTAGTGGGTCGCGATTTGGTTCCCCACTGTTATTTGAACTGTATTCTGCTTGTTGAAGCTGCATCCAGCCCCATGGACTGAATCCAAAATCATCTCCATTTGGCCTGGGCCTTGCCACACTGGCCCAGCCCGACTACCCACTGCACAAAGAAGCCATCGACGAGAGACCTGCTGGGGATCAGTCCCTGCTCAACACTTGAACAGGAATGATGCCTCGGTGATTCATGTGGGCCCCGCTCCCGGCACTCCAGTTCAACAACTTGCAGTCTCGATTTTGTCCTGCCTGTGTCCAGTATTGGGTATCGTGAGTAAACATCAGGGTAGTTCTCTGCAACAACAGCTAAATCTAAAGTGTTGTAATCTGATTATCTTGATGATTTTCTTTCATGAACTGAGCCCTCCAGCTCCGGATTACAAGTAGTGTGTGTTGTGCATGTTGCTATCTTCCATCACAGGGCCCCAGCCATCTGCAACATTCCTGGCTAGGCCACCATTTCCCTACCTGGGTACCCAGAGTGTGTGACTGTGTGGGGACTTAAAGTGCATGCATAACTGTTTGATTAATATAGCCTTTAAGCCAATCAACCTGATTACGCCTCTTCCTTGTTCAAGTCCCCTGAATAAATCAGATCTGACTTTTCTGCATTTAACCTGACCGTGGTTCCAGTTTGTACCAAGAATACTGTACTGTTGCTATTTACTGTGCATAACCTTGTTTTACAGGAGGTCCCCAGGGTCAAGCCAGAGGAACCAGCCCTGGTGGTAAGAGCAAACAGTGTGGGTACTGGTGTGATGTAAGGGGTACTGTGAAAGTGATTATCATATATAGAAGCCACTAGAAGGGAAAGAGGAGGTTACAGTGTCCGGAGGGGCTGTGCCCAAGTTAGTGTGACCACTACCAACCCTGACTTCCAGGTGGAGGCACCTGCTCAGAACTGAGGCCCTAACCTCACTAGCCGCAAGAGGCAGGGGTAGCCTTGGGATGGCGCCACTAGGAGTTACATTAGTGATTGGGGAAATTGGCCAGGACACCAGGGAAGTTTTCCTACTCTTTTGAGAAGTACCAAGGGGTCTTTAACATCTACCTGACCAACTACCAGAACAGACAAACAGGACCTCGGTTTACTGTCTCATCCGGAACATGGCACCTCAGGGTGCTGCACTACAAGTCAGTATTGGGATTTTGCCCAAAGTTCCTGGTGTAGAGTTAGAATCCACAACTTTAGATCTTCCTGCCTCAGAGGTTAGTGTGCAACCTGCTGAGCCACTGATACTGCTAATTAAAATGTTAGGAATTATGTCTGTCCTGCCCTGAAGAGGACATCCTGGTTTGGTAAACATCATCCAGATAAAACCAAGTAGAATGAAGGGACACTGGATGCTGGAATGTGGACCACCATATCCAAATGCAAAAGGTACTGTATAAGAGCTCAGAGGGGGAAGTCATTCACAAACAGGTGAAACTGTGGGACAGGGATGGTTTCATCTGCAAGCCACATCTCAAACATTACTGCTGACTGAACAGCAAGTGTTCTCTGACAGTGCAGGGAGACTTGAGGACTTTTCCTAAGGGACTTTGATGTCCTGGGAATATCCCACTGAAGACCCACAGTTGCCCCAGTGGTCTGTGTTTAAAAATAAATTATTGTGCTGGACAATTTTATGACTCTGCCACATATCACTAGGAAGTAGCCTATTTAAGTGTTCTACAAGTTCAATTGTATTCTTTGTGGAATGCTGTGTCTGTGCTCTCCCATGTGAAACACAGACTCTTGACAGAAGAAGGACTGTTGGCCCATCGTGGCCTGCCCAGGGGCTGGCCGAGAAGACGTGCAGGACAGAGGGATGAAGAACGCCTTAAGAAACAACCAACATTTGTTGTTGCCTGAAGGAGATCAGGAAAGTGCTAGCTGCTCCACTGACAGCCTTGTTTAACAGCTCAGTGGAAACAAATGGTTCCAGAGGACTGGAGAAGGGCTGACCTGGTCCCGCTGCATAAGACCAACAGCAGGGAGGAATCTAGCAACTACAGGCCACTCAGCCTAACTTCAGTTGTAGGGAACTAACAGAAACCCTACTAAAGAGGGGTAGTAGGAGGCAGTAGTTGGAGACAGTATGGCGAGTGGGTTAAGGCTCTGAGCTGCAAATCTGGAGACCTGGGTTTGAATCCCACAGCCCCTAGGTTGCATACTGTGTGTGACCCTGAGCAAATCACTTAACTTCTGTGCTCCCAGGTTGCACCTGCAAACAAGCTTTTAGCTTAGTGTGTCTCACCTGGTAAAATAATTGGTTAAAGAGAGACTAGTTGGTTACCTAAAGTCAGTGGGCTGCAAGACCATTGGCAGCATGGTTTCATAGGGGAAAGGTCATGCCAAACTAATCTAATAGATTTTTGGGTGACCAGGAAAATAGACCAGAGGAGGGCAGTGGGCGTGAGTCTATCTAGAATTAAGCAAGGCCTTTGATGCTGTACTACAGAAGCATGATTAGGAAGCTGACCAATTTGGTAGAAGGGGCCAAAGTGGTAAATTGGGTTTCAAGTGATTCTTGAATGGGAGGGTAGTGGTAATGGCACACACGCTAATGATGTGGGGGTGACCAGTGGGATACCAAAGGGTTCAGTGCTAGGGCCAGTCCTCCTCAATATCTTCAAAGAGGACACTGCAGAGGAACTGGAGGGAAGGCCTGTCTTTTGCTGATGACGCCAACAATTTGTAATAGGGTGGACACCCAGGAGGGAGAGGAGACACGCACAGGATCTAGAAACCACAGGAGGGTGAAGGTATGGCAGTTAGGGTTCGATGCCAAAAAGTGCAAAATCATGCACTTAGCACAGGAACCCCAGTGCTGGACATAGGATGGGGGATGGGAGTTGGCAGTCATTAGGCAGGGAAAGGACCAGGGTAATTATTTATGAATACTTCAAGGTGGCAAGGCAGTGTGACTATGCCATAGGCAGGGCTAGTGGGATGCTTGATTCATAGGGAGGCCATCACCAGTAGGAGGAGGGAGGTGGTGCTGCCATTGTATCACTCTCTGATACACCCCTTCTTGAATACTGTGTCCAGTTCTGGAGCCTGCACCTCAGAAAAAACATAGGGTTGAGGCAGTTCAGAGAAGAGCAACCAAGATGGTGCAGGGATTGCATGGGAAGCGTATGAGGAAAGACTGAGGATCAATATGTACACTCTGGAGGACAGGAGAGCGTGGACATGATCGAAACCTTCAAGTACTGTATGTTGCAGGGGTGACCAAAGTGCAGGAGGAGCCTCCAAAAGAGAATCAGCTCCATGACTAGAGGGCATGCAATGAAATTGAGGCAGGAAGTTCATTCAGTAAAGACATGAGGGAAAAACTTATTTACAGAAAGGACTGTAGAAGCATAGAACAGACTGCCAGTCAAAGTTGTGGAAGCTAGCATGGTGGGCGTCAGGCATGCTTGAGATAGAACACAGGGGCATATTATAGAAGCGGAGGGAGGATGGTCCCCGAGATCAGTTAGGTTCTCATGGAGATGCAATAGGAAGGGAATACTTGGACAGACTGAGTGTGCCTACCAGTCCTTTTCTGCCAACATTTCACTATGTTTCTATGTTTTTAAGTCACCCTCAGAATAACAGGATTCAAGGGATAAGCCCTGTGCATTGCACAAAATGTTTATTGTTAAAGTCCCTAACATATTGTTTTACTATATGAAAGCTGTGATAGTAATACAAATTCTGTCACCCATGTGGGTTTTGCAATGTTTTATTTGTTGTTTTTCTTTTTCCTATCACTAAAGGCAGTCTTTTGGGGAACACAACACTGGTACTTCCAACAAGCATGTTTCCATTTCTGAGTCGCTTGCCAAAACACATTTCCACCACAATCCTTTTGTCCTGGTATTCCAACAGGCCCCTCCCTCCTCACCTGATCCCAATGACAGTATTCTAATGCAGCTTATCCCGTTGTCAAGCAGCACTCCCCAGCTGATTCAAGTGTAGTAGTAGTTCCTTATTAAGACTGTGCCAATGGCATTCATCCACACAAAACAAGTCCATACATGTCCATATCCATACACTAAAAACACGTGAGTAATACAGTCATCACACCTGGATTAAAATGAGTATCTCAAGAAGCTGCATAATACAATCACAACTGAAGTGAAACCAGTAGATGACAAATCTATATTACCATAAAGCCCAGTTTGCATGAAGGCTGTAAGAGCCTTAATGCAAATACATAACTTACTTTGCCTAGAAGATGAAAGTAATCTTATGACAACAGACACATCTTGTAATGCCCATTTTATAAATCAAAGGATTATCCATGTTTTTCTCAAATGTTCGTTTATGCTGCAGTGCGAGACATAGTGAATAATAGAGTCAACTTTTTACCACATTTAAATACGTGAGTGCCAACGTTATATTAATGATTAAAGACCAGAGGTGTAGCTTGAAATCTAGTTTTAGTCAGTGCTTACCTGTATAAGGGTTTAGTATAACAACTAAATATAATTCTTTACCCCAAATTGTCTTATTTAATTTATATTCATTGAATGTGTGGGAATTATTTATTCTTTCCATGTCACTTTGCATCAAGTTGTCTTTAATCCTTTGAGTAAAGAAGGAATTTAGACAAACAAGAATATCCAGCTGTGTATATGTAGCAGTGAATTGTTTTATCTCAAGACCCAGAGAGATAGCCTTTACCAAATAGAAGAGAACCATCCAAACTTTGGTCTAACTGTAAAATTATTTGTGATCTCTTTAAAATTAAGTATGGTAATCTGTCATCTTTCTTACCCTTATTCTACGAACATACAAATTTGCCAGCAGAAACAGGCCATAATGGTCCATCAAGTCTGCTGTAGTGTGCAGCTCTAATTGGTTCCTGGGTTGCCTCCCTCCACTACTCCCCTGGAGTTAACTATCCCTCCTAGTACCCCCTTCCCATCCCAGGTACACCTACCCTAATTTTCTTCTTTACCCTATCCCCCTTGAAATTAGCCACAGCATTCACTGCTACCACCTCCTCTGGCAACTCATTCCACCCCGACACCACCCTTTCAGTGAAAAAGTACCTTCTCATTTCCTTCTTAAAACTACTTCCACTAGCTTCAGGCTGGGCCCTCTTGTTGTACCTCCTTCCTTAAGTTAAAGATGTCCTCCGATCTTACCCTGTTTATTCCCTTAAGATACTTGAAGGTCTCTGTCATGTCCTCCTCTCTCCTATCTTCCAGGAGTACATGTTTAATTCACTCAGTTTCTCCTCGTATGTTTTGTCTCCCATACCCTGGATCATTCTGGTCTCCCTCCTCTGGACCCTCCAGTAGCTTGATATCCTTCTTCAGATATGGGCACCATGACTGCACACAGTATTTCAGTTGCAGCCTCACTAGTGACCTGTACAGTGGCAAGATGACCCCCGGGTTATTCCATTACACCAAACTAAACTCGGACTTGACCACATCCAAACTTGGTTGCAGGACCATAAACTTGTTATTAACCTACAGAAGGCAGGCCAAGCTATCTGACTCAGCAGCCAAGTTAAAGCCGCCCGGATTACTACAGATCTCTGGGGCTGATGGGTCACCGCTGACTGTCGAGGCTCGGTCAAGTACCTGGGGTGACCTTTGACCCGCAGCTGGATATGAACCTGCACATACGAAATACATGCAAGGCCTCAAATTGCAAGCTGGGTCAGGCTTACAGAGCAAAAAGCTGTCTAACTCCAGCTGCCCGTCTTGCTCTAGCCAGGAGTCCTCCTACCCACGCTTTGCTCACGGACTAATCACCTTTGCCCACGTGCTAAAACTAGCCTGGTAAAGTGGGACTCAGCGTACAACAACATATGCCATTTTGTGCTCTCAGCCCCCCCTCACTCACCTGTGAGCTTTACACCCGGCTTGAGTGGCTCCCATTGGAAACTCACGCTCTTATGTGGTGGGCAACCTCATTGTGATATTGTCAGAACTGACACCCCTCAAAACCTTGCTGAGACCCTTGTTCTTTACACCCTCCTACAACCTGCGATCCAGTGGCTCCCATGCCCTCCTGAGTACCTAAAACCCATACACAAATGGGTGACCCGAGCCTTTGCTGCGTGTCATGAGGGTTTGGAACCTCTTCCAACTAGCACTCACTCCTCTCCCTCGCACCAGAGCTTTTAAAGCCTCCCTCTGGGGTTTCTCAAATGGCTGCAACCTGTTTCTGCACTAGACAAACCCTCTCAGCCTGAGATGCCCCAACTAACTAAAATGCTACCCAAACATTCGACTTGGGCAGAGCACAACTGTGCTCATACTCCTCCTGTTCTCACAGCATATGTAAAATGGACCATTTAGGCCCACCGCAAAACAAGATGAGCACTATAACTGTGCACTCCTATCTCTCTCACTGGGCCAACTCTATCCCAACTGTGACTCCTCCTTATTCTAACTGCTAGCCTTACAACTTGCTTCCTGAGCGATGAATATCACACTGCACTTCTTCCTACTGACTGCAATGTTTAATACTGTATTGTAATACCTGTTTTTGGTATTGTTGTCTTACAATTTCCTGTGTTCTGGTCACTTTATATTAACTCTTCACTACTATTTGCCTGATGAAATCTGATGCTTGTAAAGTCCCTGTTGTCTAATTCTATGTAATGTAATCCTCCACTTGTATTTGCCTGATGTTCATGTATGTACCTTGTAATCTCCCAGGTCGCACCTGAAAATAGGCACTTGACTGTCTAGTGTGCTTACCCGGTTAACAAAAGCAAATAAATAAATAAATAAATTCCCTGGCAATGCAAACTAGCATTTTATTTGCTTTAGCTGCTGCCTTGCGACAATGTGCGAGTGTTTCTTGTCTCCTCAGACCATCACCCTGAGGTCCTTTTCCTCCTCTGAGGCTGCCACCTCTACTCCCCCAGCCAGTAGCTGGCCCTCGGGTTCCTGGCACCCAAGTGCATGACTTTGCATTTCTTGGCATTGAAACCCATCTGCCAGATGCCCAACCATTTCTCCAGCCTAGCCAGATCCTCCCTTAATTCCTGTCTCCCTCTACTGTGTCCACCTCCCACAGAGCTTGGTATTATCCACAAAGAGGCAGATCTTACTTTGACCCCTCTGCTATGTCATCAATAAAGATGTTGAACAGCACAGGTCCAAGTACTGAGCCCTGTGGGACCCGCTGGTTACAGGCCGTGGTCTGGACAGTTCCCCCCACCACTCCGGATTCCTGTCCCGAAGCCAGTTCTTGACCCACCCCAGCAGTTTGACCCCTATTCCCAGGTCCCTCAGCTTGCTGATCAGCCTGCCATGTGGCACTGAATTGAATGCCTTGCTGATGTCCAGGTACAGGGCGCCCACTGCCTGTCCCTGTCCAATGACCTCAGAACCCAGTCGAAGAAGTCAATCGTGTTGGTTTGACTAAAGCTCCCTGACAGACCCATGCTGCTGTCATCCTGGAGACCATTTTCCTCAAGGAAGGACACCAGTCTTTCCTTTTAGAATGGTCTCCATTATCTTCCCACTATGGAGGTCAGGCTAACTGGCCTGTAGTTACAGGCTCATCCTGGGACCGCTCTTGTGGAGTGAAACCATGTGAGCTGTTCTCCAGTCCTGTGGAACACACCCTCCTCCAATGAGGTGTTAAACAGGTCTGTCAGCAGTATTACTAAAACCCTGCCAACTCCTCAGGACCCTCTGTTGTAAGTCATCTGGTCCCAATGCTTTGTCCACCCACAGTTCCCTTAGCCCTTTAAGACCCTGGCCAACCCAATCTCCTCTTCATAGTCCACCCTCCAGGCTCCCCCATTCTTCCCCTGTGGTATGGGCCCTTCCTTCCTTAGTGAAGACAGAGCAAGCGTGATCATTTCAAGTCTCCACTTGATCTTCCCCTTTTCTGCTCATTCCCTTCCCTCTTAATCCTTACTATCGGAAGAATCCTTCTCCCTCTTTAATCCCTGTGCTAATCTTAGTTCTTTATCTGCTTTGGCTGCCTGGACCCTCTCCCTGCCTCCCGAAATTTCTCTCGTAAGCCTCTCTGTTCTCCTCCTTAATGGTATGCTTGTACTTCAGGAAGGTCTCCTGCTTAGCTTTCATCTTCTCGGCCATCCTCCTGCTATACCAGCTGGGTCTCCTACACCTGGAGTTCTTTTTATGATTCTTCATGCAGGTGTTGGTGGCCTCTATTAACCCTTCTTGATGACTGCCCATTTCTGCTCGCATCCATCTGAAGCTTGAGCTTTGCCAGGTGCTCCTTCAGCATATTGCCCATTCTAGCGAAATCTGCCTCCTGAAATCCACCTCTCTCATTTTGTCTTGGCTGCATCCTTCCCATGTTGTTGTAAAACCACACTGTGTAGTGGTCACTGCCTGCAAGGGGATCCCTTACTTCAACTCCTGAGACATGCTCCCCATCTGACAGCACCAGGTCTAAGCGTGACCCCCTCTCTAATTGGCTCTGTGACTCCTCGTGTCAGGAAACACTCCTGGATAGCATCCAGGAGGACCTGAACCCTACCATAGAACATAGCCAGGATGCCCCAGTCAACACATGGCAGACTGAAGTCGTCTAGGATTACAGTGTTCTTTCTCCCTCCTGCACTCCTAATCTGTTCCCCAGCTCCCTATCCAGCTCTATGGTCTGTGATGGTGGTCTGTTCACCATCCATCTGAATCTGTTTCCCAGTTGTGCTCTGTAGTACTACCCATAGGGCTTTGGTGGCTCCTCCTCCCCTCCTCCCTGGTGCACATTATCCCATCCCACATGTGCATGGCACTACTCCTCCCCTCCCTCTCTCTCGCTACCCTTTCTATGCAATTGGTACCTAGGATCTCGAGGTCCCAGTCATGGTACTGGGTTGCCCATGTCCCTGTGATAGCAGCTGTGGCTGTGTCTACCTCCCTTCTGCCATCAATGACTGTAGGTCTGTCTTGTTTGCCAGATTCCTGGCATTCAAGGAGACCACTTTCCATTTGACCCTGCCCACATTTCCCCATTCCCTTTTGATTCCTTTCCCCTTATCTCTGCTATCCCCGCCCCTTGACCTCTCCCTCCTTAGGGTTCCTATGGGGGCCCGGCACCCCTCACCTGGTGCCTAGTGCTGTGCCCCTACTGCCCCCTCCCACTTTGTCAGTTTAAATGTAGCTTATCCAACAAGTACCTTTCCAGGTTGTCTTTAGGACCCTTGTACCCTCCTTACTCAGATGCAACCTGTCCTGTGCATATAGATCATTGTGTTCCATGTTCTACCCCAATCTCCCATAAGCCCATACCCATTTGCTTCATACCAACCTCCCCATTATATATTGAATTCCACAATCCTCAGCTTTCTTTCAGTACTGGCTCTTGGGACAGATAGTACATCCGAGAATGCTACTGTTTTTCTACCCCCACTGCAGATTCTTCCCAGTTCCCTGAACTTTTCCTGCACCACATTCATCTCGCACCCTGCCAGGTCATTGGTTCCCAAATTAACCACTATTTGTGGCTTCCCGTTCCTGTCCCACATTTTGGTATGATTGTTCCACCCTCCCTTGGTCATGCCAGGCATGCACTCCACCTTCCTGTTGTTCCTCCTAGTGTATTTGTTACCCCATCTTACTCCCTTAAGTATTAAGTATTCAAGAATTACCACCCTCCCCCATTCTTGACCCCCCCGCCATGGTTCCCTGTCTCCCTTCTCCTAGTATTCTCATCCGCTGTTGGTACCACGCAGCAACTCCTCTTCTCTGTATCCCAGTTCCCTTTTCCCCATGCTTACCTCCAGCCTTTCCTCCCCTGTGGTCTGGCCTCTTCTCCCCTTTGCACTCCCCACCTGGAGATTCCCTCACATTACCCATGCCTCCCTCCTCCTTATCTCCTTCCCATGCTTATCTTGCCCACCATCTCTCTCATCTCTCCTACCTCCCTGCCCTGTTACCTTTCCCTAACTCTGTCCCACCCACACTTCCCTGTCCTCCCTTACTGGCTCTGCCTCTGCTTCCCATTGCTCCCTGCTCCCCCCTTCCCCTGCTCATCAAAGCCCTGCAATACTGTACACCTGTTAGAGATCTTTCCCCTGCCCTCAGTGCCTTGTGCTATTCTTCCCAGCTCCCTCCCTCGATCCCCTGCCCTGTCCTTCCATTCCCTGTGTCCCTTCTCACCACCTTCCATTTCCCTCCTTCTCTTCCTGCCTCCCAGTCTCCCATGGCAATGGTATTCGCTGACTCCATTGAGTTTTCCTAGCTACCTGCTCTGATTCCATCCCTGTGCTGGCTGGCTGTGATAAGCCCATACCCCCCTCCTCTCCTACTCAAGCTACCTCCTTCGATTCCTGATTCCATCTCAACCTCCCTATTTCGTCCTAAGCTGCCCAAGCTGCCTATACAGACTAGTCAGCACCCGCCCTCCACATTGCTCCTAGGAAGATGGCTGGTCCACACCGTTACATCTGACCATCCTCCGTGACCCCCTGAATGCTCCATCTACAATCCCTGCCCCATCAACCTTTCTCCATGCTGCTTTGCCCTCCCCCGCTACTAGTTTGACACATCTTCTCTTGTATCTATGCTGTTAGATGCCTCTAAACTTCCCTTAGTGATTTACTCCCTGTTTACCTGCCCCAGTGTGGTCTGTGCTCGTTCTCCTCTCGGATGCCTTGCAGGCGCCACCTAGTCAGACACCACACTTCTGCATCATGGCACTCATGTGTTGGGGTTGCTTGGCCCCTGGGAAATATATTCTGACTGCCTCCTCCTATTGAATGGCTAAGTCAAGTGCCCCGCTTCCCTGTAGGCCCTCCCTCTGCCTCCCTCACTCAGCTCCTCCTCCTCCCAGTCTCACCAATCCTTCCCTAAATCCAGCACAGTCCACAGTGTAAATATTAAAACATTTACTCCGTTTTGTTTGCTCCCCAAATAAAAGCACAATGCAGCACTTGCCTGTTGAAGGCTTGTTTTTTGCTCCGCGTCCGCTCCCGTCTACCTACCGAACTACTAAATTGTCACTTTTATTACTCCAACTGCTGCCTTCCTATTGGATGGCTCAGTCATGTTCCCCGCTCCCCTGCAGGCCCTCCCTCTGCTTCCCTCACTTGACATCCTCCCTTCCACCCAGTCCCACCGATCCTTCCTCTAAATCCAGCACAGTCACAAATAAACAGGAAAATGCTGTCTAGAGTGCAAGAGATTCTATAGACAAAATGTCAGTTTCAGTTCTAAGGTGGGCTCCAGGCACATAATTATGGAGGTCGAGATGCTTCTTAGCATGTCGCCTGCTACTGCATGGCTATGTTATTGTTTGTGCTCATTGAATTGTCCAGTGCTACATACATGCAATGTTCCTTGTTTGACATTTGCTTGAAAAACTTAGTTAAAAAATAAACATTCTGCACTGATTCTAGTATATACTATGATTATCAATCCCCACACCTTAGACCCATATAAGACCCAAGCATTGATCATTACTTCAAAATCTTTAACAGCTACATCTGTAGAACCTCTGGCATATTTAAAACAGAATGTAGGAGACCTCTTAATTCTTTAAAGTAAATTACAAATTTTTGTTTTTATCAGTTTGGGCTTCGTGGCCATTACCTCTACAGGTATGAGGAAACTGCCTTCTTAACAGTTTAGCTGAGATATGCTGGGGTGACTTAATAACCTGCTCAATACAGACCTAGCTGTGGATTACTTGATTAATAACTTCCTCAGTGTCCTTAACAAATGAAACATGCCCCCTGACACAGTGTAGAGTGAAAGACCATTGCTCTAAATGGCTAGATTGTGAGCTAAAGAACAATATGAAACTCAGAGATAAGACCTGGGGTCAATATAAACTTTCTGGGGAGCTGCTGACTGGCATAAATACAGGGCTCTGAGAAACTCCTGTAAGCAGGATCTTAAAATGCTAAATGGAGATATACTAAGCCTCTCCAAACTAAGAATCTTCGGACCCAAAAGACTTTTGGAAACAGATCAATTGTCTCATGAAAGGACGCTCAGAAGGTACTGCACAGGACAATATAGCAGATGGAAATGTATCTGAACCTGTCGCCTGAGCTAATGCTTTAATAATTTTTTCACTAATCTGGAGAAGTACCTAGCACCTCAAACTAAGACTCTGAGCTATTCCCTTAATTTAAATCAACTCTCTCCTTAACTTCACTTCCATTTAATCACCAGACAGGAAGTACTTGCCAGCTAAGAAGAATCAGACCAGATGATTCACTAGGTTTTGATAAACTAGAACGAAGTTTTGAAAACTGCAGTTCCTATTATAGACACTCCTCTCAGGAACCAGTGCAATAAATCCCAGCTACTGGGCCCTTTCCTGTCAAATGGAAAACTGACGTAGTGGTCCCGATCTGTAAAGGTAATGCTAAGACCCAGTTGCAAATTACAGACCCATACAGAAACACAGAAACATAAAAGCTGACGGCAGATAAGAGCCCCATGGCCCATCCAGTCTGCCCTTTTTGTTGCATTGCTTACACTATAGAGCCTTCCAGGACTATGGTACTTATTCTTCCACCCCTTACCTATCTCTTATAATTCCCTTGTGCTTATCCCAGGCTTTCTTGAATCCCAACACTGTTTTGGCCCCAGCCTCCGCTGAAAGATCATTACAGACATCTACTACCCTTCTGTGAAGAAGTATTTCCTCATCTCTCCTAAACCTATCCCTCAGCTTCATATCGTGGCCCTTGTTCTGGAGTACCTTCCTCTGAAAATACCTCCCACTTACCTTATACACTCCTGTGAGGTATTTGAAGGCCTTAGTTTTAACCCCATCCCCCGCCTCCTCTCTCCAGGGTGTACATGTTTAAGTCCTTTAGCATCTCCTCATAGGACATTTGTTGTAGACCCTCAACCATCTTGGTACCCCTCCTTTGGACAGCCTCCATCCTGTCTATGTCCTTCCTGAGATATGGCCTCAAAAACTGGACATAGTACTCCAGGTGGGGTCTTATTAAAGAGCTATATAGTGGAAACACCACTTCCACTCTTCCTGCTGGTAATACCCTTACCAATACATTCCAGCATACCACTAGCTCTTCCGATCACTTTGTCACATTATCTGGCCACCTTCAGGTAATCCACTGTGACTACCCCAGGTCTCTTTCCTGCTTGGTTTCTGCTGGTATCCCCTATCCCCCCTCCCATTTTGTACTGCACCCGGGTTTCTGTGACCCAAGTGCATTATTTTGCACTTGTTTGCATTAAACCTTAACTGCCCAACTTTTGACCACCCTTTGCACCCTCCAGAGTGTTCTCCTGTTGTAGATCTTGATATCAACCACAAAGAGGCAGACCTTCCCTTCCAGTTTCTCTGCTTTGCCTACTAATGAAGACATTAAAGAGGACTGGCTCCCAGTATTGACCCTCAGGTACTCCGCTGGTCACTCTCCCCTCCTCAGAGTGAACTCCATTACCACCACCTCTGCCTCCTATCCCCAACCAGTTTCTCTACCCAGGTTACCAGCTATTGCCTGCTCCCATGCTACCCAACTTTTATCAGCCTCCTGTGTGGAATGGTGTCAAAGTCCAGGTAAGCCATGTCCACTGCTGCCCCTCCGATCCAACACCATGGTTAGCCAGTCAAGAAAAAATCTATCAGATTTGTTTGGCATGACCTTCCTTCATAAAGCCATGCTGTCAAGGTTCCTGCAATCCACTGGATTCCAGGTGTTCTACAATTTGTTCCTTTAATAGTGTTTCCATCAATTTCCTACTACTGGTGTCAGGCTGACAGGCCTGTAATTTCCTGCCTTCCCCTTGCTACCACTTTTGTAAAGTGGGACTACATCCTCTGGGATCACACCAGTCTCCAGTTGTAAGTTCCCCCTTATTTGGGGCTTACCTTATTGGGGATTCGGCCCCACGATGTCCTCTGTCAGTGGCTCTGGTTGGAATTCGGGCCCTGGAGCTCACCTGATCCTCACAGTGGCTGCCACCTGAAGTGTTTAGTTCCCTGGCTTATTGGGAGATGGGGATGAGGTCCGGGTGCAGTGCTGTGCCTTTGGGCACTTTTGGGGCACTGTTTGGACCAGGGGCAGCCTCGGGAATGGACTGAGGAATGTGAAACCATGTTAGCCTAGCTGCATTTGCGCATTGCTCTAAGTCTTTAAGGAGCCAGCTCCTTGAATATGTTTGGCCATGTGGCTGTGATTAAGCCTGTTCCTGGCTCCAGGGCAGGCAGCGGAGCTGGGAAACAATTGAAGGATGCCCGGACACAATGTGGTTGGTTTACAGTTCCTTGAATGGGCTCAAGATAAGTGTTATGGTCTGTCAGAGCCAGGGAGCAAAACATAAACAGTAATGGCATCCCCATGAGTTTCCTGAAGCAGGGGCTACTGGGAAGGAATCAGAGGGCACTCAGCAGAGCTCAGGAAGCCACTGGCCAAGCAGAGGGCTGTGGACTGCTATAAAAGAAGTGCAGAGCCCATGAAAGGGAGATCGCCAGAGAAATCTGAGAGGGTAGACTGCAGAAGGGCTGCACCAGCCTAAGGGCAAGTCTGGGTATAAAGGCCTTTCAAGCCCTAAAGCAAAGTGAGAGGCAGATCACCCAAAAATTGTTTTGCCAGCAGGGAATAATTTGAACTGCTGGCTTTTTCCCTGAGTGAGAATCGAACCTGCACTGTGTTTTGTAATTTGCAGCCTGAAAATATAGACTGTGTGGACTGTGTTCCCAATGGAGGACAAGTATTTGAAACTGTTTGAACTGCTCTTAGTCTGAAGACAAGTTGCTTGTGCTGGGCTCAGGACTGTTTGGGAGCCCAGCTGTGTTTTAGTGCCAGGGAAAGCTGTATACAGTGAATGTCCAGGGTGATTTCAAGCCTGCCTGTACACCCTGGACTGACAAGGCCAGAAGAGGCTAAGACGGCAAGAGGCCTTTCGGTGAAGAGCCCAAAGGCCCCAGGGGCTAAGTCAAGGAAAGGTCTGACAGGTGAAGTCCAGCTCGCTGCATATCCATATCCAGCTGATGTGGTGCAGCACCAAACTGTCTACTGATACCAGAATGATACCAATAAACTGTGTCTTATTGCACCTCTGGGCTGCAGTCCTGACGAGTCTTGTTTGCAATCTAGTTAGTTAGCTAGATAGGTAAAAGGGGTGAAGTCCTGGATAGGACTGTGCAATCTTCAGGATATCACCACACAATCCTGGTGCTCCTATTTTCTTTAGTTCTTAGGATATGCCAAGGCAGATAATTGCTGTGTATTTGAATCTTGTTGGGCCTTTTCAATGTAACCCCTAGGGCGCTATCCCAAGGGCTACTACCCCAGCCTGATTTTCCACTAACAGATGGAGGGCCTGGATCCGATGGCAGGTGCCTCCACCCAGAGGTCGGGGTTGAGACAGTCTGGTATGACTTGGTCGTGAGCTCCTCCTGGGTCACTGCAACCCCCTTTCTTTGCACTAGTGGCCCACACATCAATCACAGTACCCTCACTGTATACGCTGACCCCCAGGCTTGAACCAATCAGCTTGCTCTAGAGACCCCTTGAAAAGTAAGATGCTGTTACACAATAATCACAGTACAGTAATTTACCATGAGCACACAAGTTAGCCAGTATACCTTTGCCAATCAATCAATCTGATTTATTTAAGGGGAAGTAACAAGGACTGGGGGATCAGGTTAATTAGCTTACCACTCTAATGTATAAGTAACTATCTAGGGAACTGTGCACAGGCTAACCTATAAGTCACTGTCTCTGGGTACCCAGGCAATAAAGGTTAGTCCCTCGATGCAGCTGGTTGGGGCCCTGACACAGAAACGAGCATTTGATTCCTACAAAGATTAGATAGAGCCAGCAGGCTCAGTTAGTGTAGCTAGTAAAGAAACCAGAAGATCTTGCCCTACTAGGAGCATTTGACAGGGAGCTACCCTGATTTAGTACTCACGACTCCAGAAGGATAGGCGCTCTCACTCCACTCACAGGACCCAGCCTGAATTCAACACTTCTCACACATTTATATGCAAAGCAGAGGGGTACCATACCAGGCAGCTGCTGTGTAACTCCCTATCGCTTCACTGCACTACCCGGCCCAACAACGCAGCTTCATTTGTCCTGACAGACCGAGTCACGATTTAAGAAGATTCTTCAGTCTTCTACAGGGTGAGCCTGGTAGGTAGCTGTGCTTTGCACGGCCTCCCTCTTACCACTGCCCTGATGGATTTAGTCCGACACTTGCTGCCCATTTGGAACACACATGACTAGCCTTCCACACGCGCTTCAGCGTGGTGGGCAGCTCAACAAGCGCAGGGAGCCCAGAACTCCTTCCTTGCTCACAGCCACAGTGTCTCTGTTTCTGGGCAGTTAGGGCAAGCCTCACAATTTGAGCGCCACCCGATCCCATAGGTGGGCTGCAGATGCCAGTCACTACTACTGCCCCTATTGGTGCAAACAAGGCGCCATAATCCAGACTTCCTTCCCAGAATTACTAGCTGTGTCCCATTGGTCAGCCTGCCCTTAAGAGTCCTAATTCTGGTTGGCTGCTGCTTACTCCATTTCAGGTACCCCCTGTTCTCATTGGACCCTCAAACAGTCCAGGTCCAAAATGGAGGGCCAAGCACACAAAGTCCCAGCTGCAATAGAAGCAGGTTAGACAAACTGTAATTTCACTAATACTCTAAGCAATTATAACTAGCAGTTACATCTATCGGAGGTTCCCTTTGCACTTATAGTGACTGTAAAATGGGAGCGATGTCACTGCAACTCAGGCAGGATTCGAGAAAGGAAGCACAGTCCCCTTACACAGTCACTGGAGCCTGCAAGCAGGCAGATCTTAAAGAGACAGTACGCAGAGGCTCTAACAGCACTTGCAGCAGTGCCGTTTAAAATGGCTTAAATGCTAACATCATCCAGACTTGGAGTGCCCAGCATGCTCCTGGAAGACTTCTGGGAACCCCCATTTGTAAGGGATTACATCAACATTCACAGCAAAAGTTTTTAACTGTCACACACTGTATCCCAAAGTCTGGGGTGCACCTACTCTGCATCCACTGGTTGGCTACCAGGAACTTGGTGAGGTACCCACTGCACCAGACTGTGTTACACCATTATGGCTGCTGTTGGTGAGGAAAACCAGGTGCATCTGCAGGGCGGTACTGGGACTGTGTGGGGATACATTTGTTAAACAAAAGTGACTAATGTTCTGCTGTTTTCTCCCTTTCACCTCCCTAAAATATGAAGTTAGTTTATGTTTGCAATTTGGTATTCTTGGTCATTGTTTGGAGTGTATTACTGCTGTGTGAGGAAGGACTGTGGGGCAGTTATTGTATTTTCTGGGGTGTTAACCTTGTGTTTTACTCATCATTTACCTTTCACTACCCAGGTGGAGGCACCATGCCATTCTGCTCCAGTGTAGCACGTCAACTAGAATCCAGGTCGGCCCCTAAGGAGGTGTGTTCAGGTGAGACCTGAGGCCCCAGAACAGCTGAGTGGTAAGTCAGGAAGCTGTTACCAGTGAACTGCTAAACAAGTCTGTCAGGGGTGCAGCTAGCACCTCCATGAGTTCCTTTAACACTCTTGGATGCACCCTGTGTGCTCCATGGCTTTTTCCACCCTCAGATTAGCGAGTGCTTTCCTGACTCTCTGCTCAGAAATGGGACTGGGATCCATTTCCTCCCCCACCAATCTATTGGTGTTTATTTGTGGTCCCTCCCTTCACCTCAACTGTGAATACTGAGCAGAAATGTATAAGATATTTGCCTTTTCTTGTCCTCCTCCAGTATAGCCCCTGCCTCCTTAATTAACCATGCAATCCCTCCCTTGGTCTTCCTTTTCTCGCTGATATACATGAAAAATGTCTTGTTCCCTTTGATACTGTCTGGGCTACTCTTTCCTCAGCTTGCATTTTGTGCTCCCTACTGCATTGCCTGCCTTCTCTGTTTCCCAGATACCTTTCTCTGTCCTTGTCTCTGGGTTTCCTTATACCTTCTGAATGCAGCTGTTTTGCTCTTGCCTTTTCTGCCATGTCACTCGAAAACCATAATGGTCTCCTCCTCCTCCTCCTTCAGCTTTTGCTTGTTTGTCTGATGTACAAGTTTGTAGCCTTTACTATGCTCTTTTATTCTGGGCCATTTTCCTCCTCCCCTCAACAACTCCTCCCGCTAGGTCTTCTTGGATGAATTCCCTATCTTTGTAAAGTCAGCCCTTCTGAAATCCAGGACCCTCGCCCTTTGCGACTGGATTCCGCTGTTGTTCTTGTACTAAACCAACAACTAGCATGCTAGCTAAGATTCAGGAGTTGTGTACACCCAAATCCGAGACTGCTTGGAGCTACACCACTCACTTTCAGATGCTCAACATGGATTTAGAAAAATTATGGAATGGATACTTCTGTTGTCGGTCTCACTTCCATTGTACTCGGGTTATGGAGTATGGGCTAGCGACTGGAGCAGTCTTCACAGACCTCACCAAGGCATTTGACCTTATACACCATGAACTTCTGCTGTCCAAACTCAGTCATACTGACGGATGATCATGCATGCAACAGGTTCTGGCAGTACCTAACAGAATGCAATATGTGAAATGGAGGAAGTATGTCTGACCTAAAGACTGTAACTACAGGGCACCCCAAGGATCTATTCTAGGTCCATTGTTGTTTTCATCATTTATAAATGACATGTCTGACAACTGTAGAAGGGGACCAAGCAACAATTGTATGCGGATGATGCTCTACTGTACAAAAGCTCAGCAGATGCAAATCGGATAAACCTCGACCTAAACACTGATTTTAGGAAATTAGAGAGGTGGCTATTAGACAATAAACTTGTCCTAAACCTCAAGAAAACCAAAGCCATGCTGTTTGGTTCCAGGCACCTGAGTAAAGTGAGACAAAACTTTCTCCAGCTGTCATCACTGGCTGGTACTCAGCTAGAAGTGACTGATCAAATACCTTTGAGTCTGTCTTGACCAGAGCTCACACTGTAACCTCATGCTGAGGCTGTGACAAAATCTTTGCAACAAAGATTGGTCTTCTGTACAGACTTAGTGGGTATCTCAGTAACAAAGCATGGCTTGCCATTGCCACAACCACGCTGCTGCCTGTTGTACATTATTGAGCCCACTTCTACAATCCTCCATGGCTCTGAGCCAAGCAGACTACAGGTGTTATATCACAAATGGCATATTTTGGGAAGGAACACAGCCCAGAGACCATCACTGTGATGTGTTCTCTGCCCTAAACTAGCCTCCCTTGAAGCAAGATTAACCATCCAGTCCTCTGTCTAGCCTTTAAGCTAGTCAAAATTGCTGCCCTCTCAGTCTCCATGGTATCTTCCAGGCCAAAACACAGAGAGGGCACTCAGGTTCTCAACCTGTCTACTGCTGGAGGTCCTGAGGGGCTGGACATGTGCAGGTGACAGGTCTTTTGCTATTTCTGCACCATCACTCTGGAATAGCCTATCACTGGAGGTGTTAAACTTCCCTTCTGTAGCTGCCTTCAAAACTACCCTCAAGGCTCATTTGTTTGTGGCAATCATTGTAATTGTTGACTTTGTACTTCCTTATTCCTGTCTATGTAACTCCTTGTGGTAAAAATTATCTAATTTGGTAGGCGCTTGGTGGCAAGCCTTGCAGACACATATGCTGTAGGATCCTTGTACCTGTTCTCATGTGTGTAAGTGTAACTTAAGCTGAATTTAACCTAGGGACGTGTTCTTGCGTTCTATGACCCATGCAGTATTCTGTGATATTGTAATTTCTAATCTGTTTTTCTGTACATCCTGTTCCTGTATATGTACTTTTCTGTTACTGCTTTGTCATTAATTCTGGGTTGACCCTGAAAAGGACACTCATCTCAGTGGGCCTACCCAGTCAGCAAATTTCAATAAATAAATACTTTACCTTAAGGCTGTCCAGCTGAGGTGCCTGCATCAGGGGACTCCAGAGAGCCATAGAAGTAAAGCCTCCCTCCTTCCAGTGTACTTGTGCAGGGTGTTACCCTGTCAGCAGGCTGCCCCTCCTCCTCTATTGCAGCTACAGGTCACATGACATGTTCTCACCCTCATTTTACCAAGTGTCCATTTCCCATTTGTAGGTTATAATTTCTGACCACTAGGAATCACTGCAGTGCCCTTCTAGCTCTTTTTCTTCAAATGTCTACTCCTCCACACCTTCCTACCACTATACCCCTTCTTCCCATAATGTGTTACTGTTTCCTGCAGGTTTCAATTCCTCTACCTTTGGTTTTAAAGTCAGCAGCCCTACCACTGAGCCAACAAATCAGGCTACTTTTTCTTCTCTGTTTTAGAGCTTTTAAGCCTTTTGTCTCCATACTAGGAAAAATACTTAGCTCCCATTGCAGGTCTCAAACACTGTACCCTTGACACCAGGGTCAGCAGGCTCTGCCATTAAGCCAACAAATCAAGTACATTTATTCTCAGTTTTTTAAGCTCTAAAAGCCTCTGACTCCATAGTCTACTAAAATACCAAGTTGTAGCCTACATAACTAAGGTTCCCATGTCAAACTTGAACCCTGTACTTTTGGCACCACAGTCCATGGCTCTTCCACTGTGCTACTACAGAATTACCTCTGCTTCATCTCCTTTATCCTCGTCGCCCCACCCCAAGATCCTACACTACTAAGCCTTACCATGACCAATCTGTCCATCACCAACATTATCTAGTGCTCCCTACCTTTCCTCTTACTATATACCATTATCATGGTAGATACCCTCAAGCTGCTGCTTATCAGGGCTCTGCCTTTGCACCCTAGAGTCTGTTTCAGGGCACCTGACACTCCTGCCCTGGACACACACACCCTTCTCTACCTTGACCCACAGGACTCCGGGATCCCACCACCCATCTCCGGCCACTGTGTTCTAGGCCTTACTTCCTGCTGGCGCTGCCTTGTTTTGCCTCTCCTTCCTAAGGATATGCCCACCCTGTCTATGTGCTGCCTCCGCTTGTACTCCCCAAATGCGCTCCAGGGCGTTAACAAATCTGAGGCTCGCCTTCTATGGGTATTAATGCTACTCCTTCTGATCTCTGAAACATCCACCCTAACCCTGGTCCTACCCCCTTGCCACCAACTAATCAGACTGCACCAGAGGAACTCTGTATAGCTTCCATCAACATCTGCAGTTTGCTAAAGAAATTTGATAATGTGCAAGGTGGGTTGCTCAGCAGCGACCAGACATTATCTCGGTGGTAGAAACCTGGCTAAATGGCTGCACTTCTGACTCTGCAGTAGCTCTGTTAGTGTACACAATATTTTGAGCTGACAGACTAGCCAAAAGAGGAGGATGTGCAATTTACCTCTGTGACACCCTCCAAGGTCTCACTCTGCCTTCCCCAGCTTCTTGACCATGGTGCCCAGGTCCTCTCCCTCCAAGTTAATGTCGCTCCTTCCAGGGCACCTCTCTTCATCTCCTCTATCTACATCCCACCCAGGAATCAAAAAGTGCTTTCCAGTCAGTTCTTGCCCACCTCCAGCAACACCCAGATAAGGCAGAGATTATTGCCCTGGGTGATTTTAACATCAATTGGTTAGTGGACACTGCCGCACCATATAGGGATGCTGCATTCACCCTCAGTTTATCTCAAGTTGTGCCCTCTACCTGACACAACCGAGAACAGGTACATCAACCCTCATTGACCTAATTCTTACTAATCGCCCTCACAAATTCACCCAGGTCTCCGTGCCACCTGGCGCACTGGTGACCACTCGCCAGTACTCGGCTGGTCTTACTTGGCTAGAAAAGCCCTTCCTAAAGTTAGCTTTCAGCGAAAACTCAGGCCAGGCAAGCTACAGTCCTTGAAATACCACCTCATCAGCTGGGACTGGTCTCCCATTGCTGCCTCGCCTGATATTGATTCAGCCCTGGAGTATTTTGCCAATTCCTTCAGTTCCTCCTGTGATCTTTTGCACCCTTCTGCAAACAAGTCATTAAAGGTGCTGACACCCTTGGATGTCCCAGTCCTTCTGGACCTCATAGGCCACGAGACTATCTCTGGCATATAGCCTTTGGGACTGGGAGGCCCACTGATAGGCAACGCTACCATGAGGCCAGGACCTGCTGCACCTGGCAGGTCTGACAGGCAAAGGCAGAATACTACAGAGCAGCTCTCACCACCTCCTGGGGAAGGGGCAATTTCTGGGACTCCCTCAAAGATCTTAGTGGTAAAATCTCTAATGCTTCCCTCCAGATACTGGTAAATGGTGATATCTCCACAGACCCTGACACAATAGCAAATGCTCTGAACTCCTCATTCTCGGACCACAGCGGCGTGCTCCCTGCCAACTTTTTGCACCACCCCATCACAACATCGACACCGCCCAAGTATCCCTTTCGCTTCAAGGTCATCTCCCAGCGTGATGCTGCCCCCTTCTGTTAAAGGCACTCAGCAAATCCCAGTTCAGCAGTGACAATCTCGATCTTAAAATACTAAGGATCACTCTCCTGAAGTACTCTACCCTCACTGCCCTGCTAAACCGCTCCCTTGCCCTGGGTCAGTTCCCTCCATGTGGAAAACTGCGCTCATCACTCCTCTCTCAAGAGTGGTGACCAACCCTGCTTAGTAATTATTGGCCCATCTCATTTCTACCCCTTTCTCCAAGGTTCTTGAAAAGATAGTCGCCAACCAAGTCAAAGACTACCTTGCTCAACACAATCTCCTCTGTCACGAACAGCATGGTTTCGAAAAACTATAGCATCACAACCGTGCTTTTGGAATATACCAACACTAAGGAACCAACATAAAGGAAGTACATACATATACCAAGTAGAAATAAATATGTAAATAGAAGGGTAACACCAGGATGGTTTAATAAAAACGTTAAACATTTGATAAAAAGAAAATAAAACCTTTAAATTATTGAGGGCAGCTGGACTCCCAAGGGATACTGTTATGTGGGGAACTGGTCAAAAACCGAAAGGGCTAATAAAACAGCTAAAGCTGCATATGAACTCACACTGGCAAAAATCTAAGGACAATCACAAACTGTTCTATGCCCATATAAATAAAAATAAACTTGGTCCAAATGACATTAGACCATACATAAACAATGAAGGCAAAATTGCAGATAACAGTGAAACAGTTAACATTCAGAATGAGTAAGTCTGCTCGGTGTTTAGCCCTGAATTGCAAGGAAATTTAAGATTCAAAACTAAATCTGATATGGGGAGTTAAAATGGAAGTGGAAGAAGTTAAGAAAAGATTGAAGAGTCCAACACCAATAAATCCCCAGGACCAGACCTAATGCATCCCAGGGTACTGAAAGAAATTGCTAATTATTTGGCACCACCACTTGCCCATATTTTTCAGCTATCCTTAGATAGAGGGAGGTGGTACAGGACTGGAAGGAGGCACTGGTCATACCAATCCTAAAAAGGACCTAGAACAAAACCAGAAAATTTTAGACCAGTCAGCCTGACCTCGGGTTGGGTAAGGTTTTAGAAGGCATACTAAAAGAACTTATAATCCAACATCTAGAAGTGAACAACTTGTGGGATGTGACACAACATGGGTTCTCTAAGGCTAGATCATGTCAAACTAATATGCTTACCTTTTATGAACAGGAATCGGCGAGTTGACCAGGGGATTCAGTGGATGTGGCTTACCTGGACTTCTCTAAAGCCTGTGACAAACTGCCACATAAAGAGTTAATAGGCATCCTGGAGTCAACTAAAATAAATATAAATATAATCAACTGGGTGAGTGCATGGTTGTTGAATAGAAGACAGAGGTGGTGGTTAATGGGGTTAGATCAGATTGGGCAGGGGTGACGAGTGGTGTCCCCAGGGCTCAGTCTTAGATCCTTGTCTTTTCAATGTATATGTGTCAATGATTCAGTGCAACTATTCCAATGTATGGATTACAAAATTTGCAGATGACTGTAGATTAGGGGAACTGTAAACAATGCAGAAGAGGGTCTCAATATGCAACTGGCACTGAATGAGATCTACAACTGGACAGTCAAATACAAACTACCCCTAAATGTAGATAAGTGTGCTATTATGCACATGGAGAGACATAATCCAAATATACAATACACTATAGGTAACAAAGATTTACCAGTGACAAATAAGGAAAGGATCTGGAATAATAATAACTCCAAACCTCCAGTTTAGTGAGCACTGCAGTATAGTGGCAGGTAAGGCAAGTCAGAACTTGAACTGCAGTCTTAGGCATATTGGTAGTAGAGATAGGAGGTGATACTGCTCTTGTATAGAGCATTGGTTGGGCCTCAAGTGGAATATGGGACACAGGTTTGGTCACCATACAAAAAAAGGATATCAACAAACTTGAAAAATCCAAAAAGAGCAACAAAGGTAATAACAGGCTGTAGCAAACTCACATATACAGAAAGACTAAAATAAACTAAATCTTTACACTCTCCAGTATAGAAGAACCAGGGGGATATGTGCATGGTATACAAAGCACTACAGAATGTAACTGCAACCCCTAGGTGGCACTATGCCAGGAGCCACTACCCCTGCCTGTTTGACTATGGACAGGTTGAGGGCCTAGGTCCCATGGCGTGGTGCCTCCACCCAGAGGTCAGGGTTTGTAGTGGTTAGACTAGCTTGGTCACAGCCCTCTGGGACACTGAGACCCCTTTATTCCCTCTAGTGGCTCACACAGTACACCAGAGTTACAGCCCCAATACCCCATGTATACACACTGTTCACTCATATAGATACACCTTACCCTCGAGACTGATTCTGCAGCATGTCTCTGAGGACCCCTGTAAAATAAGGTTAAACAACATACACAGCAAAACACAATACTGTTTCCATAAGTACCAACACCACAGACAGTATATAGTATAACAAAAACAAATCTGATTTATTTAGGGGCAGTAACACGGAGAGGAAATCAGGTTAATTGGTGGCATTAAATCACAGTACTGTGCACACATACAGGGGCTGAAAAGTCACTCTGAGTACCCAGGTTGGGGGCTAGCCAGGTCCATTGCCCAGGGTTGGCGGGCAGGTGCAGATGGATAGGGCCCAGTAGAAGAAAATATATGCACAATACCCAATTGTAATCCGGAGCCAGATGGCTCAGTCCATGAAGCAGTGAAACAACAAGAATTAGATGACACACTTGTGATTGAAAACAGGCTGCAGGGAAATAGCCTGATTTGTACTCACAATACCCAAGCTGAGGACCAGATGGTGGATGTTCTTCTGGCTTGCCAGAACAACAGGGCATGGAGACAAGGTCCTTGTGACTGGACCCACTGCAGTTGATAGCAACGGTTAGTCGAGACAAGCTGCAGTTTGTTTCCGCTTCAACACACAGCACACAGCGGGGATTGGAAATAGCGATTCCCCACAAGCACTACGCCGTTCATATGTAAAGGAAAGTACTATACCAGGCAGGCTGCTCCTCGATCCCGATCGCAGGTTACTGCAAAAGTACCTGGGAGCACACACAGCAGCTTCAGTTCCTGACAGATCGAGCACGATTCCAGCAATTTCTCCAGTCTTCTACAGGGTGAGCCTGGTTTCCACACTTCAGTGCTTCTTTTTCCTCACAACTCAGTTCAGTCCAAGCTGGCACTCACAAAGGCTGCAGACCAAACTCAGGGCCTCACATGCACTTCCCATCGAAACTATACACCGCAGAAGCAAAGAGCTCCTTCTCTCTTCACAGTCACAACTGATCTAATCTTTCCAGTCACAGAGCAGGGCATTTCCTTTAGCTCCACACCATTCTGTTGGCTGGTTCGGCTGTCACTCACAATAAGACTCCTCTGTTGGTGGAAAACGCGCCAAGGTTAAAACTACATTTCCCAGAGTCACTGCCCATACAATCCCCTTGTGGCTGGCTCAAAATTGAGAGTCCAAGTTCCGATTTGTCCACAGGCTCCATTTTAGGGTCTCCCTATCATCCTGATGGGTCCAAGTCAGCTATTCTGGACCAAAATGAAAAAGCTACACTGAAACAGTCCGTGCTGAAAAGAAGACAGGTTAGACAAACTACATTTTCTCAGTCACTCTAAATGATTTCTGACAAACGGTTATATCATTCAACAAGGCTCCTCTGCACATGTAGCGACAGCAGAGATGGAGCAAATTGACAGCAGCTCAGGTGGGTTTGGAGCATTAAATACACAATCCCCATACAACTAATTAAGTCTGCAAGCAGACAGCTCTTAAGAGACAGTGCGTGGAGGCTCAAATAGCACTCCCTTGGAACCACATTTAAACAGCTCAGACACGAACACCGCCCAGACTTGGAGCATTCAGGCAAGCTCCTGGAAGTCTTTTGGGAACCCACATTTGCCGGGGGTTACACTCTTCCTGGCCTGAAAAACTTGCCATCCGTGTCAAGTAAGTACCCCATAAGTTTCTATACAACCATATATATTTACATCAGTATCACATTAGGCTTAGACATGTAATCATCAGTCAACATATCACCTTACCAGAAACATATTTCTGAAACTTTTCAGTACATCACTTTTTCACAGTATTATACACACATTGTACCATAATTCAGGTTATTGCCTCCTGTACACGAAAGCTGAAGAGAGGGACCTTCCTATCAGCTACCTTGGGGCTGGATGGGGCAGGGCACCATACCTAGAAAGGCAACACAAGTAACTTGGAGTTAGCAGTGATGTTCAGTTTGGGCAATGAGCTCGGGACACATACACTCCTTTATGGGCAACATTGAGAGGCAAGTCCACAGGCCTCCCAAGTGAATCATAACTGAGGTGCACCACAGGCTTCAGCTCGACCAGTCTTTCTAGGGGAACTGTTACAGTCTCTGCACTCTGAGCCTCATTTTCAGCATTGTCCTCACTTGTCGGGAGTCTCCATTGCAGCAGAGAGGCTAGAACTTGGGGCACTTTCAGCTCCATGATTTGCAATCTCAGAGTCCACAACACTTGGCTCACATGGGGAGTTTTCTGACACTGGCAGTGAACTATCAGGGCACTCAACACACTCTTCTTGTTCTGGTATATCACCAGATTGTCCCAGTCCATCATTTTCCTCCTCTGAAAGCTCAAACAGGTCAACCATACAGAATGATTCCATATCATCTGACTTGACGCTTTGCACTTCACTTTCTGGGAGCATTGGCTCAGGGACAAAGCTGGGCTTAGACAGTCCAGAAGGCCCAGCTTCATCTCCAGGATTGACTAGGGGATTGCCCAAAACAATTGACTCAGTTCGAAGAAGGGTATTCAAAGCCACACTCACTTTCCTCTGACATGGACTGACAGTCATGTTCAACTGGAACTTGTGGGGGAACACTTAACTCAGCTTCTGTAGGTGCAGACTTTCTTAATTTTGCTTAGCAGCAGCTCTAGTCATTGGTCCAGAGGGGCACTTTCTGGGGCTCAGACTCAATCAAGATTTGTCCAATGGGCAGTAAATGATTTCTATACATTGTTTTAACATATTTTTGAATTATTCTCAGGCCTTACTTTGTACACAGGCAGATCATCCAGTTTTCCTACAATGACAGAGGAGATGGTGCCATCTGTCAGCAATCTTATCTTGCCATGCAGTCCCAGATTCCTTAGCAATACCCGATCTCCCTCCTGGAGTTCCTGTGCTTTCACCTTTTATCATACATTTTTGTTGGCCAGATTTCTTTTGGCAGCCATGGTCTGAGCCAGTTAGTACGCATGATTTAGCTGGGCTTTAACTTTTGCACATACTGTAAATAGTTGTCAGCTTGAACCCATCAGGAGAAACTCAAAACATACATCTACCCGCAGTCGAGCTTCTCTTCCAAACATCAGGCGGTAGGGAGATAGCAGTGGCATCACTTTTGGTGCAGTTGTAGGCATGTACCAGGATGCTAATTTGTTGGCTCCATCTAGGCTTGTCCTTTGGGTGGAGGTGTCTAGCATATCTAGCAAAGTGTGGTTGAAATGTTCAGGCTGTGGGTCCCCTGGGGTGGTAAGTGGTTCTGGACTTTCACACTCCCCACAGAGAAAGCATCTCTTTGATCAGACGACTCTCAAAGTCCCTCTCTTGATCAGAATGGATTCTTTGTGGCCTCTACAGCAACAAAAAGTTTTCTGTAAGTACTTTGGCCACAGTGGATGCCTTCTGGTCCTTGGTGGGAAAGCATGGGCATATCTCGTAAAATAGTCAGTGACTACCAGCACATTACTGATAATTCTTTTGATCTGGCTCCAAACTCAGAAAGTCAATACAGACCAGCTCCATGAGGGCTGGTGGTGATGTTAACAAGGGGGCAGCCCTCTGGAAGAGGGCTTTCCTCTGTAAACAGTGACTACAAGTTCGAATGTGTTGCTCAACATCAGCCCCCATCTTAGGCCAATAGAATCTGGATCACACCAAGTCAACTGTTCTGTCTATACCAAGGTGCCCCATGTGGTTGTGTAAGGACCTTAGTACTGAGTCTCGAAAAGCAGTGGGCAGCACTAGTTGTTGTTTGTCTATTTGTCCCCTCTGTCTACTGTTTCTCTGTATAACAGTCTATTGATCAGTTTCAACTTAGGACCTTCCTTGTATAACAATGCAGTTCTCAAATCAGTGGAGCGTAATTTGGACACATCTTTCCCTGCATAGAAGGCTTCTAAAGCTGATTTGATCAAGGGATCTCGGATTGAGCCAGCTGAATACTGTCATTGTCCAGCTGAGGCAGTGCACCAATGTCTATTGCAGAAAAGTGGCAATAAGCAGCAGTGCATAATTCTCAGAGGGTCCTAAATAATCCACCATACAATCCACTCGTCCATGGACATTTGTTCCTCCTGTCAAACTTCTGGCAGAATACTTCGAATATCAGAGTTCTGACAGTGTGACCCAGTCATTCGGGGAACAGACCTCCGGGAAGAGCATCAGCATCTATGTAGTTCAGGCCTGCTCTGTATTCAACAGCATAGTCGTAAGTAGATAATGCAGAAAGCCACCTATGGCCAGTGGCATCCAACTTAACTGAAGTCTGCACATAGGTCAAAGGATTATTGTCGGTTTTACTAGTATCTTAGCCCCATACAAGTACTCGTGGAACTGGTCAACAATAGCCACTTCAAAGCTAGGAACTCTAACTTATGTACAGGATAGTTCTTTTCAGATGGGGTCAGGCTTCTACTGGCAAAAGGCCACTGGTCTCAGGCCATTCTTGTGCTCTTGGTACAATACAGCCCCTAAGCCTTGCAGGCTAGCATCAGTGTGCAAGACATAGGATAAGCTGGATCTGCATAGGCAAGAACAGGACGTGGGTAAGTTGATATATAATCTCATGACAGTTCACACTCAGGTGTCCACCTGGCTCCAAATACTTCATTGGGACTGAAATATATTCTCTCAGGCTCAGAAGAAACTGACCTCTTGTATTTTTTGTGGGTAGGAGGGTAACCTTGAGTAAGATTAAGTAAAGGACAGATCACTCTTGAATAGTCCTTGATGAAACAGCGATAGTAGACACGAATCCAGGAATCTTTGCAGTTCTTTTAGATTGTGGGGCTGTGGCCAGGTAGTCAAGGCCTCAACTTTGCTTGGGTCAGTCTCTATTCCCTCGGTGGAGACTATGTGTCCCACATACTTTACAGATGTTTGGAAGAATTGACATTTATCGATGGACAAGGCCAAAGTCTTCCAGTCAGTCCAACACCTTGAATAATCTGCTCTCATGTTCCTCCAGTGAGCTGCCAAACACAATAACATCATCTAGGTACACCAGGCACTCCTAATAAGTTCATGTCCCCACTGCACGCTCCATCAGTCATTGAAAATTAGCTAGAGCATCTGAAATCCTTGAGGCATCCTCATGAATTCAAACAAACCAAGTGGACAGATAAAGGCTGTCTTCTCAGGGTCTTCGGGGCCATTGGGATCTGGTAGTACCCACTGCGAAGATCCAGCACGGAGAACAACTTGCTACCGTTCAGGCAGTCTAAAGCATCCTGAAGGTGGGGCATTGTATACTGATCAGGGATAGTCCGCCCGGTTCAAGGTGCGATAATCCACGCACATTCTTACTGTCCCATTCTTTTTCTCACTACCACAATAGGTGAAGCATATGGGCTTCTGGATTCTTGTATTACACCAGCAGCAAGCATCTCTGCAGATGCCATCTCATATCATCTATGTCAGCAGGGGCCAGGAGTCGAGACCTCTCATGAAATGGCTTTTCATCATGCAGCCAGATGTGGTGCTCAGCTCCTTGCACACATCCTACATCCCATTCCTTTAAAGAAAACACCTGGTCTCTCTGGGCAAGTTTTCTACTAATTCTTATCTTCCATTTGGCTGGCAATGGGAGTCCCCAAAATCAAACAAGTCGGGCATCACTCTGTCATTCTCCCGAACACTTGTTACTGGGCAGCACTGCAGTATCTGCATAATGTACATTAGCCAGGGTGTAAACTTTATTTACTGAATCTCTCTATCAGACACGTTATGAACTTGAACCATTACCCTTCTGGCATAAGCATGGGCTCTGGCAGGCAAAATACTTGGCTTGACCAGCAGTCCTTCCAGCAATTTCCGATCGCCTGGTACATCCAGCATGAGGATTTTATTCTTGACATCCTTTCTGATACGGACTTCCCCTGTAAGGTACACTGGGCATTTGGCGCCAGAATCAGAGACTCGGATCCTTCTTCCAGACAATTCAACCGGTTCCTCTGGGTCCACTTTTTCAGCATCTCTCTGTGCCTCATAGGCTTCTTGATCAAGGCCAGGATTCTCAAAGCTCTACCAGTCCTTGACCCTTGTTTCTCATAACACAACTGTGCCAACCGTCCAAACATATAGCATTCATCCCAATTAGTAGAGGAATCCCATCATACAGTCCGGTAGGGGACACACTAATGCCAGGGACTCTACTTGCTCCAGCCACTCCAGCCATGGAGGTGGGAAAAGACAACCAAATTCGGATATACCGAATAGGGTAGGTCTTCTCACTTAACCCCCAGACATGCAGTCCTTCCAATGGTTGTAAGGGCACATCAGACAGGTGCGTCTGATACCAGTCCTGAAACATAATTGTCACTTGGGAGCCACTGTCCAATACAGCTCTTGTAGACACTCCATTCACCTTCACAGTCGTCTCCATGGAGGGACCCACTATTCTGGACCAGTCTGAGAGGCGATAGCAAGGGTCTGGGCAGATGATCTAGCCACAAAGGGACATGAGTTAGCATTTCTGGGACCTTCACTGTGGTCATTTCATGCACCTCTTAACCACTGTTTTGTGCTCCAAAGTTCTCCTTGTAGCCGGCTCACCACTGTCTCTAAGTCTTTCCAAGACCGGCATTCCCTCTTCATGTGCTCATCCTTCCCACAATTAATGGCAAAATATGTCTGCTGAAGTTTGGGGGACTGAGGCATCACTTTGGGGCTGTGGCATTGGTACTATCAATAGAAAACCTTGGTGCCACCTCAGCCGACGGTGGGTTGGACATTTGGAGATATCTCTTCAGTTCCCTCACCTCCATAGCCAAGACATCAAGTTTTGAGCTGTTGTCAGCAGGAGGTGCCTGGGTGGGCACCCCATCCCCATAGCAGAAGCAGTCCGGGCAAGTGTCAGGGCCTGTACTCATAGGAGTGGCCTTCATGATGAGACTGCCTGTTGCTTTCCTACTCCCTCAGCAGTTCATCCCATGGCAGAACATCGGTAGCCATCCCTCTCTGGCTGGGCCCCCTTGGCTGACATTTGGGTCTCGGGTTCTGTCACGTGATTTCGGTGATTCCAGACCATCAGCGTCTGACCCTGCACCTGGGGCAGGGGATGTAGTAGCCACAACTGCACAGGGCTCTGAAAACCTTCCTCCTCCTCAACTTCCGTGCCTCCTTCATCAGCACATGGAAAGGCAAGGGATCAGATTTCCTTTGATGCAGTTGCAATTTGAGCAACACCCAGCTAGAGTGCTGGGCAGAGCAGAGTATATGATCCAGTCTTACCGGTCCACTTCATCTGGGTCCAACCCCCTTTGAAAAATGGTTTGCAAGATTCCCTCTAATCGATCCATATAGGCAGGTAACAATTCCCCGGCTGTTGTCTAACATCTTTAAGCTTCCATTTCAAGGCCTCAACACTAGTGGTGCCCCAAACACATTTTCAAGGCAATTATGTACTCTTGGCTTTGGTGTAGGGTCAGAGACCCTCAGGGAGCGAAAAGTACATTGGGCGGGTCCTGGAGGCTCTCCCAAGTGAGCCCTTTTTTGCCTCAGAACATTGCCAGTCTTGTACCGCAAGAGTAGCAGAGTCTATCCAGGTTTCCAGATCGATCTCCCCATTTGGAGTGGGGCAGATGTCAGAGAATACTTTGAGCTTGCAGTAAGAGTCATGACTAATAGCAGGTACAAACATAGTGGCTAGCACTGACACAGAAGGAGGGGCAAAAACAGGTGCGGAGGGGAGAGGGTGTTAGAGGAGAAATGCCCCCAGGTGGCAATAATAGTTTCTTTAAATCCTCCACAGTTTTTCCTTCCTCCAGCAACAATTTAGCAAATTTCTCCTCAAATGTTTCGGATAGTGGGGGTCATTCTCCCCGGTCTTTCTGTCCTAGTTATCACTCTCCAGGCAGTGAGGGCTCCTCTGGGGTAATAGTCTGTGACACTTTGGAGCTATCTATGGGGTCCTTATACTCTACTAGGGCCATGAAAGTGTGGGTGAGCAGATTAGCATGTCGACCTGCCACCACAGGGTTTTGTAAACCTTCCACCTTGGAAAGTACTCCCTCTGCAGTGTCTGTACTGGTACCAGTGGGATATCCAAAATAAGTATAGCAATTTGGGGTTGATCTCCTGCCCAGTACCACCCACCAACTGGTGTGCAGCCACTTCTGTTGGGGTATCCATTTATTTTTAACAGTAATTTGTAAATGTGGCCACTAGAGGACGCTAATCTCAGCGGTGCCTCCAAGATGTAACCCCTAGGTGGCACTATCCCAAGGGCTACACCCCTGCCTGTTTGATTACAGACAGGTTGAGGGCCTAGGTCCTATGGTGGGCCTCCACCCAGAGGTCAGGGTTTGTAGTAGTTAGACTAGCTTGGTCACAGCCTTCTGGGACACTGAGACCCCCTTTTATTCCTCTAGTGGCTCACACAGTACACCAGAGTTACAGCTGCAATACCCCACGTATACACACTGTTCACTCCATATAGATACCACTTACCCTCGAGACTGATTCTGCAGCATGTCTCTGAGGACCCCTGTAAAATAAGGTTAAACAACATACACAAAAAATACAATACTGTTTCCATAAGTACCAACACCACAGACAGTATATAGTATAACAACAACAAATCTGATTTATTTAGGGGCAGTAACACGGGAGAGGAAATGAGAGGTTAATTGGTGGCATTAAATCACAGTACTGTGCACACATACAGGGGTTGAAAAGTCACACTCTGGGTGCCCAGGTTGGGGGCTAGCCAGGTCCATTGCCCAGGGTTGGCCGGCAGGTGCAGATGGATAGGGCCCTGTAGAAGAAAATATACATAATACCTAATTGTAATCCGGGCCGGATGGCTCAGTCCATGAAACAGTGAAACAACAAGAATTAGATGACACACTTGTGATTGAAAACAGGCTGCAGGGAAATACCTGATTTGTACTCACAATACCCAAGCTGAGGACTGGATGGTGGACGTTCTTCTGGATTGCCAGAACAACAGGGCATGGAGACAAGGTCCTTGTAACTGGACCCCACTGCAGTTGATAGCAACCGGATTTAGTCCGAGACAAGCTGGAGTTTGTTTCCGCTTCAACACACAGCACACAGCAGGGGATTGGAAATAGCGATTCCCCACAAGCTTTTCGCACATTCATATGTAAAGAAAAGTACTATACCAGGCAGGCTGCTCCTTGATCCCGATCGCAATTACTGCAAAATACCCGGAGCACACACAGCAGCTTCAGTTCCTGACAGACCGAGCGATTCAGCAATTTCTCCAGTCTTCTACAGGGTGAGCCTGGTTTCCACACTTCTAGTGCTTCTTTCTCCTCACAACTCTGATTCAGTCCAAGCTGGCACTCACAAAGGCTGCAGACCAAACTCAGGGCCTCGAGCGCTTCCCGCATTAAACTATACACCGCAGAAGCACAGAGCTCCTTCTCTCTTCACAGTCACAACTGATCTAATCTTTCCAGTCACAGAGCAGGGCATTTTCTTAGCTCCACACCATTCTGTTGGCTGGTTCGGCTGTCACTCACAATAAGACTCCCTCTGTTGGTGGAAAAAGGTGCCAAGGTTAAAACTACATTTCCCAGAGTCACTGCCCATACAATCCCCTTGTGGCTGGCTCAAATTGAGAGTCCAAGTTCTGATTTGTCCACAGACTCCATTTTAGGGTCTCCTATCATCCTGATTGGTCCAAGTCAGCTATTCAGGACCAAAATGAAAAAAGCTACACTGAAACAGTTCATGTGGAAATGAAGACAGTTTAGACAAACTACATTTTCTCAGTCACTCTAAATTATTTCTGACAGACAGTTTATCTTTCAACAAGGCTCCATCTGCACATGTAGCGACAGCAGAGATGGGCGAATTGACTAACAGCTCAGGCGGGTTTCGAGCATTAAATACACAGTCCCCATACAAACTAATTAAGTCTGCAAGCAGACAGCTCTTAAGAGAGACAGTACGTGGAGGCTCAAATAGCACTCCCTTGGAACCACATTTAAACAGCTCAGACGCTCTAACACCGCCCAGACTTGGAGCATTCAGGCAAGCTCCTGAAGACTTTGGGAACCCACATTTGCAGGGGTTACATAACTACAGCAAATGCATATGGATTAACACTAAAGAATGGAACATAAACTATCGGGGTCATTCACAGCAATTAACTATGGAGAAATGGAATCTGCAAAAGCGAAGATGCTGGTTCAGCCTAAGGTTTCCCTATTTATGGAATAGTTTACCAGCAGAAGTAGTCATGAGTAATTCCACAGAGACATTTAAGACTGGTCTTAATGAGATTATCTCAAATAAATATGAAATAAAATAAATATCTAGGCAAGCCAAATATGGACGCAAGTCTAATACAGCTTGAACAATCTATGTAATCCATGTGACCCTGGATGCAGGCCAGATTGCTGGTACTGTCTATATAGATCTTTCCAAAGCATTTGACACCTTCCATCACTCACTTCTCCTAACCTCGCTAACTCCAAATAGGTTTCTCACAGGGCACCACCACTTGGTTCTCAAACTACCTGTCTGACAGAACCCAGAGAGTCAGACTAGGGCATACCTTATCATCCCTCTCAGAGTTACATCTGGGTTCCCCAAGGGTCAATCCTTGGCCTCCTACTTTTCACTGTATTCCTTAACTCCCTGCCCAAGTCCTGTTCTGGGAGTCTCCTTCTATATGCAGACAAAGCGGTTTTATTCAGCACCCACACCAACCCTACCCGCTCCAAGTAGCCTCCAAGGGTCATTTAATGAAGCTGAATCCTGGTTTACTGACTATAGGCTTGTTCTAAACTATGAAAAACAAAGTCCATGCTGTTTGCCCATGCCCAAACAAGTTCAGTAACCACCCCTGCTCATCCATAATTCCCATAATGAGACTCTGGAACAAGTTTCTACCTTTAAATATTTAGGGGTTACCCTAGACTCAGGGTTAATCTACCATGAACATATCCGCCAACTTCACATGCTGTAAATGTGCGCATTGGTCTGCTCCACTGCTACAAGCACTGTCTCCCCTGAAGACCTACATAGCTGCCAGCTCCTCCTCCATCTTGTCACTCATTGATTACGGGATTATCTTCTATGGTGCTGCTGACAATACCTCCTCTACAAAATTAAGGTTTCCCTGAATAAAGCCTGTAGACTGGCCACAGGATGTGACCAGCTTACACACACCTGTATGCTGTATACCAGTACAAACTGGCTTAATTTCGATGATCGCTTAAAGTACCAGACCTGTTTCCTTGCCAAGAAAATCATGACTGGCTTCACCCCCTGCTCTTGTGATACTGCTCCCCCAACAGCACCATATGCACATGTCACGCTGAGAAATTGCCCTACCAGGTTCCTGCTGTAAAAACTCCATGGGGCAAGAACTTTCAGATACTGCACCCCAATTGGCTGAACTCACTGCCCATACCAGTCCTTCTGGCTCCTACCCTGGGACTGTTTAAATCCCTTCTCTATAGCAATATCTTGTGTGACTCCACCTGTGACTGTACCTGGCCTACCCATGACCAAAAATGCCATGACAATGGAAACACTTGGTCCTGCTTCTAGAGTGCCTGTCCCTCGTTTCTGTCTTACCTGAGCCTCAGACTAGCTGACACTCACTGGACTGCGCTGCTTGCACATTCTAGTCCTAAATACTTCTCCATAACTACTGTACTGTATGATTGCACCTGTAGTTACTGTATTTATTGTATTTTGCCACTGTACTGCATTGTCTATGATTGTTGTAATTGTGATGTTTAAGCAAGGAGAGTGGGGGTGTGCCCATTCAAGTCTATGGGACATTTTTCAATGCATCGTTCTGTATGTTTAAACAACCTTGGAAAAAATGAAAGCCACTGCTCAACTAATAGGGGCCCCATTGGTTGAGCAGTGGCTTCTTCTTCAAGGTTGTTTAAACATATAGCTTGGTGCACTGGAAAATGTCCCCATTTATCTGGGCGTACTCCGTGTTATTCCTGCTTAGACATCACTAAACGTGAGTCGAGGAGGCGTCAGGACCAGTAAGTGGAAGGGATCGGCTAGCCATGGTTTTGGCTCCAGTTATGACCCTTCCTCCCAAAATTACATACTTAAAATTAGACATTTGCTAGTGCTGCCTTAAGATAATGTGACTATGAAACCCAACTATATATCTTAAAAATTCTTTAACTTGAGCCTTCCTACAAGCTTCCCACTGTGTGTGTGTGTGTGTGTTACTTATTGTTACTGTATAACCAAACCCTAGGTATTTGAAACAGGGTACCATGTCAATGTTTACATCATTTAGATTCCAAGAAGAGAAGGAAGATGTTTGCCAAAGGCAACAATTTAGGTTTTAGACATATTAACAGTTAGTTTTAGACTCTTAAGTTTCAGATTCACAGTATCAATGGCATTTTAAAACCCACAGGGTGATAAGTAAACAATAAAACATGACAGGTGTGTGCATGGAACATATTTTACCGCATGGCCAGGGTGTAATAAGGCACAAGAATCGCAGGTCAACTGATTCTAGCCCCTAGCCATGCAGTAAAATATGTTCCATGCGCACACTGAAATGTCTTATTGTGCTTATAAAATGGTCTGTTGATGTTGTAATTAAAAAACACACAAAACTGGTATTAGGTGCATTAAAGCATTTATTTTTTGTGAAAAATTACTACGTACCATAAACTAGTCTTATTGAATAGGAGTGAGAAAGGGAGGAATTAACATCAACTGGAAACTGGGGTGGGTAATAAAAATGAAAATGTGGTTTACACATGTGGTACTTTTAACAATGTCCAGGTAGAGTAATCAAATAAAAATCACTTGCTTGACTAATGAAAGTGACAGGTACATTAAAATGCATTGGGCCATTGAAAGTGAATGGATCTTGGTTGAACAAAGTCATTATTCCTGTTGTTGGCAGTACAGTGCTCTTTAAATCATCTTGTGTGGCAGTAGATTCTTTCGTAGCTTCTTCTCTTCTCGTCTTTTTTCTATTCGGAAACTATTTGAGTTCATCCTTTTGCCCAGAATCAAGGCCCAGCATTGACGATCACTACACGCGCAGTCCAGTAGGACCTTAGGCTTACTCCCACAACGGTGTCTCATAATCGCCATAACTTTGCGGCTTTGCAGCCCAGCTTCAGACAATAACTGTACTGCAGTCGATCTTATCAAGTGGTTTGTGTATATTTGTGTCAACCCTACTTCTTACTTATTTTGGTCATCAGGGTTGACAAGTAGTTTAGACCCAACGGCTGTTTAGTGTATCAGATTTCACTGCAATCCAGAAAATGTAGTGGCAGACATCGTGGATGACAATAGATGACAATCAGACGGCAGTTTGCTCAGGTATTTGTTCAAACTTTTACCGGCAAAAGTGTGGACTCTGGTTAAGCATACATAAATCCCCTGTTGGCTTGTTTGTTTCTTCTAGGGTTGCTGTGGTTCTTAGTGTACTTGTTGTAGGCCACAGCCACGCACTAAGTAGCTTTTCATCAACAACAAAACTGAAGCTGTCAGGTTTTAAAACTTCATAGTCCTTTCTTGATCGTGTTTGGCTACAGTATATACAGTAACTGTATATCCAGCCAAACCTTTCTAAGAAGGCCAGGTGCCATGTCGGGAGATAAAGCTGGTGATGTTTTCAGTAATTTTAAGTCAGCTTTACTGATCGGTGGATGGTGCTTCCAGGCGCCTTTTTGTTGCCATCTGTAATGTTTGGTAATGGTCACAAACACATTATTGCTTGTGTTAAATGCAGGATCAGTAATGATGTTGATTTTCCTGCCTATGGATACTGAATTTAAGTGACGATTGGTGAAGATCTTATGCGGCAATGGCTGCTAATTGCATATTCATTGTCATCACTGTTCCTAACCTCAGCGTAGAATGGTGGAAGGCATCGGTTTTACTATAGCTCCGACAGCGCTTAGCACCAACGTCCCCCACAGTGACAGCTACTATGCTGACTATCGGCATTATACCATCTGGGATGTCAGTGCTTTCTTATCAGGGCTGCGCCTCAAACACCCATGTGGGGGCTCTGCCACCAAACCCCAGTCTCTAGGATTCTAACTCTGAGTCGGAGTTGGACCTGGGGGTACTACACACCGGGGAAATGCACTGCTGTGTTGCTGCACCAACTGGCGATCGCACTTGAATGGGTGATTTCTGTCTCTGTCTCTGTGCTGGTGTTCGTGGTGGTGGAGTTGACTTGTGTCGGCACAATCGAATGCATCATTGAGTTCTGAACTGGTAGCGGTTTCAGATCAGTTTCGATCTTTTGGCCTTTTTCCAATCAGAAAAACTTTGATGGCCCATGCAATGTTTTTTGGTATTTTGTTCATTTTGCTGTCTTCTATTTCATTGAGGGCCTCTGAGGTAAGTGATAGATACCTCGAGGCAGCTGGCATCACTTTGTCAGTTTCGACTGTAATTGTTTTGTCAATTTTGTTTCTGACAGTTTTACTCACTGTGACAGGTGCTGGGTTTACTGCGATGTATTGCTCATCAGAAATGCTGAAAAGGCACTCAAGCTCCTCATCGGACATACTGAGGTTGAAGTTTATTTCTTTGACTACTCCATTGCAAGTGATCGGGCTTTTCGTAGTAAGTGGGCAAATTAAGCGATGGCTGACACTAAAATGCCAACGTTCTAATGCTTATTGATTTTGACCTTTTACTGTCTGCCCTTTTTACCCATCTATGGAACATATGCCATGCATACCCATTAGCCAATCAGATTGCTTAAATTGACCTTGCCATTTTATAAACAGTAAGACAGCATTGTCAATGTAAAGCAATATAGAAACATTTTTGTTACATATGGCTGGTAAAGCACAATTTTATAGCTGTTTACATTCACCAAATCATTGATATAAGCATTTAAAAGGAAAGGAACAAGAAGACAGCCCTGTTTAACACCTCTCTTAGTCACTAGAGGGCGAGATAATTTCCCATCTTTCGATATTCAATAACTGCTTTAGTAAGCCAGTGAAGAAGTCTGATAATATACCAATTTCTTGTCTAAAGTAGTAGAGGCCAAACCTAAGCATGACATTTCTTTATTGATGCTATCGAAAGCATTAGACAGATCTATATGCAGGGCAATAAGTGTGCCATTACTAGAGGCTGTGTATTTGTCAATGAAATATTTTAATGTGAAAACATGATCAGTAGTAGATCTCTTACAACAAAATCCTGCTTGAAACTCTGAAACAAGTGCTTTTCCTCTCCCAAAGTTCTAACATATTCCATGTATATCTAATGTAGATCTTAAATGGTGTGTTTTGTAAGGATATAGGTCGGTAGCAACCTGGGTCTTATTGGTCTCCTTTTTAAATAAGGACACTAACTCCAGTGACCCATCCTTCAGGGAGTTTAAGATAAAGGTTAATTCCAATAAAGAAACTAGCAAAATTTCACTCCATTCCTTAGGTAGTGCCTGAAAACTTTCTGAGGGCTGCTTGGTGAGGCCAGAGCCTTGTTCTTTTTCTGAGCCATAATACAAGTGTAACCCCTACAAATTGGGGTTCCAAAAAGTCTTCCTCGAGCTTGCCTAAATGCTCACTGCCAGGCTGGTGTCCTGCATTTTAGCAGTTTAAATGTGATTGCCAGAGAGTGCCTGTATAGCCTCTGTGTATTGTCTCTTTAAGAGCTGCCTGGATTGCAGTCATAAGTAATCTGAGAGGGAGCTCTGTTGGAAGATGTAACTATTTGCTGAAAATCATTTAAAGTGATAATGATAATGTAATTTGTCTAACCTGCCTTCTTTGCAGCAAGGACTGTTTTGTTTATCTCCACTATCTTGGTCCTGGACTGCGATTGGACCAATCAGTACTGGTGGGACCTAAAATGGAGCTGGACTACAGGAGCTGTCTGGAGTCAAAATCTATAGGAATTGTAGTTTTGGGCTTTTTGCCTTTTTGCACATGAAGGGGAGCCTTTGTTGTGACTGACAGGAGGATCAACCAACCGAACCTTTTGGAGCTCTTGGAATATTTTTTTCCACAATTTTTTTTTTTTTTTGTGTAGTATTTTATTTGCTTTTCCAGTAAACTACTACATACAATCAAATACATAACTTATTCATCAAGCTACCACCAATATATTCTGCAGAGGTCAGCCTCTTCACTTCATTCCACACAATGTTTCAGTCAGATTCTACAGAATTACATTACATTAAGTTAAACTGGTTTAAATTTATATCAGATAATATACTATAAAATAAAATTAAATAAAATCCAATGAAATCAAGTCAAAGCAAATCAAAGCAAAGTGCAACCAATGTACTCATGCATAATACATCCAATCTTCTACTCCTTTCTATCTTTTCCATGTTCTTCTATCATTCACTTTTATCTCTCTCTTACCCTTCCCATACCCTTTCTTTGCCACTTCCTCTTTACTACTTTCACATACCTCTCTTCACTTCCTCTTCCCCTTTGTTATCCTCCTGTACCCACCCAACATCCAACTTTCTTCCTCCATCAGTGAGGCCAAGAATGGGGCCCAGTGTCTTTCAAACCCCTTCTCTTCCTCCCATCACATACGCCAACCTCTCAAGCCCCAGTGTCTGTAGCATCGCCCTCCACCACCCTTGCACTGTTGGTGCTGTCTGTGAGACCCATGTATTCTGAATCCCACATTGAGCTAGGACAAATAGCACCCTAATCTGCCCAGGCATCCCAAAGGTCCATTGGCAACTCCCTCCCAGCAATCCTTTCCACTCTATCCACCACCTTCCTCCAATATTTCTGCAGTACTGGGCATCCCCAGAAACAGTGCACATATGTTCCCTTTCCGAGCCACACCTTCCACATAGGGTGACACTTCAGCATGCGCCTTATGTACAATTACTGGTGGTAGATATACTCTATGTATGAATTTAAAGTAAGCCTCCTTATATTTGTTGCACATCATTATTCCAGAATGCATCTGAAGCAGTAATGTCCAGTTCTGGTCCGATATCTCCTCCCAAGGTCCCTTTCCCACAATCTCCTGGTTCTTACCATCCTGTCTGGTAATATAGCCTTTCCTCTCTTAGCAGCCTGACCTATAAACCCCTTTTCCTGCTTTTGAGCTGCATATATCATCCCTTCTACTGGATCCACGTCATACAACCTTTTATTTCTCTTCCTAGACTTCCCATATATGCCCTGGTCTGGAAGTACTGGAACCTATCCCTCTTGTCCCTTCCTACCACTTCTTATAGCTCCTGTAATGAGCAAAACCATCCTTTCACCAAAGACATCCCAAACTTCCTATTCCTTCGCTCCCTTCCCATAGCCTATATCCTCCATTCCTGGCAGAAGTAAGTTTCCCGCCACCGGCAACAGGCTCTCTTTCCCCATTATCCATTCTTTCCTCTTTAGCACTTTCCATGCCAACAATGCTTGCACTACCATGGGGTTCGCTTCCTTTCCCATTTTATATGCCCTTAACCCTACTGTGGAGGTATGCTGTTAGTTTCCTGTGCCTCTCCCTGCTCCAATTCCACCCATCTGGCCACTTCAGGTTTATGACCCAATCTGCCACATACCTTTGTTGTATAGCCAAAAGTAATTCTCCAAGTCTGGAAAGTTTAACCCCCTTTCCCTTATCTGCCTTTAGCTTCCTAGACTCAACCTCAGACGTTTCCCTCTCCAAATAAAAGCAGTAAAGGCCTTCTCCAGCCTATTCACATCCTCCTTGGTCAGGCCCAGGTGTATCATTTGTAAGGGATACAGGATCCTAGGCAGCACATTCATTGTTATTATATTGATTCTACCCAACCATGACACAGGCAAGTGCTCCCATCTTCTCAGGTCCGCCTCTATGATTTTTATCAGTTTAGTATAGTTTAAGTTATACAGTGACCCCAGGGATCTACCCACCTGCACCCCTAAATATGTCATACTCTCCTCCACCACTTTGAGTCCCCATTGTTTAATCTCTTCACCCATCCTTAAGCCACATAACCTGATTTTCCCAGATAAACTTTATACATGAAAATTTCCCAGACTCCTCGATCAAGGCCAAAAGTGGAGGAACCGAACACCTAGGATCTTCATAAACAGCAGCATATCATCCACGTATGGTGCCAATTTCTGTTGCAAGCTACCCTCCTCTCCCACTCCCTGTATGTCCCTGCTTTCTCTAATTGCCACTGCCAGAGGCTCTGTTACAGAGTGCAAAATAATGCAGGTAGGAGAGCATCAGCCTGCCTCGTACTCTCTCTAAAGTAAAACTCTCCGACCTGCCCCATTTACAGTTATCTGTGCCCTGGGCTGTCTATACATGGCCTTTATCCATCCCAGGAATGGTTCACGCAGACCAAACTTCCCCAATATTTCAAACAAATAGTTCCATTCCACCCTATCAAATGCCTTTTCCACGTCCATCGAAAGGATCCCTATATCTTCCTTTCCCTTCCTGCTCTCCACAGCACATTAAGTACCTGCCTCATATATGTAATCGACTGTCGTCCTTTAGTAAACCCGTTTGGTCCAGGTGAACCAGCGGTAGGATTTCCTCTAATCTACTGGCCAAACTTTAGCCATTATCTTCAAATCACAATCAGCTTAGTGATATTGGCCTGATCTGCGTATACACTCGGTCCTTTCCTCCTTTGGTATGAGGTATATACTACATCATAACATGTATTCGCAAGGTTAACCTCTCCATCCTCTCTGTTGGAACACTCTGCACAATACCTTTGTGACTTGGGCCCCATCAACTCATAATATTCCACTAGATACCCATCTGGACCACTAGCTTTCCATTTCTGCAACTTTTGAATAGCTCTCATCACCTCCCCTCCGTTATTGGTTTTCCTAGCCTTTCCCTCTGCCTGTGCACTTCGGGACTCTTATTTTCTCTAGAAATTCTAACATCCTTTCCTTTGTTCCCTCATCCTCTGCCTGATATAATTTTTTAAAAAAAGGCCCTGAATGCATCCCTTATCTCCTTTTCTTTACTCTGTAGGTACCATTTTCATCTGTCCTCCAATAATTCTATTCATCCTTCTGTGTCCTTCATGAGATTGACCACCATCAGTCCTGGTTTATTTCCCCACTCAAATATATATCTTCTGTTAAACAGATTAGCTCTCCCGCTTCTGATCTTAGGTGCACATTTAGAGCCTCCTGAATCAGCCCCAGTGACCTCCCCTTTTCCTCAGGCCACTCTCTTCTCTAATTCCTTTAATTTACTTCCACAATTGTTTAACCAAGTGAGACACACTAAGCTGAAAGCTCATTTACAGGTGCAACCTGGGAGCACAGGGAAGTTAAGTGACTTGCTCAGGGTCACATAGTATGCGTGGTGGCTGTGAATTCAAACCCAGGTCTCCAGGTTTGCAGTTCAGAGCCTTAAACCACTGCAGCTATACTGCCTCCCAGGTTACTGCAGCTAGCTTCAGTTTTGAGCTGAGAAGTGAAGAAGTAACAGCTCAAGTGATTTTTGAGCAGCAGTTCTGTGTAGTTTTGCATGGGAGAACTATGAAAGGGCTGAGTTTTGGCCTGCCTGTCTGTCTGCTGTCTCTGAGAGGAAAATAGAGTTTATTCGGACTGAATCCGAGTTGTGAGGATTATTTAAGCCACTGGACTGTGACCAGTCTTTAGCACTGAAGAAGACCGAAGATTTGCTGAATGCAATCGGCCTGTCAGGATTTCAAGCTGCTTTTGAATCCCGGTTTGTGCAGAGACTTTGCAATCGTGACGGACAGCAGTTGGACTGGTACAGTAGAATTTCCTTACATGCAAATGTGCTGTGTATTAAAAGTGGGTCATGATTTGGTTTCCCCACTGTGTGAATTGTGTTCTGCTTGCTGGAAGCTTTATCCAGCCTAATCGTACTGAATCCACGTTCATCTCCATTTGGCCTGAGCCATGTCATGCTGGCCCTGCCAGCCTCACACCACTACACAGAAAGCCACTGATGAGAGACCTGCCTGAGGATCAGTCCCTACTCCAACTTAGCGAACAGAAATAGCGCCTCAACCGTCATTGTGGGCCCTGCTTCTCCTGGCACTCTAGAATAACCACCTGCTGTCTCGATTTTTGTCCAACCTGTGTCCAGTCTTGGGTATCGTGAGTAACCATCAGGGTAGCTCCTGCAACAACAGCCTAATCTAAAATGTGTCATCTGATTGTCTTGTTGTTTCTTTTCACAAACTGAGCCCTCCGGCTCCGGATTACAAATAGTGTGTTTTGTGCAAGTTGTTTTCTTCCATCACAGGACCTCAACCAGCTGCACGTTCCTAGCTAGCTCACCATTCTTCATCTGGGTACCCAGAGTGTGTGACTGTTTATGGACCCTGAAGTGCATGCATAACTATTTGATTGATAGAGCCTTTAAGCAAATTAACCTGATTATGCCTCCCTGTTCAAGCCCCTGGAAATAAATCAGATCTGACTCTTTTTGCATTTACTCTGACTGTGGTTCCAGTTTGTGCAAAGAGCACTGTACTGCTATTGTTGCTGTGCATAACCTTGTTTTACAAGGGTCCCAGGGCTGGGCCAGAGGAGAAGCCCTGGTGGGCAAACAATGATCATGAGTACGGCTGGGCCAGAGGAAAGCCCTGATGGTAAGTGCAAACAGTGTGGATACTTGTGTGGTGTATCAGGGGTATTGTGAAGTGATTATTGTGTATTGTTCCATGCTAGTAAAGAAGAGGGGTTACAGTGTCCCGGAGGGTGTGCCTAGGTTAACTTGACCACTACCAACCCTGACCTCCGGTGAGTCACCCGCTTCAGAACTCAGGCCCCAAACCTGCTACTAGCTAAGCAGGCAGGGGTAGTAGCCCTTGGGATAGTGCCACCTAGGGGTTACACAAGCTTCAAATTGGGCCAGAGAACCCAGCACCAATCTGGAGCCTCAAAATTCAATGACTGGAGATTGGAAAAAGCAAGATCCTCAGTAGCTGGATCTCAGACTTGCATATATTTTCAGAGTGAGATCATTACTGAACTTCTGTAATGGCTACAAAATACCTCATACTAATTCCAGCACCAATATTATAATACACCTTATCCCTTGTTGTCTAGCTGGCCCCCATCCTCACCCAATCTGAGTGCCTGTATTCTAATATGACCTATCCCTAGTAGTCTAGCATCCCCCCACCCTCTGCCAGATTTCTCATGTCTCAGTTCCTCCCACTGTGACAGAAATGGGAAGGAAAGAGTTAATGGTTTGGATTATGAGCTTGGTGTTTGGATTCTCTAGCTGGTGTTGTTTTAGCAGTTTGGAAAAAAAACACACACAGGCTAAAATCCACTGTCCAGCAGCATCTGCAGCATCTGGCTAGATAAGATCTGTGTCATTAATCTCGAGTGGACATGTCCACACACTGGCTCAGTTTAAAGGATTGGTTCACTCAAATATAAACTTAAGGGTAAGGGAATATAATTGGTCACTGATAGGTGTTCCGTATGTTGGGACAATTAAATACACACATGGTAAATGGCTGGTGTGCATTCAAAGGGAGAATAGGAATGACCTATTCTCAAGAGAATATATAAGATGCTGAAACACAATGAAGGGGTTCTTCTTACTTTTGAAGCTGGAGGGAGAATCTAAGATTGGGTGCCTACCCTTCTAGCCATGTCCGTGGGAGCTGGCAGTTAGCTTAAGGGTCCAGTGGTCTCTTGAAAGGACAGGGAAGGTTAAGTTTAGCACTAGCATATTGCAGTAATAGTCTTTTCTCTTGCCATCTGTTATTTAAAACATTTGTTTACTTTTCCTGTATGAGTGTTATTCTCTTGTGTTGTAAATATATATCCTGTAATACTCTGCACTTTCTATTAAGTAAAACACTATTTATTTGCTCAACAGTTGTGACTGTGATGTCATTTTTCTAAGGTAACATTTGGTTTCCACTGGCTGAGGTAAACTCTGTGTAATATCCACCACCTGAGAGAGACACACTACCAGACTTTGACTTGTGCAATTGCACATTTAATTATTCAAGTTTGTAAACTTGAAGAGGGCTAGACGACTTTCCAGCTTGTGGCAGCGAATACCGAGGACAGACACCTCTCTAAAAGCTGTTTCAGCCCAGAGGAAGAGGTGGGTTGTCACACCCACAACCAGAAACCAATTGTGATTCCACATGCAATAAGACCCCAGTGAATACAGCAGTTCCTCGGGAGGATGGTGACAATATGTCTGAAGAAGAAGAAAGTGAATGGTCAGAGTATGTTGGGTCCTCCTCTGTGCCATTTCTGTTTGATACTCAGTTTATTTCCTTTCTGATCAGGGAGACATGTACAACCTTGCAACTAACAGAGGTGCAATCTGCTGCCAAGTACTTCATGAGTTTTCTTTATTTTAAGCAGATAGTTAAAGGCGAATAACTTGGACAAAAGAAGCTGCTTGTTAGGAGATGGGCTAAGTGCTATCATTTTCAGGAAAACTGATTGAAAATGGGAGACTCCACTAATCACTGATGCACTGATTTCTAATATGGGCAAGTACACAACTATTCCAAATGAGGAGCAGCTGCTCTCTCAGATGGCAATAACAAAGAGACTAGCTTCCACTTGTAGATGTAGTTACTCCACTTTGGGATCACCTATTGGGGTCATGACCACCTCTGCCTTGGTAACGAGACCCTGTGATGGGGTAACTATGCTATCACATGGCATTTTGAGGACTCTAAGGCAAAGCATATCATTCTAAAATAGTCAGTCTAGCTTTGACCATTCTAGGAGATTCAGATATGGATAAGTAACAGCTTTCAGCTAGGTCCTCTATGGCAACAGTGGCCGTAAAGAAAGTGGTCTGGTTACGCCACTGGTCAAGGGGCAAATCCAAGGAATGTAGGTTCCTCCAATATCTTTAGTTTTCAGTTGGGGCTGGTGGGTGGATGAAGACATACAAGGGCAAAAGAAATGCCAGCCACACCTTAATAGTTTCAAAAGTTCTTTGTTTTATTCTTCTTTCTTTTTGCCTTATAAGATCCCAGTTGCCCAACGTTTTGCCTCGTTAGGGCTTCCTCAGGGCGGGATCTATGCATACATATATTCACAAATTGAGTATAATATTTATTTTCATATCATAAACATTTTATAATTATTTTTTATAAAAACATTTTTGGTAATAGTTGATTCATGCCACTCAGGAGAACACCATCTGTTTCTAACAGTTAAGTTAAAACCCATTTTTCTGAATGGTGAGGCTGTTCTAAATATCTTATCATATATATATATATATATATATATATATATAAAATTCTGGCACCACATTGCCTGCTCCCCATTGGCTCCCTGCAGTTTAACTCCTTAATTAATTATTTGGCTCCCTTAACCTGCTAATGGTTACTGTTTTCTAGTTGCTCTGTAACTTTTGCCAGTGTTGTTTTTATTTATTTTGCATAAAAGTTTCTACTGGAGAATTCTTCCAGATCATCATCATTACAAACATTTAGTACATCTCCATCTTTTTTTAAAAGCATGCAGCAATCAAACATGCCTACAACCACATACATGCAAAGACATAACACAGGGTATACATCCTGCCGCCATCCCTCCTCCCTAATCACCTCTCCCTACACCATTATTTCATTAAAACTGACTGTGCTGCTGTGCCTTCATCCAGATCAGATATCCCCCCCCTTGCTCTACTTGGCCATCGACCTTTACTGAAGTTGGCTCAATCCCTGATCTTAAGTTCTGTGCCTCCCCCATGGTCAAGGAGTCCACAAGTGGGCCCCAATCCTTCAGGAACCTGTCTTCCCTTTCTTTGATAGCATATGATAACCTCTCTAGGGCCAGCACCGAAGTGCCAGTGTTTTCCATTGAACCTGTGTTGGAGTGGTAGCAGCCACCATGTATTCAATATACAGTGTCTGGCTAAGAACAGAAGCACTCTTGCCCATCTCAGTGACTGCTCCCACTCCCTGTCCCTGTCTTTCTAAACCAAATAACATCCCCAATGGGTTCTTGTCCACCCGTCTCCCCAGTAACTCCCCAGCTCCTCCATACACCTCTGACCAAAAAATTGTTGTGGGAAGAGCAACTCCAGAAATAATGTATATATGTCCTAGAGGCTCCCCTCGATCTCCCACATATTGACGAGATACCTGGGGTTAAATTTCAGTACCAGCACCAGAGGACAGTACAGTCTATGTGTAAACTTATATGCTGACTCCTGAAATCTATTACATATTAGGATTCCTCTGTTTGAGCCCAACAGTTTTTCCCCAGACCCTGATCGTAATGTTCTCCCCAGATCCTGTACCCATTGCGCCCTTACCTTCTGTGTAAAGTCCGGGAAAGTGTTTCTGCCAGTTCGCTGCCCTCCCAATAATTCCCTTATTTTCTTTCCTGCCATGAGCACTAAGTGTTCCACCTGAGAAAGGGCAACGCTGAAGCCTTTCCTCTCCCCTGCTTTTTATGTATGCCCTTACCTGTAAAACCCGATATAAATGACCCGTCTGGTTCCCTGTCTCACCCCCCATCTCTCTCACAGATGCCGCCTGATCACCTTTGTAGAGCTGCCTGATACTGTTGACCACTTTTGTTCCCAAGCTAGAAACCCTTTATCCTCCATCCTGGCCACAAAGGCTGGGTTGCCTGCAACTGGTAGGGAAGGTCTTGTCCGCAGGGCCCACCATTTTCCCTAATGTGTTCCCATGCACCAAGCACTGCTTCACCAGCCGGACTCCTATTTGCCATCCGTCTATAGCTCCCCAGACCCCCAACACATAAGTACGCAGAGCCTACCAGGACAGGATAGTTACTCGGGTCGAGCCACCTGCCACTCTTGGTCTATGCATGCAATCCCCAATATATCTGCTCTGGGCTGCCAGAAAATAGTGTCCCAAGTCAAGGAAGTTGAGGCCCCCTTTGATTTATCAGCCTATAACCTCTTCAGGCTGACCCTGGTCTCTACCCCTCCAAAGAAAGCCAGTAAATGCCCTCTTCAGTCTCACAGAAACATAAAAACAAAGACTCTGGTGGCAGATAAGGACCACTTGGTCCACCTACTCTGTCCATTTCCCAACCTAGCGGATAAGCTGCAGATCCTAGTTAACCAACAGCCTACTTCCTCCTAACCCCACTAGAATTGTCTTATGTCTGTCCCATGCATTCTTGAATTCCACCACTGTTTTGACTCTCGACCTCCTCGGGAGAGCTGTTCCATCATCTACAATCCTCTCTGTGAAGAAGTACTTCCTCACATTACCTCTGACCATCCCCCTCTAGCTTGATTGTGTCTCTTAATGTCAGTTCTGGTAAGGCCAAGATGGAGCATCTGCAGTAGTGCAAATTTCTTGGCAGAATGTTCATTTTAATAATATTTATATGCCCCATTCAGGATATTGGCAGCTCCCACCATCTCTGGAGATCCTCCTCTCTTTTATCTATCAATGGGGTATAGTTTAAGCTATATCAAGAGGAGAGTTCTTTCCCAACCTGAACCCCAGATACATAAATGATGCTGTTACTCATTGGAGACCCCAGGTGTCTCTCTCTTGCTCCTCGTCATCCTCCTCCCACATTAATATTTCAGATTTTGTGAGGTTAATCTTGTACCCAGAAAGGATGCAAATTTCTCTATAAGGAAAGCAATACAGCACCCCCTCTTTTGGTCTACCACGTGCAGAAGCATGTCATCAGCATAAAGCAAACTTTATGCTGAACTCCTCCTTTCCTATTATCCCCCAATCTGTGGGTTATTTCTTATACTAATTGCTAGAGGTTCCATTGCCAGCGCCAAAGAGCAATGGCGATAAGGGGCAACCTTGCCTTATACCTCCTACAATGCAAACCTCTCTGATAATGCACCATTTACTAGGACCCTAGCCATTGGGGAGATAAATAAAAGTGCCTGAACTATACCGATATACTCTTGCCCTAACCCAGATCTCCCCAATGTCGTAAACAAATTCTCCCACTCTATCCCTATCGAAGGCCTTTTCTGTGTCCATCGACAGCACAGCAGTACCTCGTCCTCCCCTCAAGGCCAACCACACCACATTCACAAGCCTCCTCATATTATGGTAGGATGTCCTCCACATACAAAACCTGTCTGATTTGGGTGAACTAATAGCGGCAGTAATGCGTCTAGATGAGCTGCCAGCAGCTTTGCCAATATTTTGTGTCATAGTTCAACAGGAAATTGGTCTATAAGGCGCACATTCCGGCTGTCCTTGCCTGATTTTGGGATGAGGCATATCACTGCCTCACAGCAAGATGTCAGGATTTTCCCCTTTCCTTACTTATTTGAAGGCTTCAAACAGCGGGTCCACTACCTCCTCCTGCAATTCCTTGTACAATTCTATAGGAAGCCGTCCGGCCACTTGCTTTCCCCTCTTCAACTTCTGGATAGCCTGCTTTATCTCCTCCCTTGAAATTTCCTTTCCCAACATCTATTTTTGTTCCTCGTTAACCTACAGGAGTTTGATCCCTCAAAAAGCTGCTACATCATTCCAAGTCCCTACACACTCAGCCTTGTACAGTTCTTTATGGAACCACGCAAATCTGTCCATTACACTTTTTTATCTTGGACCAACCTCCCTCCTCTGTTTTAATTCCACCAATACATGTGACTACCCTACCCCTTTATCAGATGCAACAACAAAGGACCCGGTTTGTTTCCCCACTCAAATAACTTATTCTTACGTAAAGAACCACGAGCTATGTGCCTCCTTCAGAATACGCATTCAGCACTTCCCTAGCTGCTGTTAGCTTCTTTAAATTATCATCCCCGGGTCTTGTTTTAGCTTAACCTCAAGTCCTTTTACCTGCTCCACAATTCCTTCCTCTTCCCTTCTCTTGCTTTGCGAACCTTTGCTACATAACTTATAACAGACCTTAGAACACCTTAACTGTGTCCCAGTAAACTCCCGCTGAACTTACCAACCTTTCGTTGGTTTCCTATATAGTTTCTATTGATCCCTTAAATATTGCTCAAAATCTTTATTGCCTAACAAGTAGTAAGGAAGTTTCCAGGGGTGGGTCCTCCTTCCTTCTTAACTGACACTCCACCATTACCATGGCATGATCTGAAACATAAATCAGGATGTGCAGCACCTTCTTATTCTGTGGGCCCACTCACTGGGTGCGTAAATATAGTCCCAGTGCAACCATGTCTTTTGTGGTTTTGAGTAAAATGTGTATTCTCTTGCTCGGGTTAGCAGCCCTCCAACAATCTATACTGGCTCTAACTCCCCACACCAAGGAGCCATCGACTTAAACCCTCCTGCCTTCCTACCCTTCCCCTGTGAGTGGTCTAGTGTCGGGTCCATAGTGGTATTAAAATCTCCCATGACTAATCCTCAAACTGCTATTCCACTAAAATATCCAGTATCTGTTAGTAGAAGGATGGGTCTAATGCGCAGGGTCATACACACTTCCAATAGTAATATTTTCTCCATACAGCTCCCCTCTACAAAAATGTACCTCCCCTCTTTGGGGTTCACCACCACCCTCTTAACATTGAAGGAAGAGGCCTATACTGGAATTGCCACCTTCTTTATGTGAGTTGTAGGAGGCCACATGGCAGGTTCCCACCCATTCTCCTACCAGTTTTTGTGCTCTTTCTGTGTGAGGTGGTCCTCTTGCAGCAGAGCTATCTGTGCTCCCTGCTTTCTCAAAGTGCTTAATATACTCTTATGCTTAACAAACGATGAGAACTCTCTCACATTCCAGGTCACAATCTTAACTTCAGTGACATCCACCATCTTGTTTTTGCAACTTTCCCCACAGCAACGCAAGTCTACTTTCCCACCCTCCCTATGTTCCTGCCATCTTGTTCAGGATATCATACTCATATAACACATAATAGAACCGCACACATACAAACATATGAAACCTCTCTAAACAGTATAACCTATGAACTACCCCTGATGAAAACCCATTTGCTCTCCTACTCCCCCTCTTCTCTTGCATTACCAACACGTTGTATACCTGCCATCTCCCTGAGACAGCAATCCTCCCAACTAATGTGAACATGAGTCCATGCCCAAACACCCAGATTCCCCTTATGTTTTATCACTTGTCGTTCCTGAATGAAATCCAACTTTTGTGGCCCCCCTCATGCTTCTAGATCCATGACCCTTATTCATGAGCACTCCAGCGTTGTTTACCCTCCCAATTATCTCATGCTTCCAGTCCTCCGTCCCTATTCTAGTCAGCTCGAATGCAGCCAGCATGTGCATCTCTCCCCAGGTTCTTCCAGCAATCCCTCTCTCTGTTCTTCTCATTCCTCTCCTCTGATATTTCTCTAACCCCCTTTTACCATTCACAGCCCAGCTCCTCTGTGGTTGTTCGTAACACCAATCTCACCCTCTCCCCTTCTCATAATAAATCCAATGGCAAAGTACCATTATTGTTTACCCGGTCACTGCTAGCACCAAAGGCCACCTGCTTCAACTGAACCAAAGATGCTGGGCTGCCCTGTGTTTAACACTTTGGCATAGTGTGGCACCTGCCTGACATGGAGCAGACCCTAATACATGCCTTTAGCTCTGTGCCTCCTCAATGTTCCCCACCGTCCTTTCCATGCTGTACCAGCAAATCTATACCTCTGCTACTCCATTCGAGGGCAGCACAGCTTCAGAGATACCCTTCTCCTTTTTGTCCCTTCCTTCCTACCTGCTAGCTATCAGTATGCAAGTTGGGCGTCTTTAAACATACGCCTCCCTTTCCCCACTCCGTGTGTGCTTCCATACCTTTCGCCCATCTCCCTGCCTCTCTCCACATATCCACTTCTCCACTGTACACAGCATGAATCATTTTAACTTGCCTTCCCAACCCGAAACCCCTTCCACCCTACCATCAATGCATACCTAGCCCCTCCCTTAGCCACCTTCATTGCAAATCACATTTTAAAATTGTAATAATAACTGCAATCTTTGCACTGCTACAGTCTTCGTGCCCAGATAGCAGGATGTGGGTCCGACCTCGCCACACAGCATCACAGTCACTCAGCCTCCCCCACCCCAGGCCTACCTTCTGATTTCAAGGGTCCTCGTTTCAGCTTCTGCCATCTGCTGGCCACCCTCCACTTTCTAACATCATTGCGCTCATCTTCCCTAGTTCAGTGCAGTTGGATGCATCAAAGTTCAACAAAGAAGGAGAAACACTCTCCAGTTTGGTCCAGAACAAGCAGTACATTTCAAGGCAGCGGCCCAACCTGAACAACAATTCTTACAATAAAATAAACGAGCGTCTCTCAATGTTTGACTAGCCACCACGATTTGCTCATGTGCCACTCTGGAACCAGCCTCAATTCAGTCCTCTTGCCTTCTTTTCATCCACTTTTTCAGAGCTCTGCCAAAACACCTCTGCCTTTTCTACCTCCCAAAAGAAAGGTAACCCTCTCGTGTTTAATTTTCAGTGTGGCTGGGTACAACATGAAGTTTCGACCTTCAACTCTCTTTGTTGAGCCATGACTTGATTAAAAGCTCACCGCTTCCATAGCAGCCTGTTTGAATAATCCTGCAGCAGGAATTTAGCTTACCATTCCTCTCAGTTCTTGCAGATTCCAGTAAGCTGCCAACACTTTTCTCTATCTTGATAATAGTGAAACCAGAATGTTATTTGTCTCACGGTTGCCCCAATGGAGCTTGAGACGGCAGCCGCTCTGCCAACTCTCTCTGGTTTGAGCCGAGCCCCCTTCACCTGCAGGCCCAGCAGCTTAGGGAGTTCTACAGAACAAAACTCCAGGGTGCTGGCACCCTCATTTCTCTCCGGGCAGCCCCGATCCTCAAATTCAGCCACCTGTGGTAGTTCTCTTGATAGTCCATCATGTCCTTCATTTCTTCAAGTTCCTTTTCCAGAGTCGTCACCTTTCTGCTTGGGGGTTGGCTGTGTCTTCCAAATGGAATACGCTCTTTTGCTTCAGTAATTCTGGAGGCCTGTGCCTCTGACTGCTCTGCTAGGGACTGCAATCGCATATCAATGGTGGTCTCCTGTTAGCTGAGTATGGTCCAGCGCAGCCATTAATTGTTCTGTAAGCTCTCTGCGAGGATGACATCTTGGCTGCAAAAGAGTGAAATCTGGCCTCCCGATGAAGCCAGTAAGGCTGCGGTTTGCTTTTTCGTGCCTTTGCCTGCTCCTTTCTGCGATCTGCGCCTCCACCTGTTATATATTCATCCATCGTCGCTTCTTTTTCCTTCAGGACCACCAAAAGATTTTTAATTAAATTAAGTTAGTTGGAATTCGTGTAATTTTAATGCTGGTGCTCAGGAGCTCTGGAAAACATGTCTTACAGATGCCTGCTCATTAGCGCCCCCAGTGTTGTTTTTAGTTTTAAAGCCTGCCAACCTTGTTTATAATTCTTATCTTTTGCTGACCCAGTTTACTTCATATTAAGTCTGTTTCCTCGTCAAGCTAAGCCCGCTGGTGCTTTGCGCGGCTCCTCAGCCACCCGCCTTATCTGGGCTATTCCTTATATAACCCCATTAGGTCACGTGACTGGGATTGATAATTACTAAATCCCTAGTTTAGCATTAACGATCTATACGTTCTGGCCACTAGAGGGCTGCTCTGTAATAGCTACTCCTGGCTCTACTGTCACTCACTGTTTTAATACAGAGTCATCCAAACTTCTGTGTATTTTCTCATTAACCCTGACAAGTTCTCTTGTATCCCAGCCACTGCATTGCTTCAGTGTCATCTAAGCCCTTACATATCCTCCTTTTAACCTTGGCAAGCTCTCTTTTGTTCTTTTTGGACCAGCCCCTAGCCTACCTTCCTTGGCAGTACTACTAGCGGCATTGAGTCAACATAATAAAATGCCAGCAGAATAGGCTATGGTCTTCGAGTCTGCTTGATTTTCAGCACCGCACTGAGGGTCGAGGTTCAAGTCTGATTCTGACAATTAAGCCCCTAACCCCTCCTTAAGTATGGTGTACTCTCTCCCTCCTCCTTCCTTCCCCTTCTTTTACTTCCTCCTCCTGGTCCTGATTCTCATCTTTCCTGCCCCTAGTACACCCTCTGTTGTTCCCCTTCCCCTTCTCTCCCCTGCTACCTCAATCTTCCTTGCAATTACTCTACCCCTATGATTTCTGGCCATACTTTCCCTCCCCCCACCCTTGCCTCTCTCTCTTTCATCATCCTAGTTGTCTTGCCTATCTTCACCTCACAATCCCCTGCTCTTCTCCCTCCATCTTCCTCATCCCCCTAAATTCAAAACCACAATACAAATGTCCTAAATTACTCTACCTCATCCTAGCCATCCTCCTTCTCTCATCAGGAAATATCACCCCAACCCTGGCCACCATCTTTATCCTCTCAGCTGCCTCCCCAACTCAAATGGACCCAGCCCCTGGCTCCCTCGGCAATCCCTAATGGGCTTAGGCTCATTCACCTGAACATTTAAAGCCTGCTATGCAAAACTGACCTCATCCAAACCCTCGCGGTTTCCTACTCTCCTAACATTTTAATTATAACTGAGACATGGCTCACAAGCAAAATCCATGACAACTCTATTGCTATCCTGGCTACTCCTCTACAGGCTAGACAGGGCAGGATGGGGTGGGGAGTGGCCTTGTACATCCAGTCTACATGGCAGTCTACCACTGTTCTACGTCTTCAGTCGCTTGCAACCTCACGAGGGCCCCTGTCACACGTATTAGTCTCCCTTTCATTGTCCTAATCTTCATAGCGCATCTACTGCTGTCCTAGCACCCACCCCACAGTTGCGACTAAGCATTATATATTCCATTACCTCCATCTTGCAATCAGGTGAACTGTTCATTTTGGGAGACTTGGACACAAATTGGTTAGCACCTAAGTCGAGCAAGATTTGGAATGATGTGGCTGAACTCAGCCTCGCTCAACTTATCCTCGAGCCCACATCCTAAACTTAAAACTCAAAACAACACCCTGCTTGACTGGCACTCACCACTCACCCTCACCATGTCATCAAGTCAGGTATCCTCCCGATGCCCTTAGTGACCACAGTCCGAGCTTCCTGGTTAGCAAGGTCATCGTACCAAACCCCTCATAAAATCATTCAGCTAGCTCCTTTAAATCCTAGATCTTGCCCCACTTCTGTCAGAGTAGCATCCACTGACTGGGACCCTCTGTCTTCTGCCCCTCCATTGACCATGCCATCACCTGCTTCAAGATAAATTCATCACCACCTTTGCTCCTTCAGACAGACCAGAGTTTGCAGGATTCATCTCCTGGATTACCCATGAATTACTGGCCTGCTTAAGGGAGTGCGACTGCGCCTGGAAAAACACAAAACTTCTAAGCTCCCAGTGATTACACCAAGTACAGAATGCTCCACAACTCATGTACCAAAGCTACCAGACTGGCAAAGTCTGAGTATTTCAAATCCTCTTTCCACACAAACATCAACTCCCCTCCAAATTCTGGCGGTGGGTCCATGCCCTCTTCTCCCCCATCTCATCCCCGCATTCTCAAAATCGACAATTCCTGGTATCAGACCCAGGTCACGGTGGCCAGTGAATTTAATACCTACTACACCTCCTGTGCCAAGATGCTTCTCAGCTCCCTCCCACCCATTCACCCTCCTCCTCTCCGCCTCATCCCTTGACTGGCTCTCACCCTTCTCCTTCTCCCACATCTCCCCACTGAAGCCCTAAGTGCCCTGCTCTCCCTGAACCCATCAAAAGGTTCCTCCCTGGACAACCTCAATCCTAAACTTTTACCTCTCTACTCCTGCTATCGCATACCCTATTTCCTTAAACCTAAACCTCTCCTTTATGTCAGCGCGGTCCCCTCCTCCTGGAAACATACTGTAGTTATTCCTCTCCCCAAGTGAGGACTCTTCTACTCCTGGAAACTATCACCCCATCTCTCCTTCCTGCCTCTCTAAACTTCAAGAACACCTGGTTCTCTCTAACTTTCTCCTTTCTCTCTGACTCCTCCTTTTCCACCCGTTCCAATCTAGCTTTCAGAAGAACCATTCTACTACTTCCTCCTCCTTCTTCAGGCTCACCGACTCCATCTTACTGGGATGGATGATGGTCTAATCACCTCAGCCATTTTTGTTGACCTAGCCAAAGCATTTGACACTATTTCCTCTCACACCCTCCTTCTTGATACTCTCTCGTCAGCAGGCCTGGCCTCATCATTCATAAACTGGTTTAATACATATCTCACCAGAAGGGCGTAATCGGTACAGAATCTCTGATTTTACCTCCCCAACTCCCTATCGACACTAGAGTCCCCTAGGGCTCAGTACTAAGTTCCTTGCTCTTCTCCATCTTTATCAATGACCTTCCTTCAGCCTGCTCCTCCATCCATATATACACCAGTGATACTGTCTTGTACAGCTCCAGCAGGAACCCTGCAGCTGTGGAAACCAGCTTACAGCATGACTTCAATCGGGTTCAGCTCTGGTTTGTTTCACACCAGCTCTCCTCAACACCAAGAAGACAATCTCTATGGCTTTCGGCACCAGGCAGAGACTCTCTAGGTTTTCTGGCATGCCCTCCTTTCACACCTAGATGGGACAATCCTTGAGAACACATCCTCATTTAGATACCTTGAGGTTTGACTCGACCAACACCTCAACTTCTATGTACACATCAATGCCATCCGAAGAAACTGCACCTCAAGCTTTGCACCCTGTACAGTAACCGTAGTTGCATACCGCTGACTACGAGGTGTGAACTTGTCGAAGATGATACTCCCCATTTCGACTACACATGATGTAGTCTATGGTGCTGCTGCCAAATCTTCCCTGACCAAATTGGACTCTCTCTTTAACTCCTGCGCTTTGCCCTTGGCGCCCCTCTAGTACTCATCACTGTGACCTCTACCATGCCCTAGTCTTCAAACAACTTGAAGTCTTGCTGTATTCTGACAAGTGCAGTTAGCCTCAGCCTTTAAACTGCCCTGGAGAACAAAGGTTTAACCTTTCTATGCAGAGCATAGAATGCTGAGCTCGAGCTCGGGGTTGATATCTCTGTCTGTTTCCTTTGAAAGCTAACCGTCAGATTCTTTACTCTGCCTCACTGAACAGTTGCTCCGATTTCTCCTGCAGCTCGGTTAGAAAGTTGGTTGAAGTATCATTTTTCGTCGGTTTCTAACGAAAAAGTTTCCGCATAGTCGGTTCAGTCTCTGTCTGTGGTACCATGAGTACTAGATAGGTTTTGTACTGTGTTTTCTGTGTGGAACTTGTAAAAAGTGTGGATCGGTTTGGCTGACCTGATCATTTTCTTAATTCTTGTGTAGCTTTAGTGTGTGGTTACTGGTCCTTATCGGTTCTAAAAACATGTTTCAAATGTTTTTCCCCAAAACCTATTGACACGGTCAGTTCCGATAAAAAAAGAGAGTCTTGCCTGGCGGTTGCCAAAAAAAGTATTAAATTTAGTTAGGCTGGCCATGTCTGAGAAACCCAAGAAAAAACAGGCCCACTGGGTTTCAACACTGCAGTGGTGTGGGGAGGTCTTTGCTGAGTCGATCCCACACCACCTGTGTTTATTGTCTGGGGTTTGAACACCTCGATTCAGACTGCCAAATTTGTAAACATTTTCCCAAATCTACCCTTGAAAAGATTAGGTAGACTGAGGAAGAGGAGGCCGAAGTCCGCTGACCCGGATGGCCAACCCGGTTCGGTGCCAATCGAACCAGAAGGAGTACCCTCTGACGGGGCAATACTTCTTCGGGCAAAATGAGCTGATCCCAAGGGTTGATTCCAATTAAAAAGTGCAAGAAAAATCATCCGGTTGGATCAGAAGTCCATGTTCCGACAGCCAAAGAAATACCCAGGCGATTCGGATTGTGGAATAAGCAGCGATTCCGACCAATCCGGCACCTTTTTGGCAGGGGCTCAGTTCGGTTGGTTCCCCTGGTTCATGATTATGCTTTGGAAGAATTTTTGAACCGGAGTTTGAGGAGGAAGGGAGTTTGAAGATGATGATGGTGATGGTGAAGTCTAGATGTGCCTGTGGAACGGACATCTCCCAGACAGACCTTCAGGTGTATCCCCCCTAGGCTTTCTGAGTCCCCTTCCCACTTTATGTTCTACAGAAAGGTGGCTGAGACCCTCCAGCTTCCTATGGAAGAGGCAATGGAGGATCAGGAGGAGCTGATTTTGTAGAAATGGTGGACATCCCAGAGTCCAGGAGACTGTCTATTCCCTCCACAAATCTTTTGGGAAACAGACACAAAACATTCTGAAGTCTCCCAATTCTATACCTCCTATGGACAGAAGAATGGACAGAAGTATACACTCTCAGGCTCAGAAATGAGTTTTATATCAGCAATGCAGCCATGTTGGGGTTGTGCAGGCTGCTGCCTGTGATAAGGCAAGCATTCCCTTGGCCACACACCCCAGACAAGACTCTGGGAAGATTGATGCCATGGCAAAAAGCTGTACATGGCATCTTCCTTGGGACTCAGACAGGTGAATTATATGGCTTATACAGCTAGGTACCCAAGTCCAGGTGGGACACTGTGCTTCACTGGCTAAACAGGCCTCCCCAGCTAGCCAAGGAGCTGGAGCGGTGGCTGCAGATGGGATGAGGCATCTAAAGTTCAGTTTCATGCTGCTGTGGACTCTAATGATGTCTCATCAAGAGTCATGGCTGCATCTGTAGCTCTTAGGAATGGTTTGGCTCAGATGTACTAGCCTCTACAGGACACCCAGGCTAAGGTCATGGATTTTCCTGTGAGTGGGTAATTCTCTGTTTGGGAGCAGATGAGAATTACATGAAGAAAATGGATGAGTACAGGACCACCTACAGGAGTGCTCAGGCGAAGGAGGACAGGCAACTCCTCAAAGGCAGCAGTCTAGGGGCAGGGGCAGGCCTTTTCATAGGCCTTTTACCAAGCACAGGCCTCCTCTTCCTTTTCACAGAGGGGTTCTTCAGAGGAGAGGAAGAAGGGGTGAGCAGGGCTGCATCACTCCTCAGCCTAAGGCCCCTGCCAAGCAGACACCCTGATGTGCCTGCCGGTCGACTCTCCTATTCCAGTAGGGGTAGGCTGGCTTACTTTGTCCAGGACTGGATGTCTGTCATCAGACAAGTGGGTCCTGGAAGTAGTAAACCAGGGACTGGTTCTCAACTTCAGAAAATTTCCAAGATGAGAGCCAGATCTTTTCACCTGCAAATCTCTTGGAAACCCTTGCCCTAGAGGCAGAGGTTTCATCTCTTCTGGCCTTAAGAGCTATAGAGAGAGTATCTACCTACACTGGGGCAAGGGCTGTACTCCAGGTACTTCCTGACCCCAAAAGACAGGGGTGGTGACCCATCCTAGACCTAAGATACCTAAACAAATGTAACCCTAGATGGCTATCCCAGGGGCTACTACCGCTGCCTGATTTGCCACTAACAGGTTGAGGGGCCTGGATCTGATGGCAGGTGCCTCCACCCAGAGGTCAGGGTTTGCAATAGTTAAACTAACTTGGTCACAGCCCTCTGGGACACTGCAACCCCCTTTCTCCACTAGTGGCCCACAGTATATCAGAATTACCTTCACAGTATACACTTACCCCAGGACTGGTTCAGGCACTGGGACCCCTGTAAAATAAGAAGATACAGTGCAACAATCACAGTACAATACTTTAACATAGACAAATACCTCAGGCAGTATAACTTTGCTGAAACAAGCAGCTCTGATTTATTAGGGGATATAACAAGGACAGGGGAAATCAGGTTAATTAGCTTATCACTTTACTCATCTACCTATGGCTCTGTGCACAGGCCTATCCCTACCAGTTACTGTCCCTGGGTACCCAAGCCCTAGTGGCTAGTCAAACCGTGGCAGCTGGTAGGGCCCTTTCACACAGAGAAAAGAAAAATTAGTTAAACAGTCAGCAGTACAGTAATTCCATTTGGAATCAATGTGGCAATTCAACAGGAGCAACCCTGAATTAGTACTCACGACCTCCAAACAAGATAGGGTCCTTCAACGTCAGCAGGGCTACTCTTGAGCTCCACGAGACTCCTCACACATTTATATGACAAACTGCAACAGGCAAAAGTTCTTTAATGGCTGCAGGATTCACTTGAGCTACAAAGCCTCCTCACACATTTATATGGTAAACAGTAACAGGCAAAAATCCTTTAATGGCGGCAGTTCATTTGAGCTACACAAGCCTCCTCCACATTTATATGGTAAACAGTAACAGGCAAAAGTCCTTTAATGGCAGCAGGATTCACTTGAGCTACACAAGCCTCCTCACACATTTATATGGTAAAAAGAAAGTACTATACCAGGCAGGCTGCTTCTCTATCCCGATCGCAATTACTGCACAATACCCAGGAGAACACACAGCAGATTCAGTTCCTGACAGACCGGCGCAATTCAGCAATTTCTCCAGTCTTCTACAGGGTGAGCCCTGGTTTCTACTCTTCAGATATCTTTGATTCTCTTCACAGGACGGATTCAGTCCTAACAAGCAGTTACACAAGCTGCAGACCGGAACTCGGGGGCCTTACGCGTTTCCCGACTAAAACTGCACACTGAAAAAGCACAGGGCTCCTTCCCTCTTCACTGCCAAAGCTCAACTGAAACTCCAGCAGGAAAACCGGCACTTCCTTTGAGTTCCTCCCAGTTCTTGGCTGGATTGGCTGTCACTCACAATAGACTGCCCCTGTTGGTCAAAAAGGCGAAGTCAAACTACATCTCCCAGAGTCACTGCCCATGCAATCCTCTTGTGGCTGGCTCAGATTACGAGTCAAGTTCTGATTCATCCAAGGCACCATTTTAGAGCTACCTTAACCCGCACTGATTGGTCCAGTTCAGCAGTTCAAAACTAGAATGGGGAACTAGGCAAACACAGTTCTGACTGCAAAGAAAGCAGGTTAGACAAACTGTATTTTCATTATTACTCTAAATGATTTCTGACAAACAGTTACATCTTTCAGATAGGTTCCCTTTGCACTCCTAGTGACTGCAAAATGGAGTGAATTGGCAGCAGCTCAAGTGGGACTCAAGCAGAGAAACACACAGTCCCCCATACAATTTATTATGTCTGCAAGCAGACAGCTCTTAAGAGACAGTACCAGAGGCTCTAAAAACACTCATAGATAAATGGCTTAGCATGAAACACCATTCAGGCTCGGAGCATTCAAGCAAGCTCCTGGAAGTCTTTTAGGAACCCCATTTGCAGTGGGGTTACACAAACATCATTTAAAACCAAAGTTCAAGATGGTAACTCTGGGAATAATCCTTCCGCTCTAAGACCAGGGGACTGGCTAGCCTCCCTGGACCTCAAAGATGCCTACTTTCACATTCCCATCAGGTGCTCCCACAGAAAGTACCTCAAGTTCGAGTTGCCCTCAGGCCACTATCAGTTCAGAGCAATGCTCTTTGGCTAACCTCAACCCAAGGGTTTTCACAAAGTGCCTGGCAGTAGTAGTTGCCTTTCTAAGAAGGAAAAGATTTCCATTTTCCATATCTGGACGATTGGCTAATAGTGGGTCACTCTCCAGACCAAGTCAAGTCTCACCTGCAAGTGACTCAGCAAGTGCTCACTTCTCTAGGATTTCTTCTCAACCTTCCCAAGTCAGTTCTCGAACCAGGCCAGCTTCTTACCTTTATAGAGGCAGAATTGGACACAGTCAGAGCAAGACCCTTTCTTCCCTTACAGAACTAGCCTCTTCCTTCAGCTTTGGTATCTCGACCAGCAAGGCATTTCCTCCAGCTCTTGGGCCACATGGCAGCTTCAACAGCAGTGGTCAGGCGGGAGTTCAGATGAGGGATATTCAGTTCCATCTGAGAGCTTTTGGTCTCAATGGAAGGATTCCCTTACAAACTGATCCCAGTGACTCTGACCTTAATCCAAGCCCTCCAATGGTGGCAGGATCAGGACAATTTAAGACAAGGGGTTCCTTTTGCCACTCAGCCTTGTTCAGTGGTCCTTACCACGGATGCTTCTCTTCTGGGCTGGGAGCCCATCTGGGGGCCCTCACTGGCCAGGTGCTGTGGTCCCCAAGATCCCTTCTCCATATCAATCTCCTAGAATGCAGGGCAGTTTTCTGGCCTGAAAGCTTCTCTCAGTCAATGCAGAACAAGATGGTTCAGGTCAGAATGGACAACACCACCACCATGTGATGCATCAACAAGCAGGGAGGCACTCGGTCCATGGCCTTGTGCATGGAAGCCATGAAATTGTGGTCCCTGGCTTATTCCTGAAAATCTTTCTGGTAGCAGTCCACCTTCCAGGGAAGGACAATATGCTAGCAGATGCACTGAAGCAGGATTTCTCAGGGCCATCATGAATGGTCCTGGACCCTCAGGTGTTGAAAGTGATTTTTCAAGGTGGGACACTCCAGAGATAGATCTCTTTGCAGCCCCAGACAATCACCAACTTCCTCTTTTTGTTGCAGACTCCCAGCCTTGGGCTCAGTCCCCCTGGATGCTCTGATTCTGAATTCGGAAGGACATTTCTGTATGCCTTCCCTCCTTCCCTCCTGTTCAAAGTTTTAGTCAAGATAAGGTCTCAACCTTGCAAAGTGATTCTGATTGCTCCAGATTGGGCCAGACAGCCCTGGTCCCCCTGTTGTTGTCCCTAGCAGTCATCTTCCCTGTCTCTTCCAGGAATTACAACCTGTTAACATCCTCTCAGATGAGGATTTGGTACCCCAATCTTCAGTCTCTCAATCTCAAGGCATGGCTCTTGAAGAGTTAGGGTTTGCAGATCTGCATCTTTCTCAAGGGGTTCTGGATATTCTCAAAGCTTCTCAAAAGCCCTCCACCAGAAGACTTACAACTCCAATGGAAGAGATTCAGCATTTGGTGTTCTAAGAGCATATTTCCCCAGATACTGCTGAATTGCCTACGGTTCTAGATTATATGCAGGGCCCCTACTTTTCTGCGGCACAGTGGGACAAGTTCTGTGGCAAGACTACCATTTGCATAGAACTTCTGCGACGGTGGTTTGTAATTTCTGTGGAAGTTCTCGGCACTAACAAACTACCACATCACAGTGTCAGCTTGTCATCCTGACTTCACTTTCATGGCAGTGGTTATAGCAATTAGGATGGTGGAAAGCACAGTAACACTAGTTCAAAAATAAGACACTTATAAAGTAATTTTATGCCTAAAAAGCAAAGCAAATGTCTCTCCTTTAAGGTCCTAGCCTATTGCATAAATGACATATGCAGATGGGATCTTATGTGATGAATAAGGTATTTCCATATGCATGCTATCTATCCCACTAATGAGATTTCCACTGTCTATCACTTATATATTTGTATGTGCTTTCTACACCACTCATGAGGTTCCCATTGTGTATCACTTATATATTTATATGCAATCTGTAACATACATACAAATATGCATGCGTGTGTGTGATGAGAGAGACAGAATACTGTATGTGTGTGTGTGTGTGTGTGTGTGTGTATATGTGTATATATATATATATATATATATATTTTTTTTAATTTCCATGAACTTGCATCCTCATTCATACAGGTCCCATTGGAAATGGAACAGAGGAGTTATTGCAAAAATAATTTTTCATGTCAACCTGCTTTCCTGACACACTGCGTAACACCATCAGGCCATGACATGCATGTGAACCAATTGTGAGATACAGCTTCCAGCCCATCACAATGTGTCCACTATGTGACAGAACACTGCATCATACCTTCCCAGGCTCTGAGCAGTTATATGTTCCACCAATCCTTGTGCTGCCCAGCCAGCTCCCAGAGCTAGTCTCTGAACCTGGGTTGTTGGCACGGAAACACAGCATGCTACCCTCTGGCCCAACAGCTGTCCCTGAACACAACATTTTTCAATAACTTTTAGGTGATTCTATTAACCAATGACAATATGTAATCAATAACCCTGGCAAAATGCATACAATGCAATTATTTATTTAACAGTTCTATTCTTTCAACTGGTCTACACATTATTATATTTCACTTTTCTGGGCATAATTACTTTATTTTTCTTAAATGTTTAGACAATTAAATTCATTTTACCAGTTATTCATTTCAGAGAGCGTCTCTATACCTTAAAGGCACAAATAGGTTTGTACAAAGTGAGGTATGGACTTAACAGGTCTGTGCTATTGACAAGGTTTTGTTTAAGTTGGCCCTAGTGCAACAATATAAAACTGAAAATTGAATTAGGCTGTAGTGCAGGTTGAGCAAATATCACCATGCATGATGTGCTGTGCCACCGTCTCTGGCAGTGGGAGCTGTGGTAGATAAGCGACTGTTAATTTCTGTTGCAGAATGCAGCCCATTTCATTAGCTAATATGATGTTATAGCAATGATAACATCATATTCTGAACATATAGGGGGTTTTGGATATAAAAGAGGGAAGGGAACCAGATTCTATGTATAAACAGAAATATTAATCAAAAATCACCAAGAAGAGTGAATTCTACTGACACATGAAAGTTCTGATGAGTGCAAGTTTCTTAAAATTCTGCGGCTTGCCAGAGATTCTAAAGACCTGATTATATGGTCCATCTTAATGGCCTAGGCCTCAGACCAGTTACTCTCAAGGTACACTTGTCAGCTGTTTCTGCATTTCTGTCTGTGGGGAAGTCTTCCTCACTATCTTCTCATCTTGTGTTCTGTAATTTTTAAAGGATTGCTTCACACCAATCCTCCTTTTAGAGACCCTGCCCTGCCTGGGATTTGAATGTTTGCATTGCTCAACTTATGCAACCTCCTTTTGAGCCTATGTCCTCAGCAGAGCTTAAGTACTTGACTTGGAAAACTGTGTTCTTGGTAGCCGTTACCTCTGCCAGGCATATCAGTGAGTTGCAAGCCCTATCAGTGGAACCTGATTTTATCTCCTTTCACAGGGATAAAGTGGTCCTTAGAATCAATAGAGGTTCTTGCCCAAAGTGGTTTCAGACTTCCATTTAAATCAGTCAATGTCTCTTCCTGTTTTCTTCACTGATCATTCTTCCTCAGGAGAGAGGAGGCTACACAGTTTAGATGTTAAAGAGCCCTTAGTTACTACATAGAGCATACCAAGGTCACAGGTTTGACTCCTCCAGTTGTTCCTCACTTATGGAGAAGTGGGAAAGGCAAACCTGCCACCAAGAGATCTATTGCCAGGTGGATTGTGTCTTGTATACAGTTCTGCTATGAAAACTGGGAAAAATTCCACCCCAGGCCTGTGGGCTCATTCCACAAGAGGTACAGTTGCTTCCTGGCTGCTCAGGAATAACCCTCTCTTAGAAATTTGTCAAGCAGCCACCTGGAAAACAGTCCACACCTTTACCAAGCATTACTCTGGATATCCAGGCTAGGAGTGATGCTCAGTTTAACACAGCAGTACTTCAGAGCCTATTCCCAAAGTAGGTTCTGTCCCTCCTCCATGGAGGTACTGCTTGGTAGTCTGCGCTTGTCAGAATACAGCAAGACTTCAAGTTGTTTGAAGAAGAGTGTTGCTCGTAAGAATCTGATGGTTAGCTTTCAAAGGGAAACAGACAGAGATATCAACCGAGCTTGAGCTCAGCATTCTATGCTCTGCATAGAAAGGTTAACCCTTTGTTCTCCGGTGCAGTTTAAAGGCTGGGGCTAACTGCACTTGTCAGAATACAGCAAGACTCCAATAGAAGAAACGTAATTACCAAGGTGAGTAATTTTTCTTTCTTTCTTTCGCTTATCCAACCAGTGGCTCTCACACTGTGCCAAAGTGACCTCCAAATTCTGGCTTGGAGAACTGTCTACCTCCCTACCTCCTATCTTCCATTTGTACCCTCCCTCCCTCCCACTCCCTGAGAGCTACTGGACATGCATCCTGTTGGTCCCAGCCAATCCACCCTCATTAGCCAGACTGGCCTCTCCCACTACTTCCCTAAAATCTGGAATGCCCTCCCCCCCAAATATGTCACTCTTCCTCCACCTACTCCTGGCACTTCACTATACAATTCTCTCTTCCAGCTGCTCCTGCTTTAATCCTCCCTAACTGCCTCTTATTCCCCTTGCGGGTTTCTTGCATCCTGAAGGGGAAACAGGTCTTGGTGGTTTGTCTCTTGCTCCCTAATTCCCATTGTCCTGTCTTGCTGCCAGCTCTTGTCCCCTTGCAGGGTTCTCCACATCCTGGAGGGACAAAGACTCAGCAGTCTTCCTTCCCCTCTCCTCCACCTCCTCAGCCCACCTAAGCTCCCGCCACCTCTCCTACCAGCACATCTGAGCTCCATCCTCATAACTGCATCTTCGTGTTGCCTCTTGCCCTTTGTTTGCCTCAGCACTTGATTACCGCCTTAGAGCACAGCACTCAGAACATTATGGCACTACAATTGTATTGTTACATTATTATTTGTTGGGTCTACTGTATCATGTTTCTGTGCCCTCCCATTGGTTGAATCAATTTTCTTGAGTTGTAATTGTCTGTACTGTTCACAATTGTGTAATATACTCACCTAATGCTTCATAATGTATCTGTTCCTACCTTCATTATTTGTAATTTTCTGTTGTCAAATCCTCATTGTACCCCACCCCAGGTCGCACCGCGACATGAGCAACTTGTGTGCCTTCCTGTGAAACATTTCAATAAATAAATATTCAGTAGTTCATATAATAGCTAATGCATAGACTGGGCGACAATGTAAACCTCCTTAGGTCACTGTCAGACTGTCTTGTACACCAGTTTTCACCATGTTACTCACTTAACATGTTAACTTTTCACTTGTATGTTCACATAGTAATATTCAGCTTAATTTATCTATTATTAGTACTCTTAAATCATATTGCAGATCTGTAATGTAGTACCACATACCTGTACAGTTCATCAGCGATGCTACTTAATTGTTAGCCGTTTAAAGAAAAATAAAACTTAATTCAAAGTACATACATGAATTACAGGCATAAGACATGAAAAGATTGCTTTAAGATAGATTTAGTTCACTCAGTAGCGCTCTGTGTATTATGGGCCAGATATTCAGACTGCGTCAGGCAGGGGCGCAAGCCTGGGCACAAGCGCAACTGGGATGAGCCAGGGCATAGTCCAGGTGTATGGCTCAGCACCATTGAATATAGCACTGGGGGCACCTGCACCGCGCGTGGCACAATGGCACTGTGCCAGCACAAGTGGCAGGTGAGGAGCGGGGATGCACCATCGCCAAGTGCGGTGCCCTAGGTACATCAACAGCAATATTCAGCACTGGGCATACAGATGAGGCCATTATGCATGCAAGGCACAAATGGGGCCATTTGCATGCCATTATGGCCCATTTGCATGCAGTCGCCGATCCCCAGTGATGTCGCCTGGCGCCTGCCAGGCTTCAGCCATTGGGGACTGAACACTCCGCCTTTCTGCGGGCACGCACCCCAATGCCCGATCATGGGCATAATAGAAATATATCCCTGGTGGTCCAGTGGACCCGCCCCTGCCTGATCGTGGCATAATAAAAATATATTCCTGATGGTCCAGTGGACTCCGCCCCACCCAAACGTGCATAAGTGACATATAAAATCCCTGGTGGTCTAGTGGACCTGCTCCCCTGCCTGATCACGGGTATATGTGATAAATAATACCCCTGGTGGTCCAGTGGACCTGCTCCCTGCCCAATCGCAGATATAAGTGTTAAATAATAACCCTGGTGGTCCAGCTGTATCCCCCCCACCCGTCTACTGAGACCCGCCATGTTGCACCTCAGTCAGCGGTGGTGGAGCTCCCAACCGCAAGTCGCCTGGCTGCCCGCTGACTGACAGCGTACAGTACGGTTGTACGCTTATTGGTCCACTGTGTGGGCCAATGGGCATGCAGACAGTACTGTACTACACAGTCCCGAAATGTGAATGAACTGGGATGTGTGGCATAAGGCGGGTTTGTGCCTGCATATGCACCGCACATCCGGGCTGAATATCGGGATGTGTCGTATATGCATGGGCACACCCTCTCGGCACTTGCACTGCATTATTACTGGTGCGCCCGCCATTGGGGATGTGCAGAGCAACCCAGTACCCCTTTGAATATCGCACCGGGCACATCAGTGGTTGTGCATGGTGCACCACTGCTGCGTGATGCACAACCCTTTGAATATTCCAATCTCTATATGTACAACATTTAAAAGGGGATTAAACATACATTTCAGTAATGGTTTACTTCATTACAGATTAATAATTATTTAATTCAGTGCATATGACTCACCTGGAATCTCTAGATTTATACCACACTACTCCAGTACTATATTCGTTCTGTCATTGATACTGATAAAATTAATATAATACTGGAGGAGTGTATGTCTAATCCCACTTTTTTAAAGGGCTAATAATTAAGTAGCATACGCTGATAAACTGTACAGATATGTGGTACTACATTACAGACCTGCACTCTGATTTTAGAGTACTAATAACAGGTAAACTAAGCTGAATATGACTATGTGAACATAAAAGTAAAAAGTTAACATGTTAAGTGAGTAACGTGGTGAAAACTGGTGTACAGGACAGTCTGAGAGCGGCTTAAGGAGGTCTACATTGTTCCCCAGTCTCTGGCTGCATTAGTTATTATATGAACTACTGAATATATATATATATATATATACATATATATATGAGATAAGATATTTAGAAGAGCCTCGCCATTCAGAAAAATGTGTTTTAACTTAACCGTTAGACACAGATGCCATTCTCCCTCTAGTGGCATGAATCAACTATTGCCAAAAATGTTTTTATAAAAAATAATTATAAAATGTTTATGATATGACAGTAAATAGTATACTCAATTTGTAAATATGTTTATGCATATATCACATCCCTGAGGAAGCCTAACAAGGCAAAATGTTGGGTAATTGGGATTTTATGAGACAAAAAAAAAGATGAAAACGAAAAACTTTTGAAACTATTAAGGCACGGCTGGCATTTCTTTTCCTTGCATATGCCACTGGTCAGCCAACCAGGCATCCAAAACATTTGTTCAGTGTCCCTTTTTAGTTGACATGTTATTTGGGCCAAAACTGGAAACATTCTAAAGACAGTAAGGATAAGAAGGGTCAGCTGCCCGTGTGTAAAGGACAGCAGACCTCTAGTTCACCATTTAGAGGCAGGAGCTCGGTTTGCTTTTTTATTCCAGAGGCAACTTGTGTTCCTTTGAGGATACAGAAAGCAGCACACAAGAAGGTCTTCCAACAGTTGTAAGAATTCTCAGAACAGTGTCTTTCTTCTGCAGACACTTCAGTGGTGGCAGTGACAACCCGAAGAGGCAGAATCTCAGCAGTTCTGCCAATGCATTAAATACCTTTTCACCAACCTGGATGGATGGGTATCACCTGGGTCCTCACAGCACCCTCTCCTCAGCCCCACCAGTCCCTACAAACATAATCTCTGAATTTCATTTTAGGCTGGTAACTTGTAAAGAGGTGCTCAAGTTATTAAGACAATGCAAATTGAAGACTCAGCTGGGTTTGACAAACTTGAGCATAACCTACTAAAGCTGACTGCCTTTATAACAACCTTCCCAACTGCATGGTTTTTAACAGATCCCTCATGGAAGGAAAATCCCCACTAGATGGACAGTGACTCTTGTGGTACCAGTACACAAGGGTGGCCATAAAGAACCTGTAGAAATCTACCAACCCATCTGTCTTTCTCTCCCTCTGCTCTCTGGTCAAAATCCAGGAAAGATTAGTTTATAATGAATTTCAGGACTATGCTGAGCAGTGTGGTCTAATGACTGACAGATAACATGGGTTCAAAGGAACCATGGAACAGATACGCCCTGGTCAGACTGACCACGGCTAGCATAGATGCCATAGATAATGAACAGCTGACTGGTGCAGTCTTGCACCAAAGCCTTTGCCCTGGTCAGTCACAGTCTTCTGCTAGATAAACTGAAACACTTAAGTCTTGACGGTTTGTCTCTCTGGTGGTTCTCTGATTATCTATCTGACAGGAAGCTACTGGTAAAGTGGAAGGGTGCCCTGGGGCAACATCTGATTACAGATGGGGTCCCACAAGGTCCATCCAGGGCCCTCTTCTGTTCCTTGTTTGTCAATGATATGCTGGGTAACTGTGGAGGGGCAAACCTGCTGCTCTACGCTGATAATGTTGTACTTTAATAGATGTTCCAGAGATGCCCACCAAATCAATTGTCAGCCATGAAATGATTTTTGTCGGTGTGCAATGAGGCACAGTGTCATACTGAACATACGAATCTGCCAGCAGAAACAAGCCTCATGGTCTATCAAGTCTGCTTGAATGTGCAACTAGCCCCTATATTGCAGTTGTCCCACACCCTCCTCCCATTGCATTTACCCTCTCTCACCCTGTCCCATCCCTTTAAAACTGCCCACCATCCTACAGGATACCACCTCTCGGCAGAGCATTCCACTTAGCCACTACCCAATCTGTGAAAAATGTCTCCTCATCTCTCTCTCCATAATCCCCCCAATCTGAGACCATGACCTTTCATGCCCCTCCCTCCTCAACTTAAATACCCTTCTCTCCTGTCTTATCTATCCCTGTCATGTATTTAAGGGTCTCAATCATATCCCCCGATCCCTTCTCTCCTCCAGTGAGTACATATTCAGCTCCCTCAGCCTGTCCTCATAGGGTCTGTCCTCCAAACCCTGGATCATCTTTGTTGCCTTGCACTGTACCCCTCCAGTAATCTGACATCCTTCTTCAGAAACAGGCACCAGAACTGCACGCAGTACTCCAGGTGTGGTCTGACCAGTGACCTGTACAGGGCAGGATCACCTCCTCCTTCTGGAGGAGATTCCTCTAGCAACTACACCCAGCATCCGGTTGGCTTTAGCTGCCATCTTCCTGCACTGAGCTGAGTTGTTCATATTCCCCGCTAACCACCCTAGATCCTTTTTCTTCCTCAGTGGTACCTAACTGAACCCCTCACAACTGGTAGCTCCTCCCAGGGTTCCTTGCTCCAAATGCAGTACCTTGCACTTCTTAGCACTGAACCCCAATCACCACATTTCTGACCACCCTCCAGTTTAGTTAGATCATCCTGTAGCCCTTGCCACCTTACTATGTCATCCGCCACTGTCCCCATCTCAGTATCATCAGCGAACAGACTGATCTTACTTCTGATGCCACGTGAGATATCCGATATGAAAATCCCAATAGCACTGGGCCCAGTACCGAGTCCTGTGAAATCCCACTCATCACATCTCTTGGGGATGAGAGTTCCACCACCACCACCAACACCCTTTGCTGCCTCCCCTTCAGCCAGTTCACAGTCCAGTTTACCATCTTTGTCCCGCCCCACATACTCCAACATTCCCCAACTGCCCATGAGGCACTGAATCAAAGGCCTTGCTAAAGTCCAAATACAGGACATCCACTGCATGGCCCTTGTCCAGTTCCCTCGTCCACCCAGTCGTAATACTCAACTAGACTGGTCTGGTAGGATCTCCCTGAGACGAACTCATGCTGCTGACTGTCCTGGAGTTTGTTGTCTTCCAAAAGATCACCAGGCTCTCTTTCAGGATTGTCCCCATTAGTTTCCCTACAATGGATGTGAGGTTTAGTGGTCTGTAATTGCCTGGTTCATCCTTTGGGCCACTTTTGTGAGAGGCACCATGTGAGCCATCCTCCAGTCCTGTGGTATGCATACTGTGTCCAGGGAGGTATTGAACAGGTCTGCCAGTGGCCCTGCCAGGACCTCCGACAGTTCTTTTCAGCACCCTAGGGTGAATGCTGTCCTGTCCTGGTAGCTTATCCACCCTCAGATCCTTCAGACCCTCCAGCACCCTGCTCTTTGTAATTACCTCATCTGTCACCCCTCCCCTTGTCCACCTTCCCCATCCCCTGAGGTAGCTGCCTGTCCTTTCTTCGTGAATACAGAACAGAAGTACTCCTTCAGTGCTTCTGCCTGCTCCACCCCTTTCTCCACACACACCTCATCCTTCCTAATCCTCACTATCTTGTCCTTGTAGCTCCTTCTCTCCCTTATGTACCTGAAGAAGTCCTTTTCCCCATCCTTATGCCTTTTGCCAGCCTCAGTTCTCTGGAAACCTTGGCCGTCCTGACTAGTCTGGTTACCTCTTTGACTTCTTCACGTACACTTCCCTGTCCTTCCCTCCCGGATTTCCTGAATCTCCTAAATGCTGCTTTTTGCCTCCACCCCTTCCAAGACCTCCTGATTCAACCAGCTTGGGTTCTTGGCCCTACCCTTCTTGCTCTGTGTCTTGGTACATGACCCAGTAGCCTCCACCAGCCCCAGTTTGACGATTTCCCATTTTTGGCATGCATCCAAGTATGGATGAATTCCTGCATGGTGCCTCTCAAAATTTCCCCCATCTTAACATAATCAGCCTTTCTGAAGTCAACCACCCTGGTTCCTGCAGCATTCTTGCCCATGTTGAGCATGAACCACACCAAGTTATGGTCACTCCCAGCTAGTGGTCTTCCACCCCAGCTCCTTACAGCCTACCCATTAGACAGTACTAGGTCTAGAGTTTTTCTCAACTGAGTCAGCTTGTTAGCCATCTGTGCCAGGAAGCTGTCCTGGAATGCATCCAGTAGGACCTGTTCCTTGCACTCGAGGTGACTGGGGTGCTCCAATCCACTCCTGGTAGACTGAAGTCCCCATAATCACTGTGTTCCCTTCCACAGACACTCCTGCTGCTCATGCTGACTTTTCCTGCCCTACTGGGCTTCCTGGCTGCCATGACACCCAAGTGTCAGACAGGCTGCTGGAACGCTACCCACCCTCTCTAGGAGAAGAGAGTAGTCCACCAGATGGTCAGTCCTTTCCCTGACCCCTGCCAGCTTGAGTTTGCTCCCACCACTGCTGTGCCATCGGGTTGAGTGTTCCTAGTTTTAAGGACCTTGGTGTTACTCTAGATACTGACTAGGATTCTTCCCAACATAATGACATTGTCTGCAAGTCAGTAAACCCAAATTGGGCCTGGCTTTTTGGATGAGATCCAGTCTAACTGCAAGAGCTAGACTGGCCATTGCAAACATGATCCTTCCACCTAGCCTCCTGTATTTTATTTATTTATGACAATTTCAGATAACATCTTTGAGCAAACGGTGCTCTTTACAAAGGTTCCACATCATGAACAATGAACAAGTATGCACAAGAACAGGCAGGTAGATAACAGTGAATACAATTACAGTACATGAGCTGCCAGTGGCTTTGTCCAGATAAGACAAGACAATAGAATTAATAATAGGTAAAACATTACAGAATGCATGAGCTTCCAGAGGCTTTGTCAGGATCAACATGGATGGAAGCAATGGTGCAATATCACCAGACATTATACAAAGAGAGCCTGGGGCGGTTACAACTGAAACAGTGATCTGACAAGTGCATGAGAGGGCCAGAGGTAGTTGGTAAGAGGGAAAAGGTAGGGGACAGGCAAGAACCGAGGGGTGGGGGATTGAGGATAAGATTAGTGGTGAAGGAGAGGAGTAGGTGGTGACAGAGGGAGGGGAGAAGGGATGGGGAGATGGGCGGGGGGTAACAGGATGGTGGGTGGGAGGACAGAAGAGTTAGAATGGGCAAGAAGGAGAAAGGAGAGAGAAATGAGAACTAGAACGGAGTTAATGAGGGCTAGGGAGAAAGGAGAGAGAGAGAGAGAGAGAGAGAAAATGAGAGCTAGGAGGTGGAGGGGTAATAGGTGAGGGGAGGGACAAGGATGTGAGAGGGAGTGAGAGAGGGAGAAATGAAATCGGGGGCAAGGTTGGAGGCTGAGGTGGCTGACGTGAGATATTGGAAAGAGTTAATAGGGAAGGAGGGGTGTGGGAGGTGCATAAGTAATGGATAGGCCAGGAGAGTGAGCAGGAATTTAAGGCAAGCAGTCACAGTAGGCACTGGCCACCAAGTGCCGAGTAGTTTGTGCTTAAGAGTTGAGATTCGGTGCATTGGTGATATCCACTGGGAGTGTGTTGAACCAGTTAGAGGCCCTAACTTTGTAGGAACGACAGTACCAGTATATCTAAACTCCCATAAATCTCTCTGGCTAGGTGGGTTATATAGATACATAGACAGTGTCGGCAGATAGGGCCATGGCCCACCCAGTCTGCCCATTTGAGCTTGTAAGTTCAGTTTATGTTTTCCTAGAAGTCTATTGCCCTTACCCTGACCTCCAGAATTCCTTTTGTCTATCCCATGCATTCTTAAATCCCATGATTGTTTCAAGCTCCCACCACTTCCTCTGGCAAGGTGTTCCACTTGTCCACCACCTGTTCTGTGAAGAAATTCTTCCTCACGCTTCCTCTGAATCGCCCTCCTCCAACTTCATCCTATGCCTCTAGTCCTGGAACATGTTTTTCGCTTAAAATAATGTATTCCTGCACCCTGTTCCTCCCTGTAAGATACTTGTATGTCTCTATCATATCCCCTCTCTCCTCCTCTCCTTCAGGGAGTACATATTTAGTTCCTTCAACCTGTCCTCATAGGACTTGTGATGCAATCCATGTACCATCTTTGTTGCCCTCCTCTGAACCTTTCTACCCTGTTTACGCCCCACGTAGGTAAGGTCTCCAGAACTGTACACTGTACTCAGATGGGCCTCACTAGCGTCTTGTATAGTGGAATTATGAGCTCCCTTTTCCTGCTGGTGATGCCCCTGCCTATGTATCTCAGCATCTTATTTGCTTTACCTGCTGCCTGGGTTGTAACCTATAATACTATTTGCTACTTTGTGATGGGTGCTGCCCGTGACACTCATCGCTGCACACTATACTCTAGCCTGGGTTGACTTTCTCCACAATAAAAGCAAAGCTTTGTTATGGGTTGTTTTACTGACAAACTTACCAGATCAAGGACTCCTCCTTGCTTATCATCCATATTACAGTCCCCTGTCGCTTCCACAACCTTCGCCCAGTGATGTCCTGTCCTTTCATGAACCTAAGTGCTCTACTAATATGAGGCTTGCCGTATTCTGAGCCACTGCTCCTAGGTTCTGGCATTCTTCCTCCCTGGTTAGATGCCCAAACTCACATGGTCCTTTCAGACTGGATCTCTTTAAGTATTAACATGACTTACTTAACTACACTTGTTACTCAACTGTTGTTGATTTGTGTTGTGACTGTTGGCTCCTACAACTGTGACAGTGACTGTTTCTCTTTCCTGGATAGTGACTTGCCTGGTTACCACAAAATTAATAAATAAATACTGTGTGACTATGCAATAGAGTTCTTTACCTTATTTTTTTATTTTTATTTATTAAGATCTAGGATTAAACACCTTTGAGCTGAGAGCTCTTTACAAAGGTTCCACATCAGTGGGAGGGAAGACAGTATTACAAGGGTTCAAACAACATAGAGTATAAGGCATGTACTATAATTAACATAATTACAGTGGTTTATGAAGCAGGTTTATACTAACAAGACAAAACTATAGCGGGTAAGATACCCTCAGTTTGCGTATAGAGTAAGTTGAGAGGCGATAGTTGCAGGTAGTAGAAGGTTGGGAGATAGTTCGCTGAGACTGTAGTTAGTGGAGAGAATAGTAGACGGTAGGGAAGAGGGGCTAAAGTGATGATGGGTGGGGAGAGTAGGGTGAGAGATAGAGCTGCAGCAGTCATAGACCTTGTCGGGGGTGGATGCATGGTGAGTGGCCAAGAGAGCTGTGAGCCACCATGTGGCATGGAAGTAGGGGGTAGAAGGGAGTGTAGGGGTAGAGATGGCATGGGCATGCTATTACCTTGCATTCCAGAAACCAGTTCTTCCAGTCCATTGCCTCAAACAGAGAAACAATCCCATGAAAAGGAAGGCAGAGCGTCAAACTCACCTATACCACATGGTTTCCTCCCTCCCTAGCAAATCGCCAGCTCACACATTGTGTAGCCTTCATAGCCAAATTCTAGTTTAATACTCTTCCTCCTACCTCTCCTCCCTACTGTCCCCTGCCCCTACTCTGGCAATGCCTTATTCTCCCATGACCCATGCTCCTTCTCCTTATCCACCCGCATTCTGTTGCAGGAAGCAAGTCTTCACCGGCTCCTCGCTTGTGAAATTCACTTCCCTCACTGTTTGTGGTCTGCCAACCATGGTGTCTATCAAAACTGCTTCAGGCATCTCCCCCTGTCTCTTTCATCCCCCAACCACTGGTCCCTGGCTCCTTCCTCTCCTCAACCCCTCACCCCCCAATCCCCTGTCCTTGCGCTAATGCTAGCTCTTACCTCTGTGTGGAAACCTCCCTTCCCAAAGCACTACCTTTACTGTTGCTCGCACCATGTAATTGCTTCTACGCCCTCTTGAACTGCTGTATTTTCCATCCTGTATTACTAGTCTGTACCTGTATCATTTTATTTTATCGCCGCACAACTGTATCGGTTCTCAATGCTGTGTAAATCTGTTATTCTGTGCGCTTCTGTGTAATGTTGTATTCTGTGTAATATTGTATCTTGTGTAGTAGTAATCTTGTTCCCTTGCACTTCCGGTCACAGCTGGAATCAAGCCCTGCTCAGTGTGCCTTTCCGTTATCAACTTTTAAATAAATAAATAAATAAATAAATAAATAAATAAATAAAACTCTGGTCCACTTAATCCAGATAGAGAAATCCTACCTGTGCCCCTCAGGAAAGGGGTCAGGATTGCACTCCATCTACGTAACAGACCCTAAAGGTCAGGGCTTTCATTCAGTGTTGGATCTTCTATGTCTGAACAAGTGCGTGAGACAAATCAAGTTCTTTGTGTTTCATCATCAGGATGTTTGGCCAGGGACTACCTGGCCTCCATCTACCTGTTGGATACTTATCATTACATTCTGATCCGTTGCTTGCATCTGAGGTTCCCAAGGTTCACTATTTGAGATCACCATTTTCAGAACTAAGCTCTCGCATTTGGGTTTGCCTCAGTTTGGAGAGACTATAAGAAGGTCCTGGTAGTGACTGTGGATGCTTAGTTGTCAGAGGGACACTGTGTGTACCCCAGCATAATTTCCTGATCAGGGCATCATCAGAGCAGTTGGCCAGCATATCAATGCTCCGGACACTGCAAGTTCTGGAGCAACATGGATGGACTGTGAACAAAGAGAAGATTTCTCTCAAACTGTCCCAGAGCCTGGAACATCTGGGGTTTGTTTTTGTAACTTCAAGTTTATTGTACCAAAAGAAGAAATACCAGTACAGTTGTATATTGCAACTAAAATATAATAATATGCACAATACACCGTGTCTTAATTTGGTAATATGCACAATACACCATGGCCCAGATATTCAAAAGTATTGCTCATGGCGCAACAGTGTTGCACCGTGTGCAACCCACTGATGCACCTGGCGTGATATTCAAGCGGGAATTGCACCTGGCACAAATCGATGCAGAGTGCATCAGTAATGTATGCAGGTGCAGGTAGGGGGCATGCCCATGCATACTCTGCACAGCCTGATATTCAGCCCAGGATGTGCAGAGCCATGCATGCGCAACCTCTACATGCGCCCAGCACAAAGTTGATCCAAAAAAAGGAACGATGGCCACCAGTGAGCTGCCGCATTGCAGGGTGCAACACGGCAGCTGCCTCCCTGTGGGTGGCCACCGAGCCCGGCTGCACCTCTGTGGTGGTGTCCCCCATGCTTGATTGCGGGCATCAGTAAAAAGATTAATCCTAAATCCCTGGTGGTCCGGTGGACGAAGTCTGCCCGATCGCGGGCTTAAGTGTGAAAAAGATAACTCCTATATCCCTGGTGGTCCAGTGGACGCTGCCCACCGATCAGTGGGCTTAGTGTGAAAAATATTACTCCTACATCCCTGGTGGTCCAGTGGACGAAGTCTGCAGATTGCGGGCTTAAGTGAACTAGTACTGACCCCCACATCCTGGTGGTCCAGTAGACCCTCCCCACCCACCCACTCGATCCCCACTGCCCACCTCCCCAGGTCAGCGGCGGGTGGCAGCACCCCACCCGCCTGCTCGCCGCCCCAGCTGATCGATACTCGCGGAGACGACCATTGTCCACAGCGTGAGCCAATGGGCGTGCAGTCCATAACAGATTAATTCCAGATATGTGAATGAATCCATTCACATATCTGGAATGTGTAGTATGGTATACACGCCCATTGGCTCACGCCAGGGACCAATGGGCGACAGCCCTTACTGCCGATGTGTCAGTCGGCGGGCGGCAGGCAGGGTGCTGCTGCCCGCCGCTGACCTGGGGGAGTGAGGCAGTGGGGATCAGTGGAGGGTGGGGAGGGGTCCGCTGGACCACCAGAGATATGGGGGTCGGTACTAGTTCACTTAAGCCCGGATCGGGCAGACTTCGGTCCACTGGACCACCAGGGATATAGGAGTTATCTTTTACTGAAGCCCACGATTGTGGGCAGCGGTCCACTGGACCACCAGGGATGTGGGATTCTATTTATTTTTACTGCAGCCCGCGATCGAGCTGGGCACATTGCCATGCTGCAGGTGGCATCGGTCCCGACGGCTGCTGCCTGGCAGGGAGACAGGTGCAAGTCGTCGGAGATTGGCGCACCTGCATGCAAAATGGGGCCATAATGACATGCAAGTGGCCCCATTTGCACCTTGCATACATTATGGCCCTATTTGCATGTCAACTTTGAATATCGTGGTTGGTTGCACCTAATGGAACTTGCGCCAGCGCATCCTCATGCTCCACTTCTGGCCATTGGCGCTGGCGCAGTGCCACTGCGACATGCACACTGAGGATGGCCAGGTGCGATATTCAATGATGCTGAGCCATGGTGCAGCTCTGTTGAATATCGCCCAGTCCACCCCTGCACAGCCAGTTGAGCTGCACCCAGGCTTGCACCACAGCCTGGCGCAGTTTGAATATCTGGGCCTATGTCTTAATTTAGTAATATGCACATTACACTGTGTCTTAATTTGGTAATATGCACAATACACCATGTTTTAATTTGGTAATATGCACAATACACCGTGTCTTAATTTGGTATACATCATAAACCAAGGTAGCTCTGTAGGAATATTCTTGTTATGGAAACATATTTGATAATGGAGGATCATACAGTCAAAGTCTTAATTTTAACCAGTGTTATACAAATGTGCAATTACTTCACTATAATTTCACTACCACCAGGTGTTAACCACAACCCCAGTACATTTAAACAATAAAATAATATAAAACAACTGTGTGTTTGTTCATTAGTTCAGTACCAAAGTGATATGCCTATCGGGCAGAGGTGCTGGGTCTCAACTATTGTCAGGACCATGCGGTGTATGCTCTTATGTGATACTCTGCCCACCAACCCTCTTTAAAGGATCATGGGTGTCACCATCCTGGTGAATTTTATAGTCCTGTCAAACTCTCCATTCTTCCAGGAATTTCTCCTGAGTAAGCCTGAGGGTTGCTGTAATCCTCTCTGTGCCATCACTCCATCCATTCTATCCTTCCATTCTATTACTGTGGATATTATGGGGGTAGCCAGTGGGCAGTAATACACTTCATAGCCACCAGACCCATATAAAAAAACTCCCCATGTCTCTTGTCCCTGCTGGATGATAGAAGAACTCCCAGAATATATTGCTGAAAATTAAGCCTCACTTCCTGACCCAAGATTAGTCCTAATTCTCTTTGTATCTGACATCAATAGGTTTTAATTTGGGGTCAATCCCAGAATATATGGTAATCGGTTCCTTTGTCATTACACCCTTGCCAGCATCTGTCTGAAGCAGTTCTTCCCCAAAGTGAGCTGTTATGGTGAGTGTATGGGTGTAGCAATTATGATTTTCCATTTCCATCGGTATTCATGCTAGGTTGGGGAGGCTGTCCCTTTCCAGCATTGTTTCAGCTGTTTCTCCCACTGCTGAAATGGGACTGGCTCTCCTGACTCTCTTGCTCTCATTTGCCCCATGCACCTCTAGATGGTGTCCCTCTGCCAGCAGTAGCTTATATATCACTGATATGTACCTGCATTTTGTCGCTAGGTGGGTTACCCAGTATAAAAGATCTTCCCATTTAGTCAGGGATCTGGTGATGCAAGCTACATTTGTCCTGTCATCAAGTAGTGTCTAAGCTGCAGGTATTTAAACAGGTTTCTATTAGGAAGACCATATTTCCTTTTGTGTGTCAAAGGTCACACAGATCTTCCCTCTATCAGTTGGGCATGTCTGGTGAGACGCATTGACTCCACCTATGGAATGCATGGATACAAATTCAGGATCCCCTATAATAGCAGTGAGTGGCCTATCTCATTGAGCATATTCGTTAAAGTTCATATTTTAATAATTACTTTTAGAAAATGGGTTGTCAATCCTTCTAAGAAGTAATGGGGTCATTGTCATCATGGGAAAGGTGAAGAGTGGGGTTGGCAATGCAGCTGTGTTCTGTAAAGCATACCAGCCTGAATCCAAGTGCTGTTTCACTATCATTACTACCTGTGTTGCCTGACCCACCCAATAATAATGTTCACAATTGGGCAGACCGCCCTGTTCTTTTGGAAGATGTAGTGTGGCTATCCCCACCTTAATTCTCGTCCCTGCCAGAGGAATTTTAACATCAGTTTTTTCAATCTCTGCTAACAGGATCTGGGATTATGTATGGGGAGGGCCTGGAATAAGAACATTAGTCTCGGAGGACATTCATTTTCTATACTTCCACCCATCTCCCCAAGGAGAGTGGGAGCAGGTCCCATGTGTGCAGGTCAGTCCCTACTTCTTCCAGGAGTTTAAGGTGATTGAAGTTATATAGTTTGGCCAATGCCAGGGTAATTTTAATGCCCAGGTATCTAAACATATTATGGACAATAAAAGAAATATCACAACTAAGGACATTAAAGTTATGGCTCCCTTGTATAGAGCTATACGTATGCCCCATTTGCAGTTTGCTTCCCAGTTGTGGAACCCTTTCAAAACAAAGGAGATTAATATGATTGAGAAAGGACAAAGAAAATTCACTAACTCAATGAATGGACTAATGGGCACAAGTTATGAGGACAGATTAAATCCCTTAATATGATGTCACTCACTACTAGTCGAGCTCGAGGCAATGCGTTACTTATGTTCGATATAATGCAAGACCCAATACTAATGCATGAACTAAACTTAGAATTTAAGGATGGAAACTGCAGACACGGGTCACCCACTGCAAATTAAGGGTGCAAATTTTGTAGGCACGTCAAGAAAGTACTTTTACACAGTGAGGGTTGTGAATGTATGGAATAATTTACCAATAGAAGTTGTTTTAAGTAGGACAAAAGCAGAATTTAAGAGGAGACTGGATAAGTACATATTGAATGGTGGTAAACTGAGGTATTTTAATAAAGGCTTTATAGGAGCAACAATGGGCTTACACCTTCTGGCTCCTGACAGATCTTAGTATGAACTTTAATATGAATTATTGGTAGCCCAATGGAAGGGAAACATTTCTTTAAAGCCAGGTGGGAAGCTCCCAGAAATGATCATAGCCTCCAATTTGGTGAAGTTAATTTTATAGCCTGATTTTGCTCCAGAAGCAGTGAGCTCCTTCACTAAGGTCAGGGTAGAGTGGACAGGATCCTTAATGAAGAAAAAGGAATCATCAGTGTATAATGAGAGCTTCTGCTTGGATTCTCCCACTGCTATTCCCCATACCTCTCAACTGCTATGAATTTCGTATAATGCTATGAGTTTTACATTCAGATTTACCTTACTCCAAAGGTTTACAGATGTTCTTAACAATGTTAGAGCTATTTCAGGACACACAAACTCTTAAATCTTTGAACCAACTTGATAGACACATTCCTTAACAATATATACATATATATATATATATATATATATATATATATACACACATACATGGGGCCCACTATTTGTAGACATATTATTCTTTAAAATGAGAAAGTACACTTTCTGGTCATTTCTATGAATTTTGATGCTGAGAGGTTGGAGGTATGGCTCCCTCTATTTCCCTGTTTTGGTAACAGCTATTGCCAAAGGCTCTATACATAGGGCAAACAGAAGGGGAAAGGGACACCTCTGCCTGGTACCCTGCTAAGGGCACCTCTATAGGAAATAACTCAATTTACCTAACCACTGCTTCAGGAGAGGGTATAGGGACTGAATACATGTAATTAATTTAGGGCGAATCCTATAGCCTCCAGAGTGCTGATTAGGAAGGCCCAGTCAACCCAGTCAAATGTCTTTCCAGCATCCAGAGAAATGGCCAGCTGAAAGGTTCTGCATGTCTTTGGGGTATGTAATAGATCAAAGAAGCACCAACGCTTGTGATGCAGGTTCCAACCTTTTATGAATCCTGTTTGATCTGGGTTGACAGGGCCCCATCACCTCCTGCATCCTCTTAGCCAAAACTGAAGTGAAGATTTTTAAATACATGGAAAAAGTGAGATGGGGTGATATGATTCACATTTCATTAAGTCCTACTCCAGGTTTGGGGTGTCCCTCCCCGCCAATACCGACACAAAGTGGGTTACAAGTTCAGGGTAAGGTGTTCCTAAAACTATATAATTCAGAAGTTAGCCCATACATCCCTGGGCTTTTACCATTTTAAGAGGCTTAATAGTTTCATCTACTCTCCCTGTAATAGGTTGTTCCAAGTCTAACTGTTGCTGAGCACTGATGGAGGGTAGGCAAATCTTACCCAAGTATTGGTGTACCTTTGTCATGTGATCAGGTGATCTAACCTCTGTATACAAGATTATATACCAGCGAGCAAAATCTCAGCAATCTCTGTTGGATGGGTTGTTTGGAAGCTTGCTTTTAGATTGATTTGCAATGAGTGTTACTCTCATCATCAAGAATAGAGCATCTCTGGCAGGACATTTGGTAGTTCAGGTCTAAGACAATAGCATCAGCCCACCGATGTCTCCAGGCGCTGGGACTGATGATGGAAGCAAAATAATTAGTTCCTGGATGCACCTCCATATAAAGCACTTACAAGTCCACTTCCTCATAAATTGGTGTCTGGCAAAGGAACAGTATTAGGTTTCAGTATGGATCCTCCTTTTGTTTGCCAGTCGTTGATTGGTGGGAGAATTCCCAAAAGCTGTTAAAGAGTGCCCATCAAATGGGATCCTGATGACAGATGCCAGCATTTTGCTTGCAGCACAGTTCTACTAACCTGATTCTGGTTCAGAGTATGTGGGATCTGGAGGAGAAGGAACATCAGATCAGTGTCCTCAAAATGAGGGTAGTCTGCGTTGCTCCGTGCATTTTCAGGATCGGGTCAACTTTCAAGCAGAGAAAGTGCGCTTAGACAACACAGTGACAATCACATACATAAACAATCAAGGAGGCATACAAGTGAAAACATGCTCACAGAAACCCTAACAGTGCTTCACTGGACAGAGGAAGATTTTCTCTTGTTTAGCCAGCCATCCAGTGAGGGAACTAAATGTCGGATACTGCCTCAGTCACTAAAAAGTGCATTAGGGAATGGTCTCTGTGCCAGATGTGTTCCTTCTTTAGTATCTCTGATTTGGGACCCCACAGATGGTAAAGTGGATGATTTCAACCTTCCAAATGTAGACTGGAGCATCCCTATAGCCTGCAGTAGCAAAAGCCAGTCACTCCTGCACACAGTCCAACATAGCTTCTTAACCCAGAGAGTGACTGAGCTGACTAGGGACTGAACAATCTTGGACCTAGCATTGATAAACTTTGACAATGTCAGGGACAGCAGCATAATTGAGCCCCTGAGAAGCAGCCAGTGTGGTTTAGCTCAGTATGGAAAGAAGTCCTGAAAACTAAAACACGTATTCCAGATTTCAAAAGGCAAATTTTGCCAAAATGGGAGTGTACCTGGATGAACACCTGGCTGAGCTGGAGGGAAAGGAGGGTAGAAGAAAATGGCCACTTATTAGGAAGGTATCCAGGAAGTCACCAACACCTGTCTGAAACAGAATGGTAAGAAGAATAAGCACAAGAAATCCCTGTGGTACACAGGAGCCGTCATAAGTGCAGTAATGGAGAAATGGGCTTCTTTCAAAGCTAAGGAAGACTCAGCAAGAGGAGGACGGAGTGGACTGCCTGAACAAACTTAAGTCAGCTAGTAAGGTGGTGAGAAAGGCTACAGCAGGAGCTGTTGATAATGGAATAGGGAGTCGAGGAATGTGACAGTACCTTTTTGGAACATCTGTAGAAAACAAGAGGGACGAAGAAAGGTATTGTCAAACTTAGACAAAGGGACGGGTGGGAGGAGAACATTAGAGGAAAGGCAGACATGTTGAACAAATACTTCTGCTCAGTATCCTTGAAAGAGAAGGATGGGCTGATACCATAGGGTAGTATATACAAAGGAGGGAAGGGTAAAGATGTGCAAGGCACTGACCAGGGCTGACAGGATCTTCAAGGGACTAATGACCCTTTACTAAGATAAATCTCTTGGGCCAGATAGTATGTATCAAACAGTACTGAGGGCTCTCAGTCCCACAGACCAACCTGTTCATTGGTTCCTCAGACTCAGGCATGGTGCCATGAGGTGGAGAACCATGGATGTAGTGCCCTCGCATTAAAGTGGGGCTAGGGACAAGCTGGGGAACTACAGATCAAGCAGCCTGACATCGATCATTGGCTGATGGAAACCATTCTTAAGGAAAGGTTGGTCAAGTTTCTTGAGACAAATGGACTCCAGGATGACAGACAGCTCAGATTTGTGGCAGGGTGTTCATGTCAAATGAGCGTGATACATTTTCTGACTGAGTCACAAAGACTGTGGGATAAGGGCCAAGTAGTAGATATATTGTACCTGGATTTCAGCAAAGCCTTTGACTCAGTCCCTCATAAAAGAAAGATCAAAGTTGGATAACCTAGGGTTGGGGATAAATGTCTAGGTGGGTGCAAAACTAGTTAAAAGCAGAACCCAGAAAGGGGAAGTTGGAGGAAAATAATTGGAAATGAGCAAGTTACCAGTGGGGTACCACAGGTGTCAGTGCTTAGGCGGTGCTGTTCCAATATGTTCATATTGGGGCAAAATTTGTCTTTAGTATGTACCCCCCTTGGTCCCCTCGTCTAGGGGCATAAATCTTCATTGCAGTTCTTCCAGAGAGTACTAGAGAAGGGCTACATCAAGTGCCAACCCGAGCCAGTGCACCCTTAAACAAGACAGGAAAATGGTTGTCCTACCTTTGGAGACTTCATTCACCAGTGCACTCCGATCTCACCGACAATCTGAGTCTCCCTAAATGCTGACATTGGACCAGGATCTCCACACTACAACCTCCTGACTCTTCAAGCCCCAGAGATCCTCGATCCTGAATGCGGCATGCTGGAAAAACTCCTCTGGAATTAAAACTACGAGATAAATTAGACACAAGGAGGGGTGAGTTTCTATTTCATTTTGTCCCCTTCCAGCTTTAATAAGGCAACATTTACTACCAATTTCTTCCCAAACTAGCCTCTTTATTTAGCTCCTGCACCCCAAATGATTCCAGGAATATAGGGGTCACACCCTTCATTGAAATAAATAAAGCAGCTCCATGAGGCTGTCTGAACATTTTTACAAGATGTCCAGACTGAACATTCAGAGCAGCAATAATGGTTTACAGGCAGTGCAAGCAGGGCTTCTCAATTATACCTACTTGGATGGTTTACTCAAGGCATCTCTCTGCTTAGAAACCCACAGGCTCCTGGCTCCCTGGTGCTGGCAAGCCGAATCTTTTTTCCCTCTCTTCTACTCTGGGTTACATTCTCTGTACACTCTGGCACTGGTCGCTGCCACATCTCCAGTGCAGGAAAGCATGTTGCTTCCTCCACCTGGCCCCTGGACCTTGCCCAAATCTCAAGGGGTACCAGGATTTTTTTCCTTCAACCCAGGCCCTGTAACCCATCGTTCTCGACTGTAACAAGGAATCTAAACCTACGAGTACTCCCAAACCTCTACCACCCATTCCCTCACAGTTCAGCCTTTCCTCTGTACTGCTCTCCACTGGTGTAGTGGTCCTCAAACCTGGCCCTGCTCCAGTACCCAAGCCCCTGCTACAGCCTGTCCTTCCAAGGAGAGCCCTTTGGCCCTGCCACCACGAGGCCCCACTGAGCAGCCCATCTCTACAAATAGCGCCAAAGTCCTTTCTCCATTCCTAGCTGACCCTTTCAGGGATCCATGCCCAGGCCCACATCCCTCTCAAACACATCCTGGGCTTGTGGTAAGCTCCAGCCAGAGGCCACCCTCCAAGGCCTGTCCCATGACCTGCGACCCACCTGGCTCTTACTGCCAGCACCCCAGAGCCTGCCCCTCCAAGCAGGTCCCTTAATGTGTGAACGGCTCCCGGCTCCAACTGCCCTCAGGTCACCCCTGCCAGACTGGGCAGGGGAAGAACCACTGCCACCAGCCTACTCCCTGCCACAGTCCCCACAGCCCTGGCAACCTGAGCAAAACCTTCCCAGGATCTCTAAGGACTCCTGCCTATCCCGGCCTCTTACTGCCACCTGCACCTGCCTTACTCCAATGACACAGGACCTGGCTAACTAGTCTCCCCACAGATCTTCCTTCCCAACTCCTCGATGCCAGGTCGCTGCAAAGACCATCCCTATCTACACTTGGGAGGACCCCCGCCACCACTGGCCCACCCAGACTGCTGAACTTCCTTTCCTGACTGCCTACTCTGCTCGCCTACTCTGCTCCTCCAGTAACCACCCTCCAGCCCCAGACCTAATGCCCGGACTGGAAAAGGCCCCAAGCATCCTGTCTCCAGCCTTATATACCTCCTAAACTTGCCCTCTGCTGCCACCTTGAAGTGTCCAGCAGGTATTTACCCCAAAGCATTAATGACTTCCTAGCTTGGGAGGGAAGGACACCTAAAATGGGAGCATAAGCAGCTCCTTTAAGGGGCTTGCACTCTTCCCCACCCAGAAAATCATTCCCTTCTGGGGATGATGGCAGGAGTCCAGTGATGGACCTCCCATCAAACTGAGTATCGCACTCCCAGCCGTCTAGAAAGAAACTCACCATACCTGGCCATAGGCACCATCAACCTGCCTCTCAACTTAACACACCCTATAAACTAAAACCTCGTGTGCCAGGAGATAACCTAAATGCTTAGAAAACCTTCATTATTTCTTTATCAAAACAGATAACCTTAATTAAGCAATAATGCCCGACAGGGGTGTGTGTCGATGCTGGGATAGCGTCATGCCTCAGGTGGTTGGGCATGAGGCTGCAGGCAGTGCATCCAACAACTGAGGCGTGGCGTATCCCAAATGACACACAACCTGAGGCATTATTGCTAATATCTAATGGTTCGTTGTTACATATAAAATAAAAAATTATTTTAAAGAATGTTTTTATTAGTGTGGAAAAATATTTTTGTTTCTTAAGAGGAGAGGCAAAAAAGAGCTCTAGGTCAAAAAAATCATCTAGCGAAAAATCATCTGCAGGTTCACAGTGAGGCCGAGACTGGAGCCGTGATGTTGTACTGGATAACATCACGGGTCCAGCCAAGACTGACCAATCAGAGTCCAGGATTTTTTCTTGCCATTGTATAATGAATATTAACGAATGCGCATGAATATTGATTAGTGCTGCCTGCTGCCTGGGGGATAGAGTTTTGGCAGCAGTGACTACTATGGCTGGGAGCAATACACTGAGGTGAGTTCGTTTCATAGAGGGCAGTTGGGGCTACAATCCGTTGGGGTGTCTGTGTAAATGAAGGATTGTGTTGGCTGCTCTAGACTATTACAGGGAGAAACTGCATAAAACTGAGTGGGACTCCTGCAAACAAATGGGAGTTGACATGTTGGTGACACTTAACCCCAGTACTGTAGCCAATCAGTGAGCTACGTGCCCAAACTGGACATAGAGGACTCCTGGGAAAGGAGGGACTAATTATGGCGCCTAGATCATGCCCCAATAAATGAGCAGGAAATATTGATGACTATGGTTATTGATTATTGAAAAGCTTCAACAGCCAATCAAAACATTGGCTTTTCGGCTGAAACAGTGTGGACTTTCTGGGGCTTCCTCGTCTGTTCCCAGGCTCTGTACAAGTCACAACTGTTCTATGAGAGTGGACCTTGAGCTTCAGTGGCTTCCTCAGGCTCCCATTTGGAGATCTGCTTGTTAGCAGAAGTGGATTGGAAAAGGGAAAGAAGGACAAGAGACAGAGCTGAGATTCCAATTCCCCAGGTACTTGCTGCTGGACTAATTGAGAAGGGAAAGAGAAAGAGACTGAACTATGATTCCCCAAGTATGGAAAAGTTGCTTGCTATTAATGGAGAGACTGAATGTTGCAGAAACCTTGCACTGGAAAATCGGACTTGCTGAAGACTGCAGATTATCAGAGTGCTACAGTCAGGAGCTCTGAGTTGTTTGCTTGTGTGGGACTGTAAAGAAATTCTGAAGAGGCAGAGTGTCTCTGGTCGTCAGGGTGCTAGCTGAAAGCTGTGGTGTTTGTGTCCTGTGTGAACTGGTAAAGTGGCTGACAGCTGAGGCCTAGCTGAAGCCGAAGAAAGGTTGGGAACACTGCTAACTGGAAAATGTGGACTGGTTTGCAGGGGTTGTTGTTGTTGCTGAGTTCCCCTGCTGAATGCACTAGCACTTATCGAAATAGAGCTAGCACCCACTCAGATTGGCACTAGACTTTATTGGAGCGACTGCCTGAAAACTTTTCTTTGCTGTTAACTCAGTGCAGGGACTGCAGGAGACTCCCACCATTTGGGAGTCCTCACCTAGAACCAGGAGGAACTTGCTAACCCCTCCCAAGTGGGACTCATTGTTTCAAGGGGTTACCGGCAATTGCTGGGGTGCTAGGGCACCTGTGACCCATTGGGGAGCCGGACTGTGGAGTCACTCCTGGGTCTGGGCCTTCTGGGCTGGTGTTGTCCTGCCATAGTGCTCTGCAATGGCCTGAAGCAGCTGAAGGTGACAAGCGGCCAGAACTACACTCAAGGTGACCAGCTGCAAGATCTTCGTACAAGTTCCATCCAGTCAGAGGAATCCTGGCCAGCCTGTTTTGTTGCTGCACTAACTCAAGGAGCTCCATTTTCCTGGTGCTGAGATCAACAAACTGTGAGTACCCAGGACCTGATTTTTGGGAGGAAAAGGGGAATTTGTCTGTTTTCAAAATTAAAGTTTCTACAATTTCAGGGCCCCAACAGCCTGCAAGCTGTGGCACCGATCAGGCCCTGCAGCTAGTGGGTACCCTAGGGACAGCACAGAGACACTGGTACCAGTGGGGAGGGCTTAGCTGCGGGCCCACATGTTGAAGATGCATATTTCACTAACCTTTCTCTTTGACTTCACAGTTACCTAATGTCCTAGTATCCCTTCCCTATTCCTTACCTCATGAATAAGCTGTGAATTTGTTGTTTGAAACTGCAGTGTTAATGCAATTCATTGCATATGCTTACTACTGAAATATATGGTGTATAGTGGAACAAGGTATTGGGGACATAGTGGTTGGTTGGGAGGTCGTAAGTTACAGTATCCCAGGGGCTGTGCCAAGTGGATATGTGGCCCACTAATACTTTACTCAGGCTGGAGGCACCGACTATTATCATTATTTTTGGGAATAAATCCCCAATTGTCACCGTAGCAGGACCCATAACCCTTGCCTGGTATCAGAGACAGCTGGCAAGGGGGTAGCCCACTAGCATATGGGGCCGTGGCTACAGTGGCTAAGGGTTCCTTCTGGGGGTCGCCTCTGCTCCACCTACCTCCCTGCCAATACACGATCCACTGCCAATCCATGGAGCTGTCTGCTTAGGTCTCCTCTCTGTACCTCCCAGTACCCACAGTAAAGAATTCGCTTACTTGTTATTTCTGTTTTTTCTTTTGCTTTACTTGGCGGTAGAGTCCACTTGCTTTGTGTGTACATGCAAACTTTTCTCTCACTAGTTTTGTTCTCTGACTGTCTTTCTCCTCACCCTCTCGGCTCTGCTCTCTGATCTCTCACCCCAAGATGGCACTTCTGCTTGCAACTGCTGTAGCTCCCTCTGGCCTCACCCGATCAGATTCCGCCTAAGAGTCATGTGACCGGCTGGTCACAGGCACACACCACACTAGGCATGCTGAGGCCTACACCTGTAACAGGCCTACCCCACAGCTAATTATTCTGCACCACAGGGCCCAAACAGGCCAGGAAGCCTGACAACGCATTGGACTTCAAAGCTCAGTGTCCGGCAGAGTTTTGAGCTTTGGGAATTCTGGAATTAAAACTTATGAGATAAATTAGACACAAGGAGGGGTGAGTTTCTATTTCATTTTGTCCCCTTCCAGCTTAAATAAGGCAACATCCACTACCAATTTCTTCCTAAACTAGCCTCTTTATTTAGCTCCTGCACCCCAAATGTTTCCAGGAATGCAAGGGTCACATCCTTCATTGAAATAAATAAAGCAGCTCCATGGGGCTATCTGAACTTTTTACAAGACATCCAGGCTGGATATTCAGAGCAGCAATAATGGTTTACAGGCAGTGCAAGCAGGGCTTCTCTGATTTTACCTATTTGGATGATTTACAAGGCACCTCTCTACTTATAAACCCACAAGGTCCTGGCTCCTAGCTCTGGTAAGCCAAATCTTTTTTTTTCCCTCCTCTCTTCAACTCTGGGTTACACATTCTCTGAACACTCTGGCATTGGTTGCTGCCCTATTCCAGCATGGGAAAGTGTTGCTTCCCCACCTGGCCCCTGGACCTTGGCCCCAAATCTCAAGGGGTACCAAGTTTTTCCTTTGACCCAGGCCTGTAACTCCTCGTTCTCGACTTAAATGGAAATCTATACCTGTGAGTGTTCCCAAACCTCTGGTACCTGTTCCTCCTTATAGCTTAGCCTTTCCTCTGTACTGCTCTCTACTGGTGCAGCAGCCTTCTAACCTGGCCCTACTCTAGTACCCGAGCCCCTGCCAGGCTGCCCTCCCACAGGAGGCCCTGGGCCCTGCCACCACCCAGGCCCCTCCAGGCAGCTCATCTCTACAAATAGCACCAAAGTCCTTTCTCCACTCCCAGCTGACCCTTTGAGGGATCCATGCCCAGGCCCATATTCCTTTCAAACACATCCTGGGCTTGTGGTAAGCTCCAACCAGAGCCACCCTCCAAGGCCTGTCCTATGACCTGTGACCCACATGGCCCTTTAATGCTGGTGCCCCGGACCCTACCCCTCCAAGCAGGCCCCTTAATGGGTGAAGTGCCCCTGGCTTCAACTGCCCTCAGGCTACCCTGCCACACCAGGTACAGGAAAGAGCCACTTCCACTGGCCTTCCTTGGGAGAACCCTGCCACAGTCCCCACAGCCTTGGCAACCCTGAGCAAAACCTTCCTGTGATCTCCAAAGTTCCTGCCTATCCTGGCCTCCTGCCCCCACCTGCACCTCCCTTACCCCGATGGCGAGGACCTGGCTGACCATCCTCCCCATGGAGCTTTCTTCCCGGTTCCTCGATGCCGTCGCTGCAAAAGCCGTCCCTGGCTGCACTTTGGGGGTCCCCACTGGTCCACCCGGACCACCGAGCCCCGAGCTCCCTTTACTGACTGCCTACTCTGCTCCTCCAGCCCCAGGCCCAATGCCCAGACTGGAAAAGGCCCCAAGCTTCCTGTCTCCAGCCTTATATACCTCCCTTAACCTGCCCTCTGCTGCTACCTTGAGGTGTCCAGCAGGTGTTAACTCCCAGAGCACTAATGACTTCCCTGGCTCGGGGAGGTAGGAGGAGAAAGGATTGCTAAAATGGGAGCATAAGCAGCTCCTTTGGGGGCTTACAAGTGGAAAACACAAACTCTGTAGATAGCTGGATACAGAGGAGGGGTCAGAGACATGATGGAAGACTTAGACAGACAGGAGAGATGGTGCAGAATCTTGCAACTGGAGTTCAATCAATCAATTCAGTTTTATTGTATAGCTAAAAGCTTTCACAATATGTTATGCGATATAAAATACAATACACATCACAAAGCGGACACAGTTACAAATATTGCACATAATCACATTTTTGTGCCATCTTAAATAAAATGCATATAAAATTCCTAATACAAATAAACATCATACATCATTTACTCCCAGGAAAAATACAGCAAACTATTCATACTAGGTAAAACAGTTTACATAATTCTTATTCTACTCTTTATATTTTGATGGCAAAAGTATTTTGCCACTCTGTCAATTGCCCAAGATTCTTCTGTGTGTAACAAAATATCAGTTAATTCTATTTTATTAATCTGGAAAATATTGTTCATGAAAGGGCTCAGCCACTGTTCACGTTGCCTCTCATACCACCTATAATCCCACATCACATGTAACAGGTTCTCCCTTTCTCCAATCCCACAATCACATTCCTCCGAGAATATCCCAGATTTTTTATATCTAAATTCCAACACCTTGCTAGGGAACTGTTTGAATTTTACTTTATAAAATTAGCCCTTAGTTTAGAATTACTCAGGATATCCAAATATGTTTTATATCCATGTTTATAATTATTAAGGCGAGCCACTGGGAATAACGAGGCAGCTTATTTCATTTAAATCACTCTTGTTCCAATAATTCTTGATCTTATTAGCAATATATTTCTTGTATTTTACACCTATTAATATTCCTTGATCCACAGCTTTCTTTAAGTGCATTGATTTATACTTTTTCAGATTAAATAAAATAGAATACAACCAATAACCTGAATTATACGAGTCCTTGCCAATATTCTTTTCCACTAGGCACTGCTTCACCAGTGTATCATCAGTTTGTCTGGTGCCCCTAATCCAAAAATGAATCCTCCTAGCCTCCATTATGGCCTTAATATTTGTCAGTCCTGGTTCGGACCGATAAAAGTCACTGGGCATGAATGTCCCAGACCCATTATATTTCTTAGAAATCTATATAAAGGGCTCACAAGTTTATTTATATTACTCAGTTCCCATACCTCACAGCCATAGAGTAACTGGGCCTCAAATTTTGCTTTAATTACCTGAATTAAGGGCCTTATGTTCATACCCCATATTTGTAGTTAAATCTGCTTAGGCCAGCCAATGTTTTTTAGTTTTTCCAAAGCATTTCCACATGTCCAGCCCACTTACAGTTCTGTTGCACCATTAATTTATTTATTTATTTGCTTTTGTTAACGGGTAAGCACACTAGATAGCCAAGTGCCTATTTTCAGGTGCAACCGGAGATTACAAGGTACATACATGAACATCAAGTGAATACAAGTGGAGGATTACATTACATAGAATTAGCACAACAGGGACTTTACAAGCATCAGATTTCATCAGGCAAATAGTAGTGAAGAGTTAATATAAAGTGACCAGAACACAAGGACATTGTAAGACAACAATACCAAAACAGGTAAGTATACATAACTTGATACCACTTCTATTTTATTGCTTCCAGTGTACCAATTTCCTTCACATTTCCTACTCCCCAAAACCATTACTTTTGTTTTACTTATATTAATATTTAGTTTCAAGGCTCTAGGCGCCTCATCCATGAAATTCAACTTTTCTGTAGTACGTTTTGTGAGAGATATTACTATGATGTCATCGGCATACGCCAATAGAGGACATGGGAAGTTCTTAATTTTTGGTGAATCTTGCTCAACATATATGCTAGCCTTCAGCATCTTTCCAGATATAGGAGAAAAGCAGGGGGCAAAGCGCCTCCCCTGTCTTACTCCTCTATTACTATTAAATTTACTGGACAATTGACCCCCAACCCCAATCTTATCTTGGCCCATGTATTGAATGCAATTGGGAGATTATTAGTATCAGGTTGGACTCAATGCCCCTGTCCGTAAGAGTCTGCCATAAAACACCTCTTGATATACTAGCAAAAGCAATACTATAATCTGTGAAAGCCATATATACTTTCTGAGCCTATATTTTACATATTTTTCAGCAAAATGGTGTATTACAAAATATTATCCAATGTGGAGAAGTTATGTCTAAATCCCACTTGATAGGAGAAATACCCCGGTTTTGTCAACTTCTATTTGTAGACGCGTTAACAGAATTTTGGAGAATATTTTAAAATTTATGTCCAATAGACTTATAGGTCTATACATTGTCGGATCATTCATAGGCCCATTTTGTGCAATGGTACTATGTTAGCACTTTTCAGGTTTCAGGGTAGATGTTTGTAGAAATACATTTATTATAGAAGGCTGTCAGAAATTGATACCATAATGGAGACTCTGGAGATACACTTGGCTGGGATTCCATCTGGACCTGCAGCTTTTGCTTCTTCAATGAGTATATGATTAAATATCTTTCATCCTTTGTAATTGGGGAAAATAAGTTGTTAATCGATTCAATCTTATTCACCATAGCCTTCTCAATGGGGTCAAAATAAATCCCAGTAAAATGTCACGCCACCTTTCTTCGATATATAGGTATCAATATTTCCTTTAAATTTATCAGTCCCTTCACGACCAAAGTCCAAAATGACTTTGCATCTTTATTCTGCAAACTGGGGTTCATAGACAAGAACTGCATAGACATGAACATGGGGAGAAAGAACCCACAGGTGAAGTACAAGCCGGGGGCATCATGGTGTCTGAAGAGGAGGAAGACCTGGGAAAGAAGTTATGTAAGAACTTATCATAACATTAGATCTTGAGGTCTCTCAATCATCAGGTCACACCATAGGAACTTCACCGTCAATGAAGCAGGATCCACATGGAAGACTTTCCAGCAATACAACTGGGGCTGCCCATGCCAATGTCACCTGCCAACGTCATCAGCCCTATAAAGGCGTGGCGTCCCCATTCCTCCTCAGTTCTTCATAGCCAGTCTGAAGAGGACACCCAAACAGGGGATGATGGGAGGAAGACAGACCTGATGAATGAGATCCCTTGAAGATCTATTGTTATGGTAAGTTCTTACATAACTGTTCTATCTTCTTCAGATATCTCAGTCATCAGGTCACAATGTAAGAACAAGTCCCAAGCAGTTACAAGCACTACAGGACAGTCTGGGAGGTAGGCAAACCAAGGCCTAAGACAGAAGGCCCTGAAGAACAGCTCAGCCGAAGCCTGCATGGGCTCTGAGGCAATGCCTAAACTCTAATGCTTGGTGAAAGTCTGGACGGTACTGCAGGTAGTAGCAGCATAGATGTCAGCCACTGAGACCCTTTAAAACATGTCACTGAAGTACCATGCCCCTCATGGAATGGGCTTTCACTGCCTCAGGCAACTCCTTGCCATATTTATTGTAACAGAATACAATACAATTGACCAACCATTTGGACAAACATTGTTTGGAAACCTAGAATACCCTCTCTTCCTTGGGCCAAAGAAACAAAAATTGCTTTGACTTTCTGCAGTCCTTAGTTCACAGCAGATAAAGCTTCAAAATTCTGTTCACATCTGAGTATGGAGCAGAGCTTCCCTGGATTGGCATACTCGTAAAATACACAGGAAGGTGGATTGATTGGTTCAAGGTAAACTCAGACACCACCTTAAGAAGAAACTTAGGATTCATGTAGCGACACCCTGTCTTTGTGAAAAATCAAATAAGGCTCTTCACACCAGAGAGCCTGCAGCTTGGAGATCTTTCGAGCAGAAGTAACAGCAACTAGAAATAATGCTTTCAATGAAAAGAAGCATAGTTTGGAAGATGCGGCTGGCTCAAATGGAGAAAGGGCCAATTTTCCAAAACAAAATTCAAATCACAAGCCAGGACAGGGAACGGATTGGAGGTTTTAGATGCAGGGTGCCCCTGAGAAAGGTGCAGAAGACATCCAATTGAGCCACAGTGTGGTGACCCATAGGCTCCTAAAGTCCAAGATAGCCAAAAGGTGTACCTTGAGGGAGGAGTACTGGAGACCTGAATCTGACAGGGACATCAGGTAATCCAGGATCTGGCTCACTGGGCAAATGAAAGGTTCCAGATGATGCTAGCAGCCCAGATGGCAGACCTCATCCACGTCATGGCATATGTGGCTCAAGTGGAGAGCTTCTGAGCTGCCACAAGGGCACCTGTCACCTTCTGGGATACCCCAAACCAGGTAATGGCTATGTCCTCAGGAGCCAGGCATGCAGACAGAGGGACTTGATGTGTGGATGGGCCAGGGTTCCCTGAGCCTCGTCAGCAGATCCCTGCACAGAGGCAGCAGCACTAGATGTTCTACTGTAACTTGCAGTAATGGAATCCATATCTGTAGTGGCCAGTAGGCGCTACCAGGATCATGCTGGCCCCCTCCATCTGTAACTTCATTAGCATTCTCTGAATCAGAGGAAATGAAGGAAGACAAAGGATCCTCCTCTCCAAGAGAGGAGAATGTGTCTCGCCAGAAAACTCCAGGCCCTGGATCTAGCGAGCAGAAATTGGGCAGTTTTGCATTGGTGGGAACACAAAAGGTCCAATTCTGGATGATCCCACCAGTTGAACAGATCTTCTGTGACAGATGACAGAAGCTCTCATTTGTGCACCCTGGACTGAGTCTGACTGAGGCTGTCCGCCAAGATGTTGAGCACGACTGGGACATGGACTGCCGAGAGCTCCAATGCCCAGTACCAGACCCTCATGGCTTCCCTGCAAAGGGATATGAATGCACCCTCCCCGTTTGTTGATATAGTAGACCACACTGAGATTGTCTGACTGAATCAACAATTGTCCTGGAGAGGGGTGATTCTGGAAGGCCTGCATGGCTTATAGGACCTCCCTCATCTTGAGGACATTTATTTGGAGGATGACTCGATCTGGGACCAGGTACCCTGAGTCTGAAAGGGACCCAGGTGTCCCACAGCCCAAGCCAGAGGCATTCATAGTGAGGATCCACTGGGTGGAAACAATCAAGAAAAGGATCCCTCTTAAAGATTCTTGGAATCCAGCCACCACTGAAGGACTTTGCGGACTGGAGATGAGACCAGCACCAGCTGCTCCAGGTCATCTGTGGGTTGGTCCCACTGTACCGAAGGTCCACTGGAGCACCTGCATGTGCAGTCTGACCATGGGGACAGTGGTAATGGCCACATCCATGAGGCCCAGGGCCTCAGGTAAATCTCGCAGAGACATAACGGCTCTGAGACACCACCTAAGCCTGTGATATAAGGCATTCTGTTCTGTCCTGTGGCAGGAAAGCCCTGTCCTGTTCTGAGTCCAGAATTGCCCCATGCATTACAGCCTCTGAGCCAGGGTGAGAATGGACTTGGGCAGGTTGACAGTAATGCCCAGGAGTAGAACAGCTGGAGGTCCTTTCCAGAGTTCTGAGGAGCTGGGCCCTGGATGAGGCCTTGAGCCAGTCATCCAGGTAGCGGAAGACATGCAGGCCTTCTCACCAAGGGCAGCAGCCACCGCTGCTATGCATTTTGTAAAACCCATGGTGCAGAGGATAAGCCAAAGGGCAAGGCTCTGAACTGGTAGTGTTCACCTTGGAAAAGAAACCGGAGGAACTGCCTGTTCGGTGGACACACCAAATATGCAGCTGGGCGTCCTGCATATCAAGGGAGCATAGCCAGTCACCCTGTTTGAGCAGGGCAGCAGACCTGGCAGGGTGACCATGTGAAACTTTGTATTGAATGTAGAAGTTGAGGTCTTTGAGATCTAGAATAGGCCTCAGGGTTCTTTCTGTATTTTTCTTCCTTCTCACTACTGACAAGTTGTGGTTTGGATATTTAATAATGAACTCAATCACAGTGCTATCAAATTCATAATTGTCTTCATATGGACTGAAATCAACTGATGGACAATTTGGTTTAGCTTATGCTCGTGGAGAGGACTTTTATTTATCATCCACCTGCAAAATGAAACAAGAAGACAAAAGGGACATAAGAAAATGTTTATGGTTCTGTGTATTAATATGACTATCTCTGTTAATGTACAGTCAGATGCACTAAATTGTACCGTTATATGTTTGTGCCTTAATAAAAATTTAAGTGAAAAAAAAAAAAGAATAGGCCTCAGTTCTCAAGTTCTTTTGGGGACCAGGAAGAACCTGGAATAAAACCCTCTGTTCTTCTGCCACCTAGGCACTGGTGTGATCACCCATTCCCAGAAGGGAATGAATCTCCTCCTGAAGGACCACTGAGTGGTCTGGAGTATGGGTGGATGGCACCAGAGGAGTCTCGGGGGCTGTTCTAAAAGCTCCAGAGTGTGACCCTCTCATGATCAGAAGAATCCAAGCATCTGAAGTAATAGTTCTCCATTGATTGAGATGGAGGAGAACCAACCTCCGACCACCACCTCTTGGTGGGGACGGAAGGGGGATCTGTCAAGGAGTCAGGTGGAGGCAGATCTGGCCGCAAGGGCAGAACCGTCGCATCTGGGTCACTTCGTGGCAAAACCGGATATGGAGGAGGAGAGGCAAAGTGGAGCTGGCCTTCCTCTTGCCTTGAAGTCTAGAGCCCAGGCAGGACTTTTGGGACACCTTATGAAAGAGTGGCCTCTGTCTGCTTCTAGACTGGGCATGGTAGAGTGAGTGGACAGATTTGATGGCTCTGCGGGCCTGTAAATCATTGATTATGTCCTGGACATGAGGCCCACAAGGTTTGGAGTCATTAAAGGGGACATTAAGCACTTTTATTGGACATCTGCAGAGAAACCAGATACCCTCAACCAGGCGTACTGATGAAGGCAAATACCTGTAGCAGCAGCCCTGGCAATAGTGTAACCCCTAGGTGGCACTATCCCAAGGGTTACTACCCTGCCTGCTTGGCTAGTAACAGGTTAAGGGGCCTGAGTTCTGAAACAGTTGCCTCCACCCAGAGGTCAGGGCTGGTAGTAGTCAAGCTAACCTGGGCACAGCCCTCTGGGACACTGTATCCCCTCGTTCCTTAATAGTGGCTGGAACAATACACAATAATCACTTTACACTACCCTGATATACCACACAAGTACCCACTGTTTGCACTTACCACAGGGCTTTCTCTGGCCTGGCCCTGGGGACCCCTGTAAAACAAGATTATACACAGCAAATAACAGCAGTACAGTACTCTTGCACAAACTGGAACCACAGTCAGGGTAAATGCAAAAAGAGTTAGATCTGATTTATTTAAGGGACTTGAACAAGGGAGGGCGTAATCAGGTTAATTTGCTTAAAGGCTGTATCAATCAAACAGTTATGCTTGCACTTCAGGGTCCATAAACAGTCACACTCTGGTTACCCAGATGGAGAATGGTGGGTTAGCCAGGAACGTTGCAGCTGGTTGAGGCCCTGTGATGGAAGAAAACAACATGCATAACACACATTATTTGTAATCCGAGCTGGAGGGCTCAGTTCATGAAAAGAAAACAAGACAATCAGATGACACACTTTAGATTAGGCTGTTGTTGCAGGGAACTACCCGATGATTACTCACGATACCTAAGACTTGTCTTGGGCCTTTGAGGCCTGGGAGCTCAATGAGCCCACTGGTGATTGGGAAGGAGGGACCCCAGAGGACCCCTTCCCAGAAGTAGCTACCTACTGTTCCATGAGGAATTTCTTCAAAAGCCTTTTTCATCACCTAGGAGTTGTAAGATTAAATTTGTGGCAGAGCTCAAAGGCAAAATGGCGTGGTCAGTCCCAAGACAGCAGACACAGAGAGTGTGATCATCTGAAGAGGCAATCTTCTTTCCTCAGTGGCAGCGACGGAAGAGAGAGATGTAAAAGGAGTGACTCTCGACATAAATAAGGTAAAAGAATTTCTTTATTGAAAAGAGATTCCAAAAGCAAAAACTAAAGAAAGCATAGGCAAAAATTGCACAAACTGTGATGGAGCTTCCACGGAGACCCATGCGAGAGGAGTCGATGGAGGAAAGAACTGAGGAGGAGCAGGACCACTCACACCTTTAGTTTTTTACTTACTATGCTGTATTCATCTTCTGGCTACTCCCCTTCAGCCGCCCCTGTCACTGGACCGGGGATCCTCTTGGGGCGTAGTGCCTCCTGGATTACTTCCCAGGGCAGAGCTGCCAGAGCCCCCAGTAGCCTCGATGGATTCTATCATGGGTGTCCTGGGGATCACCGATCCACGATGGCTGGGAGGCATCATGTGTCTCACCAGAGGCCATTTTTTCTTCTTTTTCATGGGGCGTGTCAAGGCAGACACCATGGCGCAACTGTATCCTACGTCCAGCATGCCCCAAGGAGCAGTGCTGTCTGGTGCTCTGGTATTGGTGCATCCCGTGGTCACCAGGAGCACCAAACCAGAGGCACTCAGCCCTCCTCCACCCCTCAGGGGAAGGCGTGCAATGGCCACTCAGTTCACCCCGCTCGGCCGGCCCTTGGGTGTCCCAAGTCCATTCCTGAACCTGGGTCACCCACATCACAATAGTAAATCTTTGCTGCACCAGCCAACCAGCCTACCTTTATAGGGTTGATGGCGTTGGCAGGTGGCGTCAGCGTGGGCAGCCCCAGTTGTACTGCTGGAAAATCTTCCATCTGGATCCTGCTTCACCAGCGGTGAAGTTCCTATAGTGTGACCTGATGACTGAGATACTACGAAGAAGATTTGCAGTTACTAGCACCCTGAAAGCCCTCGACACAATAATGCATGAAGGCAGTGGCAAAAGCAAACAGGATGCTGGGTTGCATAAATTGAGGTTCACAAGCAGAAGAAAGGACCTCTGTACAGATCCCTCCGCAACTGTACCTGGAGTACTGCAAACAGTTCCAGAGCCCTACCACAAAGGACATAAAACAGCTGGAGGCAGTGCAAGAAGGGTCATAAAATGCAAGCCCCCTCCGTTTAGGGGTATCTAAATGGTAACATTTGTGGGAGGGGTACTGTACAAACCAAGCAATACAGTCAAAGACAGTAAGATTGTGCTCATTACCTGGTTCTTCTGATTGTTGTGAGTGGACCTCGCTTGGAGGGAGCAGGAACACTTCTGGTTGAAGATGGTGAGCTGTAGGGGGCAGGGTGATTAGCAGGCACAACAATGCACAGTTCAAGTTGATTAACTCTACTGTCCTCCACTCCGGAATCAAAATGCAAAAGTAGGTTTAGTGAACAAGAAAGTTAATGAACTACTCCATGGAGCGTGGGAGTAACACATTCAGTGGGGACATCCACAGGAGGACACCTTCATTTTCCTGCAACAGTCTCTTTTGCCAACAAACTGAATTATTTCATGCAGTACTCCCTCATGCTGTCAAGGCTACATTCCTGGCAGCAGCAATACAGTGGGCTGAAACAGGCCACCCAGAAGTAGCTCGTGACTGGCAGCATTTACATTTTAGTTCTCTTCTTTCCTTCCAGCTCCATGCACAGGCCTCTCTGGCTCACTTTCTTTTCCAACAGGCCTCGCTGGCTCACTTTCCATTCCTCAAACACTAGGCATTCACTAGGGACTATGACAGCATGAGACATTTCTACTGTTCCAATCCCTCTTTCAAACTTGGCCTTCCCATACACTTTCTCCACTGGTGGGGTACCTTATACTTTATGGAGCATTTCCTTCACTTTAAGGACCTGAATCAGTCAAACTGGTGTTCTTTAGCAAGAACAGAACCACTGAAGACCTTCCGGACACCCAATCACTGAGGCCATGTGCTCAAACTGGCTTCCAGGGAACTCTGCATTCTGATCTGGAAACCAGTGCACTTCTGCTCCTGCAGCGATTCCAATTTTGTGACTGTCTTCACCAGGGGACTAATTGCCATGCCACATGGAGCACCTAGACAGTCTGCCACTACGCTGGGGTCACAACCAACCATTCCCCATGGACCTTTTCCTGCCTCCACAGGCTTCCCAACCCAGGGTCCTAACACTGTAGTGGCCACCAGCCAAGGGAAAAGGGGTAGCGCTGCCACCACTATGCCCACAACAGTCCAGGCTGCCACCTCTAGACCGTGTCCCTGGCCCAATTTGCCATAGCAGGCCTTTCCACAGGACACCTCTGTCTCCACAGACTGCACTTACCCACAGGAGACTACTTCAGTTCAAGGGCCCCATCAGTGCTTACCCTACTAAGGTGCGAAGTTCACTTGACAGGCCTCCATACTTGTTTTTACTCCTAGAGCTTCAGCTCCCACGCACCGACAGGCCCCAAACCTTAGCTCCAACTTCTCCTCTTCACTTTCATGGCCTGAACCGACACCCTTCTCGTATGAGGCTGTTCGAGGAGAGGAGGGCTGGGGTGGCAAACAGCCCACCCGGCCCCGCCACAGCCCTCCTGCCAAACTTGTGGATAGCCCCCTGGACTCTACTCTGTTTGCCTGGTATCTCTCTCCTCTGGCGCCAAAACCCTCTCTACATATACCTAAGGATGGGGCCTCCTGCTGGCAGCAAGCAGGCCCAACATCCCAGACCTAGTGGCACCAAGCTCTCTCTCTTTCCCTAGTACACCTAGTAACCATAATTAACTAGTAAATGCCCAGAGGGTGCTTACACTTTCTCCCCCACAGAGCGTTTACCCCTGGTGAGCGCCTAACCAGGCCGCACCATTAACCCCTCAGAGGAGAGATATGTACATCTTTCCCTCCCCAAGGGTCAGAGCACCATACTAGTTGCATCGCCAGAATGGTAGACATACATATACCCCAGATTGAACCTTTACTCATCCTGCACTTTACCTTCCTAAAACTGGGGCACTCTGGTGACCCACCGCTGATTCCCAGGGTCATCTGCCAGGAAAAAATACCCACTGCCCCCTGTATTTGGCAGTCCTGACTGGGAACATTGTAACATTAATTACTTTACAACAGCTAACCCATGTCCTTTTTTCAGGCGAATAGCACTATAACTTACTTTATCACATAACATTACATGACATTTAATACATGCAAACAACCACTAATCAAATATTTTCAGTTACACTTTTCAGTTTATATAAAATCTTTCTGTTCTATCTCTCCTCTTTTTATCCAGTACACTATATACACCAAATCACAGCAATGCACTTTAGAGGAGCATATTCCAGTCCAGCCACCTCTCAGTGTATATTAGTATTTTAAAACTATAACCATTATCTATTATAAAACTATGCAATGCACTATTAGTTAGTCATGAGCTAAAGAACAAACTTCACATGATTTTAAACAGTAGACAGTAACCAAAGGGTTCATCTCACCCAATAATTAGCAGTGGAAGTCAGGCCAAAGCATAATCTCAAAACACTCTTTCAAATCCCAGATGAGCCCCCATGTTGTAAGCCTTCCTCCCAGTCTAGGGGTATCCAGATGGTACAATCTGTGGGAGGGTACTGTACAAACCAAGCAACACAGTCCAAAGACAATAAGATTGTGCTCATTACCTAGTTCTTCTGATTGCAGTGAGTGGACCTCGTTGGAGGGAGCAGAAACACTTCTGACTGAAGATAGTGAGCTGTAGGAGAGCAAGGGGTGATTAGCAGGCACAACAATGCACACTTAAAATTGATTAAATCCACTGTCACTCCAGAATCAAAATACAAAAACAGGTTTAATGAACAAGAAGGTCAATGAACTACTCCATGGAGCATGGAGTAACACACATTTAGTGGGGGCATCCACAGGCATACAGCTTCGTTTTCCTGCAACAGTCTCTTCTGTCAACAGACTGAATTATTTCATGCAGTACTCCCTCAAGCCATCAAGGCTACATTCATAGCAGCAGCAATACAGTGGGCTGAAACAGGCCACACCCAGAAGTAGCTCGTACTTAGCAGCATTTCCATTTCAATTCTCTTCTTTCCTTTCAGCTCCATACACAGGCCTCTCTCTGGCTCACTTTCCATTCCTAATTCTTAAACACTAGGCATTCACTAGGGACTATGACAGCACAAGAGGCGTTTCTATTGTCCCAATCCCTCTTTCAAACTTGGCCTTCCATACATTTTCTCCACTGGCGGGAGTACCTTACACTTTATGGAGCATTTCCTTCACTTTAAGGTCTTGAATCAGTCAAACTGGTGTTCTTTATCAAGAACAGAACCACGAAGACCTTCTGGACACCCCAATCACTGAGGCCATGTGCTCAAACTGGCTTCCTAGGAATTCTGCATCCTGATCTGGAAGCCAATGCACTTCCACTCCTGCAGCAAATCCAGTTTCAGGATTGTCTTCACCAAAGGAACTAATTGCCATGCCACATGGAGCACCAGGACAGTCTACCACCCACCAGGATCCCAACAAACCATTCCCCATGGACCTTTCCCCACCTCCACAGGCTGCCCAAGCCGGGGGTCCAACACTGTAGCAGCCACCAGCCAAGGGAAAGGGGGTGGCGCTGCCACCACTATGCCCACAACAATCCAGGCTGCCACCTCTTTACAGTGCCCTGGACCAATTTGTCATAGCATGCCCACCCACAGGACACACTCTGACTTCACAGACTGCACTCACTCATGGGTGAGACTACTTCTTTCAAAGGGCCCCATTGGTGCTTACCCTACTAAAGGTGCAGAGATTCACTTGGTGAGCCTCCATACTTGTTTTACTCCTGGGCTTTGGCTTCCCACATGTACCGACAGGCCCCAAACCTTTAGCTCAACTTCTCCGAATAGGTACCACAGCACACCACAAAGTTCAGAACAGTCAAAAGCAGTTTTTTGACTTCACTTTCATGGCCCAAACTGACACCCTTCTCATACACAGATCTTCAAAGGAGGAGGGCCGGATTGTGGCGGCCCACCTTGGCCCTGCTGCGGCCCTCTGACTGAACTTGTGGGCCGAGGCCCCCAGACTCTTCTCTCTTTCCGGATCTTTCTCTCTCGCTCTCTCTCTTTCTCTCTCAGCACCAAAACCCTCCCTATGTATACATATATACCCCTAAGGATGGAGCCCTCTGCCGGCAGCAAGAAGGCCCAACATCCCATACCTAGTGGCACCAAGCTCTCTCTCTCTCTTTCCTAGCTACACCTAGCAACCAGAATTAACTAATAAGTCCCCAGAGTGTGTTTACAAAAATGATTGGGGCAGCAGATCAGCGTCCTCGTACAAACAGAATGGAAAACCTGAATATGTACTCCCTAGGGGACAAAAGGGAATGAGGGGTCATGATACAGACCTCTATGTACCTCAAAGGCATCAACAAGGTAGACTGTAGTGAACCTCACTGAACTTTTCTGGACCAGCAACCTGGGGACAGATTCCAGATGGAGGCCGGAGACATTCTTCGTAGATAAAGTGGTGGAGGGTAGAACAGGCTACAGGAAACCTGTGGATGGCTTCAGTAGGGGGTGGGATACAGTTAAGGGAGAATAAGAGTGTCTGGAAAGGAGCATCATGTAATGTAGGATGCCTGGCTCCACATCAGGCAGACTTGATATACAGCAAGGCTTTCTTCTGCTGGCAAACTTCTTAACGTTTTATGTGTACTAGAACAAGGACTTTTTCTTCATCTTCAAGGTATAGTCCATCATAACGTGCAAATGAGTGTAGAGTCATGTCATTAGTGGGGTTATTATCATTTTAATCTTTATTACTATTCTGGTTGTATTGTGTGGCAAGAAGTGTGGACTGATCTGTCACAAGTAGTGAAACTCTCACATTGCCAGCTTCTCATGTTGATGTCACAGATTTGAGCTATGACAGTGTCCCTAGCAGGGCTGCATATGACCCACTTGTTATGACTTCCCAGTGACTACATTGGAACTAAAAGAAAAATAAATTATGGTAAGTTTGACAGAATTCTTCTGTTTCTTGCTGTAGGAGGTTTCCTGGGGCTAACAAGTTCAAGAAGTGTTTTAACTACTTAGGCCCAGACCATTTTCTAACTAACTGATTTATGCTAAAACTAAGGCCAAAAGGAAAACGAGGGACTCTTTGTCAGCTCCAGTTACTAGAGAGGGCTCTCCAGTGAAAACTAAATTAAAGATGGAAAATTTACAGTCTGGAAGTTCTTCTACTAGTAGTAAATTGGTAACAGAACAGCACTAAGGGTCTTCTAAGGTTAACGTAAAGTCTCTCGGTGCTCCTGGTGGTAAAATATCTCACTCTGAAGACCCTGGTGAAAGACCCAGAGAACAGACTTGATGAGCAGAATGTCAAAAGGCTCATAGTGAAAAGGACCTGGTGAAAGATTTAGCAACAAACCCACTGTGGTACCTCCAATTGGATAATTTCATCTAGGTGGAGGATAGATGTCCTGCCTTGAATATTTCAGAGAGATATGGTAAATTATGCAAATGATGATACCTAGGTGGAAGCTGGCAGACTGGCTGGACCATGAGTCAATTTCTGCCTGTAAACATCTATGTATACATGTGGTTGGTTGTGCAAAGCAGGACTGCTAGTCCAAATCAGGCAGGAACACTGGCGAACCCAGAGTAAATAAAGATTTCCTTACAGAGGGCTTTTCCCATGAAGTAGTGACACCACTAGTTAGGGAAAGGTCCCAGGTGTAGCCTGAGGACAGAAACAATGGGCAGTCTAACTAGATTCAATATGTCAGTCTGTATCTGTATCCCCCTCCCTGGAATACAGCTGAAAACAGGCAGAATTGCCTAGCCCTTCTTTCCCATGTAACAACACAGTCCCTGGGGTTACTAGAATCCCATCAGTCTCAGTGCTAGGTAAGCAAGGCAGCTGGTGAATAACTAGTTAAATGGGGTTTCACCTACTCACTCTCTTGTTTACTTGGTCTCAGCTGAGATGAGAGAGATGAGGTCATTAGAACTCTCGCAGCAGCATAAGCCACAGCAGCTGGCTATGGCGGGGAGTTTTAGAATTTTAGGTCAGTTGGTAGTAGTTCTGGTTAGTAGTTGAAGTGTGAGGAGTGAGAGCTGTCGCGGGCTCTGAGAGGAGAGCCTAATTTCTCACCCCTAGTCCTGTAAGTCACCTACCTGCCAAAAGAAGTGGTGGAAACCGTTGTCTACAGCAGGATCTCCTGATTTTCATCGCCGGAGGGATGAAAAGGACTGCTAGAGAATGGATCCCAGGGCAATCCGTATTTGATCCAGGACAACTTGAAGCTGTGACTGTGAGTAGATTTGACTTTGCTTCCTGAAGAGAGTACCTGTACATTGTTTTTGTTTGTTTGTTTTTAACCTTTGTTTTACCAGGTGAGACACACTAAGCTGAAAGCTTGTTTACAGGTGCAACCTGGGAGCACAAGGAAGTTAAGTGACTTGCTCAGGGTCACACAGTATGCAAGTGGGGCTGTGAGATTCAAATCCAGGTCTCCAGGTTTGCAGCTCAGAGCCTTAAACCACTGTGCTATACTGTCTCCTCTCTGGTTAAAAGGAATGGTATACCAGTTCTGTTCTAAGTTTGAGACTTTTCTTAGTTTACAGTTGGCTGACAGTTGTGGGGTCCAGAGGCAGACTAATACACATTGTTCAGGACTTTAATTTCCACCCACTCCCAGAGTAGTGTTTCCTAATGCTGGATGTGAAAGTTCATTCAAAGATGCATTTTCCTAAGTGTTTTCAAGAAGTTTCAAGGTGTAACTCTGAAAGAATGGCTTGGTATTGATGTGGAAGTGAAGGTTGGGCAACCCCCATCTGGAGTAACCAGTTCATCACTACAGGTTCGAAAGGTGCCTGGTTATTCAGGACATGGTGGCCAATGTCTGAAGAGACGTTTATGCCTTGGGTGGGTTGTGCTAATGAGCCCCAGTGTGCTCAGTTGTGCCCAGTGCCACTAGAGGAAATATGTGTTCAGTTGCAGCCATTGCCACTGAAGAGAATTCAATGTCCTATGAAATATGGGAATATGTAGTGTTTCTGTCAGATATAGTCATTTTGTTGTTCTGCAAATGCCTTGTGCCACAATGTGCAAACCTGGGGGTCCACCCTTGCTTTAGAGAACATCTTTTGGAATAAAATCACACTTTAGAACCCCAACTCTGGTTTGGACATTTATGTTTTGCTTTCTGTGTGTGGGAGTTACTGGGTATCCTCCAGAAATACAGATCTAGCATAGTCCTAGCAAAAGTTCTTTCCTCAGGACCTGGATTTTGATCAGATGTATTGCTTTTGAACACCCCCACCCTTTTTCTGACCTCTAGAAGTAATGAGCCTGGTATACATTCCCAAATCTCAGGATGGTAACAATTCGAAGTAGTTTGTGCCCAGTCAAGGTTACCAGGGGTAGCTTATGTGAAAGTAGTGTGTGTGTGTGTGTGTGTGTGGGGGGGTTACAAAAATGTGAGCTCATCTGAAGATGTTTAAATTGAGAGAATGCCATAAAGAAAATGTGGACTCATCTAATGTTGTTTAGTTTGGGAGAGCACCAGAGATATTTGCTGAAGGTATGGCTAGTATCTGTCTGTCTGTGGTAGTGTGGTAGCCCAAACAGAAGGAAGTTTTGGACAAGAGGATTTTGCCCAGAAAGGGCCATCCAAATGTGCTGCTTGTGTGCCAGTTAGAATGGAAAGAACAGAGTGCTGCATGTATAACCCCTAGGTGGCACTATCCTGTGGCTACTACCCCTGCCTGTGTGGCTAGGCACAGGTTGAGGGCCTGAGTTCTGTGAACAGGTGCCTCCACCTGGAGGAATAGTGTTAGGGTAGCTTAACTGCTTTGGTACAGCCCTCAGGGACACTATAACCACCCACCAACCCTTCTAGTGGCCTAAACAGTAATACCATAGAATATTCCATCCACTGAATAACAGTAATTCAATGGCCTATGCAGCCAGTATAGTGTTATGCTTATCCAACTGTGTTACTTAGGTTTTTGGCTGTTCACACTCTCATTCCAGAGGAATTGCCACCCTGTAGGGTACCAAAGGCAAGGAATCCTCTAGAGTTCCACCCCTTGAGGTGCTGTGGATGATTCCTTGGCTAAAGATACCTTAGGAAGGATTCCTCAAAAAGAAAGTAGTAGTATGAAGCATATAATCAATCAGTAGTTGTGAGACATAGTAATAGATAAAGCATCAGGTAGCTTGATAAGATATTGGGATGCACAGGTTAGCAATGGCATGGGTTTGATGGCTTGCAAGAGAGATGAGGGACCTCCTAAGGAGAGAGGAGCGACAGTAGGGACACCATCCCTCCCATCCAACAGCAGATCCTGCCTATGGAACTAGGAACACTATGCTAACTAACAGTTATGACCTGACACACGGAGGAGAAAAAAAAAACCTTTGAGGAGAGAATCTCTGGGGATCCAAGACCTAGGTCGCCTTCCCTCCAGGCTTGGGGTATTTTATTTAGTGATGGCTCTGCTGCTACGATTTGGAAACCCAATTAAAGGGAGGTGGAGCGTATTCCAATTTGGAGAAAACTCTCACTCTATCCTTGTAACAAGAACTCCGTGGAGGATTGCGAGACAGTAGCTCTGCAACCGCTGCTCCAAGGTGGGAGGAGGAGTAACAACCACCAAGACTCTCACCCAGCCTACCAATCTAAAAAAACAAAAAACTAGATGAACCAGAGGTGGTCATAGGGAGAATGCAGTGAAGGTGCCTTGCTAGGGGTACCACTAAAGCCAATGGACAACCCGTTACAGTGGAAATCATTAGAGCTAAAGAAATTGCTGTAACCTCCCTTCACAGCTTTGTCATAAATTCTACAATTTGAGGTGCCGTCGGTACAGTTGATGACTGAAGGTCCACCTGGGCGAGGACATTCCCAGCTATGGACCAGGTGAAAGGACCACACCCAAGCCTGCATGCTCAAGCTGTGGACTCTAGGTGCAGAGCGAGACCGTCGGCTGCAGAGGAACCCTGCGCTAGAATGGTATGGCTGGCATGCCTTAGACTGATGAGGAGCTGAATGAGCGTTGAGTGCTGAGACCTTGCAGAGGGCAGATGGCAGGGAGCATTGAGCAATGATGACATGAGCAAAGTGGATCTGGGCGTAGTTCAGTATGGCAGGTAGTTCAATAGGGCAAGGTAACAACAGACAGACCTACACGTAGGTCAGTAAGCAATGGAATAGTCAGACCTGCACGCAGAGTCTGCAAAACATAGTAGCAATGGTGGGACATGAACGAAGTGGGAGAGCAGCACTATGATAGTGGGGCAAGCCAGCCAGGCATTCAAAAGCCAATGAAGGTGACAAATACTTGAGGATTTTAGTGGCAGAGACAGGACTTAGAACATAAGTAATTAGCCACATGGGGCCACGACTCCCAAACACTTCCAAGTCCTCACTGTAGGAAAACAAGAAAGTGATGGAAAGGGTTGAGAAACACATGCAGATATTAAAGCTAGTTTACAGCACCAGCAGTAGCTTAGCTGACCTCAGAGTATAATAGCAGTGTACAAACATGGAACAGCATCAGCACTGAGTAACTATGAGTAGTAGTATTGTATAAGCATGGAATGGAGGGGGCACAATGCTCTGAAAACAGCTATGACCAAGTGGGAGGTAGGTAAGCTGGAAAAACATGATTAAGCTGCATAGCAAGGGTTCAAAGGTAGCCTGAATCAGGTGAAAACAATTAGGCATGTAGCATGGGGAGCAGCTTGGATGGAGTAGAACACAGGTACTATTGCAATAGCAATGTGAATAGCTGAAAGCAAGTAGCTTGAGCTCTAAGTGAGCAAAATGGTTGGAGCTTAGAAACCAAATCCTCCAAAACAAAACAAAACAAAACCAAGACACACAAACACAGAGAAACAGGGAAGTGACAAAGGAAGCACACAGCGGGGCAAAATACAACAGAAGCAGAAGAACAAAACACAAAAGTCCAGCAGAAAAAGCTGAGGCGGGGGCAGGCCCCAGCCAGCTGCAGAGGACAGATGGACAGAGCCTCGACTGGCAAAGAAAAAGTGATTCAGAAGGAGGCTAAGGAGAACTGTTTGTATGTTTTGTTTGTTTTTGTTGAATTTGTTGACCTGGTAAGCCCACTGGGCCTAGAGTCCCTTTTCAGGGTGACCCGGGGGATACAGATGGTAAGCAACTGAAATTGAACCAGATTAAGCTGTTGGTGGTATTTTTAGTGAATGAGGGAAATTTGGCCAGGACACTGGGGAAATTCCCTAATCTTGCTCGATAAGTGCCATGGGATCTTTAACATCCACCTGAACTACCACCAATCCAGGCAGATGGGACCTCGGTTTAACGTCTCATCGAAGACGAATATAGCTCAGGAAGTGGGAGTGGCTGGCTGCTTGTCCATCGAACCAAAGCGGAGCCTTCCAATATGTCTCACTCCCTTGCACTTACCACCAGGGCTGGATCAGCTGCAACTGCCCTGGAGACCCCTGGAAAATAAGGTCAACAAATGCAACAGTACAATATTACCACTGGGATTTAAATGTGATGTAACAAACTACTGACTGCTTCTCTTGAATCTTACATAAGAATGACTGTATATGTCTACGATGTAAAAATTCCTTATTGAATATGTAAATGTCATCTGAGAAATTGGAAAATACTAAAAAAAAAAAATTACCACTGTAACCCAACTAATAATATGCACACTAGCTAGGTTAAACATGAAACAAAGTAATCTGATTTATTCAGTGGGAGTGAACAAGAGAGGGCGTAAATCTGACAGAATGATTGACACTTTGATTTGGTCTAGGTTTGTTCAGCATGTACTGTAAGTCCTTTTGAACAGTCCCACAAACCTAGGTACCCAGTGTGTTATGCAGGCTAGCCTGAGCGTTGCCCAGGGTGGCTGGCATTGCAGCTGTTGTTGGGGCTCTTAGGAAGGAAAACAGTTAGCATAAACCAAATAATTGTAATCCCGAGCTGGATAGCTCAGTCCATTTTCAATAACCCAGAACAAAACAATCAGATAACACACAATGATTTGCAGCTGTTGTTGCAGGGAGCTACCCTGATTTGTATTCATGCTACCCAGACCAGGGTGTAGGACAGGTGAAATGAAGACCTCATGGCGTTGATCTGGAAGGCATGGGAAAGCAAGGTCTACATGACTCACCTCCTGGTGGTCGCTACCTGTTGATGGTGTTGAGCAGGGAACGAATCCATAAGCGGGTCTTTACACGAGATGATCTCTGAACTGGGGCAGCAGTTTGGCTGAGATGACAAGGCCCAAACAGGATTGACAGTTCTGCAAGAGTTTGTATCTTTTGCAGGAAAAGCCTCCAGCGGGCTCAACAGATTCACCGTGGGGAACCAAATCATGACCCACAAAACACATTCAGCACACTTAAATCAATTATTTCTCTAAGCCACAGTTTGGATACAGTCCAGTTGATAATTACAGCTTTATTACGCAAACCTCTTTCTCGAGGTTATTTTCTCTCATCAGGTGGGCCAATCGCTTCTGGAGCAAATCTTCGGTCCAAACCTCTGTCACCACAACAGTTCTATTCTTTCTTCCACTGCTGAAGTACACGGCAAACAGAAAGGTCCGATTACTGCACTGGCAGCTCAGAGGCAGGAGAACTTGGCAAGCAGACCAGCAGTGCCTTCCCGATGATTCTCTAATGCTCCTACCAGAAGCAGCTGCTCGACAGCTCGAGCTGTTCATTCTTTAACCTCCAACTCTCAACTGACTACTGCTTCAGGCAGTTCTGGGAATTTCCTGGTAATCCACAAGATTCGGTTGGCTGATGGAACTGTCTGTCACAGAAAGGCTCCCCTCCAGGTCTATTTAGGTGCCAAACACTTAAACTACAAAAACTACAGAATTTCCATCCCACAAGACCCCTGGGGACAGTCTCCATTTAGGTGCCCAGAGGTTTGATTGGTCCAGCACTGGAAGTCCAGAACCAAAATGGTGGCCCCTATTCAAAACTCAAGCTGTAATTGAAAGCAGGTTAGACAAACTCATTTATATTTATTACTCTAACAGATTAACAGTAAATAATCACGTTTCCTAACAGGGCTCCCTCTGCACATATAGCGAATGCAGAATGGGGCCATATAACAGACAGTCTATCTGGTCACAAGCCTTATTTACTCGGACCCAGCCCAGACTGATTTCCAAACACAGAATAGGGTAGGCGCTCTTAAAAGACAGGCATGGAGACTCGCTAGAGCACTCTCATGCAGACAAATAGAATTACTGCAGACAGGACACCAGCCAGACAGTGGGCATTTAGGAGCCCAGGAAGACATTATAGTAAACCCCAATTTGAAGGGAGCAACACTTCAAAGTCAAAGTTAAATTTATTGTTCTTCCATAAAACCATATGGACATTACAATCATACATAAGAGTTAAGAACAGTAGATAAACAGTCCTTACAAACAATAAAATTCATTTTACATGAGTTATTAGGTCTTACAAAAATATTTCCTGGGCAAACAATATATCCATATTACAATGTATTAAGACTGAGTATGTTAACTCTTGTAAATTTCAACATAAATTTTACTTTTGAGACCAGGAGATGTTTTCTTTTAATTTTCCACTTCATAAAATAATTTGCTACCATCTCTGCATCTTCAATTGTATTTGGATGTAAAAGAACAAATACGGGTCATAGTCTGCATTTATGCATCTCACCAGAAAGTCATTTAATTACTTCATCAGTGGGTTTTATATAATGGGCATTGTACTACCATGATAAATATTTTCCAGAAAACCCTATTACATCTACAATTTTCCATATAAGGGAATCAGGAGAGATTCTATCAAAATATGCATGTTAGAACATATAATTCCATCCTTGCCATGTAATAGATTTCCTATATGATGGGGTCAAAGGTAATATTAAATAATTCTCTAAATAAGCATCTATTTTATTTTGGCTTAGCTAGATAGCCTGGCATTGATTTCTAACCTGCTCCATTTGTTTCTCCTGTACAAGCCTTATAAGATTCTTTTTAATAATCTGCTTAAACAAGGTGAGACTGCAATTGATTTTTCAAAATCTGACCGTAAATGGTTCATAGATACTCTTCCCAAAGTTCCTTTAAGAGCTTTTACCTATGGGGAGATATAATTCTGTTCTTGCCACCTAATCTTTTCTTTCAAACACCAAAAGGAAGAAGATTAATCTGATTATTAATAATCTTTAACCAATAACCCACCACCTGTAGATCAATTATTGTAGCGATAGGAACTCTCCCCATTTCAGCCCTTACTAAAGCGTTAGACATAGATAATGGGACCTGCAATAGAGATTTATAAAACGTTGAGTGGAATTTCTAAACAGTTTGGGAATGTGCACCCAAACCTCTGCTCCGTGTATGTAAGGATGGGGTTAATTTTGGTTTCTCCTGCCAATAAAGCCGACAGTACCGAGTGTCCCCATATTTGATATTAAAATGTAGCAGTGTTTTAGCTATCAACTTTGCCCTTGCTACCTGGTCATTCCAATGCAAGAACCAAGATCCATTTGTGGTAAACTTAACTCCTAGATATACATATGAAGTAACCCTTTCTATACAGTTGTCATTTATGTAAAATGTTAAGTTTGTAGATTTGACCGATTGGGGCCCAAAATCATAAATTTGTTTTTTATATTTATGTTTTAATTCCAATTGTTCACACATAATGTTAAGCTGTGTTATTTTGTTTTAGAATACCTTGTCTAGAAAGTGCTAGTAATAGCAAATCATCTGCATATGCAAGAGTCTGTATCAGTGTATTGTTAATTTTAAAGGAATCTAGGTTGATTACCTCATTATAAGTCAACAAGGAATCAATATATATGCTAAATAAAAGGGTGCCAAAAGGCATCCTTGTTTTATACCTCAGGTTGTTGGGAAATAATCTGAAATATTTTCATTGTTATCATATCTAATAGCAGCTAGGGTGTAACGATATAGCAAATGAATTGGAACCAGAAGATTCACTGGAAGCCTTTTCTCAACTAATATTTCCATAATTTGACTCCGTTTACAGAGTCAAGCTGCCAAAAATCAATAAACAAAACATAAGCTTAATTTTATGGAACAATTTATATTTTTCCACCAAGTGTGAGAGAACATAAATGTTGTCTGTAGCGAATAACTATGACAAGCCAGCTTGAAAATGGATAAAGGGATCTAGACTCAGTCCAAATCTGGAGTTTCTGTAACAATATTTTAGAAAATATTTTGCCACTAATATCAATTAAGCTAACTGGACGGTAATTAGATGGAGTTTGATAGTGTCCTTTCTTATGAATCAGTACTATTGTGTTTTTAGTCCATGAAGGAGAACATATCTCTCCTTTAAGCAAAGATTTAAAATATTTGTAAGGAAGATTACACAGTAGTTTAAATGTGCTTTAAAGACTTCACCCAGTATTAAATCAGGTCCCAGGGCTTTACTATTAGGTAAATTCAATATGGCATCTTCTACTTCCAGAATATTAACTACTAAGGGGAGTACTCTTCCTTATTATAAAAATATTCACGAGTCCGCCCCTGAGTCTGGATCCCTGTTAAGTAATGATTTATAATATTTATCCAGGTTTCTTTTGGGCTATATATTGGTAAGGTTGAATTCTGATTTGTGATTCCTTATGCTACCAATGACCAAAACATTTGGCATCGTTCATTTTTTTTTTTTGTGTGTGTGTTATCTTTTTACCCACCAACACTCCGGTGAGCACCTCTCCTTTGGGCCTCTAGTTCTCCTCTCTCCCGGCAATCCCTCTTCAAACTCCCTCTGCTTCCACATATTGCAGCTAACCTCGAGTTTGTTCTGGCACAACCCATTGCCAGTAGGGTCCCTCTTCTCCAAAGGGGAAGGCACGGGAGAGGGAAACCCAGCACACTATTTTTGTCATGATCTGGAAGCTGCTGTGGAGGAGGAGGCTCTCTGGAGGTATCCGGTGGTGTGGAGGACAGAACCGTCATCAGGCAGGCGCAAAGCTGTTTCAGTTATCGAGAGTCCCACCACTATGTGGTGCCCTGGTCTCTGCCAGGGGCTGCTACAGAAGCAGGGCCAACTCTAACCCACCCCAGGAGAGGAGAGCAGTCCTCCAGATGCTCAATCCTCTCCTTTCCCTGCCAGCCCCAGCGTCCTGAGTCTATTCCCAACCCAGGTCACCAGCATGGTTCGAAGTTGTGGCGCCCAGTGCCTCAACCTCTGTGCCACTGGGCGGTGACATCGTTCATTTTAATGGAATGATGCATAGTTTCCCATTGTTTATGTGTAAATTCCACTTGATTTTGTGTAAATCTTTTATAATCTCTACAGGCTTTATTTAATTTTAAAATCGCACTCTTTGTATGTGTTTTTTGTTTGTCTTATAAGCCTTCCCAAGTTTCTTTCTCTTACACATTGAGCATCAAACCAGGAGGAACATAGAAACATAGAAGTTGATGGCAGATAAGGACCGCAAGTCCCATCCAGTCTGCCCATTTCTTTTTCTACCTTATGAATGTGCCATCGCCTTGCTCTGTTAGTGGCCCATCTATTCATACTCATTTGTATTGCCCCTATGCCTATCCCATGCCTGTTTGAAGCCCTGCACTGTATTCATAGCCACCACTTCTTGTGGTAAGCCATTCCATGCATCCACCACCCTTTCTGTGAAAAGAATTTCCTCACATTCCCCTTAATCAGCCCCCCTCTAATCTCATGCTGTGTCCTCTTGTCCTGCTATTTTCTTATATTTAAACATTTTAGGCGCTTTCACCTTGTTAATGCCCTTAAGGTGCTTGAATGCCTCCGATCATATCACCTCTCTCCTCCTTTGCTCAAGGGTATACATATTGAGCTCTGTTAATCTGTCCTCATATGCCTTCTGATGCAGTCCCTGCACCATTTTGGTTGCCCTTCTCTGGTCTGCCTCAATTTGGTTAATGTCCTTGTGAGTGTGGCCTCCAATACTGCACTTTTCTCAGATGGGGCCTAACCAGTGTCTTGTAAAGAGGATTATTACCTCCTCTTACGACCTGTGATACCCTGCAATACACCCTAACACCCCCCAACCTACCTACTGCTTTAGAGGTCTGTTTGATGATTTCAGGTCATCAGTGATGATGATACCCAAGTCTCTTTCTTCCTTTGTGACTGCTAGCAACTCCTCCCATCCTATAGGTGGCTTCAGGGTTTCTCTTCCCTATGTGCATGATTTTGCAGTTCTTTGCATTAAATCCCAGTTGCCACTCTTCTGACCATTTTGCTAGTTTATCCAGATCTCTTCTCATTCTGCCCACCCCATCTGGATCATCTATTCAGTTGCAGATCTTGGTGTCATCTGCAAACAGACAAGCCTTACCCTCTAGTCCATCTGCAAGGTCACTAATGAAGATGCTGAAGGGGACTGGCCCCAGGACTGATCCCTGAGGTACCCCTACTTGTGACTTGCATCTCTTCTGACTGTATACCATTTACCACCACTCTCTGTTTTCTGCCCGTCAACCAGTTTGCCACCCAGTTGACCAACTTCTGACCCAACCTGAGCCTACCCAACTTATTTATCAGTCTTCTATGTGGAACAGTGTCAAAAGCTTTGCTGAAGTCAAGGTAGGCGACATCAACTGCTCCCCTTGTCCACCACTCTGGTTACCCAGTCAAAGAAATCTATGGGATTAGTTTGACAGGACCTTCCTTTGTAAACCCATGCTGTCTTGGATCCTGTGCCCCATGGATTCCAGGTGTTGCACTATCCTTTCCTTAAGGAATGCCTCCATAATCTTGCCCACTACTGAGGTAAGACTGACTGGTCTGTAGTTCCCTGCCTCCTCCCTGCTACCACTCTTGTAGGCGGGATCACATGAGCCCTTCTCCAGTCTTCTGGGACCTCTCCTGTGCTCAGAGACTCACTGAACAGTTCTGCTAATGGCTCTGCTAGTTCCACCTTTAGCTCCTTAAGTACCCTGGGTTGTATGCCATCAGGTCCCATTGCCTTATCCACCCTGAGCTTAGCAAGCTCTTGTAGGACCCTTTCTTTTGTGAAGGAGTAGTGCTCACCTACCTCCCCCTGTGTCCATGATGCTGAGCTGTGGGCCCTGCCCTACCTTCTCTTCAGTAAATACTGAGCAAAAGCATCTATTTAGGATAGATTACTTTCAGGGTCCTCCTCCTCACATGCTCCTTTTCTCCATTAAGCTTAGCAATACCCCTCTGGACTTTCTCCTTTCACTAATGTATCTATAGAAAGTCTTGTCACCTTCTTTTACTGTTTGTGCTAGTGTTTCCTCAGTTTGGGACTTTGCCTGCCTTACTGCCTTCCCTGCTTCCCTTAGGGCAGTTTGGTATGCCTCCCTATCTTCATCCGCTGTGTTCCTTATATTTCCTGAAGGCCAGCTTTTGGCTCTGACCTTATCTGCTACTGTATTTGAGAACCAAAGTGGTTTCCTTCTTCTTTGCACTTCCTTTTCTGTCTAACACAATGGGATGTTGCTTCAAGTGTTGCATCCTTAATGCTTGCCCACTTTGCCTGTACCCCTCACCTGTGTTTCTTTTTGCCAGGGCTAGCTTAACTCTGTTGGCCATCTTATCAAAGTCAGCTCCTCTGAAGTCCCATATTTTGCCTTGGAATGGGATGATTTAGATGTAGTAGCCAAATTGAACCATACCATGTGATGGTCACTGGCCGCCAGGTGACCTTCTACCTGGAGATCTGTGATCCTTCCTGTTAGTCAGTACTAGATCTAGGATAGCCCTGTCTCTTGTGGGTTGCTGTACCAGTTGTTTGAGACCCTCCTGCAGGGAATCCACAATGTGTCTAGTTCTGGCAGATGTTCCTGCTGGTATTGACCAATCTGTATCCGCATGTTGAAGTCTCCCATTATCAGAACCTCCCTTTAGCTGTCATGTTTTGTATATCTTATAACAGTAATGTGTCTATGTCCTCCCTGGTCTGGGGCCTGTAGACAACCCCAGTTCTTATATGCTGTCCCATTTCTGTTTCAGGGTGACCCACAGTTCTTCTGGCTCCTTATGTGTATTCTGAATTTCTGTAGCTTTGATATTTTCATTGACATACAGGCCACTCCTCCCCATCTTTTGCACCTCGGTCTCTTCTGAACAATACATAGACAAGTACTGACATCTCCCAAGTGTGGTTACTGGTAAACCACGTCTCACTAATAGCTACTATGTCCAGTTTAGCCTCGGACATTATTGCCATGCAGGTCTGGGATCTTATTTCCCAGGCTGTGAGCATTTGTGTACATGATTTTCCATTGGCCAGATTTTGGTGTGTTAGTTGTTGGGTGAGGTTTGGCATTACCTGTGTGTCGTATGGGGAGACAAACCTTTTTCTTACCTGGTGATGTAAATGAACTGCAAACATGCTGAATCCCTGTTTGACACCTAGCTGAGGGGAGGGGTGTTCTTCCCATTTGACATATGGGTGCTGCATCCCTCCCCATTTGCTAGTTTAAATATTCTGCAAAGACATCAAACTTCTGCCCCAATGCACTGACTCCTCCTTAGTCAGATGAAGTCCATCAAATTTAAAGAACTTTCACTCCCAGAACTGTTGCCAGTTCCCTACAAATCTGTGTCCTTTTTCCTGGCACCAGCCCTTGAGCCACATGTTTAGCTCCCCTATCTCCCTTCTCTGACCTTCCGTCCATCTGCTACCCTCTCCCAGACTGGCAGGATCTCAGAGAAGGAGATGCCGGACGAAATGGATGATAGTTTGTCACCCAGCCTGGTCAGGTGTTCCTTGGTCTCCACAACTGACCGGCTGCAGCGAGGAAGCCATTTTGTGAGACAGTAAAGAGACTAATGAGCAATTCAGTAAAGACAACATTTTGTGTGTTTGCTTTCAGACATGGCTGGAATTCACGATATCCGGATCATGCCCGAGCTATGATCACAGAGGAGTGGCAGCACTAAGAGAAATAGAGAGAACTTTCTATGGTGAAAGGTTGCTTCCAGATGTAGCAGTCCTAGCTATCCAGTGAGACTGTGCATTGGGTGCCTAAAGTCTGGAAGGGATGAGCTTCTGATACCCCACTGCTCAGACTGCCTTGTGAAGTATGGAATGAGCAGGGGTGCAGCACCAGAGAGGGCATCAAGAATTCATTTGGCTCCCATGTGGGACCCAAGTAGGGACTCCTGTCTGTAGCAGCTCATAGCACCAGGTTGAACCTGTTGGGGAAAGTTCCACAGAGAGTGTCACAGAAGGAGAGATAAAATTGATGTTAATCCACTGCAAGGGCAGGAACAAGAGAGGTTTCCACACCTTTGTCCCAGGCAGACAATGCAACGGAAGAATCCATGGACCCCTGGAAGTAGGGTCCAAGTCCTAGCCTAATGGGGAAGGACAAGCTGCAAGAGACACTGAATTGGGAGGTGTCTACCTCTCGCCCAGTGATGAGTGGAATGTCTCAGGAGTGAGGACATTTGCTCACTCCTGGGCTCAGATCATGAGTGAGGAAGAGGAGGATGAAGAAATGTACATTCATGTTGAGGGCTCAGTGAGTCACCTCAAGTTCTCACCTCAGAGGAGCCAGAGACAGTTGAAGAAGGCTCCAATAACTGGCCCACAGAGATGGTAGGGGACAAGTTCTTTCATTCTTTAGTATGCGACACTGGCTCAACCAGGACTGGCCCCAAGCCGGGCCATGAGTTGCAGACTTGTGAAGAGTAGCAAAGAGGAGAGACTGGTACATAGGAGGGGTAATGCCATCTATGGGAAGTCCTTTCCTACCTTTCCTCGCTGAGTCTGGGAGGAAATCAGAACAGAACAGGCAATCCTGGTTGTTGGAAGAGGCAAGCAAAATTTGTACTCTGGTGCAGCAGAATGTGTCAGGACAGAGTCATAAGTGATCAACTAAATTCTGGAGAATGGGCAGGATTCTGTTTATGGACACTGTGCAAATTGTGGATGGGGCTGAGAATGAGACATTCCACAACATCAACTTTGAATGCCCAGACGGGTCATAGTCCTCACCCAACACCCCGAGTGGTACTATCCTAATGGTGCCACTCCCTATGAATATTCCCAGCATGACTAGAGGGAAAAAGCAGTGGTAGCCCAGTATCTGTCATCCGAAGCAGCAATATCAAGCAGGAAGCTGCAGCTCTTCTGGTGTTCAGGATTCTTCAGATGTACCCAGATTCGCTCATCCCAGCAGTGTTTTCCTGTTTTCATCACCTGGTTTTGCAGAAGACATCAACCCAGCTGTTTTCCTGTTTCATCGTCTGCATTTCCAGATGATGTCAGCTCAACTGTTTTCCTGTTCCATCGTCTGGTTTCCAGATGACATCAATCCAGCAGTATCCGAAGATGCCACCTGGTCTGAAGGGACAGGGTCTTCAGCTCATAGAAGTAAGGGATCCTTTGTTTTCAGTCTTCAAGGAACTGGTAGACCAAATTTTCTGTTTACTTTACTGACTTTTGCACAACACATCCTAAATTTGAAGACTGTCCACGGAACTCTAAGTCTGTCATCATAAACTCTCCCCATGGATTGCAGTGCTATACAGGCCCAGTCTTGTTCAAGAACTGTTCTTCAGCAGGCTCCGGCCTAGGAGAGACTCTTTAATGGACTATGCCTTTGGGAAATAGCAATCTAGCCACTAGTCTTGAACTTTTAGGGCCTTCCATCACCAAATGCATTGTATAAATGTCTTCTTTCCATTTTTACTTTTGTACTTTTATAGAAAAATATTTTGGGAGTTCTCTAGTGTTCAGGTGTAGGTTTAGGCACTGTGGAATGCAGAATGTGTTTTGTTTTTTCTTTTGCAGGTGTTCTGATGGAAAAGAGAAGAGAAGAAGAGGATGCTGGAGCTCAGCCAGGTTCCCCATTTCTTAATGTTTTTTTAGGATTGTTTGTGGTTAACAGGTTGTTAACATGTTTTCTTCACAGGTGTAAGATTGTGGGGAAAGTTTTGGAAATGTAATGCAATGTAATATATGTTTCCTGTTTTTTGTTCACAAGTACCCTGGGAAGTTGGGAGGTAGGGTCCCCAGTGGGCAGCCCAGTCAGATAGATTTTCCCTAGAGGGCTAGGGGATAGACAGGCTGGGGTCCTGATCTGCAGTAGAGGCTCTCAGTTATGGTCTATTAGGGCATGCTTCAAGCAGTTTTGAAGCCACTAAGTATCCATAGATAGATCGTAGGATAGGGGCTAAAGTGTCATCAGCCGGCCTCTGTGCCTTTAGTGTTGCCTGCCTGTGCTTGGCACATGGTAGGGGAGAAGTAGCGCTATCTCCCCATATGTAACACAGAGGGTAGGATGGCCTGTTGCTGGGTGGAGAGATGACTGTGAACAGTCATTTGCCTGACAGGGTGAGTGTAACCACCCAGTCACCTGGGGTTGCTAGAATCCTATCAGTGTCAGTGCAAGGTAAGGAAGGCAGCTGGTGAATAACTAGTTAAACGGGATTTTCACCTACTCAATCCCTTCTTTACTTGGTCTCAGCTGAGATGAGAGAGATGAGGTCATTTAGTACTCTGAGCAGCATAAGCCACAGCAGCTGGCTATGAGTGGGAAGTTTTAGAATCTTGGGTCAGTTGGTAGTAGTTCTGGTCAGTAGTTGAAGTGTGAGGAGTGAGAGCTGCTGTGGGCTCTGAGAGGAGGCCTAATTTCTCACCCTAGTCCTGTAAGTCACCTACCTGCCAAGAGAACTGGTGGAAACCATTGTCTATAGCAGGATCTCCTGATTTTCTCCCGGGAGGATGAAAGGACTCTAGAGAATGGATCCTAGGGGCAATCCAGTATTTGATCCAGGACAATTTGAAGCTGCCTGTACTGTTCTAACTGTGAGTAGATTTGACTTTGTGCTTTCTGAAAAAAGTACCTGTACTTTGGATGTTTCTCTGGTTAAAAGGAAAGGTACACCAGTTCTGTTCTAAGTTAAGAAGTTTCTCAGTTTAAAGTTGACTGGCAATTGTGGGGTCCAGAGGCAGACTAATGCACATTGTTCAGGACTTTAATGTGCTACACTCCCACAGTAGTGTTTCCTAATGCTAGATGCAAAAGTTCATTCAAAGATGCATTTTCCTAAGTGTTTTTCAAGAAGTTTCAAGGTGTAACTCTGAAAGAATGGCTGGGTATGGATGTGGAAGTGAAGGGTGGGCAGCCCCCATCTGGAGTAACCAGTTCAGCACTACAGGTTCGAAAGGCGCATGGTTATTCAGGACTTGGTGGGCAATGTCTGAGAGAAGTTTACACCCTGGAGTGGGTTGTGCTAGTAATGAGCCCCAGTGTGCTCAGTTGTGACCAATGCCACTAGAAGAAATGGTTCAGTTGTGGCCAGTTGTCACTTGCAGAAGTTCTAAAGTCCTATAACATATGGAAAACATGTGTGCTCAGTTGTGACCAGTGCCACTAGAGGAAATGTGTGTTCAGTTGTGGCCATTGCCACTGAAGAGAAGTCATATCCTATAAAATATGGAAATATGTAGAGTTTCTGTCAGATGTAGTCATTTTGTTGTTCTGCAAATGCCTTGTGCCTTTAGGGTCCACCCTGCTTTAGAGAACATCTTTCGGAATAAAATCACGCTCTAGAACCCCAACTCTGGTTTGGACATTTACATTTTGCTTCCTGTGTGTGGAGTTACTGGGTACCCTCCAGAAGTATAGATCTAGCATAGCCCTAGCAAAAAGTTCTCTCCTCAGGACCTGGGTTTGGTCAAATGTATTGCTTTTGTACACTCCCACCTTTTTCTGACCTCTAGAAATAATGAGCCTGGTATACATTCCCAAATCTCAGGATGGTAATAATTCAAGTAGATTGTGCCCAATCAAGGGTACCAGGGTAGCTAACTGTGTAAAGTAGTGTGGGGGGAGGTTACACCAGGCAAAACAAAGGCTACATAAGTTAAATGGGAAGGAAACCTTACCTCATAATAAATGAGTGTGACCATTATATCCATGGTACCAAATTACAATGAGCTTTAATTTTAAAGTACCTACTTTTCTGGATGTAAAATTTATAACTGATCTTACACCACCCTTCTTCCCACTGGGAGGAGGGGAGAGCATTATCTGCACTATCAGCAGACATGTTTCTTTTCAATTAGTATTTGAACTAATATTTACATGGAAGTCAGATCCAAGTGGTTGGATTTTTTGAAAAAATGATTCTCTCGATTTTGTATTCTTGCTTATTACATCTAATGAAAGCAAGTTTATGGAGATAAACATTGTTTCTCTCATTTAAACAGGTTTCGAATAGACATTTACATGGAAATTTGATCCCAGCTTTCAAGATGTCTAGCTGCTGTTGTCTCGCTCCTGCCTGCTTTTCTTGCTAAGTAGCTCAGCTCACAACATGTTAAGATTTATGTATGAATTCTGTATCCCATATCAGGTGCCTTTGTTTATATTCATATAGCCCAGGCGTGTAGTGCCAGTGGTCTACTACCTCTGCCTGCTGACTACTATACAGGTTAACGGGCCTGGGTTCTGTTCTGATGGCGGTTGGGGTTCTTCTCCAAAAGTAGTGACAAACAGTGCAGTGCCACTACCCAGAGTAAAATAATAGTGGGCCAGGTGTTTTAGTAGTACAACCACCTTGAGTCGTGGTAGAGTGGGTAATACATGAGTTTACTATATACAACAATTTAGCTTATGAGCCATTTATGGGGTTTCTTAACTCTTTATTTTCAAGTGTTTTTTATAACACTAATGACATACATAACATACATTTAAAAACAGAAACCAAGGTACAACAATCAATTAATGAATTTACATTACAGTGCATCGCGTCCTCAATTCATTTTCTGTTTCCTGGTTTTCGGTTACATCTATCTTTGAGGCTGTTTCCTTTACTTTTTGAATAGTAAGCCTGTTATGACATAGTTCCATGATGGTACAAAATCTGGTCTGCATGTAGAGACATATATTATCCATCTTCTCCAGATCACCTCAGATTGTTCCTGCCTTTTATTAACTATGGCCATCAAATGTTCCATTTTGCATACTCAGATCATTAAGTCAAGCCATTGGCTTAAGGCTATAGGGGCCTGAGATAACCAGTTTTGGTTATAATGTTTTTGCAGTTAAAATGCATATGAACAATAGTTTCCTTGTGCTAGGGTCCCTATATCCTCTAGGAAAGGAGTCAAAGAGGAAGATTGTGGTGTAACCCTTAGGAATGATGGGAACATTTCTTCTAAAGCTAAGGAAACTTCTTCTAGGTAGGGTTGCAGATGCCTACAGTGCCAGAAAATATGTCCATGTGGCCATGGAGTTGTGACAGCCCCTCCAACATGTGGCACTTTCTGGACTGGAGTACTCTGCCTGAATGGCTGGCAACCTAAAGTATTATGTGACTTTCCAGAAAACTCCTTCCATGTCAGGGATGCTGTTCTGGAAGGAAGGGACCTCAAATGCCATCCCCAGATTTTTTCCTCAATGGTCATACCCAGATCCTCTCCCAAGTCACTCTAAGCTTCTGTAGCACACCCTCTCCTCAAAGAAATTAGTGCTTGATATACATATGGTATTGTGTGCAAAAGGGAGCTCTGCCCTCAAGTGCCAACAGAAGTATTTACAGAATCGTGAGTGGGTTGAATCTGCCTTCAATTCCTCTTTGTAGGGATCTGACAAAATGTTGTGCTTCTAACACTCTAAACTGATCCTGCGGTCTAATGCCAAATGTCTTACTCAGTTCTACAATGAAAGTAGCCCTCCTTCCCATAAAGTGACTCACCAAGTGTAGACTCTGCCATTCCCACCACTGGAACCCATGGTCCAGATGGGCAGGTAAAAGAGCTGGTGGTATGGGAGCGAGTAAAGTAAATATCTAAAACTATCCAGCTGTCCAGACTCCAATACAGATCTCCATATTCATAAGGTGTTTGTTGTATAGGTTTATCAGTTATCTCTGTTAAAGGGAATCCAGTTTTTGTAGTAATATTTTATTCAGGTTGACCAGATCCTCTTCTCTAATTTCTAAGTCTCTCCATTTAGTTGGGGTGAAACCAGTAAATCACCACTCTGACTTGAGAAGTCTGGCAATAGTTTTTTTTTTTTTAACTTTCTTTTATCCATGCCTGACTGCCTTCTCTTTCCACTCCTTCAGACCTGATCAACCCCAAAGAGCACCCCACGAAGTCTGCCCCTAGAGTGCTAGGCTTCCTCCATTATCCCCTTCCTCACTCCTCTCTTAGGAGTGCCTGCACAATGGGGTCTGCCATGGGTAGGTGATCGGAGGCTTAGATCGGTCATCATCTAGGACCGAGCAGTTTTTTCCATTTTCTCCTTACCACCCCTGATCCCTCCTCCCCAAGGGCGTCGGCATGCAGGATGAACGTCCTGACAGATGACATGCTGGCGCATGCTGTTGTCAAGTGCCCATGGCGTTCTCCCTCCCGACTCTGGAGAGCTGCCTGTGCCCGATGCCATGCTTCCACAGGCATAGGTGCGTCAGTGCTTGAAGGCACCCCAGGATCTCACCCCAGGAGGAGAGCATCTGTTGGGATGCTCGATCCTCCTACTCCCTCTGATCCCCGGTGGCTCGAGTCCGTTCCTGAATCCCAGTCACCGGGTGGTGTGAGGTGTGCCATCCAGTGCCTCAACCCTCAGCGCCACTGGGCCGGCCTGGTAATAGGTTTTAAGGTCTGGTAGTGCCAGACCCCCATTCTTTGGCAGTTGTAATATGTAATATTCAATTCTAGGCCTATGTGAGTCCCATATGTATCTGAATATCTTTCTGTTTAAATCTCTAATCATATTAATCGGGATAGCAATAGGGAGTGTCTGTGCCAGATACAAAATATGAGGTAGGAGATTCATTCGAACTGCATCCACCCTCTGAATCAACAAAAGTGGCAAAGCCTTACATCTTCCAAGATCCAGTGTGATATGGCGGAGCAGTGGAATGTAATTAAGATTATAGAGCTGCTTATGTTGCTCCAAAATGTGTACTCCTAGATATCTTAAGCTGGTTAAGTCCCATTGAAATGGGAATGTCTGTTGTGTTTGTGGTCAAGAGAATACTTAATCCTTAGGGCCTCTGTTTTGGTGGTATTGATTCGATACCCTTTTAATTCCCCAAATTCTGTTAGCAGATGCCATAGTGGTGGAAGTGATGTCTCCGGGTCCGAGACATAAAGTAGCAGATCATCTGCATATAAAGCAAGCTTGCTGTGCCCCTCCACCTCCAATCCTCGAATGGCCTGTTTGTGTCATATCACCTGAGCCAGTGGCTCCAAGTAGATGGAAACAGCAGGTAAGTAGGCAACCCTGCTTGGTGCCACACAGCAAATTTAGGGTCCAATATGGACCCATTGATTTTAATGTAGGCCCATTGGTCTGTCGTAAAGTGACATAAGTTGGAAAAAAGTCCCCAGAGAAACCCATCTTCCATAGTGAGGTGGTTAGGAAGGCCACACCGCCTGTTGAAGGCCTTCTCCACATCCAAACTTACGAGCAGAAAAGGGAGTTGGACCGGTGGCAGTGTAACAGGTGTAGAGTCCTCTTAATGTTGTCCTGTGCCTGCCTGATGGAAGCAAAGCCACATTGATCTGTGTTAATCAGAGAGGGAGTAAAGTCTCCAGTCTCCTAACCATCACAGCTGTGAAAATCTTGTAGTCTACATTAAGTACTGAAACTGGCCCATAGGAGACACACAAGAGATGGTCTTTCCTGGTTTCAGAATGCTGGATATTGTTGCATATCTCCATGAGTCTGGAGCTCCCCTCAGTATCCTGGCAAGGCCTCTGAAGTGTGCAGAACAACTGCTCCTGAAACATCTTATAAAACTCATTCGTATAGCCATCAGGTCCCAGGCTTTTGTTGGATTTTAGATTCGAAATAACCACTCCCTACTCCACTAGGTAATGGGGAGTCCAGAGCTTCTCTCTGTGTTTGTGAGAGTTTCAGGAGATCAAGACTTGATAAAGTCCTGCACCTCCAGGACTCCACTGAGCCCTCTGGTGTGTACAGAGTCTGATAGAATTGTCTGAAGGCCTGCATGATTTGAGGGGCTGTGTCTCACCCTCCGATATTGGTGATTTTATCTGAGTTATCAGAGACTGAGTGGTCTTTGATGAAGTTGGTGGGACAACAGATGAGTGGCCCGTGGGCCACCTTCATCTTCTTTGTTTTACATATTGGAGGGCTTGCTCCATTTTGCATCTAACAAGCTTTGAATTCTTTGCCTAGTTGCCTCCAGGAGAGGCAAACCGCTTCATCTAATCCTGGTGCTGATCTTGTAGGTCTTTTAATTGGATTTGTAAAGCATCTAGCTGAGCTGCTTGTTTCTTTTATAATGTACAGCATATTTCATAATGTACAGCGTGTTTTATGAGGTACAGCATATTTCATAATGTACAGCGTATTTTATAATGTACAGCATATTTAATAATGTACAGCGTATTTTATAATGTACAGCATATTTAATAATGTACAGCGTATTTTATAATGTACAGCATATTTTATAATGTCTCCCTTAATACTATCTTAATAGTGTCCCATGATGTGCGTGTTTCTGTCTCAGGGTTTGGTTGTTGTGTAATATCTGAGGAATTCTTTCGGCTACTAAATCTTTGAATTCAGGGAGGTTCAGCAGAAAATTATTAAGCCTCAGGGCATCTTTTTTTTTTTATACTTTCTCTTTATGCCCCTTCTCACTGTGCTGGATTCTTTCTTCGGGATCCCTAGGCTGTATATTCCTGTAATCCTGCCCCAGGTACCTCCCTCTGGAGTACTGGTTCACCACATACAGGCGAGGAGGAGAGACCCCATAGTCCCCTCTCACACCTCAAGTATCATGTCGGAAGGCCTCGCCAGCCCCATCTATGGAGCCTGGTTAAGGGTTATCTCGGGACAACCGGGTCCCATCTACAGGATCCCAGCACAGGGTATTTTCTGCTTTTCTGGTCCCAACCCACAGGGCGTCTGCGCAAGGGCCAGGAGTGACTACGTCTAGCGTGCTAGCAGCTCTGGCTCTGGCAGATGACCTCCCTCCCTTATATGCTGTCTTGCTGCACCTCCACCATGGTCACCCAGGTGGCGGTATCACAGCAGGATGCATCACCCCACCCACGGAGGAGGACAGCACCCCTGGGTGCTCAGTCCTCCTCCCCAGGCTGACCTCCAGCCGCCCGAGTCCATTCCCGAACCCGAGTCGCTGGCACCGTGGTGGTAGCCCTACCGCTGCACCGGCCGGCCGACTTCAGAACATCTTTTCTTGAATAATTCCAATCCAAGTCCATCCACACCACTGAATGGTCCAATAGAGTGGATGGGAGCATTTCACAGTTGTGTAGCATGCCTGGTGTTTACTTTGTTACATGTAAAAAAAGTCGATCCTAGCATATGTCCTGAGTGTGGCAGAGTGGTGAGTATATGTCCTACCCTGCTGGTTCTGGTCATCTCCAAGCATCCGCCCAACCTGCTTCTTTCACATAAATCTCGTCAGCTCTTTGGGCTCCTGATTTTCTCGGGGCAGGGGCACTTTATCCAGGTGACTATAGGTGAAATTGTGATCTTCCCCCATTATTAACACACCCTGTTGATACTCTGTGACCTTCTGAAAAGAAATCTCACTGCCTTGGTGTCTAGATCCTGGGGTATATAAATACTTGCCAGGGTGATTTTTCCCTCATGTATCCCGTCACCACCACCAAACGTCCCTCAGGTGTATGTAGGTAGTTAGTATTTGAGTGAGGTATACCTGGGAATCAGGACAGCAGCACCTCTTCTTTTGCCCTCATTGTAAGAGGCAGCTATAACATGTGAATACCCAAATCTTTGTAATTTCTGGTATTCCACTTTCCTAAATGAATTTCTTGTAATAGCAAAAAAGTGGGCCTTTGCTTTTTGATCAAGGATATGACCTTATACCTCTTTACTGGATTATTTAGGCCATTCACGTTCTGTGAACAGAGCCTTACTTTTGATTAGTAGCCATCCAACCCTACAGTACAAAGAAATACTTTGATATGGTATTGTGAGTGAGGCCTTTTGGTTATTCTCATAATCTCCCTGTCTGGTTCCAGGTCTCTATCCATTTCTCACAAAATGGTTCCATGTTTTACCATTGTCAACCTGAGATAACTCATTTGCCCCATATTCTGAGCTAGATTGTATAAATACATGATCGTGAGTCTCATTTACTGCCATGTAGAAACAAAACACATTAACAAATACAGTATATAACTATATACAAACAGCAATCGTAGTGCAGTGTGGCTTCCAAAGAAGAGGACTGCACTCTGCTCCTCTGAATCTGCCCTCAGCAGTCCCAAATGGGGTTACCTCGGAGAAGGGGGTAATGTGGTAGAATGTTCCAACAGGCCCCTTGGTCACAGACAATGCTGGACCCAAGTATGATGACATACAAAAGTGACGTCAGCTCCCTCTGGAGGCCGAGGTGGGGCACCTTCATTCCCCATACAGTCCTTAGGTTTGCTCACCCAAGCCTTTCCACAGGCAACCCAAATATAACTGAACATGTTCTAAACCTGCTTGTCCCCTCAATGTAATTTCTTGTTACAAAACTTCAACAGTAGAATAAACCCCCACAATATAGTAAACCCCCAACATCTAATATCTCAGAGAGCCCTCTAGCAACGGAGTTATTCCTGCTCTCTGTCACCCCATGGCTGTTGTGCCTTCCAGGTTTGCTCTCTGTTCCAGCTCATCGCTGAACCTCCCGCTTCTCGTGGTAAATCATTTCCCACCCTGAACTTTTGAGCTTTATCCTGACCATTTCCAAAGCAAAGGAAAACATTTTTAATCAACTGTCCTTTGTCTATACCACATGAACTTCTTAATTTTCAGTCCTGCTTTGTAACAATCCTTGTTACACATCCACATTAAGCCGCTAGTTTGAGTGCCCCAAATATCTATTCAGGGATCAGTAGTTCAATCAAGTTCTGACGTGTGTCCCTTATTTTTTTTTTTTAAACTCAAGTAGTCGTGTGTCCCTTATTGGAGACTCTCCAGAGGGAGTGAGGTATAATCTAACAATTGAGAGTGCAACTCGGGCCTCAGAGCCGCTAAGCTGGAATTGGACCTGCAAGGTACATTAAGCTCTTCAGCTCACCCCAGCTTAAGCAATGCCAGAAATTATGCCAGAGTCAGGTTGCAAACAGCTCATTTAGATTTCTATTACAGTTCTTGACTAAATCAGTTATTCTGCTGTTTTCAAGGCAGAGCTCGACATTTAGAGAAGAGCTCCTGTGGGCCAAGAGAAAGTCCCCCTGCTCAGCAGTTCAAGCTCGCTCTCCCCATTATGTCGGGAGAGTCTGGCGAGATAAACAACAGTGTCACAGTTTGTATTGACTAACCTCTAGTCCTCATGTCTTCTCGGATGTCATGGCTTTCAAGGGTAATTGCTTTTCTTGTTGAATGTGTAGCATATTCTGGATATCTTGTAGGGTGGCGGAGCTGCCCTCCTTGCCATATTTTTGTGCTGGTGCATTCTCCTGGGGTCCATCTCGAATGCAGTGACTTTGGGCATTGTAGCTGCACTGTAGCCCCTGGTTTCATCTATCCCTGCTCCTTCAAAGCCATTAGTACCTCCTCCGTGTTTGATATGTTACAGTCCTAAAGAACTTTTAATTGTGTGGGATATGGGGTGTGGAAGCACTGATTGTGTGCCTTGAGTGCCCTTATTATGCCATTGTAGGTATCGCCATTATGTAAAATTCGGTGGGTTATTCATGGTCAAATATTAACCTTGCTGCATTGTATTTGACTATCCCTTTTCTCCATGCCGTCTGCAATAACTCCTTCTTGTTATGAAGCTGGACAATTTAATACCACAGAGTGCGGTCTAGCGTTTGGGTCAGTTGGTTGCGTGACAGTGCCCAATAAGCCCTTTCTATTGGAATTGGAATGTTGGTGAGAGCTCTAGCACATCTCACAAGAGATCCTCTAGAAATTCTGACATTTTCCCTGTCTCCGCATCTTCTGGCAGTCCGTAAATATGGATGTTATCCCTCTGGGATCGGGCCTCAGATCGGTGAATTTGAATTGCAAGGCCTCTTGGTTATCTACATGAAAGTCCATGGCTGCATGCAGCTGTTCAGTTTCAATTCTACCCTGCTATTCGGACCTCAGATTCTTCCATTCTCTCCTCTACAGCTCTCAATTGTTGGCATATTGTTTGAAATTCCTGCCTGTTTTCAGCCCGAAAAGATTTAATATCTTGCAGTAGGGTTTCAAAGCAGGAGCAGGAGAGCCACTTCATTACTGAGTTGGTATTGGGATCTTGGCCATATGGGCTTGCGGCGAGGAGCTTCTGCTGGTCTCGATCTCTCCAGAGATCCTCCTCCATCTGACAAATTTTGGGGGTTTGCTCTGGGACCTATTTGTTTTGTCCTCCAGCTGATCACATTGCCATTTTGTCCAAATTTTAGTAATTTTAGCTGTGCTGGAAGGTTTTATTTGAATTGCCCATCACAAGCTCAATTAGGGAGCAGCCATCCAGACAGTGACATCACGGAAGTCGAGCCATTTATGTTTTAAAAGAAAAAGTCTTTAATATCAAATGGCAATACAGTGATTTCGTTTTGAACACAGGAATTGATTTATGCATATTATGTGTCTGATCCTGTTTATAACGATGATGGTGGTTATGCATTAAGTTACAATTATTGGCGAGTGCCTATAATGGCACTGCCATTGTAATATCTTTCACGTGTAGACTATTGATCTTTTTGCTGGTCAATTGAAAATGTTTATTTTTGACTTTTTACAACATCTGTTATCATCAATGTTTTTATTGCTGACATCGCATTTAACCACCACCGTTTTCTTTCACGTTTCTATGTAAGATTATTAAAAGAAGGTGTGGCCCTCAACCCCAGGAACAGAAGACAGATTTCCATTAGTAAATATCCATTCATGATTTAATGTCATATTCACTGCTTCAACAGAATGGTTTCAGTTCAAATATATAAAGGTTTCTCATTTTCTCAAAACTTTTTCCACAGTACCAGCCTCTTTTAATATTTTCTAGCTCTCTTTTAATTTTCTCAAAGGATTACATTTCAGGACCAACATGTCCCTTCATCAGACCACAGAGTAGCTCGATATGCCGGCTGTGAAATTAATTACAACAAAATGCTATTAGTTCTGTCTCTGTTAGTCTCTGAATAGAAAAGTAAATTATAATTATCACATTATAGTATGCTAAAATACTCTAAGTGGGGACAAACCTCTATAATAATAATAATAATACGTTTATTTGTATGGTGCCTTTCAAAAACCAAGGCACCTTAACAATAATTAAAATCATATACACACACACAAAACATCTCAGCATAGAACAAAATAATAATACTGATAACATCCTTTAATCACTCACCAAAACTTGGTTCCACAAGCAGGTTTTAATGCTTATTTAAAGCCCTCTACGGTCGAAGCACTCCACGTAACCGACAGGATAGAGAATTCAAAGGGTAGGGCATCATACATAAATGTTCTTGCCCCAGAAGATTTAAACATACCTTGGAATCTCTAGCAACACCCTCGTCAGCTGAGTGGAGCAATCGCCCAGGGCAGTGAGGCACCAGGAGCTCTTTCAGATAGTCCGGGCCCTGTCCGTGTAGGGCTTCAAAGTCAGAAGACCAACTTTAAAGGTGATCCACCACTGAACTGGCAGACAGTGCAGTCCACGCAGCACAAGTGAAATATGACAGGACCAAGATGATCCCATCAAAGCCATGCTGCAGCTGCTTCTGCACTAGCTGCAAGTGAGGATTTCCACCCCTGGTAGCCCTAGGTACAGGGAGTTGCAGTAGTCCAAACGCAAGGTCACAAAGGCATGAATCAAAGTAGGAAGATCGCTGGATGGAACCAGATGCTTAATCCTGGAGGTATTCCTCAGATGGTAAAATGAGGATTTAACAACAGCCAATACCTGCAAATGTAGGGTCAACCTCTCATCAAAGATTACCCCCAGGGTTCAGCACCCATTCAGAGGTCAGAGTGACACCCCAAGGTAAAGACCAGAGGGTGAACCCCACTCAGCCTCCCTGTCCGGAGACGAATCCACAACCAATACCTCAGTCTTATCAGAGTTCAACTTTAACCAACTGGCATCCATCCACTCCTGGATTTCAGCAAGGCTATTAAAGACTGAGACAGCTCTATCCTGGTCGGGTGCAAAAGAAAGGTAGAGTCAGGTATCATCTGCATAACAGTGAAACCTCAGTCCATACCTTCTTACAATGAACCATGAGGGATCCCACATGATAGAGGGACTGGGTCCGAGGAAAAACCCAGACACCACACTCTCAGATCTTCCTGTGAGGAACGATGTAAACCACTTGAGGACTGTACCGACAGTCCACAAATGAACCTCAGGCGATCAAGCAGGACCCCATGGCCCACAGTGTCAAATGCTGATGAGAGATCTAGGAGGACCAGAATAGAATGTCTCCTCTCATCTCTAGCCATCAGGAGATCATTGAGCACCCAAACCAGCACTATCTCAGTACTATGCTTCTTTCAAAATCTGGACTGGAGGGGTTCATAGATATCATGGTCCTCCAACTGTGAGACCACTACTTTCTTTATCACCTTCCCTGCAAAGGAAGGTTAGAGATTGGTCTGTAGTTTGCAAGGCAGTCTGGGTCCAAAGAAGCTTTCTTCAAGAGTGATGTCACCACTGCCTCTTTCAGTGAGCTTGGAAACTCACCTGTCTCCAAGGAGCACCAGACTATCCGAGCTAGGACCCGACCGATAATATCGATACAACCCAAAATCAGAAGTAGGTCCCAGGTCCAAACTACAGCATGTGGGTGCACACTCAGGATGATACACATATTTCAAAACAGTAATGTGCAGTGGTACACTTACTACTACGTCGGAGAGTCAGCTTAAAGGCGGGTATGAAATCAGTTTAGTATGCTTTCAAAATAGTACCACGCCATTGAACAGAGCACCACCACACTCAGGTGAGCTGAATCTTCTTCCCACCCTTTTGGGAAGAAGGTTCACCTCACCTTTACTGTTTTGAAATATGTGTATCTGATGAAAGACGTGGCACTCTTTTGAACAGGCATTCAAATCATTTAAAGTAAAGTTTTCTAAGGCATGAAAATATGATATAAAAGCATATGGAGTGAAGCTGACGATTTAAGTCAAGTAGGCTATGTTGGTAAAACTAACTGAGGAGACTCACTATATTGGTTGATAGTGCAATGTTTGTTTTTAGGGACTGAGTCAGACAGTTTTCTCTTTTGGATCCACTGAGCTGAAAACAAGCCAGGATTCTAGTGTTCATAGAGGTTTGTCCCCACCTAGAGTATTTTAGCATACTATAATGTAATAATTATAATTTACTTTTCCATTCAGAGACTAACAGAGACAGAACAATATATTTTGTTGTAATTAATTTCACAGCCAGCATATCGAACTACTCTGTGGTCTGATGAAGGGACATGTTGGTACTGAAACGTAATCCTTTGAGAAAAATTAAACGAGAGCTAGAAAATATTAAAAGAGGCTGGTACTGTGGAAAATAATTTTGAAAATGAGAAACCTTTATATATTTGAACTGAAACCATTCTGTTGAGAAGTGAATACAACATTAAATAATGAATGGATATTGCTAATGGAAGTCTGTCTTCTGTCCTGGGGGTTGAGGGCCACAGCTTCTTTTAATAATCTGATTCAGCAGTTCCATTAGTGGCATCTCCCCGCCATCTCCTTCAGCACTAAGTTTGGAGAAGAAATGATAAAAAAAAAATAAGGGACAGAGGAAACTTTAATCAAATCCCGTTTCTATGTAATACATGTTTTTATAATAAGTGTATATTACGACAAAAACATCAAATTATGATATGTGTATTTAAACACTTTCACCTGTTTCTTTTCTCATCACATGTCTATGATGTGAATGCAGTTTTGCTATTAAGACTGTATGTTTGAATTTGACTCCACCCCTGGTGAAGAGGGTCTGATCCCTCGAGCGCCGGAGTAATTTGTCTGCCTGGAGGCACTTCAATAAACTATATTAATTTTGGAGCCAGAGTATAGCGCTGCATTATTTGTGTTTTCTTAAAATAATAGTGGGCCAGGTGTTTTAGTAGTACTACCCCATGGGATGCTGTACCTACCACCTCCCTGTCCAGTCAACCCCACGCACAGAATACCACTCTGTTTAGCAATACTGTAAAACACATACAATTAAAGACTGAGCTAATTCAGTCTTCAGCTAGAGGGAGAGAGAAAGGGCGTTTAGCTGCTGAGTGCATTTGTAAGTTGATTTAAAGTAGTTTTTTAGCTGCCATTTCTGTGTGTTGGACATTGTATTTGAGGTATGTTAACTGCAGAAGCAGTTGGGTCTGGCAGAGGTTGAACCTTCTTTGCTGAGCAGTTGGGGAAAGGATTAACTTGCTGGATAAGCATTACATTCTTTTTTCAGTCTGTGAAGGAACTATAAGGGAAAGGATCAGATCTGTTCCAGTACAGTAGCTTCTTCTTGTTGTTTTTACATTGTTTCTTGTGGATTTTACTTGGTAGAAGGTTATTTATTTTCTTTCTTACTACTTCTAAGGGGCTAGCAGGGTATTGTTTTGGGGCTGTTGGAATTTTGAAACCTGTTTTGGTGACTATAAGTGGGCTCGTGTTTGATGTTTCACTGTGTAGCAGGCTGCATTTGTGGAGGCCTATTTCTTCTGATTTAAAACCTATTTGGTGTGATTTAATTGGGGCTCTTTCTTTGAATTGGAGACCTACATCTTCTAATTTCAAGCCTATTTTGATGTGTTGTTGGTAAAGCTATTTAAATTAGCGACCTGTTTCTTTTAGTAGGCAAACCTATTTTGGGGGCTTTGAGTAGAATTGTGATTCATTTTGCTGGCTTCAATAGCTGCAAAGTTTAGTGCATAGTGGGTGAAGGGTGCTAAAGGTCTGACCAGGGGCCTCAGCTACTGTACCTGATTGTTTCTGGAAGACTTGGCTTGGTCCCACCCCGGTCAGTGATTTCCTTTATATCAAGGGTTCTGACATCACTTCCTCAAATGGGCAAGGATATGCACCTGTCATAGCAGAAGCAGAAATCCAGGAAAGGAAAGCAGCGAGTGAAGAGGTGACTGCTATGTCAGTGGAAGGGGTAACTGCAAATCAAGGAGCTTTCCTTGTTACTTCTTTGCATTTCTATTGCACTGCAGAAAGGAGGAGTAGGAGTTTGAAGAAGGTTGTGCAATAGCTACTTAAAGTCTCTTTTTGGGTGTGGATAGGAAGGATAGGAATATAAAAAGCAGTTGCTCAATCCATCTAAACGTGTGCAACAAAGGAGGTAAGGAAATAAAAGAAATGTTTTGCACTGATAGAGGGGAGAGGGGAGACTTGGGGAGTGTTTGGCATCCTGCATCTGAAGGGTGGGGGGGTCGCTGGTGGGCAACAACAGCAATGGGTACTGTGGTAGGCTGCAACAACTGCGGTGCACCAATCTTTCTGAAAATTGCCTGGAGTGTGGGGGATGTTTAGTGTGCAACCACATAGAGAAACTTAGAAAGGAGATTGAGGGTCTGCAGGAGGAACTAAGACAGGCAAGGCAGATTGGGGTGGGTTTAGCCCAATACTGGAGGGAGGAAGGAGGGAGATGAGGGAGGGTGATTTGAGCCAACAGTGGTGAGGAGAGGGTCAGAAGGAGGAAAGCAGAGACAAAGGGCCCAGGCCAGGAAGAACGATTGCTGGGGAAACCAGGTCAGGAGATAAAAGACAAATGGAAGGAGATAGGGACATGTGAGGGAGACGAAGAAGTGGCAAAAGTCATGGAGTGAAAAGGAGAGAATAGGTTACTATGAAGAGAGGAGGCGGGCATTTGTGAAGGGTCTTCAGAAAATAGTTTTGCACTGCTAGAGAAGGAAGGAGGAGGAGGAAATGATGAAATTAGAGGAGTAATTGATAAATGCCTGGACCAAACTGGAGCAGGGAAGTTCTGCTGGGAGAATTGCAACAGGGGTAAGGAAATAATGTGCAGGAGGAAGAAGGGCCAGAAATGAGAGGGAGATGAATGGAGCAAGCAGGGAGTAAGAGGGTGGAATCTTAGTGCTGGGGGACTCAATACTAAGAGGAGTCAGGTGGGGTAGCAAGGAGGAGAGCATAGTCGCATTTGTGTGGAGGCCATGCCTGGAATGACAGCTGAAAGGGTGGGACAATCTGTTCTGAAATATGCCAGAAAGGGTAGGGACAAGCCTCATTTAATTATATATCTTGGGACGAACGACCTGGCTGACAAGACAGTAGATATAGTCCAGAGGAGGTTTGAGGAACTAGGACAATTATGTGAGGAGGCAGAAAGATCAGTTACTTTTTCAGAGATACTTCCAGTGCCCAAGGCAAGCACAACAAGAAAGCTGAGAATAGAGGAATTTAACGGATAGCTAGGAACCTGGTGTTGTGCTAAAGGGTATGGGCTGTTAGGGGTGGGGAGGAACCTGGGAGGACAGTAGTCTTTATGGCAAGGACAGACTACACTTGAGTGAGGAGGAAAGAAAGTGTTGAAACAGAGGATGGAGGAGTATATAGAGGAAGTTGGGAATTTAAACTGGGAGCGGGGGTGGCAATTGGGCAAGAGACATGCAGAGACCACAGGTTGGGAAACCATATGAGCTTATCCCCATAACAGTGATAAAGGACAGTGGCAAGTACTATTGGTGATGCTAGTAAAGGAGGGAAGGATGGGGGGAAGGTGGAAGGTGGTTACCCTTAATGCTAGGAGTCTTGGAAGGAAAACTGCAAAGTTACAGGTGCTCATGACAGAGGAGAGGTGGACATTGCAGCCATCACAGAAACATGGGCCACCCAATACAATGACTGGGACCTGTCTGTACCAGGTACAGGTTATTTCATAGGGACAGGGTGATTGGGAAAGGAGGGGTGGCACTATATGTGAAGAAGGAAGGACTGAAGTGTGGGGAGGGAGGAAGGAGAAGGCAGTAGGAGTCACTTTTAGATGCAAACCCAGATCCCAAGAATAGGATTCCCCAGAATGGGAGTGGTGCAGGCCGCCATCTCAGACGGGAAGTTAGACAGGAACTAGCGGGACAGATCAGGAGGACCTCAGAGAAGGGTAGTGTGGTGATTGTGAGGACTTCAACATGCCAGGAGTGAACTGGAGTACACCAACAACCAGGAACAGAAGGGAGCAGGTACTGCTGGATGCCTTCAGGACAGCTTCCTGCTGCAAATGGTCAGTGAACCAATGAGGTTAGGGAATACCCTTGACCTTGTGCTGGCAAATGGGGACTTTGTGAAAGAACTTACAGTGGAGGAACCACTGTCAGGAGTGACCACCACTCAGTATGGCTAACACTGGATATGGGCAAGGAAGGAGTGGAATCTGCGCAAGAGTGCTGGACTTCAGGAAGGCTGACTTTGAGAGGATTGGGAAGTGGTAAAGGGTACCTGGCCAGAATTCAATCTAGTATGGACACTAACCAGAGGTGGGAGCTCATAAAGCTGGGATAGTGGAGGGAACCAAAACCTGCTGCAAGGCCCAGAGCAAGAAGGCTAGGACTAGGAAACAGAGCTGGTTGAGCAAGGAGGTCATGGAAAAGGTAAGGAGGAAAGAGCTGCCTTTAGTAGGTACAAGAAAACAGGGAGGGGAGGACAGGAGGAGTACTTGATGGAATCGAAGGAGGTGACAAGGACAGTAAGGAGAGCCAAGGCATCTACGGAACTCAGGCTGGCACAAGGCATTAAGAAGGGGAAGAGTTTCTTTAGGTACATCATGGAAAAGGAGCTATAAGAGCCACATAGTAAGGACTGGAAAGGGGGGTTTGGGTGGAAGCAGGGTGCAATAAAGCAGAAGCACTAAATGATTACTTCTGCCTCGATATTTACTTAGGGAAGAGGGGTGACACCCAAGGGGAGGAATGGCAGAAACAGGGGAGGGGGTGACAGATGGGGAAATCATGGAGGGCAGAGTTCGGGAGGGTTTGAAGGCACCGAGAGGCAACAAGGAGCCAGGCCCAGATGGCATCCACCCCAGAGGTACTGAAGGAGCTGGCAGAGGTCCTTGCAGGACCTTTGGCAGACCTATTTAATGCCTCACTACATTCGGGGTGTGTACCTCAGGACTGGAGGATGGCTCATGTGGTGCCCTCCACAAGAGTGTCCCCAAAGATGAACGGAAACTGCAGACCACTGAGCCTCACATCCATCATGGGTAAGCTAATAGAGACTATCCTGAAGGAGAGGCTGGTGGCCCTCCTAGAGGCCAAGGACTACGGGACAGCAGACAGCATGCTTCATATATGGCAGATCCCCTGCCAAACCAACCTGGTGTAGTTCTATGACTGGGTAACTAGGCAACTGGACAAGGCCAAGCAGTGGATGTCCTGTATCTGGACTTCAGTAAGGCATTTGACTCAGTGCGCATGGAAGGCTGGGAAGTAAGTTAGAAGGCACAGGGGCTGGTGCAAAGCTGGTGAGATGAGTAGGAACCTGGCTTCAGGGAAGGCAACAGAGGGTGGTAGTGGGTGGGGGCTCTCAAGGGTCCCAAGGTAGTGATGAGCAGTGTTCCACAGGGCTCGGTGCTGGGACCAGTGTTGTTTGGGATATTCACTGCAGACATATCATTGGACATCAAGAGCAAGATCAGTCTGTTTGCTGATGATACCAAGGTAGGAGCGGTGGTAGATGACCTAGGGGCATGGCAGGGGTTACAGGATGATCTGGAAGCTTGAAACCTGGTCAGACACCTGGCAACTGGGCTTTAATGCCAAAAAGTGCAAGGTGCTGCATTTTGGGATGAAGAACCCAAGGAGGAGTTACAGCTGGGGGAGTGCAGCTAGCCCAGACAGAGGAGGAGGAGAAGGATCTGGGGTACTCATTACAGGGTCAATGAACAACTCGCACAATGTAGGAAGGCAGCTACAAAGGCCAACAAAATGCTGGGTTGTATTGCAAGGGTATATCCTCGAGGAGGGAGGAGGTGATTCTGCCACTGTATAGGTCATAAGTGAGACCGCACCTGGAGTACTGCGTGCAGTATTGGCGCCCGTATCTGAAAAGGGACATTAAGTTACTGGAGGGGTGCAGCGCAGGGCGACAAAGATGATCAAGGGGCTGGGGACTTATCATACGAGAGGAGGCTGAGGGAGTTGAACATGTACTCGCTGGAGGAGAGGAGGGACAGAGGAGACATGATTGAAACCTTTAAGTACATGAAAGGAATAAACAAGACAGGTACAGAGGGGCTGTTCAAAGTAAGGTAGGAAGGGACACCAGGGGCCATGATATGAGACTGTAGGGAGGAAGGTTCAGGAGGAGATGAGGAGACACTTTTTACAGAAAGGGTGGTAGCTGGGTGGAATACGTTACTTGCAGAAGTGGTATCCAGTAGGACAGTGGACTGCTTCAAAGGGGCGAAGGACAGGACAAGGGAGGGTCAATGAAGGGAAGGGTGGAAGGAGGGCAGCTGCAGGATAAGGGTGCTAGCTGCACATTCAGGCAGACTTGATAGACCTCTAGGCCTTTATCTGCTGGCAAATTTCATATGTTCATATGTTCGTAATAATATGCTCACAACCACTTTTAACATCAGCAACCAGAAATCTTTTTATTGAGGGAAAAGGGATGGGATAGCAGAAAAGTACTGGTACTTTTTTATCATTACATTATTTACCACCTCCACCAGACCCTGCAGGGCCGACCCCCGAGGGTACGTCCTCCGGCCCATTGGGGCCTATCATGGTCCTGCCAGGTCCCCGGTATTTTCCTCCATTTTTCTCCTCCGTGCCCATGCAATGCATGCAGCAGCTGTCTCCACCTCGCAGAGGAAGCAAGCACCCTGGGTGCAGGCGAACCCCTCTTGTGCTGACACACAGCACAAACCCCTTTCCTGAGGAAGGAGAGCAGTCCTCCGAAGCTCAATCCTTACCTCTAGCTGACCACAGAATGACTCAAGTCCATTCCGAACCCGAGTCACCGGTGTGACGCAAGGTGTGGCCTCCAGCACCTCAACCCTCAGCACCACTGGGCTGGCCAAAGTCTTGGTACTTTAAATGCAAACAGTTTTCATTAATAGTGCCCACCTCCCCACAACACATTGGCCCTCCTCCGCACTGGTACAAGTACCTCCCTGAGTCTATTTGGGTACCCAAACCAGTGAAGGCCTGTATGTTGCCATGGGTTGGCCAGCGTTGGGCTCTTGAAACACAGTTGTAGCTTGTAGGAGTTAATGGCTTGCAGAAAACTTTAAACTAGACCCCTGGTCAAGGCAAACCCTGAGTTACAGCTGAGGAAGGAAGCAATGGTGCCATGGAGCAGCACAGCAAATGGACAACAGGAGAGGCAGGATGAAGTAGCAGGATCTGGCAGCTTTCAACTTTTGACTTGCTTGCAGAGTCTAGCAGCTTGTCACCTTTGGCCTATAAGCAGGCTGAAGAATAGGAGCCCAATGCAAGGCTCTTGGTCCACAAGCCCAGACCCAGGAGTGACCCCAAGGTCTGGCTCCCAAATGGGTCCAGAGTGCCCTAGCACTCAAGCACATGCCCGTGGCTCTCTGCAGCACAATCCACCCCACCTCGATAAGGGTTAGCAGTTCCCCTACCTGGCTTCAAGCTGTGGTTGTGCAGATTGCAGTCTCTGTCTTTTGCCTGAACTGGGATTATCAGCTCCGTGGTGCAGCAATGGTTCCTTGGAATTCCACCTTGGTAGTGGCTATTGACTAGCAGCATGCAGTCTCTGGAGTGGCACTCCACCTTTACACAGCTGGATTTCAGCAACACAGGCAGGTTCCTGAGCACTGGATACCTGCAGACCTTTACACAATTTCCTGCAGCTTCAGACCAAGGTGCCAACTTTGGACCTGGCACACACGTTCCAAAATCTTTTCCACCACTCAGGATTCCTCAAACTGCTACAGGATTTCTGCAAACACTGGTTCTTCAAACACAGAAGAAACCCTTTTCCAAATTCCTTAGACATTTAACTGCCAAACCCTTAGGCTGATTTCCAAACTTTTCCCAGTGCAGAGAATGAGCCCTCTTGACTCGATGAGAGCCCAAGACAGACTGCCCCAAACTGCAAAAGTCTCTGGGGTTTCACACAGCAAATCCAGCCCCGATTAGTTGGATCATGCTGTCCATCAAAGAAATTATTAAACATTAACCCACTTCGATTATTGGTTGGTTATTAGTTTTAGGTGCCTAGAATAGTGTTCACACCTCTCCCAGCAGTCATTTACACTGTCTTTTGGTGCCTAAGTCATTGATTGGCTGGCACTGGGGTTGGTCAAAGTAACAAAGATGGCTGCTTAATACACAGTCCCATTAAGCTTATACAGCAGTCCCCATTTTAAAGTGTTCCTGCAGCCAAAATACATTGTCTTCACAGTTATTTGCCCCACAGTCCAGAAGCAGCCTTTTCCACTGTCTTCCGGCTGCTGAATTATATAAGAGAACACTTTAGTCTGCCTGTCACTGGCTCCGATATACACAGCCCAGGGATCAGTGATCAAGTCCATTAATATTCATGAGAGGCCCATTACTATTCATACAGTATATGCCCCCCATTCTAAAGCATAGGCACTCAAACAAAACAGCTTGTCCACTTTTGGGGTACCTCCTCCATGTGCCTGACCCCGAATAGGATATCCTGGGGTCGAGACCACTGAAGAGGCAATTACTTGACCACTAAAGTGGCAAGAAAAATGGGCAGTGCTAATGTGAATGTGCAGACTCTGCTTTCGCTCCTCTGGCCCCAAAGGACCACAGCAACACACACGGGGCCAAATGAACCTGGGACTTGGCGGTGGGAGGCAGTGGGAGGTACAGACAACGCCAGGGCAACCAGATAAGTCCACCCATGAGAGTTGCGCTCCCGTGCCTTAAATGCTTGCGTCTTCTCCAAGTGCATTAACAGGGACCTGGTAAATATAAACATTAAACCTTAGGATTTTAGCTTACTGTTTACATTTCTAATTAACAAATGCTTTCTGTCTATCACAATCAGTTAGGTACCTTTTAGAATAAACAATAACTATATACAGTTACCAGTAATGGAAGTTTTCTTTTAACTTTTGGACAGCTGTCAACATACAGATGAGTGCACCAATAAACATATGTACTTTTTTTGGCATTTACACATCTGTCAGTGTTTAAGGAAACACATTAAGGAAACACATTACCATAAACAGATTTTCAGCCTCCCTTTTCGCTTTGCAACCATTTTCCTTAGCCTGGGTGGTCTGGCATTAACAGGGCATATGAACATTTTGTCAGTGACTTGGAGTGATGTAAACACCTTTGGACCACATACATAGGCAAGTCAGTGCTGGGAGCCCCAGGAGAGTCATAAGTAAGCTTGAACAGAGGTTTAACAGTCCTTTCGGAGTGTCTTAAGCGCTTCGCACTTCTCCTTTGGCATCAGGTTAGCTACTCCCTGTTCATTGTCCAGCAATGAAGCATCCTCGGGCAAAGTGGGCACACAATCTCCTCTGGTATTTAGTTGGTTTATGTTGCCTCTTGACTCTTTATTTGTTTCTGACTGTTCTGACACTTCTTGGGTTTCAGGTTCCTCTGACTCTACACTTTCATGTTCTGCCGTTTCAGATTCTGCCTGTTCGGGCTCAGCTGGTTCAGATTCAGGAGGCTCTCCACTGTCTTGTACTGTTAACTCCTCAGATGCAGGCCTCTCATCTGGGGATTCAGTTTCAATTACATGTTTAGAGTCCACATGTGGGTCCGAACTTTGAGTGAAAACAGACAGTTCTGCAGTTAGTGTACCTGTCACAATTTTGATGTCTTATGCCCTTGAAATAACATGGCCAGTCCGGGTCGGGTAAAAGTAACAGATAGTAACAGATTTCTTCCTCGGACTCATCATCTGAATTATCATCCTCTGTTGCCTCCTCTGTGATGGCAGGGCCAGCTTCAAGTTGGTTTGTGCTTTGTTTATTCTGTTGACTGAGGGCAGCAGCTCGAGTTACTGGAGGTTTGGAAGGGTCTGGCTTGTCCTGTACTGTACTGATCACCTTATCTCCAATTACATAGAAACATAGAGGTTGATGGCAGATAAGGACCCAAGACCCATCCAGTCTGCCCATTTCTTTTTCTACCTTCTGAATGTGCCATCGGCCTTTGCTCTGTCAATGGTCTATCTATTCATACTCATCTGTATTGTTCCCTTATGCCTATCCCATGCCTGTTTGAAGCCCTGCACTGTATTCATATCCACCACTTCCTGAGGTAGGCCATTATATACATCCACCACCCTTTCTGTGAAAAGAACTTCCTCACATTACCCTTAATTGGCCCCTCTAATCTCATGCTGTATCCTCTTGTCCTGCTATTTTTCTTGTATTGAAACATGTTAGACTCTTTCACCTTGTTAATGCCCATAAGGTGTTTGAATGTTTCGATCATATCACCTCTCTCCTCCTTTGCTCTAGGCCAGGGTATACATATTGAGCTTCGTTAATCTGTCCTTGTATGTTTTCTGATGCAGTTCCTGCACCATTTTGGTTGCCTTTTCTGGACTACCTCAATTTGGTTAATGTCCTTGTGAAGGTGTGGCCTCAGTACTGCATGCAGTACTCCAATGAGAGCCTAACCAGTATCTTTGCACAGAGGATTATTACCTCCCTCTTACGACTTGTGATACCCTACTAATACACCCCAACATCCCCCTAGCCTTTTTTTTTTTTACTTTCTCTTTGCTCCCCTCCTCATAGCTCTCCCCTCTTCAGGAAACACCTACAGCCTTATCAGCCCTTGCTCACCTACCTGGTAACCAGTGCAGCCCGTGCCCCATGGAGCCGTGGTTATACCCCCAGGCGGGTACAGGTGGGAGCCCCTAGCCTTACCTACTGCTTTAGTGGTCTGCTCGGATGATTTCAGGTCGTCTGAGATGATGATGCCCAAGTCTCTTTCTTCCCTTGTGACTGCCAGTAACTCCCTCCCAGCCTATAGATGGCTTCAGGGTTTCTCTTCCCTATGTGCATGATCTTGCACTTCTTTGCATTAACCCCAGTTGCCACTCTTATGACCAATTTGCCAGTTTATCCAGATCTCTTCTCATTCTGCCCACCCCATCTGGATCATCAACTCTGTTGCAGATCTTGGTGTCATCTGCAAACAGACAAACCTTACCCTCCAGTCAATCTGAAATGTCACTGATGAAGATATTGAAGAGGACTGGTCCCAGGACTGATCCCTGAGGTACCCACTTGTGACTTGCATTTCTTCTGACTGTATTCCATTTACCACCACCCTCTGTTTTCTGCCAGTCAATCAGTTTGCCACCCAGTTGACCAAATTCTGACCCACCCTGAGCCCACCCAGCTTATTAATCAATCTTCTATGTGGAACAGTATTAAAAGCTTTGCTGAAGTCAAGGTAGGTGACATCAACTGCTCCCCTTGGTCCACCACTCTGGTTGCCCAGTCAAAGAAATCTATGAGATTAGTTTGACAGTTCTGATAATAGCTCTACTAGTTCCACCCTTAGCTCCTTTAGTACCCTGGGATGTATGCCATCAGGTCCCATTGTCTTGTCCACCCTGAGCTTAATGAGCTCTTGTAGGACCCTTTCTTTTGTGAAGGGTCTAGTGCACCTCCCTCCCCTGTGTCCATGATGCTGAGCTGTGGGCCGTGCCTACCTTCTCTTCAGTAAATACTGAGCAGAAGTATCTATTTAGGATAGATGCTTTGACATGGTCCTCCTCCTCACATGCCCCTTATTCCCTTTGATCTTAGCAATACCCCCTCTGGACTTTCTCCTTTCACTAATGCATCTATAGAAAGTCTTGTCACCTTCTTTTACTGTTCGTGCTAGTGTAACCCCTAGGTGGCGCTATCCCAAGGGCTACTACCATGCCTGTATGACTAGTGACAGGTTAAGGGGCCTAGGTCCAATGACAGGTGCCTCCATCCAGAGGTCAGGGTTGGTAGTGGTTAAACTATCTCGGGTACAGCCCTCTGGGACACTGTGACCCCCTTTGTTCCCACTAGTGACCCACGCAGTACATTGGAGTTACTTCCCAAACCCATATGCACACTTCTTACACATACAGTAACCACTTACCCTCAGGACTGATTCTTAAAACACGTCTCTGAGGACCCCTCTAAAACAAGGTTAGATAATATACACAGCCACAATGCAATGCTTATTTCACATGTACTGACACCACAGAGAACATAGTTCAATAACAACAAATCTGCTTTATTAGAAGGGGCAGTAACAGGAGGGGCAATCAGGTTGATTTGGTTTGGAAATATTCGATTCACAGTACTGTACATGCATATAGGGTCCAAAATGTCACACTCTGGGTACCCAGGATGAGGCGGCTAGCCAGGTGCATTGCCTGGGGTTGGCCGGCTGGTGCAGCTGGATGGTGCCCTGTGGGAGGAAAATATATGCACAACATACAATTGTAATCTGGAGCGGATGGCTCAGTCCATAGAAAGAAACACACAGAAATCAGTTGACACCTTTGATTAAATGAAAGGTGCAGGGAGTTTCCTGATTTGTATTCACGATGCCCCAAGCAGAGAACCTGAAAGAAATGGTTGTTCTGGATTGCCAGAAACCAGGGCATGGAGATGAAGCCCTCGTGACAGGGCCTACGGCTTTGAATAGCAGGCGGATTCAGTCCTATTAAACTGAGTTCAGCTTCCAGCTTCAGCTCATAACTCACAGTAACAGGGAAATGGAATTGCGATTCCCCACAAGCACTAGACACATTCATATGTAAAGGAAATTAGTATACCAGGCAGCTGCTTCTCGATCCCGATCGCAAACATTGCAAATTACCGGGAGCACACATATCATCAGCAGTCCCTGACAGGTCGATCGCACTTCAGCAAACCTTCAGTCTTCTACGGGCAAGACTGGTTTTGCACACTTCTGCTTTCTCTTCTGACTTGGGTTCAGCCTGACTCACTCACTCTAACGCCTGCAGGCAGAGTACAGGCCTCCACGCACTTCCCATGTGAACTATACCCGCAGCAAACAGAGCTCCTTCTCCTTACACAGTCAACTCACATCTGATCCTCCCAGAAATAGTTCAGGGCATTTCCTTTGGCTTCATACCAGTTCTGTTGGTGGATTCGGCTGTCAATCACAGCAGGGCTCCCTCTGTTGGTGCAAAAGCGCCAAGGTCCAAACTACAATTCTCAGAGGCACCTGCCATACATTCCCCTTTGTAGCAGGCTCCAGGTGAGAGTCCAAGTTCTGGTTGGCTCCAAGCAGTCTCCATTTTAGGGCTCCCTAACCCAATTGGCCCAGCTCAACAGTTCAGGTCCAAAATGGAGAGGCAGAACACACAGAGTCCCGCTGCAAGAAAGGCAGGTTAGACAACTGCATTTTCATTAACATCTAACTGATTTCTGGCAAACAGTTACATCTTTCAATTAGGCTCCCTCTGTGCTCTTAGCGACTGCAGAAAGCAGACGATTAGACAACAGCTCGGGTGGGGAGTCGGGCATTAACACACAGTCCCCTATTCAAACTAAATTACGCTGCAAGCAGGCAGCTCTTAATGAAACAGTACCAGAGGCTCTAAAAAGCACTCACAGTTAAGCGGCTTAAGCGCCGAACACCATTCAGGCTGGGAGCACTTAGCCGGCTCCTAGAAGACTTTTGGGAACCCTATTTGCAAGGGGTTACACTAGTGTTTCCTCGGTTTGGGCCTTTGAATGCCTTACTGCTTTTCTGCTTCCCTTAGGGAAGTTTGGTATGCCTCCTATCTTTATCCCTGCGTTCCCTATATATTTCCTGAAGGCCAGTCTTTTGACTCTGACCTTTTCTGCCACTGTTTTTGAGAACCAAAGTGGTTTCCTTCTTCTTTGCACTTCCTTTTCTCTCAACACAATGGGATGTTGCTTCATGTATTGCATCCTTAATGCTTGCCTACTTGCCTGTACCACCTCACCTGTATTTATTTTGCCAGAGGCTAGCTTAACTCTGTTTGCCATCTTATCAAAGTCAGCTCCTCTGAAGTCCCATATTTTTGCCTTGAATGGGATGATTTAGTTGTAGTGGCCAAATTGAACCATACCTGTGATGTTCACTGGCCCCCAGGTGACCTTCTACCTGGAGATCTGTGATCCTTTCCTGTTACTCAGTACTAGATCTAGGATAGCCCCATCTCTTGTGGGTTGTTGTACCAGTTGTTTGAGGCTCTCCCCTGCAGGAATCCACTATGTGTCTAGTTCTGGCAGAAGTTCCTGCTGGTATTGACCAATCTGTATCTGGTATGTTGAAGTCTCCCATTATCAGAACCATCCCTTTAGCTGTCATGTTTGTATATCTTCTAACAGTAATGTGTCTATGTCCTCCACCTGGTCTGGAGGCCTGTAGATAACCCCAGTTCGTTTGGCTGTCCCATTTCCTGTTTCAGGGTGACCCACAGTTCTTCTGACTCCTTATGTGTATTCTGAATTTCTGTAGCTTTGATATTTTCATTTACATAAAGGGTCACTCCACCCCTTTTGCACTTCAGTCTCTTCTGAATAGTACAGAGCCAGGTACTGAAGTCTCCCAAGTGTGGTTACTGGTAAACCATGTCTTGCTAATAGCTACTATGTCCAATTTAGCATCTGTCATTATTGCCTGCAGGTCTGGGATCTTGTTTCCCAGACTCGAGCATTACATATGTGATTTTCCATTGGCCAGATTTTGGTGTGTTAGTTGTTGGGCCGAGGTCTGGCATTTCCCCTGTCGTATGGGGGCCGTACCTTTGTCTTTACATGGTGATGCAAATGAACTACAAACATGCTGAACTCCTGTTTGACCACTAGCTGGGGGGAGGGTGTTCTTCCCATTCGACATATCAGGTGTTGCACCCATATCCCCATTTGCTAGTTTAAATGTTCTGCAAAGACGTCAAACTTCTGCCCCAATGCTGACTCCTTCCTTAGTTAGATACAGTCCATCAAATTTAAAGAACTTTCCTCCCAAAACTGCTGCCAGTTCCTACAAATTTGTGTCCTTTTTTCCTGGCACCAGCCCTTGAGCCACATGTTTAGCTCCCTATCTCCCTTCTCTGACCTTCTGCCCTCTGCCCCCCTCTCCCAGACTGGTAGGATCTCAGAGAAGGAGATGCTGGATGAAATGGATGATAGTTTGTCACCCAGCCTGGTCAGGTGTTCCTTGGTCTCCACAACTGACCGGCTGGTGAGATCGTGTGAATCCCCTATGTGTACCAGGATGTCAATGTTTTCGCCTGCTTCCTGTACAATTTTAGCAAAACGGTCAGTATCTCTCCACGTTGATGTACCTGGGAGACATATGACCATTACCCGTGGCTGGAGATAGGTATCAACTCCCGAATCACAGAGTCTCCTATGATCAGAAGTGTTTGGGATTTCCTTTTTGCCTTTTTTGTTTTGGTTCCTGTTTTGGGCAAGTTTTGTTGTGCTAGCTCCTGTGCTGCAGTGTTCTCTGCCCTTTGTTTGATTTCAGAGACAGAGGCAGATACCTGTTTGTAGTTTTTGTATGGTTTGTGGAGGTGATATGTTGGAGAGCACCGGTGATGGGGCACCAATTTGCCCCTACTAACCACCTGCCAACCTCCTGGACCAGCTACCCTCTGTGGTCGAGGTGCTTCTGTTGGATGTTGGGAAATGGGAGGCGGTTCTTATAATATATTTCCTCCTGAATATGTGATTTGAGGCACGCAGTCTCTGACCATGCTGCCTGGAGCTGAGCCCTTAGATCTCCAATGGCCCAATTGGCAGCAAATGGTTGCGGTGGATAGTTTTATATCCACTGGATTCCCTTCAGGCCTTATTTTGTATACTGGCAATCCATCAAACTTTTCAGGTATTACATAGGGTGTGCTACCCCATCTATCCACTATTTTGTGTTCCTAGGAATCTCAGACTACATAACAGTACTCTGTCCCTGGTAATAGCTCTTGTGCCTTCACCCACTTATCATACCGTTCCTTGTTTGCTTGATTCCTTCTGGCAGCCAACTCAGCAGCCAATCTGTAGGCATTATTTAACTGCTCCTTAAGCCTCTGGATGTATTGCAGGTAGTTGTTAGCTTTGATACCATCTGCAGATACTCTGAAACAGAAGGCAACCAGGACCCTGGCTTTCCTTCCGAACATTAGGCTATAAGGGAGAACCCAGTTGCATCACTTTTGGTGCAGTTGTATGCATGAACAGGGTGCTAACTTGCTGACTCCATCTATTCTTGTCCTTCAGCTCCAGGATACCCAGCATGTCTAACAGCATTTGGTCAAACCTCCTGGGCTTTGGATCCCTTTGGGGATGATAGGTGTGGTTCTCAATTGCAAGCTCCCACAGAGACAGCATCTCGATATGCCAGCTTTCAAAATCATGGCCTTGGTTGAATTGGATCCTCTGTGGTGCACCATAGTGGATAAAGATCTTTTCCACCAACACCTTGGCTACTGTGGAAGCTTTTGGTCCTTGAGGGTATGCTTGGTGTACCCAGTGAAGTGGTCCATGACTACCAGAATGTTAGAGATATTTTTGGAATTAGGTTCAAGGCTGAGAAATCGACACAAACCAGCTCCATGGGGCACTTGTCATAATATTTACCAGGGGTGCAGCTCTCTGTGGCAAAGCTTTTCTTTGGACGCACCTGTGGCAATTTTCACAATACTGCTCAACATCGTGTCTCATTCTAGGCCAAGAGAACTGACAGTGAGCCAGAGCTAATGTTACGTTCACTTCCCAAATGGCACCTGTCAACATGAAGAGTTCTGAGGAAAGTTCTTTTGAATTTGGTAGGTAACACTAGTTGCACACGAGGAGCTCCTGCTGACCTTGCACTTCGATGCAATTAAGTTACCTTTCAGTTTAAGTTTGACCACTCTCTTAAAAGCAGCTTGGCATTGGGATCTCTGGTGGTTACCTGATTAGCTTCACCTTTCTGTAGAACTCTGAGTATGCCAAGACTTGTTTAGTTTAGTTTATTGTTCTAGGAATTAATACCTTTGAGCCAAGGCTCTTTTACAAAGGTTCCACGTCATAAAAGTACATACAAACAAGACATGTTACAACAAATGGTCAGCAATTTACAAAGGCTGCAATAATCAGTAATAATTAATTTACAAAAAAGAAAGAAACTCAGGGCATTTAAGGAAGGATAAGGAGGGAAAAGTAGGAGGAGGTAGAGGGAGAAAAAGTCAGTAGCAGATAGGAGCAGTTAGTAGTACTCCGAGTGTCTTTGTCAAGTGAGGGGTCGTGGAGAGGATGGACAACTGTAAGAGCAGTCAGAGGAAGAGTCTTTAGTCAAAGCAGTCACAGGAGCTGGAGGCTAAGAGGTGGCGTAAAGCATAGATTTGAAAGCTCCCAGTGATGTGGAGGATAGAGTGGTAAGCTCAGGGCATTGTACCAGGTAGGAGCACGACAGGCAAAAGATCTTTGTCCCTGGGCAGTCCGGCATCTGGGGACCTGAAAAGGTTGGTGCTCAGATCTTCTGGTAGGGAGTGCCGTTATTCAGGCAGAGTAGGTCTTGGATACACGGCAGAGTGAGTCCCAAGATTGATTTTTTGCCATCAAGCATGTGAGATACATTAGGCGATTAGAGTTGTAACCAGCGGTTTCTGTGTAGAGCTCACAGGTGTGGTCCGTCTCTGTGCTCAATGAGAAGTCAACAGGCCTTATTTGGGCGGTTGAGATCTTATAGTGCGGTGGTAGTGGCAGAGCCATAGATAATTAGGCCATAGTCTATGATTGAGATGACGGAGCTTTGTATAGCAATCCTCAGAGCAGCTTGGTTAAGGAATTGACGGTTCCAGAACAAGATTCCAATGCTTAGTTCACTGTTTTCACTGTGTTATCAAAGTGGGTCATAAAGGTAAGACCTTGATCAAAGTGATTCAAGGTATTTAAATGTATTCACTTGTTCAAGTGTATTTCCAGGGAAGTTTTATTGTGAGTGGAATATGTCTTTTCTGTTTTGATGAGTGGTGAAAAGCATGGTTTTGTTTTTGTGATTTAGGACCAGCTTGTGATCAAGAACCACTTTTCTACATGACAGAAGGCAAGTTGCAGGCTCTGGCGTAATGGTTTGGGATCCTTGTGAGAGGAAGTACGGTGTCATCAGCATATGGGATTATTTTTCTGGGCAGGAATCAGGAGAGAGTTTAGGAACAGGCTAAAAGGAGAGGGCCTAGAATTTATCCCTGAGGGACACCCTCACGAGGACGGTTTAGAGTCAGAAGTACATCAGAGATTTTTACTGCTTGTGTGCTTTGCACAGGTAACTTTAACCCAGGCACCTGGTCCTTCAGCGAGCCCAAGACTGAGCAGTAGTGAGATTAGTAGGCCATGGTGAACAGTATCAAACGCTTTTGTGAGGTCAATGAAAACAGCTCTGGTTTGGTATACCTTGTCCATGGCATTGTGAACTCTCCTGAGAAATCTAGTAGGGCCAGTCGACATACTGTGCTCTTTCCTAACTCCGTGTTGCTGCATGCAGAGTAAATTATACTTTTGCAGGTAGTCTGAGAGTTGGTCAGCCACGATGCATTCAAGGGCTTTGGAGAGGGGTGGAAGTATTGATATGGTCGATAATTCCCTGGTGTGGATTTGTTACCCTTTGAGCACTGGTGTGACTATAGCAGACTTCCATTTGCTGGGAAATTGACTCTGCAGAGGGAAAGATTGAGAATTTTGGTGAGAGGGTGGATCACTTCTTCCAAGGTGAGAGACAGAATTTTTAGATCAATAGTATCACTGCTTGTTCTGGATTTAGAGCTTGCCTTTTATGTATTTGTAGGCTTATGTGCCTTAACTATTTTAAAGTGAAATAGTGGTTGGTCAGGTGAGGTGATAGGGATACGAGTTTTGGCAAGATCAAGTCTGAGAGAAGATCGTGGAGGACCCACTGTGGTCTGTGAAGGTTTTATTTAGGGGCATCTGCCATAACCTTTCGGTCAAGGTAGTGGAGCCATCAACATTCATTATAGTGGGAGAAATTTGACTGCTTACCGTAATATTTGGATGTTGTCCAGAAAGATCTCCCATCACCCCAGGTGGTTGCTAGGGTATTTTGAAATAAGAGCTCTTCATTTGCCTGATTTGAGGTGCATAGGTTACGTGCCTGTTTGTACTTCTGTATGTCCGTCAAAGAGCCTGTGGCTCTCACTTGCATAGCGAGATGGTCACGGCTTTGAGTTGAGTGGTTTGGCCATGAGCCAAGGATTAGAGAGAGCTTTGATTTTACGCTTTTTAATGGTGCGTAAGTGTCACAGGCAGTGTTGAAAGTTGTGATAAAATATTCTAGGGCAACGCCAACATCTAGCGACAGAAATTGGGGACCAGTCTTGTTGTAGGAGACAGGTCTTGAGTTTAATGAGATTTCCATGTGGTAGCACTCTACTTGAGATGGTTTAGGGGGTGGTTTAAGGAATTTATTTGACCAGGTACAGATCACAGGGGTGGTCCTTGAGAGAGTCCGAGAGAACAGTTGTGTTTTTATCCGGTCCAGGTGACTAGTAAGTATCCAGTCAATGAGAGTGCAAGTTCCAGTTTGTAGTTTTTCTAGTCGGGAGTTGACCATCTCGTTAGGTTGGCTGCTAGGATAGCATCCTTGATGGATCCGACATCAGAGGCGAACCAATTTATATTGAAATCACCAAGGAGGAGGAGCTCTGTGTCAGGTGGTTGCGATCTTACAAATTCAAGAACTGTCTGGAGACCGGATCCAGGATCTTTAGGAGGAATATAGACTGCAGCCATGGTAAGCACTTTATTTTGGGCACCAAGTTGCTTTACAGGAGTAGTTGCACTAGAGTGTTTGTGGAGGAGAAACTGACAGGGTGACTAGAGAGGCTGTCCTTAATGTAGATAGCACAACCTCCCTTTTATTTGACCGGTCGAGTCTGAAGAGATTGTAGCCTTGAGGCGAGATGGCATGATCAGGAGTGCTTGGAGACAGCCAGGTCTCAATAATGGCTAGTATGTCAGGATTGTTTTGACCAATAAAGACTTGAAGGGATGCTAGCTTAGGAAGGAGGCTATAGATATTTAGGGTAGCGATGGAGACCCTATCTGCTTTTACTAGCTATGTTAACCTGTATGAGACAGGGCCAGGGTTTGGTGGACCCCACCTGACATAGAAGGAGGAGGAGGAGCAGGAGTTTTAGGGATATCTCCAAGCTCATAGTATGTCTGATTTGCCTCTGTTTCTTATTGGTTTGGGAACGATGTAGTCATCTAGGGTCCCAGCAGAGGGTGATGGCTAGTGACAGGTGTTGATTTGTCATCCTTCCGGCAAGGTGAGCAGCCATTTGCACCCAGTCCTTAGTAAGGGGTGCCACAAGTAAGGTGAGGAGGATTTGCCATGGTTCCATGTTGCAGGTAGCAAGTTATGATATTACAGTGGGAGGTTGAGAGAATTCAGGAGGAAGGAAGTTGGCACAGTGGAAAAAAAGAGGAGGGCTAGAAGAGACAAGAGGTGATTTCTAAGGAAAGGCATTGTTGGTGAAAACAGCACTGTGCTGTATTCTAAAGGAGTGTCAGGCAAGGGGTGGAAAAAAAAGAAAAGAAGTAGGAGGTAACTTAAGAAATTTTGGGGCTTTGAAAGGGTCTGTTAGTGCTGCAGGAAGAAGTCAAACAGAGCCTAGGAGGAGGGAAGAGTATAAGCTGTAGGACAGGATGGAAGGCAGGTTAGGGGTGGGTCCTTTGTGCGGGCGGGCGAAGAGCCTATTTAATAAAGGTCGGAGGGGGAGGCGGGCATAAAAATTCAGCAGAGAGCAGTGCAAGTGAATAGGCGCAGGCCCAGCACAGCACACTTCAGTAGCACCAATGGGAATGCAGTGGCTGGAACCAGTGGCCAATGGGCGGCGTCTCAGAGTACGGTCAGCCAATAGCAGCGATCCCTGCTTCCCTGGCCCAGTAGTCCTTACCCGGCCTCAGTTGGGGTTTGCGGTGGCTGGTGGTGGCGTTGGGGGCCCGAGCCGTGCTACAATCAATCTACTCTATGTACCATGATATATCTGCTGTATTACTATGATGTATCCTTGTACTGACTGTCTGTGATGTTTAGTACTTTGTATCAGGGACCTCCCTGTGAATAAGCATGCTCAATGGAAGCTATCCCTACACAATAAACTGAACTGAACTGAGCGTCACAAATGGTCGGGTCTAACTTTTGCTCTCTCTGTAAACCTTGACTGGTTAATTGAGGTAATGATCTCAAGTCAAAGGTAGTCATATGGCAGTAGGCTATTGGAGACAGTTCCAGGAGCACCAAGGCTAGCCACCAGATGGGGAGCAGTTTCTAGGGCTGGTTGCTCTTCAGTATCAGACGTTTTACACAAAGCTTTCATGGTCTGTTCTGAAATTGTCACCCAGGCTTGGTCGTCAGCAGGAGGTTCCATGGGGCACCAGGACAAGGCATCTGCATCAATGTGGTTGAGACCAGGATGGTATTTGACACAGCAGTCATAGGTGGACAAGGCTGACAGCCAGCTATGCCCGCTGCATCGAGCTTTGTTGTGGTTTTGTACATAGGTCAAAGGATCGTTATCAGTCCTTACAGTGATGTGGGCCCCATACAGATACTAAGGAACTGATTAACAGTAGCCCATTTAAGGCAAGAAACTCCAGCTTGTGCACCGGGTACCTTTTTTCTGCACTGTTCAGGCTGTGACTGGCAAAGAACTGCTCCAAGATCAGTGAAACTGGTGTCTGTATGCAAAGTATAAGGCTTCTGAGAATATACATATGCTAGGACAGGTGCATGTGTCAGACAGTGAATGATTTCTTTAAAGGCTCTTTCACAGTCTTCAGTCCACCTGGGGCCAAAAGGAGTTCCATGTCCTAATAGTGATCACTATTATGGTGAGTGTATATCGCTGAAAAGCAAATTGGGATACACACATGCGTGACAGCACATCTGGCCACTAAATTCAGTGTTTATGTTGGGGGCTGGGTCTCCACACACTCAGCGGTGGGATTTGCCCCTGCACCTCCTGATTTTGGATTACCAACTCCGGAGGGTGCATGCCAGGGAAGGGCAACACTTGAGAATGTGGTTAAAAACCCACAACAGCTGCAAGCAGCGGCAAAAGTTTCTCCCGATCTAGCCCTGGACCCAGTGCCTACTGCACCGTAGCCAGCCACCTTCACCACCACACCACGTGACTGGCTCAGCTGCAGCAAGCACACTCTTCTGTGAAAACCCTCTTCCTATCCCTCCCTTCTCCTTTCTATCCCTCCCTTCCAGTCACCATCCCTCGCTGTTCTGTCGCTACCCTTACAGTGTAGCCCAACATGACAGTGCTGAAAATGAGTGACTGTTTTACAGATCACTCATTTTCAGTTGCTATCATCACTGGATACCACCAAAGGTTCAGAGGGTTTGATATACTGTTTTGCTCAGAGGTGGCTCCGAAATTTTGGTTCTCTTTCTTTTATCGATGGGAGGATAACCTTGCAACAAGTTCATAGAGTTCTCACTACACGGGTGTAATCTTTGACAAATCTTTAGGAATATCCATAGAAACCCAATAGGTGCTGTAAAACTTTTACATTTTGCAGCCTGGGCCAAGTGGTTAATGCCTCGACCTTTCTGGGGTCAGTTTGTATGCCTTGAGCTGATGCTATTTGCCCAACATATTTGACAGAGGTTTGGAAGAATTGACATTTATCAATGGAAAGTTTGAACCAAAACTCTTCCAGATGATCTAATACTTTTAACAACCTGGTCTCATGCTCCTACAGGATTTTCCCAAACACAATAATGTCGTCTAGGTACACCAAACACTCCAGTAAATTCATGTCCCCAACAGCTCTCTCCATAAGGTGCTGAAAGGTAGCAGGGGTGCCAGAAATACCTTGGGGCATTCTCAGGAACTCATAGAATCCAGGAGGGCAGATGAATGCAGTTTTTTCTCTGTCCTGGGGGCCATGGGGATTTGATAGTACCCACTCCTCAGAGCCAGTACAGAGAACCACTTATTTCCACTGAGACAGTCTAAGGTGTCTTGGATTCTGGGCATGGTGTATTGGCCAGAGATAGTTCACTTGTTAAGAGTTCTGTAGTCCACACACATGTGGTATCCAGTGAACAAGGCAACCAAAATTGGGCGCCTACAAAATGGTGACTCAATTACAACACCTGTGCTCATGGCTACCTAACAGTGGGCAACTAGATACTGGGTGGGTGAAATACCACAGGAAGTAGTGGGTATACACACGCGTGCACACATGTGGGGGAGGCCTGGGAGGATGGTATGGTGGGGTGTGTGGTTGGCAGCTGCCAAGCTGGTCCCGTAAGCGTGGTGGGAGGGTGGTGAGCTGGAGCGCATGGGGTGCAGGTTCGGGTCCAGTGCAGCATGTTTTGGTTTTTGCTAGCAGGCAGCTTTAAATATATTTAAATTTTAACCCCTCAACATACAACCCTGGTGTTGAGAATCCATAAGTAAGGGGTGTGAGGTGAAGCCCCTGCATTAAAAATAAGACCAGTAAGTCTCGGGCACCGTTTTGTCTGCACTGTGAGTGTGCATCGCTGAAATTCATTTTCGGTGATGTACACTCACCATAACGATGATCACTATTCCATGATCGCTGTTTGACATGGAACCCACACATGCAGTCAGACCCACTCTTTTGCGTACTACCACTATTGGTAAAGCATAGGGGCTACTGGATTCCTGGATAATGCCTGCAGCTAATAACTCCTGGAATGCCTTCTTACATCATCAATATCTGCAGGTGCCAGCCGTGGACCTCTCGAAAGAGCTCATTATTAAACTGAATGTGGTGCTCTTCTCTGATTACACACCCACATCCCACTCATGCAAAGAGAACACATTGGTTCTCTCTGACAGCTTCTACTGAATCTGGGCCTTCCACTCCTCTGGGATTGGTGAATCACTGAGGTCAAACAGCCATGGATCAAAACCAGAGGGCATCCTCCTAAGGAAGCAGCATGCACTGCCATGTCAGTACAATACACCCAGGCCAAGGTGCACTCTTTCCTTACAACAATGTCTCTGCCCATTACATTCTTCACCTGGCAGTACACTGGGCTTGATTAACAATCCTCCAGGCAGCCCATGTTCCTCAGGGGCATCCAACATCAAATTATGGTTCTTTACCTCTTTCCTCAAATGTACCACACTGCTAATGTTGCACTCAGCATTAGGGGGCAGCACTATCTTCTCCATGTCTCATCTCCAGACCAGACCCACAGGGTCATCCTCGTTTCAGTTGGGGTCTGCACCTGTCTTCGATAGGCTTCTCTCACCACAGGATGTATGTGCTCAACTTTTCCTCACTGCTCCCTTTAGCAGAGCTGTGCCAGGTGTCTAAACATATGAGCATGAGTGTTGACCAGTATGGGTACCCCATTGTATACCCTTGCCTCTGGCATACCAGGGCCAAAGTCTCTACTGGGTCTCCCACTCCAGTCACCTTGGATGGAAAGCGATCCACATAGATGTAGCGAGGTATGGATAGGACTTGTCACTGAGACCCCACATATTTAAACCTTCTAGCGGCTGCAGTGCCGAGGTGTCAGATGCCAGTCATACCAACTTTTGAAAATGATGGTCATTTGGGAGCCACTGTCTAATATGGCACGTGTGGACACTCCATTGATGATGGCTGTGGTTTCAGTGGAGGGTCCTACCAACTTATCAAAATCCAGGTGGTGGAGGCTCTGAAGCTTTAGCTGAAGACACAGTGGAGCTGGTCTTGGCCGGGCCCCAGTATGCTCCATTACTGGACCCCATTGAGAGTTTCCCTGTTTCTGGTGCCTTTCTTCCAATAGTCTGTCCCTTACCTGGTCTGGGCCCTCTCGTGATCAGCATTCCCTTCTGATATGGCCATCTCTCCAACACTTGTAGCAGTAGACACCGTCTCAACTTTGCCTGCCTAGGAACAAAACTTCAGCAGGGGACCAGGGACCTTGGCTGTGGGGACATCCAGGATATACTAGACAGACCAGGGCAATAGCTTGAGCCCCACGGCTCTCTGCTCTGGTTCACCCTGCAATGGCAAGCTATGACTTTTAATTCACTTACAGCCTGGCACAGTTCATTAATACAAGCCTCAAGGTTTGGGTCCACAGGGGCATCTGGGCCTGCACTCCCATGCCCATCACAGAAGTTAGCTGGTGAAACAGACAGGCTCGGGTGGGTATCTTGGCTTTTACTGAGTGCAGAGGTGGCTTTGTCAAACACCTCCCTATATTCTTTAAGGAGTTCTTTGAACTCATGGGCCTCAGTGAAGGGTACTTGCAACAGGGAATTACACAGTTAATCCATGCCTCATAATCATCTTCACCATTGGGAGTGGGTTTCACCCCAGAAAACATTCTTAATTTAGACGTAGGAGCCTGAAGAGGAGGGCAATAGCTAGGCCCGTCTCTTCACCGGTGGAGGAGTCTTTTAGGCTTTAATAGGTCATGCCTCCTGAAGACCTTCTGGGATTAAAGCATGGGGACCCTCAAAGCATCTATCACATTTTGCATTCAGCTAGCACAGTTAATATCCCTGTAGCGGTGTCCAACATCAGGTGCAGATGACCACTCGGCGAGACATTTAATGACTGACAGATGCTAGTAGTAGTAGTAGTAAAATCTTTATTTTATACAGGATCTAATGACATTGTAACACCAATAGGACAAGTCCTGTTTACAAGGCACTCCTGTTTTCTATAAAAATCTAAAATGTTTAATATTACATAGATCATATACACAACACTGAGGGACACTTAAACAATGCAAACATCTTTCAAACGTACAAAGGGTCATGTTGCCTATTGTTGCAGGAATGTCACATTTTAGTCAAAATGTGCATCTTGTTGATAGCTCTTGTCTCAGAGCTGTATTAAATGTCTTTGAACTTTCATTTATATTTTTAGTTTGTATTTTTAATTAATTCCATGTTTTTATGGCAAAAATGAGAAGTAATTTCTCCGTATCTAGTTTTAGGTGTATTAATTTGATATTCTCGAAATAGTTTACTTTTCCTTAAGTTATGTGAATGACTTTTTTCTTTTTAATTATTATGCTTTTTGGGCCTCCACCTTGCCAGCCATCAGATTTTTGCTCCGGCCACGGACCCCTTGCCTCCACCCTCTGGACATGCCCACACTTACCCTGTCATCCCTGGCTTGCCTCCAGAGAGCGGGATCGTGGCCCTGACCCCCATATCTGGCTGCCCTACAAGTATGTAGTGAGAGTCAGCTCCTGAAGGCTGATCGAGGTGTCAGGGGCTGAGCTTCATTAGGACGGCCAGGCAGAAGGCCTCCGACCCGCCCCTAGATTGATTTTGCATCGATGCTTGCGATGCACCCAGCCTCTGCTAGGTGTCACGTGGCATCGAATACTCAACCCCTCCCCCACGGCGGCCTCCGACAACCAGGGTCCGTCCTCAACCCGGTCGCCAGCGCTGCAAGCAGAAATCAACCACTGCCGGGTGGGACGGGCTTTTTTTTTCAATTTTCATACAGGTAGGAAGGTTTTGTTGAAATCATTGTTTTCCTTCCTTGATTTACCCAGATCATTTTTGTTTATTTTCTAATGTAAACCAGTTCAAGTTCTCACATAGCTTACAGTGGTGCATCTATCTGTTAGTTTTTAATGCAAACCTGCCAATCAGTTATACATGACCTCTACCTTCTTTAGGTCTGTGACATTTAAAATCCGTAAATATTTATACGTAGTCAGTAATCGGCACCAACATCTGATTAATGATTGACCTTCTCCATTTTTCATCTAGGCAGTGTCTTGTTCATCTAAGTGCACCTAGCCTGCAATGTATTTTCTTGACCAATTAATTTATGTGGTAGTCAAATTTTAATCTACAGAGTCTACCCAAAACCTGAATATTTATATTCAAATACCTGGATCAGACTCTCTCTCTCAGTAGTAGTTTTTATTTCCATTGTAGATGATAATGATTTTGTTTTACACCATTTGTAAACATCAGTCTTTGATTTTTACTATTAAGGATTAAGTTTGTTTGTGAACCAGTTTTGAACTGCTGTGAAATCTCTTTGTAAATCTGACTGAATGTAATATACTGGTACTCCTAGTTAGTAAAACCATGTTGTCTGCATAGAGTCTGATTTCAATCTTCTCCACTACACTTGCTGCCTAATTTGTATAAATTAAAAATAGTAAGGGTCTCAATATCAAACCCTGGGGACTCCTCTAAGTACACCTGTAGAAAAATCCTTCCCACTATTGTTTGCTGTTTTCTTCCTGTCAGATTTGACTGAGAACCAGTGACAGGCATCTTCTGAGATTCCTATCTGTAATAATCTGTTAATCAGGACCTGATGGCTAACAGTGTTGAATGCTTTGACAGGTCCATGAACACTGCGCCCTGGCCCCCCATCAAGGAGGATGCCACCAGATCTATTAGGTCAGTAGGCACAATGCTCATGGTGGTCCTTTCTGAACCCCCAATTTGTGCCTGGACAGCAACGACACTTCTCCAAGTACCGCACAGCTGTCCATGCACCAATCTTTTCAGAATCTTTGATACTATTGGCAATAAAGCTATTGGGTGGTAGTTGGATGGATTTGTCATTGGCCTCCTTTAAATACGGAACTATTTTTGCCTCTTTCCAGGCTATAGGAGCTATCCCTTCTCTTAGGCTCCAGTTAAAGAGGTTTGTCAGCACTGGAGTTATGACATTTATGGCATCCTTCAAAAACCTGATCTCTATCTCTTCTTTTCCTGGAGCTTTGTTCTTGTTTAATCTTCGTATTGCCTTTTGACCTCTTTACATGTTACATATTTAAATCTGAATTGTGGACCTGTATGATTTACGTTATTGTTCACATTCTTGTAACTCTGGTACATCTGGAAGATTGGTAAAGTATTAATTTAAGATATTAGCCAATTTTATGCTGTTTTGCACGTCGCCTTTTCTAGTTGTATCATTGGGGATCCGTTGTTGGTTTCTCCAATGTTTTTAATAGGGACCAGTATCTCCTGTACCTGCTGACTCTGTACTTTTGTTCTTGTAGTACTGTGCATTTACTTCTTTTATTTTAATTTGTAACACATTTCTTGCTAGTTCGTACTTATCCCAATCACTTGAAGTAAGATTTTATTTGCTACCTTCAACAATCTGTTTTTACTCAGATTTCTTTTTATTTTTCCTGTGGGCCACAATACATTGTTTGTTTCTTTTTTGTGTTATTTTAGCAAATGGGGCAGTATCATTGCATGCTTGCAGGAATACGTTGCTAAGTTCTTGCATTGCCAATTCTAGTGATGGAATTAAGAACAGTCTTGACCATTTTATCTTTCCTAGTTTATTTTGCAACAGTTCTGCACTATAGGTTTTAAACATCTTCTCCATATGTATTGTTCTCTTTATCAATGTTTCTCTAGTAATTAATTTTATTCCATAACTTAGTGTAACCCCCTGCAAATGGGGGTTCCCAAAAGACTTCAGGAGCTTGCTTGAATGCTCCAAGCCTGAATGGTGTTTGGCATTTAAGCCATTTATCAGTGAGTGTTTTAGAGCCTCTGGTACTGTCTCTTTAAGAGCTGTCTGCTTGCAGACATGGGTTAGTTGTATGGGGGACGTGTGTGCTTCTCTGAGTACCACTCGAGCTGCTGCCAATTCACTTAATTTTTGCAGTCACTAGGAGTGCAAAGGGAACCTATCTGAAAGATGTAACTGTTTACCAGAAATTATTTAGAGTAATAATGAAATTACAGTTTGTCTAACCTGCTTTCTTTGCAGTCAGAACTGTGTCTGCTAGTTCCCATTCTAGTTTTGAACTGCTGAACTGGACCAATCAGTGTGGGGTAAGCTAGCTCTAAAATGGTGCCTTAGACGAATCAGAACCTGGACTCATAATCTGAGCCAGCCACAAGAGGATTGTATGGGCAGTGACTCTGGGAGATGTAGTTTAGACTTCAGTGCCTTTTGGACCAACAGCAGCAGTCTATTGTGAGTGACAGCCAATCCAGTCAAGAACTGGGAGGAACTCAAAGGAAGTGCCCGGTTTTGTCGGTTGGAGTTCTGTTGAGCTTTGGCAGTGAAGAAGGAAGGAGCCCTGTACTTTTTCAGTGTGCAGTTTAATCAAAACGTGTGTAAGGCCCAGAGTTCCGGTCTGCAGCTTGTTAGGACTGAATCCGTCCTGTGAAAAGAATCAAAGGATCTCTGAAGAGTAGAAACCAGGCTCACCTGTAGAAGACTGGAGGAATTGCTGAAAATTACACTGGGTCTGTCAGGAACTGAATCTGCTGTGTGTTCTCCTGGGTATTGTGCAGTAATTGCGATCGGGATACAGATGCAGCCTGCCTGGTATAGTGCTTTCTTTATATGGATGTGTGAAGAGGTTTGTGTACCTCAAGTGAGCCCTGCTGACATTGAAGGACCCTATCTTATTTGGAGGTCGTGAGTACTAATTCAGGGTCGCTCCCTGTTGAATTGCCACATTAAATCCAAATGGAATTACTGTACTGCTGACTGTTTAATTCTCCTTTTCTCTGTGAAAGGGCCCCTACCAGCTGCCACGGTTTGACTAGCCACTAGGGCTTGGGTACCCAGGGACAGTAACTGATAGGGATAGGCCTGTGCACAGAGCCATAAGGTAGATTATTAGAGTGATAAGCTAATTAACCTGATTTCCCCCGTCCTTGTTATATCCCCCTAAATAAATCAGAGCTGCTTGTTTCAGCAAAGCTATACTGCCTGAGGTATTTGTCTATGTTAAAGTACTGTACTGTGATTGTTGCACTGTATCTCATTTCACAGGAGGTCCCAGTGTCGGAACCAGACCTGGGGGTAAGTGTATACTGTGAAGGTAATTCTGATATATTGTGTGGGCCACTAGTGGGAAGAAAGGGGGTTGCAGTGTCCCAGAGGGCTGTGACCAAGTTAGTTTAACTATTGCAAACCCTGACCTCTGGGTGGAGGCACCCGCCATTGGATCCAGGCCCTCAACCTGTTAGTGGCAAATCAGGCAGGGGTAGTAGCCCCTGGGATAGCGCCATCTAGGGGTTACATTAGTATATTATGGTCCCAGTACAGGTTGCTTTACGAACGTAGTTTACCTCAGTGTTTTGTGAGACAAATAACAGATGAAGTATGTTACCTGGGCTACTTAATGAGTTTTCCTAGTTGAATTTATTATTACCTGAGTCTCATCCAGTTGAGTAAAACTTGTTTCTAATGCTGCGCCTTAGCTGCCCCAAGAAAATTTAATTCTCCTATTAGCACCAGTTTCATTCCTATTGCATGGTTCATTATTTCTTGTGCTAATTTCTCAAAATCCTTTGTTTTTACTTTTGGGGATAAAATATTATACCAATAACTAGATTTAATTTTGGTCTATTAATCAGCAGGCTTTCAATGCCATCAGTTGTTCCTCAGAAGAGATTTTCTGCTTGCCCCAGCCAACATTTAGTGTACAGCAACACCCCTCCCTCCAGTCTAACTATTCTATCCAGTCGGTGAGTAGTACAGAACATCCCTCTAAACCAATTTCATCATTTGATATTTTTGATTTAACAAGTTTCTGTTAGTGCTATGACATCAGGGGTTTCTATGTGTACCCAGGCTTTAAATAAATCAACTTTGTTTTCAGCTTCTGGCATTATCGTAAATTATTTTAAAATGTGTAACTTGCTGTGGACCAGGGTTCAGCTCTGTGTTTCCACTCAAGACTAGTGCTATCAGAATAGGGTTATTATTCACTGCCAGGAATTGTGAATGCTGTTCTTTTGTTTACTTAGTTCATTTCTAATGCTTTGAAAGGAGCTTCTTCTTTTACTTTGTTTGCTTAAAACCATGCTTTTTGCACTGTTTTAAAATGTCTTCCTATTTGAAATGCTGTAGAATTTCTCTATCTGTAAACAGTATCTTGTTTCCTAATTGGAACTATTACTTACTGAAAACATGTTGTCATTACTGAACTCACACTACCCATGACGTTATTAAGTTAATAATTTGCATTGTTTCCCATTCTTTGGTTTTATCAGTTCTGTTTCTGCCCTCTAAATGTGAGTTGTGTTTTGTTTCTACAAACAAATTTATATATTTATTAATGAAAAATTATCCTGTCTTAGGCCTAAAACTATATTAAATTTCTCTTAAATGTTTGACCTACTTTAGTCTGCTTCATATAAAATAATCTAAACTATTGTCAAAGCCTTTTAAATAGGTGTTCTATCTAGAGCCATATAATTAGTTTATAAATAGGATTTCTATGAAAACCTTTTCTCTTTAATCAATCGGTTTCTTATACTTTGATAGATATATCCTTGCTTTCCTACACACTTTATAATCTTGAACTTTCAGCATTCCTGCAAAACCTTATTTTTTGGTGGTCTTTTTCACCAAGTTTACTTTAGTACTACTTTTTGTTTTGTGCTTTTAAGTACTTTAAAGTTAGCCAAATTTAAACAACACATTTTTTACCTTGATCTCTTATATGGGGTGTTGCAGGAATGAGCCCTTTTCTATCTAATATTTTTTACAGTGGCACTTGTGCCACTCATGCCTCTTGGCTTCGCACTAGCAGGTGGCATGGGCTTTAAACAAGACAAGTCCCCCCGCACGGTGCTCAGCTGCTGGCTCACCCCAACCCCTCGCCAACTGAGCTGACTTTAGATGTTGCAAAGTACAGAGTCACAACAGAACAGAGCAATTTGTTAAAAGTATTTTCACAAGTTGCACTGCAGTAGTTTCACCTCTTTTGTCCTATGTCTGGACTAGGCTGAACTGCTTCTCCCCATAGCTGCATGCTGGAGCTCTGATCTGAATGCCGGTGGCAGGTGGCATGGGCTTTAAACAAGACATGCCCTTTCCTCTGCACTGGTACTCAGCTGCTGCCTCCCCCGCCAACTGAGCTGACTTCATGTGTTGTAAAGTGCAGAAATACAATGTGCAGAGTCACAACAGAACAGAAGCAATCCGTTAAAAGTCTTTTCACAAGTTGCACTGCTCCTCTATGGACCCAGTATTCAATTCAGGGGGACTCCCAGGAGCAAGAAGAGGTATTTTGAGGGTCCATTTCTTGGCCTCCATTCACTCATTAGCCTCTTAGTCAAGCTGCATCATTAACAGTAACCTTGAGTCTAGAGGGCATAAAACCAGGTTGGGAGGGGCAGTAGGGTTCTGCTCAGTGGTGGACTTCTTGGTGGGCATGAGTGGCAAACAGGAGATCCCAGTGGTGCCTCTAAAGATGTAACCCAGGCACCGTGTGCCAGTGGGCTGCTATCCATGCCTGCTGACTACTATACAGGCTAAGGGCTCGGGTTCTGTTCTGATGGTGATTGGTGGGTCTTCCCCAAAAGTAGTGACAAATAGTGCAGTACTTCTACACAGAGTAAAATAAATAGTGGGCCAGGTGTTTTAGTAGTACAACCCCGGGATACTGTACCTACCTACCTACCTCCCCATCCAGTCACTCCACACACAGAATATCACTCTGTTTAGCAATACTGTAAAATGCATAAAATTAAAGACTGTAGCTAGTAATATCGCACAACCACTTTTAACATCAGCAACCATAAATCTTTTATTGGGGAAAAAGGGGATGAGATAACAGAAAAGTCTTGGTACTTTAAATGCAAACAGTTTTCATCAACAGTGCTCACCACCCACAGCACATCAGCCCATCTCCCACTTGTACCAGTGCCCTCCCGAGTCGATTTGGGTATCTAAACTGGTGCAGTCTTGTATTGCCATGGGTATGGCTGGCGTTAGGCCTTTGAAATACATTTGCAGCTTGTAGGAGTTGACAGCTTTTATACTTGCAGACAACTCTAAACTAGACCTCTGGTCAGGGACAAGCCCTGAGTTACTCACAGTTTTGTAGACACTGGATCTCAGGTTCTGTGCAGTGGGCTGAGGGAGGAAGCAATGGTGCCATGAGGCAGCAGAGCAAATGGACAACAGGAGAGGCAGGATGAAGTAGCAGGATTTGGCAGCTTTCCACTTTTTGACTTGCTTGCAGAATCTAGCGGCTTGTCACTGGGCGGCTCACAGCCCTTCTTTTTAGTTTGTGTTTGCTTGTGCTTCTACATCCCCATTTCTGGCTGACAGAGTAGGCAAGTGCTGTCAGGGCAGCTGAGACCCTTGCTAACATCAGCCACAGGGGTATCAGGTTTCTAATGCAGTTCGATGGCAGAAGGGGTGGGGTGGGGATCAGCCAGCTAGAAACATAAAATGTGGAAAATGTAAGTACCTAAAATTTCTAGCTTGCTGACACACTGGAGCAGCAGCAGGTCTGCTGCATCAGACGCCAGTGACCCAGGTTCACAAACAAGCCAGGACACAGGGACTGGTGGGGGGACTTAGCATCCCACAGGGAGATGAGTAGCTCTGCTGCTATACCACCACCTGGGTGACTGCAAGTGGTGGTGGTGCAGTCAGAGCTGCTTGCAGGAGGGTGGTCACTGGTTAATGCAAGAGTGTGAGCACAACTTGTGTGTATTAGCACTCCATAGCACCATTGATACCAGTACTAGGTGAAGGGAGAAACCAAGAGGGAAAAACTGTAGCCCACAGCATGACACCAGCTCTGCTGATCTGACTGGTCACCCCATTTCCCTTACGTTAGCCGAACCTGAGGGGAATGCTGTCCACCCCAGAAAGAATCCACCACTGCTGCAGGAGCTGCTCTGTGGTCTCCTGGAAGTGAAGTGACAGAGAAAGGGAGGTGGTGAGGAGAAACATCCAGGCAGAAGAGGGCAGCACTGGTGCAGAGGAAATAAACATCATGTAAAGAATTCATAGCTCACTGCAATTCTGTTAATTTGGACATAATGTTCCTACTCCTTTATTCTAAGGTAAGGTTTCCTTCCTGTGGTTGCTCCAGCATATTTTAAAACACTATTTGTAGGGGTGGGGACAGAAAACTGCCTGCCCTTTGCTTCCTGGTGTCCCAGTAGTAGCACTATATGCTGCCTTGCAGGTGACCTGGATTTGAGAGTAATCTCGATAGCCAGAGTACAGGTAGCCAGAGGTGGGAGACATGCTGCACATCTCTGCTCAGATAGGATGGATGCCGCTTCCCATCACCGCAGCGGACCTCAAGATGGGCTTAAGAGTCTGCTCTCTCATGAAGGGTGAACCATTTTGCCAGATGCCTTGGCAGGTATGGCCCACCAGAGGGCACTGTGCAGTGTTGGCAAGGTAAGTGTGTTCCCAGAGAAAAGCTTGTGCATGAGCTCCACATCCTGTCTGCAAAAGAGTGAAAGGGAGAACCCTCCATAGACTGGCAGCCAGAATGATGATAGTACTGGTATTTTGGGGCCCAACTCACTCAGCCCCCAACCTCAACAGATGTTGCCATACTGAAGGCAGGGTACACTCCAGCTCAAGGACACTGCCACAGTTGGCACACTTTGGAGATTAAGGAAAAGGTGGCTGAGTTAGGGCTGGAATGTCAGCAGTAGCAGCCTGAGAGCTTAACTGGCGTGATGACAATAGATAACTAGATTTTTTATTAAAGAAAAAGGACTTCACCAGGCTGGCCTGGTGGTGCTGAGGTTGGGCGTTGGATGCCACACTTCACGCCACACCAGCGACTCGTGGTTTGGGAGCAGACTCAGGATCCTGGGGTCAGCAGGGGAAAGAGAGGATTGAGCATCTGGAGGACTGCTCTAGTCTCCTGGGGTGGGTTGTAGGGGTTGCCTCTCTCTGTAGCGGCCCCAGTGGAGATTGGGAGCACTACAAGAGTGGCACTGTAGTCAGAAGGAAAAGCGGAAAATGGCACATATGCCAGCTGGATGATGGCGGCCCGCCTTCCCACACATAAAAAGCCCCGAGCTGCATACCCTCGCCGACACAGAATCAAGAGAGTGCCTAGGAGTGGTGGGAGCAGCAGGATGGCAGAATGGGAGGGCGATGGTGGGTGAAGGCTGGCTGCCTGAAGAAGTGGGCTGGATGCGATAAGGAGGAATAAAATAATATGCAAAAAAAGAGAGAAGGACTTCACCAGTGTTTGTGGCACTGCTTCCCCACACACACACACTCACACCAGGGATCAGCAAATCCCCACCATTTGCCTTCTGACAGTCATCATAGCTGATGTGGAGTCCTGTTAGGCCAGCCGAAGAACATAAGAGCCAGCTGAAGGAAGGAGTCACCAGAGGTAAGCACACTGACACTGGGGGCAGAAAGTAAAACAAAGACCACCCCACTAATGTCCTGGAAAAATCCTGGCAATTTCATCACATGCCCAGTTGCAACCTCTCCCTAACCCTCCTATCCAATGCTTAGCACAACTGGTGTTTAGTGGTACACTCTCCCTCTTCATCCTCTTCCAGACATTCCTGGTGTCCAGTGGCACGACCCTGCTAACCTGTACCATGTGCTATGTAATCCCTGGTTGCCCATGGCACCCCATCTTCTCCCCATCATAGCCAAGCAGTTCCTGCTGTTCAGTGGCACTTCATCCCCAATCAAGCAGTCCCTTACATGCAGTGGCACACCTAAGCAGTCTTTGACATCTAGTGGTCCCCTAGAACACCTCCCAAGCCCTCTTCCCTCAACAGCAATCATCACAGCTACACTGCTTACCTCCTCGGCACCAGAACTGATGTAGAGTCCTGTGAGGCTGGTGGAATAAAAGGCAAATGCCAGCTGAAGGGAAGAAGTCATTGAAGGTAAGCAATCTGGCAGTGGGATAAAGCATGAATTCAAAAAGAAAACAAAGACTTCCCAGAAAAGTTCAGGCACTAGGCCTGCCTCATGCCCATTACCACCTCCTCCCTCACCCCAGCCAATATCAAGCACTACCCGTGTCCTGTAGTACCCCTCTCCTGTCCATTGCCAAGTATACAATGGTGACTAGTGGAACCCCTTCCTCACCCCATCCATGCAGAGCATTCCATAGTGCCAAGTGATGTCCCTCCCTCTATCAGTCCTGTGCCAAGCACTCCTTGATGTCCAGTATCACCATCCTTCCACTCCACACCATGCCAAGCATTCTCTGGTGCCCAGCGCCCCCACATCCCTCATCCCATCCCATGCCGAGCACTTCCTAATGTAAAGTGGCAGTACCTCCCTCTCCCTTTCCCATACTAAGGAATCTTTGGTGTCCAATGATATCCCTCCTCCCTCCCTCTCCTCTCCCATCCCATGGCAAAATATTCCTGATGTCCAGTGGCTTCCTCCATCACCCCATCCCATGTATTTCCTTGTATCCTGTGGCACCCTCTGCCCACTCTCCAGCCCAAGTCAGGCAGTCCCCAGTTTCAGTGGTGCCCCTCCTACCTCATCGTAAGCCATAACAGACATCCAGTGGTCCCTGTGCACTCTCCCAACCCTCCCCCACCCAGCAATCTGCACAGCTCCACCTTTACCTTCTCAGTTGTTCACCATTTGATTCCCATTTGTGTAAACTATATGTTTTATACCCCATCTCACTGGCCTACCCTCTTCCACTTTCTTCCACCACCTCCTCAGCCATCTTTCCTGGACTGCCCCCTCCTTTTTGCCCTGCGGTGTATCCCCCATGGTGAGGCTCCTTCCTCAAGGATGACCAAGCCACTCAAATCAGTATAAGTCAGTGTCGAGGAAGGGTGCTGCAGTCGACGATGTGGAGTCTGCAGGAGTGGGCATCATCCTGCCATGGCGGAGGGGTCTCTTTTATTTCACCCCCAGAGGAACACTACATGCATAGACATCAGGATGTGTGCACGTGCAATGTCAGTGACATCCAGCCCCTCCAAGAGTACTCTTCCCTGACTGTCACCCCAGTCACCAAGGTGGCAGTATTGCAGACAAGCATACAAACCCTTCCTCCCAGGAGAAGCAGAGCATCTTGTGGGATACTAAATCCTTCTCCTGGCAAGCCCCGATGCCCTAAGCTCATTTCTGAATGTGGGTCACCAATATTGCAAATAGCACTCCTGCTGCTGCACCAATGGCTGGCACAAACCATATTTATTCGTGCTTTGTGATAATGGGAATTAGATGATGGATGGCTGAGGATGTAAGTGGTGCAGCTGTGCCAACTTCTATTGAGGAGAGAAGAGGAGGTTGGGGATATTAGGCAGAACAGGGAATGGCTCCCAGTGCCATATTCAGCATGGTGTGTGTGTGTGTGTGTGTGTGTCAGAGGTACTCTGCAGCACCAGGAATTGGCTCATGGTGTCACACTCAAGGAAGGTGAGGTTATAGTGTACTGTGGTTGGGGAGGGGCCATCAGCAGCAGTGGGAATGGACTCCCTGTCAGACATTAACTTGGGGCCAGGGTCTCTGTTCAGTGGCATCAGGGATGGGCTCCCGTTCCACATTCAGTATTCATGGGGAGGTGGCAGCAGCATTGTGGTTGGGCCCTTGGTGCCACATGAGAAGTTGGTGGGTTGCAGCATTGGGGATGGGCTCTTGGTGCCACATGAGAAGTTGGGTGGGTTGCAGTATTGGGATGGACTCTTGGTGCCACATGAGAAGTTGGGTGGGTTGCAGCATTGGGGATGGGCTGCTGGTGCCACATGACAAGTTGGGTGGGTTGCAGCATTGGGGATGGGCTCCTGGTGCCGCTGTTCAGGTTTGAGGTGCATGGGTATCTGGAGATTCTGTCGTGCCCCAAGCAGTAGCATGCAGTTGAAGAACAGTATTGAGAATTTTTCATTTCATTTTACTATGAAACTAAAACACTGAGCCAACACTCATTTAAAATGCAGTCCATACTGGCATAGCATCACTTAAAAGCTACACACTGTGCATGAGACTTCTAGAATAGGAGTCTGTGGAAATCTGATCACCTATGCATGCACACCAACCAGCTGTTATTGTTCTGGCAGTTGCTGGCGTTCATCCATATTATTCAGTCAGTGTCTGTCCTGAGCTATTCTTGTATGATTACAATATGGTGGGAAAATCTACATCTCTGAGGACTTAGGACCCTGTTTTGTTTTATCCCATTCTATCAGCGCCTCTGAGTTCGAATGTAAGGTTTGTTAAGGACTGAAACTGCATTTGACTGCAGTCCTCTCTCAACAGCTGCAGATTGAAGCACGATGGCACCACCTAGTGGATGCCACTTGCACTATAACTAATCAGGCTGTTTTTTTTGTCTGGCCACTTGCCTGTAATGCATTTAGTTCTCTTGAACAGCCAGGAAAAATAGATGTGCTCTGTTTATTCAAATGTTTTATGGGATGCCTGCACCTATAGTCAAAGCTTCCTCGTGCTGCTCTGCCTATACACCTTCAGTCCTGACCTTTGGGTGAAAGGATGCTTTGTCTTTTATACTTGTCCATGCATAGCTATCAAATGATAGATTAAAGGGCGCATTCATGTCCAGTGGCCATTATAGTTTAAAAGTCCATGAAAAGCTATTTTGGCTAACTACATTAAGTCAAGCACAGCTTGTTCTGCAGTGATATCACAACGTTCTACAGATGACTGCAATGTAGTATTAATATTGAACAGACTCAGTCATCTATATCTCTGGAGTACTTCCAGTTATAGCCGTGCCCTATACCTCATTTGAAAGAGCTTTTGTGGGCTTTCTAACTGTATCAGGCACTGTACATGAATGTTTCTCTTTGATTCGGTTTCTGAATACACCAAAATTTGTGGGTAGTGAACTGCCGATTTTCAACGGCTGATACTTTGATATGGAAACCATAGTTTAAAAACAATGCAATATATGTAAAAGGATCTTGAAGTCAGTATTTGAAAGCCAGCACCAAACAAAACATGGGACTGCTCTGTAATGTGGATCCTCTCAATCAAAACCAGGAAGGCACAGTTCCTTACTGAAGTTTCTGCTGCCTAGCAGCTCCTTTATTCAAAAGTATTTTTGCATATCTTGTGCAAATCAGTATTACAGCAAGTACTTGTCCAAAAGGCAGATACGAAGCAGTTACAGTTATAAGCGCAACAGATCCTCCTCTTCCTCAAGTTACACATTACAGGCAGCAGAATCTTCAGTAAGGTACTGTGCCTTCTTTGTTTTGACTGAGAGGATCCACAGTACAGAACAGTCCGCAAGATTTTGTTTGGTGCTGGCTTTCAAATGCTGGCTTGAATTAGTTGTTTTCAAGTTGTGGCACAATGATCTCAGGTGCGGTTTCCTGCCTTCTTTGTCCTCATGTAAAAAGATGCAGCTCTGCAGGGCAGTATACCAGATTGTTGGCAGTACAGTACTATACCAACAATAAAAATCTTGGCACTCCACCTGAAACACCAACATTACAATTAGGGGCCATCAGCAAGCAAAGACAACTGCAAAATCCCTATAGCTAGTACGTACGTCGGCTCCAAGAATTCATTTCAGGAGCTAGGTCAGAACTGTCCATGCTCCATTTTGGACATGAGATCAGCTTGTGTCCAAACGTCCAGTCAGTGTGGTCCATTATCCTGAACTGCTTATGTTTATATTATCCACAGGGCTTGCACCCAAACAGGACTGGTCTGGGTCCAAAGTCCCTTTTGGACACAGTCAATGCCTAGCATTCCTTGTCTGGGTGCTCCTGTGTTGGACATACATTAGTGTTCTACACTGGAAAACAGTGAGATCCCAAAATGTTGGTCTTACAGTTTGAAACTCTTTGTCTTCCTCTCTGGTCCAGCCATTGGGGTACTCCATAGGCGACATGGAGTTGGGGTTGTTTGGTGACAGGGCCGGGCAGCTGCTTGCCTGAATGCATAGAAATGCATGATGGCCATGACTGACTGAGGAGGCTTAAATACAAGAATGGAAAAAATGTTTTTCGTACCATTTGTTTTAACACCAGGAATCCCTCACTGATGCTTTACAACAAGCATCAGCATCCACCTAAGTGATGCCCCAGAGATACGTAGAGTTATATGCTAATCAATCATCAAACTTAGAATACAAGTTCAAACTGCAGTGTGGTCATGCACCCTCTAGCTCTCTAATGCCAGATTTGTTTCTCTGCCTGAATACAGCAGTCACCCCAAAATCAGCTCTGGTATTTTGGGTCTTCAGATCATGTTTTTATTTTGAATGTGAAAGTTTTCTGTTTCAATAGTTAGCTCACAACAACTCTGTGTTAGTTAGGGCATCATTTAAAAGAAAGAAAAAAAATATATATAATAATAATATGGGGTGGTGTGTGTAGCAGAATTTTACACACAACTGAGGTGTTGGATACCATAAACCCCAAGGACAAAGCCGAGGGGTTTATTAAAACATCCAACACTGAGGGTGTGTAAAATTTGAGTTTACACATCACGCCATGTTTTATTTTATATAACTGCTGGGTCGTTTTTGCCAGAGCAATTATTTAAAATATAAATATATCGCTATTCAATCATGGTCTTTGCATGATTCCGAGAACAACAGGAGAAACTACAACTTTGTATGTGAGAGACATAGTTTAAAACTGCAAGCCACATTAAAGTGCAGCAAACTGATCTTTTTTCTGACTTGAGCAGGTATTGAATCTTCAACCCGGGTTTCTGTGGCAACTGGGTTACTTGGCATGATGTCGGGGTGGGTGAGAGACAGAGTGTGTCATTTGTGAGGGACTGGGAGCAGGCAAGAGCAATTTTGAGTTGATCTTTCTTCGTTTTTTGTTTGTTTTATTTCTACATGTGGCCCGGTTCAGTTATGAGGAGCAGAAACACAGCATCTATGAGGAGAGCCAGAGGGGAGTGGTGAGTGTTTAGTGGGGCTCTGCCTCCAAGCAGTTAGTGTGCGGAAGGAACTGTGGCTCGTGCATTTCTGTTAGTGAAAGCCAGCATGTGTTTGCCGTTATAACCGCTGGTTATAACGGAAATCATAACGGCTTTCACTTTAAGAAAAAGCATGTGACCCAGTAATTATATAGAGAATACTGGCTGGGCTACTGCATGCCAACCAGCCCTGTGCTGCCAACCCGATGGGTTCTGATTCGATTGACCTCGAGGCAAAGCTTGAGAGGTCCTAAAGAATCAGAACCCCAAATGGCAGCACAAGGCTGGAGACTGTAGCCCAGCCAGTATTTATATAGTGTATGGAGACCCTTGTTCAAAAACTATGGCTTAAAACAAACATACTCATTTGCGGTTTTACGTGTGGTCGCTTATTTTGCTGCTTCGTCAATGAATTCAAGCACTTCTCAGCCACCTTGGAAAAAATGCTGCCGCCATCCTGTCACAGTATTGACTGTTTGAAAACTGAGATGTGTGCACGGGTGGTTTTTCCATTATTGGAAGTGCTGTCTGCTACACTCTGACAAACAGCCAAGGTGTTGTTGTACCGCTAGTGTGGTATAACCACATTCCATGAACTTTGAATTGTGGTACAACAACATTTTGACTGTGATGGATTTCAGTGTGGAACAAGGGGTCTCCATACACTATATATATCTATCTATCTATATTTATTTTTTTGTAATATTTGTGGTTCTCTGGTTCCTGATAGGTTCCCAGGAACTGGAAAAGACTACAACACACCATGGTTCCTGCCTGAAGAGAATTGCATTGTTTCATTATTATATGGCTGAATTTGTGTGAAGCATATTAGAAAAAACACTTTTCCAATTATTAACCTAGCGTTTTATTCATTCAGTTATGGTTTCTATTGAGAGGAAACCAGTCTGATTCCCTTTCTAATTTTGCTATGTGTCTGGTAAAACAGCTCCAAAGTTATTTCTTTTGTGTTTTTCATTGACTTACTTGTATAGGGAACTGCAATAAGAGATTTTTCTGTAAAAATGTTTTGAGTCTAAAGGATTCTGTACAAAGTTTTTTGCCATAAAGATTTGCTCTGTGGGCTAGGTGGGCTGCTATCAGCTGTGCCCTCACTCCCTCTCTGACCATGACCCATCTTCCCGATCACTAGTGAGTCCCCACAGACTGACCTCCACAGTGAGGCCAGGAGGGAGGTCTGTCCTCACCCCCAGTACAGACATATCCAGATTCTGGGTAGTTGGGTGGCGGTGCGAGCCAGAAGGGAGTGGACATGGCTTCATGAAACCTGCCCCAGCCCCTTTTCCATTTTCTGTTCTCTCCTTTGTAGATGGGGTGCACACGTTGGCATGTGCATGTGGAGGTATGAACATATCATAGATGTCCCACAGATCCCTCTCTATTACACTACTCCTGTCCTATCTTACCACCAGACCTCCACCTGGTGGTAGCCCTGTGATGGAGCCCATAACCCTCCTTCCCAGAGAGCACTCCAAGGATGATCAATCCTCTCCCATGTGGCCAGTCCCCAGCAATGTGAGATTGCTCCCTGATCCCAGGTTGGCGGCATGGTGGGTGGTAGCACTCACTGCACCGTTCAGAGCACTGGCGTTTCTGTACCCGTCATTAGGGTGCCAAATACTGAAATTTGCCACCCCTTCCCGAAGATCCACCCCACCCCTGTAGTTGGTATATTTATAAGGGAGGAGTGGGCGGCAGCAAGAGGGCACAGCCTCCCCATAAAGAGAGGGATGGCAACTTTGCAACTTGGCATCCTAACGACTGGGTGTACCTGACACCGCACTCAGAACAGGTGGAGCCAGTAGCACTACTGCCTCACCACATGGGCCGCTGTACAAAGTTTTTTTTTAACTGTTTTGGGAACTAAGATTTTTTCACTTCAGCTCTTCAGTGTTTGGCATGACTGATAGACCTAAGAAAAGAAAACAGAACCAACAGGCTTTAAAAGTTGTACTAATTCCTTTCAGCTCCTGGTGAGGGCAGACTGCCACGACTCAGTATCAGATGCCTGGGTCCAGATCATGATTTTACCAACTGTAGCGCTGTAAAATGTTTTGCCCTAAAACACGAAGAAAAGGGCTAAAAAGAGAAGAATTTATGGCTTCTCAGTCTGCCTCTATTGTGTCACCAAAACACAATAAAGGCTCTGAGGGAGTTCTAATGATGGTGGAAAGCACACATCTGAGGATCTGTCTCCTCATGAACAACAGCAGTGGCCAGAGGGACAGAAAAAAGATAAAAGCTGCTTAGCCATCAGATGAGCATAGTGAAGATAGTAAAGATACCAGGGTGTCTGAAAGGGGAATCCTGAGTTCAGCGACTGTAAAAATACAAATAAAGCCTCACAGCAGGCACTGTTTTGGGAAAAAAGAAAAGAATGCCCTGCCATTCCTCTTGAAACAAATTGTGGTCAGATCCACCACGGCTGCACAATGAAGTTAGTGACGTTGTGTGGAATTGTTAAGGTGGTATGGAGAAACAACACAATGATTTGTAAGTAGTAAGATTTGTTTTAGTTTCTGTTCTAAGGAAGGCATACACATTATTAGGAAAATATATGGAGGTGTACATTTTAATGGAAGGAATAGGAAGCAATATAGGTTTACAAAAGAACCGAGAGCAAATGCCACTGATGTATGTGTTATCTCCGGATGATATTGGCTGGACAGCCAAATTTTAAAGAAAACACAATTGCACATACCCAATAATGCAAAGCATCATAGGAAACATATGCAAAGCCCATGATGGTACAGAAGGTGGCAGTACATGAAAAAGTAATGGCTGGCATATGTTCAGCCTTGGGATTATTACACAGTTTTTTTTTTTTTTTTAGAGAAACAGGGTTTTCGTCCATGAGTGATGTAAGTTATATTTATGCAATGTGTTGATGTCAGGAAGTCGTGTGTAATGATGTACTGTTAGCAGAGAAAATGAGATAGTAACTTTCTGAGGGGGTCGCTGATAGATAGATAGATATTTTATTTATCAAGCGCCCAGTTCCAGGGACTCTGGTGCCGTACATAATACAATTCACATAACAGAAGACACATAGCAGCAATTCAACATAGACATTAAGATTCTATCCATCCCATTTAAAATTAATTAATCAAGGGCAAGGTAGTTATGCTTGTGATAATGGGAATATTAGGAAAGTATGAGGTCTACGTAGAAGTGGAGTACAAATATGCACAGTTTCATAAGTATGTGCTCATAGTGCAGGCAAATGTGATATGCAGGTTTGTTTTAGAAATAGGTAAAAATAGTGATACATGTAATTGATAGCAAGATAGATAATTACATAGACATATAGATAGATAGAGAGACAGACAGACAGACAGACAGGCAGAATAGGAATGGCAGTGAAGTACTGAAGTGACACTCAATCCACCCCACCCGCAAGAACACAGACAAGTGTTGAGGTGTGCCTTGGGGTATTCAAATTTTAAACTCACCCCATTCCATAAGGAAATACGCTGAAATGGGTACAGTATAAGAGAATGGAGTGAAATTTGGGGCTGAAGAGTCAAAGGCACACCTCGTACCTGTCACTGGCTGCAGGGTGAGATAGTGAAATGGCATGAGTATTACTGTTGACAATCCCAAGTCACACCCCTGATACCTGTCAGTCCCTACAGAGGCAGGGTGTTATGGTCAGAAATCCTAATACCCTCGGCATTTCTTGGTATTTTCCTCCCAAGTTTTCAGTATGGGCTTTTGGCGGCCCCACTGCATGAACAGTGACACTACTAGTTCATTAACAGAAAGGTGATTTGCTGGCGACTGTGCCATCTGGCACCACAGGTGCAAAACACATTTTGAACAGGACGTAAAAATGACAGCTGTATTGTTAATGAGGAGGTGTAAAAATGGTAATGTTGAAAATCTAGAGTGAAACAATAAAAAATTGGTGAAATCATGCACACTGCTCCTGCTAATGTCCAACTCTCACTGCGACTGCAGATAAACTCCGCTAATAATGATAAAAATATTGGTTCTGCAGTTATGTTTGTGTCTCCAATATAGGCCTCTACTATACACACCTTGGTGTTCCCTTACGTATGTTTTATCCTTCTTTGCCTCCTACCTAGTGCTGTATTTCAGTATTATTGCTGTATTTCTGTATTAGAGCAATATTCTGTATTCTGTAATACTCTGTACCTGTCCTCATATATGACGTGGAACCTTTGCAAATGAGTCTCTGACTCAAAGGGTTGTAATTCCTAGACCTTCAATAAATAAATAAATAAATAAATAATGTATACTTTTTCAAATTCCTATGCATCCCTTTGTTTTCATCTCTATTACTGTTATGTGACTTCTTAACCTAGCAACAGCATTTAATGCATTAACATTATGACAAGTAAATGTTTTAATACATTTACAAGACAGTTACATAAACTTAATTTCCTTCATATAATAATCTAAATTTAGTAACAGTGGTAGTACAAAGCAATTACTTAGACAACTTGAAACTATAACTACTTTATATTGTACATTGACACCCCATAAGGACCTCCTTGAAACTGAGATGCAACTGTCACACATTTATCAGAAATATTTTACTATCTTAAATGCATTTCTTGCTTCAGTAACTGCTCAGCACATTTGCTCGTGATCTACTGATTGACATTTTACACCTGCTATGCAATGTATTGCTGCTTATTATACCAACATCATGAACCATGAAACAGATGACTGCCATAACATGGGAGGCAGTATAGCACAATGGTTTAAGGTTCTGAGCTGCAAATCTGGAGATCTGGGTTTGAATCCCACAACCCCACTTGCATACTGTGTGACCCTGAGCAAGTCATTTCAACTCTATGTGCTCCCGGGTTGCCTTTGTAAACAAGCTTTCAGCTTAGTGTGCCACTTCTGGTTAAACAATTGAAGAAAAAAAACACAATATATTATTTTAATTGCTTTATTTTGCTACTACAAGCTTTGACTAATACATCCATCCTTAAATGTACTTTTTATAGCTTATGTGTCTGTGACCTAGGCAGAACTACACTTAAAATCTCCACATAAATAAATCATCAGAATAACATTTATTTCAGTAGTATCTACTTCCTTTTCAGGTGCCCATGACACTATGTATATATATTTATATATTTTAACTTCAAAGCACTACACCTATTCAAATACAAAACACAAGACTTTATTCTCTTCACACATTACTGTTAAACTTCAGATCCCAGAATGGCCAAGAAACAATACAGACTTCACTCTTGCATGCCACTGTCACGTCCCTTCTCATGAAACAACAATCAATTACATAAACCCTTTCCTTTCTGTGCTATGCACTCTTATATCAGAGAGACATAAATCATACAGAACTGCTAAAAAACTAATTTATCAAGACTGGATTTCTGAATTAAACCTGTCATTTACAGTACCGATGTAAATAATAGTTTAGTGGCTACAAATGATGCTGCAGACATGACAATAACAACATTTCTGTTTTACGTGGAAAACATCCATATAATGAACTTGTCATACAGGATTTATGACCTTCTGTCTGCATGTATCTGACAAAGGAAAAGGCACCTGTTTGATCCTTTTTTTCTATTTTATTTGTATGTCCAATTTGCTCATACTGTTAGAGCAAAATATTGACATGCTTAGAGTCAAAAAAAAATCATGATGCCTATGTGTGTGTGTGGGGGTATGCCTAGATGCAGTTTCAGGCACTCCTTAATTACTTCCCAGGTAGCTCTGATAGTCAGTTGTTCCTCATGCCCCTCCCACATGAACCAAAAAAGGTGGGGGTGGATCTTTGGAGCTTCTTGGGTGGAGGTGGGGTGGATCTTACTCCCTCCTAAAAACGAATGCTGCCTCCCACTACTCAGATTCCAGTTCTTGTACCTCTCATTTAAGAAAGAAAATAGTCCCCACAACCATTGACTAACATGAAAGCATATTTATTTGAGTCGGAAAACATTTCTTGGAGGAGGGTGAAGAGGAGGAGACTATTTACACCTTCAGTCAATTCCACAGACAGAAAACATGACATCATTCCTTTTGTACATGCAAAATGTCTGCAGGCTTCACCCACTGCAGCCGTAAAAAGGAAAGAAACAGGCACTGGGCCCAAGACAAATGCCTCAAGCAGAGGACATGGCAAAGTGTAGCAATTTTTCCAGGCCATGGGAAATGTCATGAATACAGTATGTCTGCCCTCCTCCTCAGGCTCAGGCCCCAGTCCACCTGCCTGTGGAGGAGGAGGATATGTACAATGAAGAGGGAGGATGGTGAACCTGTAGAATTTGGCTCCCCTCCACAGCCTAGGGAGGATTACTCAGCATATTCCTCTTTTATTAGGCAAATAGTGAGCACCCTCAGCATTGCCCTCAGGAAACAGAGGAGGAGAAGGATGAGGAGGAGGAAGCAGAATGTATTGACATGATGGGCCAACTTCTACAAGAAGGCTTCTGGTCCCCATAAACAAATCACTACAACATGCCACTTCAAAATCATATCTGCACCTACTTTAGTTGCAGGCAGAGATAAAAGATTGAGAAACAGTATCAGGTAGACAGACAGGGAGTGGAATACCTGTGTGTGCCCACCCTAATCATCAAGGTGTAGTGCAGCGGCTGCTTGTGAGAGGGCTAAAGTTACTTTCTCTGTGCAGCCCCTGTAAAGGACTACATAAAACTGGATATTACAGCCAAAGGTATACAACAGCTTCCCTGCTCATTAGGCAGGCAGCTTACTTGGCATATACAGCCCAGTACCAGAAAGGTAGGTAGGTAGGTAAGTAAAATTTTATTTTTATACAGGAAATACATGTCATTTGGACTTTGCAGTCCTGTTTACAAGACAGTCCTGTATTTACAAACACAGTGCTCACAATAACTGATAAGATGGAAGGTGAGGTGGCACAGGATCTGGCTTCTACAGCAAAGTCAGCCCCAGATGCCACTTAACACCAGTTCCACATGGCTGTAAACACTGATGACTCTGCTTCAAGGGTCTTAGCCCGTGCAGTGTCATTGAGGAGACTTTCTGGCTAAGGGCAACCATCCCTTCCCAGGACACTCAAACCAAGGCCTTGGGTTTCCAATTCAAGAAATGTATTTTGGTGACAAAACAGAGCCATATGTGAAGAAAGTAGGTGAGTACAAAAACACTTACAAAATATTACTGATAAAGAAAAGGCCACTTCCCACATGCCTTATAGTAGAGGAGGCAGGAGGAGGTGCTACTACCATAGACCCTACACTCCTATGAGTACCAACCCCAAGAGGTTACTGCAGGGCAGAAGCAAGAGGGGCTCCAGGCATGCTGTAGCACCACCAACCCCAAGTCACAGCCAAAACAAAACTGAGACAGTTCTGTACAGGTCACCCAACTATTGCCAGTGGGGAAGGCTGGCCTACTACTTCCAGGAATGGGTAAACATTACTACTGACAAGTGGGTCCTGGAGGTATGGGTCAGGGTTGTCCTACAGTTCAAAAAGTTCCCAAAACTGCAGAAATGCAAACATTTTCCAGTCCATTCACCCAGAAAAGAATTCTGCTGGAACTGGAAGTAAACAAGTTGCTACATGGAAAAACAGAGGAAAAGGTTCCTGCCTCACAGTGGGGCAAGGGCCTGTTTTCAAGATACTTCCTGACCGCAAAAGAAAATGGGGATGACAACCCATTTTAGACCTTAGATATCTGAACAAGCATATCAAAGGAAAGATTCAAGAGGGTCACATTGAGCACGGTAACACCATCCTTACAAATAGGGGACTGACTAGGGTTACAGGATCTGAAAGATGCATATTTTCACACTCCAGTCAGACCTATCCACAGAAAATATCTCAGGTTCAGACTAGGAAACTGCCAGTACCAGTTGTAGTCCTCCTTTTGACCTCACCTCAGCACCAAGGGTCTTCACAAAGTGCTTGGTCGTGGTGGTAGCACACCTGAGGAGGAAAGGTGTGGTTGTTTTCCCTACCTGGACAACTGGCTAGTCTCAGAAACAGAAGAAAGCGTCAAAGTGCTCTTAAAGGTAAAAGCACCTTGGAAAGCCTAAGGTTCCTGATAAATCTTCAGAAGTTCCAAACATAACCTGTTCAGGTAGTGGACTTCATAGATGCAGAACTGGATACCCTGCGGGAAAGCCTTCCTCCCTCAGGGAAGGGTATAAATTGATTGCCACTGCAAAATCCTTTACATTGGCTAGCCAAGGCCTGTATGGGATTTTCTACAGCTACTAGGCCACATGGCTGCATCCATAGCAGTGGTGCCATGGGCAGGTTTCAAATGAGGGACATTCAGTACCACTTAAAGCAGCAGTACTGGATAACCAGGAAGTGGTTATGGAAATTCAACTTTTGGCTGTATTTCTTCTGCTATAATGCCGTTTCATTTTATGGTACTTTCAATGCCCATGATCTATACTTTTTGTAAAATAAATACAATTTTACCACTGTTGTGGTTCCACAAGAAAGATGGCAACTGTTGTATTTGGTTTTGGTTTTCTCCTGTGTGTCAGCGTGTACGTGCTATGTTTACTCCCTTTTCCCCATGGTCACATGTTTCTGCTAATTGTACTTCATGCTGCCAAATATCTAGTGCTGTTGCCACAGTATAGGATATTTTCTTCAGAGCTAGTATGCTCTCATGTTTTGTCTCACTCCTTATGGGTGTTTCATGCTGTTATAATTTTGTTTTATTCTGCCAATTGCTGCTCTTTAGTGATGCCACAATGTTATCTCAGCAAGCATTTCTCTTGATACTTGTCACTGTGCTGTGCTTGGTGGTATCAGTCTCACGGTACCTCTATTCAGTTAACACGGTGTCAAGGACTTGATCTAAGGCTGCTGATTGTACTGGTGATATCCTGAGTCGTACTAGGCATCTACCTCCCCATCACCACCACATGCTGTCTTTCATATGGTCCCAATCAGTGTTTATTTGAGGTGATTTTGTTCACTGATTTTCTGAATGGTGCCATGCCTTTTTCTGAATGGTGCCATGTGTGTGAATCCCTCCTGTTATCACAGACACCACTGGTCATTTCATTGTTACTATCGTGCTGTGGCTGCTAATGAGATCACAGTTTCACTAAGCTGACATACTGTCTTGCAGTTGAAGTCTACCTGCCTACTGTTCCCATAAAGTACTCCCAATAAGTACACATTGCCCCCCAAACACACACACATACATATTCTCCTTGTTCTGGCTGTGCTGGGGTATGCACTCTTTCAGTGTCCCCAAACAGTGTTTGTGTGGTCGGTATTCTCTACTCCCACCCCCATTTGTTTAGATGAATTATGCAGTTTGGTGAATCTGCCCAGTTACAACAGATCCAGTGGTCACGAGAACTTGGTACAGCGGTGTGTCTGTGACTGGGGTCACAGTACCTCAACCGGGTTACACACTGTATGGGACTTGTAATGAAGCTGGCTATGTCCCTGTTCATATACCAGACTCCCACTAAGAAGATAATTAGCCTCAACTCCCCCAAACCCAACATGTCAAGGGCTGTCACCATATATGAGCAAGCATAGAAGACCGGCACTAGGTTCCAGTGATGTCAAAAGCAACAATTTAATAATTAGATTAAGATGCATTCACAGACCAAAGTGACAAGCATACAGAAAATCCAGACCAGGCGCCACCTAAATGCCATTATCAGGGATGTTCTGCACATTTTGGAATTAATTCCTGCTTTCTGGAACCATGTTCGGTCTTCTCTACTTGCAGATTGAAGTTTGACTGAGCAGAGGGATAAGGAAGCGGAGCAGTAGTGAGTCGACAATGGAAACTGTCAATAAACATAGATGGATTGAGCATGAAAAAGCTTCATTTCTTGAAGCCTGCAACAGGACCCAACACAACATTTACATCAGCTACCTCCATCAGTGACAGTCTTTCCTTCTACATACCTCGGACACAAATGGAATCTTAAACAGACCGTCGAGCTCCAGCTAACCTTAATAGGTATCCATTCAAAGTAGAAGTAGAGGATATCATACTGACTTATGCCAGAGAGCTCTGCACGCTAGTGCAGCTTCTCGGGACCGCACAGTGAAAAATGGAAGAGGAGGGATGTGGGATCACTGAGCGGTACCCAGCATGCTGCTTGATGTGGTTTGCGACACAGCAATGGTTGATGATTGCGACAACAATACAAACAAAGTGCAGATAAAAATGAATAATTTTAAAAATGAAAATGGGCATTCCTGAACAAAACAGATACAGAGCAGTGCTTCAGGGATCAAGACAGACAACATGGGTCAAAAAATGGAGGTACTTTTTAGCTTGCACTGCTGCTTTAAGAGACCACTGGTCTCAAATATGGAACTTTCTCTCTTCAAGCTAGTACCAGTCATAAAGACATTGGTACAGGCACTAGAGTGGTGGAAGGATGAAAGCAACCTCAGAGAGGACATTCCTTTCCTGCAGTAATCCCCAGCAAGTATCTTCACAACAGATGCTTTACTCACATGATGGCGTGCCCACCTGAGGACCTCACAGTAAGTGGCATCTGGGGCCCACAGGAGACTTAGAAGCAAATCAGTCTCCTGGAACTCAGGACAGTATAGCTGTCAATGCAGTCCTTCTTTTCCCAGTTACAAGGTCAGTCTGTTCAAATCTGAACAGACAACACCTAACAATGTATTACATAAAAAGCAAGGAGGAACAAGATCAAGACTGTGGACTTCGGTGATGTCACAGCGGATGGCCACCTGAAGAAATGACTCCGTGCCTGCAGTGTCTGAAATCCTTGCAATTTAATTCTTTTAGCCTTTTAATCAAAGTTTTTTTTTTAACAATAGGCGAGGCATGACAGAAAACCTACACACTGGCGGTTCTAACAAATTAAGCGGTTTTGCAGCAAGGAGAAACACATTCAAACCACGACATGTCTGATTTGGAGGCCTTGGAAATCTGTCTCAATCCACATGTTCCACGTCTGCCAAAATGAAGAAAACCAAAATAAACAAAATCCTCTCGAACTAACTGACTTTAAAAGCGGAGATTTGTACCTTTCAAGATTCTGTGGCAAATTTTTAATTTGACCTGAAAACGATGGAAAATCAGATGACCACCCTGGAGTAAACAACTAACAAACATACTACACAGATCTCAAACCTCCATTCAACTTTAGAACAAGCTATACAAATATGCCAAGGCACATAGAAGGAATATCGCATTTATTTGTACGTGAAAACAGTGAGGGAACTGATATTATGGACTTTGTAGAAACTATATTTGTACTTCCTTAACCTTGGACACAGACTTTCAACTGGAGATTGAGCAGGCACGTTGGGCCGTGGGCCTCGGGCCCTAAGTCAGCAGACCATGTCTCAATAATCTGATCTGGATTGCCTGAGGAAGATCCTGCAGTGAACCAACCCAGGGGATACCTGATCACCCGATCGCAAGGCTGACACTACTAGGTCACAGTGGGTAGCCCATCGGGGTGGGGATGTGAGCTGGGGTCTGGGTCTTTTTGCCTCCAGCGGCATGGGGGGTGGGTGGGGATGGTTGGGCTCTGCCTTGGGCCCTTCGTGCTGGGGTGCTCCTTGGGCTTGGATGGGGAGTCCCTCCTGGGACTGGGTGGCTGATATAACTCTGCTGCACCTGGCTAGGCCCGTAAGCTATACAGTTATTAGTATGTACATATGGTTGGTGCAGGAGATGTTGGGTCTCCAAACTGCTCTGGGATTTGGCTGATGGAGTTGCCGAGGGAGTGACTTATTGAGGCTCTAGATGGAACTTTAACCTGCTGGCACCCTGATTTCCCATTAAATAGGAATGGAGAGAAGTTCTGACTTGTGCAGGTTGAGTTCTTTCTTTCCATCTTATGCACTCCACTTTGGCTCAGTTGTGCAGAATTTGGGCAGAATCCAGAGCTTGAATATACTATATTTACTACATTATAGCAAGGTAGAAGGGCAGTGGTGGCCTGGGCCCTGCGAGACTGAGACTGCTGCCATAAGCCCAGTTAAATAACTGCCCATTAAATAGAGCTAAGATATTCGGACACTGTCTCCCCTCTTATTCATCAGTTTAGTCTTCTACATCAGATGATGGGGCAGTGGTGCATCAGGTGAGCCCAACAGCCCACCCAGCTCACGGTCCCTATCAGGCTTGGATCCTGTTAGATAGGGCTCTCCAGTTGCCAGCCAGGATAATATGAACATGTCTATATTTTGCCTCCCGTCATCAGGGCGATGCTGAGACCCTGGACTCCCGATGCCACTGAATCATAATGAGGGGCTGGGCTAGAGGGACAGAGGTGAGAACACAGCATAACAATAATATTCTGGAGTGTTGGCTGCGCTGGTTCTTGGGTGGGGGTCTCCTCTCCTGTTGTCTTGGCCCATGGGTGGGTTCCAGCACTGAGAGCTGGGGAGTGGACACCTTTCAGCCTGCTTCTATCAGTTCTGCATCTCTTTGGGGGTCCTTGATCACTCCCCTCCCATGGATACTCCGGGAGGTGAATCGGACTACTCACCTTCTAAATCTATATTTTCAGATAGACTTTCATCCTCAGACTCTACATTACAATAATGTACATCTACTGCCATGGAATATCTAGGGATGATTTATGGTGGACTGCAACATTTACCTATCATTTTGGGTTCCCTATTTCTATTATTCTAACACCACGCACTTTGATAGCCACAATTGCAGAATGTGTGCTGTAGTTCAATAGGTGCATTCACTGTAGTCTGGCAGTCTCATGTTGTAGTCACCCAAATGAGTAGCCCAAATTGATTAGTCCAAATTAAGTGATACTATCGTTTTGAGAGTTGCAATTTGTTAACTGGACTTTTATATTGTTCTGGCCCGCCATATTGGGTCCTGAGACATCACTTTGCTTTTACTTTTGGACACTACAGGGGCCAGGTCACGAGCACCAATGGTCACTTTCTTGGTCTTGAAGAAACATTTTATATTTGCTTCTAAATGATAATACATACCGCCATGGACTGAACTTAGTTTTGACACGAATGGCAGGGAGAGATGAGATCTTTGGCGGCCTAGCAGAGATAACACACTTTTTCCTGCTATTCCTTTATATATCCATTATCACTTGTTTTCTCCCTGTCCCTTTATTACTTCCATTATGCCACCCCTTCCTTCTTTGGGGTCAGTGGCACCTCAAAGCTATTCCCATTGTGGATTAAACTTCTCCCTGAGATGCTACTTCAGCCTCCACAAATAGGGATGATACTGGCACCATCCTTATGCTGGAAGACACATTTTCTTTTTATGTTAATGCAATGTGTAATGGGTTGTAGCTGCAACTCCGTTACATTATGCAGTACTGCTGTTGGCTCAGTTGACCCATTTGTTCCTATTTGTCATTATGTAGTTTACACCTTCTACTATTCCAGATTTGGAAAGTTACTAGTTGTGAATTTAACCAACGTTTCCTTTTATGCCCCAATGGTACATGGCATTAGCTAACTCAGACCTTTCATTATGATGTTATAATATGTATGGGACAGGTACAGAATTTTTCTTTCTTATGACAGCTCAGAGAAAACAGTTGTTTAGGAAACAGATATTAGTTTTCTGTAATTTTACATGTAGTGTCACATGGGGAATGGTTGTAGAATTAATGCTCCTGAACACAATTAATAAGTATCCTTTTAGAATAGTTGCTCATAATGAGCCCTATGCACTATGCCAACACGCCTTGTAACCCGAGCACGTTGGCATAGATACCACTGAATGCTGCTGAGGCGGGGTCGTGGAACCCAGCGGCATGCACTATGGTGACACAGGACACTTACTGCGCCCCAACCTCCAGCCATGTGGACAGCTGCGCGGGGCCAGCAGGAGGTGTGTTGGGGGTGTGCTTACACTCTGTGCCATTCATAAAGGTGTGGAGTGCTGGGCACGGGGCACACCATGCCCGCTATCCCCAGCCGTAAGGGTTACGCACCCTCAGGATGCCTCCACAGGCAGCGGCCAAGATGTCAGGGTGCTGCAGACCCCTGTGACATGCCACCTCCACCCATGGGGGCTACGAGGAGGGCCAGGGGCAGCTGATTGGGCATCCTGATCAAAGTGTGGCTGGCGCACTGCATGCTGGCTGCTGGCATTCACACCCTGTGGGTGCAGAGGATCCACTGGAGGACCGGGCCGGGCATCCCATTGGGTGCATGCTTGGTCTGCGTAACACCCCTCCATGCACTTGCACACGGGGGTGACCCGCAGACAGGTAGCCAACATTAGTAAATGCCAGTACTGGCACACCTGTCCATAGTGTGCTGTCGGCGGGTAGAATGCGCACATGTGCGCGATGCCTATGCCCCATTGGTGCACAGCACTCAATGTGAATGGGCTGACTGGTCCCATCAAATGGTATAGGGCAATCATGGGTTTGAAAAAGCTTAGACCTGACCTTCTGCTGCTGCAGGAAACCCACCTCTCCTCAGTGAACATCAGAAACTGTTAAAATTTGTTTTCACAAATAGTAGAATCCTCCTATCGACATGGTAGGCGTAGGGAGGTGGTGGTCCTCTTACCTAAAAATTCTCCTTTTGAAATCACAATTCAATTCAATTTACAGATAAAGAGGGCCGTTTGGCCATGGTATTGGGCACTGTCCAAGGCCAACAGTTAACAGTATGCAGTCTGTATATTCCACCAGGTAGCGATGCATCCTCCATTCAACATCTCATTGCTCTTATCCTTACACATAAGCAAGGCACATTGTTTCTAGGAGGAGATTTAAATTGCCTGCTTAATCCATCATTAGATACTGTACTTGCTTTGAGACCCCTTCCCTTACCTCTGGGCAGAAACGTCTCAGAAGACTGCTCAAAAAATAGGCTTGATAAATGTGTGGTGCCATCTACATCCCTCATTGAGAACATTTTCTTTTACTCTCACGTGCATAAACACTACTCTAGGTTAGACTATTTCTGCATTAGCAATGAACTCTTGGAAACAGTACAAGATACTAATATAAAAAGTATCTCTCTCTCAGACCATGCACCTATTACTTTAAATTTAGCCATATCACTGGAGAGAAAACACCACCTGGCATTTTAATAACTCTTCATTATTAAAAGACCCACTTTTCAAGAATTGATGAAAGAAAATTCCAGAAATATTATGGGATAGTACTTCTCCCAGATATCTCCTAAGCTACTCTGGGACACTCTGAAAATGGTATTATAGGGTTACATTATTGAGTTTTTGTCTAAAGAAAATGCCAGAATGAGGCTAAACTTGGAGTTGCAGGATAAATTGAAGTTCCTACAGAATGCCCATATGCGAGGCCACGATGCAGGTTAATGGCTCCCACTCCACCGCTTTTCATTATCACGGCGCACTACAGGGATGCCCCTATCACCATATCTTTTGCCCTTTATGCAGAACAAATAGCACAATACATCAGGCAAATGCAGCAGATTCAGGGATACTTTATAGATGGACGGAACATAAGTTAGCATATTACACAGACAAGCTTTTACTTTACATCACTAATCCCGACACATCCTTAGGAGCTCTGGGGACAATCTCCTCTAATTGAATGGGTTTCTGGCTACAAAATAAATTCAAGCAAATCTGAAGTCCTATTGGCTTATGGCACCCCTTCTATATCCTTAATGTGGAAATATTAGTATAGATGGAACCAGACCTATATCAAATATTTGGGCATCTACCTTATCCAGACCCACAACATGTATTTAATTATAATTATAATTGCCTACAGTATATACTCAGGTTAAGGCAGACTTTCAGGCTTGGTTACATCTCCCGATATCACTTCTAAACAGAGTCCAATCTATTCAAATGAATACATTGCCCAAACTCTTATATTTAATGCAGAATATCCAACTTCCTCCCTCGGGGTAGAAATCTCAAAATGGAACAGACTGATTTTCACATATTTGTGGCAAGGTAAACGACCAAGGATAGCACTGAAGAAATTACAACTGCTCAAGGAAAAGCAACTTAGCCCTACCAAACTTTCAAAATTATGCATTGGCAGCATTACTGAGTCATATGACTTCACTGGCTTGCCCCCCAGACCAAGATTTGGGTGCGGGTTGAGCGTTCACTCTCTTCTCTAATGCTAGATTACACTTCAGACTTCCAGCCCAGAGTAGCTGATCATTCTCAGAGAAATCTCCATACACTGAAGCCACAATAAACCATTGGATATCCTTTTGAAGAAGCCAGACAATCTTAATGGGGCTAGATGGGTGGCCTTCCAGCAATGGACCGCACATTCATCCCAGCTACCCTGGACCATGAGTTTTGGAGTTGGATTAGGAAGGGTCTCATTCACACTTTTAATTTCTATGACACGGGACTTTCAAGATGTTTCAACAATTAAAATCAGAGTTTTCACTCCCACAGAGTGATTTTATTGGCATTTCAAGATGTGCCACTTTCTGAATTCCACTTTGGGTCTAGATGGTTCCATGTCATAACAGCGATAGCAAAATAGCACATCACCGAAAAACAAATCAGTGATATACACCGCCAGCGAAAAGACATCCGACAAGTAAACTGAGTGTTTATACAAGGAGGGCTGTGTCCCCATGATCCCTCGTGGAGGCTTTGCCCCTGCACCCCTAATTAAGGATTACCAACTCCAGGAGGGGCAACACTCCAAAATAAGTAACAAAAACATACCAGCAGCAAATTTTTCTCCCCGGTCCCCAGCCCTGAACCCAGTACCTGCTGCACCGCAGCTAGCCACCCTCACCACCACACAGCATGGCTAGCTTGGCTGCAGCAGGAACACTACCCCAGACAAACCCTCTTCCCTGTCCCTCCCTTCCCTCCCTATTCCTCCCCTTCGGTCACCCTCCCTACAGTGCAGTCGCTGTAAATGAGTTGCTGCTTGACAGGCACTCATTTACAGTCGCTATCATCACTGGATACCAGTCTAGATACTACTTCATTAGTGATTCCACCCATATTTCATTTATTGCTACAAATTCAGAGGGCCCTTCCCAAGCCACACTGTATCCGCTTCTATAAGGGATTAGCAAACTCCCTACATCCTTTTGGAAAATGTTCACGTTACATGGGAGGCAGAGTTGGTGCTGGACCTGTCTCTAGGGACTGGACCCAGATTTGACTTAGGCAACACCAGATCTCAGGTTCCTATGGTTTGAGGAATTTGGCTGGAAAACAGTGATAAGGTTCTTCTGGACCCCACAAATCACAGCCAAATATTCATTTTCAGAGAATCTTCTTGCTGGAGGAAGTGTGGCTGTGAAGTTTCCACTCATGCTCATGTATTTGGCTATGTCCTTCTTTAACAAGTTTTGGAGAGGGTGGAAATAGTGCTACTTGAACTTTTCCTGTCTCTGAGCCATCTGACACCCAAATTGGCTATCTTACTCTACTTCCCAAAGCACTTGAAACAAAGACATCAAGCCTGTTTGGTCAGCATATTCCTTGCAGCAGCAAAGAAGGTCATAACCCGATGATAGCGTCAGCCTATTGCACCTACTGTTAGGGAATGAGAAGCTATTATCTACGACATGTATAAGATGGAAAGTCTGACAGCTAAAATACAAGATAAAACACCAATTTTCATGAATAGATAGACCATATGGTTTCAATACATCTCTCTGTATACCCGATTACGTGCCATGAGAGTCTATACTCTCTGGGACTTTGGATGGACTGGTCAGCCTTTAATATTAAATTATGATATTAGGAAACTAACTCTTATTCTCAAACACTCCTTGCTCCTCTGAAACAACCTTTATTGTATTAACAGTATAAACATACCAACATTTGAACTGCCTTATTTCAAATACCGTATTAAATATTAATTCTCTGTACTGTACTGGAAAAATTAGAAATTCAAACATTGTAAATATTTTAATATGTTATACCTAGATGCATTGATGTCTGTACCATTTTAAGGTAAAACTAATAAAAACTAAAGTTTAAAAACATCCATGGGGCAGCTCTCCTTTTATTATATTTTATCTTGGTACTTGTATATTTACCTGTTGCCACCCCCTATTTTCTGTACCTCCAGGTCACACCTTCACACAAGTCTAGCTTCACTGTGATTTTCCTTGTTACCAATTCCTACTATAAAATGAAAAGAAAAAAACATCAATTTTTGAAACATTTCACTACTTCATACTTATGGAATTTTGAGGACTTGTGGAGTTTTTCACCTCTACTTCAGTTGCAGCTAATGGCATGTCTCTATATTGGGGAGGGAGTTGTTTAACTAGGATAGGCACAGTAAGCCAAAGCATGTTCCCAGGTGTGACCTGGGAGCACAAGGAAGTTAAGTGATTTGCTAAGGGTGGGTCACACAATATGCAAGTGAGGGCTGAATCTGAGGCCTATCCACACTATACAAAAACACCCTCTGTAACATTACAGGTGCCTATAACGATTACCGTAAAGGATAAGCGTTTACACTGGTAACATTACAGAAGGCGTACCATAACCATTGTTGAAACCTGTTAGCAGGTGGTTTCAACAATGGTTACTATAATATTTGCAGGTCTGTAAAGTTACAGAGCACCATGTAAACACACAACTGTGTCACTGGCCCCATCACCCAGCTTACCGTCATGCTGTGCAGCGGCTCCATGATGCCAGCACCCAGCTCCCAGTATAGGAGGCAAATATAAAACTGGCATGGCACTCCGCACCTGACAATGCACTCCACTTCGGTACACCACTCAGACAACCCACTCCCCAACAACCCACCTCTGTGAACATGTCCCTGGTGCAATACCGTGACACAGCTAGCGAAATCACGGGTGACCGGTCCCACAGGGATATGTCAGGGACTGTGGCAAATGAGCTACACACCATATTCCCACCCTGTGGTGCAGCCCTTGCCTCTGGTGAGGCAACTGTACTCAGTTGCACACTAAAACCATCAGAACATACATGCCCATGTCCAGCAACCACGGCCTGGGAAGAATGCCACAATTGGAGGGATGATGGCAGGCAGAGTATGCAGCAGCTGTGACTATGGACAGGGTGGGTCGGGGGCTGGGTAAGGGTAGGCAGGGGCCAGCAGGGAGGGAATGGGAACTGGACATATGGCCCACACTGTGTACGTGGATGCCCAGCATATGACATTCTGTGTCTCCCTGCTCCATGGCTGCTGCAGGAGCATAGTGACCGGCATGTACAGTACTGGTATGAGCTGGCACCAGAGCAAGATGTAGGGTGTGGGTTGTTGGGGAGCACACAGATGTGGCCAATGTGTCATGGACCCAATGCTGCCATGGGACATCTTGCAGATATGTCTGCACTTGTGCGTGCAGGCACTACACAGTCTGGTGCCCTTCTGTGGTGTGGGAGCAATTCTGCCTGCGTCTTTGCGCTCCTCTGCCACATGCTCAAAGAGGTGTGGAGCAGTGTGGACTATTACTGTATCTTGGGCTTGTGGCAGAGGAACCCAGCACAAACATGCGGATTTGCCCCACACCGCATATGGGCTCTAGACTGCTCATTGCCTGCACCTACAGACACTACCTTATCTGCAGAACATCCCATGGCAACATTTAGTGGTGCCAGGTGCAGGGGGCAGTGACCATGGCAACCCACTGACCTGCCATGCTGGATGTTTGCTGCCACGGCGTTTAACTATAGCAGCTGCATCAATATCTCAGCATGGCACTGTGGCATGCACTTGCTGGGGCTCGGTAGTGCCATTGTGCTGGAGTAGATATACGGGGCTGGGACTGGTGCTCTGCACATGGCTGCATCATGGGATGTGCCCAGCTCTGCATAGGTTGGAAGCCGTTTTCATTCCATTAACAGTGTGGGACGAGCTATAACAGTTTGCCACTGTTTTCACATATAGTGTGGACACATTGTACTGTTTTCAGTCTGTAACGGTTCTGAACCATTACAGCATTTTCCAGTGTAGTGTGGACAGGGCCTGATAGATTCAAACCCAGGTCTCACATTTGCAGCTCAGTACCCTTAATCACTACTGTACTGCCTAGCCCAAATGTAATATATTTCAATGAGCTGTAAAAAAAAAATTTGAGTCTGCAACTGCAAAAGTAAAGGAACATTGCAGATGTTTTTCCTCACTTTTGTGAAACATGTAGATGTGAACATCTGCAAGTTTATTCAGCCCCAATCATAATCAATCCCTGGCAGAGTTGGATAAGTTATAATAACTGGTCCACACATGCTCTTCATCTTATTTTAATAAGAACATACAAATAAAATAACATGCAACTCATTCAGTGTCTTTAGAATCTTATTTAATTTGTGCTTTATGTTTCTTATAGTTTCTTGAGCACATAAATATGTTTAATGAATGAGCATTGCCAAGTTATCAAAAGTAATGTAATGTAATATGAAAAGTAATATGAGTTACAGCTACTTATTACGTCTTCTATGAAAGTAATAAATAACTGTAACTGATTACATTTCTTTGAGAATAACTAGTAACTGTAACTAATTATTTTTAAAAAAAGTTACCCAAGTTTGGATAATATTATTATACAGAATGGGCGAGTGATTGGCAGGAGCAGGGGGCAGGGATCACAGTGGTGGTTGTGCTCCCCAGCGACCAACCGGCTTGGTAGCTGCATTACCTCTGGCAGCCGCTAGAGCTGCCCAGGAGTTAAGTCAGGGTTTTCTTCAGCAGTATTTGTGCTGCACAAAGAACCATGCTAAACCTTTGCAAAGTTCAAAGCCACTGAACATGGGGTAGCATGCATATTCATGGACATGTCTCTCCTATTGCCTGCAGGCATACATTATATTTGTGTAGGCAATGACTGTCACTGCCCGTGCAACAGCCTCTTCAGGCAAGGACCCATTAGCACCCATGCAAAGTTTTGAATATTGGGCCTCAGGTGTTTGAAAACCACGTGGGTGTTGTTATCTGAGGTCCCCACACTCTGATTGGATAACCACTGTGCACCTTAGACAATACTTATTATATATGATATATTATGATACTGAATTAACTAACAGTTGGGGCATTGGCACTTACCGTACAAGTGTAAGTAGCCAGGAACATAATTATAGTCTATATGTTGCTTTTGCTAAGAAACATATTGCATGTAACTGTACTGAGATACACTTGTGTCTCTGTGTTTCCTTCTGAGAAGTTATTATACAGCCTGCACTGCCACTGTGCGGATTTATGTAATACTGCACTGCATCCTGTACCAAGTATGAGCTGTTTGTTCTGTATTTAGCTGAATTTACAAATAATGTATATTGGTAGATAACACTGTGGAGCCACCTAACTTTTAGCCAATAAGGCCTATTTTATGTATCTAGTCTTTTGGTAACTATAGTAACTACCAGAAATATATACAGTAACCTACTGTATTACATATTCCATTGGAGACCATCTTCACTCCTGAGGTATTTGGGAAACTTTTGGCTCCCAGTGTCTAAGGTAAGATCTGTTTAAGCAACTGCAACCTTTTGTGTAATAAACAAGTTTTATTACCAAATATGCCACTTGTCCATGTCTCTTTGGTTATCCAAGACTGCCAAAAATCTGATCAGGGCTAAGCACCTAACATATTGGCGACTGCATGCAGGTGGTCTGGATTTCCAAAGTTTCTCAACTTGTTGGCATACCCTTCCCTTTGCGGTAGTAAGCAGATGTACACACCCGTATCACCTCGCCTGTACATTTGACTCTGTAGCATCTTTGTAAGTCTGGCTGCTTACTGGCTAGGTCGATGCCACCTCAACTTGCTCAAAGGCAGTTTTAATTGCAGGATTGCAGGAGTATAGTAGCCCGACTGCCTGTTGGTTCAACCACTGTGGACCAATACACAGCAGGGTAACCACTGACGGGTTCATTTTGTGTTTCCAAAACTTTTGCTGGTACCACTATGTCTAATATCTGTGCAAACCTGAGACTCGACCTCTCTAACTTCCTAACCTCCATGGAGGCTGGAACGATTCGCAATGGATGCAAATCGGTCCAAAACCCCATACTGGGATCTCAACCCAGTACTCTGAGGCAAGGCAAACAGCCAAAAGCACAATGCTAAAGGGTTGTTAGTCACAACTCTCTATGCTGCTCTAGAAATCTCGAATCAAAGTTTCATTCCCTTGAACTTCAACTCTCGTCTCTTAAGAAAGAGTGGGATTGCAGGCGTCTGACAGTTTGAGAACCAAGCAGCGGTTTGAAGCAGAACTTCAGTCAATGCATAGTAAGAACAAGACTCTTCTGCACTGTTCTGTACAGGGTAATGATTGAGAGTTATGTATGTTGAGAGATGAATGTGACAGGTTGAGACAGGATAAGAAACAGGAGTTGCAGATGAATGATTTGTTGATTGATATGAATGAGACTCGTGAGAAATTGAGGAGATGAGAAAGACCTGAAATGGGTAAGTGAAGAATTGGATAGGAACTCAGGGACAACTGCAAGTTGAGTGCCATGTATAGAGTGTTACAGAAAGAAGTTGTGAAAGGTGTTGAGCAGGACATTGCAAAGATAGTCACAAAACATGTAAACTCAAGATGGTGAAACTGCGCCATCAGCGAGAGGTGTTGACTGGTCACGCCAAAATGATGGACGGGTTTCACTATACACCCACAACCTTACATCATCCAGCAATGATGATTCTGGTAATGACAACTGCCAAAATGGTGTCCAGCCACTCCTCACTGTGGCCCAGTGTCCCTCCGCCACCCACAAGATGACAGATCTGCAAGCTGTGACAGCGCAACCCTACGTCATCACTATAATGACAATTATCATGTGTGATGCCAAGATGGTGACCCTCATGATAGAGGGAGGCCGAGGCCTAGTACAGCCCCTCTGATTATCATTTTGACCAAAGGCAACAGAATGTAGATCGATCAAATCAATGGGGCTGCCCTCTCTCAGATGGAGATGTCTGAGGAGAACAGGCAGCTCTTCAAACAGCACTTTGGTATGAGATGATAAAGAAAGCCGCAGACCAGTCATCTATTCTCTGCACTGTGGCCAACACCGCAGTGGAGGCCACCCTTTGCAGCACACAAAACCAAACGCCCTATTCCCCGAGCATCCAGCACCTCAAAATAATTCCCTTCAGATGGCTCACTCTGTACAGCAGATCACTGACAGCATAGGCCACATGAACCCCAGCAGTAATCTCAGTTGTCATTTGGAAAAGGTTCACTCCAAATGTGAGATGCTCAGTCTACAATCGGCCTACTAGGTACAGATCCTTCAGTAGACTATAGACCCCAGCCTCTGGTTGAAACTCCCAGAGACAGTTTGCCAATCCACGGATGTGACTTTTGATGATGTTGCAGTGGAACTCATTTCCCCACACTCCCAGGCATGGTTGGCGTTATGTTGGCTTACCCGTAAAACAAACCACCAAGGAAAGCCCAGCGACATACCACCAAAGGCTGTGGATGGCCTACTGCACTGCCAAAGCACTTTTGGAGGACGATGCAGACTTTGACCAAATTTAGTATAAGAATTTGTTTCTCCAGAAGATGATTCCAGCTGTCCGTGAAAAGTCGAGCCGTGATTTTCCCCAGAACAGACAAATCTGCAGATATTCTCCAGAAGACTGAGCGGGTTTACCAGCTCTACCTTCGAGATCTGAATTCTGTCTCAAAAGGGTGGCTGCGGTACAATCTACCATCGAGCCCACAACCCACTACACAGTAGAGGGCAAGGCCCAAGACAAAAGGCCACGTCCTCAGATAACAAACAGTACTACCAGTCTGGGAACTGGAACCAAAATAGGAATAACAGGCAGAATTAGAACAACCTAATTCCAACCAGTGTAACCAGCAGCACGATAACCAGGGCAATTGAAATTATTGATCAGGCCCATCTTATCATGAGATGGTGGAGGAGAACAACAACCTCTGCAACCTCCTCAGGCATGTCCGATCAGTAGTGTATTCAATCCTGATGCATACTGTTGCAGCCTTAGCTCCAGCACACCCGGCCTCACTAAGCCAAGGAGACAGTGGAGCATCCTCAGACCAGGCCATAGTAGGCTTGAACCCCAAGGCCTCACCCTTCATCGTGGCTATGCAGGACCTGGAGGAGGCCTGGCAAGAACAGGCCAACCTACTTCTGCAGGAACTGCCTGGTAGTACTTCAGATTAACAACTACAGGCCCCAGTCCATGTGTGAACTAGCACCCTTGACACAAATGGAAGGCCTTGTACCAAGGCCATAGTCAGGGCACGTCAGTGACATTCTTCTAGATACAGGCGTGGCTGTCTCTGTACTGCATGATGAGGATTCAGCAAATTCCTCTTGGTCCATGGGATGGAGGACCAGTACACAGGATGTGGTTGTCACTAAGCTATACACCTATCATTCTATTGTACTTTCCATGGTGATAGGCAACCTGAAAATGAATCACACTTTGACCTCATGGTATTACATGATCATCCCAGCACCTGGGAATTGATTTTCTAGTACTACATGGCTGTGTGGTGGACTTGGCCAACATGCTCTTGATCCAGATCAGGGGACAATACCGTACGGTCATGATCTCTGATTTGCATGTGGTTGCAGCTATTACAACAAATGACAAGGAATATGACATCATAGCTCTATTCTAGACACACGAGTTTTCAGAAACTCCTACCCATCCTACAGAAGCATCTGGATGCTTTTACAACGAACAAGCTTGATTGTGGGAGGACACAAACTGTCTTGAAATCCCAGGCCCAACACGACAATCAAAGGCAATATCTCTTTCCTGCTGAGGCCATACCATCACTCAGAGAAATCAGTCACTCCTCAGACAAAGTCTGATCAGACCTTGTGTCTTGACTGCCAACTCACCCATTTGGCCAGTGAAAAGCTCACTGGATCTTGAAAACTCACTATTGATTATAGGAGATGTAATCAAGTCCCTCCTAGCTGCTCCCCTACTGTAGCATCAGCACCAGATGTGCTCAACCTGCTAACACAAGATTGTAGGTGGTTCAGTGCCCTTGACATCTCAATGGCTTTTGGTCACTGTCCCAACTCAGGAAAGTCAGTACAAGTTTGCCTTTACCTGTGAGGGTCAACAGTACACATGGAGCTGCTTACCCCAGGGGTTTCACCACAGCCCTTCTCTTTTCCATGTAACATAGAAACATAGAAACATAGAAGTTGACAGATAAGGACATAAGGCCCATCCAGTCTGCCCATTTCTTTTCTACCTTATAAATGTGCCATCGGCCTTGCTCTGTCAGTGATCATTCTATTCATAGTCATTTGTATTGCTCCCTTATGCCTATCCCATGCCTGTTTGAAGCCCTGCACTGTATTCATAGCCACCACTTCTTGTGGTAAGCCATTCCATGCATCCACCACCCTTTCTGTGAAAGAATTTCCTCACATTCCCCTTAATCGGCCTCCCTCTAATCTCATGCTGTGTCCTCTTGTCCTGCTATTTTTCTTATATTTAAACATGTTAGACTCTTTCACCTTGTTTATGCCCTCGAGGTGTTTAAATGTCTCATCATATCACCTCTCTCCTCCTTTTCTCAAGGGTATACATATTGAGCTCCATTAATCTGTCCTCATATGTCTTCTGATGCAGTCCCTGCACCATTTGGTTGCCCTTCTCTGGACTGCCTCAATTTGGTTAATGTCCTTGTGAAGGTGTGCCTCCAATATTGCGCAGTACTCCAGATGGGGCCTAACCAATGTCTTGTACAGAGGATTATTACCTCCCTCTTACGACTTGTGATACCCCTACTAATACACCCCTAGCCTTACCTACTGCTTTAGAGGTCTGCTTGGATGATTTTAGGTCATCAGTGTGATGATGCCCAAGTCTCTTTCTTCCTTTGTGACTGCTAGCAACTCCTCCCAGCCTATAAGTGGCTTCAGGGTTTCTCTTCCTATGTGCATGATTTTGCACTTCTTTGCATTAAATCCCAGTTGCCACTCTTCTGACCATTCTGCTAGTTTATCCAGATCTCTTCTCATTCTGCCCACCCCATCTGGATCATCTACTCTGTTGCAGATCTTGGTGTCATCTGCAAACAGACAAGCCTTACCCTCTAGTCCATCTGCGAGGTCACTAATGAAGATGTTGAATAGGACTGGCCCCAGGACTGATCCCTGAGGTACCCACTTGTGACTTGCATCTCTTCTGACTGTATACCATTTATCACCACTCTCTGTTTTCTGCCGTCAACCAGTTTGCCACCCAGTTGACCAACTTCTGACCCACCCGAGCCTACCTAGCTTATTTATCAATCTTCTATGTGGAACAGTGTCCAAAGCTTTGCCTGAAGTCAAGGTAGCGACATCAACTACACCTTGGTCCCACCACTCTAGTTACCCAGTCAAAGAAATCTATGAGATTAGTTTGACAGGACCTCCTTTGTAAACCCATGCTGTCTTGGATCCTGTGCCCTATGGATTCCAGGTGTTGCACTATCCTTTCCTTAAGGAGTGCCTCCATAATCTTGCCCACTACTGAGGTAAGACTGACTGGTCTGTAGTTCCCGCCTCCTCCCTGCTACCACTCTTGTGGACTGGGATCACATGAGCCCTTCTCCAGTCTTCTGGGACCTTCCTGTGCTCAGAGACTCACTAAACAATTCTGCTAATGGCTCTGCTAATTCCTCCTTTAGCTCCTTAAGTACCCTGGGATGTATGCCATCAGGTCCCATTGCCTTATCCACCCTGAGCTTAGCAAGCTCTTGTAGGACCCTTTCTTTTGTGAAGGAGTAGTGCTCACCTCCTCCCCTGTGTCCATGATGCTGAGCTGTGGGCCCTGCCCTACCTTCTCTTCAGTAAATACTGAGCAAAAGTATCTATTTAGGATAGATGCCTTTACAGGGTCCTCCTCCTCACATGCTCCCTTTTCTCCATTAAGCTTAGCAATACCCCTCTGGACTTTCTCCTTTCACTAATGTATCTATAGAAAAGCTTGTCACCTTCTTTACTGTTCGTGCTAGTGTTTCCTCAGTTTGGGACTTTGCCTGCCTTACTGCCTTACCTGCTTCCCTTAGGGCAGTTTGGTATGCCTCCCTATCTTCATCCCTCTGTGTTCCTTATATTTTCTGAAGGCCAGCCTTTTGGCTCTGACCTTTTCTGCTACTGTATTTGAGAACCAAAGTGGTTTCTTCTTCTTTGCACTTCCTTTTCTGTCTAACACAATGGGATGTTGCTTCAAGTATTGTATCCTTAATGCTTGCCCACTTTGCCTGTACCTCCTCACCTGTGTTTCTTTTGCCAGGGCTAGCTTAACTCTGTTGGCCATCTTATCAAAGTCAGCTCCTCTGAAGTCCCATATTTTTGCCTTGGAATGGGATGATTTAGATGTAGTAGCCAAATTGAACCATACCATGTGATGGTCACTGGCCCCAGGTGACCTTCTACCTGAGATCTGTGATCCTTCTTTGTTAGTCAGTACTAGATCTAGGATAGCCCTGTCTCTTGTGGGTTGCTGTACCAGTTGTTTGAGGCTCCCCTGCAGGAATCCACTATGAGTCTAGTTCTGGCAGATACACATGATGGATGCCAAGCAGGGTTTCTCTGCCACACACTGTCTTCTGCAGTATGTGGATGATTTACTGTTGGCTGCTGGCACCAAGGAGCAACATTTTGACCTCCTTGATGAAATGCTGACCCTCTTACAGAGCAGGCCTCAAGTGCAATCCTGCAAAAGCACAACTATGCCAGAAGGAAGTCATCTTTCTTGGCCTAAGCATAACAGAACAGAGTAGGAGCACAGCCTGGAAGAAAATCCAAGTCCTACAAGACTTGCCTACTACCCACCAGTGCGGCAACACTCAGACGTTTCCTAGGAATGGTCAACTATTCCAGGGTTTTATTTGTAATTTTGCACAGAAGGCTGCACCTCTGTATGAGCTCCCAAAAGGATGTTTCCTGAACTTGGGGCCCCATTCACACTCAAGTTGTGATGCTTCTGAAACAAGCCTTGGCCTCTGCTCCAGCCTTAGTGAACTGCAATCCAGCTGTACTTTTCCATCTGGAATCAGTTACTTCAGACATAGCTATGTCTGCAGTCCTTGCTCAGAAAGTGAATGGTATCTTGAGACCTATTGTATGCATCTCAAATGCTCTCCGTGGAACAGAAGAACAGTCTTTGTGAAAGAAACCTTCTGTCTACCTACTGAGCTGTCAAGCATTTTCTGTATATCATTGGGTACTCATCTATCATTCTGAACATGAATCACACTCTCACAACCTTTCTGCTATCAGACAGAGTAAAGGATGGATCAGGATCCAACACCAGACTGACTCACTGGTCCTCCTTCTTTAGGACCGTGACATACAGGTCCATCCTGCCAAGATGCCCTCAATTTTGGCTAATGGTCTTTTGTACCAAGGAGTCCCACATGATTGTGCACTCCAGCCCCTGATTTGCCTGATCCAGGCCCTTTTCTTCCTGCTACTCCAAAGCTCCTTGTTGGCACCTGCCTGTGTCATGTCTTTAATAATGGCTCTGTCTCGTACTATCAAGGAGAACAGGTAGCCAGATTTGGAGTGTTCATCATGTACCCCAATGGTAACACTGTTCATGCTTCCAGCAGCTGCAGAGTTGTATCATCTCAGTGTGCAGAATTGGCAGCTGTGGCCTGTGCCCTCGAACTGGTATAACATTGCGTCGAGGACACTATCATCTTTATAAACTCTAACTGGGTCTGTTGTTCTCTGATTGAATTTTTACCTTTCTAGCAGAAGAACTCCTTTGCATCTTCTGATGGCACCCCAATGAAGTACAAAGCACTCTTTGTATACATTCATGAACCGACCCAACATTTTAAGCATAAACTGTTTATTCATAAAGTGAAGGCCCATTCAAAATCTGACCCATACCATTCTTTCAACGATTGAGCAGACACTCTTGCAAAGAGGGTGCTCAAGGAGGAGACATGGGAGATGGCTCACCCCTGGTGCTTTAACAGCCATACAAACAGCTGCTATAAAGAAGAAACCGGAACCTTTTGTGCCACTGGATTTGTCTACAGCACAGAAGTCTGATCCTCAGCTAAGAGATGTGTTTACATTTCTTGACAAAGGAACTGAACAAGAATTGCCTACTCACAGCCCTTACAAAAGACATGCAAACCAACTGCATCTGGCCCAGGACAACAAATTGATCTGGTATCAGTCCGACAACTCGAACTACAAGCTGCGGGTAGTTCCTGAATCCTTGAGATCTGAGTTCATTCATCAGGTTCAAGTTTCAGCAAACTAATGCTCCTCCTAGTCTAGTTGGTACTATAACATCTAAATAAACTGGAAGAACTCTAAGGTCCTCTGATCGGCAGCTCCTTCATGTCCACGGGTCCAGACGTCTCAAGGGCTCCAGTCATTCACTACTTACATACTGTCCCTCTGGAACAGCCTCCCTAATAATCTCCAAGAATGCAGCTCCTTGGAGGCTTTAAAAAGGCCTCAATACCCACCTGTTGGGGCTAAGTCTGTGCTCATGTTACCACTGATTATTAGAATGCTCCAAGGGCTACCTCAGTAACTACTATTGATCTCTTGGCTGGCCATTGCTCCCATATTGGGACCCTTACTGATTTTGATAAGCTATGTGTACTGTTTTATTCTTGTGTAACTGTTTTATTCCTCATGATGATTATCAATTATACCTAACCTGCCTGTTGTACCATCTATAAGTCATTACTGTAATGTTCGCATTACTCCATTTGCTTTGAGATGTTGTTGTTTTTCTATGTAATTAATCCTGTGTCACCCCTGAAAAAGGGACTGTAATGGTCTCAGTGGGCCTACCCAGTTACCAAAACTTAAATAAAATAAATAAATAAATAAAAGGTTCATGACACCCTAACTGGTGGACACCAGGGGATAGAAAATACACTCCAGAGACTAAAATCTGTTGGTTGGTGGCCTGGCATCACCAAGGATGCCAAGTACTACATAGAAAACTGCCTGATTTGTGCTCAGAACAATCCAGCCCCAACCAAGTGAAATGCAAAACCACTTCCCGAGAGACAATCTGGCCCTTGGCATGCGATCCAAATTGACTTTATTGGTCCTCCTACCAATACTAGCAGAAACAGCAAGTATGCACTTCTGGTCACTGACATATTCTCCAAGTGGGTTGAGGCTTTCCCACTCAGAAATGTACAGCCAAGGTGACCGTAAAAGTCCTAGTAGAACAATTGTTCTCCAGGTGGGGCCCACCTCTCAAAGTAGACTCTGACAAAGGAACCAGTTTTACAGGTGAATTGATGCAAAAAACACTTGAACTTCTTGGTGTACACAGAAGTTCCACATACCCTATCATCCTCAATCATCAGGTCAGGTAGAAAGAGCCAACAGATGGATCAGGCAAATGCTTCCAGATTTATTGAGGACAATCCCTAGAATTGGGATTCCTTTTGCCTTTTCTCCTTATGGCAATTAGTACCCTTCAGCCACCACCCAGTTGACACCCTTTGAGGTGATGACTGGGAGAACCATGAGATTACCTGAACACCTGTTGTTTGATCTAACACACCCACTGCAGACAGAGTGTCTGTAGACAAATATGTTGCAAAACTCAGAGATGATATTGTTAAGACCCAGTTGTATGCTGCACACCGTATGGGCAAGGCCCAACAACAGTCCAAAATCCAGTTTGACAAACACACACAAGAAGTGGACTGGCAAGTGGAGATCAGGTATTGGTTCTCAGATTTGTTCATCCTACAAATCCTTCTTCAATAAATGGAAGGACCCTACCCCATTGGCAACAAACTCAGCCCTGTAGTCTACCAAGTTAGACTTCTTCACCAAAAAACTCACTGAGAAATCGTTGCATGCAAACCAGTTGAAGTTATATAAAGGAGCATAATTACTTTTCCTAACCTCATTGGGCAGAATTGTACCTACTGACATTTTCTTTTCCTTACAGGTATTCCTGCAAAATGGTTATTTTGCATCTGGTCCTCCAGCTCTTGGGAGCACTCCCTTTGTCCATGGCAAGGATATGAAAACTATATCCAAAAGCAATCAATGTCTAAGGAAACCCTTCCACTACCTGATTATCCTCAAGGAAGATACATGACCCCAGCAGAAAAATACACCACCATCCATGAAGGAGTTAGCATAGATGTGCCCAACAAATTGATTATTGTTCAGGAAGGCAAGGATGCCTACCTCACTGCCTCAGTTGTTGCCCCTGACAAATCATCCCTACAGATTGAATGGCAAACTGACAACAATGGACAGACACTCCCCATTCCCCACCTTTCCAAAGATACCTTCAAGGTTGGCCCAACACTAGAACTGCCCAAATGGTACCCTCTCCATTTACCAAGCTAATCATAGACATTCTGGTTTATGTACTCTTACTGCTTTAATTATTGCCAGCTTTTGTGAGAGGTTCCCACAAGACTCACAGAAAAGATTTTTGTACCACAATTACATGGCTACAGCAGCTATGTTTCTGTCTGTAGTACCCTACTGAAGCAGAACTTACTGAATGTCTCCCACAGGAACCTGGCCCACTCAGTGGTCTCACTGCAATTTCAATTACAGGTACATTTGTAAATAATGTGCAATTTATGCACATTCCAGTTATCTTTAATCTCACCCATTGAATATGGCAGAATTTGGCATGTGTTCTAGAACTAATACCTCAAACATTTTCAGCACTATGTTACTAGATAGTCTTGCTGCATAACAGACATGCACACAAGATCCTGTGGCTGGTTCACATACCATTGAACACTTAGGTTTATTCAGACCTAGACCTAACCCTACTAATAAGAAAACTTCCTCCTCATATAGGAGACGGACACTGCTGATGTTAATGGTGCGACTGGCACCATATCTGGACTCTTCGGATCCAGCATGTCCATCTGAACAGAGCAGACACTGCTGCCATTAAAAGCCAAACAGTTAAATTCAGACTGGCATGAAGAATGATGTTTTACCCTCATTATTATATGATGTAGATGGACTTAGGAAGAACGCTACACAGTATATAACATGCATGACATTGCCAAGAGTTTAATGACACTAAGAATAAAATTAATGAACTCATTTTCCAGAATAACAAGGAGGCAGAAAAGCAATATATTGCCAGGGAACTCCTGTGCTCTGCTTATGGCTCTTCTGTCATAACCACTGTCAACAATCTTGTCCACGATCTGGAATCTGGACATATTCCAGACAATATCCATGATAGAAGACTTGCTAAATGGTATTGTCCACATTGTAGGTCTACTGCTTGTATTACAATGTGCATGTCTCGATTTGTTTCTATACCATTATCAACTGCTATAAATTTAGGTTATGTCACACACCCCAACAGAGGTCCATGTTACACTGCTCATCATTGCACCATATGGGACACTATGCTCATCATCTTCACTGCTTCTCTGCCCTGCTTTGATCCTGAGACTGCAGTGTTTGATAGACTGGCCTCCATTGGGCATCTCAATGAGGACATCTACAGAGAACACATCGATCTTCCACTTTGGTTTATCATTCTACCCTAGAAGCCTGGGTATCACCTCATATGGACTGTTGTGCCAAAAGGGATATCACTACTTGTGTTGCTGTGACGTATTCGACATCATCAAGCTTGTATGTGGTTATTCACCAGACAGCATTGACTGGTCGTTCACTTTGGACTTGGACATTCATTCCAATAAAACTGATAACCCAAGTGCACCATCAATAGCACCACCACCAGTGGGCAACACTGGACATCTCTACAAGAATTATGCAGAAGAGATTCATCACCTGACTACAAGACTTGAGAATTATTCTTTCACCTACCCAGTTCAACTGCAAAATTTAGGGTTCCTACTGTTAAAATGTTATATAATTCTGATGGGCAGTACTGCATTGTCACTAACCCTAAATCTTTTTCCTATGGTGATAAACGTGTGAAGTCAAATATCCTAACTTTGATTTTATTCCTCATCAAACTACAGTAATAGCCACACAGTGATTACTCCTGTTCCCATTGTGGAACCAAATGTTATTGACAATGACCCTGAATATTTGCTTGCTCTGTCTCAGTATTTACCCATTTTAATGTACATATTGACCCTTTGACATTAACTTTGAAAACACTATTACATAGAAAGGATACCCATCTCATCTACATCAGTAATATATCTCCAAAACTGGCAATGCCATTAACACCCTTATCCATTACGGTGATTTAAGTGCTGCACTTTCAAATACTTGGTTAGAATTAACTTTTAAAGTTTTGTTATTATACAAGCATTTTTGATTGTCTTTTGATATTGTCACTTTGCTGTTTAAGGCATGCTCAAACAACATCGGAGCAACTCAAGTTCCTTTACAAGGCTCATGCGTCGGGTCTGTAAATGATGGGATCATTCCTCTACTTTCCCATAGTGTTGTTGCCTTTTCTTTAAGGCAACAAGGGGAATGTTAAGCGAGGTCCCCACACTCTGATTGGATACCTACTGTGCACCTTAGACAATACTTATGATATATGATATATTATGATACTGAATGAACTAACATTTAGGGCGTTGGCACTTACCATACAAGTGTAAGTAGCCAGGAACATAATTGTAATCTATATGCTACTTTTGCTAAGAAACATATTGTAAGTAACTGTACCGAGATACACTTGTGTCTCTGTTTATCCTTCTGAGAAGTTATTATACAGCCTGCACTGCCACTATGTGGATTTATGTAATACTGCACTACATCCCGTACCTAGTATGAGCTCTTTGTTCTGTATTTAGCTGACTTTACAAATAATGTATATCAGTAGATAATACTGTGGAGCCACCTAACTTTTAGCCAATTAGGCCTATTTTACATATTTAGTCTTTTGGTAACTATAGTAACTATCAGAAGTATATAACCTGCTATATACGTATTCCCTGGAGACCATCTTCACTTTAGGGGTATCTGGGAAACTTTCAGCTCACAGTGTCTAATGGAAAGATCTGTTTTAGGGCAACTGCAACTTTTTGTGTAATAAACAAGTTTATTACTGAATATACCACTTGCTTGTGTCTCTTTTGCTTATCCAAGACTGCCAAAAGCAGATCAGGGCTAAGCACACTATAAGTGTCTACTTGACTGCATTACCTACTTATGCTGTAGTTCTACAAGCAGGCTGAGGCATAGTGCACACCACATTGCAAGAACTGTTGTAACTGTAACATACAAACAGTAACATACAAACAGTGCACTCTACCTGGTTAACAAAATGAAATAAATAAACATAATTCAAATTTTATTGTTAGATTTTGCAATATACTATCTTTGTCATAACTGCCTGCAAACTTTAAAATATGAATGTATGCATAAATGTAAACAATATTTCACGCTTTCCTGCCTTTGGGAACCACCACCAACTGCCCAGTGGTAACCCCTTCCCTCAGGACCTGCTGACCAATCAGGTACATGGCCATTATACTCTCTTACAAAATGGCAACTACTTCCAGCAGTCCATAGCATGAAGGGCCACAGAAGGTCATCAAAAGAGAGTCTACCTGTGGAGTCAGTCAAGGGATGCAGCTGGCAGCCAGCCACACTGCTTGATCAGGAGCATAATATATAAGGACTCAGGTACTATCTGTATGACTTTATATTTTATTCTGTGTACTTTTGAGCAAGGCCACTGATTTACAGTGATTAAAGTACTAAAATTCCATTTTCAAGATTTGAAATTCAAGACTTGCACTGGCGATTGTATGTTTAATTTCCAGATTTTACCAGGATTCTACTGTCATCCAGATTTTACCAGGATTCTACTGTCATTCTTTTAGTATGTGTATAAATAATCAAAATAAAAGAAGGCTTACTATATGGAGCACTAAATTGAGTTAATTGAAAACAGTAAAGAAAGCAAATGTAAGAAAAATACAAGTTCTGTAGATTTACTGATCTGATAGAAAATGGTAAATTCCGTGAACATCTTTGTTTTATTGATGTGCAGGTAATCCAAATTCTGGAATTTGACCAGGTTTTCTGGTATAAAATGAACATCAGTGGCCTTGCTTATGAGTAACTTTCCTCAAGTGTTACCCTTAGTTGACATTTGATTGCTTATTGCCACTTCTCCTTAGGTTGTGAGTGCTGTACATCATGCTTAATTACATGAATATGCCATTATCCTAGCTACTCTCTGTCCTGGTGGAGGGTTTGTTAATCCCCTGGTAGTCTGTTGCAGGTCAGCGCACAGTTGTGCTTTCTGGTCTGTATTGCAATCCTAGCAACACCCTCTCTGGGTTGTGTGTGTTTAGACCCCTTTTCTAGTAGCTGTTATGATTTATCCCACTGCAATTCTAGTTACACCCTATCCAGGTGGTGTTTATCTCTCCATTCTTCTGCCCCCATTTGGCTTAGTAGGTCTATCTGTGCAGTGTGTAGCTTTTTTTCTTATTGTGACTGCCACAGCTAAAGACTTACTCAGCCCTGTCAGTGTGTTCACCTTCACTTAACTATAGCCATAAAGGGGATTATGCTGCACTGCTGCATATTATTTTTATTTATTTAAACTTTTGTTAACCAGGTAAGTACAATGAGCCAAGTCCTTTTTCATATATGACCTAGGGTCATTATTTACAACAGCTAAGATGTTAATAAGAATACTAGAATACTTAAATACTTACATACAATGTACAGGCAAAGCTTAATACAACAACCATATCAAAACTACATAACACATTTACAGTCCAATTGTTTAAAAAACACATTTTAAATGCTGCTTGAAAACAATATGACTTTTACATCATGAAGTGACTCTGGTATTTTGTTACAACAATTGCAGCACAGACTGAAAAGGCAATTCACCCATGGCAGTAAAAGTAACTGGAACAGATACCATGTGCTTTCTTATAGAACTTAATTGCCTACTTTCAGTTTTAAACTCAAGTAGATCATATTGAGGGAATCTGTTTTAACCTATGTGTTATCTACTATACTACATAAGGTGTAGCATATAATATACAATGATGAATTCTAAATGGCATCTATAGTACAAATCTACAAATCCCATGAAATCAATCAATCAAAGTCTTTATTTAACCAGGTGATCACCATTGAGCAAGCTCATTTTCGAGGTGGACCTGGGTTTGTCAACAAGGAACAAGGGACAATATACATGGGATGCAATACACAAGAAAATAATAAAATAAAGTAAGATACAAAAATACAGTATATACAAAATATCAGCAGGTAGCATTGACAGTAGTATATGTTTGGAACAGAAGATACAGCTAATTTTGGGTAGGACACAATTTTTCATATAAGTAAAGAAATATACATATCAGGTACTCTGAACACAAATAAAACCTAATAAAAAGATATATAGTGATACGGTATGGAGAATTTAGAGCTGGAACCAGGGTCAAAGGAATGTGGAAGGGACAGATATGGGGGCAGAAAAGTGAAGAGGGCAGGGTCGATTTTAGATGTGATCAGTCTTTAACAGTAGGCATTAGAGTGTACTTGGACTTATAGGAGTCACTATTTAGGGTAGACAGGCACAGGACTCTATTATGATGTAGATATAGAGATTTAAAAGCTGCTAGGCTGATGGGGTGAGTTAATTTCAAAGTTTTTTGCTGCTTGTTCCACAGTTGAGGGAGCACAAAGCTGATGACTGCTCTGCCAATGCGAGATTTTGCTTTGTAAACATAAAGGTAGATCTATGAGGTGCTTCTCAGGGCATTCTTCCCCAGAGTACAAAAAGGTAAACAGACAGAGATATACTGGGGCAGTTTATTTGAGATAGCTTTGTATGTCAAAACCGCAGCATTTTTTGTCATCTGTAAGCAGGATGACCATCCCACTGCTGTGTACAATGCACAGTGGTGGCTGAGTAAGGAAGACCCGTGATAAATCTTATGGCTCTGTGATAAAGCGTGATTGAGTTTGGCTAGGGTACCTGCAGGTCCCTGACTATATAGAAAATCTAAGTAATCCAATAGGGAAAGAAAGGTAGTTTGAACCAGTTTCAGTTTAGCATCTCTTGTGAAGAGATTATTAATCCTAAAGAACCACCAAGTCTTTGTCTAAGTTTTTGCCAGTTCTTCTGAGTAATCTAGAAAGTAAGACAATGGTCTAACCAAACCCCCAGGTACTTGAACTTTGGTACGTAGTCCAACTGCTCACCTAGAATGGTAGTGATCTGCAGGAGTGTCCCAGCAATTGCAGGATTTATTGCATTGTGAAGGGACGAGAGGAACATATTGGTTTCTATTGCATTAAAAGCAGTTTCTGGTTTATAAGCTGATGTTGCAGAATTAAATTCATTTTGAAGGGCTTTACAGGCTGCATCAGGGGTGGGGCTACTAGCATAAAATACCGTATCATCATGTAGTAGTCAATAATGATACAGCAGCAGTGGCTAAGTTAGAAAATACACAAGAATTATAGTTTAATGTGGACAATATCATGCTATTAGCAATGGTATGTCTGGCCTCAGGGTTTAAACAATTCTGTAATTTAAACAAAGCACCTAGTTTTTGATTAACATATTTTCTTATTACCCTTGCTTGTAATGAAGAAGTTAAATTAGAATCCAAAAGCAACCCAAGATATTTAAATTCTGTAACCTGTTCAAGCAATGTACCTTTTGAATCTACAATAGATAATGGAATACATTTAGATAATCTTGGTTTTGAACCAAATAACATGCATTTGTTTTTACTGTTTAACAAAGATGAAATAAAAGCCATACATTTAAAGTGGAAAAATCAATATTAAGTGTCAAATTTATTTCTCTACAGAAGAGGAGCTGGAATATACAATAATATCAACAGCATACAAAATAGTCTTGGAATGTATTAAGACAGATGGAATTGTATCAACAAATGAGGAGAACAATAAAGGGCCACAGGATCGACCCCTGGGGCAGTCATTGTTCTAATGAATGAGTGCTAGACTATGAACCATAGTAATTTACCCTGAATGGATGATTAGTTAAACAACTTTGAAACCAAGCACATGGAAAATCTGTCAGTTCAATGCTCCTCAGCTTCCTGATCAGCAGGAATGGTCCACTAAATCAAAGGCTTTGGACAGGTCCATGAAAACCACGCCAGTAAGTTTCCCACCATCCATACCACTGAGACAGATGGTAAACCCAGCTACACAGTGCCAGTACCGCGGCACCTGCAAAACCATGCTGCTTGGGAGACTGAAGACCATGGACTGGAGATACTCAACCAACTTTTATTAATAAGTTTTCCAAAATCTTACTCAAAGGTGACAATATGGAGATTGGTCAATAATTATCCATATCAGTCAAGGAACCAGTTTTAGGAATATTTTTTAACATAGTATATTTCCATAGATAAGAAACTCTCCTGTAATGAAGGACAGATTGAATATCTTATTCAAAAGGCGATAAATATACATAGCTGCTATTTTTAAGAACAAGGGCATAGCTACTGATACTCCAATAAGCCATGCATACCAAGTTTAGTAGCAGGGGGTGTACACAATGTTGGCCAGCATTGCTCTGTCCTCTCTAGTCCATCATGTTTAAATTCCTTTGTTTGGCTTTGCAGGCTTTTCTTTTCTCTTTCAGCTTTGTTTTGGGGCTTGGCAGAGTGGACCGTGGACTTTGAAGCTGAAGGTCTCAATTAAGTCTGCATGGTCTGCCTGCATAGTGATTGGTCTGGCACCTAGTAGGGGTGTGACAAGTCTGGGGCGTTGAGTTTAAATGCTCAAGCAAAGTTAGAAGCCATACTATTAGTTCAATTGTACTGGGAGTGAGAGAAGCAGTAGAAGAACTGAGGAGCAGCAGACGGAAGAACAGCCTCAGAGCCCAATAAAAGAATGAAGACTTCAAGTAGCCTAGCAAGTGGAGTGAATCTGCTTACCTGTGGGGAGAGAGCAGAAATTTCTGCCATGATCTTGGACTTGTGGTGCAGTCTGTGGTGTTTACCAGTGGGCAGTGAGCTCCATACTAGCACCGCAGACAGACAGCAGGTCTAGTGTGAGAATAATCTGATTGGAGCCAGGAACCTTGGACTCGAGTCATGGGGAGGGCAGGCATGAACAACAGTGGGGGGTTAGTGGTGTGGCAGGTTGGTGTACAAATCTGAAATGCCTGGCTACACCTCTATTTGTGAACCAGGTTCCAATCCATCTTATCCTGTACTTTTGTTTGTTGATAATTGTTTCAACATTTTCAATACCTGTTCAGAGTCAATATTATGAAAATAGAAAGGAGATGCTATATTAGTCACAGTTTCCAGGTTCTTCTGATCTTTGAACTCAAACTTAGAAAATTCAGTCTTATACTTGTTCAAGGTCTAGACATTTGTCCAAAAATGTGTCACAAATTTCTGAATTTTCACTTAACTTTAACCACTATTATCCATGATTTCAGTTGTCACTTTACTAGTAGGCTCTATCAAAGATTTTAGAGAAGCCCAAAATTTTCTAGGATTCTGAAATGCTCTTTTGATTATTTTCAAAGTAATCAGATTTGCATTGTCTACATTTAATTGTACATTCATTTCTTAGTTTACGATATGTATTCAAATCAATCAAAATTATTAGAAGACTTAAAGAGTTTCAATGCATCATCCTTTGTTTCATTAGTAAAAATAATTTGATGTTGTCCATTTATTAATAGTCCCTCTTACCTTTTTAGTTACCTTAGGGAAATATTTACCCTGAATCTCCATCAAAGAATTTAGAAATAGTCTAAAGATGAATCTACATCTGGGATGGCATCTAGAAATGACCAATCAAATCAGGGTCAGATCCTTTATGATATTATCAATGTCCACTTTTTAAAACTTCTAAAAGTTATATATCTAGGGGTACTTTTAATTTTTATTTTCCAGATACAATAAATGGATAGGTGATCACTCACTATATCCCTAAATGTGCTACTATTGTTATTTAAAGGATTATTCATAAGAACCCAGCCTAGCACTGTATGTTTATTACCCACTCGGTTCATATGAGTATAAGTGGTAATTAAATGAAAAGGCTGAGCTACATACAAATAATTCTAAAGTTGAATCCAGTTCCAGGTTCCAGTTTAAATTAAAATCTCCTATAATCAACAAATCTTTGTTTAAATTAGCTGTACCAGTAAACCCAAAAATCTCTTAGGCCTTTTAACCCAGACTTGGGAGGGTTATAAACTGTGCAGAATGTGAGTTTGCAACACCCACCCAAGATAAGTTCAAGCAGTAACCATGCACAGTTTGTACTGGGACTATGATCAACAAATGAATCAGTAAGTTCCATGTTATCTCTATAATACACTTAGATTCCACCTCCTCTCTATTACCACCTCTATCTTTTCTTACCAGTGTGTAGCCATCAGTCAAGCACAAGTTATCCATGACTGAGGATTTCAACCAAGTTTCAGTAAGCTTAATATATCCGGCTTATCTAACAAGATTCAGGCTTCCACCTCTGCTTTCTTTGGTAATAAACTACATATATTTAAGTGAGCAAGCTTCAGCCCATCAGGTTGCAAGTGAAGTTTTGTAAATTAGGAATGACAGAAATAGGATCAGGCTTGATCTCAATATCCCCAGATAATATGAAAACAGCCATGCTAGTGATGATATTGTAGTAGCAAAATTACTGGCATCATATTAATAGATGTAAGCATACTTGGCCTCAAACAAAACCTTAGGTTATAAAGTGCCTTTTTCTGTACACATCCCAAACAATTTTTATGTGTTTTGGTCCCAGGTCCCCAATCCTCCATTCAGTGGTCAGACTTGCCCTGCCTGTCGCCCCCATGCCCAGGCTTACCCCACTGGGTGGGGCTGCAAGTAGGGCTCCCCAATGGACACAGTAGGCAAGCTCCAGCTATTCCATGGGTCAGGGCCATGGAGAGGGACCCTCCTCGGGTGTGAAGGCAGTGAGACAGTGGTAGAGCAGGTTGTCATGCCAGGGACCAGCTTTTTCAATGTTTACTAGATCCTGGGGGTGAGGACAGGCAATGATGTCCAGCATCTGCCCCACCCACCCTTAAGGTGACGGCGCTTGGTTGCAGTGGACTCCCAGCCTCTCCCAGGGTCCATAAAGCACCAGACACTCTTCCTCCCCCAGAGAAGGAGATCGGTCCCCAGGATGCTCAATCCTTTTCCCCCAGCCAGCCCTGCAACTCCTATGTCTGTTCGAAAACCCGTCATTGGCGCCTAAGCTGAAATCCAACCACTGTGCTGGTGGGTCGGCATCCCAAACATTTTATGCATTCAGGAATCAGATTGGTTGTTTGAAAAGTAAATTTGAGAAAGTAAACTCATCCGTTAATATATACTTTCCTTTAGGTACAGAATCATGACCTGTCAAAGATAACAGACCATATTCCAGTAGCAGGAGTCCAGTGGCCAGACAAACAACTATAACATATAACCATAATACAATCCTAAAGTATTACTTTGTCCTTTTGTAATTCTTTCTATCTATATTATCTTGACTTGCTGGGGTGTATCAAACTCCCAGTCATGGCCAATATAGTATGAACGATGACTCTCTACCAGTGCCTCTCTGCAGCAAATAGAAAGATAGAAACATAGACTTTGACAGCAGATAAGGACCACTTGGCCCACTTAGTCTGCCCATTTCTCTACTGCATAGGATAGAGCCACAGATCCTAGTTAACCAACAGCCTATTTCTTCCTACCCCCACAAGAGTTGCCTTATGTCAGTCCCATGCATTCTTGAATTCTCCCACAGTTTTAGACCCCACAACCTCCTCAGGAAGGCTGTTCCATGCGTCCACCACCCTCTGTGAAAAAATACTCTCACATGCCCCTGAGCCATTCCCCTCAATCTTCAAATTCATGCCTTTGTTCGTGGCAACATCTCTTTTTCTGAAAGATGCTACCCTCTTGACTTTGTTGATTCCACTGAAGTACTCAAGGTTTCTATCATGTCCCTCCTCTCCTCCTTTCCTCAAGGGTATACATATTAAGCTCCTTTAGTCTCTCCTTGTATGGCTTCTCTTGCAGACCCTGCACCATTTTAGTTGACCTCCTCTGGACTGCCTCCATCCTGTCTATGTCCTTGTGGAGATGGGGTCTCCAGAAAAGGACCAGTACTCCAGATGGGGTCTCACCAACTGTCTGTACAGAGGGATAACAACTTGTTTTCTGCTGCTGACGCCTCTCCTTATACATCCCAATATCTCCCAGCCTCCCTACTGCCTTCTCACATTGCTTGCCATCCTTAAGGTCATCTGATATCATTACCACCAGGTCCCTTTCCATTTTTGTTGTTGTTACTACGTCGCCTCCAACACTGTGTACTCTTTCCCTGGGTTTTGTTTCCCAGGTGCATTATTTTATTTTTATTTTTTTTCAATTGTTTAACCAGGAGAGGCACACTAAGCTGAAAGCTTGTTTACAGGTGTGACCTGGGGAGCACAGGAAGTTAAGGACTTGCTCAGGGTCACACAGTATGCAAGTGGGGGCTGTTGGCCTCAAACCCAGGTCTCCAGATTTGCAGCTCAAAGCCTTAAGCCACTGTGCTATTATTTTGCACTTTTGCACTGAATCCAAGCTGCCATACTTCTGACCATTCCTCCAACCTTGCCAAGTCCCTTCTCATCCTTTCCACGCCTCCTTGTGTATAAACCCTGTTGCAGATTTTTGTGTCATCTGCAAAGAGGCATACTTTACTACCTGTCCCTCTGCAATGTCACTTATAAAGACATTAAAAGGACTGGACAAAGTACAGAACTCTATGGTACCCAACTAGTAAACCCCTTTCTTCAGAGTGGACTCCATTTTACAATTAACTTCTGTGTCCTGAGTCCAGCCAATGTTTTACCTAGGCTAACACTCTGGGACCCACCTCCCAGGCTAGTTAATTTGTTTATTAATCTTTTGTGTGGGACTGTGTCAAATGCCTTATAAAGTCTAGGTAGGCCATGTCCAAAGCCCTCCTGGTAACTACTTTGGTCACCTAGTCAAAGAAATTGATTAGATTCATCTGACATGACCTTCCTGCTGTGAACCCATGCTGCCTTGGGTCCTGTGCCCCACTGGCCTCTAGGTACTCAACAATTCTTTCCTTCAGAAGCGATTCCATCACTTTCCCTACCACAGAGGGGTCAAACTGACAGGTCTGTAGTTTTCGGTCTCTGTCTTGCTCCCACTTTTGTGAAGTGGAATCACATCTACTTTCCTCCAGTCCTCAGGTACCACACCATCCTCCCATGATTTGGTAAAAGGTAGTCAGTGGTGTCACTAGTTCTCCCCTTAATTCTTTTAGAATTCTGGGGTAAATTCCATCAGGCCCCTTGCTTTGTCCACCTTCAGTTTTAGGAGTTCTTTCAGAACCCTTTCTTTTGTGAAAGGACTGGGATTGACCCCCTATCCAGAGTGCTTCTGTTAATTGGATAAGGTACCTCCTCCCTCCTTTTGTGAATACTGAGCAGAAGTATTCATTCAGTATCCCTTCTTTTTCATTGTCCCCTCTGCCCACCCACCGTCCACTCTATTCAGCCTCACTATCCCTCCCTTTGTCCTTCTATGCTCCCTGATGTACCTATAAAGGTTTTATCCCACTTTCTTAACCGAATGGGCTATCTTTTCCTCAGTTTGGTCCTTTGCTATTCTGACTTCCTTCCTGCTTCATTCTGCCTTAACTGGTATAGTTCTCTGTCCTACTCCTTCTGTGCTTCCTTATACTTCCTAAATGCTATATTTTCTCCTAACCTTCCCTGCCACCTCTTTTGAGAACCATAGTGACTTTTTCTTTCATTTTGATTTGTTTATTTGCTTCAGACAAAGGCTTTGTTGTCTCTGTGATGGCAGTTTTGATGTTTCCCATTGTTGCTCCACCTCCTTTTGCCTGTTTGCTAGTGCTTTTCTAAGGCACTCTCCCATCTTGCCAAAGTCAGCCCTCCTGAGTCCAGTACCCTCACTTTTGTATGGCTTGACTCTGTAGCTGAGTATCTTGTGAAACACACTGTTCGGTAGTCACTTGTTCCCAGATGGCTACCCATTTCTAGATCTGAGATCCTCTCACTGTCCCCATTTGAGAGTATGAGGTCTAAGATTGCTCCCTCACAAGTGGGTTCCAAAATGAACTGTCTGAGGCATGCCCCTGTAGGACACTCGAGAATGGCCCTGCTTTGGATGTGGCTGCAGCAAAGGTGCTCCAGTTAACATCTGACATGTTCAGGTCCCCCATCAACAATATCTCCCTTTTTCTGCCATCCTAAGGATGCCTTCTATCATATCCTTATCCACTCCTCCCCTGAGATGGGGGTCTGTATACAACCTAAGGTCCATGAGGAGATCAAGGGGAAGAGACGGAGGTTCAGTGTTAAGGCTGTGGTGGCCAGGTGCTGTGGGGCCACCACCCATCCAGGGCTGAAGGGTTTTTCCTGTTTATTCCTGTGAACTCCCTCCTCCCCAAGCATGGTGTGCAGTGATACCATGGTGCATGGCAATCCTGCGGTGTCTGCCACACTCCCACACATCTGGTCCTACATCCTGCAGTGCCCCTTGATCTCCACTGGGGGTCACTGGGACATTGGACACCCCACCGTCCTTCCCACTGGAAAGGAGAGTAGTCTGTCGGACGCTCAATCCCTCTCCTTCCCGCCGACCCCAGCACCTGAGCTCGCCTCCCAACCTGGCTGCCAGTGCAGCACAAGGTGTGGCGTCCAGTGCCTCAAACCTCAGCCACCCTGGCTGGCCCCACTTATGGAAGGATATGAAACTAAGAAACAAGGCATGGGGTCAGTTTAAGCTCTATGGTCAGGTAGCAGATTGACACAGCTATAAAAAGTTGCAAGTCTTAATAAACTCATACTAAACAAAACTATCTTAAGAGTCCTCAACTCAAAAATCTATTTTACCCTAAAGACATCTGGATGCAGGTTAACTATCTCCTAAAAGGGCACTGCATAGCCCCTGTTCATGCCATTACTGCTGAAGGCAACATGATCGCTGATGCCTACTCAATAACCAACATGTTCAACAACTCTTTACGGACCTGGATAGGTTGTAGCCCCCAGAGTGGAGCATCAACTGGCTTTCCTGACTTGGACCCTCCCATCACTCTATTTCACTTTCGGCTAATCAGTAGGAAGGAGAATCTTCCACAACTTAGGAAGCTTATAATTGACAGAACCCCTGGCTATGACAAGCTTGAACCTAAATTCCTAAAACTGTTGCCCCAGTTATTGCCACAGCACTAAGAAACCTATTCAACAAATCTTGTCTCCAGGGTACCATCCCTGAAAAATGGATTATTGACACTATTGTCCCCATACATAAATAAACCTAAAGACCTTATTGAAAACTAATGGTCCATCTACCTTCTGTGCTCCCTTGCTAAGGTACAAGGATGCTGGTCTATAACCAGTTCCATTACTCTTTGAAAGTCAGCACACCTACCTGATGCCCAACATGGTTTCAGAAAGAACCATGGCACAGGTACTGCTGAGGTTCAACTGACCACCATTATCCTTGGGCAATGCATCAAGGGCTGTCTACTGGTGCCATTTTGTGGACCTCACCAAAGCATTTGACCTCATAAACCATGATCGGATGGTAAAACTAATCTAACAGTCTTGCTTTCAGCTGGTTCAAGCACTATCTATCTAACAGGAAACAACTGGTTAAGTGACAGAGTAGCATGTCTCATCTTAAAGACATAACTGTACCCCAAGGTTCCATTCCTGGTCCTCTGCTCTTCTCATTATTTTATTTATTTATTTCTATTTAGTTTTGTTGACTGGGTGGAAGCGCCATTATAGGGAATGACTATATTTTCAGGCACGACTCGGGAGATTACTGGACAACATTACAGAGAATACAATAGGGTAACATAACAGAAAATGCAATAGGGTAACATTACAGAGAATAAGAAGTAGGTAGGTACAGTAAGGTCTCACAGTGGTATTCTCTAGTGGGTTAATCAACTACAAGATTCAAGGTATTGAGAGCTGGTAACATGACATATTAATACAGTCATAACATTGGGATGAGTGTATTGGCAGTACAGTAAAACTGTATCGTACATAATTCATAGTACAAGGGATAACTCAGAGATACAAGGTCACACATTCAAGAAAACATAGACATATAGCAGCTGTGAACCTGAGGGAAAGACAATTTTCAAACAGGCAAGTGAATTATGGGAAACAATAACAAAGGACAAAAAACAAAAGCAAAAACAAAAACAAACATGAAGCATGCCTATATGTTGATGTCTGCAAAAACAAAAAATAAAAAAAAATAGATACGTGCCAAGTGGAAAAGGGGTGATTCAGAGTTTGGAGTGGGGTAAGTTAGACGATAGGAGCCAGGCAGGTAGAGGTGAGGCAGTGGAAATAAGGCAAGAGAGGATATACCATCGGGAAGAGTGGTCAAACATATACTGCTGCAGAGGGCTGGGAACAGAACAAGTAAGTGCAAAAGGGGGTTTGAAGTGGATAGGCAAGCAGAGCTAGGTAGGTTAGTACAGGGTGGCAATAGGGATCTAGGCCTGTAGGGTAGGGGGGTAGCTGGAGTGGTGAGAGAGAGAGAGTATTTTGGTGGTGCAGGTTAAGAACTGAGGTCGGGGATGGGGACAGGAGCTAAGGTGGATTAGCAGGAGCATTGGTTAGATGAGATAAGGTGGTGACAGAGAGTCTTTTTAAGGTGTCAAGTGAGGGTGCTAGGCAGACGCCTAGAGGGGAGGGAGTTCCATAGCCGGGAAGCATAGTGGGTGAAAGCACTAGAGCCTTTGGTGGTAGAGTATTGCACACTTAAGAAGAATTTATCAGTAGAGCACAAGCCTTAATTAGACGTCTGTGGCAAGCAGAGCCACCAGAGATTTAGGAGTTTGGGACCTCATAATACTGTCTATAGTGGAACCAAGGAGTAGAGCCTGGAGGCATTAGGAGATGGCCAGTTAAGATCAGAGTAGAGGAGGCAGTGATGTTTCCTATGGGATGAGGCCGCATACCGACATATATTATTGTAGGTGATGTCCCATCAATGGAGATTAGTTTTAGGTATAGTGGCATATGAGGATACCCCATAAGTTAGGGTAGGAAGGAGTATGCCTCAGACAATGCTAGTCTCGCTGGGGAGTTAAAACATAGCTTAGTATGGTAAGCTATACCTAGCTTGGAGTTGACAGAATTGCAATGTTCGAAATGTGAAGTTCGAGTTTAAGGACTGATCCAAGGTGACACCTAGATACTTAAATGAGGTAACCAAGCCAGTGGCTGAGCCATTTAGGCTGGAGACCATTAAGGATCATTTCTTTAGGAGCAGATGACGGAGTGGATCCCAAGAAGGTTTTATTTGGGACCAAACATTTTGGGGTCTTTCAAGGTATTGGTTAGCAGGTTTTGCAGTAGGAGCTTTTGCAGACCTTGTGGCTTTTTTGCAGGCATTCCTTAACAACCTATAGTTGTTATAGTCTGCTGGAAGTCTGAGGACTGAAAGCAGCTCCAGCTCCTGTCTCTCTCTTTAATCAAGCTAGCAAGTCCTTTTGAGCCATCTAGTTTGTTTTCCCTTGACATGGTGGGTTATAAGGGGAGTGATGATCCTTCAGTGCTGAGAATTTAGTGATGAAAATGTCCAGTGCAGACTGGACATCACGAGAGTTGTAGAGATCAGACCAGTCAATATTGGCCACATCTTGAAGAAAATTTTGGTGATCCAGGTTGGCAAGATTACGGAAGGTGATGAGGCATGGTTTACAGGAAGGGGTAGATAGAACCCCAGATGCAAAAATAGGGAGTGATCAAAGATGGCATCTGCAAGTGCCAACAACAGACTGGATGTGCTTGAAGCGGTTTGTTAGAATCGGTCTATGAGGGTACAACAGCTGAAGTGAGATGTGAACCTAGTGGGTTCAGTAATAAGCTGATGGAGGTTATGGCTCTGGATTTTGGAGAGTAAGATGGGCGGCATTTCTCTAGCCAGTTTAGGTTGATGTCACCTAGGATGATCATTTTGTTTTTGCCAGAGAGTAGGGTTGTATGATTTAATAGCTCATCCAGACCAATGAGACCACTGTTTGGGGGTTGTAGGCACATATGATGCAAGTTCTTTTATTTCCAAGAGTAAGGAATGTGTACAGTGACTCACAGTGCAGTAGGGATCTGTGTTTAGGGCAGTGAGATTAAGGTGATTTTTGAAATAGATGGCTATGCCACCCCTCTTTGGAGGATGGTCTGTCCTCACGTAAGAGATTATAGGAAGGTATTAAGCTATGAGAGTCAGGCATTGAGGGTTTAGCCATGTTTTGGGCAGGCACAGTATATCTGGCTTGTGGAGGGAGACCCAGGTTTGAGTTTGGCATAGTTGCACTCCAAGGCTTCTTATGTTATGATGGGCTATCAGGAGACCTTGGTGGTCTTTAGTGGTCTTTGATGGAACATCCCAGTGAGAGAGATGGACTGCAGGGCCAGGGTTAGTCTCAGGTCCCGGACAGCAGGATGGCCAGGAGCAGGAGGTACTAAAGCTTACGCTGGGAGAAAGGGAAGAGGAGTAGACGGTGGAGGAAGCATTTTTAGGATTGTGGACAGTTAGGTAGAGTATACCCTGATTTTTCAGGAGTGATGTTGAATCCGAGTTGAGTCCTGGAGTAGTGGGGGTTGGAGAAGTGGAAGTCATCAGGAGGTTGGGTGGTGGAGGAGTGGGCTGCTTTAGCGAGGTGAGCACTAGAGGATGCTACGAAAGCAGTGATAGGACTACTGCTAAGGTGACTAGGTATTTCAGGTGACCCATAGCAAGTTAAAATTGTGTCCCAGAGGAACCAGAGTAGAGGTTATTCAGAAGGCCCTGCTAGAGCACATAACCTAGCAATCCCTGGAGTAATAAGGAGTTCTGGGTAGAGTAGGTAAGATCATTTGAGCAGCCCTTAGAGTTTGGTGCATGGGAGCCTCTTCAGGTTAGAGCTGGAGGGTAAAATAGTAGAAGTAAAACACAGCTAGTACTAGGGGAGAAATATAGAAAGGAGAAGGGTGAAAGGCGAAGCGTGAGGTAAAAGGAGCCTGGGGGATAGAGGAAGAATAAGAGCTCAGGGTGAAAAGACAGAAGTGGGGAAATAAGTAGGTGCCACAAACTCAGGCAGTGGTGTAGGATATAAGGATGCAAATAGGCGAACTGAGAGACAGGAGGCAGTAGGTCTCCAAAGACCAGAAACTGTATGAAGCAAGTGTCAGTCAAAATAGGAGGAGGGATTGTGCCAATAGCTGTAGAGGAGAATATTTGGAGGGTGGGGCAGTGTGTATTTAATAGAGGCCAGGGCCAGGGTCAGGTGGTGGTGTGGGAAGAAAAATGCACCCTGCAGCACAGGGAAGCCTAGAGAGTGCACAACAGTTTAAAATTTAGCTGCACTCAGTCCAGACAGCCATGGCCAACACAGGGCCAGGTCAGGAACACAGCAGCCAATGGCAGATAAGGCCGAGGTGGCAGGGACCAATCCTCATGCGTCTTTCAATCCTCGATGGTGCCGATCTGAAAATGCAGCCTGAGTGAGTAGAGCGGTGGCTGATGGAGCCTGCAGCTTGAGCGGTGGAATGTCCTTGGGGTGTGGTCCTGATGCCGAGAAGTCGGGTGGCTGGTGGGAGTAGAGCATGATCTGCCTGTTATGTGTATGGGGTGGAGGCCCATCTACCGCATATGTGGATGATGCTGTCCTGTACAGAAGCTCTTCCTACCTCCCTCAAATCAACTGTAACCTAAATGGTTATTTCAATGTTCTGGAAACCTAGTTAGTAAACAGCAAACTTGTCCAAAATGCCAAAAAGACAAAGCCCTGCTATTTGGCCCGAGAATCTAGGCATCCAAAGACAGAAGTGGCACAAATTATCCACCTTCTCTGATATAAAGGCTGAAGTGGTTAACTCAGTGAAATATCTATGGTTTCACTTAGACCAGGACCTCATGTTGATGCAGTTTCAAAGTCCATTCACCAAAAGGTTGGTCTGCTCTATAGACTTAATGCATATTTCACCAAGGGAGGCAAAACTAGCGATTGCTATCAGTATGCTATCACCTGTCCTAACATATGGTGCTCCCCTACTTAGCTACCTACAGGAAACTGAGCTCAGTAAAATTAGTATTCTCTATAGTAGTGTCACACAGTTTTCCTTCAAGTGCCCAACCCAGGATCACTACTGCATAGTACTCTCTGTCCTTAATTGGCTCCTCCCATGAGGCATGACTAGCCTACCCGCTTACTCTGCTTTGTCTACAAACTCACACTGGACACTACCCTCCCAGTCTTAAAGAACGCCTCAAAGTTACACCTCAATGACAGCTCCTCCGCACCTCTAACAGTCCTTTACTTAATGTACCTTGGTCTAGGACCTGCTCCAGCTTAAGGTCATTTGCTGTCTCAGCCCCATCCCTCTGGAACAAACTTGCACTTAAGGTTCAAAATTGCTCCTCCCTGGCTATGTTTAAAACAAATGCTAAGGCCCATTTACTTAGCGTCACTAGGTACCTATGCAACTCTTAACATGCTCTACTGCCTTAGCCATTCTTTGGGCTCAGGTGCCTACTAAGCGTTCTGTACCTCCATTACTGCTGGTTATGCACTTTATCATGACATGTATAAATGTGTTGTTGCCCTTGTTGTAAGATCCTTTGTTTTGTAATTAATCCTGTGGTATTTCCTGTACAATATTGTACCTGCTATGTCACAATTGTGGAACTGGACCTTGCTAACTGTAAGTTTTTTTAAAGAGGGACTCTAGCCAAAAGTGCTACATTGCATAATTAGAATAAGCATATCCACAATAAATCTCATACCAAACATTGGATTTCTGTGTAACTTCATTTTAAAGTTATGGGCTATTTTGTAACCCTGATTTCACTACCTGTTCAAAAGCCAGTTTCAGTAAAGAGGAGTTGATGATGTCATCTCCTGAACTCACAGTCTAGCCCTCCTGTCAGCAAGCTTATAGGACCTGTTTCTCCAAAGTTAAAAGATCATTCTGCAATGGTTTTCACAAGTGAAACAAGCAGCACCATTCTAAAATAGTGCTATAGAATCTATGTGTTTCAGGTTTTGTAACAAAGTTGACAAATTTGTATTGTAATGCCTTTTGGTGTGGTTCATTTTGCAGAGTTGCAGGATGCTGTCAACATGCTTCCAGCTGCTGCTACCATGTGAAGTGCTACTCTGCAGTGCCTGTTTGGAAGCTGTATTGCTACAGGTGTTGCAATGTTGGTAGCTGCATTGCCTGTTTGTCAGTGTCTGCTTTACAATACGTTTTAATAGGGGCCTTATATGTGTGAATTCCTGTTAGGGTGGAAGTGTTAGCCCTGGTAAAACAATCATTGTAATGTGGTGCACAACACAGATGAGCCTAAATATAGCTCAAGTAACAGCGTGTCAATGAGAAAACAGAAAATGAGCTCTGCTCAACTGAGTATCCCAGTCATTCATACTTTGATGATTATTAAAATATTGATTGATTGATTGATTGATTAATGATTGAGCTGGTTACTGCATAGAAACTCTCAGTAAGGTTTCAAAACAGCACAACCTCTCCTACTCCCATTTACAGGGTGATGTTATAATTGTTTTAAAGGGCCATCCTGAGAAATTACCTCAATTGAATGATAGGTGTGAATGATCACAGCCTTTCTCCACATCAGAGATATCCAGTCTGCAAATCTCACATTAGTGTGCTGTGACTTAACATCCAGCAACCCAGGAGAAAAGGACAACAACACAAAAGCACCAAAAACAAAATATGAATTTGTCAACTTCGTTACAAAACCTGAAACACACATAGGTTTTGAAGCAATGTTTATTGAATGGTGCTGCCTGTTTTACTAGAGAAAACAATTTTCACATTGTTTTAAACTTTGCAGAAGCAGCTCCTGTAAGCTTGCTGACAGGGGAGGGCTAGACTCTGAGTTCAGGAGATTACATCATCAGCACCTCTTCAATGAAACTGGCTTTTTGAACAGACAGAGATTTTAGGGTTGTAAAATGATTTGTAACAGTGAAAGTAAACTAGGGATCTCAATTTTTGGCATGAGGGTGATTTGGGCTATGTTGATCCATATTCTGAATGTATTGATGCCAGTGATTTGTGATCATAGTCCCTCATTAACAATATTTATATCCCTGTTGGGCCCACTGTACTTCATGTTTTTATATCAGCCTACTTGATTATACTCAGTTTTGTGCAATTACCCTGTAACCTCCTGCAAATGGGGTTCCCAAAAAGACTTCAGGAGCTTGCTTGAATGCTCCAAGCCTGAATGGTGTTTGGCGTTTAAGCCATTTATCTGTGAGTGTTTTAGAGCCTCTGGTACTGTCTCTTTAAGAGATGTCTGCTTGCAGACATAATTAGTTTGTATGGGGATTGTGTGTTTTCCTGCTTGAGTTCCACTCGAGCTGCTGCCAAATCACTCCGTTTCTGTCATCGCTAATGGGCAGGGCACTCTTCAAAGATGTAATTGTTTGCTTATTACCTGTTAGAGTAATAATGAAAATGCAGTTTGATTTAACCTGCTTTCTTGTAGCAAGGACAGTGCAGAGTAGCTCCCTCATGTTGGTTCTGAACTGCTGCATTGGACCAATCATGGTGGGGATCCTTTAAAATGGAGCCTGCTCTGGGCGAATCAGAACTTGGACTCTCCTCTGGAGCCTGCTGTAAGGGGATTGTAAAGGCAGTGACTCTGGAAAATGTAGTTTTGACTTTGGCACCTTTTTCCACCACAGGGAAGTTTACAGTGAGTGACAGTCAAACCAGCCAACTGAACTGGAAGGAACTCAAAGGAAATGCCGTCTCTGTCTACTGGAAAGATCAGATCAGTTTGCGCTGTGAAGAGACAGGAAGTGATGTGCTTCTTAGTGTGTAGTTTTAAGCGGGGATCTAGTGAAGGCCTTAAGTTTAGGTCTGCAGTTTGTGCAAGCGCCTGTTCGGACTGAAACTGACCTGTGAAGAGAATCAAGGAGTTCTGAAGAGTAGAAACCAGGCTCACCCTGTAGAAGACTGGAGAAATTGATGAATTGCGCTCGGCCTGTCAGGAACTGAATCTGCGGTGTGTTCTCCTGGGTATTGTGCAGTAATTGCAATCGGGATAGAAAGCAGCCTGCCTGGTATAGTACTTTCCTTTTACATATAAATGTGTGTAGTGCTTGTGGGAATCGCGTTTCAAATCCCTGTACAGTGAATAGAGTGCATGAAGCTGGAAGTAAACCCCAGCTTAATCCAGACTACATCCATTTGCTCTAAACTGCAGTGGGATCCAGTCACAAGGACCTTGTCCACATGATCTGCTCCTCCTGGCAATCAAGGACAATCTGCCTTCCATCCAGTTCCCAGCATTGAGTTTGTGAGTACAAAGCAGGGTAGCTCCCTGCCATCTGTTTATCGAATTGCAAGTGTGTCATCTAATTGTTGTTTTGTTTGTTTTAATTTCTTCATGAACTGAGCCAACCGGCTCGGATTACAATTTGGGTATTGTGCCAGTGCTTTTTCTGTCACAGGGCCCCAACCAGCTACAACCGATCTGGCTTACTTCCGGTGACCAATTGAAAGTGACAATTTGGGACTCTGAATATGCTAGAGTACTGTGATTATTAATGTGTTTAACCTAATTAACCTGATTCCCCTTCCTTGTTACAGCTCCTCAAATAAATCAGATCTGTTGGTTTCAGCAAAGTTACACTGGCTGAGGTATTCGTTATATTAAAGTATTGTACTGTGGTTTTACTGTATCATCTTGTTTTGCAGGGGTCCCCAGGGTCCAGTCGACAGAGCCAGTCCTGGGGGTAAGTGTACATTGTGAAGATATTCCTAATGCATTGTGTGGGCCACTAGTGGGAAGAAAGGGGGGTTACAGTGTCCCAGAGGGCTGTGACCAAGTTAGTTTAACTACTGCAAACTCTGACCTCTGGGTGGAGGCCCCGCCACTGGACCTAGGTCCCTCAACCTGTTAGTAGTTAAGCAGGCAGGGGTTAGGGTTACCACCTGTCCCTATTTTCCAGGACAGTCCTGATTTGGGCAGCTGTGTCCTCAGAAAAAACATGAAAATACTACATGTCCTGACATTATAGTAGAAGTAAATATTTTCAGACTTTTCTCTCAATGTTGCAAAAACTATAGTACCTTATTTAAAACACCTTAAAATGATAAGTAACAATAGGAACACCTAAAAACCTGCAACCCTTAGTCTTAATTTTGATTAGAGAAAAAAAGTCTATTGCATTGGTTGAGGTTACATATTGTCTCCGAAAAATCATGTTTTAGTAAGAAATGTCCACTTTGGGCTTCTTAAAGGTGGTAACCCTAGCAGGGTAGTAGCCCTTGGGATAACGCCACCTAGGGGTTACACCCTTTTCTCTGAATGTAATTATCTGCAAAGGGACCGTTTGTCTCAGAGGGTCTACCTGATTACCAAAATTCAAACACATAAATAAATGCATTTGTAGTTTTAATAAAATCTGTATTAATTATTGTGTATATTTTTGTAATATGTGTGTAACCACCAAGTAGGAAGAGTATATCCTGTGTACCATTTTGTTTCTGCTTGAAGACTATCTAAAATATTTGCAAGAGGTTGGATTACTTTGCAGTACTTCACCTCAAATACAATTTCAAATCATCTTTCTGAGTTTTCTACAATGTGTGGTATCTTGTCCACAGATATACAGTACAATAAGAATTACACCTTGTGTTGTTGGGGCAATCAGCTTGGTACCTATTTTGCATGAAAACTTCACTTGTTTGTGAACTTCAGTGAACTTTGTTACAAAGGGCTGTGCATTTTGCCATAGCACTGTGGCAGATCTTCTTGTAGGAAGGGAGCATTCAGTGTAGTAGACTCTATATGCTTCACTGGAATTAGGATCAGGAATGGGCAGCGTAACATTGATGTACAGGAAGGTTGTATTTCTGTTCCAAGTCTTTATCTCTAACACGTAGAATACGCATACATCAGTAAAATGAACATAATCTCCAAAGTTGCCCTCATTAGTATGGTTACTGCATGGCTGGTTATGGTCACCATCATCCAGACTGGCACAGACATCCCTGGCAGTAGTGATGGAATAATCAGAGCCAAACTCCTTTATTTTTATTTAGCGTTTACCCGATGGGCAGCTTATCAGCCCTGCCCCAGTCGGCACATAAGTGCATGTGCACGTGCATGGAGTGCACATGCTGCCTACGGAACTATGGCCACCTCTCTTATCTGGGCATCTCATACCTGCACTGTCACCAGGCCTCCACTTGGTGGCAGCCAAGGCCAAGATGACAGGCCTCCCTTCACAAAAGAGGAGAGCAGTCCCACAGATGATCAATCTACTACCACCCTGCTGACTGCTGGCAACCCAAGCCCATTCCCAAACTCAGGTCACGGTGATGGCAGGAGGTAAGGTGCCCAACACCTCTGCCTCCATGCCACTGGGCTGCCTGAGTCAAACTCTTCAATTTTTTTACTGAGTTAGACCCATTTATAAACCTTATAATGGATATGATACATCAAGTGGACTTATTCAAACTTTAATGCAGTCACATCATTAAGTGTATCATTCTTTTATTCATATGTATATTAGCACTGCTAATTTAATTTCCAATTATTTAAGATCAACCAGAGGGGCAGCAACTCCAACACTGCTGCTGTTGTGAGAAATCCAAATCTGTGAATGTGATGCAGATATGACTCACAATACTGACCTTGGAAATCAAATTGTTTTCATTTCTTAATACAGCTTTTCGGCTCTGTTTTTCATTGTCTTTTGGCTTTTGGACTTTTTGTTAGGCTGCAGACCAGTAACATGTTTTAAAAAACATGGCTGTTCAACAATGCTGCAAGGTTGTTAGCCTTCAATTACAAACTGAATAACATGTCAATCACCTTTTGACTGACAAACAAGTGAACTTTTAGTTGAACCTAATAACTGCTGTGGAAGACATTTTTAACCTTTCCAGAAGATGATACCAAAGTGCCACTGATGTGTGACAATTTTTTCATCCTGTGTTTCTTGCAGCTCCAACCCCTGGTACTGCGGCACCCCTTCCGGCCCCATCACTGACGGTCTTCTCATGGACTTACAGATTGTCTACCAATTTACACAGGACCACATATGGTGGTGGGTGGCCGACCATGCCAGTTGTGTGTGAACTTGTGGGGGTGCGGCTCACACAGGGCTTTTCCTCAGTTTTATGCCCAGGGGCATCATGCAATAGTGTGCATGCATGTGTGCAGTGCGTGCACACCGTGGCGATCCAATGGCAGGCCCTTCCTCTCAGTGAGCACTTGTATGTGCCAACACCTGGCCTCTGCTATGTGGCAGCTGAGCAGTGAGACTCTGCCCTGCCCCTGAGGGAGGAAAGATGTCCTTGGGATGCTTGATCTTCCCTACCCCGCTGGCCCCCAGGGACTCAAGGTTGTTCCCAAACTCAAGTTGCTGTCATTGCTTCGCTGATAGGCGGATGACTGGCAATTCTTCATCATTTTCTTCTATGGGAGGATAGAATTTCTACTACTTTTACTATTGCTGTGAGTTCCTCTACATTGGAGTTCTGATTCAGAATTTAATTCAGTTTCAAACATTTCTATCCTGGGTTCTTTGTGTATCTAATTCTGTCAGAATGATGACTGATACTGTACCTCTTCTTGAGGCAATTCTTCCTTAACTTTGATATCTGCTTTCACAGTTTTATGTTCCTTTTCTCTGTGTTTGTGTTTCTCCTGCAGTGTGAATCACAACTGTGAAAAACTCTGCCTTCCTCTGTTTTCACTGTCACTTTTCACAGTTTATCTCACCTTTACATAAGCTAGTATTTGGAAATGTTTGTTCCTCATCACCTTTTCAAGCTGTTTATCGTGCCTTTTAGTTGGGGACTTGTGGGGGTTTGTGAGAAATTTAAAATAAAGTACGATGGAGGACTACAGGGCACTACATGATGCACACCATTACATGCCCCCTTCTTCTTGCAGGGTTTCCTGCTTTAAAGATTACTGCAATTCCCTGACTGTACCCTCAGGTGCATACTGTAAATCATCCATGGTGCAGTTTATAGCGCTAAACACCTCTAGTTTAGCTGCTCCCATCTGTTGAGGCTTGTCCTCCACACTAGTTTACCGTTTGGTAATGTAATAGTTAGCCCTATAGTGGAATTGGTTGCCCTGGGCCAGATTTTAAAATGACACAATGATAGCCGGCTGGTGGCGCTGAGGGCTGAGGCACTGGATGCCTCACCTCGCTACGCGCCAGCAACCCATGTTTGGGAATGAGCACAGGCCACTGAAGGTTGGCAGGGAGGAGAAGGATCGAGCATCCGAGGGACTGCTCTCCTCTCTGAGGAGGGGCACAGCAGTCGGTGCTTGACTGGCCCTTAGCGGTGGCTGGGGATAGCACACTGATGCTCAGAAAGGGGAGGAGAGGAGGCAGACACTGAGGAGTGCATGCGGATGCATGCGCACTCTCTCCATAGGACATCATTGCATGCCTCCTCTCTTAAGGGAGAAAATGGAGGAAAAAGAGTCCTGGATATGGCAACATAAAGCCGATCCCCACAGGCCCGCTCCCATGAACAGCAGTAACCTCTGCACCGGATCTGTTTTGGTGGATTGAGCAATCCCTGCCATGGGGGGCAAGCCATGGAGGAAGTGGAAGGTAGGCTGTGAGCGGGATGGGGCTGAAGATCAGGTATGATGGTGTGCCACCCAGGAGGAGGATAAAGAAATTAACTAAAAAAAAGCCACAATAATGCCGCACGTTCCTGTGCGCCGAACATCTGGTGCAGGGGCTGCGGCATTCACAGTTATCAGTCGGGATTTTACATCCTTGCACCCGGCGCCTCCTTAGACCATAAATTCATGGTCTACTGTGCACCACTCCAGGGAGTCAATGTACAGGTGCTTGTGCCAGATATGCGCGTAAGCTGCCAGAAATCAGGAAACTTGTAACTGCACCCATTAATGGAAAATTGGGTACAGTTGTGGCAAAGGATCGATGCACAGCCGACATCAAAGTCCCACGCGCTGGGCTGGGCACGCCCTGTGCCACTGTTCAAAATCCTGCCCCTAAATTAGTTAATCTGGTTTAAATTCCAAAAGAGACCAAATCCTGAGAAGTCTTTGATGGGGTAGGAATCTCCATAATGTTATGCTCCATGGATTTGGATAATACAGCCTTATACTGTATAGGCTTTTGGTATGTTATAATGCAGAGTTTCCTGTATCGTAAAATGTATACCACATTTGACTGTTACAGCAACTAAAGGAAATGTTTATTAGTAATATGAAACTGTATGGATTCCTCACTTGATGTAGCACTAGACTTTAAGCACAGTTATTCTAAATGTCTAACAAAAGATTCAGGCTGTATCCTTGTCTTGCCTTTCTGAGTATCAGCTTGTGTTGCATTGGCTGGCCGGTGATGCTGAGGGTTCTGATGGAACATAGTTTTAAACATGAAATACATGAGTTCCTTACTATGTTTTCAGCATCTACAGTACTCTTACATTAATCAAGGCCAGACTGTAAGGTTGAATTGATTTAATACTCAACCAAGTTGAATGTAAAAGCAGTGGCCCACAACAGTTTATAAAGTGGTAATTTATTAAAGTTACTAAGTTTTGTAATGGATCTGAATTTATAAGACACCTCAGTTAAAAGGATCTGCAGAAGTCTGCTCAAGTTTAAAAGTAATCTATTATTGCAGGTTATTAGGATTTAAACCTATTCAAAGGGTGCACTACCTAAACCATCCTTTTGAAATTTTTATTTTGTTTGTAAATTACTCCATAGGCTTGTAGGAGAGGCTGTTGTTTACATTTATACTGAAACTGCATTTATTAAAGTAGGATAAATGCAGTTTCATAGAACTTGAAAATTGTAAACAAGGCCTCTTCTGATTCAAAATCCTGCTCTCAAAATTCTAAAATGGCTTCCATGATGACATCACTCATGACAGAGCTGACAGCTGAGTTCTAGCTCTTCTGTTTTCAAATGTGAATAACTTTTAAACAAAAATGATAGCATGGTACTGTGAACACGACATTTATTCAGCACAAAAATATCTACAAAATGAGTGGTGTTTCATTTATAGATACCTTTTTTTTAATAAGCAAAAAAGCAGCAGAAAATTCAACAGTTTGTCACTTTTTCAAGAAACAAATGCAAATAACTTTAAAACAAAATCGAAAGCATGGTACTGTGGCATGACATTTGTTCAGCACAAAATGTCTACCAAATGAGTGGTGTTTCATTTATAGCTACCTTTTAGATTTTTAAAATCAGCAAAAATGGCAGTAAATTCAATTGTTTTCACTTTTTTGGAGGTGTAGAATAAATGGATTATGCTACCTCCATACTGGAAATATTGTTGATACTTTTTGTTCTCATGCCGATTGACCTGATGAGCATCACTTGTGGTTTCGCACACTCGTGATGTCGTCGGTCAACAAACACTCAAACAAAAATAGCAGCAACATTTCCAGTAAGCGGTAAGCATATCCCTTATATTCTTTGCCAAAAAACAAACAAACTCTGTTAATGTATCAGTTAGAGTTGCTATTAAAACGGCAGCAGTATGGAAATTTGATGTTAGAGTTTTCAACATACAGCAATGTAGTATTGTTGCACAACCCGTCATATGTTAGTGCTTACTTACAATTACAGTGTGATCCTGGGGTGTCATACTGATGAGTCCTGGTAGGATGAAACACGTGTCTATGTCTTCTGTTAGCACCCTTTGCAAACTGTGTGAGAGGCCTTTCGGCACCATGCAATTGTGTAAAGTTGGACAACATAACATTCTGTGGTGATTTGCATATACAGCCCATGATGCTTTGCATTGTGTGGGCATGTGTGATTTTGTATTTTCTATGGAACCATATACCACACTTCACAGGTGGTTGAAGGCATTGACTGTGCTTCATGCCTCACAACCCACCTTGGCATGTGGTAATTTAGCATTGCATCACACCCTGTCATGTGTTATTCCTTGCTTACAATTTACAGTGTGATCCTATGGGAATTTTTACTGCACTTCCCAGGTGGTGTGCAATTGTTCATGTGCATCCATGGCTACAGAAGCACTGGTTTGTCTTACCTGATGATGGATGTCTGTGGTTGCTAGTATTTCCTTTCCCCACTGGCTGCTTTGAAGTGGGGGATGCAAAGTTAATGTTTAAAACCCTAACATTATATTTCCATACTATTGCCGCTTTAATAGCAACTCAAACAGATGCATTAACAGAGTTTTTTGCAAAGACTATATCAGGGATATGCTACTCCCCTTCTGAAAATATTGTTGAAATGTTTTGTTCAAGTGCCAGTTGACACGGCGACATCACGAGTGGAAACCACAAGTGATGTCATCAGGTCAATCAGCATGAGAAAAAAAGTATCAACGTTTCCAGTACGGAGGTAGCATAATCCATTTATGCAATACTTCCACAAAAGTGAAAAAAACCAAGCATTAATTTGCTGCCATTTTTGCTGATTATGAAAAATGAGAAGGTATCTATAAATGAAACACCACTCATTTGGTACATATTTTTGTACTGAACAATTTTTGTGCTCAAAGTACCATGCTGTCATTTTGTTTTAAAACTATTTGCATTTGTTTGTTGCTATCTTAGTTAAAATAACAGATGTTGATAACCCCACATGCTGTAACATGGTCAAGTATGACCAATGCTAACTGTAATAATTAAATGTACAATAAGCCAATGTACCTGTAATTGTCTGCTGAAATGACTTGTATTAATTGAAGTTATAATATATAGAATAATACATGGGGTGATGTGTTTAACAGTTTTACACACACCTGAGGTGTTGGGCTCATAAACCCAGAGAGCGAGGCTTGAGGGGTTTTAAGTATCCAGCAGTGAGGGTGTAAAATTGAGTTTTACACCCCACCCCATGTTTTATTTCATACAATTGTTGGTTGTATTTTTGCCACAGCACTTATATAAAATAAAATGTCCATGTGTGGCCGTGGTCAGTGTGGGACAGTCAGAAGTGGGTGCCAATGAAATGTTAACCTTTTATTTATTTTTTAAAGCAGCCCAGTTTTAAAGATTGTAGCCCAGTTATTTTTTAAACTTATTGTAGCCCAGTTATTTTTTAAACTTATTGCCAAGTAAGTCTGAGTGGCGGTGAAGTCTCTGGCGTTAAGGAAAGGGGCCAGTATTGAGGAAGGAAAAGCTGCAGCAGGCACATCGTAGACCAAGGGAAAACCAGCACATTTTTGATGTTATAGCCCGTGGGTTATAACGGCTTAATTATAACTGATTTTCCTTAGGAAAAAACACAACCCAGTTATTATCAATACATGTAAGTTAAAAAAAAGACAACTTGGTGATTCTACTCCTGGTCTAGTCAAATAAGACATCTATACATCTAGAAAGCAGAAGGTTTCCAGGACATGGTCTTTCACACTGCAAAGCAGCATTCAGATCATTAGTGTGCTACCAACTAAAGCTGGAATTCTGACATGCTCTGTTCACTGGTGACCTTCAACTTTTGTGTGACAGTGGACACTGCTTGAGGTTTTGTGTTCCATTCCATCACCTGATGTATTACACTTGCATATTTGAGTTTGATATGCCATCTGTTCAGTGAAACTAATACAGCGAATGCATCGATGCTGACAACCTCGACAGTTCACTGTAATACTATGCCGAGACCCGGCACTCTTTCCCTGGGTCGGCACCCCTCCTGAATCAACTCCAACTCAGAGTTGATAATCTTTAAGTTCAGAGGGTGGGGCAGAGCCCCAGCATTGGGGGTTCGGGGTGAAGCCCCTGATGGCAAAGGAACTAGTTCTCCTGCTGTATTTACATCGACTCACAAGTTGCGGTTGACATAAATTGTCGCTGTGATGTCGGTCGACAAAAATATGTCGAACTGGCATCAGAGATCCGTGAGTTCTCAGTCACCTTATCATAGGTTTATCTCATACCTAGTCAAATACCTGCTCTGTTTAGTATCCCTTGTTAAAGGAAAACTACACCTCATATCTTGTAAATTTTAAGTTTCCATGTCAACAGACAACTCTTTTCCTGTAGCTGTTAGGGATATACAGTATGTGACTGCTTTAGTTTATGCTCACTGTTCATACTAGTCCCTGTAGCTATCCTGGGGTCTCCAGTTTCTAGTTGTTGAGATGTCATTGTCACGAGCTGCATTAGCATATGAGAACATGATGTGTATGCATCTGTAGACCCTCAGTGTGCCTGTCTGCTTAATTAGATTTCAACAAAAGAAGTGGAAGCAAGGTGTGAAATACTACATTTACCTTCGGTTACTTTGCAAACTGTCCAAGTTGTAATAGAGGGGGTTCCTTAAAGTTGCTTTTAATTTGTGTGTTTCTAGAGGTTTTTTTTTCAGGATACTGGTACTTACAGCATGAAGATACATGGTATAAATGGGTGATGTGACATCATGTTCTCATATGCTAATGTAACTGTCATGGAAAATGAGATTTCAGCAACCATAAAGGAAACCCCAGGATAGTTGCAGGGGATTAGCATGAACAGTGAAGACAAACTAAAGCAAACAGGTATAGCCCCTCAGCTACTGGAAAAGAGCTGTCTGTTAAGAAGGAAACATAACATTTACAAGATAGGAGATTTTAGTTTTCCTTAAGGAGTGCCAGTATTGGTTCATTTGTTGCAGTCAAGGACTGGCTACAATGTTATGCAGGTACTTAAAATTATCACTACTACTAAAAGTAACTGTTCGCTTTTGAACTTTTCCAAGAATGCTGAATTGATTTTTGCCATTTTTTTTTATGTTTGAGATGGTATTTGTGACTGTAGATAACATATTTATTTTGGGCATACAGAGTTTGAACTGTAATAAAACACAGTACCCTTACTCAACCTGACTATTAGTTGTAGAAGTAGTCAACAAAGATGATAATGATGAAAGGACCCATTCTATAACAACATCATCTATAACTTCAGTTTCAACTGCACTTTCTTTTTCAGCCATGATACAGGAAAATGCCACCGTTTGTTGACAAACAGTGATGTTTACTCTCTACTTAGCTTCCTGATTGAATCTGTTTCAGGTTCAGAGTTGTTGACTTGTTTATACTGGCATTATTATTAATATAACTACAAAGGCAGCTTATTATGACATCCAAAAACAGACTAAAATGAGAACAAGAAGGCCCATATAAGCTACAAGCCTCAAAGCTATGGAAAAAATGGTGGAGCACTTGACAACACGGGCACTGCACATTGGGCACTCTGTCATGAATAATTGGCTAATTACATTTTTTATTTAAGTTTTTGTTTCCTTGGCCAAACTGCCTTCACGACATCATTATTTGCCCTCTCAAGGCTTACCCTACCTTCTGAATATCATGACCCCCTGGCAGGGGTCTTCAACTTGCTCCTCCTCCTCCAGGGAAAGGATCACTAGTCAGATGGGCACCATGGATGGTGAGGTGGGGCCTGCACAGGGCTGGGGCTTCATCCTGCCAAGGCTCACCACTGTTTTTTTAATTTTCCTGTCCCCATCCCACAGCTTGTGGGGAATGCGTTGGACACACAGCAGGCTTCTGCTCTGACAGAAAATTCCTGGCCCACGAGAAGGAGACTACAGTACTACAACATGCCACCTCCTGCTTCCAGCTGGGACACATTGCAGTTAGCAGCACGCTTCCCCAGCATGGCTGCAAAGTACCATCTGCTGAGATCACTCCGAATCCAGGTCATGGGCATGGCGGCGTGACACAGTTCTGCTGGGCCACTGAGCAGCCCAGATACGTAACCTTTTAAAACAAATGTTGTCTGTTTACAAATAAGTACCAAAACTATGATATTGAATAATGATGCACTGTACACATTTACAGTCAAACCCAGTTATTCCATTCCTGGTTAGTATGGATGTCTGGATATCTGTAAGCAAATCACTTGAAATGGATTTTGGTAATGTTAATTGCCTGCTTTAACTGGAAACCTGTGATTCCAAATCCAGATTGGCATTCTGTAGCACCAATTGATGCTTTTAATGCAGCATTACCTGATTAGTCAAAACCTCATTCAGCTCTGTGGGTGGTAATCTGGTGTGTATTGATTTCTGCCTTGTTGCTGTGCCCATGTAAATGTTCAATCCTCAACCCAGTCAGAAAGATTTGTTCGTAAACTTTACTAAAGGTTGGCTCCCTGGTTAACTGTTTTAATAAATTAAATTATAAACTAATTTTCACTTGTATTACTTCTCCTCTTTCATTTTACTACTCCTACTCTTTTCATTACCTTTTAGTTACTGCCTGCATCTGAGTGCAATAATAAACCCTTTCACATTTACTGCTCCTTTCCTGGTAAGCTTCTCTCAAACTCTACATTCAGTCTGTCTCCAGAAATATCTTATTTAAAAGTTCTGCATTTGAGTGTTGTCCTCTGTTCACTGCAGACTCCTTCGGTCTCACTTGGAATTGGCACACAAAATACAAGATAATGTCAACATCAATGACTTTGGCTATTTGTTGCAAAGCAAAAAAAAAAAGGATATTTTAAAAATAGTTAAATGTGCTGTGCTATACTATAACTGATTTAATGAGTTTTAATGATTTCATCAATGAGGCAATGTGTGAACTGTACATAATGTGTGTAGTGTGTGTGTGTGTGTGTGTGATATGTACTTCATACCTCAAAATAAAGAAAAATACAAACACACAGTGACTGGTTAATATGCAGATTTTTTATTGTGTAATAAATTACTGGGTACACAGGATTTTTAAGGGTGGGGACAACTGGAAACAGGGGTTTCAGAGGCCAGGAGAAAGTCAGATGTAGTGCCACTTCATTAAAGTGGTAACAGGAGGAGGCTGGCAATTATAGGACAGTCAGCCTGGCATAGGTGGTGGGAAAGCTAATAGCATCACTACTGAAGGAGGATAGTGGAATATCTTGAATTCAGTGGGTTACAAGACAGCGTGAATTCATGGGTGGGAGATCATGTCAGATGAATCCGACAGATTTCTTTGATTGGGCAACCAAGGAATTAGATTGAGGGAGAGCTGTATGTGGCCTACCTAGATTTCAGTAAGTCAATGAACACGTTTCACATAGGAGACTATTAAGCAAGCTGGGTAGCTTAGGTGTGAATCCACAGGTGGTAAACTGGATAAGAAATTGGTTAGAGGATAGGCAACGGAGGTGGTGGTAAACGGAGTTCACTTGAGGAAAGGAGGTGACCAGAAGGGTGTCTCAGGAATCAATGCTGGGACCAGTCCTTTTTTTTTTTTTTTAACTTTTTTATTTAGTATATTTTGTAAATAAAACAATACAACACATATGTACAAATACAACAAATAAAAACCATAAATAATATAAAAAGTGTCAATCTACATATGCAAATTAATACAATATATGCTACAGGGGATGTTAGGAAGGGAATGAGGTCCAAAAGGAGGAATTTGTCTGAATCCAAGTAAATTAATGTGTCATTCTATACAGGTTCAAACAACATTTATGGTTGAGGGAGCCATTATGCTGAAGAAAAACAGGGTTACCAACATCATACAATCTGCAGAATCTGGCTGACAGCAACTATGCTAAGTTGAGTATCAAGGTAAACATAGAAACATAGAATCTGATGGCAGATAAGCACTGCTTGGCCCACCTAGTCTGCTCATTTCCCAACCTAACAGATAAGCTGCAGATCCTAGTTAACCAACAGCCTACTTCCTCCTACCCCACTAGAATTACCTTATGTCTGTCCCATGCATTCTTGAATTCCCCACTGTTTTTGACTCTATGGCCACCTCAGGAAGGCCATTCCAAGCATCTACAACCCTCTCTGTAAGAAATACTTCTCCACATTACCTCTGAGGCGTTCCCTTTCTATCTTCAAATTGTGCCCCTTGTTCTTGCACATCTCTTTTCTGAAGATGCTACCCTCTTGGACTTTGTTGATTCCTTGAGGTATTTGAAAGTTTCTATCATGTTCCCCTCTCCTCCTTTCCTAGAGGCTATACATCTTAAGCTCCTCTAGTCTTTCCTCATATGTCTTCTGGTGCAGACCCTGCACCATTTGGTTCCCTCCTCTGAACAGCCTCCACCCTGTCTATGTCTATGTGGAGATGGGGTCTCCAGAACTGTGCACAGCACTCCAGATGTGGTCTTACCAACTTTCTGTACAGAGGGCCAACAATTTCCTGTTTTCTACTGGTGATACTTCTCCCTATGCACCCAGTATCCTCCCAGCCCTCCTTACTGCCTTCTCCATTGCTGTGGCCACCTTAGGTCATATGATATGACTACCCAGGTCCTTTCCATTTTGTTGTTGTCAGTATCTCACCCCATTGTGTACTCTTCCCTGGGTTTTGTTTTCCAGGTGCATTGCTTTGCACTTCTTTGCATTGAATCTAAGCTGCCATACATTTGACCATTCTTCCAACCTTGCTAAGTCCCTTCTCATCCTTTCCACCCCAGCTTGTGTATCAACTCTTTGCAGATCTTTGTGTCATCTGCAAAGAGACATACCTTTCTTCAGTCCCTCTGCAATGTCACTTATAAAGACATTAAAAGGACCAGCACCAGTACTGAACCCTGTGGTACCCCACTAATAACCCCCTTTCTTCACTATGGACTCCATTTACTATTATCCACTGTGTCCTGTTGTCCAGCCAGTGTTTTACCCAGACTACCACCCTGGGACCCACTCCTGGCTGGCTAATTTGTTTATTAATCTTTTGTGTGGAACTGTGTCAAATGCCTTGCTAAAGTCTGGGTAGGCCATGTCCACAGCCCCTCCCTGGTCTACTACTTTGGTTACCCAGTTAAAGAAATCAATTAGATTTGTCTGACATGACCTTTCTGCTGTGAATCCATGCTGCCTTGGGTCCTATGCCCCACTGGCCTGTAGGTACTCAACAATTCTTTCCTTCAGAAGTGATTCCATTATTTTCCCTACCACTGAGGTCAAACTGACAGGTCTGTAGTTTCCTGCCTCTGTCTTGCTCCCACTTTTGTGAAGGGAATCACATCCTCCTCCAGTCCTCAGGTACCACACCATCCTCCTATGATTTATTAAAAGGGTAGTCAGTGGTGTTACTAATTCTTCCTTAGTTCTTTAGAATTCTGGGGTGAATCCCATCAGACTCCATTACTTTATCCACCTTCAGTTTTAAGAGTTCTTTCAGAACCCTTTCTTCTGTGAAAGGATTAATATCAATGCCCCTATCAAGAGTGCTTCTATTGACTGGATTAGGTATCTCCCCTGCTTTTCCATTACGAATACTGAGCAAAAGTATTCATTCAGTATCCTTGCTTTCACTGTCGTCTCTGCCCAACCACCTTCCTCTTTATTCAGCCTCAGTATCCCTGCCTTAGTCTTTCTTTGCTCCCTAAGATACCTATGAAGGTTTTATTCCCTTCTTAACCGGAGTTAGCTATCTTTTGGCTTTGCTATTCTGACTGCCTTCCCGCTTCCTTTTGCTTTTAACTGGTACAATCATCTGTCCTGCTCCTTCTGTGTTTCCTTATATTTCCTGAATGCTATCTTTTTCCCTTACCTTCCCGCCACTTCTTTTGAGAACCACAGTGTTTTTCTTTCATTTTGATTTGTTTATTTGCTTCACACAAAGGCTTGTTGCCTCTGTGATGCGGTTTGATGTTTCCCCACTGTTGCTCCACCCACCTTCTTGCCTGTTTGCTAGTGCATTTCTGATGCACTCTCCCATTTGACAAAATTGCCCTCCTGAAGTCCAGTACCTTCGCTTTGTATGGCTTGACTCTACAGCTAAGTTTATCATGAACCACACTGTTTGGTGGTCACTTGTTCCCAGATGGCTATCCACTTCAAGATCGGAGATCCTCTCCATCCCCATTTGAGAGTACCAGGTCTATGATTGCTCCCTCCCGAGTGGGTTCCAAAACTAGCTGTCTGAGGCATGCCCCTGTAAGGCATTCAGAATGGCCCAGCTCTTGGATGTGGCTGCAGCAAAGGTGCTCCAGTTAACATCTGCATATTCAGGTCACCCATCAGCAATATTTCCTTTCTCTGCCATCCTAAGGATGCCTTCTATCATTTCCTTGTCCATTTCTCCCTGAGACAGGGGTCAGTATACAACCCTTGTGCGGATTGTGGTGCCATTTCCAGTCTCCAGGGTGACCCACAGTGTCTCCTCTCCTCCCTGTTTACCCTTTAGTTCTGTTGCTTTGATCCTTTCCCTTACATAGAGCTACTCCTCCTCCTCCTCTTCTTCCCTCCCTGTCCCTCCTGTAGATTGTGTTCCTGATATGTTGACATCCCAGTCATGGTTCTCTGTATATCATGTTTCTGTGACTGCCATGATATCTAGGCATTCCTCTTCCATCCAGGCCACCATTTCAGGGGCTTTTACCTAAACTATAGGCATTGGTACTCATTACCCTCCATTTTTTATGGCTTTATTTCTTTTTGCCCCATCCCTGTCCTTACTGTCTTTGTCTTTTTCTATGTTTACCCTGCCCTTCTTCCTATTGACTGCTCTAGCTTGGTGTTTACCTCACTAACGATCCTGATTTTTTGGGGCTAGGATTTCCCTTCTCCTTTCAGTGCCTCACCCCTTGGCTAGTTTAAATGCTTGCCAATGAAGCATTTAAACCTATCACCTAGGATCCTGGTCCCTCCTGGATAGATGCAGACCATTGCACCTGTATAGGCCTATATCCTCCATGTGGAGCCCCAGTCCCCAATAAAGCTAAATCCCTGAGCTCTGCACCAGTTTTTCAACTAGTCATTGAATCCCATGGTGCGGAGTACCCCTGCCTCATCCACACTGTAGACAAGTAGCACTTCTGAGAAAGTTACCATGTGTGCTACTTGTTCAAGCCCTCCACAACTCTACAAACTCCTGTTGCACTGCTCTGATCCCATCATCAGCCAGGTCATTTGTCCCTAGGGGATAATGACATCCAGCTCACTCCCCTTGCAGCTGCTTCCACGATCCTGAGGATTTGTTTCCTGTCCTCCAAGCCATGGTGCCGGAAGACACCTTACCTCCTTTCCCCTCCCTCCCCAGCTCTACCCCTAACAATTGAGTCCCCTACCAGGAGTTGTTTCCTTCCCCTGTGGGTCCTGTGCCACCCTTCTCTGGGTCTCCATTGTGGAGGTTCCCAGCATCCTCCTTGGTTTCCATTGTGGTGCCTCCATAGAGAAACCATGCTCTGCCAGAGTGGCAAATGAATTGTGGAGAGGCACTACTGGAGGGATGCACCTCTGTTCCACCACCCTCACCCTCCCTGAGCCCATCATGGTCCAACCACCTCTTTCTTGGGAACCTCTGAAGTAGTGGCAGTGGCCTGGGTGGTCCCTGGGTGAGAGCAGGTTTCCCAAATCCTTGCCAGGTCAGCATGGAGACAAACAACCTTATCCCTCAGACCAGAGAGGTGCCTGCAAATCAGGCAGCAATGCAGTCTCAGAATGTCTCACAGAAGACTGCTGCTTCACAGCCAGTGCATTGCTCCACTCTCCACATGTCTGTGTCCTTCCTGTTACAGATGCTTTTCTTTTTTTTGTTCTTGTTTTAGTGTGTGCAAGCTTGTGAGTGTCTTTACCCCTTTTCAGTGTGCTGTGCCTTTAAGGATATGAACAGGTGTATGTTGTTTGCAGTTTTGGGGAAGTGATGTCAGAACCCTGCTATAAAGGAAGTTATGTGCTTGGGGTGGATGGGGTGAGGGGAAGGTGGTGGAGAAACCTATGCCCTCCAGAAACAATCAACTACAACTCTGGCTCTTCCACCTGGGAGTACCTTCCTTCCTTCCTTTCAGACACCTATTTCACAGAGGTTAAGTAACAGGTCTAGTCACAAATGACTGCAAAATATCTCTCAGCTACAGTTCCTCCCTGGCAAGTTAAAGTTAAACTAAGAAACGTCAACCCCAAAAACAGAATCAATACTAGTTACTCACACAGGTCCAAAAAGTAATAATTCAGTGTAGTCTGAAAATAGCCTCCTTAAGTTAAGAAAGCTATGGCTGCTTTTCTCTCTCTCTTCTTACCCCTAAGTGTGTATAAAATGACAGCCAGTCGGGTGGGAGGAGTCGCAGCAAGCACTAGGTGTTATAGGGTGTTAAAATGTCCTCAACCCACCCCTAATCATGGTATGAAGTCAGACTCTGTGCCATGATGTAAATGACCCATCTCCTCCAGAGTAGTTCAAATTTTATTAAGAGAGGCTGTGAGTCCCTCCATCCTATAAACAACAACCATAAGGTCATGCCACTGGTCTATTGAAATTATCTTATTGGTGAGCCAGTTTTTAGTGATTGTTTTCTGGGCCCAGAAGCGTGATTCTTAGTAATTTCACAGTTCCCAAGTTTCTGTGTCTAGGTGGGAGATCTAGGAAGAAATAGAGTGTGGGGCCAGAATAAGGCTCGGGTCAAAGATGGTGTGTATGGCTTGTTGCAACTCCAGAAAGAAGGGGCTAAGGAGGGACAACTCCACAGAATCTGGACCAGGGCCGCAGGGAGTGGCCACAACCCTCCAACAGGATGAGGAACTCCTTTCTCCATACTTCACCTGGTCTGCAGAGGTCTGAAATATCTAGAGAACACCTTCCAGGCAAACTCCCACCATCTCTCTGCAGTGATTCCCAGTGTATCCTTTCCATAGCTCTGGACCAGACCTCATCAGGTATTTGCACTCCTAGGTCAAGTATCCAGGACCTTCTTATTGTTTGAGTTGTGTCTCCTTTCCATTTGAAACAGCTCTATACAGGTATGACACTATCTTGTCCTGTGGTGCATGGCCCTCCAAAGCTAATTTGATGAGGTGAATGATATGGGGGGGAGGAGTCTCCTCCTGAGGAGGAGATGGAGAAACTGGATATAGTTCCTGACCTGAAAATACTTAAATCCGTCCTGCCATGGTATTCCAAATTGGGTCACTAACTCCTGAAAGGACAGAACCCTTCCCCCACCAGGAAATGCCACACCAAAGAGGCCCCTCTCCTCCCATCCACGGAATCCCAAATCCCAACTGGCTGGGACAAAGGCCTCTACATGTGCGACTGGTGTTAGAAGGGGCCTCCAAGGCTGCAGGATCTGTCGTCTAGTATCTCATACCAGTTGGAGATGGTGTGTTCTGTATATGGGTTCCCACCCCCATGGCAGAGAAGGTCTCCCTCCCAGTAAGGAGAGCTCTGTTCAATTTGAGGAGGTCACACCCCTTAATCTCCACAGTCTTCCACTTGGCAGTGTACTCTACTTAACCAACAGAAAGCCATTCGAAGTTGAGCTGCATGGTGATATAGTTTCAGATTGGGAGAGACAGTCCCCTCCTCTTGGGAGTCTGTAATATTGAGAACCTAATTCTAGGCCTCTGCAGGCCCCAGACAAAAAATGAGATTCCTTATTTAGTTTATTAAAAATGTCTTCGAATATGGATTGGAAGTGTCTGTGACAAGTACAAAAACCTAGGGAGCAATACCATTTTGACCACCTCTATTCTCTGTACTAAAGGGATGGGGATAGCGCCCACATCTTCAATTCTGCTTTCAATTGCTCTAAGATAGGGTAAAATTAAGTCTAAAACTCTGGGTGCTGTCCAGAGATATATGGACTCCAAGGTATCTAAGATGTTCCTATCCCATTTGAAAGGAAAGACTCTTTATTCTATCTGAAGGAGTAAGAAATTCTTAAGACTTCAGTCTTGGCAGTGTTTACCTCATATCCCACCAAGAGGCTGAACTCCCTCAAGGTATCCCAAAGTGGCACCAGACTTTTCTCTGGATTATTAAGGTATACCGACAGATTGTCATATGTAAGGGCTAGTTTGTGGGTCTTCCCCCATGCACAGACCCTCCACCCTCCCCACACCTCAAGTCCTGTGCTAGTGGCACCAGATATAAGGCGATAGGAGCGGGAGATGGGGCATCCCTGTCTGGTACCACGGAGCACAGAAATTGGGGTGGACACCTCCCCATTTATTTTGATATAAGCCTTGGGCCAGAGTAAATTTAATTTATTATCTTGATAAATGCTCTGAAAACTCAAAAGCTTCAAGTGTATGACTAAGGAAATTCCATGCCACCCGGTCAAAGGCCTTTTGGCATCAAGCTCATTAGTAGGAAGGGGACCCCAACCGGTGGCATGGTGTAAGACAGACAAGGTTCTCTTGATATTGTCTTGTGTCTGACATCCGGGACAAGCCCATCTAGTCATAATCAACTAACTGGGAAGGACCTGTTCCAAGCATTTTGCCAATAATGTAGCATACAATTTATAATCTATATTCAATATAGATTTAGGTCGATATGACTGACATTGAGTGATGTCTTTCACGGTTTTGGAATGCTGGTGATGACAGCATAGTTCAGGTCTCAGGCACTTCCTCTCCTCTCTGGAAGGCCCTACAGACTGCCAAGAGCAGGAGGGGACCGCTACCTCCTTTTTAAAGAACCTGACAAATCCAGGTGTGTACCTGTCAGGGCCTGGGGCCTTGCTGAGATTTTAATGAGCTTAGTGCACTGGTTAACTCCATTGGGCAAATGGTCTCATCTGTTTGTGACCCAAGTTCGGCAAAGCTTAGGCAATCTCAGCCTGAAAGGTAGGCTTTGATTTGTGAGTACTTGCCATTTGCTCCGGGGTATATAGAGTGCGGTAGTATTCTTTAAAGGATTCTAGAATCTGCTTAGGCATTCTCACTAAATGACCTTTTTGGGATCCCTAATCTGGTCTATCATGGCTTGGGAGGTCTGCTGCCTCAGATGGTGGGCCAGCAGCGAGTGCCCTCGGTCCTGACTCATAATATTTTTGGCGGAGACGTTGAGGGCCTGTTCTGTCTTAACATCAATTGTTTTGGATCTGTTGTTTAGTAATTTGTAATAAGGGCCAGACTGCAAGATTCCCACATGAGCCGTCTGCAGCTCCTGCAACTGCTGTTGTAGCAATTCTAGTTGTATATTTTGTTGTTTTCATATCAAGCTGCAAATTTAATCATGTCACCTCTCAAAACAACTTTAATGGTATCCCATAGGGTTGCTCTGGAGACCTGTGGGAGTCATTTTCCTGGCTGATTTGAGATGTTCATTGCTTAATTAATTCAGTAAATTCTTTCAGGTTTAGTAGTAGCTATTAAACTTTCAGAAGGTCTGTCTCCTCTGAGCCCAAGTCCAACTTCAGGAAAGTTGAGAGTGGTCAGACAGAGTTGAAGGTTTATGTGTGCAGCTCCTCACTATGGTGGTATTCTCCAGAAATGAAAAGTGGTCTAGGTGAACTTAGGAGCTGTGGGAGGGAGAAATGTGTATACTCTCTTTTCCAGGATGGAGTTGTCTCAGGTATCGACCCACAGGGCTCTCACGTATATTCCTTAATTGCTTTACTAGCTGGTGTTTTGTTAAGGTGTCTTGGGCTGAAAGAGTCTATTTGCTCTATTGTTTGGTTTAAATGTCCCCCACTACTAAAGTACCAGTATGTAATTCGGTAATTTTATGCAACAGGGCCCTGACTGTGGGAACCTGTGGATCCTTGGGGATATAAAGCGAGGCTAATGTGACTGGGGTGCCTCCAGCACTTTGACTAGTATTGACAGATGTTCCTCCGGGTCTGAGTAAGTGCAGGACACACTCAACAGGGTTCCACAGGCGACTAGTATGGCTGTGCCCTTCTCTTCCCATACTGAAGAGGCCACCACTTGAGAGAAACCTAATTTCCTAGTTAGCATGTTCTGACTTGTTAAGATCGTCTCCTCCAGTAACATAAAAGAGGGGCTTGTTTTTTGAGGACCAAGAGAACTTTCCGCCTCTTCACCGGGTTGTTTAATCCATTCATTGTGTGATAAAATAGTAATACTACGCCCATCTCCCATTTGCTCATGGATAATAACACTGGCTGTTCTCGATCCAGGATCCCTATCATGTTCACCCTTCCTGTGGTCCACATCCAACTGAAAACCCTCCCTCCATCTCCCACTCCCGGGGTAAGGCAGTTCTTTCAGTTCTTAGGCCTCCTCTGCACTCCATAATCTCCAGTTCTATTTGTATGGCACTAATCTGGAAAGTGTCCAGGTAACACACAACAATAACAATAGACAGTAACATTTGTCCTAACAAAACCTCCTGAGATGGAACTCTCAACTTGAGGACCACCTCCAGAGAGAGAACTATTTACAAAATTACCTCCAAGGTAGGGGTGCCATTCAAGAAGCACCCTTAAAGTCCAGGTGAGCTGACGTGTAATCTGCTCTACCTGGAGAGGAGGAAGAAGAGTCAAGCGTTTGGCTCGATCCCCTGGACTCTAGTAAGAATGAGTTCCAGCCAGGTGTCCGGGCTGTATATCAACACCAGATGTAAAGGGAGTCTCACTTTAGTGATGTATCTTGTGTGATTAGCTCAACCCATAGTAACAGTAGCAGCACAGATATGTTCACTCTAACCCTCCAGATCCCCTCTTCCCAATAGATCCAGTGTCTCCAGATGAATCTGTATGTCTTAAATACCCACATTCTACACTAATGAACAGCAGCAGCCCTTGGGAATGGCTGAAGTCACCTTAAATCTGTTAGGATACAGATCAATTTAATGCTACAAATCCTCCAATCCCCCCAAGACATCACGTCCTTATCCTTGTGACATATCTCAATTATGTACATCCATACCGCTCATCTATGCTGTTTATGTTCTCAGAGTAAATGATTTTAACCATTGCTGTGGTTATCCAGGATTCCTCCTTCCAGTTCTGGTCTCCCCTCACCACAATTACATGTATAGTCTCAGGTTCATATTCAATAGGAAGTCTATTCAGTGAGGTAAGGGAGTGGAAAGTTTTAAGGTGTACTGTCCAGGTTATAATTAGTATGTCCCCACACTTACCAATGCGATCAACTGGTTGACTGTACACCAGCTCCTCTCAGCGTTTTGGGGCAGTAGAGAGAAGTGATTCCCAGTAATCTTTCTTCCTCTTATCTGCTCGGCAAATAACTCTGGAAACGTCTGGCGAGAGATGCTGGCACTGTTCCCAGGGCAATTCTTGAATGTCCATTTGTGGCAACAGTCCATGCACTGGATGCGTTTATGTTCTAACAGGAATATTTCCATGTCTGGTGGGGATATTTTCCATTCCTGTAGCTATGGCAGAAGCTCTACTAGGCCACTGTATGTTTTAGGGCCCGCCTCCAGGTATATCTTGATTCTGGCAGGATACAGCAGCTGGGCCTGTATGTTCTTTTTCCCAGATCTCTCTGATTACTGCTCTTGTTTTCTGCCTCTCAGTTTGAAGGGCCATCGAAGTCTTGTTCAAAGAAAATGGGATTCTCTTTATCTTTAAGAGTTATCAGTCTCCAGGCCTCCATAGCACCCACTCTTTGCTCTGGTACAGGACCATTACGTATCACCTAGGATCTGGGCCACGCCGATGGACTGGTGGGTTTGGGCACGAGGGATCGCTAGCCTGTCCATCGTGAATGTCAAGGTCTGAGGGAATTTCCATTACCGAGTGAAACACTTGCTGGATAAAATTGATAGGGGTTGCAAACCCTTCTTCTGCCCCTTGGGTATACCGTGAATTCGGAAGTTATTCCGATGGGCTCGGTTTCTATGTCTCTCCAGCCAACCCTGTATTTCTGCATCTCTTTTTAACAGGAATAGCAGTAGTCTATCATCAGAGTCCTGGGCCTCTGATACTTCAGACAGTTTGGCAGTATTGTCTGAGACATTTTGTCCATACTCCGAACATCCTGTCTGAGGTCTGCCAGTGATGATTCGATTTTCTGGACAGATTGCAAAATTTTGTGGAGGGTTCTCTCAGATTTGCAGGACATGATTAAATCTCTCTGTCTGAATCCAGAAATGATTCTGAGTTTGTTCTGACACATCGCAGGTGAGCTGCCTGACTCTCCAGATCCTCATCTAAGGTGAGCTGTTTCATCTTTGTCTGAGATCAGGCTGATTTCTCCCTTGACTTTAGCAGCTTTGGTGGTCATTGCAGCTTGCTTCCAAGGGAGAAACTGTCATGAGTCCAAGGTTTAATTGCAAAGATTTGTTAGGATTGTTTAAGGGGGTTCCAGAGCTAGAGATCTATGCATCTACCATGTTCAAAACCAGAACCAGAAGTCAGGACTGGTCCTCTTTAAGGTCTTTAGAGATGGCACTGCAGAGGAGTTGGAGTGGAAGGACTGCCTCTTTGTGGATGACACCAAAATCTGCCATAGGTGGATACTCAGGGAGGTGGAAAGGATGAGCAGAGATTTGAGAAAACCTGAGTAGTAGTCTTATTTTATTTTATTTTATTTTATTTAAACAGCAGTTTGGAAAACCTTTGAGCCATAGGCTCATTTACAAAAGGTACCTTGTCACAGTAAGACAACGAAATACACAGTATAACAGTACAACACATAAGTATAACAGTAACTTAAGACATAGATACAAACAAGCTGGTACAGGTAGGATTGATGCAAACAATACCAGAGTTATGTTGTCATAGCAACTTAGTAATAAGCTTTGTCATAAGTATTGAAATGCGGCTTTGACTAGTGGCAATTACAGCATCGGGTGTTAATAAGGTAGTTACGTAATGAAGTTTTGAAGCACGATATAGTTGGAGCCTCGGAGATGGAGGGGGCAGTGTGTTGAACCAGGAGGGGGCCCTAAAGCTGAAGGCTCTTTGGCCGTGAGAGGTCCTAGCTCTAGGGATAACAGAGAGGTTTTCCCAGAGGTCCAGTATGAACTAATGGGACAGGCGGTGGTGGTGGTCAATCCTGGTGGGAGAGCCCAAGGAGGTCTTTTGTGGTACAGGTCAGATATTTGAGGCGCCACAAGATCAAGTACCAGCGCTTAGCGATGGTAGACAGGTGTGTGTCAGCCTAGGTGCTCCAGTAATTAACCTGCAGGCCCTTATTCAGAGTAATGCGAATTTTATGGAGTGCGGTCTGATCAGCAGCACCATACACCGGCAGTCCATAGTCCACTAGGGACAGGATAGAGGAGGTGATCATAGTCGAAAAGCCTCCGGGGAGACAGCGTTATACTGGTGTAAGATGCCCAATCGGATATTAGTGGCAGTGGCTAGGCAGCGATGTGTCCATGGAAGGAGAGGAGGGGTCAAAATGGATCCCTAGGTATTTATAGGAGCAAACTTGTTCAGTGGGAAAGAGGACCCAGAGTGAATGAGGAGTTTGAAGTTGCAGGACTTGTTTTGGGGATGCGTGAAGAACATGGTTTTGTTTTTTAAGATTTATCACCAATCTATGTTCCTTGAACCAGCCCTCGGCTTCAGTGAAGGACTTCTGCAGCGAGTCCTGGAGGGCAATAGGGTTACGACTTGAGGCAAAGATGACTGCATCATCAGCGTGCAATAGAATGTTCCCGAGCAAGAGCGTGGAAGGGTGTTGAGGTAAAGGGAGAATAGTAAGGGGCCCAGAATGGAGCCTGGGGAACCCAGAAAAGATGGGACAGATGTCTGAGTAGGTCCCATTAATTTTACAGCTGTGGCGAGTCAGATAGATAACTGGTGCACCAGGAGATAGGCCCAGCAGCAAAACCATAGTCAAGGGTATAGCAGCTGGAGTTCAATGTGAAAAAGTGCAAAATAATTCTCTTGGGGACAGACACTCAGGGCAGAGTACAAAATGGGGAGACTGTTATTGATGACCACCACAGAAAAGACCTGGGATAATCATCGATGATGACCTAAAGGTGGCCAGGCAGTGTGACAAGGCAGTTGGGAGGGCTAGTGGATGCTAGGGTGCATTGCAGAGGTACCACCAGCAGAAGGAGGGAGGTAGTGCTGCCTCTGTATAGATTGCTGGAAAGACCTCACCTAGAATACTGTCTCACTTCTGGAGACCACATCTCAGAAGGACATAGAGTGGAAGCAGTCAGAGAGGGCAACTAAAATGGTCACTATTGTCACTATTGCAGTAAGGAGCTTAACAAAAAGACTTTCGCTCTATAATTGCTCCTTTTTATTTTTTCTTAGTAGTATTGTAATTTAATACCATTTTGTATAATATTATCAAGACCTCATTTAAATATGTCTCTGTTACCACTCTGTACCAGATGATGCGGGATCTGCATCAAAAGCCCTACAAGCAGAGACTACAGGAACTCAATATGTAAACCCTGGAAGAGGAGGGAGGGTGGTATGATAAAGACCTTTAAATACCTCACTGTAGTAAATAAGGTACAGAAACAAAAGGTGCTCACACGATGGGGATATGCTATAAAGTTGGAAAAGGGTAGATTCAAGAGAGATGTGAGGAAGTACTTCTTCACAGAAAAAGTGGTGAATTCCTGGAACAACCTTCCAGCCAAGGTGGTTGGGGTGAAAATAGTGGTGGGGTTTAAAATGCATTGGATAGGCATATAGGAATCTTAGTGGAAAGGAATGGGAGGTGGAGAAAGAGACAGAGATTAAGTAGGGTCTCAGGTGATACTGTAGGTAGGAAAATGGGTAGACCCGTGGGCCAAACAGTCCTTATCTGCTGGCAAATATTATGTTTCCATTTTTCTATGTTACCACTAGCATGAGTGACATTTATGGAGGATTGAGGGAGGGAGGGGTATCACTAGCACCAAGTATATTTATTTACAGAGTATTAGGTGATGGTGGGGAAACGTTCTGTTTTCTTGCAAGTGCTGCAGTGGGGTGGGGGTTGCACACCACTGTGTGTTTTGTTAAGAGTAGGGTTTTGGATATGTTAAAGAGCCACTACAGCCTTTTAGCACTTCCAGAATCCTTCCAATATACCACTATCCCTATAGGCAAGAGGTTTCTCTCATTTTCATGGTGCAGTGGTGTATGTAGAGCGATAGTGCTAACCACTTAGCACCATGCTAATTGTCTCTTTGAGTGTAGCTGTGTTTGTGCGAACAGGCTGTCGGCCATGTTATATCCACTTAGCGCAGCACTGAACCTGTTTGTGCCGCACTAAAGGATTTCAGTATGGAGCCTTTTGTCTTACTCTTCTAGACATCAAGCAAGCAACCTAAATAGAAAATAACAAGGTACAAGCAGATATGGACATGGAATCCATCCTGGTCTGCTCTGGAACCCTTCCTTGAAACTCCTGCCCTTTACATGTGCTTGATGTTCAAGATGGTGATAATTAATGTGTCAGTTTATTTTTTCTGTTCCACCTAAAGACAAAAGTTCATAAAGAAAGTAGTGCTGTAAGTCAGTTTCTAAGAAGAAGAAGAGATGTGCAAGAACAAGGGGCATACTTTGAAGATGGGGGGATGGCTCAGAGGTAATGTTAGAAAGTATTTTTTCACAGAGGAGGTTGTGGAATCAGAAACAGTGGGAGAATTCAAGAATGCATGGGACAGGCATAAGGCAATTCTAGTGGGGGCAGGAGGAAGTAAACTGTTGATTAACTAGAGTCTGCAGCTTATAGATCAGGTAGGGAAATGGGCAGACTGGGTGGGCCAGCGGTCCTTATCTGCCGTCAAATTCTATGTTTCTAAGATGGTTTTACTGGTCCAGGCCTCCTGGCCAACTGAGGCTAAATGCTGCTGACATTCTCCTTGATGCTGTCTTTGTCTTGCTGATACTGGTTGGCTGGCAGACTTTTCAGAGTGACTGATTGGTGATAACCACCACATACACAGTAAAGAATGTGGCTGCAGCTTTTCGTCTGTTCTCCTGTCTCCTGCAACAGTTTCCCCTTTGGTGCTGACTGTGCTGTTCATTCTCTCTTACAATTTTGCTCTCGCTGGCTTAGACACACTGGCAGGGATTTGATGCCTCACTGCCTCTGTAGTCTGCTCTCTCTGTTGTCTAGGAACCTCAGAAAATAAAATAACAACCTCAACATATAACAACACTACAGCTAGTTAGTCTTTCTTGTCTACTTAGGAAATTTCAGACTGTCTAAAAGCCAAGGGGAAATACAAACACACAATATATACTTACTACGTGAATGTCAGCGTAGCTAGGCAAGGCGTAGGAAGCAACCCTAGCTGCACAATATTATTTTTAAGGAAGAGCCAAGGGTATCCTTGTTCTAACTCTAGGGGCACAAGGTCCCCAGCTGTGCCTCCTTCCACAAGACCCCTTAGGATTAGATTACCTGACAACAACTTCACCCCAGTCGTGCCTTAATGCTGAAAAGGCACAGTAACTGCGTGTGCAGTACCATTATGATGTGTGGAGAGTGTGTTCCCTCATGTCTTTGTCTGCCTCCTCACTTTGTTATGCAGCTCCTGCCCACAAAACACTCAAACAAGCACTGTGTAAACATAAAAGAGATGCCTTTACATTAACTCCACCCCCTACTCCAGCAGAGTTAGTGTATCTGGGTAGGGCAACTGTGAATGTAGGCATTAGTAATTACATTTCATACTCTCATGCAAGTCACGAATCCAAAGAACCAAGGGAGCACTACCTCCAAAAACTGGAAACATTTTCAAAACCCTTGGATGGGACTGAGTCAGTCAGCCAGGAAGGTGTTTGGAATTCTTGCTTAGAATCATCCCCACACAAACTCAGGATATCTGCCCAGCTTCTCTCTGCCACAGTCTTCTCTCCAAGCTGATCAGATTATATTAATAATAATAACTTTATTTCACTTAAAGCGCCTTTCAAAATACCAAGCCGCTTTACAAAAGAGTAAAAACAACGATGATAAAATCAGCAAACACAATAATAAATAAACTAACCGGTCCCTTCATTGCATATCACTGAAGGCCTGGCCTTCTAGAACAGTTTTCAATGCCTGTTTGAAACCCCCACAGTCGTGCCTCCCGTAGCTGGCGGGGTAGAAATCGGAGGGTAGGGGCCACGTACATAAATGCATGGGCCACAGAAGATTGCAAGGACACCCTCAGAATCTCCAGCTACCCCTCGTCAGCCAAGTGGAGCTGTTGCTCAGGGCAATGGGGAACAAGAAGCTCTTTCACGTGGTTGGGGCCAAGTCCATGTAGGGCTTTAAAGTCAGTAAACCAACTTTCAAGGTGATCCGCCACTGAATCGGCAGCCAGTGCAGATAGCGCAGCAGCGGGTAATGTGAGAAGATCGAGAAGTCCCCTTCAGCAATTATGCTGCAGCGTTCTGCACTAGCTGCAGGTGGTGGATATCAACCCCAGGTACCCCTAGGTACAGGGAGTTACAGTAATCATAGCACGAAATCACAGAGGCATGGACCAACGTAGGCAAATCCTCGGATGGAAAAAGGTGCTTGATCCTGGCGATGTTCCTGAGATGGTAAAGGAAGACTTGACAACCGCCGACAGCTGAGATTGTAGCGTCAGCCTGTCATCAAGCACCACCCAAAGGTCTTGCACCCATTCAGAGGTAGAATCTGGAGCCCCAGATAAAGTCCAGAGGGCTGACCAGCCTTCAACTCCTCTATCCAGTGGCCAGGATCCACAACCATTCAATTCAAATTCAAATTTAATTATAGGCGCCTTTCAAATACCAAGGTGCAGTTCAAGCAATAAAACAACAATAGCATAAAATTACATATATATTGAACAATATAAAATAACAGAATACAGTCAACAGTGTTAATTAGTCCGAAAGCTCAGACCAATAGAACAGTTTTAAGTGCCTTTTAAATCCCTCCACAGTCAGGCACTCCGTAACTGATGGGGTAGAGAATTCAAAAGGGTGGGAGACACATGCATAAATGCCCGAACCTCAGAAGATTTTAAACAAACCCTTGGGATCTCTAGCAACCCTTGTCAGTCAAGCGGAGCAATTGCCCAGGGCAGTAAGGGACCAGAAGCTCTTTCAGGTAGTCCGGACCCTGACCACGTGGGGTTTTGTAAGTCAGAAGCCTGACTTTGAAGGTGATTCGCCACTGTACTGGCAGCCAGTGCAGTTCATGCAGCACCAGAGAAATGTGACAGGACCATGGAGTTCCCCTCAGTAACCGGGCTGCTGCGTTTCTGCACCAGCTGCAAGTGGCAAATATCCACCCCAGAAGCCCTAGGTGCAGGGCATTGCAGTAGTCCAGGCAAGAGGACACAAAGGCATGGACTAACATGGGAAGGTCACCAGGCGGAACAAGATGCTTAACTCTGGAGATATTCCTCAGATGGTAAAAGAGGATTTGATGACGGCTGACACCTGCGCACCAAGTGTCAGGCCTGCGTCAAAAATTACCCCTGCGTTGAGAGGAGGAACCCCCAAAAAGTCCCAAGGGTGACCCGCCCTCAACGCTCTATCCGGTGACCTGGGTCCACCACCAGCACTTCAGTCTTAGCCGGTTCAACCTCAACCAGCTCGATTCATCCACTCCTGGATTTCTGTGAGGCAGTTGTTAAATACTGAGAGCTCCAACCTGGTCAGGTCTGAAAGTAAGGTAGAGCTGGGTATCATCAACATAACAGTGAAACCTCAGCCCATACCTTCTTACAATGTCTCCGAGGGCAGCATGTACACTGCGAACAACATGAGGACAGCACCATTCTTGAGAACCCACATAATAACAGAATTGGGTCAGAGGAATAAATCCCTGACACCACCCTCTGAGTTCTTCCGGTGAGGAAAGATGAAAACCACCTGAGGACTGTACCAGACAGGCCACAGATGAACCTCAAATGACTGAATAGTACCCCATGGTCCACAGTGATGAGCAGCTGAAAAAGATCAAGAAAGATCAAGATGGAGCGGTTCCTCCAATCTCTAGCCATCAGAAGATCATTGAGCACCAGACCAGCGCCATCTCAGTACTATGCCTCTTTCAAAAACTGGACTGAGAGGCTCGTAGACATCATGGATGGTCAAATGGTTCTCCAGCTGTACGGCAACTACTTTCTCGATCACCTTCCCTATAAAGGGAGGTTCGAGATCGAGTCTATAGTTTGCATGGCATCACCTCAGTCTTTCCCACGTTCAACTTTAACCAGCTCAAATTCATCCAATCCTGGATTTCAGCAAGGCAGTTATTAAATATTGAGAGAGCACTATCCTGGTCAGGTGCAAAGACAAGTAGAGCTGGGTGTCATCAGCATAGCAGTGAAACCTCAGCCCATACACGTCTTACAATGTCTCCAAGGGGCAGCATATGCACTGCAAACAACATGGGGGACAGCACTGAGCCTAAGGAACCCCACATGACAGAGAGAGTAGGTGGGAGAAAAATCCGGACACCACTCTCCTAGTTCTGCCAGTGAGGAAAGATGTGAACCACCTGAGGACCGTGCTTCTCAGGCCACAGATGGACCTCAATACGATGATCTTCAATCAGACTGACTGGGTCTCTTGTGACTGCAAGTACAATATATTCCAGCCTGACAGCGCTCTCCATTCCTGTCCTGGCAAATCCACCCCCAATCCAGGACTGGTCATCGTTCAGCTTCCTGAGTTTTCCTGGCTGAACTGAGTCTGGCTATAAAAATGTTAATTTCCACATCTATCTATGCCTTAGATTGCAATGACAGCAGCCTGCCTTGCGCCAGCCCCTGCTGCACTGCAGTCTGCCCTGCTCAGCTCTCTCCGGGTCCCCATCTGACTTCCCACAGGCCTGGACAGTAACAAGGATCAGGGCACAACATATGCACAAACACACCAGACCAGCCAACAAATAGATGAACAGAACTGGACTGCTGCAACTGAACTGACAAACAGCAACCAGCAACCAACGGACCAATGACTGAACCACACTAACCAGCATTTCATCATTACAATTTTATTTCTTTTTTCACACACATGAATACACAGTCATGGACATACTTAAGTTCAAGGAAAAGCTTATAATTTCTAGTAGGTCTGATGTTTTCCATGAACTTGCATAGAGGTAAAGCTTAGAGAAACTACAATGGTATCAGCACTTTGATTTTCTTCAAAAGGTTAGATCATTTGTGCTGTAATAAGTCTCAGTCCCAGCTTTGCCGACCTATGGTAGTAGCTTCTTAAAAGAAAAGTTTACTGCAGCTAACATCACCCCAGATTTCCTTTGACAACATGGGTTGTGCGCTGTGGAGAATATTACCTGCAATATGTTGATTTATAGGCCTGTACTTTTACCCTCTATCCCATTCAGCCAGAGCTGTTTATAACTATACAGTTATGATCTACATACTGTATTTCCACTGTTTATCCTAGCTTTTCTAAGCTTTCCCGTTAGGAGCCTCAGTTCTTCTGGGTGCTTCTGTCTAATTTATTTCAACTACTGCATTATTAACTACAGGCTTCTCCCTCGTTTATTAAAACCAGAACTACAGCAGAATGGCACTAAGTGGTGAGGCACCCACTCAGCATTCTGGTGACCCAGGTTTGCAACAAACGGCACATAAATACTCTCTCCCAGGGAGGTTATTGCTCTGCAATAGTGAGCACGATGGTAGGTGACTACATGTTGAGCACATTCCACCCCAGGATGCCATGGCAGATGCACCTTGGGAGGTGGGCAGGAATGCAGAACACAAGAGAACATGGCTGCTCCAGAAAATGGCCTCCATGTACCTGAGCCCTGATTTTCAGCGCACACAATCCCTAGCCCTGGTCTCAAGGACTCCAAGGCACTTCTGCTGCCTCTTGGATGGCCATGACCGGGTTGGGAATCCCCAAAAGGACAGACTCATAATCAGGAGATCAGGAAAAACACTAGGAATTAGGTGGCATGCATCTGCGTTAACAGTGAATCTGGTAGGCACAAGTACGGACTGACAGGAGGACTGGAAGAAAAGGCTATACTGGAACACCTGGGAACCCGAAATCCTACATCAAAGGAGGTGAGCTCCATATCCTAGGGATTTCAATTTTAACTGGCTTTCCAGCACTACCTCCAAGATCTGCAATCAGGTAGCAGCACTAAACCTATCGTAACTGAGCTCTGAACCCACTCAACTGAACACGAAATCGAAAAACACTCTCTACTGGACAGGTCACTTACACTCTCACCAGCGTCCTTATAGTGCCACAGGCATCTTACCTGACTCATTAAGTGATCACCATATGATTTACTCGATCTGCAAGATTTTCAGGCCCAAAGCCCCCACCGAACCATACTCACAGGTCATTCAAATTCCTGACCTTGCCTTGCTCTAAATGGCCTGACAGTCACTGACTGGTCCTTCATCCACTGGGCCTCCTCTATCGGCGCGCACTGGAATAATTCAAGCTCAAGTTCTTAGCAGTATGGGACCACCATGCTCCACTTAGGTGGACTTGTGTGAGGTGCCCTTGCCTGGATCACTGCTGACAATATGTCCCTCATCAGAGCCAGAGACCAGGCATAGAGTCATTCAAAGACTCCAGCTCCCTGCTGACCATGCAAAATACCACTCCTTATGCAATGGCTGAACTAGGCAAATTAGGAAGGCTAAGGCAAATTTCTTCAAAACTTTCTTCCAGGCAAACCTAAACCAACCATCTAAATTCTGGAAAGCGATCAAATCCCTGTTCTTTCCAACCTCCAGCCCCCACCCTGCATTAAATGTAGGCAGTACTGCTGTAACAGACCCTCTAGCAGTAGCCTCAGAATCTATTTCTATTTTACAAGTTGCACCTCAGCACTGCTGTCCACTCTCCCCTATTCCAGCCCAAACCCCCACTGTAGTCCCCCAGCTCAGGCCCCTTCTTCTGCCCCAACTTTCTCCTCTGTCAGGTCACACCTTTGGAAATTTTCAAAGCCTTGATCTCCTAAACCCAAACAAAGGCAAATGCCCTCAGGGTTGGCCTCTAAGGTGCTCTACCTAGTTGCTCCTACCATCGCCCCGGCTGATCTCTTCAATATCTCCTTTTCCTTAGCTTACATTAAATCCTCGGAATGCAAACATGCTACTGTTTTCCCACTCCCAAAGGGAGGTAACACCTCTGTCCCCAGTAACTACCATCCCATTTCCTCCTCCCATTCTGGCAAAGCTTCAGGAGCACCTGGTCCTCTCAACTTTCCTTATTTCTCTGCTCCTCCTCCTCCTCCTTCTTCTCACCCCTACCAGTCTGGCTTCAGGAAGTTCTACTCCCTGCCACCTCACTCCTCTGAGCTCACCGACTCCATCCTAGATGGTATGGACAAAGGCCATGTCACCTCTGCTATTTTTGTTGACCTAGCCAAGGCTATCAACACAGTCTCCATGCTCTTCTACTGAGACAAGCTCTCCACTGCAGGGGTCTCTACAGGCCAACAACTGGCTCCACTCCTACCTGGTATGCCAATCCCAATCTGTTAGCATCGGAGGTTCCATCTGTTCCCCTACCAGTTATCACAGGAGTCCCCCAAGGCTCAGTCCTTGGGCCGCTCCTATTCTCCATCTTCCTAAATGACCTGCCCACCGCCTGCCCACACATCCATACACATGTATGTGGATGACATAGTTCTGTATGCTTCAGGCCCTTTGACCTCTGAAGTAGCGACTAGGTTGTAGCAGGACTTCAATGATGTCCAGCTCTGGTTTCATGCAAACCAGCTAATGCACAATGCCAAGCAGACTGTCTCCATGACCTTTGACATGAGGCAGAGGCTCATCAGCACCTCCACCTGCTCCTTCCACTCCCTGAACAGGACCACTCTGAGGGCTTGCCCTCCTTTAGATATCTTGGGGTCTGACTGGACCAGCATTTTGACTTTTCTGTACATATCGATGCCATCCACAAAAGCTCCACCCAAAACTGGGTGCCCTCTACCGCATCCCACTGCCAGCCTGACATGCACTTATACAGAAAATGATTCTCCCTATCTTCGACTGCAGAGATGTAGTCACGGTGTCACTCCTAAGTCCACCCTAGCCAGACTGGACCCTCTTTTCCCTCTTTCTGCCATTTCGCCTTGATAGCTGCCCTCTTCCCACCACTCATTACTCTGCAAACTCTTAATCTTCCCTCGCTCCATGACCGCTGACAGTCTCCCTGCGCCAAGCTCACAGCAAAGTACTGGTCCCAGTCCTTGTCTCTGTACCTCAATGCTGTGTTAGCTGCCCATTCGCCTACTGTCTACTCCCTCAGGAATTCTGACACCCACCTTCTGGCGGTACCATGTATGTCCTCTTCGATTGGCCAAGTAGCTTTCAGACATCGCATGCCCAAATTATGGAACTCCTCCTGTAAGCATTCAGCAAATGCCCCTTTACAGCTCATGGCTACCTCATCAATGAGCACTTCTCCCGACCTGTGCATGTGGCTAAGATTTGCCTGCATGTGTACTAATGGTCCAGCATCTTATCTGCTAACTGGTATTTGGCGCTGATCTTGATACTTGTTGTTGCCTCAATACCGTACCTCATGTGTTATGTAAGTACGTATTTATTACACTTTTTAACTCATACCTCTATATGATCATGTTGCAATATTGCACACTCTATGTATTGGATAGATTTTTCTCTATGTTCCTCTCCCCAGGATGCACCTGAAGCGAGCAGTACTCTGCTCAGTGTGCCCTCCTGGTAAAACCTTGAATAAATAAATAAAGAGGTGCACCAGGGGCCACAGAGGTAAAATAAAAATAAAAACTAGAGCTAGAACACAGATTTAAAAGGTTGAACAAAGTAATCTGGAATTTTTATTAGTGTGAGGTGAAAAGCAGTGTTAAGAAAGTTACAAAAAGTCGGCCTGGTGGCGCTGAGGGTTGAGCTGGGCGCCACAACTTCGGCGCCCGTTGGTGACCCGGGTCGGGAATAGTGGCGGGTTGTCGAGATCGGCAGGGAGGATAGGATTGAGCATCCCAGGACTGCTCTCCTTCCCGGGGAATCCACCTGCCGCTGCACTGGTGACCTCTAGCGGAGGCTGGAGGCACTACAGTGCATGGCTGCAAGATACTGGGGATTGGAGCTGCAGCGTATATCATTGAGGGGTGTACAGGAGCATACACCAGCTGAGCTGGATGTCATTGCATGTCTGAGCTCCAGGGGCACACAAGAACAGAGAAAACAACAGTGCCATGGATAGGCGTGGCACCAGTCCCCATGCCCATCGCGGGCCAACCTTGACTGACCTTCCAGGTCCTCCATGGCGATCCTACCCTGCAGTCGAGTCTGTCTATAAGAGCACCCAAGAGGAATAGGGTGACCCACCTTGGGACAGTTAGACCAGGGTACCGGCTGCAGGGAGGAGGAAGAGAGGAGGTACAGCTCGGGGGCTTTGGTGGCAGGACACGGACTTGGATGCCTGAGAGACGTCCATGGGGCGCAACGAGGGAAATAAAGTAAAAAAAAAAAAAGTTACAAAGAAAAATTAAGTTCTTTATCTGATGCACAGCAAAACAGATGCCCAATAACAGTTAATGCACCTGATAAAACCACAACCCATCTTAAAGTGATTTATGCAAATTTGCCATGACAAATGAGTAGTCACCTACAGTAGTTGTGAATCAGTCTCCTACTATTCAAGCTGCCAAAAGTGCCGTTTTCCTGAAAAAATCCTTTTATTTCTGTGCTCTGCTTCATTTGCATAACCCTGCCCTTTATTTCTCAGTGCTGCAACCCTAAACTGTGACATCATGCAAGGAAACAAAATTATTAAAGGGACACTGTCAGTTTTTGGTTTTAGAAAGAAACAATTACTATTTACTGTACCCACAATGCCTCCTCGTAAATTATATGTAAATTGTGTCGTACCAAAGACTGGAAAAAGGCAATAGTGCATCCACTAAACAAATCATGCAGTTCTGGAGAAAGCTAGTAATTGCAGACCAGTGAGCCTCACGTCTATAGTAGGAAACTAATGGAAACACTACTCAAACAAAGGATCATAGCATTTCTCGACACTAGGGGCTGACAAGACCCTAAACAGCATGGTTTCATAGCAGGTAGGTCATGCCAGACAAATCTGCTCGAGTTTTTGACTTCACTACAAAATAGTGGGCGATGGTGGTGGAAGTAGATGTGATCTACCTAGACTTTAGTAAGGCCTTCAACTCACTTCCATACAGAAGGCTGGTAAAGAAGCTTGACCACACAGGGGTTAGTCCAGAAGTAGTCAGATGGGTACAAAACTGGTTACAAAGGCAGAACCCAGAGGGTACAGGTGAATGGAGTGCAATTGATGGAAGGCAGGGTGACCAGCGGGGTGCCCCAGGGCTCATTGCTAGGGTCTGTGCTCTTCAATGTTTTTATGGCAGACATCACTCACAAACTGGAAGGAAGGTGTGTCTGTTACTTGAGATGACACCAAGATATGTAGAGTAGACACCCCAGAAGGGTGAGCAAGATGGAAGCTGACCTCAAAAACTAGAAGAATGGTCTGGAGTTTGGCAGCTGAGATTTAATGCCAAAAGTGCAAGGTCATGCACATAGGAAAGAAAAATCTAAGAAAGGAGTACTACCTAGGAGGTGAAAGACTGGCAGCCTCAAACCAGGAACAAGATCTGGGAACCATAATCTCAGATGACTTGAAGGTTAGGAAGCAGTGTGAGAAGGCAACAATGAAGGCCAACAGAATGCTGGGCTGCACTGGGAGGAATCACGAGCAGGAACAGAGAGGCGGTACTACCACTGTATAGATCACTGGTCAGGCCTCACCTGGAATCGTAATCCAATTCTGGAGGCCTCACCTCAGGAAGGACATTGACTGGGTGGAAACAATACAGAAAGGCAACAAAATGATTCAGAGTCTGTAGTTCATGTCCTATGAGGAAAGACTTAGGGAACTGAATATGTACTCCCTGGAGCAGAGAAGAGAGAGGACATGATTGAAGCATTCAAGTACATAAAAGGTATTAACAAGGTACAGGCACAGGAACTTTTCTCTTCAAGAAGAGCTCCAGGACCAGGGATGTGACACGTGGACAGCCAGTTCTGAGTACACTATGCTTTTGTAATATAAAAATGTGTTATGGACTGTCTCTCATGAGAGATGCTGAGACAGCATGTGGATAGCCACACACACACACACCAGGTTTTAGATACAAGGTGTTACCTGGAAGGCCAGGAGCTAATTACAGACTAGAACAGACCTTAATCAAGGATCTCCTGTTTATCTAAGTTAAATATAGCTTTAACTGCTAAGAGAAATCATAAAACTTCATGACGTTTAGAGGAGAAACCAGATTGGATGGCACACTGGTGCGAAATCATAAATGCTTTGATGTCTGATTGAGAGGATACTGCCCATAGATGAAAGGAATTTACAGACTTGATTGGGGAAGTCACATGGGGAAAGGTGTTTCTGCTGATGTAACCTTAATTAACTTTCCTTCTAATATGATAAAACATCCTGGGTGTATGATTAATATGATAAAACATCCTGGGTGTATGATTTCTAATAAACAGAGGAGGAGCTAGGTGACCTCACGCAAGGGGTAGGCAAAGACAGTTTTTTAAACAGTATTCTGTTTTACTTCAGAGGCACTTCTAGCTACACTCTGAGAAAGACACATCTTTGAGCACTTTAAGCAGGTATTTAGAGAGAGATAAATCTAAGTACTGTAGTAGGAATTGAACTATTAAAACCTTGTTCTTTTAAAAGATTGTATGGTTCTTGTGCTATATGGTTCTGTATTTTATATTTTACATATTTTTATCTATTTTAGTAAAACTCTATTTTTAGAGCCTACTTGGTCTGTCTTTGAATTTCTTTCTTTAACAAGTGAAGTATATATGGTTAAAGCTGACACTATGCATAAGCTTGAATGGTGATGCCAAACTGGAAAAGGTAGAGTTTAATCTGAGGTCTTTTATTAGAGTTTTTAAGGGTTCATTTTGTACACCTGGTTAGGTGCCCATAGGTAAAGATATCTGGCCCCAAAGACAGAATTATCTGAGCCTATGCATTAGGTACACTAGCAAGAGGTTCACAGTTTGAATCCCTCCAAGACTTGAGACCAAGGTTGATTCAAACCCACAACACAGACAGGATAGTTACTCTGTTTCTGTTAACTGTTCACAAGATTGTGCTCAGAGGTTGGCACTGTGGGAGCAGAGGGCCTGACCTGCTGAGTGGGTTGTGACAGGGGACATGACCAACCAGAGGGTGTAGCCAGAATTTTAAACTTGTACTCAAAACTGATGCACTGTTGCCCCCCTTATATAAACATAAAAATATGTGCTGTCATGCCACATCAACAATAGCCCCCAACCCCCGTTTGCCATGTCTGAGTTCAAGTAACAGTTTCTTCCTATAATCCTCCTCCTTCCTTTATTTTTCTGGCTGCCTGATAAGTTTTCTCGTTTGTGTATTTGGCTGGTGGCATCAGTGCCCCATAGCGAACAACAAAGGCAAAAGGGCTTAGCACAACATGGGCATAATTTGACTTATAGTGTCCTTGCTTTCTCTTTTTGTTGCCCCTGATTTTTTTTTACTGTACTCTGCTGAGTACAGTGCATATCTCTCCAACATCCCTGCTACCAACACCAATAAGTTTTCTTCACAGAAAGAGTGGTGGATGCTTGGAACAGCCTGCCCCAGAGGCTGTGGGGGCCAACACTGTGGGGATTCAAGAATGCATGGGATAGACACAAGGAGCCCTGACTACAAAGGAAACTAGAGTGTCAAAATATGTCTAAAACAAATGGGCAGACTAGATGGACCTAGTGGTCTTCTTCTTCTGCTGTCAACTTCTATGTTTCTTTTAGTATACAGGTTATTATATTTCTGTGTTAACTGCAGAAATAGGAGACTACATCACTTGGTAAAGAAATCTTGTCAGCTAGATACTGTATGCACAATGCCTTGTTTTGAAAATAAACATATGACAGCATATATTGTTGAAGCCACTACAAAAATATGAGGATGCACCTCACAGTATGGAAAATGGAAAACAGCTTATTATACCCACAATGCCTTGCTGTGTACTGTATATCTACACATTAGGTGCTATACTGCAGTCACCACTTCCTAAATTAAAGACTGCACCTCTGAGTAAGGAACATTTAAGTCAACTTTATTTGCCCAGAATTCCTTGTTGCTATATGTAAAACATTGACAGCTCCCTGCATGACATCATTCTGGGGGTGTGGCTGCACAGAGAAAACTGGAAGACAGAGAGAAACAAAATGCTGGGTGTAACATTCTACACATGAAGTTCATCAATGAACTCAGGATCACCTCACACAAGCATAGCAACACAGCTGCAGTACTATCTCTTCTCTCTCTCTCTCTCTCAAGCTACAGGGCAACACAACAGAGATTCAAAGAAATGCTATGCTCAGAAAATTGGAGTCAGTGCTTAGCAAGGTGGCCAGCCTGCTAACAGCGTAAAAAAAGCTCTGCACTCATGGACCCAAATGAACCGTCTATACAAACTGAATGTTTAATGAAATTTATTGATGTGGCAACATGTAGAAGAACAGACTGACTAGGACCCCAAAACCTGGTGCTTTAACACGTATCCGGGTCTTACGTTGGGAGGCGGGTCCCGGATAGGGTCAAAGCACTGGGGTTTAATGTCCTAATCAAACAATCTGGATGTTGCCACACCAACAAATGCGTTAAACTTTAAATTGTCTGGACAATTCATCATCGGATCTGTGAGAGCAGAGCGTCTTTTGTGCATTAACAGCAACACAACAGGCATGCACAGTTTATAGGCTGAGGCTACTAGCACACAACAAAGTTAACAAACAAACAAAAACATTATTTTTTACAAACTTGGCTCAGTACTAGCTCCCAGGTGTTTAGAAACATAGAATTTGTTGGCAAAAGGACCACTTGGCCTACTCAGTCTGCCCAGATGTTCCTGCCTAGTCTGTCTCTGCAGACCCTAACTGGTCCCCGTGACCCTCCCTCCTCCCTGCCTATTTACTACTACTGTAATCCCTTATGCCTATCCCATGCATGCTTGAAGCCACCCCACCACCACACACACATGCTGTTTTCAGCTCCACCACTTCTGCTGGCAGTCTGTTTCAGGCATCTTACTCACATCCCTCTCAAACTTCCCCCTCCAGTTTCACGCATACTACCTGGTCCTGGTGTTCTTTCTCATTTGGAAAGGACTCCCCCATGCACCCTTTCACCCCTGTGAGGTACTTGTAGGTCTCTATGATGTCACCTCTCTCTCCTCTCTTCCAGGGTGTACAGATGAGATCCTTCAGTCTCTCTCCTCATAGGGTTACTCGTGCAAACCCTGCACCATGTCAGTTGCTCTCCTCTGCATCACCTCCACCCTAAGTCCTTTCTGAGGTGTGGTCTCCAAAACAGAACACATTTCTCCAAGTGGGGTGTCACCAACAGAGTGATACAGAAGAACACCACCTCCCTCCCTCCTTCCTCCTGCTCTATATAACCCTTGTTATGAACCCCAGCATCCCACAAGCCCTACCACTGTCATGTCACTCTACCCTGCCAGCTTGTGGTCCTTATATATAATAACCCCAAGGCCCCTTTCCTGCTTAGTGACCATCAGTATTCCCCCCAATCCTATCTCAGCTCCTGAGTTCCTATGTCCCTAGGTGCATGATTTTATTCTGCTACGCTTTTACCACTCCTCGAGTTTCCCATGATCACTGCACATTCTCTACACCTCTCCTGAGTATCCACCCTATTGCAGATGTTGGTATAATTTGCAAAAGGCATACATTCCCTTCTAGTTCATCTGCAATGTCACTGATGAAACACTGAAGAGAACTGGTCCAAGTACTGAGCCTTGCGATACCCTGCTGGTCACTCTTCCATTATTTGAGAGAGTATGCGTTAACTATCACTCTGCCACCGATCCGTTAACCAGTTTTTAATGGAATTTACCCTTTGCATCCCACCCTAAGCTGCTCAATTTCTTTGTTGGTCTCCTGTGCAGCACAGTGTTGAAGGTCTTGCCAAAGCCCAGATAAGCAATATCCACTATCCTCCCTGATCTATCCTCCTGGTCATCCAGTTGAACAAATCAATCAGATCTGTCTGGCATGACCTCCTCCCCATGAATCCATGCTGTCTGTGATCTTGCAGCCCACTAGATCCAAGTTATTCAACCAGATTTTCCTGTACCAGGGTTTCCATTAATTTCCAGACCACTGAAGTAAGACCAACTGGCCTACAGTTGCTAACCTCCTCCTGCTGCCACTATTATGTAGCGGAAACATAGCTGCTCTTCTCCAGTCCTCCGGAACAATGCCTGTTTCCAGTGGACTGCTGAATAAGCCTTTACCGGGAACTAGCATCTCCTGAGTGCCTTTATTTTCCTCAGATGTATCTCGTCCAGTCCCATCAACTTGTCCCCTTCAGAGCTGCAAGTCCTTCACTACTCTTACCTCAGTTCAAACAATCTGGTCCCCATCTCCCATATATTTTTGTCCAACGGTAACTCTGGTGACTGCTGCTAGCCTGCTGCCTCAATTTCAGCTGCCTGCACCCATGTCACCAAAATGTGATTAGTGCAAATGTTACATGGCTTGCTCACCCCTGCTGCACCAACAGCTCATCACAGTGTGATCCTCCCAGCTCATGTCACGTAAGACTGCCCCAGTGTATCTGTTTTTCTCAGAGTCTCAGTTAAGCCATCTAACAAACAATTAAATCTGTAAGTCTGTCCTCCATGGGGCCAGAGTGAACAGGAGCACTCCAGTAGCAGCATCACTGGCACTGGTCTCCGTCTTTCACTCTCAAGACTGGCATCATGAAATTTGACTCTGCAACTATCGGAGAGGTGGAGTCATGCCACCTCCTTCCTCTAGTTCTCGGCAGCCAGTCACAATCTAACAAGCAAAAAAAAGCCCAAGCCATTTCTAAACCGCTCCCTGAGGATCTCTGCCCGAGCCCAGTACTGCGCAAGCCGCTCCTCTGAGGATCTCTGCCCAAAGCCCAGCACCGCGCAAACCACTCCCCTGAGGATCTCTGCCCCAAGCCCAGCACTGTGCAAACTGCTCCCCTGAGGATCTCTGCCCCAAGCCCAGCACTGTGCAAACTGCTCCCTGAGGATCTCTGCCCCAAGCCCAGCACTAGCAAACCACTCCCCTGAGGATTTCTGCCCCAAAGCCCCAGTGGTTCCACTCTGACATAGCAGTAGGGTGAGAAGCATTACAGTAACGTTACTTGTAGGAGAAATGTAATATTGTAATTGCCAATATTACAATTCCTTATATAGTGGGTTACTATTACAGTTACATGACGAATGTACAGTAATCATAGATACATAGAAGTTTCCAGACAGAATGACTCATGGTCCAGCTAGTCTGCCTGATTTCTACCTAGACCCTCATGAGTCTAGCAGTGGTTAAGCCTCTAATGGTTCAATCATCCCTTTGTTCTGCTTGCACTAACGCTCCCTCCGCATTAGCTCCCCCCATTCCCAACAGTCCCATGTACTTATGCCACCCGTCTTGAAACTGATCACTGATTTTACACTAATGAGCTCCTCTGGCAGATGATTCCACTTTTCCACCACCCTCTCTATGAAGAAGTCTTTCCTCATGTTCCTCCCTACATCCCCCCTTGCCAGCTTATAAATGTGGCCCTTTGTGATGGGCCCTCTCTAAGCTTTAAAAGCTGCTGGCTGTGCACCCTTTTTATACCCTTCAGTTAGTTCAAAGTTTTGTTCATGTCTTCCTCCTCTCCCTGGTCTCCAGCAAATATATACCGAGGTTGGCCAGTCTTTCCTTGTAGGTGCTCACCTACTGGCCATGAATCATTTTAGTCACCCTCCTTTGGATCGACTCAGAAGGTTCCTGAACTTTTCAGGAGAGGGTTCCAGAACTGTGCACAGTATTCCAGGTGTGTCTTCATCAGGGATCTGTGCATAGGCTAATGAGTTTCCATTTTCAATGGAAAACACAGAAAGCAAAACATAATGTTTCATTTTTAACCAGCACTTTGAAGTCAATTTTTTAATACAAAAACCCTCTGTTTTCACCCCATTATTCATGCAAACAACCCTACTTTCATCAGCAGAGCATCAAGGAGCTGCAGGAGTTAAGGATCACTTTCTACTGGCAATGGCACCTCCCTGCACTCGGGTCACTGGGGTTGGTCAGTGAAGGAGGATTAAGCAGCCCTGTGGATGTTCTCCTTCCTCTGGGGTGGGATACCAGGGTGCTTCTAGCACCAGCGCCCTGAAGCCGGTGAAAGCATGGGCTTTTGGGTCACTGGTGACTCTACTGGAGTCAGGCAGGGGGCGCTGTTAAGTGCATGGCAGTCAGCGTGCGTCAGCACATCGTCAGCCTGGCCTCATGTCCTATGTGCAGGCATCCCAGGGGATGGGAGAAAAAGGAAAATGTAAACACCCCAGGCCCTATGTGCACAAATGAAACTGGGGAAGGATGCCTTGGGGATTGCCTGGCGGACGGAGTAGGAGGAGGTACGATGCCTCCTCTGGAGCTGTGGGAGCAGGGCAAATAACAAAAAAAAAGAGAAGAACAGATAAGAACAGTCACTTGTGGCAGGGAGGACAACTGTTGGACAGTACCCTGCTTTTGAATCTGAGTGCCAAACACTTGCACCACAGTCAAGGCACAAAATTCAAATTTCTGAGAAGGGATTTAATCTGCGGTACTCTCTGGCCCTTCTCAGTCATCAAGCAGAGCATTGAGGAGCCACGGGGTTTAGGGATTGCTTTCTACTGGCAATTTGCACCTCCTCCTGCACCAGTTTTAATTTTATTTTTGTCTTTGCACATGTTTTGTGTCAAGCTAATTGACTTAGCTGTTTGAGGTTCCCCTGTTTTACTACGGGACCCTCCCGTGGGATAATTGGAGCACAAAAGGTCCAGGTTCAAAGCAGTCCCTGCTTTTGAATCTAAGCCCCAATCACTTGTGCATGTCAAGGAACCAAATTCACATTTCTGAGAAGGGATTTAATCTGCAGTATTTTCTGGCCCTTCTCAGTTATCAGCGAACACCAAGAGAGCTACGGAGGTTGAGGGATCACTTTCTACTGCCAATCGGCACCTCCCCTACACCGAGTTTTAACATTATCTTTTGTCTTTGCACATATTTTGTGCTGGAGTTAACTGACTTGGCTGTTTGAGGGTTCCCCTGCTTTACTACCAGGACACTCCCATTGGACTGTGGAGCACAAAGCTCCAGGTTCAAAGGAAAGAATTTTAATTGTACCAAAAAAAAAAGGAAAGAACAGCTATGCCAGCAACCCGGTTCGGGAACAGACTCAGGTTAGTGGGTGAAGGAGGATTGAGCATCCCTGTGGATGCTCTCACTCCCTCTGGGAGTGGGATACCAGGGCTGATTCTAGCACCCGCGCCCCTGAAGCGAGTGGAAGCACAGGCTTTGGGGCACTATGTGACTCTACTGAAGTCGGGCAGGGGATGCTGTTAAGCGCATGGCAGTCGGCGTGTGTCAGCACGTCATCAGCCTGGACTCATGTCCTATGTGCAGGCGTCCCAGGGGATGGGAGAAAAATGGGGAAAATGCAAACACCCCTTTCCCTATGTGCTAAATGAAACTGGGGAAGGGATGCCTTTGGGATTGCCTGACGACGAGTAGGAGGAGCTACGATGCTCTCCTCTGAAGCTGTGGAAGCGGGCAACAAAAAAAAAAAAAGAAACAGAGAACAGATAAGAACAGTCATTTGAGGCAGGGAGGACAACTATTGGACAGTCCCTGCTTCTGAATCTGAGTGCCAATCACTTGCACTGCAGTTAAGGCACTAAATTCAAATTTCTGAGAAGGATTTAATCTGCGGTACTCTCTGGCCTTCTCAGTCATCAGCAGAGCATCGACGAGCTACAGGGGTTTAGGGATTGCTTTCCACTGGCAATCACCTCCTCCTAAATCGAGTTTTAATTTTATTTTTCTTTGCACATATTCTGTGCTGGAGCTAACTGACTTGGCTGTTTGAGGGTTCCCCTGCTTTACTACTGGGACTCTCCCTATGGGATCCTGGAGCACAAACGTCTGAGTTCAAATAGGAAACAATCCCCCACTACTCTTAAATGGTCCTAGTTGTCCGGTGGTGCCACCTGAGCCATCTAGCCATTAAGCAAGCTGGATAAGAGGTGGAGCACAATCAGAAATCGCCCACAAGCAGAGCCTGAACTTACTGTATGGGGACATTCTCTTATGGTATGTTATGTCGAGTGAATTTGACCATAACATTTGCTACCTATGCTGCTCTGAACTAGGTAGGTCATTGGTTGGTGCTATTTTATGGTGTCTGAATCTGCTCCTGAGTTACTAGCTATACTACTCTGATTTAATTAGGTTGTTGCAAACCTCGTTAACTTATGAGATAGTAAGGATCATTGTTTAAATGGCTATAAAATGCTGATCTAATTGATTTTAATGTTAGAACTAGCTAGGGTGTTGTTTGATGGAATTTCACAGTGACTGAATCTGACCTCTACATTGCTAGCTATATTGTCCTGAACCAATTTTGGTAGTTGCAAACCCCTTGACTTTACAGGGACAGTCGTCAAGGTTGTATTTTGTGCTGTTTCTACTGTGACTACAGATGTCTTATTGGCATGAATAATTATTGCAAATCCTTGAGTGTCAGGGTTGATATACTTGCAGGGGCTCCCTGACTTCCTCCTACCTAGCGGACACCTTCTACTCAGATTTAAGATGGTGCGGAGGTAGCATTTGTGTGTATCTACATTCTGTTAGTCCTGGGCTCTGATTACATGCTACCTAACAAGTCTCTGGATACTGAACAGCCCTTAGACTTTCAGCACTCCCATTTCTCATGTGTCTGTCCACTGGATAACCTCAATTCACCCCTAGATATCCTACATAGCCTCAGAAAAGGGGATTTCTATAATATAATTGCATATCTAAGAGTTCACAAATGAAGGAATGTCATCCTCTCCAGGTTCATCTGTTAACATTTTATACTATTAAAGTTATTACTAGCTGGTGACATAAAAATAAACCCAGGCCCACTTTGTGCAACTGTTCAGATCGTGTCTCCCACGAGTCATACTGGGCTACTATAAGAGGGTTGAAAATAACCCATATGAATATTAATAGACTGCGGCCAAAGTTGTATGAACTAGAAGCTTGGGTAAATCTGTACTCTCCTGATACAGTAGTTATCTCTGAAATCTGGCTCAAACCATACATTCAAGCACATGAGGTTGAGCTTAATGGGTTCAAGTCCTATAAGCAGGATAGATATGGAAAAAAAATGGTGGGATTATTATCTATGTCCAGTCCTCCTAAATGCATCTATGGTGGCTTTTCCAACCCTAGCCAATTCTGAATACGAGGCTGTAGTCATCATCCTGTTGCTGGGCGGATCTAAGTCCTTGCTGATAGAATGCGTCTATAAATCCTCCAACGGTAGCATTAAATGCCTTAAAACCTCTAATGGCTGCACTCCCCAATTTGGCACGGGAGAAGATAATACTTAGGGATTTCAATCTACATTAGGGTCAAAACACCAGTGATGCCATAAAATCCATCATACAAGATGCTAACCTGACCCAGATAATCAATGAGCCCACAAGGCTGAATATAAAATCAGATAACCACACCAAGCTGGATTGGGTCCTTGTTTCCAAACCAGAGATATTCAAATTGGCAGGCACCTTGCCGACTCTTTTAAGTGACCATGCTCCTCGTTTGGAATCTGGAAAAATGACTTTCCACTCTCCCCACCCCAGAATTTTCTGGGCTCGGGACTACTAGAACTTTAATATGTGCACCTTTCTTGAAACACCCTCAGAGGTGAATTGGGCCCAAATTAAGCTTGCCCCAGCCAAGCGCAACCCTTGATTTTACTAAGAATTTCTAATCAGCTGCAAACAAACACGCCCATTAAAACAAATTGGGGTCAATGGTCAGCAATCCAGATGGCTGTCCCATGAACTAAAAACTAATGAGGGTGAGAGATAGGGCTTGGGGTACATTTAAGTTTACTAACGAGACTAATGATTGGCAGAAATACAGAGCATTATGAAACAAGTGTAAAAGGATTTAAAATGAGCAAAAGGCAATATTTGAAAATTTACAAAATAATATGGAACAGATGGGAGTTCCGAGATTCTACTTTCAGACATTGACTGAAGAGGGCATTTGATATATTTATCAAAGATGGATCTCAGACCTTATATGGGGTAGATGGAATAGATTATAGGATCCTGAAAAAGCTGGAACATTAATTGCCCCAATGTTGACTAAAATTTTAATTTTTCCTTAAGTAATAATGCTTTTCCCACGAAATGGAAATGTGGTATTATTAAGCCCATATTTAAATCTGGTAGTTTGTTAAATGTAAATAACTACAGACCGATAACATTGTTAGCTCCATTATCTAAATTGTTAGAGAGGGTTGTTTCAGATCAGATTAAGGAGCACTTGGATAAGTATCAGCTTTGGTCCCCATCTCAGCATGGTTTTCAACCTGGATACAGCACAGAGAATGCCTTGGTGAGGTTCACAGGCCAGGTATATAAAGCCTTAGGTGAGGTAAAATAGTGGCTGCTGGGTTTGTGGACCTCACCAAGGCATTCACTTGTTGACCATAGGAAACTATTGTTGAGTTTACTTAAGGTAAATTTTTCTAATGAAGTGATATATTGGATTGATAATTATTTATCTGAAAGGGTACAGAAAACTTTTATTAATGGTGTAATGTCTGATGAGGGTAATTTGATGTGTGGTGTCCCACAAGGGTCCGTACTGGCCCTTCGTTGTTTCTCTTTTTAAATTCTTTGCATAATGTATGTAATGACACTGAGCTTATTTTAGTTGCAGATGATGCAGTTTTTATTATGTATTGGGGTTTTGTCAATCTGTACAACAGCATTTGCAAAAGGATTTTAGCTACTGCATAATTGGTTTATTGGGCATAATCTAGTGTTGAATCATGTTAAAACAAAATGCATGGTTTTAAAATCCTAGCTCTAAAGTAAATTTTGAGCTGACCTTGAATGATAATTATGATAATAAAATCGAAATGGTTTCTGAAATATGTTATTTGGGTTTAATTATTGACTGTAACTTACCTTTTGAATTACATATACAGAAATTAATTAGTAAGTTACATCAAAGATTAGGAATGTTGTATCGATTAAAAATATATCTAACATATGAGACTAGGGCAATATTGGCACATAGTTTGTTGTTTTCAGTTATATTGATTATGGGTTATTAATATTTTTTCTTCAAATAGAATGCAAACTAAACTTACAACAACTTATAATATCATTTGATTTGTTACTGGTCAAATTAAAGAACTCATCATTGTTTTCTTTACAGTACTTTAGGTGTCTGTCCTTTGTTGATAGATTTAGAATACGTGCTACAGTATTTGACAAAAAATACATCTAGGATTTTACCAGGTATTGTTTGTAATATGTTTCCAAGATTGTTAAATTTTGTTAGGACAAGGTCACAGGTTAACTATAAATTTCAAATTCCTTTTTATAAAAGTACAATGACTCAAACTTCACTTCAATATTATGCAGTTAAATTATACAATGACTTGCCTTGTAATATTACAAAGTCTGTTACTATTTCATTATTTAGTGTTCTAGCAAAACTTATGACAAATGAAGCAAAATGCTGTTGTTTTAATTGATATATTTATTGCATGATTTTGTATGTTTTGTATTATATATGGTGTTGTAATTATGTTGTGACTGGGCATCAGTGAAAATGGGCATTTTATGCTCACTGGTCATACAGTATAAAACAAACAAACAAACAAAGAATCTCTCTGACCCAAAAATTTTGGCCCCAAATGAATACTCTGCTCAAGGGCATTCCATGCAGGATGAATGTGACATAATACAAATGGTGTCCGCCTCAAGACCCCAGGGACTCTGCAAAGGCTATAAATGCATTCCTAACAGACCTGGATACATTTAAGATAACCCATTCTGCAACACCACACTCCCACAGAACAGCTGCAATGTCCCCTCCCTCACCTAATTTCCATTTCAAGTTGGTGTCAAAATCAGAGGTTCTCAAGGCATTAAGAATATAAAAGCCTCGGATCTGCTGACTATGGTAAACTGGAACCCAGGCTACTTAGAATTGCTGCCCATGTAATTGCCATCCTGTCACTTGGCTATTCAATAGATCACTCCTTGAAGGTAAAGTCCCACAACGTATAACATGGCCCTGGTTATCCCTATATATAAAGGTGGTCACATGAGCAAGTGAGAACTATAGGCCAATATCTCCTATGCATTCTAAGTAAAGTACTAGACAGGATTGTGTATAATCAGGTTCTGGTCTATATCAAGCTTCACCAATTACTAACAGCACAGCAATATGGTTTTAGAAAAATCATGAGGCCAGACACAGCTCTTGTTAGCCTTACCATGGATATCTTCTCTGCCTTAGATAATAACCTAAGTGGTGCAGTCTCTATTGACCTCACCAAGGCCTTGATCTGGTGAACCACCAGTTGCTTGTTATGAAGTTAAAAGATCTAGGCCTAGATAGCTTGGCATTACAGTGGTTCTCCGACTACCTCCATGGAAGATCAAAATTCATCAGATGGCAATGTGCTCTATCTGACAAAGCGCCCTATCGAGATGGAGTCCAACAGGGTTCTATTCTGAGCCTCTTCTATTTTCCATGTTTATAATGACATGCCCCAAAATTGTGAAGGAGCAATTTGATCCCATACACCGACAACGCCATATTATATCGATCCTCCCAGAACATTGCCCATTTGAACGATTCACTTGGGAAAGACCTTTTGCTACTTGACAGCTGGTTTGTTACCAACAAACTTAAGACAAAAGCCATATTGTTTGGCCTGAAAAGCCTGGGACTCCAAAATCACATTTACTGTCTCCCACTCTATCAAATGGCTCGAGGGTTGAGGTTGTGAGTCTACTTGGACCAAGACAGTACCTTCAAGGTACATATAGACCAATGGACCAAATCCTTGAATCAGAAACTAGGTCTTCTACATCGTCAAACCCTTCCCTCACTAAGGAATCTCGCCAAAAGGTAGCTACTGGTACCCTCCTACCTACCCTGCTACATGGAGCCCCGGTCCTATACTCTGTCAGAAGCACTGAGATGCAGAGGCTGAAAACCCTGTATCACAGGATAGGATGCTTGCAGCAGGTGCCCAGCCTCTGAAGCATCATTGCCAGGTGTTACAATCATTAAACTGGCCATCCCTCAAAGGTAAATTAGCGTATCCATCACTGTGTCTTGCCTGCAAATTCAGGCTAAGCAATGCCCCCAGCCTGTCTGATCTAACAAAAGCAAAACAGAATAGAAGGCCACTTAGATCTTCTGACTATCAACTTCTCCATGTCCCTAGAGCAAGGACTTCCCAAGGGCTCTGATTGTTTGCCACCTTCATCCCGTCCCTTTGGAATGCTCTCCTGGCAATCTCAGGATGGTACCTCTCCTGGGTGCTTTAGAAGGACTCAAGGTTCACCTACTAGCACTGAGCTACTGCACTTGTAACTGTTGAAGCATAAAACCCTTCTAATATTTGATGTTCCCTCATGTACCAATTCTCTATTAACTCGTTTACCCATTAACGTATTGTTGGATTACCTGATGCTTGCTACTGTTGAAATGTGTAAATTGCAATATGTAGTGTTCTTCCTGTCTAGCTATTGTGTTATTTGTAATTAATCCCGGTCACCCTGAAGAAGGGACTGTAATGATCTTAATGGGCCTACCAGTTACAAAATTTAAATAAATGAAACTTTGCATCCTATTTTTGGGAAATGCCTCCATTTCGAGCCACATTTTTGTACAAAACATGCTAATTTTCCCTCAATTTGGGGGACGAAACTACAGCAAAATGGATTTTAAGATTTTGCCAAATGGAGCCAACCATTTTTGAAAATGGGAAAATCACTGGCCCTTTGTATAAGTGCAGGATCACCTCCTTCCATCTGGTTCAGAAGGCCCTTCCTATGCATCCCAGCCTCCTACTAGCTTTCTCATATGCCTTGTTACACTAGGCTCAGGTCCTGAGACTCTCCTTTGATGCCTGTGCCATTGAACCCCACCCCTATTCAATATTCAGTTCTCAGATTCCTCCTTCTCAAGTGCATAACCTAGCACATTTTGGCACTAAATTTCAGTTACTAAATCCGGGATCATCTTTCCAATATCCCCAGGTCTTTTTCAATTCCCTACTACCCTCCTCAGTATCCACCCTGCCATATTTTAGTGTTGTCCACAAACAGACACATCTTCCCACAGACTCCTTCTTCAGTGTCACAAATGAGCACACTGAAAGAGCATCGAGACTTGAATCAGCCTGCCCGTTCCCTCTCAAAGCCCCTGACCTTGGCAGTGTGGACTCTGCTATTTTAGTACCACCCTTTGAGTTCTCCTCCTAGCCAATTCCCCACCATTTAGTGACTTCGCCCCTTCGCCAAATGTCTATCAGCCTTTTGTAGGGCACAGAGTTAGAACTGGTGTCTAAAGTCCAGGTACAGAACCGCCCAGCCCCTGGCTCTTGTCCAAAGCCTGTGTTACAGTGTTTAAGAAACAGGTTTATCTGACAGGACCTACCTTCACAAAGCCATACTGCTTGCTGTCCTGGAGTTCATGTGAGATGTTTTAAGCACATGGAGTGTGGTGTGCATATGTTAGAAATACAATAGAACTGAGAAGAAATAAATGGCCCGTGACTCCTTAGGGCCAATGAATCTTCAATAGGTATGGTTTTGTGTTCAACCAAATTATGCATGACCTTATCTGCCAAAGGAGGGACCTCCCACTTCTGGGAGTTCTCCTCTAGAAATAGATAACATCTCACCCTTGGCATAGGGAGATGCTTGTGGTTATCTCTGCAGGCCCATTCCTGCTCAATAATCTGGTCACAGTGCACAAAGTTTGTAAAACACTTCAGTGCAGAGGAAGAAGCGGACAGAACTGGGATTCATGTCCAGAGACTCCATGACTTGCACCTCCTTGAACTACAGTATCCAACAAGCTTCTGATACAAGGTAGGACAGAGACTTTGTATCAAACATGGAGAGGATGGAATCTTTTCTAGGCTCCATCCACTCCCCTCCTTGTCCATCTCAGAGGGTCCTCCTCCTTATCGAATAGCATGGTCAGCTCAGGATTTTCCCATAGTCCTTGTATCCTCATCTTGACCTTCCAAACTGTCACATTTGGGGGTTGCCTGCAGATCTGGGTGAGCAATATTGCTTTGCTCTGGTGCAACTGGATGTGCCCAATATGGGCTCCCGACCTGAGGGTCCCACCTTGGGTTCAGGTGTGGTGGTGGTGGGGATATGCTGCGAACATCAGTACTCAGCAGCTCATTTAAGAGCAGCAAAGGATTCACACAACTCAGCCTTGACACTGCTAGTTGGTACCCCAGGTACACTCCTCCCAGCAGAGGGGTTCAGATGGGGGGACGAAATAGACATGTTAGATTGTGTTACACAATCAAGGCAGAAAGACCCTAATGGGAGGGTCACATCCTCCTCCTGCAGGTCTTACATCTCTTAAACATCACAGGTCTCTGATAAGCCATGGTGCTACTGCCTTATCCCAAAATAAACACAGAAAAAAAGGCAGTAATAATTGGTATATGCAAGGCTCCTCTCGCCTTGCCCAACAAACATAAAGAAAAGCACTGATAGCACTTTTTCTCCTCCCCTCCAGATGAGCAGTATGAGGGCAAACTCACTCACTGAAGTTGGGAGCCCGCCTGATTATGCAGCACCTCCTAGTTAGGAACTCTGTCCATCATTCTGGGCTCCAGAGCATGTTGCTGCTGCAGAAAAGCCGATATGCCTTGACTTCTAACAGAAAAAGTACAATTCACTCCTAAAACGTGGTCTGCCCCAACAATCCTGCTGAGTCAGCCGAGCTGAGCGTGCACAGATGGGTGTCAGGTCGACAACGTTACACTGATATGCGTGATGTCAGCACATCATGCATGAGCACACCCAGTTACCAAACGACATGAATTCTTGTGCTCAAGCCAGTGATGAGGAGAAGAGGTACAAAACCTATCTGGCAGAATACCAGTAATGGTGGAGGATCATGTGGCTCATCAAGCCAAAAGAATCTGAAATAGTCACAATCAAGCCCAAAGGGTGCGTTTGCATTGCTGGAGGCTACAGTGAGGAGAAAACACTGCAAGCAAGGAACTAGAGCACAGATATCACTGTATAAAGGCAGTCAAGCTCAGAGATATAGGTCACAGGCAGTCACCAAGCACCAACGGCCTCACACTGCTCAGAAAGGGAATAAGCAGGTCCATGACTACCACATCTACCAGAAAACCCACAGAGGAGGAGAGGCAGGGAGAGTCTGTTGTCCAGACAACACTAAGGGAGATAAAAAAAAATAGGACAGTTTTATTTAATTTTTATTTACCAGGTAGGTGCGCTACACAAAAACAGTTGCCTATTTTCAGGCATGACCTGGGAGAATAAAACAAAGGCAGTCAACAGTAAGGTACAACAAATATTCCAAGAAGACAAGGTTCGTAAATAACAGACAAAAGCTAAAGTGCTGGGAATAAAAGAGAACTGGAAATATTATGAAACATTCAATGTTTTAGGGTCATTCTGTATGATATAGCACTGTATCATTCAATGTCTTAGGTCATTCTGTATGATATAGCACTGTATCATTCAATGTCTTAGGGTCATTCTGTATGATATAGCACTGTATCATTCAATGTCTTAGGCTTATTTTGTATGATACAGTACTATGTGTAATAGCTGACATACCGAGTTCAGAAATATAAAACAGCAACTAGTATAGTATAGTGCAAAACAATGGGTTTAGTTTAGTACAGATCCCCAGGCTATGTAAGTAACTGTGCCCCCTCTTCTTAAAATAAATCACTTACCTGAAAAGGCACCAGGCTGAGGGATCAGAGACCTATAGTACACCCAAAATAGTGCTGTAGCATGTGAACCCTAATTCATGCACAGGAAGCAGTTAAACTAGTGTAGAAAAACAGCAGGTTAGTCAATTTGAAAGCCGCAGCTTAACAGGCACAATTTCTGGATTTGAGGGTGCTCCCTGTTACCAGGCAGCCCTAACCAGCTTCACAGTTGCACAAACCTATCATAAAATAAAAAAAATTGTAGACAGAAGTAGTTCTGAGAAGGCTCTCCTATGCTGTCCTACCCCTCTAGTGGTATGGCAAAGAATGGAGAATCAGTGATCTTGGAATGCTCATGTTTAGGCTGTGCCACTACCCCAGTGGAGTGTTCATTACCCATATATATTAACTCCTCATTGACAATGTGGAGTGGTACAGAAAAACGGGACAGAGTACTAGATGGAAGGCATTAAAAATTAGCACTACAGCAAAGGAAAGGGACCTGCAAATCATCATGAGTGACTCTCTCAGACATGATAGCCACCGTAACAAGCCCTACTGAGGTGCTAGGGTATATCAGAAGGGTACTGACAGCAGGAAAAAGGAGGTACTACTACCTCTGCATAGGTCACTGGTGAGGCCACATCTGGAATACTGTGCACAGGTCATGGATCCTCACCTAAGGAAGGACAGGGGTCATTTAGAGACAGTGGAATGCAGGGTGATGTTGCACAAATAGGGGACATGGAGCAACCCGGGAATTACATACCTGTCAGCCTTCAGCTGTAGTGGTAAACTTATGGAGTCACTGATCAAAGAGGACCTTGTGAACTATCTATTGAGCAATGGTCTATAGTATAGTAAACAGCATGCGTTTGTTGCAGGGATATCTTGTAAGACCAACCTGATAGTTTTCTTTCACTGGGTAAGGTAACAAAGGTAACTGATAAGGGCTGTGCTGTAGATTTACTCTATTTTGATTTCAGCAAGGCTTTCAACTCAGTGCCACACAGAAGACTGTTAAAGAGGCTGGAGGACCTAGGTGTGGTGAGGATATTTTTAGATAGATAGAAAACTGCTGGAAGGAGAAGCAGCAGAGTGTGGTGTAAACGAGTCAAATCGGAAGAGGGAGGTCATGAGTGGGGTGCTGCAGGGATCCGTCTTGATAATGTCCTCTTCAATATGTTCATCAGCGACACTGGAGAGGGCTTCCTGGAAAGCTGTGTCTCTTTACAGATGATCTGAAGCTCTGAAGTAGGGTAGATAGTGAAAAAGGATCAGGCAGATGCAGAGGGATCAAACAAGGCTAGAGAGGTGGTCTAAGGTTTGATAGTTGAAATTCAGTGCCAAAATATGCAAGGTCATGCACCTAGGGAACAAAAGAACAGGAAAGAGTACTGGATGGGAGGGATAAACTGAGCACTACAGCACAGGGACCCAGCAATCATCATTTGTAACTCCTCAAACAATCAAGGCAGTGTAACAAAGCCTATAGTAAGGCTTATAGGATTCTGGGGTGTATTGGAAGGGGTATTAAGAGCAGGAAAAAGGAGATACTACTACATCTATATAGGTCATTGGTAGGCTGCACCTCAATACTGTGTTCAGTTCTGAAGTCCTCACGAGGACTTCGGTGATGTCAGCAAGCTGATGACTGAATAATCCATGAGCTTGCACTCCCCAACATCTTTAAATCAGTTAACATCACCGTTCTAAGAATGTCTTCGCCAGTAAAACTGAAACGGAACAAATCGGGAAAACCCTGAACACCCTGGTGCAGAAATTGAAAGAATTATTACAAGCAGAATGTACAGGAATACCAGAGGGTCGGGGAGCACCAGAGGACCTACTAGCAGCAATGCAGCATGGCGAGGGGAGCAGACTGACCTTATCAATACCATCATGCAGACAGCAAAAATGGTCTCAAAGATTGATCAAACACTGTCGGAACTCTGTGTAGACATAAATAAAATCAACCATAAATTGGAACAGCTGGAGCTCTGTCTGACACAGGTTTCTGAACAAGCGAACAGACATGACCACCTCCTGCTATATTTGCTTGCCCGAGATAGAGAACTAACACACAAAGTTGATGACCCGAAGGAAGCAGTAGGAGGCAGCACATTAGGGTTTATGGAGTACCTGAAGGGCTGGAGGATAAGCATAACAACGTAATCTCTTTTCTGCAAAATCTTCTCAGGGAATCCCTCTCTCTCCCACCAGACTCGACTTGCAAATGGATCGGGCCCATCGATCTCGGCCCCAAGCCCCGGACGCAGATGCCCAATCTAAATCAAGATCACCGATAGCCCGCCTCATCCTACCAAGCCAAAGAGGCCCTGATCCGCTGGGCCTGGCAGCATGGACCCTTGAATACTCTGGACACAAAATAAGCATCAACTATGACCATACTACTGGGGTCCAGGAAGCAAGATGATCCTTATAGCCATAATGAAACAGCTTCTCTCCAAAGGCATCAAGGCACAGATCTTCTTTTTGATGAGGCTTAAAATGACTACAGAACAGGGGACCAAGGTATTCCAAGACCTCCTAGCTGCATCCTCTTTCTACAAACCTAGGAATCAACACTCCAGCGCTCATCAAAGAAAAGTTGGAGAAGGACTTCTTGGCCTTGGCATGGAAGGTGGCACAAAATTTGACCAGGTTCCCAGGTGGGGCACCACAGACAAACCTCCGTGCAGATGTCTCCGCTATGCTGAGGAAGGATGGCGATCTGGCTTCAATGAACAAAAAGCAGAGCACCTGCAAGCCAAACCTCAGGACAATGACCCAGTCACTATATCAGACCTGGCAACTGTCACAAAAGCACTCAGCAGGTCAGGCCCTCTGCTCCTACAGTGCCAACCTCTGAGCGCAGTAATGTGAACAGGTAACAGACATGGTAACCCTCCTGTCTGCTTGTGGGTCCGAATCACCGTTGGTCTCAAGTTCGGGGGATTCAAACTGTGAACCTTATGCTAGTGTACCCAAATGTACAGGCTCAGATAATATTCTCTTCAGGGATGCAATACATCTTTCGCCTAAGGGCACCTATCCAGGTATCAAAATGAACCCTTAAAACTCTATAAAAGACCTTAGGTATATTTTTACCTTTTCCCAGTCTAGTAATACCATCAAGCATTTCAGAACAGCTGTCAAATTTAAACCATGTATACATCACATGCAAAAGAACTTGAAGAGGCAATCTTTCAAATTATATGCTTACTAAAATGGATAAAAATATGAAAAATGTAAACACAGAACAATATATCAAAGAGCATACAATCACTTAAAAGTACAAGGGTAAAGTACAAAACATAAACTTCTACCACAATACAATAAGACTTTTCTATCTAATGTATTACCTCTGTACAGTGCTTAAGTTAGAGCAGAGATCTTGTTTCTCAAGAGTCCAAAAGATATGTCATAAAGATCAGTCTCAATAATAATAATAATAATTATATTTTATAAAGCCTTTCTAATTTCAAGGCACGAACAATTTAAAACAATCAAATCACCATTATAAAATTCCATAAAACTTAATGCAGTTAAAATCAAATCCAATAAACAGATCAGCTCTCTAAGAAGGCCTTTTGCCAGAGAAACATTTTCAATCAATCTTAAAATCCACCACAGAAGTGCACTCTAGTAAACAGCTGGGGTAGAGAATTCAAAGAGTGGGGCAGCATATGAAAAAGCTCTAGCACCAGAAGATTTCAAATTCACCCTTGGAATCTCTAACAACCCTCATCAGCGAGTGAAGCGATCACTCAGGGCAGTAAGGAACCAGAAGTTCTTTCAGACAGACCGGACCCAGACTGTGTAGAGCTTTGAGGTGATCCGCCACTGTATTGGTAGCAAGTGCAGTTCACACAGCACCAGTAATATGGCAGGATCGCTGAGCCCGCCAAAAGCCGGGCTACAGCATTCTGCACTAGCTGTAGGTGATGGATTTCAACCCTGAAAGCCCTAGATACAGGGAGTTGCAGTAGTCCAGGCACGAGGACACAAAGGCATGGACCAAAGTTAGAAGGTCGTCAGACAAAACCAGATGCCTAACCCTGGTGATGTTCCTAAGATGGTAAAGGAAGTCTTGACAACAGCAGAACACCTATGACTGCAGTTTCAATCTATCATCAAGAACCACCCCAGGTTACGCACCCGTTCAGAGGCGGAGAGAAACACCGCCAAGAATAATTCCAGAGGGTGCATCAACTCTTGACCCTCCTATCCGATGACCGGGTCCACAACCAATACCTCTGTCTTTCTGAGTTCAACTTCAGCCAGCTAGAGTCCATCCACTCCTGGATTTCTTTCAGACAATTGTTAAAGACCAAGAGAGCTCCATCCTGGTCAGGTGCAAAAGAAAGGTATAGCTGGGTATCATCTGCATAACTGTGAAACCTCAGCCCATACCTTCTTACAATGTCTCTGATGGGTAGCATATACACCGTGAATAACTTGGGTGACAGAACCCGAACCCTGAGGCACCCACACACAACAAGGCAGTTGGGTCCGAGGAAAAGACCCCAGACACAACTCTTTGTGCTCTCCCGTGAGGAATGAGGTGAACCATCTTAAGACAGTTCCCGATATTCCACGTATATGCCTCAGGCGGTCTAACAACACCACGTGATCCACAGTGTCAAAGCTGAAGAGAGATCAAGAAGAACCAAGATGGAATGGCTCTTCTGATCTCTCACCATCAGATCATCATTGAGCACTCGAACCAGCGCTGTCTCAGTACTATGTCTTTTATGAAAACCAGACTGAAGGGGTTCATAGATGTCATGGATGGTCAAATGGGCTTCCAGTTGAGCTGCCACTACTTTCTCAATCACCTTCCCAACAAAGGGAAGGTTAGAGATAGGTCTGTAGTTTGTGAAACAGTCTGGGTCCAAGGTAGCTTTCTTGAGAGTGGTGTCACCACTGCCTCTTTCAGGGAACTAGGCAAATCACCTGATTCAAAGGAGCACCAGACTATCCGCACGGACGGACCGATGATGTCACTACAACCCAAAATTAGGGAGGTCGGTCCAGGGTCCAAACTACAGCACATAGGGGCACACTCTGGATAATCCTCATGACATCCATGAATTCTGGCTGGCTGAAGGAACTCCAGGAAAATTGTGGCATAGTGATCTCGTACCGTTCCAGAGCAACCCCGTGAGAGTGTGTTGGTTGCAACTCTGCCTTGATATCAGCCACCTTATTTGCAAAGAATTGAGCAAGCTCATCACCTCTAACTCGAAAAAGCTTTCCAAACTTGTAGACAAGCTGGGTTGCACAGTCTGTCCACAGTTCGAAATAGCTGAGCTAGTCGATTCTGAGCAACCTTAATCTCCCTGGACAGGATTTCTGCCTTCATACGGAGATTTCAGATTGATAGACCGAATAGTGGTTCGTCAATCTAAGGTGGTCGATATCAAGAGTGAACTTTACCAACAACGCTCTAACCTTCACCCCAGTCTCCATCTCCTCAATGTCCCATCAAACCAAGGGGACTTGGGGCAAAGGAGAAGAGGCACACACGGACTGTAGGATAGAATCCAGAGCTACCGTAACAAGTATATTGTAAGCTGACACTAGAGTCTCTGATCACTGCTTTCATAACTGGGGACAATAGATCAAGAACTGCGGCAAGGCCTTGGGAATTTTATCCAATAAAGGGCGGTACCTAACCATCTCCACAGGTGTAGGCCTTCTATAGGGGTGCTAAAACTAAACCCACAGTGTATTGATCTCACCATCCTACTGGTTCCACCCTCACATTGGAGGTTTCGATCCGAGGGAAGATTAAGTCAATGAGTGTCAAGTTATGTGCAGCAGTGGAAACCACCTGTGAAAGGCCCAGAGATGTCATTAACTGGTGGAAGTGTTGACCAAATTAGAGAGTTCGTCATTGACCCAGGCCTTAAAATCGCCAGAACCATCAATCTGGGCAATTGAAACGCCATGTCGACGACAAAGTCCGCCACTTCCTGAAGAAATTGTTTCCCATCACCTGGTGAATGATGAAATGAGAGTGATTGAAAGCCTACACCTGCTATTACTGTACACTCAAAAGACTCAACCTCCTCAACTACTACCTCCGTGAGGCCTAGTTCAGTCTTGAAGCAGACCGCAACCCTCTCCCTCGCGATCAATCTCGGGCAATGTATCACCAAGTACCCAGCTGGAGTCATAGCCTCCAAAATGGGGCCAGCATGATCATCCAACCAGGTCTCGGTGATGCAAGCCAGGTCCACCGTACCAACAAGATCAGCAATAATTGCAGTCTTATTCCTGACAGACCTGGTATTGCACAACACCGCCTGAGTTGGACAAACCTCACAGGCCGTCCGGACCATCTGCCTACCATACTCAGTAGTATCCTTGGGTATGGGCACCATACATGGTGAACCACGGTCTGGATTCCATTTTGCCCCAGGCGCCTTCTAGATCTAACCACCCGATGCGGTGGCCCCCTCGTCCATCCTCTCCTGGTCAAAACCCACGGCCTTCTCCCCTCCCACGCACAATACCCAGCGCACTACAGCACTAGTAGATCTCAAACTGGAGGGTAAAAGGGCAAAGAGCACGAAGGAAGAGGATGAATAGTGCACCTCAAGGGGGTAAAGACCCCCACAGGGTGCGTTATTCATCCTCTCCCTACAAGTCCTAGTTTAAACTGTGTCTCTCACACCCCTTCTGTGAGTCATCTAGGCTCCTCCTTGTTGAATATAAAAATCTACAAACAGGATGTCCTATCAGGAGGTATATTAAATAAGCTAACATCAGCAAAAACTCATTTCAAAATATGACTCCTTAATAAACATTTTCTCTTTGATCTTGAGCAATTCCTATTCCCAAGGCATATCAAAGGATTTTATAACTTTTAGCACCATGGTGGTATAACATGTTCTTTCTATAGGACTCATAAAATTTTCACGAGCCCTATATCCTGGTAGCTGGGTCAATTTGAATTAAGACAGAAAATAGGAGACCCTTTATTAAGTCTCTCTTGTCCTTTAATTACCTCCTGGTTTCAGGTTAATATATCCTATAGCTTCTCTGAAACCTGGAAACTCATAAGCACAGGCTATATTTTTATATTACAAATATCATAGAACAATCATAACCAGCTGGCCAAGCTTCACAGCGACTACCTCTGAAACCTGAATCTACCACTAAATGGACTAAAACTACTACTTGTAAGCTCTTTCCTTTGTGAGCCTGGTGATACCTCCGTGTCCTTTTTCACCGATATTCTCAATCCTATGCTGGGAGGGCAGCTGTCTCTTTAAATGTGGCCTGCAGCAGTCCGTGCTAACAGCGTGGCGCATCTCGGAGGGCGCTGACTCATTTCAACATACTGTAAGTACTTATCTTTTGCCTCAATTGAGGCCCTCTGGAGGTGCTGTCAGAGATAATGCTAGCCCTTGTAGCAGAGTTTCAGGGAGGGAAGGGTCTTGGATAAATCCAGGGAAACCTCGTGGCCTCGTAATATGATTTCACTTCTGTAACTGCATTCGTTATTGAGAGTCAGCGCAAGGATGTCTCCCTTTCTGGCTATGATTCACCTTGTTATGGCAACTGACCTGGTGCCCTGAGGCTTGTATTTAACACCAAAGCCCCATACAGATGCCCACCAGATCAAATGGGTGCTTCTCCAGGAGAGGGTGCTTCCTGCATGTTATGGCTCACCATGCATTTCCTTGCTTTACCAGAGTCCTCCTCTAACAACATCTAAATAATGGGGGATTGCAATTGCAGCTCCTGTTACAATACCGCAAGATCATACTCATGGGCTCAACGCTTATCTTGCCACATGTCATGCCTTTTGACTGAAAATGAAGCCTCAGGACAGTTCTGTAGTACAATTGTTAACTCTTAGTCTCGCCTCAGGAGTTGACGAGATCAGGACTTGAAATCAGAAGGAAAGCTGAATATTTCAACAGCCAGGCTTGATCTATCAGTCACTGAGACTCTCTCTTTATGACTGCAATATAGTCCTCTACACCTGGTTGTAACTGAGGCATCCTTACTGACTCATTTAATTTCACCCAATTTAAATAATACAGCCGATGTTCCCAAAATGTGGATACCTTGGGTGGAGGTAAAGGGTGCTTCACCTAAATATGCTTGATAACAAAAAGGCTCACCTAACTCAGGTGACAACCCGGGGCCTAAGGCAGCGCTATTGCTTCTGCTGGGAATACTTGCTCTAACTGCACCTGTGATTACCTTTCAGCTGTGGACCACCTCCCAGCAATCCCTAGGAAGTCAGAATCAACCACCAATGACAAAAGGTACACTTGGCCCTCCTGCCTTGTGTAACTTTAACATATACTGCTCATGGCTTGCACACAGAGTCAGCGGAGCACAAAAGTTATCCATTATGGGTTCTGTTATTACTATTATTAGTTATATTGCGTTTACGAGTTCAATGCTGGTGGTTAAATGTTCATATTTTATATGGGTACATTATTCGAACTGAGGAGCTGGGTTGCCAGCCATGGTGCAGTTTCACTGTTTTATACTGTATATTAACAACTGTGTTTTCTAATTATTTAAATGGCTAACCGATACACTAAAGTACTATCCTACAATATAAATGGGTGCTCAAACCCTATAAAGGAAACAGATTTTACGCTATCTGGCCTCACAGAAGTGTGAGGTGAATTTTCTCCAAGAGACCCACTTATGCCCCACTGAAATCCTAAAATTGAAAACCGGGCTACCCCACCTCTTTCACTCATCCCTACCTTCTGGGAGGAAAGGGGTGTGGCCATCTTCCCATCTTCAACCTTCCCGTTTGAAAAGGGGAATAATAGAGACCCTGGAGCCAGATACATTATAGTGACTGGCTGGGTCCAAGACACACAAGTAACTTTGGTGAATGTTTATGCTCCCCACCCCCAGGTTTCCCCTCACTTTTACTCTTCACTTATCCAACTTATTGCAGAAAACCCAAGGGATCCGAACAATGGGCATAGATGGAACCTGATATTCAATAGGAACTTAGATACTACCTCTCAGATCCCTAAGCCAGATCTCTGGAAAGCATGTTCCCATCAGAAGATCTTTGAACCAGTGGGCCTTGTGGATATTTGGCAGAATAACTACCCCAAAGCCAAAGATTATACCTACTACTCACCGAGATTCAAAATATACTCCAGATTGGATACCTTTATCACATTCACCAGGGATGCCACCTACTTCAAACAACATGAAGTCTTGCTATATTATGACATATGCAGTATAACCCCAGGTTAGAACTGCTCCAGAGGTGAAACTTAACTTTCCATGCAGGGCATGGAATCTTATGTGAGCTCGGTTGAACACTCTGTCTGTTGAAGTTCAAACATAAACTGTCAGATTCTTTCTCCACCTCACTGAACAGTCGCTCTGGAGATTTCTCCTGCTGCTTGGTTCGTTTGTCGGTTTTAAAGTGTAATTCTCGGTCTATTTTACGAAATTTAACTGCAATCGTCGGTTCAAGCTCTGTCTGTGGTATTGTAAGTAACAGATAGGCTTTTGTTTATTTTCTTCTGTGTGGAACTTGTAGCGTCTTTTCAGTTCGATTTGAACCAATCAGACTGGGTTTAAAATTACTTTCTAGTCTTTAGAGTGCGGTTCCCGGTTCTTATCGGTTCTAAAAAAGGATTTTATTACGTTTTTTCCACGACCCGTGACACGGTTGGGAACCGATAAGAGAGTCTTGCTTGCGGATTGCCATTAACGGCAAAGTTTTGTTAGGCTGGCACCATGTCTGAGAAACCCAAAAGAAAACCGGACCCACTGGGTTTCAGCACTGTGGCCTCTGTGAGGAAGCCTTTGCCAAGGCTGATCCACACACCACTTGTGTATATTGTCTGGGGTTTGACCACCTCAATGCAGACTGCCAGATTTGTAAGAATTTTCCTGCTGCCACCGTGGAAAGAGAGTTGATAGGCTCAGGAAAGGGAGGCCATAAAGTCCGCTGACCCGGATGGCCAGCCGGTTTGGTTCCAACCGAACCTGAGGGAGTGCCTCTGACCAGGGCTAGACTTCTCGGCAACGAAGAGCCAGCCTGAGGAGCCGGTTCCAACTAAAAGGACTAGAAGGTCAGCTGGTTTGGGGCCAAAAGTTCTTTCTCCAACCGCTGAGGAAATAGCTAAAGCTATTCAAATTGTCCAGTCTCTCCCAGTTCCGTCCAAACCGACACCATTAGGGGCGCTCGGTTCGGACGGTTCCCCAATTCTAGATTATGATTTTGAGGATTTTTATGAACCGGAGGAAGGGAGGAGGGATATGAGGAGAGTGAGTGTGATTTTGAAAGTCTGGATGTGCCCATTGAACGGACATCTCTCAGACAGACCCTCAGGAGTGTCCCTCCCAGGCTATCGAGTCCCCTTCTCATTTTTGTTTTACAAGAAAGTTGCTGAGACTCTGCAGCTCCCTGTTGAGGAAGCTGTTGATGATCAAGAAGAGCCTGATTTTGTGGAAATGATGGATATTCCAGAGTCTAGGAGACTGTCTATTCCTTGCACAAATCTTTTAGGAAACAGACAGTAAAAATTCTGAAAACTCCTCATTCTATCCTCTCTGTGGATAAAAGCATGGACAAGAGGTATGCTTTATCAGGCTCTGATACGGAGTTCCTATCCCAGCAGTGCAGCCATGTGGGGGTAGTGCAGGCTGCAGCCTGTGACAAGGCTAGTATTCCTCTAGCCTCTCACCCTCCTGAAAAGGATTCCAGGAGGATGGATGCCATGACAAAGAAACAGTACATGCAGCATCTTTGGGACTCAGACAGGCAAATTATATGGCTGTATGCAGCTAGTACCAGAAATCCAGGTGGGATACCGTTCTGGCCCTAGCAAAACAGGCCCCTGATCAGCTTGCCAGGAGCTGGAGCAGGTGGCTGCGGATGGTATTGAGGCATCCAAGGTGCAATTCATGCTGCAGTAGACTCTAATGATGTTTCATCAAGAGTCATGGCTACATCTGTGTCTCTTCGCAGAATGGCCTGGCTCAGATGTACTGCCCTGTCACAGGATACCCAGTCTAAGGCTATGGATTTTCCTGTTGTGGAAATTCTCTGTTTGGGGAGCAGACAGAGAATTATATGAAAAAATGGATGAGTATAGGACCACCTATAGGAGTGCACAGGCCAAAGAAAGGCAAGTCACTCCTCAAAGTCAGCATGTCAGGGGCAGGGCAGGCCTTTTCATAGCCTTTTACCAAGCCAGGCCTCCTCTTCTGCTTATGCCCAGAGGGGTTCTTTAGAGGAAGGGGCAGAAGGGTTCTAGTAAGCCTGCTTCTCCCTCAACCCAAAGCCCCTGCAAAACAAGCTCCCTGATGGGGTGGCCAGGGCCGATTCTCCACTACCGGTAGGGGGCAGGCTGGCTTACTTTGTCCAGGACTGGAAGTCTTTAACATCAGACAAGTGGGTCCTGGAAGTAGTAAGCCAGGGACTGTTCTCAGCTTCAAAAATTTCCGAAGATGAGAGACAGGTCTTTCACCTGCAAACCCATCAGAGGCACTTGCCCTGGAAGCAGAAGTTTCTTCCCTCCTGGCTCTCAGAGCCGTGGAAAAGTTCCTCCCATACACCAGGGCAAAGGTTGTACTCCAGGTACTTTCTTACCCCAAAAAGACAGGAGAATGGCGGCCCATCCTGGATCTCAGGTATCTAAACAAGCACCTTTTAAAACCAAAGTTCAAAATGGTGACCTGGGGATTATTTTACCCTCTCTAAGGTCAGGGGACTAGCTAGCCTCCCTGGACCTCAGAGGAGCCCTACTTCCATGTTCTCATCAGAGCTCCCATCGAAAGTACCTCAGATTGAACTGCCCTCAGGCCATTACCAGTTCAGAGCAATGCCTTCGACCTCACCTCGGCCCGAGGTGTTCTACAAATGCCTGGCAGTAGCAGTTGCTCATTTAAGAAGGCAAAAGATTGCCATCTTTCCTTATCTGGATGACTGGCTCATTGTAAGCCCTCTCAGAACAGGTCAAACTACACTTACAAGTAGCAAACTGCTTACATCTCTAGGTTTCCTTCTCAATCTTCCAAAGTCAGTTCTGGAGCCTGTCCAGCTTCTCACCTTCATAGGTGCAGAACTGAACACAAAAGAAGCCAGAGTCTTCCTTCCTCTGGAAAGAGCAAGGACCCTGGTGTCTCTGGCCTCTTCTTTCAAACTGCAGGTCTCTCGACCAGCAAGGCATTTTCTACAGCTCCTGGGGCACATGGCTGCTTCTACAGCAGTAGTGCAGGAGGCGAGATTTCAGATGAGGGACATTCAGTTCCATTTGAGAGCCTTTTGGTCTCAAAGGACAGATCCCTAACCAAATTAATTCCAGTGACTCGAACCTGATCCAGGCCCTTCAGTGGTGGCAGGATCAGAACAATCTGAGACAGGGGTTCCCTTCACTCCCCAGTCTCATTCCTTGACTCTTACTACAGATGCATCCCTCTTGGGATGGGAGCTCACATGGGCAACCTTTCCACCCAGGGGCTGTGGTCCCCTCAGGAATCTCTGCTCCACATCAATTTGCTAGAACTGAGCAGTTTTCTAGCACTCCAGGTTTTCCACATCTGTCTGAAACAAGGTTGTTCAGGTCAGAACAGACAATACTACTACAATGTGGTACATCAACAAGCAAGGGGCACTTGGTCTACGGCCTTGTACGAAGCAATGAAGTTATGGTCACTGGCTTATTCTCTAGCGTCTCCCTTATGGCAGTTCACCTCCAGAGCAAGGACAATGTCCTAGCGGATGCTCACAGCAGGATTTCCCAGGGCCATCACGAATGGGCACTGGACCCCCTAGTACTGGTGTAGTATTTGCCAGAGGGGCACCCGCAAATAGATCTCTTTGCAGCCCCAGACAATCACCAACTTCCCTTTTTGCTGCAGGCCCCAGTGTTGGGCTCAGTCCCTCTGGATGCCTTCCTCCTCAGTTGGGAAGGGATGTTTCTCTATGCTCCCCCTTCCCCTTCTTTTCAAAGTGCTAGTCAGAATCAGATCTCAATCCTGCAAGATGATCCTGATTGCTCCAGATTGGGCCAGGCAGCCCTGGTACCCACTCCTCATGTCCTTAGCAGTCCACCTCCCTATGTCTTCCCAGGAATCACAACCTGTTAACCTGTGCCCAGGGAGAGTTTGGTATTCGAACCTCAAATCTCTCAATCTCAAGGCATGGCTTTTGAAGAGCTAGAGTTTGCTGACCTACACCTTTCCAAAGGTCTATTGAATATATTGAAGGCCTCCTAGGAAGCCTTCCACCAGGGCTACCTATAATTCAAAATGGAAGAGATTTTCCATATGGTGTGCTGGTAACATATTTCCCCAGAATCTGCTGGTGTGCCCACGATCCTGGATTATTTGGTGCATTTGAATTCCTTGGGGCTGAGACCAGCTACCTAAAAGTGCACTTGGCAGCTGTGTCTGTCTTCTTATCAGCAGGTAAGCCCTCTTCTTTATCAGCTCACCCTATGTTCTCCAAGTTTTTTAAAGGTTGCTTCACACAACCCCCATTCAGGGACCCTGCCCTGTTTGGGATCTTAATATTTGCATCGCTCAGCTTATGCAACCCCTTTTGAGCCATTGTCTTCAGCAGAGCTTAAGTACTTGACTTGGAAAACTGTGTTTCTGGTAGCCATCACCTCTGCCAGGCGCATAAGTGAGGTACAAGCTTTGTCAGTGGAGCATGATTTTATCTCCTTTCATAGAGATAAGGTGGTCCTCAGGACTAACAGGAAGTTTTGCCTAAGGTGGTTTCAGACTTTCACCTTAATCAATCCATGTCTCTTCCTGTGTACTTCACTGACCATTCCTCTTCTGGTGAGAGGAGATTGCACAGTTTAGATGTCAAAAGAGCCCTTAGTTACTATATAGAATGTACCAAGGGTCACAGGTTCGAATCCCTCCAATTGTTCCTCACTTATGGTGAGGTTGGTAAAGGAAACCTGCCACTAAAGATCCATTGCCAGGTGGATTGTCTCTTGTATCCAATTCTGCTATGAAAAACTGGGTAAGGTTCCTCCCTCAGGCCTGAGGGCTCACTCTACCAGAGGTACAGCTGCGTCTCTGGCTGCTGCCAGGGACATCCCTATCCTAGAGATATGTCAAGCAGCTACCTGGAAAACAGTTCACACTTTTACTAAGCATTACTCCCTGGATATCCAGGCTAGGAGTGATGCTCGATTTAACACAGCTGTGCTTCAGAGCCTATTTCCCAAGTAGGTTCTGTCCTCCTCCATGGAGGTACTGCTGTGTAGTCTGCATATGTCATAATATAGCAAGACTTCATGTTGTTTGAAGAAAAATGACTCAACTTAGTAATGTTGTTTCTTCTACGGAGTCTTGCTATATTATGACCTCCCCAACCTGCCCCTCTCAGAACCTCTAATTTTGAGAGGTGGGTGGGCAGTGCGATGTTGGCACTTCATTGATGCCCACTTTATTTTCACCCTTTCTAGGGTGCTTAGGTGTTATGCATACATAGATACATAGACAGTGTCGGCAGATAAGGGCCTATGGCCCACCCAGTCTGCCCATTTGAGCTTGTAAGTTCAGTTTGTTTTCCTAGAAGTCTGTTGCACCTTACCCTGACCTCCAGAATTCTTTATGTCTATCCCATGTATTCTTAAATCCCGTGATTGTTTCAGCCCACTTCCTCTGCTTAATTTTTCTTTCTTGAATCCCTGACTTGAGTCTTTGTTTTGGGATCAAGAACAAAATGTGTTTTGCAGTTAGTAGCCAGTGGCTAGTGTAGGTTCTGGCTTCCACACAGAACCTTAGTGAGTTTTTTGCTCATAAAGATCTGACAGTTTAAGTTTGAGCTTCAACAGACAGAGTGTTCAACCGAGCTCGCTCAAGATTCCATGCCCTGCATGGAAAGTTAACTCTTTCACCTCTGGAGCAGTTCTAACCTGGGGTTATACTGCATATGTCATAATATAGTAAGACTCCATTAGAAGAAACAACATTACTAAGGTGAGTAATTTTTCTTCCCTCTCTTTGGATAGGGACATCACAATTATCTGATCACAGTCCCATCTTCCTGGAGGCAGACTTATGTGTGCCCAGGAGGAACAGGCACTGGAGACTGAACACTTCCTTGCTTGGGATAGAGGTATTAGATACCCTTAACTCACTTGTTCCCACAGACATCATATGGCATTGGAACCATCCATTACTGGAATGGACCCAAAATGGCTACGGGAGCAAATGAGTTAAACAACACATTAAAATACAGTTATAGAAAATACAACTAAAGAAGTCACCTACCCCAGATTATTTAGGATACCCTTAAAGCCGCTATTAGAGAAACTCATCCACAGCCTCCTATAAGAAAAAGCAACATAGACAAAAACAAGATCTCCTTAAGCAGCTTAGAGAACTGGAGACTGCTCAGAAACTTACGGGAGGAGCACAGAGACACTGAAATAAAACATGTGGGGCATTCACAAGCTACAGAAGGAAGGAATTGAGGCAGCCTACCTTAAACAAAAGTATTATGAGGAGGGTCCCAGAGGAACCTAGACTCAGACAGTATACGACTAGGGCAACCATCACCAAAATAGTCCCCTCGATCTGGCCTACCAGTTGCCAAATCATCCCAAATTGCTGAGGCCTTTGTTGCATATTACTCTAAATTATATAGTCCCCAAATAGAGTCAAACTACGAAGAAAAAACAGCAATACCTGAGGTCACTATCCCTTCCAACCCTCCCTTAATAAAAGCTCAATCCTTAATTAAACCAATTACACAATCTGAAATTATAAACACAATAGAAAATGTTATAACTGGAAAATGTCCGGGTCCTGATGGCTTCAGTGCCGAGTTCTACAAGGCCCTCAGGGCAGAGGTTACTCCCCTTTACAAGAGGTCTATTTCAGCATTTGGGAAGACAGAATCCAGTTCCCCGGCAATATGCCACTATTTCTCAAATCCATAAAGAAAACAAAGACCCTACCGTTGCGAATCCTATAGATCTATCTCCTCATTAATTCAGACTATAAAATCTTTACATCAATTATGGCCTCAAGATTGAATTCTCTACTCCCAGATTTGATTAATAAAGACCAGACAGGGTTTGTGTCTGACCACCAGGCCCGGACAGTGTTCACTCCACAATAAATGTAATAGACTCTATACACACTTTCATGCCCTGCCTGCCTGATGAATCTGGATGCCAAAAGGCCTTTGATAAGGTTTCCTGGGGCTTTTGTTCAAGGTTCTGCAGTGTATGGGATTCCCCAGATCTTTATAGACAATATAAAACTTCTTTATTCAGGCCCTCAGGCCTATGAGAGTGAATGGAGGACTATCAGACAGGTTCAAGCTAGGCAGGGGCACTCGACAGGGCTGCCCAGTGTCCCTCTTTTATTTGTCCTATATATTGAACCTCTTGCAGAGGCAGTTCAAATTCAAAAATATTCAGGGGATAGAGGTGGGGGTCTACAACGAAAAATCTCTATTTATGCAGACAATGTACTGCTCTGTTTATCCCATCCAGAGCAGTCCATTCCTCAGGTATGATCAGTTCTGGAGGAATTTGGCAGGCACTCAGGTTATACTCTCAACAGATCAAAATGGAAGTTCTTACATTTTAATACACCCTTCACAGGCAGTGCTAGACCTCCTCCCTTGAATTGGTCAACCCAGAAAATGAAGTATTTAAGCACCTTCATTACCAAACCTACTTCTCAATTGTTTAAGGCAAATTATATCCCTCTTGTTAACAAAATTAAAAAGATCTGGAGAGGTGGTCTTTAATAAATTTCCTATGCATTCTAGGATACAAACAATAACTATGAATATACTACCCAAATTCCAGTATCTCTTTCAATGCTTGCCCACTTTTATACACAATCCCATTTTCATAACTGGCACAAATTAATTTCAAGTTCATCTGGAATAGAAAGCATCCCCAAATTAACCTCCAAATTCTCCAGACACATAAAACCCAGGGGTAGATCTCTACCTGATCTGGAGGACTACTACCTGGCAGCTGAATTAAAGGTAACCTTATAGTGGTCTGCACCTTCATACTCCTTGAATTGGAAAGACATGGAGAGGGAGGAGGAGCATGGCCCACCTTTGGAGATCAGAGCAATAATTTCTCCCAGTTCCCGGGTTATTTTCCACTAGACTCACATCTGTGAGGAACACAGTGAGAGCAACACATAGAGCTTGGAATAAACACAAACTAAAATCCTCACTGTGGCCCCTATACAGACTGGCCTGGGACCCTGGCTTTCCTACTGCCAGATTAGATCATAATTTCAAGATCTGGGACAGAAGTGGCCTAACATACCTAGGCCAATTTCTGGGACAGTGTCAGTGGCTCAGTAGGTAGCACACTTGCCTCTGAGGCGGAGATCAGAGGGCTGTGGGTTCAGTTCCCATCTGGCACTTGGGTTAATATCCCAGTACTGACACTGTAATGCAGCATGAGAGGGTGCTGCATTTCTGAGGTGCCGCTCTTCGGATGACGTTAAACCAGGTCCCATCTGCCTGGATTGGTGGTAGTTCAGGTGGATGTTAAAGATCCCATGGCACTTATCGAAAGAGTGAGAATTTCCCGGTGTCCTGGCCAAATTTCCTCATTCACTAAAAATACCACCAACAGCTTAATCTGGTTCAAGGTCAGTTGGCATTCATCTGTATTCCCTCCCCGGTCATGCCTGAAAATAGGCAGGATTTGTCTAGTGCACTTACCCGGTCAACAAAAGCTAAACAAACAAACAATTTCTTTAGGAAGGCACTGTCCAAGATTTTGCCTCTCTTGAACAGACATTCGGCCTTAGAAATTCAGGCCTCTTTCAATACCTTCAAGCTAGATCCTACCTACATAAATGTCAGGAGACAGACCGAGATCCCAAAGAGGTGGCCCCTTCCTAGAGAGAGTCAAGCTATACAAAATGCTTAGACTCAAAAAGGATGGATTTCCACCTCTACAGATCTCTAGCAGCTCAGAGGGTGACTTCCTGAGCAAAATGAAAACTAACTGGCAGAGGGAAGGGGAGCAGACTTGGAAGAAATAAGCTAGAACTCTGTTTTCCAGATAGCCACACAGACCATCAGATCCCCACATTGGCAGGAGTTTGCTTGGAGGATGAGAATGCGACTTCCTGACCCCCACCACTCTAACAAAAGAGACCCCAATGGATCCTCATTGTGTTGGAGAAGTTGTGGAGAGCGAAGGCTAACCACCGACACATTTTCTGGACATGTCCCAAGATACATGCATTTTGGGGAGATAATTCCAATAATGGTGGATTTGTTCTCACTGGATGTTCCCTTAGACTGGTCTAACACTATCCTCGTGCTCCCCAAAGGGGCCTAAAGGGTGCAGACTCACTTTACTCATGGGTCATACTAATAACCGCAGCACAAACAACAATTACCCGTCACTGGCTTCAGACCATTTTGCCCACTAAACAGACCTGGATACAGGTAATTCAAGAAATTTCAGAACTTGAAGAGTTGACCTTTAAACTAGAACAGAAGTCTCATATATTTACTCGAAATGGACTAGATGGTTAATTTGGTTGGACTCCCACCCCAGCCTTTACCTGACTGAACAGTCCAGGGGAACATCTCCAGCACAATTACATAATTGTGGTATAGGTGATGGCTCATGGGATGAGCAAGATTAATACCTTATGAGCTGCCCTGCCTATAGGATGTAGGAAACAGTACTGATTACTTAATCTATTAGAACTGAAATTAATGGATTTATGTGAACCGTCTTGAATGTACATGGTGTGGAACTAATGAAATTGACTGTACCTCTCCCTGTCATCTGTGAATGGTCTAACAAATTTTTCAAGCCCCCAAAACTATCACCAGCAGAGTCCTCCCCATGAGCAACTTATCCATTTTAAATCCTACCTGAGTATGCAAGACTGGCTACCCATTTACAAGGTGATGGATGTTAACGTGGCTCTTGACTACTTCATCACCACCTTCAATGTGGCCTGTGACTACTTTGCTCCATTCAAAAATACAAGGCCAAGGCTCTCTTTAACCCATGGCTCACTGCAGAGCTCCTTGCTCAGCTCAAATCAAGGGACTACCTTTGGACACTGGCAAAAGCTACTGGCAGGCAATCCAACATACAAAAATACAAGCATGCCGAAACAGCTGCACAAAATCTATCCGGCTAATGAAAAGTACATATTACAGGGATGCTCTCACCAATACCTGGGGAGTGGGAGAGCTTTCTGGGACAATATTAAAGAAGTAACAGGAAGCAACCAAAACCTCCCATCTATGCTAAACATTGATGGGACCACTACTCTAGACCCTACAGTCATTGCCAATACCTTCAATGCTGCCTTCACCGACCTCAGTTCCGTTCTTCCTCCTGACTTTTTGCAGTAAACAACTCTCCCTTAATCATAAACCCCACCACCCCATCTTAACAACCTCCTTTCTACTTCAAAGAGGTCAAATTGAATGAAACCCGCAATCACATTACCAAAGTAATATCCAAGTCCAGAACTAGTGGTGACTCCTTGGCCTTAAGCTGCTGTCTCTCACCCTTGAAGAGATACTACGTCCATTAACCAGTATTCTTAACCTCTCCCTTAGCCACAGTCAGTTCCCTGACAAATAGAAATCTGCCACTTTTACCCCGGTCCATAAAAGTGGTGACAAGACAATCACACGAACTATCGGCTAATCTCCATTTTGCCTCCACTCTTAAGGCCCTTGAGCGTATAGTTACAGAGCAGCCCACTGACTACATGGACAAATATAATATTCTGTGCGCACAGTAACACGTTTTCAGAAAAGGTCACAGCACCACCTCTGCTCTCCTGGAGTTCACTGGAGCACTGCACAGCACTCTGGACAGTGGTCACCTAACTGGGGCAGTCTTTATCGACTTGACCAAAGCATTTGATACTATCCACCATTGGCTGCTAACAGACCAGCTGCTGAATGCTGGGCTCTCTCATGACTCTATAGTGTGGTTAAAAGCTGCCTTGAAAATCGTTCCGCAAGGAATAAAATTGCTGACGATTCTCTGATACTTGACCAGTTACGCTCTGGTGTCCCCAGGGATCCATACTGGGTCCACTTCTTTTCAGCCTTTTTCTAAATTCCTTCCACAATCCTGCTCGGAACAAATCATCCTGTATGCCGATGATACAGTTGCTCTCTCTCTTCACACAATGATCCTACACCACTACAACTCAATCTACAACATGGTTTCACCTCTGTTGAGAATTGGTTTACTAATCATAAACTTGTCCTTAATCACAAAAACAAAGTCTATGCTTTTTAGCAGCCCTCACAACCACCACAGGCTACACCCCTGACTATCTCCACCAGCCAGGAAATACCCTTGAACAGGTCCAAACTTTCAAATACCTAGGGATCCTGCTTGACTTCAACCTATCCTATGAGGCCCACATTAACAGCATAGCAAAACTGCTAATATGCAACTAGGCTTATTGTTCAAGCACAGGCAACATCTCCACATAGAAGCCTTGAAGATCACTGTCAGAGTTCCATAGTCTCCATCATTGATTACGGCCTAATCATTTATGGCTCAGCCACGGCAACTACCCTCAGGCATATCAACATCCTCAACAAGGCCTGTCGGCTATCACTGGAGCCCACCGTCTCACTCATACCTGTGATCTTTACGCTCAATCTGGATGGCTCCAACTCTTCACCCATAATAAGTGTCTTACCTGCACCATGGCGAAAGAAATTATCCTGGGCCTTGCCCTTCCTGGTGTCCAAGCTTTACTGTGCCTTGGCACTAATCTACAAGCTCCAGGAGATCCGAATCGCAGCTCTTGCAAGTTCCCACTATCGTACTACAGGGTCAATGATCTTTGCCCATAGAGGGCTTCCTCGTGGCTGAATGGACTCAGCACCACCATCTCCACTGCTCCTAAACTTGGCATATTTAAAACCAGGCTCCAACTCCATCTTACTGCCTCCAGCTCCTGTGATTGCCTCACCTAATCAGAAATACTTGCCACCACCAACAGCTTTGCCTTGCCACCCCTCATAGCACTTATCTCCTATTTTACCTCTGCTCCACAACCTCTTCCCTTCCCAACTCCCCTCCCTACCCACCCCTCTCTCCAGCACTTCTCCCAGTGATGTCTGACAATGCCTCCAGCTGCTACTACTCCCATCTTGCCATCCGTTCCTCCTCCATTGTTCTTTACCCATCTCCTAGTTGATGCTGCTCCGGGCCATTCTATGTACTGAGCTCTCTAATGCGTTGCCTCCTCCATTAATTAATAACTATATAATGTACTGTTTACCTGCAATGTTGTGAGTTCTGTTGTATCCCTGTATTGTACTTCAGCTGACGTGGAACCTTTGTAAAGAGCCTTGGCTCAAAGGTATTTGTAATCCTAGAACAAATAAATAAATAAATAAATAAATTTAAAAAAAAAAAAAAAAATCCTTCTTGTTGTTATGTACCTGACTGATGTTAATAAATTATGAATTAAAAATAAAAGTTCTGAAGTCCTCACCTAAGGAAGGACAGGCTGGCGATGATGCAACACTGGGTGACCAAGATGACCAAGTCCCAACAGGGCAGACTTTATGAAGATTATTTCAAGGTGAATCGTATAAGACATTTCTTTCAAAATTGATCCTGCTGATGGAAAAGACTTTTTGGAGGTGCAGGATGGAGGTGCCTCCCACCCTCCATGATCATATGTGCCATCTCAGCTATCCTGAAACCAGGTAAGGATCCATTAAATTTAGAGTCATACAGACCCATCTCGGTTTTAAATAATGATTATAAGCTATATATGGCAATATGGGCACATAGGTTGGAGACTATATTACCTACTCTGATACATTCAGATCAGGCAGGATTTCTGCATGTGTCAGACTGCAGATAATGTACAAAGAACAATCCATTTGATGGATTATATGGCTAATTCAGCCACCTCCTCAGCTTTATTCAGTTTAGATGCCTGTAAAGCTTTCGACAGGGTGTCCTGGAGATTTTTATGGGAACACTAAAGTCATTTGGGTTTCCGAGGAATTTGTGAATTGGCTGGAGCAAATATATTCGTAACCAAAGGCTTATTTAAAACTTAATGGTGGTATCACACCTCATATCACGTTGCAGCGAGGCACTAGACAGGGATGTCCCTTGTCCCTTTGCTATTCGCCATCTCTATTGAGCCTTGGCTATGATGCTTAGAAATTCAGAAAAATCAAGGGTATTCAGGTGGGCAATCAATCTTGGAAGTTGGCTTTATATGCGGATGACATTTTATTGTCAGTATTGGATCCAGAGTCCTCTATCCCAGCAATATGGGAGGTACTTGAGCAATTGAGCAATTTACTCAGTTCTCTGGATACAAAATAAATTCTTCTAAACGGAGGTCTCTCCTTCCATTTCTCCCCTCGTGAACACTGAAAAGCAGTCTACCTCTGTGCTGGAACAGCATCAAGATAAAATATTTAGGTATACAGTTACCGAACCAGTTAATGCACCTCACTATGGTGAACTATGAACCCCTGACACAAAAAATAGAGTCCGATCTACATCAGTGGACCCAACTTCATTTATCATTATATTCTAGGGTGGATCTTATTAGGATGAATATCCCCATGGCTGCTATATCTTTTTCAGACCATACTGGTGATGCCAGATGGAATGTAGTTTCCTTCTGGAATAAGTCTGGGCGAGATTTGTCTGGGCTGGGAAAAAACTTGTATCAAGTGGTCCACATTAATGTTACCAAAAAAATAAGGGAGGCTTAAATTTGCCTGATCTTCAGATGTATGCTTACGACACTGTGATAGGTAGAGTTTTTAATTGGAACAACACAATGTATGACATTCCCTGGAAGAACCTGGAATTTACCCTTAATGGGGTGAGGGAGGGGCGACCTTCTACAATTGATGTATACCCCAGTAAATAAAGGACCTAGACTTATTTATAGTACAAATTCTACTACAGAGACTTGGAGGAAACTCATCCATTTAAGAGAGCTAGAACCAGTAGGTGCCTATCTTAATCTATTACATTTGGAATCCAATCTCTTACTCTGGAACAGGAGGTACTTTGGCTCAATGGAGACAAAAGATTTTAAATTTATATTCCACTTGGTGGATGCCAGAGGGTCCTCTCATTTACCAAACTCAACAATCTTTCACAAGACTTTCCAATATATACAAGCTTAAGAGAGCGTTGAGCGGAGGGACTAGCCTACAGTAGGCTCCCGATTCCCCCCTTGCTCGCTTACCTTAGCTATGACCACAGGGAGAGGGCAGCTGTGGCCCTACTTTGGGGATAATATATAGGGACTGAAGGAATTATCAAAAAATTCTACTCAGAGAATTCTGAATGCCTGGAATAAAGAGCTTCCACTCCAGCTATCAAAGGAGGATTGGGAAAAGTATACTAAATTCTCAATGAGACTTTTTGGAGCCCCTATTGGCGAGTGCCTGGAAAGCTAGAAACAGATTTTTCTATATGCCGACAAGGCTGGCCAAGTTCTCATCTGGGATGCCAAGCTATTGCTGGAGAGATTGTGAGAAATATCTGGATCAATTCAATGTTTTTGGGCCTGCCCCAATTAGCAGGTTTCTGGAGAGATATTTTAGAGGCATTAAAAGAACTGGTAGATGTGGAAGCTGTATTGACCCCTGAGCTAGTATTACTCTCCAGTTCTGCCAGAGAGATCTCCCAATACCCAGAGGATCATTGTTAATCACTTATATATTGGCAGCTAAAAAGCAATTACTAGAAACTGGGGAAAGAAGATGCCCCAAACATTCAGAGCTGCGGGGAATAATGGGAGAAATTTATGTATTAGAGAGATTAATAGCCAAAGCACAGATAAATGGTCTGCCTTTGAGCTTAAATGGAGGAACTGGATTATATAGTAGTTCATCCTTAGATCCTACTTTGTACCTTAGAAATATATTGACCCTGATGATGGTTTCTGTAATATCTTAGCACTCATTATATGAACTGCTTTATAAATTATGTAAGTTGTCCTGAGACCTTTGAATAATGTATTGCTACGTACCTGACTGATGTAATTATGTGCCTTAACTTATATACTGTAAAAACTGTCATATGGTTTTGCGAATGAAAATATAATAAATACAAAGTATTAAAAATAAAAAAGATTATTTCAAGGCACTGAACATGGTACTTGCTGGGCACCAGGTGGGGGGATGGTATGATAGAAACAATACAGACCTTCAAGTTCCTGAAGGAATAAACAAGGTGAACCACAGGGAACTATTTAGCATGAGTAAGAAATCAAGAACCTGAGGTCACAGTGGAAACTGGTGGTGGGAAGGTTTAAGAGGCATGAGAGGAAATTCTATGTTATGGGAAGGATGGTGGAGTTCTGGAACAGTCTGCCACAGGAGGTAGTGGGCACTAAGACCATAAATGGTTTCAAGAATCGATAGGACAGAGTGAAGGGTTTGGTGGTTGCTCCGTTGGTAGCAGTAGAAGGAAGCAGGGGTGGACGGGAGGAATAAAACCCTGTATGGACAATAGGTCTTGGGGCAGATAGGGAACTCTAGGCAGACTAGCTGGATCTGTGATCTTTTCTGCCGTCACTGTCACATAGTCTTCACCTAAAGTTATAATCCTTTCCTTGTGACATTAAAGCCAAATCTTCAGCAGCAGACTGTGATGTCACAAAAGAAGGTTATAACTTCAAGTCTGGAATGATCAGAAAGAATAAACTCCAGAGTGCAAAGACACAGTTTTCAAACCAGTATCCATCATAATAAAGAACAATGGGAAGATTAAACACTGTAAATATTTCAATTCAAAGTTTGATGTTTGTCAAATCATTATGGGCCCAATTTTCTGTTGCAATTTTGGAATGGAAATCATTCTGCTAACACCAAAACTGCCATATTCAAAGCTAAAGATCTACATTGAGCGGGGGACCAACTCACATATCCTAATATTTAAATAAAGGTACATATAATGGCACACCATACTGGCTCATGCATGAATATGCATAGCGCAGTGCCATATACACACATGCATGAGCAGGTCTGTCATCCACAATTGTTTGCCCCAACCCTTAACTTTGGCCCGTTTGTGTACCCACTGCTGAAGTCCATCAGTCTGATGCTTGATGTCTCCCTCCGTGGTCCAGTGGTCCCCCAACCTGACTGACAACAGGACAACATCCCTGATAGTTCAGTGGATCTCCCTCCCTAGCCTTGGCCATTCTTGTGCTGTAAATAACTGCTCCCATTACTGATCTCTGTCCTTGTGGATGGTCTAGTGTTTCGGACCTATTGGATCACGCCCAGCTAATTTGAACACACCACTCACTTTACTAGTTGTCATGGCAGGGCAACATGTTTGGAACAGTGTACTGGAATCTTCTAAGCAGGAAGGGACTCTGTGTTGGTAGAACAGCACACTGCAGTTTTGTTTTCCTGACTTAAGCCTTGCTACAAGGCAGTGCAAAAAGGATTCAATGTGGACAGAAATGGAATAAAATAATTTGGCATTTCTCACACCCTGCAGCTGCCTGTGAAGCTCTGCATTACATATTCAGGCAAGACATTCTTATATACTGATCTGGCTGAGGCAGGGAAAAATTTGTTAAACTAAGGAAGGACTTTGCTGGTAAAACTGCACATCCTGATCTGGCAGGAGAAGAGGACTGATGGGACTTTTTGAGCAGTGTATGCCAGCTTACTCTTGGGCTGTATCCATGACAAACAGAGCCCTGTGCTTTAGAAGCTGCTTTTAATGAAAACTGCGTTTTAGTTTGATTACTATTCACTGGGGTTTCTGGGACTTCTATTTTATATTTCTACTGCTGACAGCAGGATGTGGACTGAAATGATGCTTCAATCAATCAGTCTTCATTTAGCTAGGTGAAGCTGCATTGAGCAAGCTCATTTTAAGGACCTGGTTGGTACAGAATAATAATACAGTAGCACAACAGAACATATAGCACAGATGGGCACTGTAATACAACACACGGCAATAAAACAAGGAACAAGGATAATCAATGAGGCCCGGTCGTAAGGTGAAGCCTCATCCCAGAAAACAGTACAGCAGAGAGGTGGAAGAAAGTCAGCACCAATGTGCCGAACCAGTGCTTTTAGACACTGATAGCTCTAGTACAGCAGAGTTAATGCTAGTGTCAGTGCAAGCTGGGGCTCAGCAGCAAGTAGAAAGCAAGGATGAATCCAGGAACATGGCTTAGGGTAATTCTAACGAGAGGATAGAAAGTGTAGAGGGTTGACTGTAAAATAGCAATGTAGTTTAGCAACAGGAGGGCATTGACAAGGCTCCTATAAGTATCTCGAATAGAGACCTGAATTCCACAAAACCAATAGAATGTACCAATTTCTGGATATTGTCCCACAGCTGGGGCAACACATAGCTGAAGGAGGCTCTGCCAAAACAGGAAAAGACTTTAGGCACAGCTAGTGAGATGTATGAACAGCTTCTCAAGGCATAGTTCGTAAGGTGCAGGAGGGCAGACAGAAATATAGGAGGTAGCATCTTGGATATAGATCTATGGGTCCATAGTACAGCATTCCTTTGCCTCCTGAACGTAAGTAAGGTCTATCCTACTGTGGAATAGATTACACAGTGATGGGTATTATATGTCACACCTGAGATGAAATGTAAGGCCCAATGATAAAGGGTGTCAAGCTTAGATAGGGTGGTTTTGGGACTTGGCCACACAAGAAGTCTGCATAGTCCAAGATAGCTAGGAGCGTAGTTTGTACTAAGTTTTTGGCCACTTGGGTAAGCAGATGCTTGATTCTAAAAAAAAAGTCCAAGCCTCTAAGTTTTTGAGAGCTGCCTATATGATCAGCAAAGAAAGTCTGTTGTCAATCAACATACCTAGGTACTTGAACTTGGTCACACAGTCAAGTGACTCGTCAAGCAAGGTGGTGATAGTGGAATATTGTCATGCTTAAGGGAGTTTATGGACTTGGTCATTGGGGATAACAGCATAGCCTTGGTCTTTTGGCTTTCAATAGGAGCTTTTGACTCAGGAGGTTTTGTTGCAGCGTAAGGAAATCTGCTTGCAATTCTGAGCAAGCACTTTTGGGAGTAGGCCTGGCAGTGTAAATAACCGTATCATCTTTAAAAGATGTAATAGAAACATAGACTTTGACAGCAGAGGAGGACCACTTGGCCCACCCAGTCAGCCCATTTCTACCTACTGGGCAAGCTGCAGATTCTAGTTAACCAACAGCCTACTTCCTGCAACCCCCACTATAATTGCCTTATGTCTGTCCCATGCATGTTTGAATTCCCCACTGTTTTAGACCCAACAACCTCCCCAGGAAGGCGGTGCCATGTATCCACCACTCTCTCCGTGAAAAAAAAATTCCTCACATTACCCCTGAGCCGTCCCCCTCTATCTTTAAATTGTGCCCCTTGTTCTTACACATCTCTTTTCTGAAAGATGCTACCTTCCCGGACTTTGTTGATTCCTTGAGGTACTTGAAAGTTTCTATCATGTCCCCCATCCCTCCTTTCATCAAGGGTATACATATTAAGCTCTCTCAGTCTCTCTTCATATGGTTTCTGCTGCAGACCCTGCACCACTTTAGTTGCCCTCCTCTGGACTGCTTCCATCCTGTCTATGTCCTTGCATAGATGGGGTCTCCAAAACTGCACACAGTACTCCAGATGGGGTCTCACCAACTGTCTGTATAGAGAGATAACCACTTCCCTTTTTCTACTTGTGAGGCCCCTTCCTATGCATCCTAGTATCCCCTGGCTCTCTTACCGACTTCTCACATTGCTTACCCACCTTTAGGTCATCTGATATGACTACCCCCGTCCCTTTCCATTTTTGTTGTTGTTAGTACCTCCCTGCTATTGTGTACTCTTCTCCTGGGTTTTTGTTTCCCAGGTGCATTACTTGCACTTCTTTGCATTGAATCTAAGTTGCCATATGTCTGACCATTCCTCCAACCTTGCCAAGTCCCTTCTCATCTTTTCTACCCCTTGTGTATCAACTCTGTTACAGATCTTTGTGTCATCTGCAAAGAGGCATACCGTTCCCTCAGACCCTCTGCAAAGTCACCTATAAAGATGTTAAAGGGACTGGACCCAGTACTGAGTCTGAGGTACTCTACTAGTAACCCTTTCTTCAGAATGTGTTCCATTCACTATTACCTTCTGTGTCCTGTTGTGCAGCCAGTTTGCTACCAGACTACCACCCTGGGACCCACTCCCAGGCTGGCTAACTGATTATTAATCTTTTGTGCGGGACTGTGTCAAATGCCTTGCTAAAGTTTAGGTAGGCCATATCCACAGCCCCTCCCTGGTCTATTACTTTGGTCGCCCAGTCAAGAAATCAATTAGTTTAGTCTGACATGACCTTCCTGCTGTAAATCCATGCTGCTTTGGGTCCTGTGCCCGCTGCCTCTAGGTACTCAACAATTCTTTTTTTCATTAGTGATTCCATCATTTCCCTACCACTGAGATCAAACTTACAGGTCTGTAGTTTCCTGCTTCTGCCTTGCTCCCACTTTTGTGAAGGGAATCACATCTGCCCTCCTCCAGTCCTCAGATACCACCCCATCCTGCCATGATTTGTTAAAAGTGTGGTCAGTGGTGTCACTAGGTCCACCCTTAGTTCTTTTAGTTCTGGGGTGAATCCCGTCCAGGCCCCATTGCTTTGTCCACCTTGAGTTTTAGGAGTTTTTCAGGATTCTTTCTTCTGTGAATGGACTGGTGTCAACCCCTACCCAGAGTGCTTCTATTGTCTGGTTTAGGTAATTCCTCCTCATCTTATTTTGTGAATACTGAGCAAAAGTACTCATCCAGTATTTCTGCCTTTTCACTGTCTTCCTCTGCCCACCTCCCTCTCCTTTATTAATCTTCACTATACCTCCCTTAACCTTTCTATGCTCCTAATGTACCTATAAAGGTTTTATCTCCCTTCTTAACTGAGTTGGCTATTTTTCCTCGGTTTGGGCCTTTGCTATTCTGACTGCCTTCCCCACTTCTTTCTGCTTTAATTGATACAGTTCCTGTCGTGTTCCTTCCGTGATTCCTTATACTTTTGGAATGCAGCCTTTTCTCCTTAACCTTCCATGCCACCTCTTTGAGAACCACAGTGTTTTTTACTCTGCTTTGTTTTCTTTATTTGTTTCACACAAAGGCTTATTGCCTCTATGATGGCAGTTTTGATTTTTCTCCATTGTTCTTCCACCCCTCCTTTTGGCCATTTGCTAGTGCATTCTTCAGGTATTCACCCATTTTGCCAAAAGTCAGCCCTTCTAAACTCCAGTATCCTTGTTTTTGTATGGCATATCTCCATGGTTGTGCTCATTGTGAAGCACACTGTGCAGTGGTCGCTTGTTCCCAGATGTCTACTGACTTCTAAATTTGTGATCCTCTCTCCATTTGAGATTACCAGGTCTAGTATTGCTCCCTCCCGAGTGGGTTCCAACACTAGCTAAGGCCTGCCCTGCAGGGCATCGAGAATGACCTTGCTCTTGGATGTGGCTGCAGTACATGTCATCCAGTTAACATCTGGCATATTCAGGTCCCCATTAACAGTATCTCCCTTTTCCAGCCATTTTGAGAATGTCCTCTATCATTTTCTTGTCCATTTCCTCCCCTTGAGATGGGGTCTGTATACAACCCTGTGCGGATTGTGATGCCATTCCCTGTCTCCAAGGTGACCCAGAGTGCCTCTTGTCCTCCCCTTTACTTTTTAGTTCTATAGCTTTGGTCCCTTCCGTTGTGTACAGAGTTACTCCACCACCTCTTTTACCTTCCCTGTCCCTTCTGTAGATTGTGTACCTTAGTATGCTGACATCCCAGTCATGGTTCTCTGTGTACCATGTTTTTGACTGCCACAATATCCAATTGTTCATCTTCCATCAGGACTACTAGCTCAGGAAGCTTGTTTCCCCAGACTACAGGCATTGGTACTCATTGCCCTCCATTTAATGTTGGCTTTGTCCTTTTCCCCCATCCCTACTCTTATTGCCCTTGCCTATTTTTCCATTTGCCCCTGTTCTGCCGTGTTGAGCTCTGTACCTCAGTGTTTACCTTACTACCCTGCCATGTTTTGTGGGGAGGCTTGAAATTTCCTGCCTCTTATCGGCACCTCCCCTTGGCTGGTTTAAAAGCTTGCCAAGGAAGCATTTAAACCTGTCACCTAGGAGCTTGGTTCCCTTCATGGACAGATGCAGACCATCGTGCCAGTATAGACCTTTATCTCTCCAGGTGGACCCCAGTCCCCAATGAAGCCAAAGCCCTGTGCTCTGCACCAGTTTGCAACCATTCATTAAACTGCATGGTGTGCAGTACCTTAGCCTCACCCTGCCATGGACTGGCAGCACCTCTGAGAAGGTTACCATGCTTGCTGCCGGTCTGAGGCCCCTCCCCAACTCCACAAATTCATTCTGCACTACGCTGATCCCATGCCTGGCTAGGTCGTTTGTCCCAAGGTGGACAATGATATCTAGTTCCTCTCCTGTGATGCTGCTTCTGCCATCCTGAGGCTTCGCTTCCTGTTCCTCCAAGCCATGGCACCAGGCAGGCACCTTACTTCCTTCTCCTCTCCCTTCCCCAGTTTTACCCCCTAACAATTCAGTCCCCTATCAGAAGCCGTTTCCTTCCCTGTGATGTCCCTTGCCACCCTTTTGTGGATCTCCTTGTGGATGTCCTCAGCATTCTTCTTGGTCTCCAGTGAGGGTGCTATCATAGAGGAACCTTGCTCTGCCAGAATGGCATATGATTTGTGTAGAGGTACAACTGGGGGCTTGCCTCTGTTCCACCACCACTCTCCCAGAACCCACTGTGGTCCAACTGCTCTTCATACTTGGCAACTTCTGAGGCACTGGTTGTGGTAGTGGTGTTCTTTGGGTGAGGGAGGCCTCCTTAGTCCTTGCTAGTTCAGCCTGGAGGTGGGCAACCTCCTCCCTCAGAGCTGACAGTTGCCTCAAATAGGACAGCAATGCAGTTTCTAGAATGTCTCCCAGAAAACTGCTGCCCCACAGCCAGTGTATTGCACCACTCCCACATGTCCCTCTCCTTATAATATACAATATGTAATAAATATATATATATATATATATATATATATATATTTATTTATTATTTATGGTGTGTACTTACCCTTTATGCACTGTGTTGGGTTATTAAGAATATGACAGTTCTGCCCCAAGACCTGTTGAGGAAGTGATGTCAGAATATGGCTTTAAAGGAAATGCTACACCTGGGGGTAGTCCATAGCCACTGGTGACTGTTAGAGACAATCAAATACACAACTGCTCCACCACCCTGGTGAGTACTGCCCTTATAGTAATTCAACTAACACCACAATTTACTAGACCACTGCTCCTACACAAACCACTCTACTGAGTCCAGGGATAAAATGAACTCACTCCTTAGCTAGCAGGACACTTTTAAAATGTTACAAAAATATCCTTCCAAATCCTAAGTCTCAACCCCAGGAATCAAGTAACTCCAGTTGTATCTCACGCCCTCTGGTTATAAAATTACTACACTTTTAATGGAATCCTGCAAGTTTCTGCTTAATGCCAATAAGGAAAAAATTGAAACTTTCTGTAGGCGTAGCTCCCCTTCTTAACAAGTCCCCAACAATATTATGCCTTACCAGGTTTCCAGGTCCTAAACAGAGTTATAGTTTGTTCTTTGCAGTGTAGCAAGGTTCTCAGCCTCCAACAGACAAATCAAAGTCAGTTTGACTCTGTCTGCACACTGGAAAGCTTGATTCCACGATCGATTTTGATATAAAGTGAGAAAAATAAGGGCCCCAAGATGGAGCCTTTACACCTTTGCTAATCTGTTTTACAGTGGAGAGATCTCCTACTGCTTTTACTTGCTGCATCCAGTCTGCCAGGTAGCACGAGAACCATTTTAGGTAAGGTGCATCCAGACCAATGTTGCGGACAGTAACTAACAGCAATGCATAGTCGCTTATCAAAGGCCTTGCTTAAGTCGAGGTATACTAGCATCGTGATTCTTTAAGTCAAGGGCTCTCTGCCAGTTGTTTGTGACTTTAGCCAGAGCTATGATTATGCTATGGCATGGCCTAAAGCCTGACTGCACAGGGTTTAGCAGATGTGAGGCATCAATGTAGTTTCTAAGTTGGCAATTCACTAATTTCTCCAGCAGTTTTGATAGGGTGGGGAGTAAGGAGATTGGCCTGTAGTTATTTGGGTCTCTGGGGTTTCCTGATTTGAAGAGTGGTAAAACTTGGGCAGTCTTCCAGACAGAGGGAGTTACCCAAGCTGAGGACATATTAAAGAGTGCGTTAATGGAGCTGCCAGCACTTGGTGGTCAAGTTTTAGGAAAAAAGGGCCAATGAGGTCCGCTCCTGCGCTTCTTGGGCATCCAGCTGAAGGAGCAGGTCATCCACTTCCTTGTAAGTTACTGGGTGGAAGGAGAAACCCGTGCCAGGAGTACTGTGGACAGGGGTGGGCTTGCTGGTCCTTGTGATAAGAACTGGGTAAGTAGGTTATTGCAGATGAAATGTCAAAGGCCATACCTGCAGTAATAAAATGATTAAAGCAGTCAAGGATTTCTGCCTACTCGGTAATGAGGGCTCCTTAGCATAAGATCTTGGTAGGGAGAGAACCTGATGAAGCATGTCCTTGAATATCTCTAAGGGTTTGCCAGAATTTGTCAGGGTTCTTGGTGGAGGAGCCCAGAGTTTGTTTGTTTATAAGTTTATTTTTATACAGGTTAGTTTGTTGGAGAATTAAATGCCTATTTACAACAAATTCCTGTGGAACATAGTTAGAACAACAGAACAAAAGCTATAAATCAATACACACAATACAAAATCACATTAACCTAAAAACAACTACAACAAACATTTAAGTAATTATGTAATTCAAGTTTAAACATGTGCAAATCGAAATCTCAGTTATGTGAAAAGATAATTAATTCCATGTCCTTGCTAAACTATTCTGAAGAACTATATCCCCATACGATTTGAAATTCGAGTCATAGGTAATTTTCTAGTTGTTTTCCTTAGCCTATCCAAATATGTTGAATTAGAATTCAAACATATTAAGTAATTTAAAGAATGTGTTTTGAATGAATTAAACCATGACATATCACTAACCATAAATACTTTCTTCAAGCTATCGGATGTAACCAACCAAGTTCCTGGTAAACTAAACAATGCTAGACTCAGAATTTATTTTTTAGGATGTAATTCCCCAATCTGTAATAAGTCGGATCTAATTTATTTAAATTTTTTGATAGGAATGCATGTATAGTGGAAGTCCATAGTCTAATACAGGCAATAACAATTGTTTTACCAATTTAATCTTAATATCCTTAGTCAAACACCCTGACACCCTTCTTAAAGCTCCCAGTCTTTGATTCACTTTTTATCTGTGACAAAATATATTCAGAGAAAGAAAAATGATAGTCAACAAGAACCCCAAATATTTATAAGTATTAACCTTTTGAACCATTGCCCCATCCAAAAGTTAATCTGCAAATCAGTAAAATCTTTTTGAAAGTAGTCCCATAGAGACAAATCATACTCTGTGTCTTCCCAGTACTCATTAAGAGTCCAGAATCTCTTATCCAGGTCTCAATATTGGAAAAATCTGTTTGGAGCCGCTGTCTCAGGTCTCCCGGATTGCTAGCAGATGGAACCAATACTATGTCATCCGCATAAAGTCTGACATCAGTATTGGTTACATAATCTGGAAGACTATTTATGTATATATTAAATAACATAGGGCCCAAAATAGAGCCCTGGGGTACACCCTGATATAAATCCAGGAGACCCGAGACAGCGGCACCACAGACCACCCTTTGCTTACGATTTGTTAAATAAGATCTAAACCATTGCAAAGTATTATGATGTATCCCTATATTCTGTAATCTAAGCAAAAGGGTTTCATGATGAACCAAATGAAAAGCTTTGCTTAGATCCACAAATACTGCCCCAGTATGTTTACCCTGGTTCAATGATTTGCACAAGGTTACCAAAATCAAGTAGGGCAGTATTTGTGGACCTACCTTCTCTGAATCCATGCTGGCAATTTGTTAGTAGCCCCTAATGGTCAAGGTATTGTCTAAGCTGATTGTTTATCAGCTTTTCCAATACCTTTGACAAAATTGGAGCAAAGTGATTGGTCTATAATTAGAAGGGTCTGTAAGGTCACCACCTTTATAAATGGGGATAAGTTCACCTATTTTCCAATATTCAGGAACAATTGAGGATTGTATGCTCCAATTATAAAAATAAGTAACTCTGGGGCTATGATATCAGAACCCAATTTCAAAATCTGGGATCGATACCATCTGTACCTGCACACTCTGAAATTTTCAAGTTCTTTGGTTCTTTAACTACATCCAGTACCCTAATATTTTTAAATTAAAACCCTAATGTTTGCAACAGAGGCAACAGAATGTGTATGTTTGGATCAACGATCCCAAGTTTTAGTATCTCCAAATCTGGTAAGTCTTTAAAATAATGATTTGACAAACCAGCTACTTTTAAGGGTTATCTATCAAGTTTTCTACCACTATTAAATTGATAGAGGTTTGAGTTTTCACTGGGCTTTTAAGTTGGAAATAACCTTCCAAAATTTATTTGGATCTCGTATTACTAAAGGAATTCTGATAAAATCTTTTTTTTTGCTAGTTTTACCAATTGTTTACATTTGTTCCGCCATCGTTTGAAAAGATCCCAGTCACCCTCAATTCTGATTTCTTAGATTTTTCCATATTCTATTCTTAATACACAAATGAGTTTTCAATTTTTCATTAAGCCATTATGGACTTTTAAGCGTTATTACTCTTTTTATTTTTGGGGCATGAATTTGAATTATATGTAAAAGAATCAGTAAATTCTTGAATAGCCAACTTTAAGTCTGGAATCAAGAATACCTCGACTCAATCAAAATTTTTAAAGCAATCCCTAAATGATGATTCATTAAAATGCCTTAGGTCGTGTACCCAAAAATCATAATTTCCATTACTCCAAATTTTTTGCATGAACAAATGACATTGAATAGGGTTATGATCCTCCAAATTCAATGGTAACACTTTACATCCCTCAATCTTCAAATCATGTGAGACAACAAATAAATCTAATACAGATCCAGTAGTTCTGTTATTTAAACTTCTTGTTGGGTGATGAATCAGTTGTTGTAATCCTAATACTTCAAAACTAGATTTAAGTTTTTTACCTCGTTTGTCTCCAATCTGCATTAAAATCTCCAGTTAACACCACACTTTGATCTTTCAGTATTTCCAATAGGGTGTCAGCCAAAGTATCAAATGTACTTACTTTAGTCTTTGGAGGGCATAAAAACTCCCACTATCAATTTTGATTTTAACAACCTTATAACCAATCAATTCCTTCCATATTTTCACAAATAATGTTTGATATGGACCCAAGGTGTTCCTCAGATAAAGCAGTACTCCCCTTACCCCTGTCCTGCCTTATCAGTCTATCTCCTGCTAGTTCCACTTCCTCATTAAGTATACCAGAATGCAACCACATCTCAGAAATAGCTAAAATATCACAGGATATTCTAGAGACCCAAACCCTGTACTCATCCATCTTGCAAACAAGACTTCTAACATTTTCATGAATAATTGTTATCCCAGATTGTTTTTAGGCCCTGGGTTTACTTTCACATCACCACACTGTATTAAGAGGACAGAACAGAACAAACTAATTGTTTTATTATCCGCCATATTGAAGGATCCTTTTTAATTTTAGTAGTCTTAAACTTAATTTTTGTGAGTTTGTAAATGAATTCCGCCTCCTAGACAAATGTTGGTAGTCTTGAACATGACCCCTCCCCAATAGTCATAAATACTGCACCTTTACTTATATCATTACAGTTTATATCTGACAAGTGTGGTCTGATTAACCACAATCCCATCAATACCCAACCCCTATTATATAGAGTAAATGCATTATTTAAATAACAAAATACAATCCTTAAAAATGGTCTTACTTAGACCTGATAAAACTTACTATCTCTTTTTCCTCACTGAGTGGCACAGTTCGTATGCACAGTGCTTGGTGTTGAAATCAGTTCCAACTGTCGGCAGTTACCCGACCACTAACACACACAGAACAAGTAAAGATATTGCAGACACTGTCCAATATTAAAAACTGCCCAGAAGTAACAGCATCAGTCAAACAATTGGTTCGCAGTCATTCTGATATTCCGATGTTAGAATGCAATGCAGCTCTCACCTGCAGACTGGCTCCGATGTTGAAAGCACCTCAAAAACTGCTGTTTAAAACTCTGGGGCAGCACGGGCTTATGTGTTGAAATCAGCCCCAGCTGTTGGCAGTTACCCGACCACTAACACACACAGAACAAGTAAAGATATTGCAAGCGCCTCGTGCCTTAGTACACCCTAGACGTGCTCTTATCAGCACATAACCCACACCTCGGAGTGTGTTATTGCGCTTATAAAATGGGCAACAGTAAAGTGAATCACCATTCTTAGTTTTAAAGGTTTTTTATTGATATTTAAATTGATAATACAACAACATATTCTAGGAAAAAAATAGTCCCTTTTTCTTATGGTATCATTACCTTTAAGTTGTTTCATTGCCATTAGGATTATATGTTTAACATTTTAAAGTATTTGAAAGTCATTAACAATTGTTAGTTATGGTAAGCAAGAGGAAACATTTTGGTTTTGGTTTAGGAATCAAACAATTAAAAAGTGTCTTAAAGTAATCAAACAGTAAACAGTGCCTTACTGTACATATTGTAGTCCATTTATGCTGGATTTGTAGTGTAGGGACGTTCACTGGCTTCGTTTTGCTTGTCGTTGTTTTTGGCTTTCAGGTTTACTTCTATCGATGTGATTAACCAAATGAATAACTTTTAACGTTTAGAACTTCAATGTATAGAATAGGTTTTAGGTTTTATTTCTCTTTTGTTGAATCTGCTCGTTTTCTTGAATCTGCTCGTTTATGTTGTGATGCTTCCTGTTATGGTGGCACGTTTTACTTTGCTAAGGTGATGAACTTTACGTTGTGCATCACGCGGTTGTGTACGTTGAGCGCTGAAGTTTTGTTGTGCGTTGAATTGGTGTATTACGCTTGTTCCTGGGAAGTTTTCTTCGGTTTTGATTCTCACGGTAGCGGAAGTTGTTTTATTTCCGGTTATGGCAGCAGTTTCGGAGCTGGAGGAAAGCAGATCGTTTTCTTTGGAGATCTTGTCATTTTCGTTGGATGCATTGCTTCTGCTGGTGTTTGGTTTACTTTTTTGGGATAGTATGTGGCTCCATTGCTGACGGTCTTTGGGGTGGCAGCCCAATAGGAGCGGAGGCTTGATTCAGATTTGTGCCCTGTAACAGACATGATCTGTCGGGCTTCTAGGCCTGCTAGTGATAGCAGTTGGACAGCTGTGGCTCTGACGGAATGATTGGTGTACCTGCATGAGAGACAGGCTTGTTTACTTATTTGTGGCATTAGTTAGAAAGGTAGTTTATGCCGAGAGGTTCTCTACTGTACCAAGTGGTTAGTGTTTGTGCCATGGTGTCAGGTATTTTCTTGGGTGGCAGTAAAAGCTGGAGGGTTGGAGGAAGTTTTGTAGGTATTTTTGAATGATTTCACAGGGCATAGAGGGTTGTTTGGCAAGGTATATATGTAGCCATGATATTGTTGTTTAGAGGGTTCGTTTTTTTGTGGTTCTTTGTGTATTCATTGAATGTTAGAGTGATGTATTCTGTACCTTCATCTGTTTTTATTTCAAAGTGCTCTGGCTTTAGTTGTCAAGCCTTCTCTCTGCGAAGCCATGCACAGTTGTATGTCCAGCCATACTTTATTCAGTAGTCTCTGGGTGTATCTGGAGATAGAGCAGGAGAGGTTTTAGGATTTCTAAGTCTTTTTCTGATATGGCAGGGTGGTGTTCTGCTCGATCTTTGCCCTCTCTTCTGTACTTTTTAGTACTGCTGAAAAAATGTTGTTTGCTGGGTTTATTTCAGGATGGTTGTGAAGGTCTATATTTCACTCAGGGTGGATTGTTGAAGTGTCTGTTCAGGCCAGCTCGTAGCTGTATGAGGCTTGATAGGCTGTATTCCGTGCATCACTTTGGCGGATTTCGCATAGAATTTTCGTAGTATTTGATTGAGGTCAGTTGCTGTTATTGTTTTAAGATCTATTCGTATTGCTTTTGAGTCAGCCCAGGTTTCAAAACTGACAAGTGCCCATTTTGTACCTTTTGTGTGTTCTGCTCATCCTTTTCTTTTCTAGTTGTTGTAGTTCATCGTCTGTGATTTCTTTGTAATGTTTAATATTTTTTCTTCGTTTTCTTTTGTAGCATTTTGCGTGCCAATCGATTGTTCTGTGGTGTTTGGTGAAGATTCTGTGGTGCCAGTTTGGCCTGCGGGTCGAGTCGTCAGCTGTGCCAGTTGTGGACATCGATGCTTCGGTGGACCTGTCAGAGGCGCTGTCATTTCATGCTGCTGTTCATTTTGTTCGAAACTGGTAAGTATTTCTTCTATATTGATGTTGAAATTAGCGGCATTGATTTGGGACATGTTCCGGCGGCTTCTGGTATTACTGGTTTGATTTTTCGTTTAGAGTGTACTGTCGTTGCGGTCTTTCTTTTTACGGCTTTCGGTTCACGGTCTCAGTAAAATGAATTTCGCGCTCTGGTACAGTGAGCTCTGCCAGTCAGCGTTCTTGTTTTCTCTTGGCAGAGCTCACTGATTCGTTGTGGTCATTAGGCTTGTTGCTGGGTGGAAGCGGTTGGCTACAATATCATCTGATAAGGACACGGCTCAGATGATGTTGTAGCCAATCACTGCTTTGGGATTTGAAGCCCATTTTATAATTTGCTGTAATAAAGGTGTTTATTACAGCAAACACCACACAAATTTCCTCATTCTGCGCATGTGCCACTGCAACTCTTACTCCCCAGACTGCTGGCCGCCTCGTCTTTCCCTCAGAGACATAATCGCCAATTGAATTCGTAATAGTCACTACCAGAAATACAAACTACAAATGATAACATAAAAGAAACCCTTTGGCTCCGAGCACAAAGAAATGTATTAAAAAGTTTAAATAAATAAAAGCGGCGCAGACTCAAACCTAAGAAGACTGTGGCCACACAGGATGTCTTTTATTTTATATAATTGCTGTGATGAAAAATGAAAACCCAGCAATAATATAAAATAAATATGAAGGATATTAACTCGATGTTTACACATCCTCGATGTTAGATGCTTTCTTACAAACCCCTCAAGCTTTGCTGTCAGGGTTTATGTAGCACCTAACCCTCAGGTGTGTGTAAACATCTTGTTACACACGCCACTCCATACTTTATTCTATATGTAATCACATGCCTCAGAAGCGCTTGTTAGCTACGAGGTGCAACTGTGGGGGACTGATTTGCTCATTGTGTTAACGGGCTACTAACAAATCTGGTCTGGTTCAGTTGCGGATGACCATGCATTATGTTGTAATAATGGATGGTCACCCAACTGGTTTTAATATAATAATAATAAACTTTATATATTTAGCGCCTTCAAATACCAAGGCGCTGTACAAATGAATCACAAAATCAAAATATATATATATATAAAAACAACAGTTGATAACAGCATCAATCCCAAAACCCTGTTCCATAAAAGTCTTGAAATCACGCTTAAAGGCCTCCACGGTCGTGCATTCTCTAAGCCGGTGAGGCAGAGAGTTCCAGAGGGTTGAGGGCCCACGAACCAAAGGCCCTAGCCCCAGAAGACTTCAATATAACCCTCAGAACCTCTAGTAACCCGTTGGCTGAACGGAGCTGTCGCACGGGTGGTAAGGAATCAGAAGCTCTTTCAAATAGTTTTACCCTATTACATTTCTTTCATCAGTAGACCCATTTTATAATACTACATGCACAGTGCATTTTTCCTCCTGTCCACTCACAGCATTACAGTTTCTTCATGTCTCAACACCCATTGTTGGGATTAGCTATGTTACAACTGTAAGGGATGGCACTGCTTTCACAAACAGGCATATCTCAAGATTACTGTAATATCTGCTAGATCACGTTTTTGTGTTTGAAAGTTTGCATAATTTGTTTAACGGTTTGGTTGGGTAGGCTGTTCTATCCTGCTCATCATGTATTTTGCTTTCATTGGATGTGATCATCATATTTTCTCAGTCCACATGAATCACAGTTGATGAAGTGAGTGATATCACTATGGGACTGATTGTGACTTTTAACGAGAAGAGTACATGGTAATGCTGCAAAGGTTTGTTTGGACTATTTATTTCTCAACTGACGTTCTGGGTTTAAGGTTTCACCTAATATCTGTAAAAGAAAACAAGACAGCCAAATGTGAGATTTAGTGTGCCTTATTTTATATGCCTTGGAACCAAGTGTTGATCTTATATGCCTTGCATATTTGTGAAGCTTTAAAAATTAAAAAAGAGATTTATGCATTATAAGGAGAATAATGCATGGGTGGAGTGCATTACAAGCATTTAATATACACCCGATGTGTGTGATGCTATATAAACCTCCAGAGCAAAGCTCAAGGGTACCGTATATATATCAGCATCACACACTGAAGATGTGTGTTAAATTTAAATTGCACTCCATCCCATAATATTTTTATAATTTTTGGTGAGCAATTTTTCCCCACCAGATTAAACCAAGGTACACAATGTACATGGTGCTGCAATAGGACTATTGCTGAAATAAAAAAATAAAAAAAACACATAAGTTCATCAATATGTATAACTTAAATGACATTCACAGGTAATGAGTGGAATGGCTTGGAAGTATCACAAGTAGCGGTTAATACGAAATTGGTAGTGGAGCACCCGAAATGGCATTTTTGTAAGAGGTTTCAATTAACGCCCATACATCAGAGAAACATGCAGTGTATTTCTGTTATTAGATTTTAGTAAATAAAATCAAAGAACGGTTCTAGAAAGTCCAACAAGTATAAGGTTTTGTGCAGTATTTGGTCTTCTGGTTTTCTTTCCATGCAGTCACCCAGTGTGAGCATTCTCACAGTCACAGGCAGGAAGCCTTATTGACAGCAGCTGCCGCGGCTGTGAGAACTGGTCTCGTGCTTAAAGTGACAGTTCAGGCACATTTGCAATATCAGCTGGTTGTTAAGCCTCCTGGAAAAAACCTGCTTAACCAGTTATTATAAAGGCAATGTAATTTGGGAAATTGTATATGGCAGATTGCCAAAATCAATACTGTTTACTACTAAGCTGGATGTATACTGTACCAGGGTTCAAGCAAAACAAGATTTGCTACCTCCATGAAGAACATCAAATTCTCAAAGAACCACTTTTCCTACAGAACCCCACAGTTGTAGAATTCCTTCGCCTTACATCTAATGAACAGAAAGACAATGGCCCAGATATTCAAACTCGCCCAAAAGTGTGCAATAGCAGAAGCAGCGCGAAGTCCATTGCGCCACGCGCAAGAGGCACGAGATCCCAAAAACGGAGCAGGCCAAACTGCACCTACAGCCGACGACTGAATATCGTGACTACCTGCACCATAGCGCAACTAGGAGGGGAAGCTGAGCAGATCTGATACCGCCATAGCGCAACCAGGGACACCCCCAGCAGCAGAGCAATGCAACTGCACAACCAGGAGGTAGGGGCCCACCACCCATGCCACAGATGGGCACAGGAACACACAGCAGAACAGACATCGCCCCCACACCCCATGCACTGCACAACTAGGGAGGCTGAAATAACCACCGCCCATGGAGACAATCAAACAACCCACAGCTGGGCCATGGTGCCCCATCACACCCCGGCAAGCTGTGACTGGCACACAAGGAGGGCTGACCACCCGTGCACACCATCCTCCAAATGCAGAGCACACCCTGCACCGTGACCCCAGACACCCTCCCAGGAGCAGCGACCACCACTGCAGGAAACCCCATGCATGCCACCACCCCACTGTGACACTGCAACCCTGTGCACCACAGAACCATGCAAGGCAGCCCCACCACGAGCACCCATCAGTGGGTGGCAGCACACAGCGATGCAACAACAGCATACAGTGCCAGCACACACAGTCCCCGGTACTGCTGAGAGACAACCATGCGTCGGCACGCAGGGTACCCCACATGGGACAGGGCTGCCCGGACACCACCACCAGTGGTACAGCACCTGCACAGTATCCCAATGACACACCCCACCCAGCACTGGCCACAACAGCCAGCACAGACACCCACAGTGGTGTGTGGAAGCATGCACCACACCAGAAGCCACACAGTGCATGGACAGACACCCACCCATACCCAAGGGCACAACACAGGGACACAGTGGTGGGGCAACCAAGCCACCAGTGTGGGCCCATGTAAACTGTGTAACACACACCTGCAGTCCTCCATGGCACTGGAGTGCCAGCCACCCCTGCAGGCACTGTGGATCTGTACGCCACCAGCATTTCCCGAGCACAAGTCACAGACAGTGGTGCACATCACCTGCAACACACACAAGGCACAGCATGGAGGTGGGACAACAACTGTGGAGGCCACAGTGTCACCCGAGGCAGACATGCACCACACCAGTGACAGGAGGCAACCCAGCAGTGTGGCGGGTACAGTGGCTGCCCTGCAGGGACTGCCACCACTGACATGTCAGCGGACCGTGCAGGTCACAGACATGCATGTGTGTCAGCTGCACAGGCCATGGATGGGCTGATAGGGACGCCATGGACACAGAGCATGCACCATGGACCACTGCACACAGTCATCCAGTGTACAGGAACAACCCACACACCACAGACACTGACTGATAGCTACCCCCACACCATAGTCACCTCCACACGGACACACACACATACCCATGGCCGCACCAGCCCTGACGCCATGCACACCACTGCAGCTGAGCACCTATAGCCTGCTGCAAATCAGAGACCACCACAGTATTCATATCAAAATAACTGTATTGAAAAACATATAAAAGTTAACTATTTACAAAATATATACAAGGTGGGGGTGAGGGCCACAGACAAGGTGGGGGTGGGTAAGGGCAGGGTGGACAAATGGGACAGGAAAGGAGGGTGTGAGGGTGGGTCCAGAAGTAGGGGATTTCAGGGGCTGGGGACTCCTAGCATGGCGCCGCTCCCCACTCTGGCTCCGTCTCTGTCGGTGCCTCCGCAGGATCCGGTGTCATCAATTCTGCGGAGGATGGCCAGCGATGCCCTTGCCACCTGGAGGATCTCCCAAGCACCTCCCTGATCTCCCGGAGATGGCATGCACCTAGGACAAGGGGCACAGTCAATAGGTGTGAATGCACAGCCCCATACAGCCCGCCCACTGTGCATGGCATACAGCCATGGGACATACCTCTGTGATGGTGTGTGACCACCCACAGTGATCACGTCCACATGACCTGCCACCCAGGCGCCATACAGCCATGCGAATGCTGCACACACCCACTGGCCAAGTCACGCACAGCACCACCGTGGCCGTTTAGTGACATAGCTATGTGATGCAAAGGCAGTGGCACAGCCATGTACCTGGTGCATGCATGGACCACCATCGACGCTCCCAGACATGCATTGCCACTGGACAGTGCTGACTGTAACAAGTTGCATGCATGGCAGTGGTGTCGATGGATGGTGGCTATGCCCGCTGCCCACCCTGTTACACAGCATGCAATAGTAATCATGGAGTTATGACACTCACCATCATCAGGCCGGTCCAGTGGGCGGTGAGGGCCCTCGCCCGCCTGGCTTCCTCTGTTCCTCCTGCCACCGAAGATCGCGGGCAAGGCGGCGTTCCTCCGGGCCTGTGGTGCAAACATGGAGAGAGGAACATCAGTACAATCCTGTAGAAAAGCCCCTGCCCCCAGGTGTGTGCCCTCCCACCCAGCCAGACCCACCCACCCCACACCTGATAACACCACCACAGCCAACCCGGACGGTCCCTCCCCATGTGCTGGACACATACAACTGTGATACCCATATGGAAGATAAAAGTGTGTTGGCGTAACACCTACCTGCGCGTGGCACCGTGCCCCTCCTGGCACGTGCCTGCAGAAGGCTAGCAGCTCCGGCTCCCTCTGCCACAGGTCCCCATACCTGTGGCGGCACTGCTCTGCACTTCTCCCCGTCCTGTGGCGAGTGCAGTGGCCACCTCCTCCCACACCTGGGTCCTGGACCTGTCCAGGGGTGCCTCCCAAACAGTGGCCCATGGTGTGGCTCACAATGGCCACTAAGTTGGCCAGCTCTATTTGCAACCACTGAGCAGCCCTCCTGCATGCCATGCTGTCTGCTTTCGATATGCAAATATGGCGCTCTGCAACACGGCTCCCCACGTGCAGCTGCTGCGCAGTACAAACGCTGCCATTCCTATCGCGCTGTCACCGAACAACGCGATAGGGTACCCATACTGCCTGACCATGGCACCTAGGGGCAAAGGTCAGGCATGGGGTAACGGGTCTCTAGCATGGACACACACAGCGCCATTGAACCAAATGGTGTGAGCGATTGGCTGCCCCTGTGCTACCGCCAGTAGTGGCCTACCGCGCAGTTGCCCAGTGTGCCTTTGATGGCCCAGTGCCACAGTGCCATGTAGGTGACCATCGCTATAGCGCCACTGGCACAATGGTGGCTGTGCCCTGCATTGCTTACCGTGCACAGCACGTCAGCAGCGCTGATGAGCGCCCGCGTCCGCAACCGGGCATGTGCAGTGAGGTGTGTACTACGCATGTCACAGAACTGCGCCACTGGCTCAGCACGTTCAACACAGTGCGCAAAAGCGCAAAAGCGTGATATTCAGCGTCATATGCAAATCATCTAATCAGCCATTCATTAGCGCAGCATACAATTTGCATCCATTTAAAGTTGTGCCTTGCCTCATTTGCATGGGTTGTGCTATAAAGTGCGACACTGGGCTGCAGTGGCCATAGTGATTACTGCAGTCTGTTGGTGAGTTGCATGCTGTTTGGGAGTGTGGACTGTGGATTTAGGGACATGCATGGCACTGCACAGCCACAGGTAACAACTGCCATTCTTACAGGCTAAATAATGACCGAGCAAGTTGTGGGACAGGAGGAACACAGTGGTGGGGGAGGAGGAGGCTGAACTTTACCAAGGCGAGACCAAAGCCCTGTTTGAGGCCTACCTGGATCAGGAGCCGCTTCTCAGCGGGCGGCAGGAAAAACCTCAAGCCCGTGCTGCTGCATGGGAGGAGGTGGCACATGCTGTGAACCTGCATGCAGCCACCAGCGCTCCGTGCAGGAGTGCAAGAAAAAGATGGGCATGGACAGGAGGAGGATAAAGGAGAAGGTGGCTGCCATCAGGGTAGCATGAGCTGCAACAGGTGGAGGACAGGCGAGGTGGTACACCTGACCCCACAGGAGGAGAGGATTGCTGGAAGCATGCAGTGTAGTGCCATTGAAGGTGTTACGGGTGGTGGCCCATCACTGCATGGTAAGTCATGGTCTGTCTATGGGGGGCAGGGTAGGTCACATGCAGTAACGTGACTTTGCTTCCCTTACAGATCCTGAGCATCTGCATGGGTCAGTGGTGGTGGGCCTGTCCACTGAGGACAATCAGCTGGAGATGGAGGAGGGCTCATCCACCTCCACAGGTATACGTGGCTCAGTGCGACAGTGGGGCTGCCTGGCTGTCACACTGATGTTGTTGTAACAGGTGCGGATGAAGCCTGCCTGTGTCCGGCGTGCGGCGTCCACGGATGCCAGCATGCTGCTGCCTGGGCGGTGCTGAGTCCGTCACCAGTCGATGATGTTGCTAACGTCATGGGCAGTGACGCGTGTGTGCCAGGATTGCCACACAGCAGGACACATGCGAGCCATGGCTGTGGGTGGTGCTACCGTGGAGGCCTGCGTGTCAGCACAGTCCCAGCCTCAGCCTGTCAGCACCAGTGGGCAGCACTGGTGTTTGTCCAGGACAGTGGGACTGTTGTGGCCACCGCGGCAGCACCACTGAGCCCTGGGGAGGCGGCAGCTGGAGGCAGCATCAGCAGTCGGCCAATGGGCTTGGGGTACAGGTTCAGCGGCAGCATCTGTGCACTGCCTGTGGACATGCCCAGACCTGGTGCGCAGCGCCATCCTCAAGGCGTGCTGAGCATCAGGGCGCGCACCCTGAGGGACAGGATGCCGAGGAGGCAGATGACCTCTTGGATGAGCACACCTGCCTACTGCAAGCATCAGTCCAGTAGCAGATGCAGCTTGCAATGTTGGTGGATGCACTGCGTGTGGCTCTGGGGCGGGCAGAGGAGGCGTCGCAGCAGGGACACCACTCTGATCCTGGCAGGGATGGACTGGTTGTGGGAGGATGTGACCGCTGCCATTGACAGGCATCCACAGTCATTCAGTGCGTCATGGCACAATGGGCACAGTCATGTGCCCATCGTCGCGGACACCTCGCAGTGCACTGTCAGCGCCCGTTCCGGCGTCGTCCGACACCTATGCCGACACCAGGTTCGACTGTGGGCATCCGAGCATGCCTGGTGCAGGCATGTTTGGTGTGCTGCAGACCCCTGCGTGAACACGGTCATGGTCATGCAATGGAACCCCTGGGGACCATCGGTGCCACCCCATGAGGCTAGTGGTCAGCCTGTCAGTGCTGGCGGGTCTCGGCAGGGCTGCCCACGCATCTGTGGCGGCGGGCACTGTGTCGCATGACTGACCTGTCTCTAGCGGTTACTGTCTAGTGCTGCCCTGTGCAGTGTGTCTTTCAGTGGGCGGTGCGGGTGGGTACCGGCCCTGCGCGAACACACAGTCCACCTGCACACCTCCCGGCTGCTGTCCGCAGTTGCATGTGCATGATGATGCCTGCATGCGCTGTACACCAATGTGCAATGGTGCTCAGCATCCGACACATGCACATGGACAGGCAGTGGGCGTGGTGATCTGTGGACATGTGTGTGGCTAGGGTTGGCATTCTGGGTTGGTGTGCCTCCTGCCCTTTGTGCAAGTTTGGTGCATTGTGTGTGTGTGCATGTGTGTCTGTCCACGTGGCATGTTAGTCCTCACCCATCCCTGGTTGTGTGTGGTTCCATGCCCTGCCACTTCCTTGACGGCATGCACCCCTGGTGCGTGTCCATGCATGTTTGTGGGTTGTGCCTTAGCCACTGTTGGCTGCACATGGCCCCATGACTTACCTGAGTTGGCTGAAGTGCTCCTCAGTGATGGTGTCCCGGTGTAGCTGTGCCAGCCAGATCAGTCGGGGATCCCGTCGCTCAAGGGGGCTGCCCATCACCATCGTCACCGGGCGTCCTCATCGTCCCCCATCGCTGTCCCCTCTTCGACCCGTACGGCTATCCCACATTCGTTGGCCATGATGTGCAGGATGCAACAGGCCAGGAATAGCCGCAAACCTTTGAGGGGCTGTGCGCACAGCAGAACTTGCCGGAGGTGTCCAGGCAGCGAAGCGTGTCTTCAGCATCGAACACCGCTCGATGACATTACGTGTGGTGGCATGTGCCTCATTGTAGCGTTGCTGCAATGGGGTCGTGGGCCGCCCGGTAGGGTGTGAGCAGCCAGGGACGGATGGTATCCACTGTCACCTGTGTGTAGAGGGTGGAGGTTAGTTTGGTGATCAGCATTGCCCTGCCCGGGCCATGTAGCCACTACCCATGTCACCTCTGGCCATGCCCTCCCAGGCCCTATGATTGTCCAGTGGTTTTCATATTCACCAGTAGGTGTCCAGTGGGATGTCCCCACTCTCGAATCTGTGGCACAGTGCCGACTGGTGCCAGATGAAGGCATCATGTGCTCCCAGGGTGCGTGGCACAGACATTGATTATCGCCCTGGCATCACACACCACCTGGCAGTAGATGCTGGCATAGCTATGCGATTTATGTATACGGCCCCTCGAGGCAGGTGGTGTCTGTATGGCCACATGGGTGCAATCTATTGCCCCTAGCACACCAGGCATACGTGCCACCCTGTGGAACTCCTGTATGTTTGCTGTGCACTCCGCGATGTGCTGGGGAAATGGATGTACTCCGCAGCATGTGGCAGCAGTGCGCTGAGGAATTGGGTGAGGTGGCGTGGCGTGGCCGACTGGGTTATGCCTGTGGTGTCCCCAGTTGGTCTCTGGAAGGTACCGTGGCGGCAAGCACATGCAAGCTGTCACTTTAGTCTCCACTGACAGGGCATGGCTCCGTCGTGTGGGTGCCTGCATCACATCACTGCACAGCTAACAGGCCGCCTCAAATTGCCCTATTCAGGCGGTACCAGCCCACAATCTCAGTATCACTGTACAGCTCCAGAGCTGATCACGGGCTCAGTACTGCCTGTTGAGGCTATACCCGATGGGCCCTTCCACAGCCACGCCCCTTCTCACCCCCCTCATAACGGCCTCCATCTGGAAGGTGGCACTGGCCATGTCCCTTGCTTGTGTTCACCCCCGGCAGCTGTTACTGTATCCCCCGCTGTCCTCACTGCTACTTCCCTGCACCGGAACACCTGCCTGTGGGTGGCCTCTGTGCTGTGTGGCACTCTCCCCTTCTGCACTGGCTGTGGCTCCCCCACCTTCCTGTGCCTCTGTGCTCAGCGTGCCCTTTCCTGGCCTGCCTGTGTGTCCCTCCTGCCCTGTCTGTGTGGCTAGAGTTCTGCCTCATGTGCCTTCCCTGTAGCGTTCTTCGCCTCTCCTTGCTCCTTTTTATTTTGGTTCATTTCCGATATGTAATGCAACTTCTGCTTGCTCCCCTATTGCACATAGGCGTAAGTTGTTGAATATACTTTCGCCATTTATGCATGATTCCTCCCCTTCAGTTGTGCATGCCTTCATTATCATTGCGCTGTTGCTCAGCGTGATTTCGGGGCGCAACTGCCTCCCGCTGAATATCGCAGAATGGCATAATTTGACTAGCGCGAGGCGCAACCCTTGTGCACATGGCTCAACTCTTTTGAATATCTGGGGCCAATATCTAGTTTTGTGCTTCACTTTAAACTATGTCTAGTACTTTGTATAGATGTAGAAGTTTTATTCTACAACATGATTTTATTGCATCAATGTATTTGATATTTTTATTTTATATTCTTTGGATTGTCCTTGAAAATAAGCATTTATTTGCCTATGTGTTTACTGGTGACCAAACAAATTTTGATGTGCTGGGAGACCAGGGTTGTAGCTAATTAAACTCATACACCACTGATTCTGAATGCTAGTGCTAAACAGGAGGGCCTGAAGCAAAACTATAACGGAGACAAAGACTAGATTTGTGCTGGCAGAGTATCCTAGAGGTCAGAGCAATGAGCTGTCAATCAGCTGGGTACATCCAGCAGACCCGAGTTTGATTTCCACAACCTCCACTTGCATACTGTGTGACCCTGAGCTAGTCAATTAGCCACCCCAAAGCTCCCTGGTTGCCCCTAGAAAAACAGGCACTTGTGCCTAGTGGGCCTTGAGCAGTTAACAAAGAATACAAAACATTTTTTTTTTTTTTTTAAAGATGTGCCCCATAGACTAACAAAGAATAAACAAACAAAATGTACCCCTAATGCAACAAGGCTAAGAGGCTTTCATGTTTGTCCAAAAGAATTTCTGGGGGGTTAGGGGATAAAAGTAAGGGCATCTCGTAAGTGGAAGGGTTCTGGTGACAGAGCAATGGAAGTAGAGTATACAGTATTACACTACAAATGGAATGCAGGGCCAAGATTACCCAGTGCTCACTTGGTCTGGAAGGGGACCAAGGGGAATAATAAATACTTTTCTAATATATGGGAAACAAAAGGAGAGTCAGGAGAAGGTGGGGTCACTGTTCACTCTACAGTGGGAAGCCACTGAGGAAGGCAGGAGGATTAGCAAAGGCACTGACTAACAATTTTGCATCAATATTCAGCTAAGAATTTAGAGGCTTGGTCGGCTGGGGTGGAAGCTATGGAAAGGATGCAGGCCAAACAGAAGGAAGTACTGATCACACAGAATTAGTTGGTAAGGATCTGAAGGTGTAGATCAGGAAAATTCCTAGATCCCAATGGAATCCACTCAAGGGTAATAGCGGAGTTAAAGGACTGCTGTCTGGGCCCTTGCTGATAACTCAGGACTCCTTACAGACAGGGACAGTGACAAAAGACTGGAAAATGGCCACCAGACATCCCTATTCAAGAAGAGAACAAGGGGCCAGCCCACTGGTGTAGTGGCAGCACTACGCTACAGCGCCAGTGACCCGGGTTCAGGAGCGAGCCTGGGCTGCTGAAGGCTGGCCAGAAAGGACAGTGGGTGTCCCATGGGCGCTCCGCTTCATGAGGGGAGGAGGGAGGAACTCAGTCTCTGCTGCACTACTGCCATGTTGTGACCACAAGTGTCAGTGCCGCAGAGCTGAAGTTCAGGGAGGAGCGTTAGCACTCTGATGTACAGTATATGCATCAGACACACCATTTCATGATGCTTGATGGCGGGAAGAAACAAAGTAAAAAATACCCGATTTTGCAGGATGTTGCCCACTGCCTTGCCACAGGTCCCACCTGCCAACTGTGGCACTCACTCCTGACACTGATACTCTTCCCAGAGTAAGGATGGCCCCGGACAGCCCTTCCCATGGGAAGGGTCATCCTGAGGAGCCTGTAGCAGGCGAGGCAAGTCCCAGGAAGGTGGGTGACAGGGCTGGATAAGTGGAAGGGCTGAGGGGGCCAGTCAGAGTTGGAGAAAGCAGGGCAAGTTAAAAAAAGGAAAAAAAAATGAAACAAAGGCCAAGTCAGGTAACTACATACATGCTAGTCATACCTCGGCACCTGGGAAGTGTTTGAGTCAATCATAAAAGATATGGTGGTTCAGCACATGGATGACAATGGGCAGCTCTCTAGCTCACAGCACGAGTTCACAAAGGTGGATCCTACCAAACCAACCTGATTGCCTTTTCAAGGAGGTAACTAGGGAAGAGGTTAGAGGTCCGGCTGTGGGTACTGTGTTAATCAGACTTGTCTTCAGCAAAAGCTTCTGACATTATACCGTATGGGAAACTCATGGGCAATGCAGTACATTATGGAGTCTGCAAAGTGTACAGGGGTGGATAACAAACTGGCTTCAGGTAGGAAGCAGAGTGCTGGTGGATGGTCACCATTCTGAGTGGGGGATGTGCCGAGTGAAGTGCCACAGGGGTCAGTGACAGGTTCATTATTCTTAACATATGTATTAATAACCTAAAGGAGAGGGTCAGTTGCAGGCTGCTGATGTTTGCTGACTACACAAAACTGGCAAGAGGACTGCACATGGTAGAGGAAGGAGTGGACTAGAGGGACCGGTACATTAGGAGTGTGTAAGTGGCACTGATGGGATTTACACCTATGTCTTTTAGGTCTCCTGGTTCAACACACCACTCCATGGAAGGAGCTGCTGGCTGGCAAGCACACTCTGGGTTACAGACTGCAGGTCGAATCCCATCTTCCAGCACAAATGGCATTAAGGAGATCCACAGGCAGAGGTGAAGCCTAACTGCTGCACAGACTGGGGCTTCACCTCACAGAATCCCCTGCAGGAACCATATTAAATTAATATTTTTTACTTTAATGCTTGTCCCAGTTGCAAAAGGCAAGGCCCACTAGGCACAAGTGCCTGTTTTTAGGGGTGACCCAGGAGCACTGGGAGGGCTAAGTGACCAGCTTTGAGGTCACGCAGCTCATTCACCTCTCGTTGCTCTAACCTTCATGCCTTACCTTCCAAAACACTGGTGGCTGGCACTCAAGCATGACATGCAAGCCACCAGTGTTTGGAAGGAAGGCATGAAATCAAAATGCTTGAAACTAGCTTTCCACTGAAACACTCACACAACTGTACATCTTCAGCTTGCATCATACTCCCACCAATGGCAGATACTCTCTTTGACATATGCATTTACTTCCAAACACTCACTCTCATGTGCACCTTGCACCCACACACTCACCTCATGCAAGTTCCTCTTCACACATTCAACATGTCTCACAGTTGCTCGCAATACTGGAACTTCTCACATGTGCATTTACACCACTGTGCACCAACCAGAGCACCAAGAGTCACAGTCCTAACTCTTCCTGCCTGCTGCAGGCAAACCAGAGAGCAGCAGTATCACAGCTTCTGCCTCCCATCTTCTATCAGCAGTACATAGTCAGGGAACACCAACAGTCACAGTCCCTAACCCCTCCTGCTGCAGCAACTAGAGAGCAGCAGTATCCAAGCCACCCCCTCCCACTGGTCATGACTTCATTACCTATTGCCCCATCCCCACAGAAGATGTCAAGACTCCCTAAGGTGCCAAAGTCCATCATCACTTTCAACCCCACACAAGGGATATCACATGCTCCTTTCCAGTGGCAAAACTGTATCGTTATTCACCCCTCTCCCCTCCACAGAATATTCAGGCCTCTCTCCCAGCTGCCAAATACCACACACTGAGCCCCCAACAAACAGCAATTCTGGGTCCCCCTTCATACTGAAACAAGCCTGGTCTTTTCCTCTGTTCTTTATTTTTACCCAGCACCAGCCTGGCCTGCTGCCTTGTTTGGACCAGGCCCTGCATTATTCCATCAGATGACTGCCTGCCTGCAACAACTACTTGACCTTCCAGAGCCCACACAGTCCCACAGCTTTCCCCTACCAGTGGGTCCTGAGAAACACAACCTGGGAAGTATATTTACAGATTCAGTGCTATTGAGAAGGAGTGTGGGTGGAAGGGGAATCAGTGATTGGGGTGGGGTCCTGTTGTCAATCAGGTTTTCCCGGCTCTAGCTCTTCTCTCACCTCAGGATGAACATGTTCACTACCATAGTCATGGGAAGGAGCCAATGTGGCATGGTCACCCACAATATCAAGGAACTTTTTTTTTTGGTCCCCATTTCCACCTTGCCAGCTGCCCAGATCCTTCCACCTACTCAAGCCCTTATGCCCACCATGGGAGTCCTCGGTGGCCCCACCCACAGCTCTACAACCTCCCTGGACACCTTGGCCCCGTAACCTACGGCTCGTCCCACATGGGTGGGACCCCTGGTTCCCCAAGCCAGGAGATGCTAATTTGACTCTCAGGCTTGTGAGGAGGAGCTGGCAAGGTGTGGGAGGTCAAAGTGACCCTGTTGTGGCATGGGGGGCAGGTGGCCAGATCTGCCCAGTGCTGCTGGGGGTATTTTGTCCCCTGTGAGGCCCTCACATATCCCACCCAGGGCTTTGTCTTGAGAGGTGACTCCAGCAATCAGCCTTATCAGGGTCGTTGGAAGGTGGTTAAGCCCCCATCCCTTTGGTGCTCCACTGCCAGCCTCTACTCTCCTATGTGGGCGACTGTCAGGTGGTGTGTGCGTGCTGACATGAGGTCACCCCAGAGGACCACTTATTCCTTTCACACCTCTCTCCCCTGGGTCATCAGGGCAGTCGTGCATCAGAAGGGGTGCCCTTCCTCACGAGGGCAGGTGTCATCAAAGTACACTGGACCCTGCCTCACGGTCGGCACCAGGCGTCCTGGACTCAGGGCATGAACCGGGTCATCTGGATGTGGCGGTAGCTCTACCACTCTGCCAGCGGCTGGGCGCTCAAGGATCCTTTTAATCCACAGGTGCTGCAAAGCAAGCAGCCTCAACCTTCTTTCTCAGGGTCTCTTTAATGTGTCCAGAGCCCCACGGATGGGAGTCTAACAGCAGGGATCGAGGTACCAGCTGGCTCTACCACACCGGCCTGCCTGCTCTTTCATCCTCTACCTATGGCACAAGGGCATCCTAGTCTTCCTTTTAGAACCAAACCACCCCTAGTGACATCCTTGCTTAAAGCTGCTAGATGTCCCAGTTTGTCGGGACAGTCCTGATATCAAAAGTGCTGTCCGGTGTCTGAAGGATTTCGAAAATTGGGATTTTGGCACGTTTCAGAGTTTTTTGTCCTCACTGTCGGTTAGCTAGTGATCCATCTGCCTGCACACACTCCCAAGCAGCTGCTGCGTGCCCCAAGGCGACTGGACCATTCCTGCCAACATGCACCTGCCTATGGCCCTTTAAATTAACCACCAATGGCAGGTGGCGACCAGTAAAGGTCCAATCCAGAATCAAATTAGTGCTGGTGCTGCGTTTAGGGATCTGATCAGAACAGGAGCACTTGGACTTTTTGTACTGCCAGCTCGGATCCAACTACCACCAATGGCAGGCGAGGACCAGCAAAAGGTCATGGCTCAGCAACTCTATATGTCCAATCGGATTGAAGCCAAAGAAGTCAGTGAGCATTAGTTAGGGGATTAGATCCCGCTGGCTGGAACAGGCGTGTCATCACCCGATAGCCGTGTGGTGGGGAGAGACTCTTGTCACTCTCAGGTCCGGCTCTCTGTTGTTTGTTTTCCCTTGGTAAGTTTGTGGCCTGTTTGACTGGACTGCATTGCCTGGGAATGGGATGCTGCATGGATGGGGTGGCAGCAGCATCAGTGCGACAATGGCCCATGGGCTGACTTGAGCTCGTCAGGACGGACAAGCAAGATCGAGAGATGAGAGGATGACACGGGTGAGTCCCAAGTCCTTTCTCAGTAGTGGCAGTGTTACTTTGCTGGCTCAGGCTTTCTGCAGTGCTCTGAGGCTTCTTCTCGGCTTCTTGGACCGTGGGTGAGCTGGGGGATGCAACAGGCTAGCCTAGAGCAGGTCTGTGATGTGACTGGCTTGGTGGGTCAAATGGGAAGATCTGTTAGAAGGACTGAGAGTGCTGCGGGGCTGTCAGTAAGAGAGAGCATTTGTCACATATGTAAAACTGGGGTCTGTGGCTACTTGGCATCATTGCTGGTCAGCCAGTTGCCCACTACAGTTGCAGCTGTAGACTCTAAGCCAAGGCCAGGCAGAGTCTCCACACCCCTGACTCAAGGGAAAATATTTTTTCCTGTCAGGGTAGGAAAGATGCAACAAAGTGTGTTTTGGGGGCCTCTTTTTTTTTGAAGATAAAGTTTTATCTTCAATAAAAAAAAAAAAAACTCACCACAGAGCATCTAAACCCCCAGAGCTTCCGGGGCCTAAGGGCCCCTAGACCCCTGCCCTGGGGTTCAGTTAAATCTATTTCAAGTGGAAATCTAAAACTTCCAGGAGTTAAAATCCAGAAGTCATTCCAATTTTTGAAAGTCAAAATACTTCCAGGATCTCATTTTTGGAAGTCGATATTCTAGGAAGAACAGCTTTTGGATGTTAATATATCAGTGGTAAAATACAATTTCTTTCAGAACAATCCTTCATTTCTGACTCCCATGCCTGCAGTTTTGGAAGTCATCTAATTTTGGATTTTATATCTGAAGTCAATGACTTCCTCCTTTTTATTTTGGAAGTGTTTGCCTTATTTTTGAGTCAGATACTCCCATAATGGAGTTAACTGAAGCCCTGCCCTTGCCTTAATGTACCCCCCGCCTCCCAGAAATGTGTTTACGGGTAAGTGCACTAGACAAATTCTGCCTATTTACAGGCACACAGGGGGGGGACGAGATGACTGCAACTGACCTTGAACCAGATTAAGCTGTTGGTGGTATTTTTTGTGAATGGGGAAATTTAGCCAGGCAGCAGGAAATCGCCTACTCTTTTCTGAGAAGTGCCACGGCATCTTTAACATCCACCTGAACAGGCAGATGAGATCTGGTTTAATGTCTCATCCGAGAGACAACGCCTCAGGTGTAGCACCCCTTCATGCTGCACTACAGTGTCAGTGTGGGATTTAACCCAACTACCTAGTGTGGGGATAACACGACAGCCTTCCGATCTCCCGGCCTCAGAGGTGAGTGGACCTGCTGTGCCACTGATATGCCAGGCCCCTGCTCTATTAACATCCAACACCCCTCTTCCAGCTTTCTGATCGTATGCGTAGGCAGGCATACTCCAAGCACTCCATTGTGTGCAATTTTATTTAGGAGGGTTAGCAAATGGGCTCTGAACTGCTTCCTTTTCCATGAAAACTAACAAAGAAAATACTGAACCTTTCTGTAATTTTATTCATAGGAGTCGAAACTAGAAGGACTGGTCACGAATACTCTCTTTTTTTGCATCCAAGGACAATACAACTTTACAGGCTCTGGGCATTTGTATTTACCCATGCATGGCAACAACCACGGGTGAGTCTACTTGGTATGCAGATCTGAAATCTTGGCTACACTCCATTTCTGATCCCTTATGTTCAGATACATGCACTCCATGCCACACATACACCCCTACCATCCTAGACCCTAGGCTGTCCCAAGCAGCCACCAGTCTTTCACAACCACCTAATCAATGTAAACACTTGGTGAAAGTTTGGCGCTGGTCTCGCTACACAGTCCACCATTACAGATACAGACTGATACAAAATAAAGAAACTCAAAATCGAAGAGCAGTAGCGTTTTATCCTCCATAAAGCATTCTTCTCGATCGGCGCACACTGAAGCTTGCTGCCGCACAAAACTGGACATAAAGACCAGAGCGGGTAACACTTGTTAGGTACTTCCGGGGATGCCGTTCCTGTCTAGACTCTGGACATTCCAAGCCAGCCGCAGGCGACATGAAGTGACTCAATTGAGTATTCTATTTCTGTGGTCTCTGCCCTGCTCTGCACTTCGGTCACGATGGGAGGCAGCAGTGAGCAGCGACTCGGGACCGAAGTACAAAGTTTGAGCCGGCGGTGGCGCCTTTCCTTTCATTGTTGCTATCTCCGGTGCTACTAACCAACAGCTGCACATCGAGCGCGTGGAACTGGTGCTTGTCAGCGGTTAGTACGTGAGAACGGGTAGAGCCGGGAAGAAGCAGCCGTGTGCGGTCGAGTCTGCAGAAGGCAAGGATGGTGGAGAAGGAGGAAGCGGTGATCAGCGAGGAGGAGGCGGCACAGTATGACCGGCAGATCCGCCTATGGGGACTGGAGGCACAGAAACGTAAAGAAAAGGTCCATTCATTGAGGGGTTCTCCTTTCTTGCTGTATGCATTAGCTGTTAGTGCTGGAGAACTGTGAGGGGCAGCCAGTGGGAGTGGGCTGAGGGATGAGGATGGTAGTGGGATACATAGGCAGAGACTGGAGTAAACAGTTTGGATGGAACAACGGAAGGAGGAGATGAAACAAGCAAGGGGAGGATGGGAATTGGATGAGCGCTCCTCATAATGGGAGTAGGTCATGCAGTAGGGAGTGGGCAGGGGCGAATGGAGTGAGTGAGGCAGTGGGCAGTGAGGGCACTGAATGAGAGGACAGTGGATAAGAGCAGGGAAAGGAGAGGGGGTTAAATGGAAGATATTGGGGTGGGGTGGGGATGACGGGGTGAAGAGGGACATAACCTGCAGGTACAAGGGCTCTTCTCTTCCTTGGTCTTAAAACCTAGTGTGGAAAGCCAGAAGATGTCCAACTCTGAGGTGCGACAATGTGTCTCCTATAGTAGAAAGAGGTGCAGAGATGGCCTGCGTAGGACTATGCATGACATTTTGTACAATCTGATTCTGAATGGTCATGGTGATAACTTATTTATTTAGCAAAGTTTATTAGGAGTTAGTGATGTTAGTTCAGTTCAAGTTTATTGCAGGAAAACTCCATTGAGCAAGCTCATTCACAAGGAGGTCCTGTGTCATAAACATAAAGTACAAACACAGATAGTAATAACAGTATATACCATGAAATGCACGTTGCATGATACAGGCTGGATATACATACAAGGTACCACATAGGGTGACCGTAGGTGGTAAACATTGATATGAGACAGTGGGAAGCGATTACAGGTTGCATACTGAAATGAAACATGATGACTGGTGTGTGCAATGCATATACAGTATTTTGGCAGCTAGAACAAACAGTCTACAACTGATATGGGGGAGAGTGATTTGATAGAGTAGTAGTGGAGTGTAAGCCAAGATAAAGCCAGGAGTAGAAGGGAAGGAAAGCCGTTAATATGACAAATCAATTGGACCTTAGCAGTGGTTAAATATGGCACACATGGGGAAGGAAGAGACTTAATGACAGTTACAGGTGTCTTTTATTTTGGCTGAACTTAGCGATTTGTAGAAGTTTATTGAAACTGTGCTAGTTAGTTTCAATGCGGTTTGTAATTGGTTCCAAATGGAGGGAAGGGCATATGCAATACACGTTTACTAAAAGAAGTCCAGCGTCCTTGGTATGTCAAGCATAATAAAGTCAGATTTTCTTAACAAGTATGACATATGTGAGATACTAATAAGGGAAGAGAGAGAGCTTGGCAATTTCTGCAGGAGCAGTTTGAGTCCATAGCCCAGCATGGAACAGGCGTCTAGTAGTAAGGATGTCCAACCAACAGCTGCATATAAGTCACAGTGGTGCAAATGGTAAGGGAGTTGGTAATGAACGTAGCATACGGTGATAAAGGATATCCAGTTTACTTAGATTTGCAAGAGTGGTGGAGGAATAGATTACATCGCCATAGTCGAGTAGGGGAGAAAAGTGGCCTGTACAAGCTTGTTTCGAGTTTCAAGGGAAAAGGGCCTATTTCTGTAGAAGAAACCTAACCTTGCTTTTAACCTTCTAGAGACATCTTCAACGTGGTCACTGAAAGATAATTTATTGTCGATCCAGATACCTAGATATTTAAATTTGGTTACAACTTCCAGAGGCTCGTTTAGCGTGGTGACAATGAAGGCTTGGGCAAAGGTATTGTGGGGGCCTGAGACAGCACTGGGAGAATATCATCGCTTTAGTCTTCTTAGCATTGAGCAGAAGCTTTGCCTTTATTAGATTATGCTCAAGTTGTGCGAAGTCTGCTTGAGCACTCCCTTGACTTCAGATAACGATGAGCCAAGTGTACAACACAGTAATATCTGCAAAAAGTGCAGATTGGACGTGATATGTTAGCATCTAAGTCATTAATGTACAGAAAAACAAGATGGGGCCTAAGATGGATCCTTGGGGACTCCTCTTGCAACTGGCAAGGCAGCAGAAAAAAGCCTTCCGCCTTTACTTTTGGAATCTTCCAGTTAGGTAGCTAGAGAACCACTGGATGGTATGGTGTGTGGCACCCAACTTTGCAAGGCAATTGACTAATAGTTTGTGATCAACAGTATCAAAAGCTTTGCTGAGGTCCAAAAGACTGCACAAGTTACCTTCTTAGCATCTATAGCAGAGATCCAATCATTGGTTACTTTTGCTAGTGCAGTGATTGTGCTATGATTAGCCTGGAAGCCAGATTGAGCTAGGTTAATGAGAGAGAAGGTTTCCAAGTGAGATTTTAACTCAATATGGATCCGTTTTGAGAACTATAGAAAGGATAGGCAATATGGAGATAGGCCTATAATTGTTTACATCGCATGGGTCACCAGATTTAAATAGAGGAGATATATGCTGATTTCCAGCAGAGGCGGCACAAGTAGATGTAATGGAAAGATTGAAGATGTGGAGAATGGGGCAGTGAGATGGGCGTAGCCTAACCTTAGGAAAAAGGGTTCCAAGCCATCATCCCTGCGCTTTTTGGTGTCTAAGTTAAGAAGAGATCTTCTACTTCTTTATAAGTTATCTCGCGCAGTTGGAAGGGGCTGGGTGCAGGACTAGATATGACGGGAGGGGTATGCTGGCTCACCGCAGCACCAGCATAAGGTACAAGTCAAAGCTAATCCAGCTGTGGCAAAGTGGGAGTTAAGTTCCTCCAGGATTAGGGACTTGTTTTCCACAATCTTGCCACTGCAACTATCTTTGTTGGGACAGAGGGGCCATGGGCCGTCCTTCTATAGCTGATAGTCTTCCATATTTTATGAGGGGTTACCTTTAGCTTGTTCGAGGTAGAAATATAATAGCTTTAGCAGAGCGAAGTTTTTCACACAGTTATTCCTGGCTGTTCTAAAGGCCTGCCAATCCGAAGATTCTTTGGAATGTCTAGCTTTAGCCCAGAGCTTATCTCGAGCTATAAGGGCTGCCTTGAGATCAGAGGTGAACCAGGGGTTGGAATTGTTCCGTAACCTTACTTTGATGAAAGGGGCATGCTTATTTATTATTGTAGTGAGTTTGTCATTAAGGATGCAAGCTGCCTTGTTGACATCTTTGGCTAGGTAAAGATCTTGCCATCTGATCATGCTCAGGTCAGATAGGAAGTTTACTGCACTGAATTTCGAAAGGATCTTTTGTTATAAAGATGGGTTGCGGACGGGCCTTAATTTGAGATCTTATGCAAGCAACAATTCCATGATCGCTCATGTCGTTGTGAAACACTGCCAAATTAGATATTTTGTGTGGATGGGTGGTTAGTACCACATCTAGAATGGAACTGTTGGCAGTATTTAGAGTGTTGTTCCTAGTAGGTTCACTGACTAATTGCCCAAGACCTAGCTCGTCACAAAGGGATTTGAGGCCGTGTGATTTAGGTGACAGCCAGTCCATATTTAGATCTCCTAGAAATATTGTTTCAGTTTTTGCATCTCGAACATGGATTTCAAAGATTAAGGACTTCATCACCACCAGATGGGGGTCTGTAGCCACCTAGGATAGTGATACATTCGAGGAGGGAGATGAAGGCTCAGTGAAACTAACTCAAATTCCTTGCCTGAGATTTGCAACTAATATTGGTGACCAAGTACTTAGATTTGGCGTGAATAACCACACCCCGCCTCTAGACTCTCTATCTGCTCTAAATAAATTGTAGCCCTGCAGTGATATTTGTTGATCAGTGTTCGTCTTTTTTAACCACGACTCAGTAATTATGATGAGGTCTGGGTTAATGTGTGCAGATCAGGCTTGCAGCTGTACAAGTTTTTAGAGCAGGCTTAAAATGTTGACCATCATCATTTTGAGACCTGTGGCCTCAACAAAATCGATAGGCGAGGAGAAGTTGGGGGCCAGGGTTGAGCTCCACATTTCCTGAGCAGAGAAGAAGCAGAAGTATAACTTTCTTTAAGGAGCTTATAAGAATGGAGACTGCTTTTTATTTCTTGTGACAACCCATATCGTGCTGCGCAGAAGCACCACTGTAATGACAGTTGATCGTGATCAATGTCAGTGCTTGAGTAGACATAAGTGAGGACAGTAGCAAGGGGGTGTAGGCTAACCGGGGAATAGGCTAAAAGGGAGAGAGAATGATATAGTGTCTGCACGGTAGACTGTTATAACATTAGGTATTGATAAGGTACATTGGAGAACTGAATTGCACTGAGGTACTTGAATTGCACTGTATTGCTGAAAACTCTGCACCTTAGGAGCACTAAAAACACAATAAGGAGAGCCATGGTCCCAGATTGAGTGGTCTCGTGATTTGTATTAGTGCAATATTTTCTAGGCAAGAATTTGCCCACCTAGGTACTCACTTAAAACCTAGATGAGAAAATACAGCAGAAAGGGGAACAAGGAGAGCAGGAGCAGCTTAGTTAGTGGCCATCCACCCTTCAGACTCAAGTCCTTGTAGCAGCACCGGGAAAGAAGTAGAATGATAATGCAGGCCATATTGCCCACGAATGAATACAGTGATTTTATGTAGAAGACCAAGAATCCCTCTAGTGGCAGGTCTGTATAACCTGCTAATGGAAAACTAGCTACTAAAAAAAAAAAAAAAAAAAAGTAGTTAGACTTATCGACACCAAGGCAGAGTGTTTGGATATGGTGGGGGGCACTGCAGGAAGAGCAGTCAGACAGAAGAGGTGTAAGCACTTTAAAACAGTAGTAGAAATTACAATCCAGCTAATATAGTTGAAAACTCCTAATAAAACAGTTGAAATGTGCTTAGTTCTATCGAAAATCTAACAAAGTGCCAGGTGTCTATAGCAGGGAAAACTCCTGACCAATCAGAGTGGGTTTGCTGGAAGCACCCATGTTCGATTAGCTGCGCTGTCCCGTACCTTCCAAGGAGCTGCAGGCGGGTGTCCTGGTCTTGGTGGGTGGCTGGCTGGGTGCCGGCCGACCGTGGAGTGAGCTGGAGCAGCCTGTTCAGGGACAAGCAGCTTCAAGGAGCTGCAGGCGGGTGTCCTGGTCTTGGTCGGTGGCTGGCTGGGTGCCGGCCGACCGTGGGTGAGCTGGAGCAGCCCTGTTCAGGGACAAGCAGCTTCAAGGAGCTGCAGGCGGGTGTCCTGGTCTTGGTCGGTGGCTGGCTGGGTGCTGGCCGACCGTGGGTGAGCTAGGGCAGCCCTGTTCAGGACAAGCAGCTTCAAGGAGCTGCAGGCGGGTGTCCTGGTCTTGGTCGGTGGCTGGCTGGGTGCCGGCTGACCGTGGGTGAGCTGGAGCAGCCCTGTTCAGGGACAAGCAGCTTCCAGGGAGCTGCAGGCGGGTGTCCTGGTCTTGGTCGGTGGCTGGCTGGGTGCCTAGTGGTTTGAGCACGATTTCTGAACCGGGAGATCAGGTTCAAATCTTCGCAAATGCTTGCTGTGTAACCTTGAGCAAGTGACTTTATCTCCCAGTGCTCCAGTCCACCCAGCTGTGGAAAATGGAGAACAGGACTCCACTGGAAACAAATGCTACATCTCATCTAGGCTATCCTGGATTGATAAATTGCAAAATCAAAAAAAAATCGAATAAGGCAAGCAGAACTTTCAAAATAATTTTCTTTGTAGCTGCGACCTGGGAAAGGGATGCAAAGAAATGGATGCAACAGTATAAAAAAAAAAAAAAGTTTATAGTGTTACATATTTACAAATGGGACATAAGGACTGTGGTAGCAATTTTATAGGTACAAGAAGCCAGTCACATGTACTACTGTAACCTGGTTGCCATGGATGTTATGGTTACTACCCTTGCTCAAACAAGGTTGAGGCCTGGGTTCTAATTTTCCTGATTTTGGGGGTTCAAATCCAGATCTTTATAGTTTGCGGTGTCTCCATCCGGAGTAAAATTTAAGTGGGCCTGGTGTCTGAGGTGGTACAGCCCCTGAGGGCGCAGTTCATCCCACAGTGTTCACCTACACATATAATGTCACAGTGCAGCCTTAAAATTCAACAGAAGTGCAATTTGTGACTTACTTATTATAAGACAAATGTGAAATATCAATAAAATATTTCTTGGGGGATATTCAAAGAGATGGGGAAATGCAAAGCAAAAGTTTTTGTCAGAAACTCGTGAACTGTACATGCAGGACTGAAGTTAGGTGCCTGACTAGGCTCTGTCTGTAAAACACATAAAAACAAGCAATAACAGTTCCGCCTCTACCAGGCAAGACAAGGCAATAGTAAATAAGACTTTAAACCTTTTGTTTTACCAGCCCACCTGTACTGGGGCACTGCCCACTGGTACAAGTTTAACCCTTAAACCGAGCTCCGATGTGTCACTGGGTACCCAGCCATAGGATTGGTGGAAGCCGGGATGTTGCAGCTGGCTGGCTGTGGTGCACTTAAAACAAGCAGAATAAACACTTTCCAAACCCAGACTCTACAGACCATGCAGTTGCTTAAGTGGCAGAACCTCTAAATGAGGTATTTGTAATTCCTGGCCCATTGGCCAGACCTGTAGATTGTGACATCTTCGTGTAAAGTTTCCCAGTTTCAGGGCAAGCCCTGAGAGTGCTCATAGTTCTGTTGCACCACTTTCCTGTCCCTCCTCCTCTGCAGATGCAGTTTCTCTCAGATTGCTTGTGATGTTGCAGATGCGGGGGCAGCTTTAAGATTCTTCAGGTCCCAGGGCCTTTAAACAAAGCTCAGGCTCTCATTGTGCAGTCTTCTGGACTGGACCTCTTGTGCTCTTTCTTTTTTTCCTCTGCAGTGCAGACCAGTTTAAGCAGCATGGACCACGACTCACACACCACATCCAGGCTTCAGTACCCTAGTGTGGAGCATTAGCTAGTACCTGGTGTTAGCATTGACCTGCTGGATCGATGTCGATTTTCTCTCACAGTTGTTCTCTGGTCTCTCTTCAGTGCCCACTGGCTGGCAGCTGTGCATGCATTTACCTCCTCCTCTCAAGGCAGGTCAGTCTCACAGGAAGGTACTGTCCTGACAGTTTTCAGTGAAACACACAGTTCAATCTCTGGATAGATAGGTTGTGGAAACCTTTTGAAGTCATTCCCTTATGGTTGGCTGTGGAAGCTCATGCAGGCTAACTGGAAGGCTTTCACCAGCAGCCCTCACCCTCCTCACTCTGTGAAAGCCAACTGCTGAATTGCTCTTCTGAAACTTCCCTCTATTTTCTGGGGTAAAAGCAGCTTCTGATTGGTGTAGGGGATGTCAGTCCACTGAATTAGTATTCAAAATGCTCATTCGATGCCCTTGTTGGTTGGCAGAAAGGTGCTAAGCACATAGCACAGTTATTCTCCAGCAGGTCTGTGGTATCAGGTGCTGAGATCCTGATCTCTAGCTGCGGCTGAGGTCAGGGGTCGCCAAGTTTGTGGCTGTCTTACTGTAAGAAATAGCGGTTTAAGTTTAATATTCTTGGTTTGGGCTCATGCCCTGCTTTTTATTTTCATTGTCCTCCCTCCCTGTGTGATAGGCACACCTGTGACCTACTGTCTGTTGGAGTTTTTCTGTTGGGGCATCCTTTGGCCCATCAGACTCCGTTCATGCTCCCTCCCTTGCAGAGCAGTGTCCCTCTTGTGCTAAAAGTGACTGACAGCCACGCTGTGCTTAAAAGCGTGGTGCACCAAACACATGTCTGTCTCTCCCCCAAGTCTCTCCGTGCCTTTTGATGCCCTGCCAGTGTCTCTTTGTCCCTTGGGGTCGGAGCACACTAGGGGTCATCTCTGTTAGCTGTGGTGGTGTATTTCAGTGTCTTTCTGTTGGGTGCACTTTGAGTGCCGTGCAGTAGGGTTTGAGGTGGCAGCTCGCATGTTCGAGCAGGCGGCTGTGAACATGCAGCTGAGGAGCTGCGTGGTGATCATTGTGCAGGAGCGGCACAGCAGTTTGATGAAGCGTTCCTCCAGTCTCCCACCAGCTGCAGTACCGAGGGCTGGAGAGAGCACTGCTGAAGATGGTGGCAAACAGTCCTGGGGCAGTAGAAGTCCAGGTAGGCCCCGCCAAGGGGTATACTACAATCAGAATATAGTGTATTTAAGGAGGAGTCTGGCCAAAAGGGCTGTAGCTGTATAACAGAATTAGATTCGGCATATCCTCAATAAGCTTCATACCAAAATGAGATACTAAATTACTTTGTTACAAGCCATTTGTAACCCTGATTTCACTTCCTGTTTGAAAAAGCCAGTTTCAGTGAGAGCTACTGATGACGTCATAACCATTGCAGCCAAGTCCTCCCTGTCAACAACCTTCAATGATTTATTTCTCCAAGTTTATTTAAACTGAAGGGGATGGGTGCTTAAATGAGGGTGGATTGGGAGGAGAAATCACAATGGATAGGTGAGGAGGCCCTTTGGATGCTATAAACTGATATGGCACTGGGCGGATGGACTGCATCCAAGGGTTATGAAGGAACTGGCGGATGAACTAGCAGCTCCACTAGCTGCACTCTTTACGCCTCTCTGCAGACAGGATGGGTGCCTCAAGACTGGAGGGTGGCTCATGTGGTACCTATCTGCAAGGGGGTCTAGTGAGGAGATGGGAAATTACAGGCCTGTCAGCCTAACGTCTGTGGTAGACAAAAAAATTAATGGAGGCATTATCAACGAGAGCTTGGGAGGCAGCTGGAATGGCTGCGGCACCTGGATGACAAACAGTATGGTTTTGTCCGGAGAGATCGTGCCAGACCAACCTCATAGATTTTTATGACTGGGTGGCGGGACCCTGGACCGACATAGACCGGTGGACGTCCTATACCTGGATTTCAGTAAAGCTTTGATTGGTACCCACATTAGGTTGCTAACAAAGCTGGGGGGATGGGGTGGGAGAACAGTTGCTCAGATGGGTAGAAAATTGGCTAATGGGGCAAACACAGAGGGTAGTGGTTGATGGGATAGTCTCCTCCCTAGGAATGTAATCCGTGAGGGTCCCCAAGGTTCGGTACTGGGGTGCTCCTGTTCAAAGCCTATGTCTCCAGATATGGGGGGTTAGGAGTAGGATGAGCCTCTTTGCGGATGACTCAAAACTGGGAGCACTGGCAGGCAGGGATGTAGCAAGATAGACAGTCCAGAGGGACCTGGATACCCTGTAGGGGTGGTCAAGGAGGTGGGGACTGAGGTTTAATCCAGGAAGTGTAGGGTGCTGCATCTGGGGTCAGAAACCCAGGCCATGTATACACCCTGGTGGGGTCTCACTGTAAACCACAATGAGTGAAAGGGATCTGGGGTGTTAGACGCCAAAATGAATAACACTGAAAATTGCAGAACTGTGGCAAAAGCAAACAGGATTCTGGGCTGCATAGTCAGGGGATTACATTCAGGAGCAGGGAGGTGATCCTCCTTTATATAATGCCTTGGTCAGGCCCATCTCGAGGTACTGCGTGCAGTTCTGGAACCTCACCTCAAGAAGGACGTAGCACTGCTGGAGAGGGTCCAGAGGAGGGCAACCAAGGTGATTCGGGCATGGGAGGAGGACCTATGAGGAAAGGCTGGAAGAGCTTGGCCTGTACTAGCTGGAGGAGAGACAAGCGGGGACATGATAGGGGGTCTTCAAATATGTAAAAAGGGATAAACTGGCGAAGCAAAGAGTGTTCAGACTAAAAAGGGGGCACAACTAGGGTGCATGAGTGGAAACTGGAGGAGGAAATTACAGGGAGAACACAGGAGACATTACTTCACTGAGAGGGTGGTGGGGCCATGGAATGCACTGCCTGGGAGTCTGGTGGAGGACACAGTGGAGGGCTTCAAGAGGGGTGGGACAGGTACAAGGGTAAACTGAGCGAAGATTACCTCTCTCGGGGCTGGGGGTGGGAGAGCGAGCACCCATTAGGGGCTGGCTACTGAGCAGACACGACAGACCATCAGGCCTATTCTGCTGGCTTTTAGTATGTTAGTATGTTGTTATGTAGTTGTAGTAATCATTTGGAAAGAAAGAACAAAATAAAATGGCTCTGGGTTGGGTGCAATGCATGCACTTCCAGAATGTTCAGATGCATGATACTGTACTTCAGAATGCTGCAGAGCGGGTTTTGAGAATGCAGTGCTGGAAAGACTATGGAATGTGAAGGTGGTGCGCGATTTCAGAATGTGCAGGATGCACAGTCTCGAAATGTGGGTATCCAATCTCCAGTGCGACAGATAAATCTAGGAATTTTGGAGGACTGACAATTTTGGAATATATTGGGGATTCATACTGTTGGAACTGACAATTTTGGACTATAATGGGATTCATATTGTTGGAATGTAACACCATTTCATTCTGAAATCGCTTGTCCAAGCCACATTCCAGATTTGTACACACCACCTCATTCAGAATTATGCATCACATCCCCACCACTTTCTGACATTGTGCATCTCTGACACTGTGCTTTTCTGCCACATTCAAAGTGCATATTCCTACCCACGTGCCAAGTTATGTGTCTGTGTCACATTCTGAAACTGTCAGGGGCAGAAATAAGGTTGGCAACCAGAGCCAGGAATAGCTCCTGGGTGTCGACATTTTCCAGCTGACCATGAGGTACTCTGGCAAAATCAGGAGCTGAAGGTGGAATATATTAAAAATATGACAAGATGCAGTGGTCAGCTAGGAGGCAGTGTGGCTCTAGGAGGTACTGGTCTAGTGGTTAGAGCACTGGCTCATGAAGAGAGTGCAGGTTCAAACCCTACTAGAGCTGTATACTCACTGTATGACCCAAGACACTCACCACCCCATCCTCCAGTCCACCCAGCTGTGAAAATGGTGGAAACTAGGGACCCCACTGAAAACAAGTTGTGGCATTTCAGAAGGGCTAATATCCTGATAATATGATTGCCATGGGATGGTGGCTGTAACTCTCATGAATTCTGTATATGCTTCCTTTGGTTTTGTGGGGAGGGGTTAGGAGTTTGGGATACTGTCAGCTTTTATGCCATTTTCTAAGTGCATGGTTTAGTTTTGAGCAACAGGCAAGTTACTGTAGCAATTTGCAGGCATGGAGCAGGCAGCAGAGTAAATGTTTGCACTTGCAAAACTGCATGAAAGTTAAGTGTCTCTTTAAAGGAATTGTGTGATTTGTAAAAATACCACTTGGCCCCATAGCACGGTGCCCTGGGGCAGCAATAGCCCCTCTGTGTAAAGAATTTAATTTTTACTTACTCTCGTGAAAGTGTGGGAAGGGATCAGAATTCATTTTGAGCGGTGAGCCAGCCGATCCCTTCCCAATTCCTGGTACGCCTGCTCCACCCTCCCATTTTGTCTCTGCTTTGTTTCTCCCCTGCTCCATGCGGCCCCGATCTGACCAACTCCCAACTCCGTCCTCCGGAGTGCAGGCTTACCACACCGTCCAGGAGCGGTGCCTGCAGAGAGTCTGTTGCCATCCTGCCGCCGTCTGTCTTTTTCTTTTTCTCCCCTTATTCCCCGAGGACTCCAGGAGAAGGACGCATGCGTGGAGGCCGCATGCGCTTACAGCCCCTGCAGCTGCCCTCCTCCGCCCGCCCCAGTGGCCTATATCACCGCACCCTCGATTGCGCAGCCCCTGGCCTCCACCAGGGGGCCGAGCAAGGGATGCCACCCCACTTCTCCGGAGAGGAGAGCTGCCTAGTGGCCACTCCATCCTGCTCCGCCCACCCCTCCCGTGCCGACCTCCGACGAGCCGGCTTGCTCTCGAACCCGGTTGCCAGCGAGCCACGGGTGGGACGTCCAACACCTCAGCCCTCTGCACACTGGATTGACTCCATCCCCGTTTTGTGGCGTTTAACCAGGGAGCGGGGCACCCCATACAAGTCTATGGGCTTAATTTCAAACATTTTACAGCACTTCAGTGTACCTTTAGATACAACTGAAAGCCACCGTTCCACCAATAGGACCCCATTACTGAGAGATGGCTTGGGTTTTATCCAAAGGTACACTGAAGTACTAAAAACATTTGAAATTAAGCCCCATAGTCTTGTAAGGGTCGCCATCACTGTCCGTGGTTAAACGTCACAAAACGGGAGCGGGGGGTGGAACAGGCGATTAGGAAGTGGGAAGGGATGCAGGCTCACCCTTCAGAATGAATTACGATTCCTTCCTACACTTTATGGAGTAAGTAAAAATTCAGAATCCCCATGGGAACACGAGCGGGGGAAATGGAACTATGGGGAAAGGGTGGAAGGTAGTCCTGCTAAATGCCAGGAGCTTGGGCAATAAAATGCCTGAGCTCCAGGCGATGTTAACTGAGGAGCAGTGGATGTGGCAGTGGTCACTGAGACTTGGGCCACTGCAAGACATGACTGGGACCTGAACCTGGAGGGTTACACTATGTTCAGGAAGGACAGGGAGGAGGGTAGAAGTAATAGTCAAAAACTGCATTGGCATACGGGAGTAGAGGAGGCGGAGGGAACCGTGGAGGCGATTTGGGTCACCTTGATAACAAGGGGGCAGAGAGTAAAAATAGGAGTGGTGTATAGACCCCCTGCCCTGGCGGAGGAGCTGGAGGACAGTCTGGTGGCAGATGTTGGAGACACTGCAGACTGGGCAGAGGAACAGTGGTGGTGTTGGGGACTTAAACACCAGGAACAGACTGGGAGACTATGACATCCTCTGTGACCAGGGAACAGAGGTTGTTGGATGTCTTTCAAGGCGCGTTCCTAACTCGGCAGGTGAGGGAACCGACCAGGGAGAGCACGGGTACTGGATGTGGTCCTGGCAGACAGTGACCAGATTGGGGAGCCTGGAGTGAGGGACCCATTGGCGGGGAGTGACCATGCCACGGTCTGGTTCTGCCTGGACCTAGGAGGGATAGAAGGCTGCACAAAGACGGAAGTACCCGACCTCAGGGGGCGGATTTTAAGGAAATGGGAAGGATCCTGAGCATTTGACGGGATTGGGTCAGACATGGACGCTGATAGTAGGTGGGAAATCATCAGGAGAGGTGCAGGATGCTACCAGCACCTGTGCAAGAGTAAGATGAAAAATGCGGTGGGCCCAAAAACCCTGTTGGTGGACCAGGGAGGTCCAGGAGGTGGTGCGGGGAAAGAAAGCAGCCTATAAGCAAGTCAAGTGCTCAAGGAGTGAAAGGATCGAGGGAGTGCGAGCTGATGGCTAGAAGGGCCACTAGAGTGGTGAGGCGGCTAAGGCAAGGAAGGAGCAGAACCTGGCCAGGGAAATTGGAGAGAGGAAAAAGGGTTCTTTAGATACATTGGGGAAAAGGCGAAGGGTGAAGGGCAGATTGGCAGGATTAAATCAGGGAGAGATGGGCACAAGACCCGGGGAGCAGGCTGAGGTACTAAATGAGTACTTCACGTCAGTTTTCACCGGGAAAATGGGGGTGCTGCATCATATATGGGAGGAGACAGAGATACTGAGGAGGGGGACCCTTACCGATCGGCAGGTCTGGGGAGAGGGGAGGCATCACTGGCAGGTGGGGAGGGCTAAGCAGGAGAAGAGGTACTGGAAGTGAAATCACAGCAGAGAGTGAGGGAAGCCCTCAGCCTCTTAAGACGGAGAAAGCACCGGGCCGGATAAATTACATCCCAGAGTGCTGAAGGAACTTGCAGATGTCCTGGCGAAACCCCTGGCAGAGCTTTCACCATCTCTCTGAGGACAGGGTGGGTGCCCAAGACTGGAAGGTGGCGCATATAGTGCCTATCCACAAGGGGATCAAGGGAGGTGGCAGGAACTACAGGACTGTCAGCCTGACATCGGTGGTGGGCAAGGTGATGGAGGGCATTGTCAAGGAGAGGCTAGGGGACCTGGATAAGTCAGGGTGCCTGGACGATGAACAGCATGGATTCATCCGGAAATCGTGTCAGACAAACCTAGTGGAGTTCTATGACTGGGTGACAAGTGCCGTGGACCTGGGTAGACCAGTGGATGTCCTCTTTCTAGACTTCAGCAAGGCATTTGACTCTGTTCCTCCACGTGGGCCTGTTGGATAAGCTGGGAGAAATGGGGTGGGGAACCAGATGATCAGATGGATAGGCAATTGGCTCCAGGACTGGACCCAGAGGGTGAGTTGGTGGAATAGTCTCATCCCCAAGGAGGGTCATTAGTGGGGTCCCACAGGGATCAGTCCTTGGGCCCCTTCTGTTCAACGCCTACGTATCTGACATAAGGACAGGAATCAGGAGTGAGATGAGTCTCTTTGCAGATGACTCGAAACTGGAGGCGGTGGTGGATGGGGAGGAGGGGAGGGTGGCCTGCAGGGGACCTGGAGGCTCTGGAAAGATGTTCTAGAAAGTGGAAGCTGAGGTTCAATGCAGGGAAATGCAAGGTACTCCACCTGGGGCCAGAAACCCAGGCCAAGTGTACACCCTGGGGGATGCTACAAGTCTCTGGCTGAGAGGGACCTGGGGGTGGTGGTGGATGTCAAGATGAACAACTCTGAGACTTGTGGGAGGGCAGCAGCCAAGGCCAACAGGATGCTGGGATGCATCGCTAGAGGATCACCTCCAGAAGGAGGAAGTGATACTCCCTCTGTATAACTGCTTGGTGAGGCTGCACCTGGAGTACTGCGTGCAGTTTTGGAAGCCCACACTTAAAGAGGGACATTAACCTCCTGGAGAGGGTCCAGAGGAGGGCAACCAAAATAATTTGGGGCTTGGGGGACAGGACCTATGAGGAGAGGCTCAAGAATATATACACATTGGAAGAGAGAAGGGACCAGGGGGACATGATAGAGTCTTCAGGTACATGAAGAGGGTAAATAGGGAGGAACAGTCAGGGTGCTTCAAGGAAGGAGGAAGGGGCCACTAGAGGCATGGGTGGAAGCTGGAGGGGAAGATTCAGGGGAGAAAGGAGGAGGTGCTACTTCACTGAGAGGGTGGTGGAGCCATGGAATGCACCACCTAGGGGCTGGTGGAGGCAGAGACAGTAGAGGGGTTCAAGAGGGGGTGGGACAAGTACAGGGAAGGGTTCTGGAAGCAAAATCCAATGCAGCAAGAATATCCGGAACTGGGAAGGGAGAAGCCAGAGAAGGCGAGGGAAAGCAAGGTCAGCACCCAGGGTGGGGGCTGACCAAGCAAGCAGACACGAAAGACCGTTAGGCCTATTCTGCTGGCATTTTAGTATGTTAGTATGTTAGTAAAGAAAAAGGATGGTCACTACCCAATGTTATTGCTGAGATGACAGAAGCACATGGAGGTTCAGTGACTTACTCAGGGTCACACACTGAGCAAATGGCTTGGTGTATTCCAATCCAGGATCTTCTTGTTAAGTTCTGTGTGCAAATCACTGGACAACACATCCTATTCTGCTGGCATTTTAGTATGTTAATATTAAATTCTTTACACAGAGGGGCTGTACGCTGCCCCAGGGCACCAGGCTATGGAGCCCAAAGCAGTAAATCAATCTCTTTAAATATGTCTCTAATTGTTTTTAAGTAAAAAGTAACTACAGTATTTCAGTTGCTGTTTGGGGTAGTTGTCTCATATTTTTTAACTACAACAGTTGCACCTCTAGCATTCTGTTAAACAGTAAATATTCAAAGTCTTTAAAAAAAAAAATAAAATAAAAATACTCTACGACCAGTTCCAGCAACATTCTACACAATGTCACAGAAATTAGAGATCGACACTAGCAGCTTCAATCATAAAGTTTTCACTTAATAAATACAGAGCTTGTTTTCTCAGTTTTCCGTGCTTGTGACATGCATTGCTCATACTGTATTTTAACCCTCCCCAACACGTTAGACCGTTATATTACTATTCCTTTTTCTCCTGATCACGCTTCCTTCTTTCTCCTAATCGTAGGTGAGTTCACATTTCAGCACTCTTTTTCCTCGGTCACATTGCTTACTTTCTGCATAGTCATAGATACATAGACAGTGTCGGCAGATAAGGGCCTAGCCCCCCAGTTTGCCCATTTGAGCTTGTAAGTTCAGTTTGTTTTCCTAGAAGTCTGTTGCACCTTACCCTGACCTCCAGAATTCCTTTATGTCTATCCCATGCATTCTTAAATCCGTTGATTGTTTCAGCCCCCACCACTTCCTCTGGCAGGGTGTTCACTTGTCCACCACCCGTTCTGTGAAGAAATTCTTTCTCATGTTTCCTCTGAATCGTCCTCCCTCCAACTTCATCCCATGCCCTCTAGTCCTGGAACATCTTTTTAGCTTAAAATAGTGTTTTCCTGCACCCTGTTCCTCCCTGTAAGATACTTGTATGTCTCTATCATATCCCTCTCCCTCCTCTCCTCCAGGGAGTACATGTTCAGTTCCTTCAACCTGTCTTCATAGGACTTGTGATGCAATCCATGCACCATCTTTGTTGCCCTCCTCTGAACCTTCTCTACCCTGTCTATGTCCTTACGTAGGTATGGTCTCCAGAACTGTACACTGTACTCCAGGTGGGGCCTCACTAGTGTCTTGTATAGCAAATTATGACCTCCCTTTCCTGCAGGTAATGCCCCTGCCTATACATCCCAGCATCCATTTGCTTTACCTGCTGCCTTGTCACACTGTTTCCCTAACTTGAGGTCATCAGAGATGATAACCCCAAGATACCTTTCCTGCTTGGTGCATGCTATATCCTCACCCCCAACTGATATATTGTGCAAGGATTTTTGTGCCCCATATGCATTATCTTGCACCTCTTTGCATTGAATTTCAACTGCCAAACCCTGACCATTCTTCAAGTTTCTGCAGGTGCTTCTCATTCTATCTACACCCTCTGGTGTGTCTACTCTGTTACAGAGCTTTGTGTCATCAGCGAACAGTGAAATTCTGCCTTCTAGGTCCTCGCCATGTCACTGATGAAGATGAAGATGTTGAATAGGACCGGTCCAGCACTGATCCTGTGGTACCCCACTGGTCACTCTTCCCTCTGTGGAGTGACAACCATTACACCACCCTCTGTGTTCTGCCACCCAGCCAGTTACCTACCCACCACACTACTGTCCTGCCCACACCCATATTCCCCAGTTTGTGTAATAGTCTTCTATGTGGCACAGTGTCAAAGGCCTTGCTGAAGTCAGATAGGCAATGTCCACTGCCCTCCCCTGATCCACCTCCTAGTCACCCAGTCAAAAATTCAATGAGGTTGGTCTGACATGACCTCCCCTGGTGAAACCATGCTGCCTTGGGTCCTGTAGTCCATTGGCAACCAGATGTTTCACCAATCTCTCCTTCAGTAGTGCTTCCATGATCTTCCTCCACTACCGAGGTGAGGCTGACTGGTCTGTAGTTCCCTGCTTCCTCTTTGTTCCCACTTTTGTATAAGGGACTACATCTGCTGTCCTCCAGTCTTTGGAGTACCTCCCTGTTTCCAGTGATCGGCTAAACAGGATAGCCAGAGGTTCAGCCACCACCTCTCTTAGTTCTTTAAGGACCCTGGGTGCACCCCATCTGGCCCTATTGCTTTATCAACTCTTATTATTTCCAGTTCCTTCAGGACCGTTTCTCATGTAAAGGACTTGTGTCCATTTCTGCACCATTCTCACCCTTGAGACCCATTACCCTCCTCTTCCTCAGTAAAGACTGAGCAGAAATACTTGTTGAGTATGTCAGCTTTACTGTTGTCATCCTCACCTTGCCCCATCCTCCCCTTCAGTCTCAGTATCCTCCCTTTGTCTTTCTTTTTTTCACTTATGTACCTGTAAAGGTTTTGTCCCTCTACCCACTGATTTTGCAATGTGTTCTTCTGTCTGAGCTTTGGCTTCCTTCAGACCTCCCTGCCTCCCTTTGCTTCTCCTGGTACTTCTCCCTATCCCCTTCTGCCTGTGTCTTTTGTATTGCCTGAATGCAATCTTTTGGGCTTTCACTTTCTTTGCTACCTCTTTGGAAAACCATAATGGTCTCCTCTTGCTAACCTGCTTAATACATAATTCTGTTGTTCTTGTAATCCCCATTTTAAATACTGCCCACTGTTCCTCAACCCTTGATTCCTGTCCCATTCCCTTAATGCCTCTTTCAGGTATCTCCCCATTTCCCAAAGTCTGCCCCCTAAAATCCAGGATCGTGTTTTGTTGTGGTTTGGTTCTGCTCTTTCTGTGATTTCAAACCACAATGACTGGTGGTCGCTGTTTCCAGGTGCTCCCCACTGTTACCCCATCACACTGTCCCTGTTTGTGAGCACAAGGTCCAGTATTGCCTTCTGCCGAGTTGGTTCCATGACCAGTTGCTTGAGGAAGGCACCCTGAAGAGTCCAGGATAAATCTGCTCTAGTTGATGCTGCTGCTGGGATGCTCCAGTCCCGCCCATTCTCCTCTTCTGCTTTCAGGTGATTGGCTTTGATTTAAAAACTGGCTCGCTAACTGTGGAGCTCAGGCACTCCCCTCCTATGCTGTACAGAAACAAAGCACTGCACAGAGGCAGGGGAGCTGCTTGTAGTGCTGTTGACTTGCCTAAAGGGCAGGCACTAATTACCCAAATACAAGCACAGATTGGCGCTTAGTGCCCCTTATTTCAGCCCTTGCTGTCACCACTTATCCAAAATTGTAGTGCACCTGTCGCATTCCAAAAATGCATTTCCCTTTCGCTTCAAAATTGTGCATCTCACCACGTTCAAAAGTGTGCATCACTGCCACATTCTGAAATTGGACGTGACCACCACATTCTGAAATTGTATCCCCATCATATTCTGAGGTTCTGCATCACAACTCCATGCTGAAATTGTACATCCATGCCACATTACAGAACCTGCATATATCCCTGTCCACGTTCCACAACTGTCTCCTGCATTTGAAGTGCGTAAATCTGCCACATTCTGAATAAATTGACACCACCACATTCTGAATTTCAGTGTCCCTAACACATTCAAAATTGTGTGTCCCAGTTACTTTCTGAGATTGTAATTGCTGCATTCCACAGTTGCAACCTGGGGGCATTCTGAAATCTCATCCCTGCAGTACTCTAAAAACTGTACAGAACTTTGTCATTCCGGCCTGCCTGGTGGCACTGAGGGTTGAGGCGCTAGGCAGCCACACCTTGCGCTAGCAGCTGGGGTTAGGAGACAGACTCTTGTTGCGAGTTCGTCGGCAGGAGAGGAGAGAGATTGAGCGTCAGGAGGACTGCTCTCCTCTCCTAGGGTGGGTTTTGGGGATGCCTTTCTCTGCGGGTGACACCCGTGGAGGCACTGGAGGTACTGCAAGTGAGTGGGTTGCTCGGGAGGTACCGGGCGGACGCCAGTGAGGGGTTTGCCTGCAGACATCATTACACGTCCGGCATCTCTGGGCGCGCACACACACAAGGTGGAAGACCCGGCTGGTGGGGAGGTGATGGTGGATGCACCAGGGTCACTCCCACATGCTCCATTGCTGGCTCTGACCCGACTTGACTCTCCGTGCTCCTTGAAGGGCAGCACCTGATTCCTTGGTGGGGTAAGGGGGTTCAAGCGCAGTAGGGCGTCTGGTGGGCCCCACCACTGGTGACTTTCTTGAAAGAGAATTGGAGAGTCATACTAAAGCCACAGTTGCTGCTGCATTCCAACCCCTCCACCCTTTACATTTAAGTGTTTTGAACATTATTGAAATGTATGCCCAGTAATGTCAGTGTTTTGTTTTCAAAGTTTACTTTAACACAATTTTATGTAACATGGGAGAAATAGAGCCCTATGATGAGGTAGTTGCAGGGATGCCTAGGCTGTGAGTTCTGGTTATGACACCAGTTCGCATTAGTGAAACTGGCTGTTTTGAACAGTCGTGAACTTAGGGTTACAAAATGACTTGTAACGTTTAAGCAAAGTAACATAGAGCTCTCATGTTTGGCATGAGACTGACTGGGAAAATGCTGATCCAAATTTGGAATTTATTGATGCTGGCAATTTGGCCAGAGCCTCGTAAGTTTTGTGAATGGTTACTTGGTTACTTGGTTTATGGGACAAAGAAGGCTGTTTGCCCATCAGATTGTCCTCAGTATTTATGGATCATTTACCCATATCCCATTCGTTCATCCATTTATCTAATCAGTGCTAAAAATGGTGATGTTTGTTGAGTCAACGATTTCCTGGGGTAATTTATTCCATAACCTGGGCGATCAATGGAGAAGAAATTCAATCTTTGTTATTATTTACTTTTTAACTTTCAATTGTCTCTTGTGTAGTCTTGGCACAATTTTTCTCGAATAAACAATACCACATTGTTCCATTTGAACTGGTGAATTAAGTATTTTAAACAACTGCAGAAGATCACCTCTAGTTCTCTTCAGCTCAAGCGAATGTGATCCTGTTTTTTTTTTTTTAGTCTAGTGTCATATTCCAGGTGAGCAAGATGGGGTATTAGCTTGGTGACTCTATGTTGAACTTATTCAATTCTATTTATATCCGACTTCAAGTGTGGCCTCCAAAAGGGAACCGTAATCCAGATAGGGCCTTATATGTGATCTGTACAAAGTTAAGAGACATTCTTCCGATTTAGAAATGAATGTTTTGTTTATTCTTGTAGCAATGCATTAGCTTGATTTGCTATTCGAGAACAATGTGAAGAAAATGATAGTTTGTCATTAACCATGACACCCAGATCTTTTCTGTACAAGATATCCTAATAATGCTGTTATTTAAATAATATTTTTGTTTGGGATTATCTTTTCCAAAATGGAGTACTGCACATTTAGATAAATTAAAGTGCATTTTATTAAAAAAAGCCCATTGTTCAATTAGAGCAAGATCAATGCTAACTTATGGCAATTTGCAGGGTGTTAACCTTTCCTCCAAGTTTGGTGTCATCTGCAAATTTAACCATTATGTTGTTTGATGAAATATGCATATCACTAATAAATAAATTAAGCGGCACTGGGCCCAGAGCAGTTCCCTGGGCACGCCACTAGCCACCACACCCTCCTCTGGTAGCACACCATTCACCCCTGACTCTCTGCATTCTACCACTCAGCCAGTTGTTTATCCAGGATATAATAGGTGCTGAAAAACCTAGACAATTAAGTTTATTAACCAAGATACTGTGTGATACTTTGTTAAAAGCCTTGCTGTAATCAAAAGAATGACATCCATTGGTATTTTGCAGTCAAGGTTCGAACTAATATGGTTGTAAAAAGTGAAATTTGTAGTACATGAAAATCCTGTTTTGAAAACATGTTGGTAGTTGTCATTAATATTTAATGTAGACATTTCATTTTCCAATTGATGTTTAATTATTTTCTCCATAAGTTTACAAGGTATCGATGTAAGGCTAATAGGTCGGTAGTTTTCAATTTTGGAATGAGAGCCCTGTTTAAAGATGGGTGTAACAATTGCTGTACACCAATCAGCTGGGACTAAGGATTCATAGAGTGATTTTTTTTTTTTTTTTTTTAAAGATGATAATTAGAGGGAGAATTATCGTATCCTTTGTCTCTATAATGAATCTAGAGCTGATGTTATCTGGACCAGAACTAGTATTTTGTTTTTAGAGTATCAAAAACCCATGGAATGTCCTGGAAAAAGTTTCATATTGTTCTAAATTTGACCCTGATGGAATAGATGAGATTTTAGTTAATTCTGGGGTAAAGATGAAAATATTTATTTAGCTCTGAAGCTGTTTCAGTATCAGATATTATAGTCATGTTATTACAAACTAAAGGGTGTATCATTATTACTTTTCTTACCATTTAGATAAGTATACAGTGCCTTATGACAGTCCTTTAGTATGAACAATTTTGAATTCAAAATTACGTTTGCCAGAATAATAGCTCTCTTTAGTTGTTTAACCACTTCTCTGTATTTAAGTAAATGGTGTCTTTTGGACAGATGGACATTTTTAAGGCTGAGAACAATTTATTTTGTGTTTGATTAATATTTTAATATTACCATTAAACCAAGGGATTTTCCTTTGTTATTATACTTAAATTTATCTGGGACATATTTATCTTCAAGTTCAAGTATCTTTGTTTTAGAAAGTCCCAGGCCCCTCAGTATTCATTGACTACATTATTTGTTCCCAGTTAAGGGACTTTATTTGATGATTAATGATTTCAAAATTAGCCCTATTATATTGTTTTATTTTCAGTTTGTTAATTTTTGGTAACAGGAATTGGATGGAGGAAAAAGGACAGATGGTCACTATTTCCCAAAGGGTTAAGTAGTTGATGTTGGATATAGGTATTTCAGGGTAGGTTATAACCAGGTCCAATATATTGTTCCCCTTGTTGGTTCTCTAACACTTTGGGTGAGCCCTAGATTAATTATGACTGAAAGTAATTGTTCGTCATGCTGATTAATACCAGAGAGTGTGTCCCACTTTCTAGTAGGAAGATTAAAGTCCCTAAAATGAGAACTTGGTGTTTGCTAGCTATTTGAGTGATTTCATTACAAAGTTGCTTAGTTTGGTCGATATCAGAAGAAGGCAACGATAACAGGTACCTATAAAATTGGGGGATACTAACGATTCGAATATGGACCCAGATACTTTCGGATTGTACTGAAGTTGTTGACTCATATGGTGGAATATTGTTCCGTTACATATAGACTGACCCCACCTCCTTTTCTTGTTTGACTCTATTTTTAAAGTAGTGCCTGAAACCAGGTATTTCTACTCTCCACTTTTTATCTGTGTTACCTCATGTTTCAGTAACTGCTATTAATGCTAAATTTAAGGTTTTAACCAGAATTTCAAGTTCTGCAAGTTTAGTAGTTGTTAATGATCGAGCATTTAATGAAAGAATGTTAAGGTTTGTCCAGTATAGTAAGCATGAACCATCTTTACTAGAGATGGAGGCGTCCTAGTCTCCCCCTTCCCTATCAGTTTAAATGATTATTTATGAAAGTTGCTATTTTCCGTCCTAAATTGTGCTACCCCTTCTAAGATGCAAACCATCCCAACAAAAAGTGATGGTCTATCATCAAATTCCTCCCAATGGGTTAAGCAGCTTATGCCCTGTCAGTAGGTCCCTGCAGAATCCATTTATTCAGTGCTTTTATTTTATTATTAATGTGTCTGGTTGCTCTTGGGATGGGTAAAATTTCATAAAGACATATACTGCAACCACATTCTGTTAAAACATTACATAGGCCACATAATCCTGTTTGATCTGTTGAAATGAGGACTGTGTGATATCGTTAGTGCCAACATGGACCCACCACCAGAGGATTTTCCCCAGCAGCTGACAGAATTGTTTTAGTCATTGATGTAATATCTACTATTTGTGCTCCTCTAAAACTAGAGCTAGTTTGATGTTCCTTGTCTGGATTACAGACAATTCGATCAACATATTTTATTATGGAATCTCCTAGGACATATACTTGCCTTTTGAATGAAGCACATCAGGAGTTTGGAAAGATTGAGACCAGGGTGCGAAATTCCTATACTTTAGGTGCCCCAGGGCAGGCACTTTTGCTTCAGGACACCTAAAGCTGTTTAGTGCCTGCCCGTTTGGGCACCTAAAAGTATTCAGCAGAGTTCCGTTTTTTTCTCCCGCGAGTTCCGTTTTTTTCTCCCCAGACCTTGCCGTTTTCTTTCCTTAGGGGCAGGAGCCAGCAAGTAGCAGGGAGCCTTGAACTGACATCTGTAGAGCCGATCAGAGTCTGCTCGTCTGGATGTCAGCTGACTGCTTGTCTGCAACACACATGGAGGAGCGAGTTTAGAGCAGGTTGATGTGCCCCCATTACAGTTGACTGGCACACAGATCAGCCAGTCAATTCTTCATGTGTCCCTCAGTCACTGTTGGAGGTGGGCTACAGCATATGCACCAGTAGGTGCGCTTATGTGGAGTATTGCCCGCCCCTCCAAACAGCGTGGCGCTAAGGACCGAGCATAGCGCGCCATTCCGTAGACTGCATTCATGGAGACAGGCTGCCTGCCAACCTCAATGATGCGATCAGCAAAATAAATAACCAAAAGCTCTTTTAAGAGCTACATTTGTCTTTAACCACTCTCCCAGCAGGACTGCAAAGGAGGAGTCGGGGATTGTAACTTGTAAATTGGAGCAGCTGGGGAGGAGAGGAGGTGTCTGTGTGAGACTAACGTAGGTCACTCTGCAGTCAGGACAAAGAAAATCTGCAGAAAAGAAAGGAAATCTGTTGGGGGGATTAAACTGCAGAAAGAAGGAATGGAAGGAATTTTAAGTTAGGAGAGGTACAAAGGAGAGGAGACAATTCAGCAGGATAAAAACCAGGCAGTAAACAGAAAATAAAAGCAAAGCAAACAAATCTATCTAAATTAATCAGTCTGCTCAACTGCTCTACAATTTCTAATAAAAACCAGTGGCAGCAGCAGTCTGTAATATCAGGGAGGGACACTGAATGCAGGCTTGTGGTGAAGCACTGCAGAGACTAGTCTAACTGCACATGCACTATATATCCAGCCAAGTAATTAAAAAGTAATCTGTACTGGGTTGGCCTTTTGATTTGTTATAGAGACAGTACAGAGAGTCAGACTAGCACTGCCTGCAGTCTCTTTGAACTAAAGGAGCTCAGTGTTGCTCAGTCAGCTCACCCAGTCTATAAAAAGCTGCATTCATTTACAAACTTCTCTGCACTAACTTAAATGTAAATCTACTGTTCCATATTTTCTACTAGCTAGCTACTGTGTGTGTGGAGGGACTAACTAAAATCTGGACTAAATACTGAAACAACCAGGATCAGTGTGTTATAAAAAATAAAATTGCTGAGTGTGGACTAAACTAAATGTAAATCCAGGGACCAGTTATAAAAAAATCTATTTAGCTACTGTGGACGAGAACATTTAATTAAAAGTAATTGTTTAATAAAGTTCTAAAAGCTTTTGAACTTGGAACACCTAAAACTCAGGGGTCTACTATTACTCTACTAGCTAATAAAGCTACTTTATGTGGAGCTGACTATCTCAAATCTAAATACTGTTATTAAAAATATCTCATTGTAGTACGGACTGTCTAAAATCTCTAGCTTTTACAGGCTACACTGTCTGTGGACTTCTAAAATCTGTATACTGTTATAAAAATAATCAGACAACACAGTCAGGTTTTCTTAAGTTTATTATAAAAAAAAAACACTTTTTCCTTGTTGCATTTATTAATACTGTGTAACATAAATAACAAATTCTTAAAATCAGTATTTACAAGTTCAACTCGAACAGCCAGGCAGACACCATGAGTCTTTTTAAATTTGTATTTAAGAAAGCGTTTGATGAGACTCAGGGAGCTGACTCGGATTCACTAACACCAAGTACTAGTACTACTACTACAGGCACAGCTATAACACCACCATCTCCTTGCCCAGACAATGAAACTGTTGTGACCACTGAAGTTTCCTCAAGTGCTACTGCTTGTACTGAAAGCCAAGTTAAGGCCCTGAAAGTTAGAAAATTTCAGGAATCCTGGAAAAAAAGGCAGGAAGTAGCTTACATATGACACCGATAAATGTGCCATGTTGTGTACATGGTGTCAGAGTTATGATAAAAGCCAAAGCAAAATAATTTCAGAACTGGATGCAGTACTTTTAGAGTACATATTATCTCGGCACATGAAGTGTCCATAGCACACAAAAATGCTGAGAGGGCATACATTACAAATAAAACAAAAGTTGGAGAAAGACCAATAGAAATCCATACTATTTATGGAACAAAAAGAAATGGATCAAATTTGTAAATTGTTCTGTACTGCATATTACGTTGCTAGGACCGAAAGGCCTTTCAGGATTTTCCTGGGTTGATAGATTTACAAAAAGAAATCATGGGATGATGCTATGAGTCACAGTTACAGTAGTGGCAAGCAATGCCGTGTCTTCATTCACTATATTGCCCAAGATATTCAAAGCACTACTGCTAGTCTACTACAAGACAATGACTTCTTTTCTTTTCTTGTTGATTCCTGCACAGATAAAAAGTGTGACTGAGGAGGAGGGCATTTATGTGCGTGTTTTGAAAATGGCCTACCTGTAACAAGATTTCTTGCACTGAAACCAGTCAGTGTCCTAATTCAGAAAGCATTTTAAATACTGTGATTAATGCTTTAGAGGGTGAAGGTGGTTTAAGGGATGGTGGTTGGAAACATAAGCTGATAAGTCGGCATCTGATGGTGCTGCTGTAATGTTGAGGAGCACTTCAGGTGTCCTTAGTCGAATAAAACAAGATTGCCAGTGCCCACACCTCATTGACATACATTGCTGTGCACATCGTTTAGAGCTTGCTGTAAAGGATATGTTCAGAGACTGCCCATTTTACAAGTCATTAGAACAACTTCTGCTGAACATTTACTCATTTTACCACAGATCACCAAAAAGTTGGAAAGGCCTACAGGAAACAGGATCCCTTTTAAATATTAATGTGGTCAAACCAGTTAACACTGGTGGCACTAGGTGGCTTGCACACAGAGAGCGGGCCATTTCTGCCTGAAAGGAATTGGGCTGCATTATGCTCTCACCTCAACATGTGTCACTGACAAACAAGCAGGATCATGGCCAAAAGCACTAGAATACTTAAAGTGCTTAAGACTTTAAAATGTGTTATATACATGAACTTTCTGAAAGTGTTTTTGGTTACTTATCTGCTCTTAGTCTGTGCTTTCAGCAAGAGGATGCCACTGTTGAAAAAGTTCACAGCAGTAGAAAGCACAATTCAAAAACTAAATGGTCTCTCAAATCAAGAAACTCTTCACGCATAACACTTACATCTGTAAATGAGAACCTAACTCAGTACAACAGTGTTGACTTAACTAATGAAACTAGCAGGCACAGATCAGGTTCTCCTTCAGACATTGTAGAAGCCACAATTTCAGAGATAAAAAAATTCTTCAGAAAACGTCACAGCACATTGAATCTCGCTTTCAGTCCTTCCACGACCAATAAAGTGCTACTAGCTGCAAGAGCTTTAAATTTTCAGTCCTGGCCAACATCCACAGAGGCACTTGAAACATATGGAGATCAAGCAATTCAAACAATTGTTGATCACTATAAAGTGGTCCTAGAGTCTCATGGAGTTGATGTTACCTAGTACTGCTGGAGTGGCTAGACTTAAAAAGCATGTACTCCACTTGCTGTCTGTTGAAAGTTGTAAGTCTCTGAAATTGTGGCAGAAAGTGATTCTTACGGATGTGCAGGATCAACAATTTGAAATGTGCTGGCCGTTGTCAGAATCATTCTCTGATTCCTGTGCACACTGCTGCTGCAGAACGAGGCTTCTCTCTGATGGGAAGAATAAAAAATGACTGGAGGGTTGGATTCATAGACACCCTACGACCTAATGTCTATTCTCTGAATGGACCCCAGCTTAGTGACTATAACCCTGAAGGTGCCATATCACTGTGGTGGAAAATGGCAAAAGAAGGCCCACTACTAGCTTATGGCTCCGAACACTGTCACTGCATGCTGCTTCTGCCAGCCCTAGTGGTGGTGATGAGAGAAGTGCTTGGTCCAGTGAAATGGCGTCTAAAATTATGTAAACTAAGGCGGCATGTAAATAGTTTTGTTGGGCATGTACATTTCTTCTTACATGCCCAAGTGGGCATATACTTTTTTCACGAATTTCATACCCTGATTGAGACAGTGGGGGTTGTCAAGGGAACAGAAACCTGAGGAATTTTAAGTGGTGAGGTCACAATTGTTTTATGTTCTATTTGCACTTTGAGACTTTCTCTGTTTTGGTTGTCAGTTATATATTTAGTGGTACCTGGGGTAGTATTAGAATCGTCCTCAACCAAATCAGGAAGGGGTTCAAAGAGTTAGAGTGGAATTGTATACGTTTGTGAACAGTGTTATTAACTTTTTGCATGCTTTTGGAGGAATCAAAGTCCAGCCCCAGCCTCTATGGGGTTAGGAGATTTTAGAAGTAATAGTTAAAGGGTAGAAGTAGTTGGTGAATGTTCAGTAAAATTAGTAAGTGGTAAACAACTTAGAGGTGGGTCATTGGAGAAGGAACTTCCCGGACATTTTGAGGAAGAGGTATTAGCCTCTACCAGTAATGACATATGGTCAATCTGTTCTTCTAAGGCTTTAATTTCAGAGCTAATATTCTCACTGGTATGCAGAATGGATTTCGTACACTTTAAATTCTTATTATACACGATGAGCTGTTTCAGTGGTGACTCTTAAATTATGTATTTCACATTCCAAATAATTCACGTTCTAGAATGTGAATTATTTCTCTACAACTGCTGTAATAGGCTGTGTTCTCCTCCATAGTAAATAATGCAAGCTCAAATCAGTACCACCGCTCAGTTTCAACATGTCATCACAGTGCTGTTAAAAAAAAAAAAAGGCTCTTCATGAGTACTCAAACAGCTAACACAGTAAACAAACAAAAAAGCACTTCTGACAAAACTCTATATAAAAAAAAAAAAAAGCAAAACTGTAAAAACCAAAACTGTTTTTCTGAAATAGTCTCCTCTTATATACAATAAGGTTCTACTAAATACAAAGTACTCATTGCCATTCCACACCTTTTTAGTGTGATGACATCATAAATGTACTCGAGATTCGCTCCTGTGCCAATATCTCACCATAGTAACTCCGTGTGGAACATCAGCTTTTATAAAATGGTGTCTGGTCAGTTTGGACTTCTCATTGGTCAGGATCTGGTCACGAGTGCTCGTTAACAAAGCGTATAAAGTGATGTCTGGTCAGTTTTGACTCCATTGGTCAGGATCCCATCGCATGGTACTGCATTAACGTAGCATATAGTTCTGCTCAGAAGACATGATAGAGCGCATTAATCGAGAGCACAACCAGTCGGGTGTCAGAAAGGTCAGTATCCTAATTACATGTCCTCAGGGGCAAAAGATTACAATGCAAATCAAATGCACGACATCCAGAACAAATCAAATGCACAACATCCAGAACAAAATCAAATGACCCCCGTAACATTTCTCAAGAATTACAAACTGTAAACAAAATTGGGGCAGGAAATTCTTCAAGGGTGATGGACTTCGCCTATGAGAGAGCTTGTCGCGCTGGGCCAGAACTATGTTCCTGCTAGCCACATACGTCACCACCGGTAGTTTTAGCGTGTGTAAAATTTCTAATGATTTTTAAAGTTACCGAGCCACAGAGGCTAAACCTTCTGTTCATGCCATTTTTAGCAATAGTATAGTACGTGGTTTAGAATAACTAATTTGGCAGTATATCGTGGTGTGGCTCATGATTTCACATAGTGGCTAAACAGCCTGGGTCACTTTAGCCACAGTGGCTAACATTTAAAATCCTGGGGGAACGGAGGCAGAAGTTTGACATCTATATCATACGCTTAAACTGATTGCAGGGGAGACTGAGTCTGTGGCAGGTGAAAGGAAGGGATCCTAGCTAATACTCCCTCTCATCTGAGGGCTTGTAGTAGCACAGTGGTTTCAAGGAGAGCTGTGGCCCAAACTAAACTAGGTGAGGGATATTGAGAGGGGAAGCAAAGTGCAATCGCCAGGAAAAACATGAAGGAGCAAGGAAAGCACAAGTGTAGTAGCAAAGTAGGATCAGGGGTCAGATGGAAAGTGGAATACATTAATACCTGGAGCCTAGGTAACAAAATCAGCGAGCCCAGGCACTGATGGTGGACACTGAAGTGGACCTTGTGGCCATCACAGAAACATGGGCTTAGAAAATAAAGACTGGGAGCTGGCAGTCCTGGCTGCTCATTGTTCAGGAGGGATAGAGGAACAGGTAGAGGGCAGGAGAAGCCATTTTTGTCAAGGATGGCATCGTGAGTGCATGGACCGAAATAAGGTGGCGCTAAGCACCAATCTGCGCTTGTATTTAGGTAATTAGTGCGCTCCGCTCCCTTAAGAAATGGTGAAGTAAGCAGCACTAGCCAAGCAGCTTCCGCCTCTGTGCAGTGTGTTTGTTTCTGTGCAGCATAGGAGAGTGGGAGTGCCTGAGTTCCACAGTTAGCGACGCCAATTTTAAATCTGAGCCGATCCGCTGAAAGCAGAAGAGGAGAATGGGCGTGGACTATGCAGAAATCGAAGCAGTGTGACCGGAGGAAAAGGAGTGCTGAAATGTGAACCCTGGGGCCCCTGCGATCAGGAGAAAGAAGGAAGCGTCAGATCAGGAGAAAGAAGGGAATGGTAGTATAACGGAGTAACGTGATGAGGAGGGTTAAAATACAATATGAGCAAGTCATGTCACAAGCACGGAGAACTGTGAGAAAACAAGCTCTATATTTATTAAGTGAAAACTTTATGCTTGAAGCTGCTAGTATCTTAATCCCTAATTTCTGTGACATTGTGTAGAATGTTGCTGGAACTGGTCGTGTAGAGTGTTTTAACAGTTTGCAAGAGTTTGAATATTTACTCTGTTTAACAGAATGCTAGAGGTGCAACTGTTGTGGTTAATAATTGTAACAGCCAACTACCCTAAGCAGCATGTGAAATACTATAGTTGCTTTTATTATTTAAAAACAGTTAGGGACATATTTAAATAGACCCTTAGCTTTTATGCAGTTTTTGCAAGTGCAAACATTTACTCTGCTGCCTGCTGCATCCTCAGATTGCTACAGTAACTTGTCTGTTGCTCAAAAGTAAACCATGCACTTACAGAAATGGCATAAAGGCTGACAGTGTCCCAAACTCCTAACCTCCCCACAAAACCAGAGGAAGCATATACAGAGTTCATGAGAGTTACAGCCACCATCCCATGGCAATCATATTATCAGGGATATTAGCCTTCTGAAATGCCACAACTTGTTTTCAGTGGGTCCCTAGTTTTACTCATTTCACAGCTGGGTGGGACTAGAGGATGGGGTGGGTGAGTGTCTTGAGTCACACAGTGAGTATCTGGCTCTAGTAGGGTTTGAACCTGCACTCTCTCTTCATGAGCCAGTGCTCTAACCACTAGACCAGTACCTCCTAGGAGCCCCACTGCCTCCTAGCTGACCACTGCATCTTGTCATAGTTTTAATATATTCCACCTTCAGCTCCTGATTTTGCCAGAGTAGCTCCTGGTCAGCTGGAAAATGTCGACACCCAGGAGCTATTCCTGGCTCTTGGTTGCCAAATCCTTATTTCCGCACCTGAGGTGTTAGAAGATGGGTGCATCGGGCATAGCAAGGTGGAGATGGTCACTGTGGGTGCAACTTGCAGCAGCCTCAGGCAAAAACTGTGCTTAGGGGTGATTTATAGATCTCTGGGGCAAGGGAAGAGAGGACAGAGAGGTAGGGAAGAACTCTAAAAGGAATGGCAAAGGGGAAGTAGTGGTGGTGGTGGGTGAATGAGTTCCCATGATGTCCTGCTGTTTGGGGTTCTCTGTCGCTCCATGATTGTTTTGGGAGGAACAGTTTGTGATTACAGCCATCTCTTCTGTGTAAAGTATGGTGGAGCCAGTGATTTTGTACACATGTAGCCCCAGAGGCTGGCGATATATTGCACTTATAATTCCTTGCATGTTTCACGTAGATCTCTATGTGAATGGGAACACTGGTGAGTGATCTTAACCTGCTAGACATATTGAGTATTCTAATAGCCAGGAGCATCAGAAGTCCGATCCTGCGGGATGCCTTCCAGGTCTGTCTCCTGGTACAGCTAGCTAAGGAACCCACTAGGCAGCCTGCAGCTCTAGAGGTGGTGCTCACCAACTCGGAGGTGGTAGGAGCTGTGAAAATAGGGAGCCACTGAAGAACATTGGCCATAATTCCATTTGTTTCAAACTGGCCTTTGGTCCAGAAACCCCAATTGAGAGCTGAAGTGTTTTATTTTAAAAGAGTAGACTTCAGTAGGCTGAGGAGCTGGTCAGGGAAAAGATAGTCGGGGTAGACAACATAGGTGGGGTAGAACAGATATGGGGGCAATTAAGGGGTCATTTTGAGGCATCTGAATTATACACGAGAATGGTAACCAAAAAGAACCGGGTTCAAGAGACCATTATGGTTCTCTGCAAGGGTCAGGGAAGCAGTGTGGGCCAAGATAAAGGCCTTCTACATGTACAAAAAAAAAGCAGGGGAGAAAGAATTGGGAGAATATTTACTGAAACATAGGGATGCAAAGAAGACAGTTGGGAAGCAAAAGTAGACACAGCTGTGTATTGCAGAGGGGTCAAGTGGAGAAAAACAGTTCTTCTGAAATATTAGGGAGAAAAGGAAGAAGGGTGCATCGAAAGGGTAGCGGAGGGTGGTGTAGGGTGATGGAGGAGGATCGGCAAAGTCCGCCATCCTCAATGATTACTTTTGCTCAGTTTTCACTAGGGAGGACGGCGAGCCCTTGCCAGAGAGTGACATCGAGGTTGCCTCTAAGGGGTCCAGGAGAAGAGTCTGACAACATTTTACAGGCAGAAGGGTCCAGAAAAGGCTGGCAGTCCTAAAGACAGATAAGGCCCTGGGACCAGATGAGTTGCATCCGAGGTTACTCTGGGAACTGGCAGCAGAACTGGCCAAATCTCTGGTAGGTCTAATCAACAGCTCACTGGGTACAGGGATGGTTCCAAAGGATGGGAGAGTGGCAGATGTGGTTCCGCGCTCACGGTGGGGGGACAAGGAGCAAGCAGGGAACTACAGGTCTGTCCATCTGACCTTGACTGTAGGGAAGTTGATAAAGTCACTGGTCAAAGAGGACCTCGTGGACTATGTGGAGAGCAGTGGGCACCAGGATAGTACATAGCAGTGATTTGTGGCTGGGAGGTCTTGTCAGACTAACCTGATTGTTTTCTTTGACTGGGTAATGAGGGAATTGATGGGGGCCACACTTTGACTTCAGCAAGGCTTTTGACTCTGTGCCTCACTGACCTATTGTCGAAGATGGAGGATCTGGGTGTGGCAAAGGTCACAGTAAACTGGTAGGTAACTGGGTAAAAGGGCAGGCAGCAAAGGGTTGTGGTCAGTGGAGTCAAAGCAGAAGAGAGGGAAGTCATGAGCAGGGTACCACAGGGATCTGTCTCGGTCCGTTCTCTTCAGTATATTCAGTGACATTGGTAATGGAATCCAGGGCAGGTTTGGATGACATTAAGCTCTGTAGGAGGGTGATAGCAGTGAGGAAATCGGGGAAATGCATAGGGACTTACAAAAGCTAGAGGGTGGTCTAAAATTTGGCAGTTGATATTCAATGCCAGAAAGTGCAAGGTAATGCACTTGGAACAAGAAAATCCCAGGACAGGTGAGACTTGGCACTGCGGCTGAAGAATGGGACCTTGGAATTACCATCAGTGACTCGAAACAGTCAAGTCGGCAGGGCTCTCAGGACACAGTACTCATGTCCTTACGTGCATTTTGTGCGCTAGTCACTCAGGATTTTTTTTCGAAGTCCCCGAGACGCCTCAGCCACCAAGCCCTGAGAGTCACTTTAGAGAACTGCACCCATGCCAGCACTGCTTGTACTGTAATATTCTGTAGAGTGTGGGAATTTTGCTTGTTTTCCATGTTTCAGGGTCTTCATGCCTGCACACCTTTTAATTAGATTACAAACTTTTGGGAGCAAAATCCCATTGTCTGGATTTGTGTTTCGGATTCCTGGCGTCTGGCTACAGGGTGTCGAACAGCGTGTTCAGGATATTGTAGTGATACCATTTGAACTCTTTGCTGCAATCATCAGTTTAAATGGAGTGCTTAAAAAGCCACCGACGTCAAGAAGATCTTTGGAAACAATATTTTTGGACAAAAGCAGCTTATATTTCTCATTAGCTCTGTATTGTTATCCCCATTATTTAGTACTGAGGTCATATGCATGAAAACAAGATAGTTGTTCCTTGAGGCAGGGCTCTAGATAAGATTTTTGGAATGAGTTGCTGTACTCCTCATTTTGAAAGTGAGGTGAGTAAAACGAAACTCAGATGTGTACAAATGTCTTGCTAGAGTGGACTGAGGAGTGCATTTATTAAAGAAATGTAGTTTTTTTCTAGATAAGAATTTCTGGTGCCAGCAATACTCCAAATAATGTCGGCAGGCAAGAATTTACTCATCAGTTTTAAAACATAGTGAGTAAAACAAAAGTAGGATGCATACAAGTGCTGTAAATCTGGCAAACAACTGTTCCTTTTCAATCACCAGTTACGTTATGAAGCACTGTTCTTTGGCGTGGAGTATTTACAAATGTTAGGTGAGTACTGGTACTCATTAATATATTTTCTGAGTAGTATTTGTAAATGAGGTGAGTAAAATAGGCCGGTACACACCTTATCTGGAGCCCTGCCTTGAGGGTTCATCAGTTTATTACTCTACTCATACCTGAAGTCATAATATTTGCTTGTGACATCACAGTTATACCCCATGGCAGCAGACTGTGATGTCACAACAGAGCATTATGCTTTCAAGTAGGGAGTAAGCTATAGCGACAGATGAACTCAAAGGGGTAGAGGTCTTGTTTTGTGGGAATTTCTTCAGTAATAAATAATGGAGAGGAGGAATTTATAAAATATATATGAAATAGAAACTATTGTGTTCCACTATTACATTTTCCAAAGTTTTTTTCTAGGGCATCAGCTGCTCTTTAAAGGGGTACACACATTAAATATATTCGAACTGAAAATACAGTATCAGTAGAAATAGTGTTGCCCCTTAAAAACAAAACAAACAATGCCCAAAGTTAATAGCTGTAATACGTCAAAGAAGTGTGTGTGTGTGTATAATATTTATTTATTTTGTTTTCATTGCAAAAACTTTGTTAATGCATCAGTTGGGTTGAGAGTACACCGACAAAAGTTTGGAAGTCGGTGTTAGGGTTACCAACCCCTACCACCACCTCCCCACACACCAACAGGCGCCGGGTCGTCAACCTAACACTCTGCAGAAACTTGCAGAATGGTCAGGGTTTGGCCAGGGATAGAAATTAACTTTTTCGGTACCTTGCGTCACGGTGCATGTGGCAACAAAAGTTACATGCACCACAGTCAGGTTACCTGCACCTGGTAGACAAAATGATAAAACTTGGAAAAAAGATACTGAATTTTTAAATAGTAGTATATGGAACAACTGCAGTATATTTATATACTGTTCTACATTCAGTGTCTTCTTCACTTTCCCAGCCTTTTTCTTCCTCTTTTCTTGAACCATAAGGCGCAATCTGAGGTCTCCTTGTTCTCTTTCCTGATGTCCACCACCTAGCTATGGCATTGTCTGGTGAGTATGTGGACACGGTCTCACTGCTCAGATTAATGGCCATTAAAGCTGACACAGTTTCTGGTCTCAGGTTTGCCCTCCAGTCATTTTTTATTCGTGACATTAATGAGAAACCTCGCTCACATTCCGCAGTTGAAGATGGAATTATAAGAAATATATTTTCAGCAAAGCTAGAATATCTTTGAGGTCATCCCTTTCTTCCGAGAGAACTCTACCCACATAGCAGTGGAATCCAAAGGGGATGGTAAGCTGCATTTAGGTTGTGGATATATGCTTTCAGTTCCGACCACTGCAAGAGTGCTGAAACAGCACTGTACCCCTTTGGTTCCAGAATGTCACTGTAGTAACAAAATAATGACTTGACTTCTGTGTCTCCATACTCTGCCAAGGAATCTTCAGAGTTAGGCCAGTTAGACAAGTTGAAAATTCTCATTTCAGCAATGACAGGATCACTGACAAATTCAGAAAAGCAATTTCCATTTGATTTAATGTGGAATCCAGCACTTTCTTTACAATAGACACTACGCTGCTCTTGGCACTGTTTGCATCTTCGCTAGGATCTGATCTGCTGCTGCGCTCTTGTCTGAACCAGAGGAACTAAGCTCCACACTTTGTAATGCAGCTTACCATCCACAAGACTGATTCCTGTTTCAAGGCAATCAATAGTCTCTGAATCTCTAAGAGTTTTAGTTTCTTCATGAGAGACAGAACTTTAGCTTGCACAGAGTCTACCATTAAGTTATTTTGCTGGAATGTCAGCGTTAGTCTGGACATGACTGCTATGTAAATTCTAGGAAGTTGACGAAATATAAAACCTTAGGTGATTTTATCTGCTTTAGAATTGCAGTGGCCTTTTCTCTTTTATCCCTGTACCATTTACGATAGGTCCTCCAGATGTAACAGTAGCCGCATAATTTGTCTCGTCTTCCTTTAACAGCACGCTGGTGGTGTGGCAGCCACCTTGTTCACCCAGTATTTACAGGGCGCAGTACCCTGATGCCCAGTGCCTCCCCGCAGCCTGTAAGCCTGACCAATTTAAAGCAGAGTGCTTATAGAAACTGTGCAATGAGAAAGCAAATCCTCCACTGCAGAGTACAGGGTGTCCCTTGATCACATATTTAGTGACCAGCTCAAGTCTATGTGCACAGCAGTGCACCACTTTTAAAAGTCTGGCCTCCTCTTTCAGCCTTGTGGTTCGCTTTTGCTGCCCATCATGACTGGTGCCCCATCAAAACAAGCAGCAACTAACTTATTTCTCCAGTCTGGTATTTGAGGTCAATTTCCATGGTATTTTGTAATGTTGATGTTATACTTTCTGCGTCTGCCTTTTCAAAGAGGCTTAAGCGCTACAAATTTAGTAACAGGGATGCCCTTCTCCAAGATGCGGAGATAAACTACCTCCTCTTCTGTAATACTTTTGTCTGTTGAGCCATCTGACAAAATAGAAAAGAAATCTTGCGATTTCACCAATGTGATAAGATCTTCCATCTTATCTTTGTAAATATATTCCGTGAATACTCTCGCTTTTTGTCATTGCAGTAGGTGTCACTGACGAGACCCCATTCGCACGTAATAAGTTTACCTCATCTTTTAAATCAGTAAAAGGTCGTGCTTTTTTAGCAAGAAAAAAGTTGTTCTGAAGAGAACCTTCATTTGTTCAAATTCTTTTCTTCCATTTTTGGACAAGTTTCATTAATGGCTGCTCTGCAGGGGTTATAGAGTGAGCAAAAATGCTTTTGGATGCCTCATGTAAATCGGATGACTCATGAAACTCTACATTTGCCTTTCTAAATGATGAACACCCATCCGGAAGGAATTATTTTTCCAGATTTATCAAATAGTTCACACCACTCACATTTCATGATGTTCAATTCACTGTCATACTTTAGCCATACGATTCTGTTTCCATGAGTCCACAATTTGTATGTTTTCTTTTTTAAGGGTGACTCTCCATCAGTTGTCTCATTAGTAGCAGGAGGCTGAGGAAGTTGTGGAGGAGGCACTGAGGACATAGAGAGACAGCAGTGTGGCTAGGACCAGGCACTGAGGCATAGAGAAACAGCAATGGGGCTAGGACTAGGATCGACACACGGAACATGAGAAAGTGGGAGGAGAACACCAGAACATTCAGAAGAAGCATGCGAGTTAGATTCTGTTATGGACAGGCTGGAACTGCCAGGAATGGAGTCAGATTCATATATCAGAGACTTGTCACCACCAGAAGACTGAGAGACTGTTGCACAAGACTCAGAATGGATCTGGGGCTGGGCCTGGCTTTGATTCTGGTCAGCTGTGGGAGCTGCTGCAGTTTCAACATTTGTTTTGCTAAACTTGTATCGAAAAAGAGTATTCACTGGTTTGGGTAACACTTTCTTGGGTGGCATGGTATAATTTTAACAATGTCTAATAAACTGAGTTTTTAAACTTTCACGTCTCTTTTGTGTTTCAGTTTAAGCGTCAATAAAAACTGTTGTCCGTCAGAAAAGCGTGTTGTGTATTTTTATTACTTTGTAGGTTAAACTGTTTACACCAGTGACAGCACACTAAATCTACAAGGGTGACTTAGCCGAAGAATCAGGCAGGATTTTTAAGTTGTCTCACAAAATTAGTAGTAACCCCCATTCCCAGTCAGACTTAGTTGGCGTAGGGACTACTAGCACAGAGGAGGCTCACACTCACTGCACAGCAGAGATAAACTACTCTGCAACAATTATGGAAAAAGGTAAATTCCTCAGCATACAGTAGTTCCTGACCTTAGTCCACAAGGCTCTTTCTTAGGCTGAACCCCAGGGCCAGGTCCGGTAGCCAGAGCAGTGCAGTAGTGGTGGTGGTAGTAGTAGTAGTAGTAGTAGTAGTAGTAGTAGTAGTAGTAGTAGTAGTAGTAGTAGTAGTAGTAGTAGTAGTAGTAGTAGTGTACACTGTTACTGCTACACTGTATATTTATTTCTGTCTCTCACAAAAAAAAAAATAAGTTTAGACTCAAGCTATAGAAAGAGGGGCCAGGTCAGGTGGGGGTTTATATTGACCTACACTAGACACACACACAGTAGTAGTACATGCAGCAGTGTAGTACCGTAGTATAGTATAGGGTAGACCAGGTAAACCTTAGTCGGGCAGTCCTATCTGCCTTCAAAATCTATATTTCTATGTGCAGTAATTATTTTGTGCTACAGCATACACACATATATTTATTTTACCCGATTATGACAGATACTGGACTCACAACTCTGGTAAAATGAGTGGGAGTCCTCTGACCAGATGGGTTCATCAATTCGGTCTCAGATTGTGGCAAAGTTGTGGTGGGATTGGAACAGGGCAAACCCACATTGCTCAACAAGCAGAGAAGCGAACACTTACTTTTTCCTCAATCTTATATAACTGCTCTTTGCCCAGGCTGGCTGTGAGCAAATAGGCTAGTGGGTTAGTGATGAGAACCTTTAATTGCTTTGCTATTTCAAGGCAGAATTCCTTTTGACCTTTAGATTAGAAAATAAACAGCAACTGCCCTTGGCCCTTTGCTTAGGCTGCAACCACTGACACTGAAAGGCAGTCTTTGCTCAAATTTATTTTTTATCACACTCACTCTCACAAGTATTTTTTGTTTTCAATTTTTATGATTTTCAGGCTTTTTCCCACACAACACTAAGAAGAAACTGGACTGGGACTCTGGGAGGGACTGATTGTCTCACACAGACACACACACACCTGTGAGGATTTGACTGCTGCTGTAGCTCCTGCTATATTAAAGAGCTTTGTTCACAGCTACCCTGCTGCCCCACAAACAAAAAAAAAGAAACCCCACTATGTCCACAAAAAATAAGGATCAAGGTTGTGGTAAAATTAAGTCCTATGAAATCACAGGACATAAAAACCCTTTATTCGGGGTGGTGTGGCAGAAGCCCTGATTTACTTTGGTTCTGAACTTCTGCCACTTAGTTTCCCCAGATAAGTTTTTTTTTTTTACCTAAATTGCAACCTTTATTTATTTATTTATTTATTTAGTTAAACATCAGTTTAGAAACCTTTGAGCCAGAGGCTCATTTACAAGAGTACCTCGTCACAAAGAGGACATCAGAACAGTAGTACAAGGGACACAGTACTTACAAACAAAAAGTTACAGTTCAATTACAATTTTGTTTCAATAGAATACAATCTCAATGAAGCAAAAGATAACAAAAGGTGCAAAACTTATGGTCGGAGGAGAGCTGGTGGGAGTAGAAGGGAGGGAGATAGGGAGGAGGAATTAGTAGGAAAGGAAGGGAGGAGCAGCTCAGTGAGCATTGTCAAACAGAGTGTGTGTGTGTGTGTGTGTGTGTGTGTGTGTGTGTGTGTGTGTATGTATATATGTATGTATGTATATATATATATATTTTTAACACTAGGCTAAGGCAGTTGCATTCGAGAGCTAAGCAGGAAGTTTCTGAGCCTGGGCTTAAAACAAGCTAAGGTTAGTGAGTTTGAGACACTGGCAGGAGGGAGTTATACCAGTGGGGGCGCACGGTGAGATGCCCTCTGACCTTGAGAGGTCCTGGCTCTGGAATAACTCGGGTAGCTCTTGACAAGCTACGGCGTGATCAGGAGTCGGTGCAGTACGGCGAATGGAGTTGATAGGCTCGTGGGATAGGCCTATGGGGATAGGCCACGAGGGCTTTAAAGGTGAGCTTTTAAAGGTTTATCTTGCTAAACACTTCATCCTGCCTGCAAATGGCTAAATGTGCTTTTTGTTGGCCCAGAAAAAATATGTGACACTAGTCCTGATTCCTTCATGGAGCTTCTCGCCTAGCGACTGCTCTCCAGAAAGTCTGTCACAACTGCATAGTTCAAACAGATGCATATGGCTATGTGAACCTTATTGTACCACGTGTGTGACAGAAGAGAGACACGTGGTACAATAGAGTTAACATAGCAGTAGATAGCATGCTGCCAGATGCCAGTCAAGCCTAAATTAATGCTCACAGAGTGACCATCCCGATTCCCACCCGCCCACTGGCAACTCCAGTTGCTTGCTGCAGCCCTCCTGCCCTTCCCCTGTGCTGTACCTATGCCTCCCAACCCTTCTACTCAGCCCAATCACCCAGAGCATCCCGGTGGGTCATTGCGCCAATGCGCCATACATACACACAAAGGCACTGCCAATAGCCAGCCCACTTTCAAATTCGGCATTCCGATAACTCCTGCTGCCACGCGCATCCCACCTCCTTCCTGTGGCACTCCTCCAAGCCTTGGCTTACGTTGCAGCAGCTGCTGTTCGGAGGCGGGCTCTTAGTCACCACTGCTCGCTCCCGCTCACTCCCGAGTCTTCCTCACAGAAGCGCGATCACCACGACGTCCAGACTCATCTCCCAAAAAGTCTGCCTGTGTTTGATGCTGCACCCTAGTGGCACCTCTTGGAACTGCAGCCCGAGAAAGTAAAACACACCACATGCACTATGGTGCAGGCAAGAAATAAAACTACGCACCAGCCTGTTCCTACTTGCATTTGGAACAGACTGGGTATGTTATTCGACCCTGGGTTTGGCAGTTGAAATTTATTTATTTAGATTTTGTTTACGGGTAAACCCACTGAGACCAATGGTTTCTTTTTCAGGGGCGACCTGGGGTTAGTTACAGAAAGGACACTAGAAACAATAATTACATTAGTTACATTTTTTACACCATGGTATAATGATATCATTTATACAAGGGTAGCAGAAGGTTTACATATAGATTCATATTATAAACAGTATGTTTAGATCTCTCACTTTATATACAGTATGTACATAAGTTCTGATAATCAGTCCATATTAGCATTTCATGTTAAGTCAAAGAGAGTTCAAAGCAGGGCTCGAAATAACCGGCTGTCCACCATCCCAGACGGCTAATTTTCAATTGGGACAGCTGTTTTTGAAGTTTACCTGTCCCTTGGACAGAAGCGGCATTTGTCGCATTTTCCCGTCTTAAAAGTACTTACTTGGGCACTAGGACCCATCGGAATCCATGCCGGCAGCCAAGGATGTCATGAGTAGCTCTGCCCACCCGAGTAGCTCCACCCGCTTGAAACTGCAGCACCGTTTGTTCTGTCCATTGCTGTCACAGTGGGTCTTGTGACTGCTGGTGCTGTATGTCATCACCTACCCCTCCCTGCAGGATTCTAAGTGGCAGCCAGCGGGAAGGTAATAGTTAGATACAATCGACAGCCGCTCATACTCAGATCGTTAGTGCACATGCATGGTTGCCCGTCTCATAACTCGCTCTCCGCATTTTCTAATGCTTGCCATATGGACATCTGATAGCGAAGTTCTGCATCGGCAGCTCGGCACTATGTCTTGCGTTACTGTGAACAAAAAGAATTCACCTTTCATACAACAACCCTTTTCAGGGCTCTGGTTTTACATACTTTGGGGAAATATAACTCTAAATGACCGGCCTGAGGGGAATTAAGGGCTGCAGTCTTGGACCTAAATGAGGGAGGATAGTGGGGAGAGGAGCGGGTGATAGTCTTGTGACTGGACCTCATCACTAAAATTTATTTAGAACTAAAGTCACAATTCATATCCATACAAAAAAAAAGAAAAAGAATACTTCTGGGTTTCTGTTTATATTAAAAAAAAAAAAAAAAAAAGCACAGCACGTGGCTCTGTGGTGCTTGTAGGATCTATCATCTGCACATGGCTGGGAGAGAAGGCAGTCACTGTGTTTAAAGTACAGAAGAATCATCCCTCTCCACTGGCTCTGTGTGTGCAGATTAGAAAATAGAAAGCCTCTCCCTGGAAAATACTGGAAACCTATTTTAAAAGGCTGTTTGGGGACACTTTCAAGGAAAGAGGAGGGACAGTGAATACATTTAAAGGTTTCCTCTGTGTAGCATCCCAGACCTCTCCATAGTTTTTGGGGCAGAAAGCCTTAGCATACCCAATCCATCCTAAATCCTAGACAAATATATATAAAACTGCCTCACAGATCTGCAAGTGGAGGGGTGGGACTGAATAAAAAAAGTAACCTGGCAAGAAACTGAACCCTGAAAGCGAAAGGAGGAACGAATCTCTAAGCTCAGACTGTACAAAGCCCTCTGCCTGGGATTGTTGAATGCATTTGCAGGCCTTGTAAGCAAGACTGTATTAAAACAAAACAGCTACTCTGTACAGGACTGTCTGTTGTGCACTTGTGTTTTGTATACATATGGAATGTGGAGTGTGGAGAGGAGGGGGACAGATTCAGAAAAAACAAATTGATGAAACTGACAAAAGGCCAGTGGACTGTTCAAATCAATGAGTACTATGAGACAAGACAGTTAAGACATTTGAAAAATAAAAAAGCAACATTTTTTTCTCTTTCCTCTTTACAGTCCATGTTCTGTTACATATTCTTAAAATTCACCTCACAACAATGTGAACAGGTAACACTTTTGTCGGACAGGCAAAATTTACACTCCACCTGTCCCTCGGACAGGCATCCCCAGAAAAGTTATTTCTAGCCCTGGTTCAAAGCAGTACAGCGGCCAGGGGACTGGTCTGGGAGCTAGCGGTTACATTCAATGCAAAGAGTGCAAGATAATGCATATGGGGCACAAAAACCCTGGCACAATATATCAGTTGGGGATGAGGATATAGCATGCACCAAGCAGGAAAGGGATCTTGGGGTTATCATCTCTGATGACTTCAAGGTAGGGAAACAGTGTGACAAGGCAGCAGGTAAAGCAAATAGGATGCAGGGATGCATAGGCAGGGGCACCACCAGCAGGAAAAGGGAGGTCATGATTCCACTATACAAGACACTAGTGAGGCCCCACCTGGAGTACAGTGTACAGTTCTGGAGACCTTACCTACGTGAGGACATATATAGGGTAGAGAAGGGCAACAAACATGGTACACGGATTGCATCACAAGTCCTATGAGGACAGGTTGAAGGAATTGAATATGTACTCCCTGGAGGAGAGGAGGTAGAGAAGAGACATGATAGAGACATACAGGTATCTTACAGGGAGGAACAGGGTGCAAGAATACACTATTTTTAAGTGAGAAAGATGTTCCAGGACTAGAGGGCATGGGATGAAGTTGGAGGAGGATGATTCAGAGGAAATGTGAGGAAGAATTTCTTCACAGAGCGGGTGGTGGACAAGTGGAACACCCTACCTGAGGAAGTGGTGGGGGCTGAAACAATCACGGGATTTAAGAATGCATGGGATAGACATAAAGGAGTTCTGGAGGTCAGGGGTAAGGGCAACAGAGTTGTAGGAAAACATAAACTGAAGTTACAAACTCAAATGGGCAGACTAGGTGGGCCATAGGCCCTTATCTGCCGACACTGTCTATGTATTTATGTATCTGTGTAATACATTGCCTAATACAACCTTAAGTGTAAAGTTCACCATAATAGATTAGTAAGAACCAAATATACCATATAAGCTTTTGCTACGCAAAAACTAAATATATTTCTATCTGAAGATTTTTCTATCGAATATCTTGGATGAAGAAACAAATACATTTATCAAATTTTAAATAAGAAAACAAGAGGAAAGAAGCTACCAGAAACAAGATTAGACTCACTGGAGGCTAAACCTCAGCACTACTCAATTTATCTGTGCTATACCTAATATTGCTAAGTAAATTAGAAAGAAGGACATTTTAACTAAAGTTAAATTGATAAGGGGTGAGCTTATGTCTGCGATTCTAATAGTTGCAAAAGTATCTGTATATTGCAGCATCGGTTTTAAAGAGATTAATTTTGCTAAATGCATTAAAAAATAAATGTGAATTGTTCCCTGTCGGTCTCCAAAGGAAAACCCCCACTAAATTTCATTAATCATAGTCTCTCAAATAGGCTTCCTACTTTTTATACTTCATCAATAATGGTGCATTAACAAAGTTTTTGCAATTTATTTCCTTACTTTTCAGATAGTATAATAGTATCCTTATTTCCCTGTGCTCCCATCCCTCCATAAATGCGTATATGCATTTCCTTACTTTTACGATAGTATAATAGTATTCTTATTTTACTGTGGGAACATTGCAACAAATGGTCTTAAGTTTGGCATTTTTATATTCTGATCCCAAATTTTGAACATAGTTTTGTTATGCGCCACCTCATAAACCCCATAGGTGAAAATGTTCAAACCGTGTGAAAGCATCATTCCACACCACACTCGCAAAACACATTTCGGCAGCATGTGAAAAATGACAGCTGTACTGTTCGAGGTGGTGTGGAAAAATGTCTCTGTTGAAAATTTGGAGTCAAAATATTAAAAATTACCAAAGTTACGTATATAAATGAAAACTTTCATGAAAGCATCGTAACTCTGCCATTTTATGAATTTGTTCACCAAATTTTCAATATAGGTTTATAGGACCACATCTCATGAACACTGGTACTGTCATTTCAGTCATGTGTCCCAAAGGTGATTTGCACTGCAAACACACCATTCTGCAGCACCGGTCTTGGCATTCGTGGAGAATGTGAAAAATGATAGCTGACCCGTTCGTGAGGTAGTGAAAATGACTCTGTTGAAAATTTGGAGGCAAAATGTAAAAATTACAAGTTACGAATGCAGTAGAAAACTTTCAGCGGCGCGTAACTCTGCAACCTTAGGAATTTTTCATCAAATTTTAAACATGGGCTTCTTGGGATCCCACCTCATGAACACTGGCAATGTCATTTCGTTACTGTGTCCTGAAAGATGATTTACGTGCAGCGACTGCAAAATCGCCTTCTGGGCCCGACTATCGAAATAAGTCATAGTGTTTATGAGATGGATTCCCAAAAGCCCATGTTGAAAATTTGGTGAAAAATACCTAAAATGGCAAAGATATCAACCTAACTTCAAAACGCCATTGAAATGCATTATACGGTCACACCTTGATTCTTCAGTTAAGTGGTTTGGCTTTGAAGGTGCAGACATGTCCCGTTCCACGAAAATGACAGCGGATGACCTCTGGAGGCAAGTTCAGGGTAAGGGTGCGTGTGGGGTGGAGGGTGCTCAGTGGGAGGTGCGGATGGGGAGGGATGACGCTGGGACCGCTTTTTCTTTCAGGTTAAAAAAAAAAAAAAGACGTCGGGGACAGTTTTCTTCTGTACAGGAAGATGAGGGAGAATGATTTTGGGACACTGGGAGTAGGCTGCCCATGTCCCACACTGATGGTGGGAGAGGAACACATTAATTGGGACACTGGGAGTGGGCTCCCCAGTGTTTCAGACTACTGGGGAGGAATACATGTCTGGGACACAGGAGTTGGCTTCAAGTCTCAAACTGCAAAGGGGAGGCGGACATCACTGGGGACACTGGGGTGGGCTCCCAGTGTCCGCTGCTCGAGGGGACATTACTGTGGACACTGAGAGTGGGCTCGAGGGTCCCACACCGCTAGGGGATATAAACACACATGACTTGGGTCACTGGAAGTGGGCTCTGCAGTGACCCACGGTGCTGGGGCCACATCAAAAGGGGGTCCACTAGACACCAGGGAAAGGGCGGCTCCATCTGACTCCAGCGGGGAGCATGACTTCCAGCTGTGGCTGCAGGAGTCCTGAAAATCCCGCTGTTCTCATAACAGAAGACTGCAGAATCGGACTTCTCAGTAACCTGGGCACCTGGGATATCGGTGCCGAAAAACTAATTTTGGCAAAAATATTAAAAACAAACCTCAGAATGTGGCTAAACAGGCCCTGTTTAGCTAAGTTCTGATGTTTGTTTAGTAATACATTCATTTTATAAGCGTTGTGTATTTTGAGTATTTAGCTAAGGGCAAACAAGATGGCAGACAGAACAGAGGTCTGCAAAAATACAGCTGGCTCCCTGCAACTCTATGGGACCATGCCTGCACTACCAAGATTTTCCTCTATGAAAACAGCTTTGCTTTTGTGTGGGACACTTAACTTTTTCCCCATAGGAAATAATGGGAAACAAAAGTTGAATAACTTTTGACGGATTAATATAGTTACATCAAACCTTAGAAAGGCACATCTGGGACCCAAAGGCTTTTTACCCTGAAAATTTCAGAAGAAAACATAAAGCCCTTCATGAGATATGCGTGCTGAAAAATTGGCAAACTGGTAAATTCTGTATTTATTTATTTATTTATTTTTAACACTTCTTTTCTCAAAAACAAACAACGAATCGCACAAAATTTGGTAAGTCTAAAGAACTATGCATGGCAAATTCGTGTAAATCCGTTGAATGGCTCAAAAGTTATTCAGGTTCAAATATTCGGGCTTAACGTAGAAGTTTACCTCAACCCTAATATACTGGTGCTACCGCCCAGTATTATATCTACACACACACATATATATATATATATATATATATATATATATATATATATATATATATACACACACAGCCCATACAGCCCATGAATCCCTAGATCGGCAATAACATATAAAACAATACATCCTTATTAGTATACATTTTGCAAAATCTGCTATTATATTAAGCAAGTAAAAAATAGAGGTCCCATGGCACAAATGAGTAGCACTTCATTAATTCATAAATATTAGAAGAATGGTAAATAGCACACCTATAGAAACCCACATCACATGAATGTCAATATGCATAAATACATAGAAGAATAAAGGGTGAGCAGAAAAAATACAGATATTCATGAGTAGAGGACTTCCGGTTCCAGTTGCCTGAGAAATGGAAGCTTAATCAGAAAGCTCTGCTAAAGAACATTCGATCCTCGGAATCCAAATACATCTGCTTGAAACTTTGCTGGGATCTTAACTCTCCTGATAGCCCATGATGCCTCCTAAATCAAAATACAAAGATGGTAGCTCAACTCCCCACCGAAGCTAAAATTCCCATTTCAGAGTGCACAGACACAGGCCACGCGTGCGACGGAAATAGCAGACCTAATCCAGCAAATCCCTGCAGTTACACACAATACAGAAGGAGAATTCACCATAACATCAAAAACGTCATGCAGCACTTTGCAGCAAATGAATGAAACACTGAGCAGGCTGGAACAAAGAGCCAAAGAAGATAGATTATAACGGACCTCACTGACCTGCGGTACACTTAGCAGAGGTAATGACTGAATGCACAAGTGTCTCTGATGTTCACAACACAGCTTTGAGAGACCTTCATCGTGAGAACTACTACTTCAACAACAATTAGAAGAGCTGGAAAATCGGAATAGATGCAATAACTACGTTTGCCGGCCTCCCAGAAGATACCAAATCTGGGCCCATGGTCCAATTCATGGATAGTTTCTTGAAAGAACTGCTGGATTTGGAGAAGGAGAGAGAGATCTAGGCACAATCCGGGCATAGGATCTCTCGTGGTTGCCTAAAGATCCCAAGGCCCACCTGAGATCAATAATAATGGTCTATGTCGACTTCAGAGTTAAGGAGGAAATTATTAGAACAGCATGGTCCAAAAACAAGTGTTATTTGGTGACACAAGACTCTTTCGATCAGGACTACGCTCCTAGCGCTAGCAAGTAGACAAAAAGGCCTTCAATATAGTTAAAATAGTAAGACAGGCTGGTTTTCTTGCTCAGCTTGAATACTCTGCAAAGATAAAGATCAAAACCAACGAAGGATGGCAGAGATTTCAAGATATTAGTGAGGTACTTAAGTGGGCAAATTTACAGGGTATTTCAATTCCAACAGAGGGTGCTGAAACCATGGAAGAAGTCCTTTCTCAGAAGTTCTGGCAACTGAAGGAATGAACTCCAGGATGTTGTGTGTGGAGATCTAAAACATTGTGGGACAAAGTGTACACGCATTCCACCCCCAAACGAACATCAGGCGAAACCCAACCTACGGACTTGTCATTAGAAGAAGTGTCAACATCCAGTGGCTGAGTATACCTTCCTCACGTTTTAAAACTCTCTAATAGAGACTGAGTTGAACTACCTTTCTCTTAAGGACCTTAAACAAGGCACAGAAACAGACTTAAAGGTCTCTATCTGAGGAGAGATACAGGAAAGGTCTTATCCCCAGCAACTTTTCAATCTGATATGTACAAAAACTTTTTCTTTTTCTCCTCTTTTGTCAGTGCCTCCCAGAGACTTACTACAGAAATCCTGTTAGGTTCCCAGAGTTGTTTCATAACGGACTTTAAGCATAAATACAGGCTAATGATAGTTTTAAATTGGCTCTGAAGGGAAAAGATATTGGTCCCAGTCCATCAACGATCCTGATGTTCTCTCCACAGGAGTTTACTTGTGGGGCTACTCAGCATGGTGGAAGATGGATCCTGAAGAGGCACCACTAGTTAATGCTTGGGATAGATTCCGGAGGGTCGATAGTGGGGCAGCGGTGCCCTCTCCAGCCTTTTGAGGGCTTCCTGGTGGTGCGGGCTGTGCTGGGGCCATAATTAGTAAAGGAGACCATCTACCTCTGCCTCATTTTGGGCAGGGTCGCAGACCTTGGATGAGTGGGGCCTTTCTCCTCCCTCACGGTTTTGAGTGGTACCTCCTAATGGACGAGAAGGATGTAATCTGCAGGATTTGGCAAGGGCTGCGGGTGAGAAGGCTAATCCTACATCACAAGGGCACTGTGATCTTGAGCTTTCCATTTCAGGCTAAAAGCAAACCAGTACATAAATTGCCTCTGGTGGGACTGGAAGTGAAGCACCGAAGGGCATCCCTGACCACCCTCCAAATTAAATATAAAGCAAATGGAAGTGCCTGAGGAAGCTAGATGGTTAAGCCTAGTAACTTGTTCTCTCCCTTGTGCTTCATAGTGCCAAGGCCTGTGGACTGTACAAAATGTGTCGAGAGTATAACCCCTAAGAACAAAGCATACAGAGGGAGAGTTAAGGCCCCGTCGGAAGGTTAGTAATGACGATCAGTCTGCGGAGGATGAGGTGGTTTACCCAACGGCCTAGATGGTCTCTTGCATCTCTTCACCCCTCTTGTTTTGGGAGGGAGGCATACTGTTGACCCCGGGTAAGATGGGAGAGAATGGCCCCTGGACTAGGCTTGTGGGGGACAAGGTCTGTCCCTGTCCATTATTAACCCACAGCGATTAGAAAACCAACTAAATCATTAAGTTGAACTTCGATGGTGGGCAGATAAAGGTTTTATATTGGCAACTAATCACAGCTCAGGGACTTCCCACCATTATATTGTGGGAATTAGTTCTGATAAGGGACTAGAAAATTAGTCTCCTGCACGTCTCGGTGAGTCCCAAGAAATGGATAAGGGTATATACACTCCCAAAGTCATTCTATTGTTGAATATATTTTTTGTTAAGATGTTCATGTTATCGAGGTTTATATTCAGTTCGTTTATCCATTCTACAGGCAGCAAAGTGGTCGATAGAGCTTGTATATTATAATGATATGCTCTCATAGGGACCTTAAAATAAAGTTTTGGAATGTTGGAGGAATAAATAGTCCTGTTAAGAGGACCAGAATTATAGGAACTGCAGAGACAACGAGGCCACCATAGCCTTTTACAGGAGACTTGCTTAAATCAGATGGAGCATAGGAGGTTACATAGAGGGTGGGGTGGGTTGGGGAGGTATACTCTGCGAATACCACCAACAGACTAACAGGAGGAATAGCCATACTGATCAGAAAAGATACTCCCCTCACGATTACTCAGAGTGTGTCGGATCCGGAAGGAGATTTGTGAGACTTATTGGTGAATATAAGGACCAAAGCGGTATCTTTTAAACCTTTATACCCCAAATGAAGAGCAGGAAAAGGTTCCTTTATAACCAAAACACTGACAGAGACTCTGTGACTGACCCTAACAGTTTCATTTTTATTGGGGAGATTTTAACTCTGTTTTAGACCTTGGCTTGGGCAGGGTGGGCTCCAGGTCCTCAGGCCCAGTTAGATCTGGTAGAACCCTTACTAGACTATGCTAAGAGTTATCGTTGGTAGATGCATGGAGATGTATAAATCCTAAACAAAGTGACTATACTCATTATTCTCTAAATACAAAATGTACTCCAGGATAGATTTTTCTAGTATCTTCCAGTGTACTGCCCTATCTCATAAGTGCAAATATAGGTAATATCGTTATCAGATCATGCCACTACTTCTTTGGTGGTAGCCTTAACACCAAAGCCTCAAGAATCCTTGTGGCATCTCAATGTCAGCCTTCTGAAACATGGCGAATATAAACAATTAATGCAACAGTCAATTAAACAAACAATGTTTAGAGATAAACCTGGAGGATACGAAGCTGGGATTAGATTGGGCGGCTCTAAAATGCTAACTGAGAGGTATTATAATATCATACACCTCTAAATACAAAAATCAAACTTAAGGAACGCTTAGAGTTGGAAAGAATTTCTCAACTGGAACTAACCCATAAACAAACCAGGAATCAACATATAGAAGAGGAACTATCTAAGATTAAAGCCAAACTAAATAAAATCATAGAATTGCAGGTGGAAGGCCAACTCCGCTATGCTAAACAAAAATATTATGAGCACGGCAGTAGAGCTGGGGAGGCGACTAGCGTGGCAGCTCCATAAGGAAAAAACGTCTCTGGCAGTTCCCAAGCTTAGATCTGAAGCGGGAGCTCTGCTTTGGTCCCCTCAACAGAACACAGTTAAATTCAAAGATTATTATAAGAATTTATATTCAGTAGAGAGAGGCCAGCACATTTTAGCACCATTTCAGATTTTCTTGACAAAATTCAGTTCCCCACCCTTACGGTTGAACAAAGGCAAAATCTGGATGCCCGTCTCTAACTTAGAAATAACCCAAAAAATCAAACAACTTAAAATGGGAAGGCTCTGAGGGACCCATTGGCTACATGGGCCAATTTTACAAGCCATTTTCTGAGTCCTTAGTACCCGGTGCTCTCGGGCACATATAACAAGCTATGGAGGGCAGCCCGGTTTCTTGGAACAAGCTAAAATCTCAGTGATCCTCAACCGGGAAGGATCCGGAAGACTGTAAGTCATACTGCCCCATTTCATTACTTCAGGTAGACCTAAAATTTTTAGCGGAATTATGGCCGACGGCTACAATTAGTAGCCAGCTCCTTAATACCACGGGGGCCAAGCGGGCTTCATATCTGACCGGTTCCTGCAGGATAACATTCGCGAATGTTAAACATCATCTCAGCCCACAAGAACACTAAATGTTTCCAATTAGCCATTAGCATGGACACTGAGAAGGCGTTCAACAGGGTTGACTGGGTCTTCCTGGAAGAAACTTTGAAGCTTTGAAGAGATTCAGAGTGGGGGACAGATTTATCAATAGCATAAAGGCACTATACAAAGCTCCGGAAGCTAGAGTTAAGGTGAATGGCCATCTCTGTGAGAGATTTCCCCTGATCACGAGGGACAAGGCAGGGTTGCCCCTCTCCTGCTCCTTTTGCATTGTCCCTTGAACCATTGGCGATTGAAATCAGGGCAAGCCCAAATATCCAAGGAGTAGAAGTAGAGGGCATACCCAGAAAGTAGCCCTATATGCAGATGATTCCTTTTCTTCATCTCTCATCCGGAGACCTCAGTCCTGGCCCTCCTCCAGACTCTGGGCGCTCACGGCACTATAGCCGGCTACAAAATTAATCTTTCTAAATCAGAAACTCTTATTTTGAGTGGGTCTCCCCTGAAAGGTTCAAACAAACCTTCCTTTTCGCCTGGGTGAAAAGAAACACAATCACGATATTTAGGCATTGAGGTCTCAATAGATTTGTTGCTGTTATATAAAAATAACTACCTAAAACTATTCCAGGAACTCCAAGCGGATATAGCCAGATGGAGGTTACTACCTCTGACTCTCTATGGAAGGATACAGGCTCTTAAAATGAGCACCTTACCTAGGTTTCTTTTATATTTCAAACTCTTCCAATACAGCCTCCTGGGAGTTCTGGGTAGAACTGCGGAAGGAAACCCAGAGGTTTATCTGGAACAGGAAAAAACAAGATTACACAGGAACATACTACAAACCCCTAGAGATAGAGGCAGATTGGCTGTCCCTTACTTTTGCTTGTATTTCTTGGCGGCCAGAGCACAGTTGATGACTTGGGCTAAGCATGAGGACTCTGGATGGTATAATTTAGAAGTGACTTCTCTTAGAGGCTGGGCTCTTTGGGCTGTCCCAACAAATGATATACCCGTAACTTATTGAGGTTGAAACAAATCCCTGGGTTTGCCAGTCTCTATCAATCCTCAAGAAACTCCGAAGATTACACAAACCCCAGATGGGCGGTTCCCTTATCTTTAATATGCTTTGAACCATCATTCACTCCCCAAGGTCAGATTCAGGTTATAGATACTGGGCTACCAAACCTCTTTCTACATTTGCACAGTGTATAAACAATCACCAGTGTCTATCTTTTGCACAGTTAACAGGAAAATTCCACCTTCGTAGGGAAGACCTTTTAGGTACTTCCAAGTCCGACATTATAGTCTTTCAGAGAATAGAATACAAGATTAATAGAAAAAGACTCGCTTGAAAACTATTTCTATTTAAACATTATAATCAAAAATGACCTGCGCCCCTTACCAACTATATAAAGTTTTGATCAACACTAATAAGAATAACTTAGATTTAGTGAAACAGAAATGGGAGAGAATTATCTATCAGTTTCCCAACAAGCAGGGGATGGCAGGTAACCAGCTCTCCAACGTGGAGAGAATTCCATTGGAAGATGCTCCTAAGATATTTTCTTACTCCCTCTATAACGAAACATTACAATCCAAACCAAACAGAGCTCTGTTGGAGAGTTGTCAAACCAAAGGTCCACAACACATATATTTTCAGCGTGTCCAGTTCTGCTCCAATTTTGGACGAGAGTACATGACCTCATGCAAACCATTACAGGACAGCAGATTCCTTTTACGGGTGAGGACCTGGCTTTAGGCCTTCCAATTTTAATGTCGGGCCGAGACAATCCAATAAACTGTTTCACATAATGAGAGTACTGGCATTGAAATCAATTACATTGAGACCCCCCAACTGTAGAGGACTGGAAAGCCAGAATGTTCCAGTTGGAGACAGTGGAACAAATTACTTATACCTTAAGGCAGAATAGAGAAAATGTTGTTAATATTTGGTCACCTTGGCAGAAATGCATACAAGCTTAACTGATTGGCCCTTAACGATTCCCAAAGGGCCCTACTGAGAGCAAGGCAAACTTGGAGAGAAGCTCAGACTCCCAGAATGCCTAAGTTTATCTAGGTGAGTTATAATGGAATGCACTTTACATCTACCTTTATATTTTAAGAATTTTAAAATGGTTAAAATATTTTTTTTCAAATGAGTTCCCATCATATCAGAAATTGTGACACTTCCTTTTCTGATTAACTGTTGTAACATCAGGTTATGTAACATAAGAATTGTCAGCTCATACAGTGAATGTATTTTCCGAAGAAGTTAAGATCTTTTCTACCAATCGGATGATAGAATTTTGTATTTACTGAATTTGAGAGAATTGTAATGTCCCTCTGATATATAATAAACTTGAAGTTTAAAAAAAAAAAGATATTCATGAGTATAGGGAATAAAAATTCATTTATCCCTATAATGTAGTGTTGAGCAAAATATCTTTTTTTTTTCAAAAACGACAGTTCAAACCCATCATGAAGTCCAGGCGCATTCATTGCATGCAATGTAAAATCCAAAAGGCTTGCCTCTCATTAGTTTTGCTTGAATTACCACTGTAGGTCCTAATCTAATCTTTTCTATCCCACAGAAAGAAAAATAGTCATGTTTCCCAGATCCCCAGAGTTGCTCAAGTGTGTAAACAAATCATTTCTGACATCCTTATTTCAGCTGGAGCTTAAATATTCCCCAATAGGATTTTCAGCATTTGTTTTTCCTACATAAAAAGTGGAACATGTGCAAGTGGCCAAATGCACCACTCCAGTAGTACAACAATTAATAAATTGTTCAGTTGTAAATTCCTTCTTCTTATTAACTGAACCAAAAGTTTTAACTTTGACAGTAGACACATTTACCACTCCAAAAACTCCCTTGGTGGTACTTGGCAACCAGTTACTTTTGGCATACAGTCCAAAGGCAAATAACTATGGACCAGTTTATCCCTGAGATTAGCCCACGCCTATACGTGACTCGGAGGCTGTGCAGTAATCTCGGAGAAGGCAGGTTCAGTAGTTAAAATGTGGCAGTATTTCTCCAAGGACTGTTTAATGATGTAACTGTTGGTACAGTAATTGGTAACAAAGGTCATACACCCTGACTTTGCCATCTTTCTGCCTGTGCTGCAGTAAATCCTGCCTAGATAAATGTTGCACCCTGTCCTTGGCCTGCCCAGTGAAAACATGACTGTACCCCCAGTAAATCTGGATTCAAGATCTGTAGCCCTCTTTTCAGAGGTGATAGCATTTGGACAGTTGGGTTTAACACACACAAACTGGGAGAGTGGGGTGTTGCTGATGGTGTGGCGTGGGTGGTAGCTGCTGGCATACAGCAGGCTATTTCTATCACTACTTTTTCTGTGTAAATCGATTTCTACAGTTCCAGCCTCTAGTTTTAAAATGTGTTAGTCAAAAAATGTTTATCAGTACTGCTGTATGTAACAGAACATTTGAGATGGGGATTGGATCCATGAAGATATTGTACAGAGTCTAACAGTTATCCCCACACCCCACTATCAGCACATCATCAGTGTACCTTTTCCAGTGGTCTGTTTGGTCGTAAAAGGGGATTTTGTCCACATCATACATGGCCTCTCTCTCCCATAACCCTAAGATACAAATTACTGAAAGTGGGGCAAAAGTAGCCTCCATGATGTCCCTTTAATGTGTAAAACAAAAAAATGCAGTGCCTAAAAAGAAAAAGCTGTTTTCTTTAATACAAATTCAGCTAATCATGCGATGGTAGATTTCTATAGGTGTGCTGTTCATATGTTTTCTAGTATTTATGGATTAATGAAGTGCTACTTATTTGTGGCATGGGACATCTGTATTTTTACTTGCTTAATATAAGAAGATTTTGCAAATATGTATGTTAAATAGGAGGCCTATTGTTTTGATATACTATTGCTGATCCAGGAATTCATGTGTTCTATACATAATGTTCTTTGGTGTATTACAGTTATCAACTTTGGGCATTGATTGTACTTGATATGAGTTTTTTTTTGGGGGGTGATAATTATTTCTATTGATGATTTGTCAATTCTGAATATATTTAGTGTGTGTACCCTTTAAGCACTCTGTTTAAGTTGACAATTGCACTTGTGGTTGCCATTCCCTGATGCTGCTGCTGGGAAAAACTGGTGGAAGGTGGTGGGTTTACCCTGTTCTCCTGATAAGCGGTTCTTTACTCACTTTGGAAGAAATATTTTTGCTATTTGCAATTAATTAATTTTTGGTTTAGAAGCGTAGAATTTGACGACAGATAAGGACCGCTTGGCCCACCCAGTCTGCCCATTCCCTACCTAATGAATAAGCTGCAGATCCTAATTAACCAGCAGCCTACTTCTTCCTACCCCCACCCCTAGAATTGCCTTATGGCTGTCCCATGCATGCTTGAATTCCACCACTGTTTTAACTCCACAGCGCCTCGGAAGGCAGCTCCATGTATCCACAACCCTCTCTGTGTAAAATACTTCCTTACATTACCTCTGAGTTGCTCCCCCATCTTCAAATTGTGCCCTCTTGTTCTTGCACACCTCTTTTTTTTTTTTTTTTTTTGAAAGATGCTACCCTCTTGGACTTTGTTGATTTCCTTGAGATACTTGAACGTTTCTATCATGTCCCCTTTCCTCCTTTTTACGGTGGGATGGTGCTGGAGTTTTGTGTTGGAATTCTAGTTTATCCTCCTTGGCACACCCAGCTTTTGGGGTGGTTTTCTTGCTGTCTCCCTCTGGCAACCTGGAACAAAGAAATCACCGGTTTAAATGGAGTGGATAGCGACTGAGGGTGAAACTACAGTCCTACTTCTCCCTAGTCTGGTGGTTTGGCTCTCCCAAATTTGCGACTATACTACTGGGCAGCGCAGATGTGCTTCGTTCTTTGCACCTGGGTGACCCTTCCATCACCTGGCTGGAACTGGAAGAAAATTCCTTCCAAATGTGGATTATGTTAGAAATGTTTTTTTTTTTTTTACTCCTCCTATTCATGATGCACAGCATGCGGGAACCCGTGGTTGATTTGGCAGAATGCCAGGAAAGAATTGCACCTCACCCCATTTCTGGCATTGCTGTGCCCCATTCCTTTATTGAAGGACTTTCCTCCTGCGCTGGTGGACCCATGTTATCCACGTGGGGAGATTCCCTGCAATACCTTTCACAGATGATCTCTGACTTGGGTTTCAGACCTCTACTCTATTGCAGCAGCTGTGGTCTTCACCTGAAGGAATTCTTTAGATACAACTTCATCACTATTTTCAGTCCCTCCCTCAGAGACCCGCTCCCCTACCATCTACCCAGGCAGGCATCGTTAACTGTTTCTTTCCTTTTCAAATTAGGTCTCACCCACAGATGATTTCTCATATACATTGGGCTGTCCAGGCTTTAGTGGGGAGACCTCCATGGCAGTTGCCCAGAGATGCGAAGAAGAGGTCAGAAGAACCCCATAACACGGAGATGTGTCATGAAGCATGTTTGGCATCGGCCAGGGTCTCTGACATATGCATGTTGGCAATGCAGCTGGAAGCAGCTCGTTAGATATTTCAAACCCCCAGTCATTATATTGTTGTCCTATATGCTGTACTCTGCATCCTGCTGGTGTGCTTGTAGAGAACAAGCCACACACACACATAATTTGGGCATCGTGACCCTCCGCCTTTCTTTGTGGAGTTGCAGCAGGAGGTCTTGGAGCACTGTGGTAGCCCCATCCAGTTAATGGCAGGCGTTTTCCTATTTCTTCAGTTCCCAAGAGATTTGAGCGCCTAGTACATACTCAGTATCTTGCTTACTACAGCCAAAAGTTTATTACACATCTGTGGCCAACATCCCAACTCCTAGAGATGCCTGCTTGGCGTAAAACTTTTCTGACAAATCTATACCCTGGTGAGAATTACATTCTAACTAAATGACCATGAGGAGGGCTTGTCTTCAAGATAGAATTCTTGACTCCCTCCCTGGTGCCATGAAGGTCTTTTCTGCCAACTCCCTTGGACTGGTAATCCCCTCCCGTCTTCCCTCTACATCAGTTACTTACTATGAATGCCCCTCAATAGGTAGCTGGGTGCGATTCCCCGGAAGGTTCTGATTAAGTACTTTAGTGACTTCTGGATCCTCCTTGATCTGTGCCAAGAGGAAGGATACAGTTTACTTGCCATTTATACCTTGACTGGGGCTTGGTATTAATTTTGTGATGTTTTACCTGTAACAAAACTTTCCTAATATGTGTTGCATTATTTGCTTTAGACTGTTGTAAGATTGAATAAAAATGCATTTAAAAAAAAAAAAAAGAGAGAGACTTTCACTGCAACATTGCTCAGGAATCCGAAAACTTTGAAAAGATGTCTGCTTCCTAGTCACAAATCCAAACCCAAAAGTCTTAGTGCTGCTCACACAAAAACAACATTTAAACACCTAATAAAACATGAAATATGTTTAAAAACTGATTCTACACAATGGAAACATGCATGCATGCATACATACATACATACATACATACATACATACATCTCCAAACCATCAGCAAAACTTTTACAGACATCACTGTAAAAGCTAATAAAATATCTACTTGTCTAGAAACAAAGGCAACTCATACTGTCTGCTTGACTCTCAGCTGCTCAGCAGTGCACTTTCGTGAGGTCATATGACATCTGATCAACATCCTCAGCAGCCAGGTCTGACTTGGATCCTATGGGAAGAGCAGGAAATGCATCCCAGACTTCCAGCTTAGCCTGACAGATCATGTGGGAAGTACAATAATTTAAAGGTCAGGAATAGCTACTCAAAGCGCCAAAATGCCAAATTAGAACACTACTACATGGCTCAAAAACCAAACATTACTAAACATTTTATAAGCGGAATAAGGAGATTGCATTGGGGATTATGCTATATAGATGTACCTTGTGGTGGTTGAAGTCTTTCACCTCTCCAACACACCACTTGGTGACTTTAGCGCTGGAACCTGGTGGCCATTGGGCCAGTGAGTTAGTTAAAATTAATGTCCTGCATAACATTTTGGTGGCCCACCAGGACCATACTTAACATAAAAGGAAAAATCTGATAATTACATTTATTTGGTGGGGTGGGGAATGCAGAATGAGTGTAAGTTTCCAGGTAAATAAACTGGACACAGATATTGGTGCATAGGGGAAGAAAATTGGCACAGACACTGGTTTACCAAAGAAGTTACCAAGAGGAGCCCAAATTATGACACATTAGTATCTTACTAACAGGAACACTACACAGCTACTGCTCAAGCACTTTTGAAAAAATCAGACAATGGATAGAAATTTTTATATGGAGAATTTATATAGAAAAAACTTCGATATGAGAGGCTGCAGACTAGCGGCAGTCCTCTCCCCTCAACAAGGAATGAATTCTCATTTCTTCTTTAAAATCGATTTTCTCCATTTCAAATTAGTGATCGCACCACAGCTCAGGGCAGGTTAACAGTCTGCCTAGCACTGCGTGTTCTTTCACCTGTCAGCAAAGTCAGCTAGAAGCTAGTACTTACACGATCAGTATACAGGGTATTAAGTGAGCTGAAAACACTGATTAAGCAGTTTCTCATCTTGAAAGTGCTAATCAAGTGTGAAATGTTAGTACTTGGCACAGATTGATTAGCAAACTTTAAAACAAAAATATTGCTTTATCCAGGTAGTCTCCTGTGCCATGGAGTTGCTCAAAAATAATTAGCAGCTACTGCTATGCAGTCCTGGAAATGGTTAGCATTACACCATTTTGTGTAGTGTTTTGCTAAGCTAAGTTGGTATTGCTATGCTATACCAACTATTTAATACCCTGCTGTCACATTTGTCCAACCTGTTGTTCCCGCCTGTGATAGGTCCGCCATTTGTGCCAGAGTGACTGCCCACCGTGACTTGACTAGTCCTGGGCTTCCTACCATGTACTGCCATTTGTGTCTCTCCGCACATGATTGCAGTTCTAGGGTCACAGGGTTTTAAATAAGCTGAAAAAATTGATTAGCAGTTTGACACGTGAAGTGCTAATCAGTTGTGAAAATGTATAGCACTTAGCACAGATTGATTGGCAAAACTAAAAAAAATATATTGTTTTGTTAATGTTATGTATTGTATCACAGACTTGCTCAAAATGGTTAGCAGTCTACTGCTAATCATTTCTGAAATAGTTAGCATTACCCGTTTTGCGTAGCGTTTGCTATGCTATACCATCTATTTAATGCCCTGGGTCATAGACGCATAGAATCTCTCGGCAGATAAGGACTTGATGGCTCACCTAGTCTGCCCTATTTTCCCTGCCTATAGTGTCACCACAGACCCCACTTGATCTCCGGTCCAATGCGTTTGTGTGCAAGTGCATCAGCCTCGGGGGCCACTGCTAAAGTCAACCCTTCCATTAACACCGTATACCCCCTCTGTTATGCCTTATTCCTTACATTCTTTACTTAGGGATACATTATTCTCTATATGGAGACTGTTTGTGGTGATGTTTGTGGACATAAAGACTTGCACAGCTGTAAATACTGTGACACGTAACAGTGTGCAAAGTGGAGTATAGCTTCAGTTTCTGTTTCTTTTTCTGGATACTGCTGGTGCCAGTGATGTGTGGGAATTGGGGGATTGCAGATGTGAAACATATAGCTTCATGACATTTAGCCTAAAGACTTCTCTACCAACATCTGGAGCGGTCCTTTCCTGCATACTGACAAGTCTCCTAATGTGACATCTACTCTAACAGTACATCTTACCTAACTTGTCACTTCCCACAACCCAAAAGAAACACACAAACAAAATCACATTAAGTACAAAAAGATCGTAACTTTATTTAGCATTAAATATTCCCATCCCAACAGGGAAAATAAATCACAGAATGAGGTAAACGGAAAACAAACCATGAGTAAGTGAACAGCAATGCTAAGGTATAAAGAATCGTCAAGTCAGAACGTGAAATTATAACTAATACCCCAACACCCACACAAGTCCTTAGCCTAAAGACATTAGGCCAAACGTCATCGGTATAAAACACATTACAGCAGACGTTGTCGACCAAAACTAGTAGACCAGATTGTATAGGCCAAATGTCTGCAGGCTAAATGCTGAGTCACCACATCATGTAGAAGAAAGCTGCTCAGACAGCTTTGTTTCATAAAGGGCAATCCCAAGGGTGCAGGCCTGCTTAAAACATTCCAAAGTGATAACTTTGGACCTCATGCACCTGATAGGATTCCCTGTGCAACCCAAAGAACTAAAGGCTCTGTGCACAATACAAACAAGTAAGAGTGCATTCAAAGTCAGTAGCATGATAAAATGTGCAAAGTGCTTTTAACGGAAAAACAGAGTCATGGCTTGGTCAGGGCATGATGGCACATCCCTACTCCTTTACATTGTACAGTGTTTTATTGAACTTATTTTATCAGGTTAGCACTACACAGAATCGTCTAAGTCTCATTTACAGATGCAGCCTAGGGAAGGAGAAATAGGGGCAACAAACTAACCAAATAATAATCGTAGTAAAACTGTACAATCAGGATCACATGGTAATACAATAGTAAGTATGGCAAACTACAATAATTATAGGAATTGCGAAAGAGAAAAAATCTTAGAAATATAAATCCCAGTAATGTTGCCATTAGAAAATATCTTATTTCCATCATACAGTCTCTCCTAAAGTAACAAAAGGCAGCAAAATGCTGGAGACTATTAGAACGAACATTGGCCAGCACTATCCATGTTAGCTTGCTGGTGTTTGCTGTGTAGTTTTGGGTATACATAGCGCAGCAGTTATGTATGCATTCTGAATTTGTGCTGTGACAACAGGACTTTTATTGCATATAGACAGTTTTTTTGCTTTATCTCTTTATGCTCCTATACCCCCAACTAGCCAGTCCTTTAGGCCTTGCCTAGGTTCCCCTTAAGCCCACCAAGCCATACCTCTTGGCCATCTGTACAGGCCCCCAAGTGCCGTACCATGGCTGCCAAGCGCATCCCTTAGCCCGGTGGGGAGGCATGGAAGGAAGATTTGAAAGAGTCTACTATAGGGGAGACGCGTGGCTTGGTAATTATCGGTCCGCCCGGTAGGCGTTGTCCACATTCTCCCGCAACCACCTACCTCACTTAGGCTGCATCGTGCGGTGGCCTGGGCGAAGACCTGCGTGCCGTGTGCACCTCGCCAGAAAGTGCACTGCCACCACGGGCCACTGGGAGCTGCTCGTAAGCGGTGCAGGCTAGCTCCCTCCTCCCAGGGAGGAGAGCATCCAATGGATACTCCTAACCCTCCCGCTGGTGTCCACTTCTTTTTGTCCAGGGTGTGGGTGAGAACCCAGGTCTCCATCATGCTGGTGATTCCCTATCACTCGGTGCCACAGAGCTGGCATCGATTTTTTTTTGACATTCTGTTCAAAACATTGATGCTAATGTGCATGCTTGAAGTCATGGCTTAAGTTCTCAAACGCAAATATACCAGGTCACAGCGCTGGTTTTAGAATAGAAAAGCACTTTGCAGAGCTACGTGAAGTAAGCATTATCAGAAACTGCATTTTGTTCATATGCAGTAAAAAAAAACCTCCAAACTCACTTATGAGCAAGGTTACCCATGGCTCAGTGCGGTGTACAGGTGGAATTATTGGCTGGTGGCGTCAAGGCGGGTTCCTTACAATTGAATTTTTTCCCCATAAAATCAACAAATGGTAATATTGTGTTACTCCTGCGAGATTAATGTGTTTTGTGAAAATGGCAACAGGTCCACAAATAATGTATATATAAAAATGTCAAGAAAAAGCTGACACTGTCCCAACTGGTATCCGGAGTATTCCCAAGAAACTGCCTGGACTGCTACTTGGTTACAGTGCTTCAGTGTAAAAGCTGAGCAGCAGAATCAAATAATGAGACAAGGTTTCAAGCACAGGAATTGAAAACCTTGCGGCTTGCATTTTCTAGCATTATGATTGGGCAAGGACTTAAATGAGAAGGAACAGAAAGGCAGAGTGTGTGAAATTAGGGAGGAGCTATGAAGTTGGAGTAGGGGCATGTCCCAAAAAGCCCTTTCACAGCACAATCGATATAGTTAAGTTTGCAGGTTTTGCAAGTGAACATAAAAACAAATAAATTATCTTAGAGGAGTAGGAGGTGCTGCATTACAAAGATCCATAAACCTCCGAATCCTAGTGATTAAAGGTAAAAGATTTTGAATACAAATTATGGGCTAATGTGAATTTAAAAGACTTTAAAACATGATGTGTATTGGGAAGCTAATAACTTCAAAAACTCTGAGAGTCAATTTCCTGCCTCTACTGGTTCCATATAATTTAAATAAATTCCTAAAGCACTGATTTGTGAAATAGAACAAAAAGGAAAAAGGTGGTGGTGGAGGAAGGTGTCATAACTGTGGTCTTGAACCTTCAGTCAAAATAATTACAAAGCCGGCCCAGTGGCGTGAGGGCAAAGGCACCGAGGTGCATCACCTCTCCACACGGCGACCAGAGTTGGGATAGTGCTTGGGCCACGTGGGGAGAGCTGGGAGAGAACTGAGAAGCTGTCAGGCAGCTCTTCTCCCAGACTAGGAAGTTAGCCTTCCGGCCCTTGAGTGCCACTGGGTGGAAGCTCGATGGGTGTTGGCAAATGGGCTGGCGCCGGGTGGGTGGAGTAGGGTCTTACCGGTTCCAGCTTGCATGCACGCTCCACGTGCATGTGTGACCATGTCTGCTTGAACCCTGGGGACATGAGGAGAAGAGAACTGGGAAAACACTGTCTTTGTCTCCCCTGCCGCCATATGTGACAGCCTCCAGGGTAGCCTTGGGGACGGATGGCAGGTGAAGGTGACGATGGGTGGGTAAACAGCTATATGAGAAAAATAAAATAATTAAGAGTGTTGGCTCTGATTGATGAATAATAATAATTGTTAAATATTTTGCACCTCAAGTGTACCTCAGAACTCATTTCAATTTCAAAATTTGCTTAATGTTACTACCAATGGGTATACACATTTAAATGCCACTCTTCATAATACAAGGAATAAGGTATTCTTTTAAAATTAATTTCAATATTCCAGGTAGGATGTAACTTCAAGTATACATATTATCAATCAAGGGTGTGCTCCTGACCATTTGTAGCGCTCTTTTCCTCTGCACGTGAGACACTCTTATTCTTTGAAGAGTCTCACATGCAGGTGCCCTGAAACTGGCGTTCGGGAACAGTTTTTAAAAAAATTATATTATTGGCGCTCTCGATTTAATAATATATCAATCAATCGTCCGGGGCCACTCGTTGCTGAAAAGTGGTTCACGCTTAACTTCGAGCCAGAACAGCTCAGCTTCACTTCACTGTTCTCACTCTAGCGAAGTTGCTTGAAACAACTCTTATACAGCAACAAGTGTCACCTGGGGACGTATTAACATATAAAATATATAATATCACACTAGGAGAGTAATAAGGCTTTATATGAGAGTACACAAGGCTGGCAGTATGGCCTGCAGGTTAGACTAACTAACTAGTAGTGAATGAGCTTAGTACATCCGGCAGACCTGAGTTTGATTCCCACAGACCTCCACTTACATACTGTGTGAAATCTGTCCAGGCCACTTAACCCCCCAGTGCTCTTGGGTCACCCTGAAAACAGGCACTCGTGCCATGTGGGACTTGCGATTACCAAAGAATAAAAGTAAAAAAAAAAAAAAAAAAAAAGTACAGATTTGCACATTTACTTGTTTCAGATTTTGAGCATATACAGTATATAAATCCTTTTACTACTCAAACATTTTCAGAAACAAAAGTTCATAATGCAGCAGTCGTGAGTTTCCCTTGTCCCCCATCTGTGGCAGTGTGGGGATAATGTGATTGTTTGGGGATTTCAGTCTCTTCTCTGCCCCAGGGAGTGGGATTTCATGCCATTTCACACCCACACCTCTTGGGTGTTTTTCCTGTGGGTCATTTTAGATGTTGGTTTTATAGGAGATTTAGATAGACTTGTTCCCACAGGGTGGGGCATTTGAGTAGTTTGGTGCCAGTCATTACTGAATCCCCCACTATTCCCTGAGGTGGGGGTGGGAATTTACTTTGACTGCTGCATAAAAATCTTTCAGAACATTAGTCCTTGACTCGGGCATCAATCTTTGATCACTTCCCAATCCAGAAAGACAGTCTGTACTGCATCCCTACTGCAGGGTCTCCTCTATGGAGCATCCTTGATCACTACAGCGAAGCCATCAATTGTGAACAGACTCAGGCAAGAGCATCACTGGATAGCCAGATTTGCTGCCTCAGCCCCAGCCTGGACTCACCACTGTGCTGTGCTCAGTACCTTGAACGGACACTGTCAATCTGTTTTCCATCATATTATTTCTGGTTAAAACCTACATTTTATAATTGTTTGCCTTCTCTAACATTCATTGATTTTGTTGTTTGTTTTGTCTGTCTCCTTGTTTAGTAGAGCTGAAATGCATGCTAATGTGTATTATAAACAACTTTGCTTTGTTTTCAATCCTGGATCTGTTCTTACTGCATACTTCCTGAGCATGATGCACACACAAACAGTGGGTAATCACAGAACATCAGCACAGAGTACGAAGATTATTGTGCAAACATTTACATTATGCAGTACAGGTTTCCAGACCTCAACCAGTTTCGCACTATGGCGCATATGTAGTGCAAAACCAATTGAGGTTTGATCCTGTACTGCATAGGTGGCCTTATGAATGTGTGCACAATAAATCTTTTTTGTATACCTGCAGTGCCGTTATTTCTGTGATTATTTAGTTTCGACCACGACTGCACGCGTGTGTGGAGCTGAGGATTCTCTTCTTATGGACACACAAACAGTGCAGTCACCATGAGGCAGTAGCCTCCTAAATTCCCACTGCATCATGAGGGGCTAGACTGTGTTGTGGGCGCCTCAAGTCCAGGAAAGATGCAGTTGGAGTTGATCAAGGAATGTAAACAAACCTGTTTCTGTGTGGTAACACCAGTAGGTGGGCAGTCTGTTTTTCACTTTTTCAAAGAAAAAGAGTCAAAATCAAGATCATTCTCATTTGCTGCTGCATATAAATGGAAAAACCTTCCACTAGGACTTCTCTCCTGTACATCCCTCTCACAATTTAAACAACAGTACAAGGTCCTATTCTTTTCCCGGGCACTTGCAACTGCACATAACCCCTGCCTAACAGGCAGGGATAATCCTAATGTCTTGCTTCTCATTTTATGTACACTGTGAAATAGGAGACGGAAAGTTGTTATTGCCAAGAATGTATAGTGTTGCCTATCTTATGTTTTAGTCTACGATTCTGTATAAATATTAGATGGAAAGTGGTTATATCATAGAATATATGCTTGTTCCATATCTTGTGTTCTACTTTGTATCATATTGCTAGTATCCCTACTTGTTGTTGTTACTACTGATGGTACCACTGTCGGTACATTGTTTAATGACCAATACTTGTGGAATGCTTAGGTTCTCTGGGTCACCACTGAAAAGGGACCGTCTTGTCTCAGTTGGGCCTACCCGGTCACCAAAATTCAAATAAATAAATCTTGAGGTACCGGTAGTGGTCTCATTAGCTTCATCTGTATCTTCATGAGGTTTCCAGGCATATCGGTTTCAGTTAATTGTTGTATACCCACTTAAGTACAGTTTCAACAGCGCCTTTTGTTTTATGTGCCTGCACCAAATGTTTTGTGAGGATTGAAAGGGATTGCAGGGTGTGTCAGTGCCAAGCCCATTGCAGTTCACAATAGCAGGAGCTCTGCAGTCTAGACCAGTGACAACACAGTGTGATGGTGACACCACTCTCTGCGTCCTGGGTGTAAACTTTGTGTATTCAAAGGACCAAAGCCACTCCAGTCAGAGAGGGCTTTGGTCCTTAGATTTGCATGAAGCCGCCTCAGCAAACAGCTGAGTGAGTTTAAAATAAATAAATAAATAAATAAATAAAAAAAAGTTACGTTGCAATACAATGTGATAATGAAAAGAATGTAAATAAAAAAAAATAATTGGAAGTAAAAATGCATCTGGCAAACACTACAAAACCCAACGGCAGTATTTTCTTTGGGAGCTGACTAACGTGTTACCAGAGGCCGAGAACAGCAGACCCATAAGTTATTTTACTGTACACTCGGACACAGAGAAATAATGATGACACTGAAAGAACTGTTACTACTCACTATGTGTCCTCTACTTTTTTGGCTATTTCTTGGGACAAACACTGGTCACTGTCTGGTGCAAGACAAGTTTGGACTCGGAGGGACCCCAACACACCTGACCCGTGATGAGTGACCCAGCCAGCAAATCTCAAAACTGTGAAACTTCATGGCCGGCCTGCTGACACTGAGGCACTGGATGCCTCTACTAGCTGCATGCCAGTGACCCAGGTTCGGAATGAGCCACAGGATCATCTGGAAGCTGGCCAGGAGGGGAAAGAGCAGGACTGAGCAGCCATACTGGCAGCTCTTGTCTCCTGGAGAGGATCCGTGTCGTCCTTCCTGTAGTTCTGCCGCATCGGGTGGAGGTCCGATGAGCAGCGCAGGAGGAGTGCCCTTGGAGCTCGGCTCACGTGTGCACAAAGGGGGGGAAGGGAATAAAATATAAATTAAAAAAAACAAAAACTGTGAAACTTTACTTTGCTGGCCTGGCTGTTTTGCAACTCCTCCTCAAACACCCTCTGCACCCAGACCGGGACCGCATCAACAACAACTGACCCTTGCCCTGACCCACACCTGGGGTAGGTTTTAGACTTGAGGCGCGGTACATGAACCTGTGGTGCATCCAGGAAGGAGCCTGCGGCATGCTTGTTAAAATATACTAGTGCATATAAATCCTCTTCTCCATTTAACTTCTTCATTGGCTTAACATTCTCTCTGACCTGGATTGTCTAGAAACTACAGGCCAGACTCTAACCTTCCCTTTGTGAGGAAGGTTATTGAGAAAGTGGCAGTGCTGCAGCTGGAGGACCATCTTGCCGTCCATTACATCTATGATCCCTTCCAGTCATGATTTAGGAAGAGGCACAGTACAGAGACTGCACTTGTCTGGGTGCTTATGACCTTCCATCTTAGTTCTCCTGGGTCTAACCGTGGCCCATGGGATTCTGCTGGAGTGCTTGCGGGTGATCTGCGGACTGTTGGTATGGTACTCAGATGGTTTAATTCCTTCCTTCCTTCCTCACGGGCAGGTTTCAGAGAGTTGTGTTGGATATTTGTTCCTCTGACGCTTTCTCCCTGTCATGTGGGGTCCGCAGTTCTCTGTGCTGTCACCCTTGTTGTTCGCGGTGTACATGTTGCTGCTGGGGACATAGTAAGTGGTACAGGCTGAGTTTTCACTGCTATGCAGATGATACTCAGCTGTACATGTCCTTTGTACCCGGACTGGACACAGCGGTCTCTGTATTTAACAACTGCTTATTTGAGATCCAAGACTGGATGAGTGCCAGCTGGTTGAAGCTGAATTCCAGCAAGACTGATGTGTTGATTGTGGACCCAGGTCTTTGGCTGAGCGGGCAGCTGGTCTTGTACTGGGTGGCTGACGCCTCTGAACGGGTGCGAAGTCTGGGCGTTATTTTAATGAGGGGCTGACCCTGAAATCTCAGGTGTCATCTGTTGTCAAGAACTCATTTTACCATCTGAGGAATATCGCCCGGATTAAACACCTGGTTCCACCCGATGATCTCTTGACATTGGTCCATGGCTTTGTGACGTCTCGCTTGGATTATTGTAACTCCCTGTACCTTTGGCTTCCGGGTTGATACCTGCCGCTCTGCAGCTAGTGCAGAATGTGCAGCCAGGTTACTAACTGGGTTTTCACATCTTGCACATATTACACTTGAGGCCATGAGCTGCATTGGCTGCTAGTTCAGTGGAGGATCGCCTTTAAGATCGGGCTTGCTGACCTATAAAGCCCTACTGCTGGACTGGAATCATTCTACCTGCAAGAGCTTCTGAGCCCTACTGCCTCCTGTCCGCTCAGGCGGCACAGGGATTGCTTGGAGATTCCCAGGGTGCAGCTAAAGACATCTGGGGCGTGCATTTTCCTATGTGGCCCCTACCCTGTGGAATTCTCTACTAAGGTTGGGAGTGCCTGACTGGAGAGCTTTAAAGCCTCACTGAGATTGCATTTATTCAGGCTTGCCTTTTCATAATTTGATGTACGTTCTCTGCTGCTATTACTGTACTGGATTATTTGTGGTTTTGTACTACTTTTATGGTGTTTCTATTGTAAAGTGCTTTGATATTTATGAATTGCGCTATATAAAGTTGTTGTTATTATAGTATTATTAACTCACTAACACATTCCGATTATATTCACTATTTTATTTGCTACAATATCTAGCCATGCTTTAAAATGGTTTAGCGTTCATAAATTTCTAGTTTTTTTATTCATTAAACAGCAATTTATCTGGCAGAACTGACTAGCTTTCTAGTGCATTTAAACAATAACTCCCTCAAAGCTTCTCATTGATTTAAAATGTACTCATCTTCAGACTCGTTAAGCTGCTTTTCTACTGCCATTTTGTAAAGCTAAATGAAGAAAAACAAAACACAGGTACATTTCCTTCTAGTTTTGTATTCTCTCCCTTCTCCTTTTCTCCAGGAGCGATTCTAGACCTCATACTAGCCAATGGGGACAGAGTCACAGACATTCAGGTGGAAGGTCGGCTGGGATCCAGTGACCAGTACATAGTGTGGTTTAAGCGTGGGAACAGAGACACAAGCTAGCTGCACAGAGGTGAAGGTATTAGATTTCAGGGGGCCGACTTAGCTGAAATGGGTAGGTGTATCAGAGCAGCCCTACAGAAGGGGGAGGTGAGGGGGAGGTTGAGGAGCAGTGGGGAAACTAAAAGGCATCATAGTGGAAGTGATGACCAATGCATCAGATTGGTGTCCAAAGGGAAGAAAAGGAGGAAACTGCCGTGGTTCTCAAAAGTAGCAGACAAAGTAAGAGCTAAAGGGTGAGTTTCAGGAAGTATAAGGGGACCCAAATGGAGAAAACTGGGAGGGACGTGTACCTTGAGTGTCTAAGGAAGCAGGTAAGACTGTTGGGAGCACTGAGGCATGGACTGAGGAGGGACTAGCGCAGAGCGGTGAAGAAAGGGACAAGTCTTTCTATAGGTACATCAGTGAAAGAAGAAAAACCGGGGAGGGACAGTAAGGCTCAAAGGGATAAAGGGAGAGTAAGGAGGAGACCAGGAGAGGGCAGAAATACTGAACAAATACTTTTGTTCAGTATTCACTAAAGAGGGGAGGGTCAGGGATCGTAGCTGGGCAACAGATGCGGAGGGAGGGAGGGAGGTGGACACCAGTCCATTCAGAGTAGAGTGAGTCCTGGAGGAGCTCTGGAAACTGAAGGTGGATAAAGCTATGGTCCCAAATGTCATACACCAGGATATTGAGGGAGCTGCTTAGGTGAACTAGCAGCACCCTGGCAGCTTTGTTTACAGAGTCACTCAACACAGGAGTGGTTCCAGAGGACTGGAAGAGGGCAAATGTAGTTCTGTTACACAAAAGAGGAAGTAGGGAGGAGCTGGGGAACTACAGGCCGTCTGCCTAACCTCAGTGGTGGGAAGATCACGGAGGCACTGCTGAAAGAAAGAATTGTGGCACACCTGGAAGCCAACAGTGCCCAGGATCCAAGGCAGCATGGATTCACAGCAGGAAGGTAGTGTCAAGCGAATCTTATAGATTTTTATGATTGGTGTGAAGGAACTAAATTGGGGGTGCGGTGGTATATATTTCCCTACCTCTATTTCAACGAAAGCCTACAACACTGTCCCATAAAAGGCTGCTTAACATGATTGTTAGTTTGGGCATGGGACACAAGGTGGTAGACTGGGTTAGAAGCTGGCTAGCAGACAGGAGACTGAGAGTGGTGATAAATGGGATTCAGTCCAGGAGGGGTGACCAGTGGGGTACCTCAGGGATCAGTCTCGGACCAGTCCTGTTTAGTGTCTATATCAGTGATATTACTCGGATGGGATGGAGGGAAGGTCTGCCTCTTACGGATGACACCAAGATCTGTAATAGGGTGGATACTCCAGAAGGAGTAGAAAATTAAAATGGACCTGAGGAATCTTGAAAATGATCTGAGGTGTGGCAGCTGGGGTTCAGTGCAAAGAGTTCAAAATAATGCACCTGGAAACGGGAACCCTGGGAAACATACACGATGGTTGTGGGGAGATGTTGCAATCACCAAGGAAGAAAGGGACCCGGAGGTCATCAGTTCAGACGACCTAAAGATGTCCAAGCAGAGCACAGAGGCTACAAGGAGGGCCAGTGGCATGCCGGGATGCATAGGGCAGAGGTATCCCTAGCAGAAGGTGGGAGGTGGTAATGCCACTATAAAACACTAGTGAGAACTATGTGCAGTTCTGGAGGCCACACCTTACAGAAGACATCAACTGGGTGGAAGCAGTGAAGAGAAGGGCAACCAAGATGGTACATGGCTTGCACCACAAACGTATGAAGACAGATTAAAAGACCTCAGTATGTACTCACTGGAGGAAAGTAGGGAATCGGGAGGACATGATAGAAACATTCAAATACCTCACGAGCATTAACACTGTACAGGGGAAGACATCCTGATCTCTGCTTTCCTGGAGGATGTGGCATGGACGTTGGCAAAGGCTGGCGTACCGTTTGTCTGGGGTGGGATTATCTTTTCCGGAGGGCATTTGTGTTTGGGGCTCTGGTCTCTGGGTCGGCTCAGTGTTGAGTGTCTGCCTCACGACTTGGGGCTCCTTGGTTTGTAGTCTGCTTGACTATCAGTAAACCGGGTTGCCTGTTGGAGTGGCTGGCTGACTGGATAGTTTGCAGAAAGGAGTTTTGGGGGTGCTTGCCCCCAGCTGCCTGATTTCTATGATACTACCCGTTTATGTGGTTAGCTTGGAATAACTTCAGCAGACTTGTGGATTATTGGAAAGTGGATTAAGTGGCTTTTCACCTCTAAAAAGACATTGTGGACCTATGGCATTGTGATTTCGGGACTGAGCCGAGGTTAATGTATTTTCGTTTATCGAGGTGGTGAGAGAGCCTCCACACTTATTACTGTACTCTTTCAATAATCAGAACTGTAGTAGTAGTAGTAGTAGCTGCCGCAGTGGGCCTGAAGTATTAGACAGAGTGTGGGTGAGAGCCACATTCCTGTTGGATCTTTTGTGGAGAAGTTTGGCACACTTTGTTTGTTTATTTACATGGACACTAATTTTTCCAAATTCTTACGACCTGCTTTTTAAGATTTTACTGTCTTATTTTGTGTATTGGGGTTTTAAGTTTAATTTTGTGGGAGGGATTGTGGGGTTTGTATTATTTATTGGGAGGGATTGTGGGATTGTATTTGCTGTTGGTGTGATTGTGTGAAGCTGTGTGTTGGCAGAGGCTCTCGGTCAGGCGCTACTCTTCTGCCCAGCTCTGGGGTCTCCACCCAGTTTATCTGCCCCTGCTGTCTGCAGAAGTGTATGGACGTTATCGGGCACTGGGGATAGTGGGGAGGAGGCGCTGGGGTGGGGCCCTGAACCTGGAGGAGAGTGGAGTTGTTTGGACAGATTGGGGTGGTAGGTACTAGAAGATGCCCTGGGGCGAAATGGGTACTGGAGGAGGGGTCCTCCTGGTCTAGCGCCCATACCAAAGGGCTCCACTTTGAGTGGGCAGATAGCACAGCCGGCCTCAGTGTCCCATCCTACTCAAGTGGTGTTATGCAATGCCAGGTCTATTAAAAACAAGACCGCAGTGATCGCTGATCTTGTTGAGTCATCTGACCTGGCTTGCATCACCGAGACCTGGATGGATGCAAATTCTGGCCTCATTTTGAGTCCGCTATTCCGGCGGGTTCTCAGTGATACACCGCCTGAGGAGGATCATAGTGGAAATTGTGTAGCCATATGTTTTAGACTGGAATTGGGCTTGGTAGATGTGCCAGTGAGGGAAACTAGTTCCTTGAGTGTATTGTTCGCGCAGATGTGGGGTTTAGGATTCTTCTCATGTACTGTCCACTGGGGTGGGAAGCAGTTCCTGCGGGAAGTCGCATGAGCTTCGTTGTGACATTGTTTTGTGTCCCCAGATGGATGGTTCTGGGGGACGTCAATGCCTGGGTCGATGAAAACTCTCTAATTTGGACAGGACTTTCTCCAACTTATGAATTTGTTGGGCTTCACACAGGAGATTACCTCTGCGACTCATAAATATGGTCACTCATTGGACCTGATTTTCTACTGGGTATGGAGACCTCTGGCCGGAAGTGGAACTGGTCAGATGGTCTGACCATCACACTATCCAGTTCAATTTCCAGGCTCCTCCTATAGGCCTGCCCCTCACGGAGTTGGTCCTGTACCGCCTTTAAGGTGTTTGACCCCAGGTGGTCTAATGGTGTTGTTGGACCTATTGGGTCTTCTGAGTGCAAGCCTGGATCCAGACACTCTGTTGTTGGCCTATAATAAGGCTGTGACTGAGGCTCTGGATTCCATAGCTCCTGTCAGAGTCCGTCTCTCACCATTCGCCTTGGTTTGATGGAACCTTGATGGCGCTGGAGGAGAGCTGGACGAAGGATGGAACGATGTTGGTGGAAATCGGGCCTAGAGGCCGACAAGCTTAGATTGATGACCCATTATAAGGTGCATCAATCAGCCATCTCTCATAAGAAGGCAGAGTTCCTGTCCAGGAAGATTGCTGCCTCACAGAATCGACTAGCTCAACTCTTCAGAATGGTAGACAGACTGTGCTATCCAGCCTGTCTGCAGTCTCAGAGACATTTTCACAAGAGAAGTGTGAGAGTTTGCTTGATTCTTTGTGGATAAGGTTGCTGACACCAGGTCTGAGATCTGTGCAACCCATTCCAGTGGGAGTAGCGGTGGTTGGTGGAAGGTTACAGATCTTCAGTGTGTCTGGTCTGACTTTGACCCGGCTGGAGATCGGTGATAATGTGAGGTCATCCAGAATATGCGGCTGACCTGCTGTAGTTTGGATCGGGCCCAATCGCCTCCTTTTGGGGTGCATTGAGGTCATCGGCCGGTCCTAGCTGAAATTGTCTGGCGTTCCTTAGAGACAGGTGTGTTTCTGGACACACTGGAGGAGGCGTTGTAAAACCCCTGCTTAAGAAATCCTCTTTGGACCCTGACCGTCTCGCTAACTATAGGCTGTCTCTAACCTTCCCTTTGTGGGTAAGGTTATTGAGAAGGTGAGTCGCGCAGCAACTGGATGATCATCTTACCATCCACGATGTCTACTATCCTCTTCAGTCAGGATTTCAGAGAGAGACAGTACTGAGACTTCCCTAGTTTGGATGCTCAATGATCTCCTGATAGTGAGAGATAGAAGCTGTTCCATCTTGATGGTACTTGATCTCTCTGCAGCATTTGACACTGTGGACCATGTGTTTAATTAGAGTGCCTGCGGCTGATCTGTGGACTGTCTTTGCAGTCCTCAGATGGTTCAGTCTTCCTCATGGGCAGGTTTCAGAGAGTGGTGTGGGGATTCATTCCTCTGGCACTTTAACCCCTATCCTGTGGGGTGCTGTAGGGGCTCTGTTACATCACCCATGTTTGCGGTGTACATGCTGCCATTGGGAGACATTGTAAGGTGGTATGGGCTGAATTTTCACTGCTGTGCAGATGGCACTTTCGGCTATAAGGGATGAGTTCCAACTGGTTGAGGTTGAATCGGACAAGACTGAGGTTTGGTGGTGGATCCAGGTTGTCGGGTAGAGGGGCTTGTGTAGGGGCAGCTGTCTGGGCTTGGGCTTGAGGCAGTCAGCGGATGGCCTCTGAGCAGGTGCGAAATCTGTGCGTTATTCTTGATGATGGATTGACACCCAAATCTCAGGTGCCGCCCTCGTCGTTAAGATCTCGCTTTATCACCCGAGAATATCGCCTCGATTGAGCTCCTGGTTCCACCTGACGATCTTCCAGCGCTGGTCCACGCCTTTGTGACCACCCGCCTTGATTACTGCAACTCCCTGTACCTAGGGCTAACGGGTTGATATTTGCCGCTTGCAGCTGGTGCAGAATCGCGCAGTCAGGCTGTTGACTGGTCTTTCATGATGTAGCCATATCGCGCCTGTGCTGCACAGCCTGCACTGGCTGCCTATTCGGGCATATCACCTTCAGGTCGACTTGCTGACCTATAAGGCCCTACATGGACAGGGACTGTGCTACCTGCAGGAGCTTCTCCATCCCTGCTGCCCCTCTTCCCCACTCCGCTCTGCTGACAAGGGATTGCTGGAGGTTCCAAGGGTCCATTTGAAGACCTCTGGGCCTGCGCATTTGCATTTGCAGCCCTGACCCTGTGGAACTCTACCTCGTTGGATAAGGGAGTCCCTAAGTCAGAGAGTTTTAAGTCTGCATTAAAAATGCATCTTTTAATCTTAACTTCATACAGATGCTGAGAAAGCATGTGTTGATACTGTACTGTATTTATTTAGGAGTTTTATCTGATTTTAATTTGTTAAAATACTTTGAAACTCTGTGAATTGTGCTGTAGAAATAAAATTGGATTCATTCATAAATAAGGAGGGGGCATGTGACACCCAGATAGGGGAACAAGGAGCCGGCTGGGTGGAGGGCCAGTGGAAAGGATGAGGAACATGGTGGGGGGATGGAGGAAAGGGGTGGTCAGAGTGCTCCTGGTGGGATTCTATGATCAGGGTTATCAAATGGGATAGGAGGGAGAAGCCTGGCCAGTTAGAACAAAATGCTTCCCTGGACTAACGGTGCACAGGGCCAAGCATGAGGTATATTAGCTGGCAAAGGATTGTGGGGTTCCCCAGACATACTGGTCCACCTGGGTACAAATGACATTGAGGAAGTAGCGAGCTAGAGATACAGGCAAGATTCAGGGAGCTTGCCAGGGTCTGTCATGACATAGGATGCACAGTTTCCTTCTCAGAAATCCTGCCGGTGCCAAGGGCTAGTGGGGAACACAAAAGGAAGGTTAGGAGATAAACCAGTGGCTCAGGGGTGGTGTGAGGCCAGAGGGTATGGGTTGATGGGGGATTGGGGAGACCTGGGAGGATAAGGAGCTGTATGCTGAGATAGGCTCCATCTCAATTTGGAGGAGGGAATCCTTAAGTTGAAAATAGGGGTTCATTGGTGAAAGTGGGGTTTAAACTTGTGAAGGGGATGGGAGAAAAGGCTGTCAAGGGGTGCCAATAAAGGAGGGACTCTTTCTCCACCCCCTGGGGAACTGGAGGAATGCGGGAAAAGGTCGACTGGTAAAGTGCAGACCAGGGAAAACAGAATCCCCATGGGAACATTAGCAGGGAAATGGAAGTTTAGGAAAGGGTGGAGGTAGTCCTGCTAAATGCCAGGAGCTTGGGCAATAAAATGCCTGAGCTCAGGCGATGCTAACTGAGGGAGGCGGTGGATGTGGCAGGTCACTGAGACCTGGGCCACGAGTGACACGACTGGGACCTGAACCTGGAGGGTTAAACCATGTTCAGGAAGGACAGGGGAGGGAAGGAGGAGGGGTAGCAATGATAGTCAAAAACTGCATTGGCATAGGGGAGTAGAAGAGGCGGAGAGGAACCGTGGAGGCAATTTGGGTCACCGTGATAGCAGAGGCAAGACAGTAAAAATAGGGTGGTGTATAGACCCCTGCACTGGGGAGAAGCTGGAGGACAGTCTGGTGGCAGATGTTGGGAGACACTGCAGACTGGGCAGGAAAGGATGGGTGGCGTTGGGGACTTAAACATGCTAGGAACAGACTGGGAGACTATGACATCCTCGGTGACCAGGGAACAGAGGTTGTTGGGATGTCTTTCAAGACGCGTTCCTAACTCAACAGGTGGGGGAACCGACCAGGAGGCGCTGGTACTGGATTTGTCCTGGCAGACAGTGACCAGATTGGGGGCCTGGAGATAAGGGACCGCTGGCGGGAGTGACCATGCCACAGTCTGGTTCTGTCTGGACCTAGGAGAGGTAGAAGGCTGCACAAAGACGGAGGTAACTGACTTCAGGGGCGGATTTTAAGGAAATGGGAAGGATCCTTAGGAGCATTTGGATGGGATTGGGTCAGACATGGACGCTGATAGTAGGTGGGAAATCATCAGGAGAGGTGCAGGATGCTACCAGCACCTGTGCAAGAGTAAGATGAAAATGCAGTAGGGCCGAAAACCCTGCTGGTGGACCAGGAGGTCCAGGGGTGGTGCGGGGAAAGAATGCAGCCTATAGGCAATTCAAGTGCTCAAGGGTGAAAGGGATCGAAGGAGTCACGAGCTGATGGCTAGAAGGGCCACTAGGGTGGTGAGGCGTAAGGCAAGGAAGGAGCAGAACCTGGCTAGGGAAATTAGGAGAGGGAACAAGGGGTTCTTTAGATACATTGGGGAAAACGAAGGGCTTAAGGGGCAGATTAGCAGGATTAAAACAGGGAGAGATGGGCACAAGGCCCGTGGGAGCAGGCTGAGGTACTAAATGAGTACTTCACCTCCGCTTTCACCAAGGAAAATGGGGTGCTGCATCATAGATGGGAGGAGACAGTGATACTGAGGAAGGGGACCCTTACCGATCAGCGGGTCTGGGGAGAGGGGGCATCACTGGCAGGAGAGGAAGGCTAAGCAAGGAGAAGAGGTAGCGGAAGTGGAAATCATAGCAGAGAGAGTGAGGGAAGCCCTCAGGTCCCTTAAGATGGAGAATGCCCTGGGGCCGGATAAATTACATCCCAAGTGCTGGAAGGAACTTGAGGATGTCCTAGCGAAACCCTGGCCGAACTTTCACCTTCTCTCTGAGGACAGGGTGGGTGCCCCAGGACTGGAAGGTGGTGCATAGTGCCTATCCACAAGGGGATCAAGGGAGGTGGCAGGGAACTACAGGCCTGTCAGCCTGACATCGGGTGGTGGGCAGGGTGATGGAGGGCATTGTCAAGGAGAGGCTGGTGGGGACCTGGAAAAGTCAGGGTGCCTGGATGATAAACAGCATGGATTCGTCCTGGGAAATCGTCTCAGACAAACCTTGTGGAGTTCTATGACTGGGTGACTAGTGCCTTGGACCTGGGTAGACCAGTGGATGTCCTCTTTCTAGACTTCAGCAAGGCATTTGACTCTGTTCCTCACATGGTCCTGTTGGATAAGCTAGGAGAAATGGGGGTGGGAACCAGATGGATAGGCAATTGGCTCAGGACCGGGACGAGAGGTCGTGGTTGAGATAGTCTCATCCCCAAGGAGGGTCATTAGTGGGGTCCCACAGGATCAGTCTTGGGCCCCTCCTGTTCAACGCCTAAGTCTCTGACATAGGACAGGTGTCAGGAGTGAGATGAGTCTCTTTGTGGATGGCTCAAAACTGGGGCGGTGGTGGATCGGGAGGGGGGAGGTGGCCCTACAGGGGACCTGGAGGCTCTGGAAAGATGGTCTAGAAAGTGGAAGCTGAGGTTCAAAGCAGGGAAATGCAAGGTACTGCACCTGGGGCCAGAAACCCGGGCCAAGTGTACACCCTGGGGCAAATGCTACAAGTCTGTATGGCTGAGAGGGACCTGGGGGTGGTGGTGGATGTCAAGATGAACAACTCGGAGACTTGTAGGAGGGCAGCAGCCAAGGCCAACAGGATACTGGGATGCATCGCTAGGGGATCACCTCAGAAGGAGGGGCGTGATACTCCCTCTGTATAACTGCTTGGTGAGGCCGCACCTCAAGTACTGGTGCAGTTTTGGAGGCCACACTTAAAGAGGACATTAAACACTTGGAGAGGATCCAGAGGAGGCAACCAAAATAATTTGGGGCTTGGGGACAGGACCTATGAGGAGAGCTCGAAGAGCTAAATATGTACACATTGGAAGAGAGAAGGTGCCAGGGGATATGATAGAGGTCTTCAGGTACATGAAGGGGGTAAATAGGGAGGAACAATCAGGATGCTTGAAGGAAGGAGGAGGTGGCCACTAGAGGGCATGGGTGGAAGCTGGAGGGGAAGATTCAGGGGAGAAAGGAGGAGTGCTACTTCACTGAGAGGGTTGTGGAGCCATGGAATGCACTGCCTAGGGGCCTGGTGGAGGCAGAGACAGTGGAGGGGTTCAAGAGGGGGTGGGACAGGTACAGGGAAGGGTTCTGGAAGCAAAATCCAATGCAGCGAGAATATCCGGAACTGGGAGAGGAGAAGCTAGAGAAGGAGAGGGGCAGCAAGGTCAGCTCCCAGGGTGGGGGCGACTGAATGAGCAGACGCCAAAGACCGCAGACCTATTCTGCTGGCAGTTTAGTATGTTAGTATTCATTGACCTTCCAGTGCAGAAGGATTGCAAGAACAATGGGGCATGATATGAAATTGGAGGGGCAGGTTAAAGGGAAATGTGAGAAAGCTTTTCTTCTCAGAGAGGGTAGTGGACAAATGGAATAGCCTGCCACAGGATGTGGTGGAGCAAACTCAATGTAGAGTTTTAAACATGCCTAGGACAGGCACAAGGGAACCTTGAGGAGGGAAGGAGTGATGAGAAACCATTGACCACTTAGGGTCAGAGGCCACAAACAAGTATAGGGCTTAAGGGCAGACTAGATGGGCCTAGCGGTCCTTATCTGCTGACAATTTGTATGTTTCTGTGTTCTATGTTTCTATGAGTCATCTGGAAATGAGCTGTTATCGGCTCAGTATGCTTTTCCTGGTGAAACTTTTGAAAATTAAATATGTCAGTCATTCACCATATGGGGATTTATCTGAAGGACAGAATAATTCCAGTCCCTTATAAGTTTAAAAAAAAAAAAAAAATACAAGCATTTGTCATTGCCGAAGTTTGCCATTGCCATTGGTATTGGTATTGTACCAGGTGGGGCAGGACAAGTCAAGGAAGTAGGTAGAATAAGGGATACTCTTGCCTGTCACCCCAGCATGCCACTGGCCTTCCCTGCTTTCCTTGTACTCTGCTTTGACATTTCAGGTCAGCAGCTACTCATCCTGTAGCACTCTCCAGTCACAAACATGTGTATGAAACTTAGAAATTATTGGCAGATAAGGACCGCTTAGGCCCATCCAGTGTGCCCATAAGCCCTGTACTTGATTACAGCTTCTGACCCTCCCTCTGCTTTACTTCTATGGTTCCCCTATGCCTGTCCCATGCATGTTTAAATCTAGCCACAGTGCTTGCTCCCACCACCTCTTGTGGCAGACCATTCCATGCATCCAACACCCTCTCTGTGAAGAAAACTTCCTCACATTCCCTCTTAACCTGCCACCTTCCAGTGTCATGTCATGCCCCATCTTTCTTGTACTCCTCCTGTATTGCAGATGTCTCTCCCCGCCACCTTGTTTATCCCTTGAGGTACTTGAATGTTTCTATCATGTCCCTCTCTCCTCCTCTCCTCCAGCGAGTACAATTGAGGTCCCTTAATCTCTCCAGCCTCCAGAACTGGACACAGTATTCCTTGTGAGGCCTGATCAGGGTTTTATATAACTGCATCACTACCTCCTGTGTGTTCTGCTGGTGATACCCCTGGGTATGCACCACAGCATGACACTGGCTTTCCCCTGCTGCCCTTTACTGTGCTTTGACATTTTCAGGTCATCTGAAATAGTAACCTCCAAGGTCCCTTTCTTCCTTGGTGACTGTCAGCAGACCCCCTTCCCCAAAATCCTATGGCTCTCTCCAGTCACGCGTGTGTGAAATATAGAAATTGTTGGCAGATTGGACCGCTAAGCCCATCCAGTTTGCTTATAAGGCCTGACTTGCTTATGGCTTCTGTCCCTCCCTCTGCTTTACCTCTATGGTGTCCCTGTGCTTGTTCCATAATGTCCATAACACAGTCATTTATTTTTTTTTTAATTTTGACACCAAATTTTTCAACATGGGTTTTGGGACCACATCTCAAGAACACTAGTCATTTTATTACTTGGTCCTGAAAGGTGATTTAGGCGCAGTGACTGCGCCATTATATCACACAGGTGTGAAAACACATGTTGGGCAGGATGTGAGAAATGACAGCTGTACTTGCCCCATTGGTGGTGTGAAAAATGTGCATGTTTGAAAATTTTGGAGTGAAAATATTAATTAGCAAAGGCACGCGTGCGTGAGGAAAATGTCAATGATGTGCATAACTTAGGCGTTTTTTATATTTTGCACCAGATTTTTTTAACATGAGCTTTTTGGGATCCTACTTCATGAACAATAGTCACTGTCATTTCCTTACTTGGTCTCGAAGGTGTTTTGTGCAACAGCCGCACCATTCTGCACCACAGGTGCGAAAACACATTTTGGGCAGGATGTGAAATGACAGCTGTACCTTCATGAGTGGTGTGAAAAATGTGTATAGAAAATTTGGAGTGAAAATATTAAAAATTGGCAAAGTTCCATGTGGTGTGAAAATGTGAGCGAGTGCACGTAATTCAGGTGTTTTTGTATTTTGCACCAATTTTCAACATGAGCTTTGAGACCCACCTCACGAATAGTGGCACTGTCGTTTTGTTACTGGGTCCTGAAAGGTGATTCTGGACTACGGAATCACCTTTTCGGACTGAGTATTGAAATGACAGTGCCGGTGTTCATGGTGGGGTCTAAAAACCCATGTTGAATATTTGGTACAAAAATACAAAATGGCTGAGATATTAACATAAGTTCAAAACCACATTGACTGCCATTATACAGTGCTTACCTTGAATTTTTCAGTTTGCGGTTCGGCTTTGAAGAGTGCAGGCGTGTTCCAGTCCACAGAAGATGACAGTGCTTGACCTCCGGTGGTAAGTAGAGTGTGAGGTGCTCAGTGGGAGGGTTGGGGAGACTATGAGGGACAATTTTCTTTTTACAGGAAAACAAAAAACACATTGGGGACTTTTTTTTTTTTTTTTTTTACAGACACAATGTATGGAAATGTTTGGGGACACCAGGAGTGGGCTCCCCAGTGTCCCACACTAGTCAGAGGGAGGGCTACTGCCGGCACGGGGATTGGGCACCCGTTGTTGGCAATGGTAGGAGGAGGGATACTGATGGCTCCACCAGATCAGACAACTGTTATGCTCCATCTCCATGAATCACATTGGAAAACAGCTGTGATCGTGTATAGGAGCCCAGAGGGCTGGCAGGGGAATGCAGGCAGGTGGGGTGAAAGTGGCCTTGGACTTTTTAAAGGGGCAGCTGACTGGCATGAGCCAGCGACTGCAAGTAGCTTAGACTGAGCAACAGAAAACTGGAGGGCTTGGGAGTTGTGTAGCTCACTGCACCTGTAGATCTTACTTGAAGGGCTCTTGCAGTAGGTAATTACATATAGGACTGATGCGGCAGGACCCACGGAAAAATTTATAGCTAGCAGTCCCTGGTGAGAGGACCGCCCCCATGTCAGGTGACCCGGCGTCCAGGAGGCGTCAGTATAAAGGCGGTCCAGGATACCTCCTTCCAGATCTTTCCCGAGCGGGCCACAAAACGCTGGGCCCCGCGCTGCCTAAGCCCCCGCCCAAAAAAGCAGCGGGTGCTTCAGCTACTGCACTGCCCCACACCACCTGACTCCTTTCCTGTTCCACTGCCTCCAGACTCCCGGAGGAACCGGTGGGAGGAGGTTTCCCTCCACCTTCCGGGATGGGAGAGGATAACCACAGTTCTTGGGTGCTCCAGCTCATAGCATAAGGACACTCCATAGAGTTTCTTCAGAAACCACCCGCCACCCCTCTGAGTTGTCGTATTCAGGAACATCTTCCTTTGGTCCAGGAAATCTCTGCTCTTCTGCTGGAAGCAAGCGATAGAGCCTGTCCCCCTTCATCTTCGGGACGGGTTACTATTCCCATTTCTTCCTGGTCCCAAAGAAGACGGAGATCTCAGACCAATTTTAGATCTCAGTTCCCTGAATCTTTATGTAGAGTACAAAAGGTTCAGGATGCTCTCTTTGCAGAGCCTTCTGCCCCTCCTCTGGCTGGGTCAGTGGCTGTGTGCTCTGGATATGCAGGATGCTTATCTGCACATTCCCATTCGCCCATCTCGCCATAAATACCTTCGTTTTGCGTTCCAGAGGACCACTACCAGTTCAAGGTGCTCCCGTTTGGTCTATCCTCGGTCCGCTGAGTCTTTGCAAATGTCTGGCAGTGGTGGCAGCCCACCTGCGTGCCAAAGTGCAGGTTTTCCTTTACCTGGACGACTGGCTCCTGGCGGCCTCGTCAGGAGGAACTCCTGCATTTCCTCTCCCTTACCCAGCAGGTTTTTGTCTGCCTGGGTATTACCATCAACCATTCCAAGTCTCATCTGGGCCCATCCCAGAGGCTACACTTTATTAGGGTGATCCTCGATACGACCATGGGCAAGGCTTCCTGCCTCCGGACAAGGCGGCCACCCTTCAGACCAAATAAGTCTGTTGTCCGACCGCCAGGATGGTTTGGGCGAGGTTGGTCCTTCGCCTTCTCGGGCTCATGGCGCTGCTATTCCACGATACCTTGGCTCGACTCCCATGAGGGATCTCTCAGTGGACCCTACCCTCTCAGTGGGATAAGCTAGTGGGCGACATAGATCACTCAGTTCTGATCTCCTCGATGATGATACGAGACTTGCAATGGTGGATGTTTGAGAGAACCTGTTTTGGGGAGTTCCTTTCTTTCATCCTCCCCTCCCAGACTCTAACCACAGGCGCCTCGGGTGAAGGTTGGGCAGCCCAGCTAGGCCCTTATCGGACCCAGGGCTCCTGGTCAAGCTAGAACAAGATCTCCACATCAGTGTGCTCGAGCTTGGGCAGTGTTATACGCTGTCCAAGCCCTTCACCAATACATTCTTCCGGCCACCTCTCCGTCCAGATGGACAATATGCGTGGTGTTGTATATCAACAAGCAGGGAGGGACTCGGTCCTACCCTCTTTGCAGGGGAGGCGATGAGGGTTTGGGATTGGGCACACGACACGACCTTCACCTCACGGCGATTCACATTCCGAGTCGACAACACCCTGGCAGACAAGCTAAGTCGCTCTTCTACTCCTGACTTACGAGTGGGAACTGGACCAAGGGGTCCTAGACAATATCTTCCAACTTTGGGGAACACCACAGGTCAACCTGTTCACTTCCCCCCAAGCGCCAAAACTCCCAGTCTTCTGCTTGCTCGTTCCAGAAGAGGCGCTTTAGGCGATGCTCTGACTCTAGACTGGAAGGACAGATTCGTCTATGCCTTTCCCCCAATTCCACTTATCCCACAGTCTTGCAGAAACTGGCTTCAGAAGGGCTAAATGATTCTGATACGCTCCTTTCTGGCCCAGACAAGTCTGGTTCTCTCTTCTACAACAATTTTCAGAGGATCCTCCTCTTCCTCTTCCTCTATCTCGAGGCTTGTCGACTCAGGATCAGGGACCCTGGTCCATCCAGGCCCTCAAATCCTTCAACTGCGGGGCATGGCTCCTGCAAACCTAGCCCAATCCCGCTTTTGGAGTGTCTCCCAAAGTGGCGGAGATTTTAGTGGAGGCCAGAAAACCCTCCACCAGATCCACTTATGCCATGAAGTGGAAAAAGATTCACTATTTGGGCTGCTTCCAGAGCGTGGAACCTTTCTCCTGTTCAGCGGGGCTTCTGCTGGAGTATCTCGTCATCTGTTTGGCCTGGGTCTCAGCCATTCCTCTCTGAAGGTACACATGGCAGCCATTTCAGCCTATCATGTTCCCTTAGCTGACAAGGCTTTGCTCAACTGGAGGTCTCAAGACCTTTCTCAGAGGGTCCTCCATCTGAGGCCCCCCATCCATACTCCTGCTCCACCTTGGGACTTGAATTTTACCCTCGAGAAACTTACCTTCCTCCCTTGAACCTGCAGCTTCTGCGGTTGTGTTTCTTTTGTGGAAGACACTCTTCTTGGTGGCCATTACTTGGCTCGAAGAATCTCGAGCTCAGGCCCTGATGTGTAAAATCCCTACTTGATTTTCACAAGGAGCAGTTGCTCTTAGCACAAATCCTAAGTTTCTACCTAAAGTAGTAGCAGAGTCTACCTTAAATCAGTCCATAGAGGTACCTGCCTTTTTACGCAGTACTCTAATCAAGGGAATATTTACTCCATACAATGGATGTTCACGGATTCTGAGATACTACATCAACAGGGAAGGATCTCAGAAAGACTGATCATTTGTTACGTCTCTTTTGCTCACAAAGGAGAAGGCAATGCTGTTTCAAGCAATGCCTGTCTAAGTGGTTGGCTCATTGCATCACTTTTGTTATGACAAATACAACAAGACCCTCCGGGTCAAGTCGAAACCACTCCACAAGAGGGGTAGCTGCCTCTGCGACTTGTTTCAAGAATGTGTCTGCGGCAGACATCTGCGCTACGCCACTTGGACTGGGTCCATACCTTTATGAAACACTACAGTTTGGATGTTGCCTGTCGCCATAGAGCAGGTTCTTGCTAACTGTTTGCAAGGCCTCCTATCTTGAGGCTTGCACAGCTAGAACAACTTCTTGGAGTAGTTTTCCTCCTCCCAGTGCCTGCCTTTGTTCCAGACTGCTTGGGATTCAGTCCTATATGTATACTACTGCAAGAACCCTCTCGAGTAAGATAGTACAGTTACATAAGAACTTACCATAACAGTAGATCTTCGAGAGGTTCTTGCAGTAAATAATATCCAACCCTCCGTCCCCCTAGGCTTTTCAGCTCCTTTTCCATTGAGGGAATATCCCTCCTCTCGTCTGGCTCTTTTCGGCCTGTGGCGGGAAAGAACTAGAAGGTGGCATGGGGACCGCCCCCTTTATACCGGCCCCGTTTCTAGCGCTGGTCACCTGATGTGAGGCGGTCCCTCGCGAGGACTGCTAGCTAGAAATTTTCCGTGGGGTCCTGCCGTCTGCGGCGTCAGTCCTATATGTGATTACCTACTGCAAGAGCCTCTCTTGAAGATCTACTGTTACAGTAAGTTCTTGCGTGCTGTACTTTTCAGGAGTAGGTGATAGCAGGTGGATTTTGGGACACAGTGTCTGTCTTTGGGGCCTCAAACCGCACTGCCCACAAAAAGCACAATGAGGTACAACTGTTCTGCAGCTGCCACACACACCATTACATTGAGGGCCATTTGTGTGGGACAGTGTTGTTGGAGGATTCTGACTTCACGGGCTTTGGCTCTGGCGGGACAGCCACAGGATGTGGGAAGTGACCCTGGCGGGCGGTGACATCAGCCAGGCTGATCAAATTAAGGGCAGCAAACAGCTGTTTGCTGGGTGGTGTTCTGCAGAGGAAAGTAAGAAGCTGCAGTATGATGGGTGTAGCTTTTTCTTTCAAGTGCAGACCACTTTAGGCAAAACAACATCATGATCAGGCTGGCTGATGATTGGTGTGATACTGTCGAGCCTTGCAACCACTCTGCATTGGACGGACAGTGTCGCATCCCTCAAAGTCCACTGTGCCATAAGAAGTTTGCTGCATGTATGCGCATGGCAAACTTAAAAGTCTGTTTTAAGTTGCAGAACAGAGGAACAGGATGCTGACACATAAAGGCAGACCTGTTGAGCAATGCTGTTCCAAATGTTGTTTTGGGAATTTTATGAGAGGGTTTGTTTGGATGGGTAATAAAGTTCACGTAGAGTATGCATAAAAGTTCACGTAGAGTATGCATAAAAGTTCACGTAGAGTATGCATAAAATATATGAAGATGTATAATAAGAATTATTTCATTTTCTGAGGAATTACATATTAAAGCATTGGCAGATTGAAATATGCCCTTCTTTTTTAGCCTCATGCATGTGCTCTCGTGACAATCCTGAACCCAAACCTTAGACTGGCACAATCTGAACTTATTTGAATCGCGTTTTTGTGTGTGTGTTACATACAGTTCTAGCAACAAAATTTAAACAATTTCTCTTGCTATACCTTGCATCTGATATCTTTACCGTTATGTGGTTTTCCATTTTGTGGCTTGTATGCTTGGGTGGATGTGCGGTGTGTGGTTTGGGTGAAGGGGTGGGGTGGGCTGGTAACAAATAATAATAAAATGAAAAAAAAAATAGAACAAAATTATTTCTAGGAGTGTGGATGTGTTGTTCATCCACACTGTTTTAACGTGTCCTTCCACTTTAAATCTGCGGAAGTCTTCAAGCTGGCTGCTCCCACCCACCGGGTGGTATATACCTCGGCTCCGCCTCATGACTCCAGATCTTCCTTTCCGCTGGAAGATGCAGGTTGCCTCCCTCGTGCTCTCGCATTTTGTAGGCTCTGGCTTTCAAATTGTGGGTTTACTGAAATTGAAACTCGTTCGAGTTAGCGACTGCGCTTTTGCAGCATCGATCATGGAGGAAAAATCTTCCCGGGATTTCGCTGGTGTTGCTGCGGCCAAAAGATGTCGCGACTGATCCACACCTCACGTATGCCTTACTGCCTAGGTGTTCTGCCATGACACCTCATCCTGCAGTTATTGCTTGACCTTCCATCCCAATGTCCTGGATGACTGCATGGCACGCCTGAAGCTGGGGAGACTGAAAAAAGGCACCCTCTGGTGAAGTCCAAGGAGGCTAGGTGGGTGGTTTCTGCAGCCACGGGCTCTGCCGAGCAGCTGGAGCATGCAGGTGTTCGAGGAAGAAGCTGCTTGCACTTGACCAGTCGAAGCTTCTTTGTTCCTCTGAGCCTAGGCTCCACCTTTTCTGGTTCTTTTAAAGAGTTGTGCCAGTCTCTTCCCACCCAGGGTGAAGCATCCTCGGGCTCGCACTCATCCTGCTCTTGGAAGAGAAAAAGAACCTTAAGTCTTCGTTTCGACGAAGACAGTCTTGAAGCGAGAGAGGTCTGAGTCTCAAGAACATGCGGTCTCGACCTTTGTTGAGATCGCCTCCTCGGCTCACCCGGCTTTTGGATCTTTGTCTGGCCTGGGGACCGAGGAAGTAGCCTTGAGGTTGAGATAATCCTCGGTCCAATCGACCCTCTGTCTTCGGCCCGTGGCGACGACTCCTTAAACGGACTCCGGTCCTAGTATTTCCTGATGAGGAGACCCAGCCCCTTGGCGTCCCCATCAGGAACGAGTTCGGACCCTCAGGTTTCACTGATCCCACGGTGTTCTCGATCGACGGGTTGGCCTGCCCGATCTTGGTTGAGGTCCAGGACCCCTCAGCTGAGCGATCGAGGAAGAGCCCATAGTGCTCGAAGAAGAGGTGCGCCACAGGTCATCCTCATCCTCCTCGGACGAGGAGAGGCTCTGGTGGAAACTCAAGAGCTATGAGGATCTTATGTGGCAACAGCTGATTCTGACCGGGCAGAAGCTGGCTCTGCAGCCCACCCAGCCATTACTTGGCTTTTTCGTCTCCCAGGCAGGCTGACCCCTCCTGAATTGAAGCCTCTGGTTCCTCTGCCCGTGGAGCTGGCGGTCCACGGTTCGGCCCTATTCGGTCTCTCACCTATTCAGGTGGAACCGCCACCTAAGCAGCCTATGGGAGGGTTCCCTCGAAGAGGACAGACTAGACACTGGACTTCCCGGCGTCTGTCCGTGACTGTGACAGTCACCCGGACCACCCTCAGTGGATCGAGGGTGATTTAAGTGATGAACCGCTGTATCATGACTCCTGGACTCGGATGTCACTGGGCTCACTCTCATCCTGGGGATGATGAGTCCGTTAGCACAGAGATGGAGGAAGGCTCTTCCTCCTTCCAAGGGATTCTCCGTCTCCTTTCGACTCCACTGGAATGCCCTGGAATCTATACAGAAAAAGGGGAGTACCCTCTCACAGATATTTTAAACAGAGGGATACCCCGATGGAGGATTTTCAGTGGCCGATGCCATTGTTGGCCCAGCTCTTGAACTTTGGCGCCCTGCCTCATGCCCAGCACCGTCTGCCCGCATGGCCTGCTGGGTTCTCTTGCAGGGTTCATAGAGCACCCTTTGGCCGAGCCTGGTAACCACCTCTGTGTTCAGGTGTACTGGTAGTTTGACTGTCACTGACCAACCTCCAGACAAAGAGTCCAAAAATATGGACCACACTGCCCGAAAGGTCTATGCGGCTTCTTTGGGCCTTGTCAGGCCAGCTCTGCTGTCATTATGGCACACTTCTTTCATACCCTTCGGGTCATTAGACTAAGTCCTTCCTCATCTCCCGCAGACATGCAGACCACAGTCAAACAGGTCTGTGACCAGGGCCATGCTGTTGCCAAACAGCAGCTCAAAACGGTCTTGGACACGGGATTCTTGTGCCTCTTTCGATGGCTGCGTGAGTGGCCTCTCACCGGAGGCTTGTCTGAGGCTTTCCTCCTTCCGGCTGATGCTCAGCATAAAGCTTGCTGGCGTGCCGTTCCTGGGGACCGACTTGTTTGGTCCAGGAGTGGCTAGTCACCTACAAGCGCATAGAGCAGTCAATGCCAGCTTGGACACCACTTCTGCCAAGGGTTCTTGGGCAAGAACCAGCAGAAGAAGAAGAAGCCTTTTCGGCACTCTTCCCTGTGGTCGGCAGCCCTCCTATCAAGGAGGACAGCAGCATCAGCATCAGCAGCAGGCTCAAGCTTGGCGCCCTCGGCCAAAGCCTGGACCCAAAGCAGACCACAAAGGAGGCCAGGGCTCAGGTCCTGGGGCCTCCTTCTCCAAGCCTGCCTAGTGACGGGATGGGGTTGCCTGTGAGGGTCGGCTCCGCCACTTTCTTTCTGCCTGGTCTGCTATCACTTTGAACAGGTGGGTTCTCGAAGTGGTCAGTCTGGGACTGCCTCTAGAGTTCAGCAGTACCCTCCCAGCCGAGCCTGCACCTCACAGGAACAACGAAATTGCATGCCCCAGTCAGGCTCTTGAGGGCGACATAGCTCAACTCCTCTGCAAGGACAGTGTCCTGTGGCGGATCCTCCAGCAGACCCAGCCTTTCTCCAGGTACTTCCTGGTGCCCAAGCAGATGGGGTTGGCGCCCATTCTAGATCTCCATGACCTGAATCAGTTTCTCAGGTCTGCACCTTTTGGATGGTCACTCTGTCCCAGATCATACCATCCTTTGGATTGAAACATGAGGTTCTGTTCACTGGATCTGCAGGACGCATTCTTTACGTCCCAATCTGTCTATCCATCAGCTGTTCCTCTTCTTGAGGTCGAGGGGACCCTGTATGAGTTCAAGCTATGTCGTTCGGCCTGTCCTTCATTTACAGGTGTTCACCAAATGCATTGTAGTGGTGGCAGCCCTTCTTTAAGCGTCGAGTCAGAATCTACCCTTACCTTGACGATTGGCTCCAGGTAGGTTCCACCTAACAGGAGGTGGAGAGGTCAGGGATCTGGCCCTCAGACCTGCTTCAACTCGGCCTCCTGATCAGCGAAGCCAGAAGTGGACTCGTGCCTTCCCAGGTGATGGGCTTCATTGGGGAAGAGCTGGACTCTTGTCAAGCCAGAGCTCCGCTCCCCAGTGGACAGCGTGGAGGTTCTCTCCTCCTTTGCCCAATCATTTCTGGTTGGGCAATTGTGCCCTGCCTGGGACTTTCTGTGTCTTCTAGGTTACATGGTGGTGCACCTCGGTGGTCCTTCGGGCCCGGTTGCACATGCGCCTCCAGTGGGAGCTGGCGCAGTGGACTCAGTGATATGGTCATGTCGACCAGCTGATCAGTGTAACCCAGAAGATGTGGGACACTCTCCAATGGTGGACTGCCCCAGACCGTTTGCAGGAAGGGATCTCGTTTGTCTGCCTGCCCGAGCTGACGTGCGTCCTTACGACCGATGCCTGCCTCTCATGGGCTGGGGGCCCACATGGGGACAACAGGGCCCGCGGTTCTGGACCCTGAGGAGTCCTGATGCCACATCAACCTGTTGGAGCTCAGAGCAGTCAGACTGGCGCTGTCAGCTTTCGATCCTCGGCTCCGGGGTCAAGTGGTTCAAGTCCAGGACGGACAATACCACGACCATGTACTACCTCAACAAACGGGGCGGCACACACTCCCATCTGCTATTCAAGGAGGTGCTCCGCATCTGGACCCTCATAAGCGGTTGAGGCGGACCTCCTAGTCATCCATGTGGCTGGAGCCTCGAACCAGCTGGCGGATGCTCTCAGCTGCATAGGCCAGACATCCCATGAATGGTCTCTCCATCCAGAGGTAGCTACAGCCTGTTCTCCCGTTAGAGCAAGGCAGTGGTGAACCTGTTTGCCTCCAGGAAAATGCCAAACTGAGGCTGTATCATGCCCCCCCCTCAGCAAGGTTCGCTGCAGGGGATGCCTTCTCGAGGCCGTGGACCCCAGGCCTCCTTTGCTCTTCCCTCCATTTCTCCTTATCCATAAGGTGTTACTCAAGGTGAGGAGGGACAAGGTGAAGTTGATTCTGGTAGCTCAGACTGGCGCGCCAGTTATGGTATTCAGATCTCTTCAGCCTCAGCTGCAGGCCCCGTAGCGGCTTTGCACACACCCAGACCTGATCTTTCAACTAGGGAAGGTCTTTCATCCGGACCTTCAATCCCTGCCCTCATAGCCTGGTACCTGAGCAGCTAGAGTTCCAGGCTTGGGTCTTTCAAAGATGTCTACACCATGGTGGAGGCATCTAGAAAAATTGATTAGGAAATGTTATGCCTTCAAATGGAAGAGATTTTTCCATTTGGTGTCAGAGTAAGGGTCTGGACCCCTTATCCTGTTCTGTAGCTAACATTCTCTACTACCTTTAGTCTCTCTCCAAGCAGGGTCTATGGTCTTTGACCCTTAGGGTGCACTGAAGCCATTTCTGCTTACGGACGCATGCGGGTCAAAGACCATTGGCTCAGGAGGCGGTGGTTGGGTGCTTTTCAAATACCTGGATCACATATCCCCTCCGGTCGTGAACCTCCACCTCCGTGGGATCTGCTGCTGGTTTTGGCAAAGCTCATGGGAAGCCATTGAACCCATGCAGTGTGTGCTCTCACACTTGTTGTGGAAGACTGCCTTCCTAGTGGCTATCATGTCAGTCAGAAGGACAGGGAGCTCCAGGCACTTTCGGTGGAATCCCTTATCTGGTCTTCCACAGGGACGAAGTTGTCCTGCGCCCCACCGAAATTCCTTCGAAGGTGGTTTCAGAGTTTCACATTAACAAGGTGTTGACTCTGCTGGTTTACTACCCTAACTACACCTCGGCGCTGAGTACAGGCTCCATAGTTTGGACCAGAGCGTGTTCTCTCCTATTATAAGGAGAGGACTGTGGATATTAGTGGAGGTTCACCAGCTGCTTGTCACTTACGCTGGAAGCTGCTTCGGGCAGACCTGCAGCGGTGGACTATTGCAAGATGGATTACATCATGCATAGGTCTGTGCTATGAGTTGGCGGGCAAGGAGCCCCCAGAGGGATAAGAGCTCACTCTACTAACCATACTGCTGCATCGGTGGCTGCTTCTGTGGACATCCTCATCCAGGAAATCTGTCGGGCTGCTACCTGGAAGTCAGCAAACACCTTTATCACCCACTACCACATCGACCTTGAGCCACGCCGGGATGCTGGTTTGGGGCTTCAGTTTGCATTCTCTGCTCCCTAAGTAGAGGGTGTGCGCCTTGCCTCCCTCCTCCTGGAGAATTGTTGCGAGTCTGCTAAACAGTGTGGATGAGCAACATATCCATGCTCCTAGAAAAACAGGTTACTTCGCCTGTAACAGTAGTTCTAGGAGTGTATATGTGTTCATCCCTACCAGACCTAACCTCGGCTGCAGGCACTTTACAACCTTGCTTCCGGTGGGCTCAGATCTGGGGTCATGGGGCGGAGCATAGTAGATACCACCGGGTGGGTGGGAGGAGCCAGCTTGAAGACTTCTGGCAGATTTAAAGTGGAAGGGACAATGCCAAACAGTGTGAATGAACAACATATACCACTCCTAGAACTACTGTTACAAGTGAGTAACCTGTTTTTACTTCAAAGCTACACTTTGCTTGAATAAAATGAAACTACTGCTGGTATCGTACAGAGTTTTGCTGGTGCACAGTCTCCAGGAACCATTATTGAATTTGTAATGTATTTGAAATGGTGGTTTAGGTGGATGGTGAAGATCCCATGGCACCTCTCGAGAGATTCCTCATTGTCAAGGACACATTTCTCTCATTCATTAAAATATCCCCAACAGCTTAACGAGGACAGAAATCACTTCAACCGGCAGCTGTGTACAAAGTTTTATATTTTCAGAAATTATATTCATTCCTCTGAATGATCCATATTTAACTCTACCTAAATAAAAGTGGCATGAAAAATTATTTTGCATTGTTTTATTTTTATGGGCAGCACATTTACAGTTCTCTTCATGGAACCTATTCCACTATTTCAGTGTTCACTCATAACTTTGCTAATTTTCAGTATTTTGACTCTAGCCTTTCAATGTGGCCATTTTCCACACTACCTCATAAATGTGCCATATTATTTTCAAAATCCTGAAAGAGATGTGTTTCGCACCTCTAGTGCGGAGATGACATTTCTGCCAATATACTATAACTGGTACATGTCATGTCTATAAGATGAATCCTAAAACAAGTATCTTTAAAATTTGGGGTCAAAACTGCAAAAAACAAAACAAATTGATTATCAAGCATCAAAGCGTTCGGCATTGACAAATTCTTGTTTTAATCTCAATTTGGTAGGCTAGAGGTGACCCTATGTCTTTAATAGGATAAGGTTCTGTTCCAAGTCTGTTATAAATTTCTCTCTGTTACACTTTTATCTGCTGATGCTGGGACTAGCCAGTGTTTATTAAGTTCCTTACCATTTAAAATTTTTCTTAGCGCCCTTGGTGGGGCAGGGGACTCTTAGAATGGTGACGACTGCATGGTTCTTCTTTTTTGACACCATTGTGCACCCTTGCTGTCAACCCTGGCACAGAGCCTATCACCTTAGTCTGCTAGGGTCGGCTACTCTAGACTTGGTGTGCGATTTTCCTGCTGTTTTAAAGCCTAAACCACTGAGTCATTATTTCCTTCAGAAACTGTTGTATTATTTAAAGCTACCATATTGTACCTGAAGTTAATATATTTAAGGCTCTTTGACACTATTAAATGTTACAAGGCCACTTAATTAGGTTTTGCCACCTTACTTTTACAGGATGATGGCAGTTAATTTGTTGCTGTTTAATGTACTGAGAAGAAGGAACTTTGAGAAGGACATTTTAATCACTTGTCGGATAATATAGAACACCATGGGCTTTGAAAGGTCAAACTGGCTGCTTCAAGAGTGTTTCACTGAGGGATGTAATAGCATTACCAGTTATCGGACTGTAGTCCATGGTCATGGTGCAAACTGCCATTCTGGGACATTTTGGGCACAGAATACATTGTGCCATTTGAATGGCAACCCTCTGTGAGTAATCGAGGAGTTGAGAAACTGATCCTATATATAGACACTTTGCCTTACGATTACTGCACTTTAGAACCTTGCAAATGCATATCATGTATGTTTTCTTGACATCAGTCAATAAACATAAACTGAAATAAAATACCTTGTCTGTAATCTGATATTCTTTGTGAATCGCTTTTCTGTTATAATAGGCCTTAGTACCTTGAATACTTCGTTCTCTGTTTTCAGGTAAAGTAGAAGCATAGGTACCATATAGCATACTGTGGTTCCTGTTTTCAGACTTTTATTTTACTTAACATGTAGGATGGTGTGATACCTTTGATTGTATCAACATATGTATTGTACATAGATGTTATACATACGAACTTTAAGGCCCTCACATCCCTGCCTATATCTGGTGTTTTAGAATAAAATTTAATTTAAAAAGTGCCTTTCAGAGATGCTGTGATCCCAAAGTACTGTAGCACTTTTGACAGAGCCTAGAAGCAAGTTTGTGTAAAGTTACAGTTGAATTGTGGGACTGATTTACTGAATTGTACTTGTCCTGGTTTTTGTTTCAGGTTGCGTGCCTCTCGAGTTCTGCTCTGGTTGGGATGAAGGGTCTAGGAGCAGAACTGGCTAAAATCTCATCCTGGCTGAGTGAAAGCACTGACTATGCTAGACCATCAGCAGGTAAAGTGCAGTTTTTTCTCATTAAACTGTGGAGCTGACCGGGACCTTTACTTTAGGAGCTTTTGATAGAGCTGTAACAAACTTGGGAAGGGGGAATAGGATGTGTTGTCCAGTGATTTGAACACAGAACTTAACAAGAAGATCCTGGATTGGAATACACCAAGCCATTTGCTCAGTGTGTGACCCTGAGTAAGTCACTGAACCTCCATGTGCTTCTGTCATCTCAGCAATAACATTGGGTAGAGGACCATCCTTTTTCTTTACTAACATACTAAAATGTCAGCAGAATAGGCCTAACAGTCTTTCGTGTCTGCTTGTTTGGTCAGCCCCACCCTGGGTGCTGACCTTGCTATCCCCTCGCCTTCTCTGGCTTCTCCCTTCCCAGTTCCAGATATTCTTGCTGCATTGGATTTTGCTTCCAGAACCCTTCCCCTACCTGTCCCACCCTCTTGAACCCCTCCACTGTCTCTGCCTCCACCAGCCCCCTAGGCAGTGCATTCCATGGCTCCACCACCCTCTCAGTGAAGTAGCACCTCCTCCTTTCTCCCTGAATCTTCCCCTTCCAGCTTCCACCCATGCCCTCTAGTGGCCCCTTCCTCCTTCCTTGAAGCATCCTGACTGTTCCTCCCCTATTTACCCTCTTCATGTACCTGAAGACCTCTATCATGTCCCCCGTCCTTCTCTCTTCCAATGTGTACATATTTAGCTCTTGAGCCTCTCCTCATAGGTCCTGTCCCCAAGCTCCAAATCATTTTTTTGTTCCCCAGCCCCAGAACTAGCCTGCCTCCTCCTCCTACTGCCCTCCCATGGCTTACTTGTCATGGTGGAGTTGTTTGGGTTGGCAAGCCACATTGGAATCTGAATCCAGTGTGTGTGTTTGGAGGCCAGTCCGATACTGGAGGACTCTGGACCCACTTACACTGCTTGAGAAGTACAGCGCACTCTACACCATGTCAACTTGTAGGTTTTTTAAATCCCTTTATTTGAGTTGGGTGGTTTTGCCTCCACACCCCGTGTGTGTGTGTGTGTGTGTGTGTGTGTATGTATGTGTGTATGTATGTATGTGTGTATATATATATATATATATATATATATATATATATATATATATATATATATATATTATAAAAAAACCAAAAACATGAGGTTTTGGGGGAGGGTAGAGCCCTCACTCAAATTAACCGATTACAAAAACAAACTAATGTAGCCATACCAACTTAACCTCAAGTGCTGAAACCAACAGAATGGCAAGTGGCATAGTGGTACTGTGCGTTATGTATGCCACTTCTGTGACATGTGGCTATGCTATTTGCATGGGTTTGGAGTCCTCCAGTGTCGTACACTTGTCACCATACCACCTTAGTTCTTGCTCTTCTCTTGGATGGCAGCAAAACCTGCCTCTAGCACACACACACACACACACAAAACGAGGCTATGCAGAAGTGGGCTGCATGTTCCCTTCCCTTGTGCTGTGCTGCTTCACGCTGGGCCCCCTAGGGTCACTAGAAGGTGCTTGCTAAGTGGGTTGCAGTCAGCCAGTCTGCCCAGAGGAGGCAAGTGTCTGATGGGACGCTCAGCCCTCCTCCTGCTCTGTTGGCCTGCTAGCAGCCTGGGCTTATTCCTGAACCTGAGTCACCCGTGTCTCAGGTGGTAGCGCTGTTGCACCACCGTGAAAGAAGGCTTTTACCAAAGTCAGTCCTTTGGAATGTAGCCTCTGTCACTTGCTAATTCTTTCTTCTGTTCCTTTGAAGGGTGCACACAAAAGCAGATTTGGGAGCATTACAGCATTTGTTCACCTGTGAGGAACCTGATTTTTCTGCATTTCTGACCCTTACAGAGTGTCTGTGTCATAAAGTTTTTATCTTGTCAAGTTGATTTGAAGTTTAATTACCAATATCTGCATTATCTAATAACTGTTGCTCGTCAGTCAAAGAACTACAGGGGCAGGGATTGTTGATTTTATGAATTTGTGGACAGTGTTCTGAGTCCTTTCCTCATTTCTCAAAATACCAGCCTGATTGAGGTGATTATGAAATGCCACTGATTGTCTGTTAAATTTCTAATGTTATTTGGACTACGAACACCTTATCTTATTCCTGATTGAAGAATAAATAAATCAGATTAGTTTGCTTTAGCTTTTCTTTTTCTATAACTACAGAATATTTAAACAGCTGTGGCTCAAGGTAAGGTTTTGACTTTTGGCAAAAAGTTTGAACTTAACATTTTGACTTGCCACTAAATATTTTGGTTTAGTGGCACATCAAAATATTCTCTTCTTTGTGGCCACACAGTTTTTAGTCTTTCTCTAAGCATTTTGTCTGCCAAGTGGTACAAGAGAGGCTGTCACCTGATAGTGCTGACACTTTTTATAGCTAGTGTTTTGTTATATTGTAACAGAGGTAGTTCCTAGAGACTACCATTAAATCCTATGAATGCGTAACAGCAGCTGCGGAAAATGACTGAATGTTGGTGTGCATCCATAGATGATCAGACTCCCCATAGACCCACCGTTTACTCAATCTGGAACCTCAGGAACTTTCTCCTTTGTAGTATGCTCTTGGAGGAAGAGTCTGCCTGTACATCTACTTGATGAGCAACACCAGAAGCTTATTCTCTGTGCTTCCTCTCCTTATGTCTTGTGCTACACTAGGAGCCTGTGTATGCTGCTGCTGAAATTCTACCCCCCTTCACCTGGAACACTGAATGCAGCATCAAAAAGCTCGTCATTGGTGCCAAACACTCCCCAATGAAAGTTAAAACATGGCATGGGGAGCTCATCTCTCTAGCACATAAACTCCCCCACTTCTTGTCGACACGAGAGCCTACCCATAATATTGCTAAAGTGCTCTTGACTGTCTTAATTCCTGCTTTGTGGTTATAGGAATTAGATATTGGCTTGCAGTGGGTGATTAGTGGGGCTGTGTAGATTGCTTCTGGGGCGGGGAGGCAGTGAACACCAGGGACAGCTTGGCATAAAATGTGGAGAGAGGGATGCCACTGGGCCACAGAAACTGCTTGATATGGAATGGGGGATGCCTTTGTACACCAGAGACTACGTGGTATAGAAGGAGGCGAGGGAAGGGGTGACTCTGGACATCGTGGGATGCTTGGCGTGGTATGGGGTGAGTTATGAGGGAGCCACAAGACATTGGGAACTGCTTAGCATGGGACTGGCCGAAGAAGAGGTGCCTCTGGACATCAGAGCTGGCTTGGGGAGACACTGGTGATGCCATTAGACACTAGGAACTGCTTGACTTGGGATGGGGAGAGGAGTATCTCCGGATACCAGGAACTGCTTCTTATGGAATGCAGAAAGTGAGGGCTGCCAGTGGACACCAGGGAGTGCTTGGTATGGGATGGGTGAGGATGGTGGAACCACTAGTCAGTACAGATATTAGGTAACCGGGTGGATACACTAGAGAGTTAAGAGAGGTCTGTAGTGGAAGCAGAGTGCTAGATGGAGCTAGCTCTTGATACTTTGGCAGACACATTTAATGTGGGCATTTTCATTCATCCCTGCAGGTCAGCAGATGACTTAGGTGAGTGCTGAGCCTTTAACTGGTGGTTCTTTGAGCCAAGCTGGAATAACAGCCTGGTTGAAAGTACCTCTTATCCAATTGTGACTTTTTCCTACCAGTTTCATAATAGTCAATAAAACATGTTGATCTGACTATCCAGGACACAGCATTTGTAGATGATGCTGACAAAGTGTCTAGTTGTCTGCTGATTTCCAAAGTCTTTTATTATGTTGGTTTGTGTGATGCGCCAAGCAACATCTTCGCGATAAACTAGCACTTTCCAGAGGTGTGTTGGTGTTGTGGCCAATGTAGGGGCGGCTTTTAGTGGGTGTGTTCCTCAGCCGCCAATCAGTGAGCATGCTGGTGATGACAGCAGTTTCAAAGAGAGCCACGTGAGTTGAAAGAAATCTGCCGCCCAGTGAGGTGCAGTTTCCTCATTGCAGCTGCAGATGACAAGACTCCGCCATATGTATTGCAGTGCACAGTAATGTGCATGACCAGAGTTACCAACGGAGTTTTCAGTGTGCCTGTCCTGGGAAACATTTCAATAAGTGCAATAGCCATGGTGTGGCTTTCCCACAATGATGACTCCTGCCGTCTGACATATACTCCCGGAAAGCTGACATTGGGGTGCCCAATCCCGTGTCCATGTCTCCCCACCTTATGTGGCACCTGGGAGCCCGCCTCAGTATGAAGGCATGGGCGGCTCCTGCCGCTGTCACAGCGGTCCTGCAAAGCCGACATCGGGTACCCAATCCCTGTGTTGGCATGCATCTCTTCTCCTCTCCTCGTTAATGTGTCACACTGGGAGCACACCCCAGTGTGCTGAAATAGTGTTTCCAACACTGGGATGCCACTCCCAGTGTCAGATGCCTCCCCAACTTGTCTGTATTCTTTTCCGACAATGGGGTGCCCAATCCCTGTGTTAGCAATGGCATGTCTGGCGCCCCAGCCCCATTGTGGCGTATTGGGAGCCACCCCAGTGTGCCTAAACGTGTTTTTTTTTTTTCCTCTGTAAAATAGAAAACAGTCCCTGTAGTCTTTTATTTTATTTAACCTGTACAACAGAAACAGTCCCTCGTGGTTTCCCCTCCCCCAACCCCTCACCCCATACTTGCCTTCCGAGGTGGGAGCTGTGATCTTTGTGGCGCGAGGACGCGTCTGCACTCTTCAAAGGCCAACGAAACTGAAGAAATGACGGTAAGCTTTATAATTGGGGAGGGGGGTTCAACTTAGGTTGATATAGAGCCATTTTGGGAATTTTGGCCTCAAATTTTCAACATGGGGTTCTTGGAACCCCTATAGTGAACATGTCACTGTCTATTCGTTACTCGGTCCTGAAAGGTGATTTTTTTAATTTTATTTAACCAGGAGAGAGACACTAAGCTGAAAGCTTGTTTACAGGTGCAACCCGGTAGCACAAAGAAGTCAAGTGACTTACTCAGAGTCACACAGTATGCAAGTGGGGCTGTGGGATTCAAACCCAGGTCTCCAGGTTTGCAGCTCAGAGCCTTAAACCACTGCACCATACTGCCTCCTTGCAGGATTTGTGAGTCGCTGCATGGAATCACCTTTTGAGACCGATTAACGAAGACAGTGCCACTGTTAATGAGGGAGGTCCCAAAAGCCCATGTTGCAGATTTGGTGAAAAATTCTAAACAATGACTGCGTTATTAGCGTGCATTGCACAGTTTCTCGCACACTTGTAACTTTGCCAGTTCTTTATATTTTCACTCCAGATTTCAGCATTGCCATTTTTTCATACCTCCTTATGAACAATACAGCTGTGATTTTTCACATCCTGCCTGAAACGTGTTTTTACACCTGTGGCACAGAATGGTGCAGTCACTGTGGGAAATCAACTTTTGGGACAGAGTAACAAAATCACAGTGCCACTGTTCATGAGGAGAGGTCCAAAATGCCCATGTTTAAAATTTGGTGAAAAAATTCAAATATATGATTGCATTACAGGCGTGCATTGTGCAGTTTTTACGATGTAACGTCGCAGTTTCATATTTTACTCCAGATTTTCAATGTTTCCATATTCTCACACCACCTCATGAACAGTACAGCTATCATTTTTCACATCCTACCCAAATGTGTTTTCACACCTGTGGCGCTAAATGGCATGGTTGCTGTGCAAAATAACCCTTGGGTAACAAACTGATAGTGCCACTGTTCATGAGGTGGGGTCAAAAAAGCCCATGTTGAAAATTTTTAGGAAAATACCAACAAACACCTGGGGCATTAGGGTTTCCAACCAAAACGCTTACTCCTGGTAGAGACTGATAGGCACGGGGTGTGACTTGGGATCGTCGTATTATAATGTTTATGCCATTCCAATCTCTACCCTGCAGCCAGTGACAGGCATCGAGGTGTGCCTTGGAGTTTTGGGTCCCAAAGTTCACCCCATTCTCCTATACTGCACCCATCTCATATTTCTTATGGAAAGGGTGAGTGTAAGGGCTGAAGACCCCAAGGCACACCGTGACATCTGTCTGTGTCTGCACGATATGGTGAGGTGAAATGGCTGGAGTGTTAGTGGCCGATAACCCAAAGGCACACCCCCAATGCCTATCAGTCTCTGCAGGGTGGGGGTGGGGTTGGCATCAGTTCAATACCTACCCCATTCCTATTATACTAACATACTAAACATGCCAGCAGAGTAGGCCACATGGTCTTTGAGTCCTCTCGGCCTCAGCGCTCTGATTGGGTTCCATAGCCATCATCCAAGTTCCTTTCATCCCCCACCCCGGATAAGCCTCCTTCTGCTTCACCTCCACTCATACCTGTCCCATCCTTTTCTTGAACTCTTCCACTGTAGCTACCTGTACCAGCTCCTGGGCAGCTCATTCCATGGTTCCAGCACTCTCTTGGTGAAGTACCTCCTCTCTCTCCCCCCCCAAGCCTCCCCTTGATCTTCCAACTGTGCCCTCTAGTGACTCCATATCATTACGTTTAGGCAGGATTCTGACTTAGAGGTGTTTAGTCATAATCCCACAGATGGTAACCTTCACACATTGGCTCCTCTAGCCACATACACCAGATGTCTGAACCTCATGTTCCTCTTGTACTGAGCAGGATTACTATTGCAACAACACATCAGTAGGATAAAACTAACCTCTCTTATGATGGTCTACTCCTCTCTAACTCCTGCACTACCAATGCCAGCAAGCCAACATTCGGCATTGACAGATGCTTGTCAGATGAGTCTGTAGTAGAAATCCAATTCTTCTTCTTCTCTTTGTTTCTGGACCTTGCACAAAAGGTTACCTCCTTCCAACACCGCTATCTAAATGAATACACTCCTGCTCTTTCATGCCTCATGTACTGCTCAGTGTTTCTTGCAAAATGGACTTTGTCTTTCCCTTTATTTAGCCTTCAAGTTGATCAAAGCTACTGTTATTTTATTTCAATTTTTATTTTGAATCTCTGTGACTGAGTAAATTTCAGAGCAGGATTTTCCATGAACTAAATAACTCGTAAGACAAACTGTGTTTTAAAAGGGTTTTGTACCATCTGTAGATTTAGCCAGAGCTATTCTTAATTTTTTCTTTTTTTTTAAGGTAACAGAAGAAGACACTGAGCACAGTTCCTTATTCCTACAGGATCCTTGGGTCGAAACCGTGCTGAGGCCTCCCTCGAGCGAGCTCAGAATCTGAACCCCATGGTGGAAGTGAAAGTAGATACTGAGAATATAGAGAACAAATCTGAAGAGTTCTTTTGCCAGTTTGATGCGGTGAGTACTAATTTATCCCCTGAAGTCCACATCTTGCTTCCTTTTTTGTGTGTGACAATTTGTAACTGCATTAAGATGATTGTTAAACTTACTACAGTTGTGAAGGTGATAATGACATCATAGTAGCCCACTGCATGTAAGTTATGACTTTTGACAGTTTATGCTTTAAGGGGCATTGTCTGTCTAGTTCATCTCTACTAATGCTCTAGGCCTTGAAGTCGAATCATCTTCAAAACTGAACCGAAAACTGAAAATCCATGATGTCTTAATTGACCTAATAAAAAGTATTATTCAGTGAGCTTAATTAAGCTCACCAATAGTACTGATTTATTAGAAATGAGCTATACTTGAATACAATTTTTTTATGTGTACCACTTTAAAATTTACGCTTTAAAAGGTAGCACCTGACCTAGGTGAACACACCTCTAATGAAGGCCTAATTGTTTGGCCGAGGCGCTAAGGAACACAAGCCAATGGAGAAAATAAAACACTCTGTACCATGTGTATTCTGCCTGCCATTCCTCATTTATAGACTGAGTGCTTCAAAATCTTTTGGTCTCCTGACAAAGTTTGGGGCATGATCCCCATGCCATCTGCAGAGTTAGTGTATTTACTGCTCCAGTAACTTGGACAGTTGCTGTTTGATTAATACATTTGAGAGTGTAAGGTGATTCATATTTGTATTTACCTCAGCAATGAAAATCATAAAGGAACCATGATGTATGATAGTTTTGGGGTGCAACCCTGAGTCATGATCTAGGTGACAGAGCATGTTACATTTTTTTTTTCTAATTTTCGCTTTAATGAGTGATTTAAAAAAAAAAAAAAATTGATGAGCAGGATAGGCACTCTGAGCTGGGTCTTGTTTTCAGGTGCAAACCGGGAGGGGATGCAGCAGGAAGTGAAACACAATAACAAAGTGAGAACAACTGGGAAATGAACATGAGCAATAAAATCACAGTGCAAGTAATGAATTTCGGAGGGGAAAAACAGTGTAAAAAGTGTTGAAGTACATAAGTTCTGGGAAGCAGGATAAAAGCTTAAGAGCGCATGCCACCAATATATGGCAAGACATTTCTACAGCATTATAGTGACATAAAGTTCAGGTTAGAGTACACTGAGCTGTAAACTATACAACTGGGTAAGAGGCAAAATGGGTAATAATAATAATAAAATTTATTTAATTGAGCCTTTTAAAATTTCAAGGTGCTGTGCAGCAAGATCAAACATAAAACATATTCAATACAATCAATAAAATCAAATATAAACATATATTTCAATACAATAGTATAAAATCAAAACAAGGAAGGGGAACGCTTTTCCCATGAAAAGGTCTTTAGTAAAACAGGTAAAACAGTGGAGGAATGGCTAGGACATGGGTTGTTGTAAAGTGGGAGAGAATAGGAAGAAGCCTAGCTGCAGGTGCATTCTTTTGAGAAGTGTCAGTATGTATGGTTTGAGAGACAGCAGGAGGAAGACAGAAGGGAGAGGGAGGCTGGTTCCACAGTGTTGGCAGCCTGATACTGAAGAAAGCAGACGGGCCTGCCACAGGTTTCCTGCAAGGGATATTAATTTATTTAATTAAACATTTTACCAGGTAAACGAGCAGAACCTAGAAACTCATTTCTAGTTATGACCTAGTTTGGGGAGTGGGTTTTAGGGAGGTTATAGGGAAAAATACATTCACGGGCATAAGGACCGGAATGAACAGCAAATAAACAAAAGGAGAGGAATAGTTGATTGCAGGGTTAAGGAGAGAGGAGTGCTAATGGAAACAGTGGCAAACCAGTATTTGCCCAGTAAGGAGGAACATTTTGAGATACACAGAGAATCGAGGAAGGGAAAGGAGATTAACATATAGAGAAGTGATAGGTGAGAGATGGAGCACAAAGGAGAAGTGGCAGGAGGAGTGAAAAGGTGGTCAAGCCTGGCAAGTGTAGACTTTGGGGCAGTGCTGCAGACTACATCCACATAGTTAAACTCCATCAAGATCATCTTGAGGATGGCAGAATTTGTTTCAGTACATCACACCATGCTTAGGGGCGTAAGTTTATGTATGGCATCAATATGGGTGGAAAATCTGAGTGTATGTTATATAACATGTAACAGGTGTATGTTGCAGCCCTAATTGTCTATTAAGTGTCAAATGTAAGAGAGGGCTCTTTTTTTTTTTTTTTTTTTATTTTTTTTATTTAGTGAGAGCTGGTTTGAACAGAACCAGTGTTGGACATTGTCAAAGCCATGTTTGAGTGATGATGCCAGCTCAGGGACCAAAACACATGAAGCAAATAGAACGGTGTCCTCTGCATATGTGTGTGTGTGAGAAGAGACACTGGTTGAAGGAGGCCATTTAAGACAGTGGAGAAAGGGATTGGGTCAAGGATGGAGACTCATGGGACACCAGACTTGATGGCATGGAAGTGGATAGGGCATCACCAACCTGGAGTCAGTCCAAGAGGTAGGTGCTGAACCACCTGACTCATCCAAGAGAGTGGACCACAGAGTTTAAAAGGACTAGTCAGCTCAAAGGGCCCTCTCTCAAGTGTGAGGCTGGTCCCAATGTGCATTTTATGTTCAAAAACATTCTGGTTTGCTTGCGGTTACTGTAGTATAGTAGATAATAGCAGACTAATGTTGCTCGGTTCTAAGCTGACATCATCAGTAACTACAAATCCCAGAACCCCTGCAGCTGACATCAGAGCAAAAGTCAGCAGTGGAGGTTTAGTAGCCTGCAGTGTACATGTTAAAGTTTATAAAAGCTCTGATCTTCTGTTTGCTGGTTCCACTGTCCTCCCTGAGCTACGTTTAATCCCTGAAGAAAAGCAGAACTGGAAGACATTTGATCAGAGATTATATAAGATCTAACAGGCACTGCAGGTGCTGGTGAGCTGCAAAATGGCAACTGGAGCATTCTTCCTGTAGCTTCAAAGCTGTCAGGGTAGATGGGCATGAAAGTAGATGGCTGATTATCCAATAGTGCCATCTGTTGTTTCTCCGAGCTCTTATGCTGGCACTCTGGCTATCAGTCACCTGGGTGGGGAGGGTCGACTACCTCCTAACTTAGACTGCCAGCCGTTGGCCATCTCTTAAAGATAGAGGTGCAGTACTGAGTACAGGAAGAGTACTCGTCATGGGCGATTTATTCACATTCCAAAGTTGTGAAATCTGACTTTTTATCGCAAAATGCGAAGTTAGGAAGTGGCATCTTAAACACTGCATAGAGAGAGCTTAGCATTCAGACCATCAGAGCAGTGCCCCTTAGAGAAATTAAAAGACAGTAAGGCAACAAATGTGGTCTCCGTGGGAGTCTGGGTAGAAGGAAAAAGATGCTGGGGTTGAAGGTAGGGGAGATGAAGGGCGCTTGGGGAGAGATTTGTCAGGCAGGCGGGAGAGTGCACAGGAAGAGAAGAAATTGTTAAATGTGTTTCGTGAACTCTCATTTGAGTCAGAGATAGTAAAGTTTCCTGTTTGAGGATGGGAGAGGTAGACAGCGAGGGGGCTCTAGATGGGGTGTGAATAACCTTTCAGAATATATAGAGAGAATTAAGGTGGTTCTGCAGGTTGTAGGCAAAGTAAATTGATTTGGCTTTCCTGTTGTGGAGATGCCAGGCAGAATAACAGGTCAGTGACCGATGCAGAGATCTTGGAAGGTGGGACCATGAATGAGACCTCTTGAGAGGGCATGTTTGTCCCATGTTGCAATGAATTTGGATTTGAAAGAGGTTAGAGCAACATTGTACTGGCTGGGTAACGTGGAGTTCTGACCAGTCAGTGACACGTAGATTATTCAGCAGGGATGGGAGGTCTAGAGCCAATTTTACCAGTTTCAAAATAGCCTGTTAAATTTGACAAAATCTTAAAATCCATTTTTGAGGGGGATCCAAACTAAGGGCAGATCAGCATGTTATGTAAAAAAAAAATCTTACTCAAAATGATTTTTACAAAACCTGGTGCGAAGTGGGGTTGTTTGCATGCATCAATTGGTGCCAGTACAGTTTTTCCATGAAAAATACTCCCAAGTGCTGGTTTAAACGTTTCAGATTCCATTTTTTACTGTTGGGTTTCAGTTGAAAATGGAAAATCATTGCCCTAGAGGTCAAGAGAGTTCAGGGACCTAGACTAGATACGCCTGTGGGCTTTATTTAGCGTTTCTACAGATGCAGTATACCATGCGGTGGTCGTTGAAAGCATCTGACAGAAATAATGCAGGTGAGGTGTAAGGACAGGACCTAATCAGAGGGAATGATTTGAGGGGTTGGGGTTGAAACATTGCATCATTGACCTTTGACTTGCAGACCACAAGGTGAATCATCAGCACATTTGCAAGAATAGCAAGTCATACTAAAGAGAATGACATCAGGTGGCCATTTGGAGAGTGGCCTATGTAGCTGTTGGTTTGAGGTGGGGCAGGGCCTGCTATATGCCCTTGTGGGCTATAAGTTTGTGACTACTTCAGTCTTGTAACAGTGGTAGACTCATTCAAGAAAGCATGATGTCTGTTAGAATTCTATGCTTGGCCCTTAACAGTCCCTGTCACAAAGGAGACCCTTTCTGCTAAAGTAACCATGGTTGATGGTCTGTTACAGCAAGATGAATCAACTTCTTTTGAGCTCATGCTTTCGGTGCTACCTTCAGACTTGCCCATTCCTACTGCTTGCCTTGATCCTCTCAGCCAAAAGCTGATTTTTCCTGGCACGGTGGGGTGAGGGGTGGGTTGGTGGGATGGGGCGGTTGCCTTCACCACCTGCCAGAAACAGGATGTTTGGCTGTGCTGTAGTTGGGGAGAAGACCCAGTGTGTCACAGGCCCATTGGAGTGCGGACTGGTGGCTGCTGTTGGACACAGTGAGCAGCAGACATCCTCCTTCCCTTGACTTCCGCATCTGCTAAAATTGGAGAGCTTTCAACACGCATCCTGTAGGCGGGTCTTGACTGACTGCATGTGGCCCATCACCAGTGCTATCAGTACTGTAATACTGGCCACTTTAAGAGGTGACATAAGACTATGCGCCTCTGTTCCTTCTCCCAGAGTATGAACACACACTCTGCAGCTGGTCCTGGAGTCCACTGACTTGAGGTGAGGGGAATGGACTTTCAACCCAGAAAATGAGATGGAATAATAACAGTAGTGATGTACTTTTGTGTGAAGTCATGGATTCCATCACTTTCTCCATTACCATTGTTTTTGGTATTTGCAGATAACAGACCCGTAATGTTGTACCTCACTGTCACACTCTGCTTAGTTCCCTTTGGATCCAGTGTGGGATTCTGGGCTTGCAAGCAAGCCCTGGTCTCTCTGAGTTGGCAGCACAGTGTGCTTCTACCTGATATTGAACCAGCCTAGCAATTAATTTTTAAAGCATTTCTGTCTTTGCTGTGTTATGAAATGGAGTGGGTGGGGTAACACATGATGGATGTGTAGTCCTATCTGATGTTAAATTAATGGGGCAAGAACCACACTGTTCTACTCTTTGGGGGCTGTTTGTTTAAAAAAAAAAAAAAAAAATGTGGTAAACACAGGTTTCTGAATCTTCTTTAAGATTGCCTGTATGATGGTGGCCATCATGGAATCATGATATCTGCTTTGTTGTTGGGTACCCCTTCCCTTTCCACCAGGATGCACATGGTGAGCTATGTATGCACCCAGTGTGCCCTGCAAACCAAATAATTTTAAATACTTGGTTCCATTTGGGTGCGACTGTCACAATTCAGAGCTTAGAGAGCAGAGCCTGTATGTCCATGAATTCCATTTGGGGTTGGGGTGTAATTTTGTTACTGTAGGTGAGATCATTTTCTAACTTCTCTTTTTGTTGCCACATTTTCCTACTGCATCTTCGACGGCACCATTGGTCCTTCTGCCTGCCCAGCCTCGCCACCTCCATTTTGCACTTAACTCTGCTTTGTATGTTCCTCACACAGTAATAGTGCAAACACTGACCGTGTCCAGTAGCAGTTGTGGCATGACCCACTATGGTTCCTGCCACACGAGGTGTTCTCTGCCAAATTACCTATAGCTAATGCTTTCGTAGTCTTCCAAGTTGCACCTACTGGTGTTAGGATTAGGCATTACTCTTGTTTTTATTGTGAAAATGGGCTGAAGGATTATTTGTCATAGTTACATAGTCACCATAACAAATGTCCTGGAACGAAATAACCATTCACATTCGGACAACAAAAACAAAACAACTCACTGACAGAGTTTGAAACTCATTGAAAGAGTTGCAAGAAGCTCTTAAGGAAAGTACTGATACAACCTTGTGACTGCTACACTTGAATTGTACTTAATAGTTTTTGTTTAGTGCGTTAGTTGTTGCACTCCTTTTGAACATCTACTGATTCTCGTTATTGTTGAAGTAATTGATCTATATTCCTGTTTGTGTAGTATTTTATGTATTGTACAAGGCTCTTTTTTGTAAATATGGCTTGTTCCTAATGAAACGTGCCTGTCTTGTTACCAAATTAAATAATGTAACTCTACATAAATACAGTTCTAACTGGTATGCCGATATACGTCGACTTACCGCTAACGAAGACCATCACAACTGACAGAATTTGCCGAAAGCGCCTGGTTGCTGTGATGGTCCAAGCTGACACTGGCGATTCATCTCCTGGGGCTTTGCCCACTCCTGAGACAATTCCAACTCAGAGTTGTATATTTAGAGACCAGGGGTGGGGTTCGGGGCACGGTGCCCCAAAGAATACATGCCAGTATCCTTGATGGTACATGTCGACTTCATGATAGGTAAACCATTCTAACTACCTAGATTCAGTTCACTATTCGATTTAGGTAGTCTTTCACTAAGCATGCTCAGTCACTGGAACAGTCTTAAGCTTTTTCCTCCTACTAGTCAACCATGCCTCCGGCCGCCCTGTACACTCAGAACTTTTCTTCCCTTGGAAGGAGCAGATCTTTTCCTTCACAGCTCCTGCTTGTCAATTAGGATCTGCTAGTTTTCAGATTTTTTAGTTTTTTTTTTTGTTGTTTGTTAGGTTTTACTGCAGTTTTGACTCATTCCTTTATCTTGACATTTTGCTTCATGTTCGGTTTCATCTGCATGAGACAGAAGAAGCCAGGGTTCAGGAGCTGTGTGATATGTAGGTTCTCAATAACTGTGACTGGGCCGCATACCGTGTGTACTACTTGGGCATTACCTATGACGTGGAGTGTTTTTCATTTGTGCCAGGCCTTGCACTTGCCGGTGCTGGATGGATGCGCTGTAGCTGCTCCATGGCAAGCCAATGAAAATGCATGTGCTGTTTGTGACTGTGTGTTGGTGGCCTGGGCCGATGAGGCTGTTTCCGTCTTGGACATGCTTTCTGTGGAGGCGGAGTATGCTGGATCTCCCAACTCCTCAAGAACACAAATATTTTAAGAATTTTCTTCTGTTTCCCACTTCTTTTTCATATATAGATATATAGATATTTTGTGTTTTTTTTCCCCTGGTTTTAGCCCTGACCGGGACCCCGTCGAGACACGTGTGCACATGCAGGCTGAGTACCGGCTCAGCCCCTTCCACCCACCCTTGCAATTGCCGCTGCCCCCTCCCACCTATGCATCCCATCCGACCTCCACCTGATGGGAGCAGAACTACAGGAAGGGCGGACAACCACCCCAGGAGGGAAGAGCAGTCTTCATCTGCTCAATCCCGCCCCCATTCTGGCTCTCGACGACCCAAGACTGTTCCCGAACCCAGGTTGCCGGCCCGGCGCGCGAGGTAAGGCATCCAGCACCGGTGCCACCGGGCCAGACTGTTTCTCCAGTTCTCTGAAGGAGAGAGTCCTCATTTTAATGCCGAAGTCACAAGAAGAAGCTTCAACACTAGTCAAGAGATCGCTGTTGGTTGAGGGACCATTTATGGTCTCCCCTGACAGAGAGTCTACATGCTCAGTCACCCTTGATGGAGATCGAACCACCTGTAGAGCCCGCAGTCTGTCCATGTAACCCTTGCCTGGGCAGCCAAATATGTTGGTGCTGGCTGATCAGATGGCCAAGTTCATCAAGGGAGAGGATTCTCACTCTTCTAGACCCAGGTGCAGCTGTGGGCCATCCCAGCAGGGTGTGTTTGGTATGAGTGAGCCACCAGTTGTCGCGCCCCAACTGGCTCAGCATCTACCGGTTGTTCTGACCTCAGCACAGTCTTCTGCTTGTCGTGGTATGCAGGTTCTGTCTCTGTCTGATGCTGTGTTGATCCGCAAATCAACATTCAAGTTTGCTGTCATACTCTCTATCCTGATTGTCAACATAGACATTGGCATAATCGGTGACAATCGACATCAAGTTCTTCTAATCGCCTGGCTCCTGCCACTGCTGGCAAATAGGTTTGAGTGGGCAGCCCAGCAGCTCTGGGTGTGTGGAGTATTTGCCTAGGATTGAGGTGAACTGGTGATGCTGCCAGACCCATCCTGGCCATGGCTGCCTTTTTGGCACAACTCCAACTGTTTCCCGTGGCTCCACCCCTGATTTTTTCTGGCTATGCCACAGTGACTGATACAGGTGGAGCCCCACTTCTGCAGCCAGGGAGAGCACTCCCACCAAGGACTCTAGGCTGTCACAAACCCACTCAGCAGGTCAGGCCCTCTACTCCCAAAGTACCAACCTCCGAGCGTAGTCTTGTAAACAGTTAACAGAACAAGGTAACCCTCTTGTCTGGTTTTGTAGGTTCGAACCAACTTTTGTCTCAGGTTCTGGAGGGATGCAAACTGTGAACCTCTTTGCTAGTGTACCCAGTGCACAGGCTCAGATAATTCTGTCTTCGGGGCCAGATATATTTGCCTATGGACACCTAACCAGGTGTACAGAAATGAACCTTAAAACCTTTAATAAAGACCTCAAATTATTCTCACCTTTTTCCAGTTTGGTATCACCATTCAAGCTTATGCACAGTGTCTGCTGTAACTATATATACTCTACTTGTAAAGGAAAGAAATTAAAGACAGACCAAGTATGCTCTAAAATTAGAGTTTTTACTAAAATAGATAATATGTAAAACATACAGTACAGAACTATTATATCACAAGACATACAGATCTTATAAAAGAACAAGGTTTTAAATAGTGCAATTCTTACTACCGATTTAGATTTGTTTCTCTCTAAATACCTGCTTAAAGTGCTCCAAAGATGTTTCTTTGTCAGAGTCTAGATACAAGTGTCTGAAGGAAAACGGAATAATGTTTAAAGAAAACTGTATTTTCCAACCCCTTTGTGAGGTCACCTACCTCCTCCTCTGTCAGAATATCTAAAAAAATATATATATCTTTACAAAACAGGATGTCTTTTCAAAGTATTAAATTCTGCAACCTCAGCATAACTTTATGTTCTGCAAATGACCTTTCTTTAATCTATTGATCAGCTTCCCCTTCTCACACAGACATCAAAGCCTTAATGATATTGCACCAGTTTGCTAAACCTGGTTTCTCCCCTAATGTCATAAAAGGGATGCTGATTTCCCTTTTAGCAGCTAAACTACAATTTACTTAAGTTTGTAATTAGCTTCTGGCCTGCCATGTAACACCTTGTATCTAAAACCTGTGTGTGTATGATCTCACATGCTGTTTCAGTGTTTCTCATGGGAGACGGTCCATACACATTTTATATTTTCAAAAATGATCATACAGCACTCAGAACTGGCTGTCCACGTTACGTAGGCCAGCGTCTGTACGCTCTCCTCTTAAGTCAGTTTTAGTTACCTGTCAGAGGGTCATCGATTCAGAGGTATCCTTTCTGTCAACTAATAGGCTCCCGCTTGAGAACTAATCCTCCATATGACTGCCGTCATTTTAACGTATGTACATGACTCTGGACACTGTTGGAAAAGGTCTAGAAGAAGACTTACCAGCTGTTGGACATTCCGAATGCCCTACTGGTGGGTAGCCTTACCTATTGTCTCTGTCATTCTGGGACCAATATTGAGTCTCTGTTAGCCCTGGCCTCCTCTCAGTCCACTGTGCAGTATGGACTGCCAAGGTATGCAGTGCCCTGGCTGACTGCGACCAAGTATCAATACGGGTGCCCTGAGTGGTGCCCACAGTGTTGTCTATACACTGATATGCCTGGTTGCAATTTTCACCTTTCTGTAAGGGGATGCAGCAGTAGGTAGCAGATCTGCTTTTCACAGGGACAGATCACTTTGGGCTGGGATCGAGGACCATGTCACGCAAAGCAAAAGAAGCGCAGTGTGTGTGACCCGGGATTCGGTGATGTTTTTGACATCCCAGGCAGCAGTGAGGTTTATCAGCTGCTTGGCGGCATGCGAGATGGAAACCAAGCTCAGCAGGGTTCATGTCACATTACGTTCTGATACCCAAACGAATTGAAATGGAAGGGGTGGGACGGAGGCTGGTGCCCCATTTTCATCCTGCAAACCCTGAACAAGTTAATTTGCAGTTGGAAGTTTCTCTTGTTAATTCTGCACTAGATCATTCGGTCTGTGGACCCAGTAGCCTGGTTTTGCTCCCTGCACCTTCAGGATGCATGCTTCCACATCTCCATCCATCCATCCCATAGATGGTTCTTCCACTTCGGGAGTAGGGAACCCTGTAACATGTCGAGGTATTTCTGTAGCTTGGCAGCTTGCTTATCACTGGGAGAACTTTAGCTGGATGAGGAGCGGCCCAGGATCTGGCCGTTCAGATGTTTTGGGGTCTTGGGCTGTTGTTCAGCCTTGCTCACACCAATGCAGATGATGTTGTTCGTTGTGTTTTTTTTTTTTTTTTTATGTATATATATTTTTTTCTTTTTAGATTTTTCAGATTTTTTTTTTACTTTTATTTATCCTGATGCAGTAAAGCATACAAAAATCAGACACAGGAGGATAGTACAATACTTGTGTTTTTAAAAAAAAAAAAAAAAAAAATCACATTCTTATTAACTGTTAATAAACTAGGAATTCCAAGAAATGCATACAGCCAAGGGAATAAGGGACTTCAATTCCCACTGAACGTTTATTGAAAGGATACCCATTTATCATAGTGACCACTGGTCTGCAGTGTCCCCTCGGCAATAGGATGAACAAATCCAAACTTCTCCACAAATCCTGGAGAGATAATAGATAGAAATACAGTTCCAGATATAGTATCCCAACAGTCTATCAAAGAACTTCAATTAGTTACACAACATGAAGAATAAACTTAAGGTACAGAAAAGTACATGTGGCTACATTAAAGCTATGAGGCATTAGGCGTTCAAGAAATATGAGGATAAACTGTTACTTTGTCTTACAGAATACCTACAAGTTATCAGCAACGATTGAATAAAGATCTGTATCGTGCCAGCAATACCAAAATAGCCCATTACTCTGAGCTGAGCCATAGAGTCCATGCAAGCGGCGTTTTAAGCCGAAATACTGCTATGATGAGACTAGTCATTGCACCGGATAGAATACACAAGGGCTTAAACCAGTAGTAGGAGAGAAAAAACTAAATGAAACAGAGAAGTCTAACAGTTTGGAAGTTTAAGCCACCAAACACTAAAGTCATTCTAAGTGGCTCGAACATACTCCCAGACCCTCCAAAATGCAACTCCGTCAGTCCTCAGCCGACTTCTTGTCCTCACTATGAGCTACAAGGTCCGATTCAATCCATGATAAGTTTGTCAGCGGCTTTTAGGATCAGAAAAAGATTGGATTGTCCATGCCAGACCATACAAAGTTTAGCCAGCAACAGAAGTTGATGCTGCAGTTTAAGTGCCTGTATCTACTCGGGCACTATCAAAGGCTTTACGTTGGATCCTGGTGCTGTAAGACAAATCTGGGAATGATTGAATAGTAGTGCTACCATACTATAAGCCCAGTTGCCGCTAGCAAGGGTGAGAACTCTGTTCCTGTCCCCTACTCCGGTGAGGACTATTAAGAATGTGTGGGAGCATCAGAGGTTGCTGGTGCCCTTCAGGGTGAGATCCGGTAGGTTTTCAAATGAAAATCATCATCGTCTTCTGACAGGCTCAGCACTTGTGGCAGGAACATGTTATCAAATCCTAGAGGGTCTTCTCCTCTGTCCCCTTCCAGCAGACCAACCACTTGGACATTCCACTCACAGGCCTGGTTTTCCACTATTTCTAGGCACTGGCGGACAAAGAATTTCCTTTCAGTATTCTGCTGTGGTATCAGCTGTCTGCATCATGGACACCTCAGCTTGCACACTTCTTTGTTCACAGACATCCGTCCGTGTTTCAGAGTTGTCACCCTTGGTGTGAGGAGTCAGATTTCCGATTGAGTTCTTACATTGTCTGGATCAGTTGACCCAAAGGTAGTATTAACAGTCACCAGAGTGATTTTGCTTGATGTGGCATCAGTCGTGTGTCGGAGGATCGCGCCTTCTGTTGAGACTTCTCGCCATACTGTTGTCCCTTCAGCTTGAAAAATCTGTGCGGCAGCTGCGGCATTTCAGGATTTACCCATTTTTGTGTAGATCGTGTAGTAGGCGATCAAAAATGTTCAAAGTCCCCAGAAAAACTAGCAGTTAAGATAGTTAAGTAATTAAAATAAAATCTCTCTGGGAACTTGAGGAAAACACGACTTCCCTTGTTAGCTGCTTAGCAGTGCCCCAGATTTTCAGATTTTATTATATCAGTACAGTATCGCATTGGAAGGCTGTGTGGCGACAGTACTTCATATGATGGTCAAATAATTATTACAGCAAGACTGTGTTCCCTCTGGAAATTTTCTGGTATAACCAAGTCAGCCCTTGTATATGGAATGTACAATAAACACCATAACACCAAAAATTGCTTGATCTTATTGCCCATCAGAGCTGTTCGCAATATGCTCAATGAGCTTATGGTACAAAGGACGGGTCAGAATCCATGACATTTAGTGCCCAAGGTTGCCAAATATCCATAAATTGAGAGATCAGTTCCTTATAAAGCAGGTCAACTGTTCCATAAAATGAGAAAGAAAAATCCCTGTGTCCTGATTGGCTGAGATATGGTTCTAGTCATTGCCTTAAGAGAGCACTAGCAATGGCTAAAACAAGTACCTGCCAACTGGGGCAACTCACAGGATTCATAAGCCACTTGCTTCCTAATCTCCATCACAATCTTGGCTGCAACCTTTACTCATATATGAAACCTTCAACTAGGCCCTAAAATGAAAGTCCCATAAGATTAACTAAAGTAAGAAAATATTATTTTCACTCAAGAGCCCCTTCTTAAACACATACACAAATTTAGAAAATCAAGTACTGTTAGCCGTTCCGGTGGAGGTTGAGGTGCTGGTTTCTACACCTCGTGCCACGCCGGTTACTCAAGTTTGGGAATGAGCCTGGGCTGCGGGGGTCAGCAGGGGAGAAGATTGAGCATCCTGCCTGTTGATCATCCTCTGGTGGTGGCTGGAGGCGTGCAGGTCGGGAGGCACGTTCCGGCGTAATTAATAGGTAAGGGGGGACAGGAGAAAAGGAGCCTGGCAGGGTTCCATAATGGTCCGCCACACTCAAGGGCCGACCCCAACTTCTGGATTGGGTCTCCAGGTAGAGGCGCTACCTCCTGGCCCTGTCATGGGGGGCAAGCTGTGGGGAATCATTGAGGTCGGTGACTGTGGGAGCGGCAGAACCAGAGAGAGGAGAGTCCTCCTTCAGAGGGCCGCGCCTGCCAGGGCTCTGGGTGGGGAGGGACCTGAATGGGGAGGAAAAAAGGAAATCAAGTACTATTCAGAGTTTCCATCTTCAATGACCATGGAAAAATCCCCATCTGTCCCCACCAGTTTGTCAGAGAACTCCCTGCTCCTTACCTGGCAATAGATAAAATTGAGGTTCTGGCTCCACTTGAGGTCTTTGTGTGCGCCAGTGGAACTCTGAAGAATTTTGAATTCATGTATTCCATATTACCGTTCTGTGTGTGTGTGTGGTGCATTCTATCACTGGAATAGTGCAGAGCTTTGAATTCTTCTTTTCCATTGTAAAGAATCGCACAGTGTACTGAATATGAAGAAAGACAGATGATGGAGGTGAAAACATATGTGAAGGGACTATTTAACATTTAGCAACATTTTTATTATAATTTTAGTGGTTTGAAAAAGTTGTGTGTTTTTAAAAGTTGCCTCTGGGCCCATTTTATATAAGCAGTAGTACACTTCAGAGACTTTTTTTGTACTAGGTTTACCCCTCAGGGGCTAAAAGGCACTCTGCTTCGCCTTGTACCTTGCAGCGTTCCTGACCATGGGGTAAACCTAGTACAACAGCCTGTTGTGCCTTATTGCTTAAATGATTTTTTCACTGTTGTGAGCCATTTTTTAAAGGTAGGGTCCTCAGCCGGGCCACACCCTGGTGATGACATTCCTGGATGTTACTAACAGCATAAGCACCAATGTTTTGGAATTGCCTCTTATCCTAAACCCCTAGAAGGAATGCCAAATTAGCCATGTGCACAGACGAGCTGCAGATGCTCACCAACTTTGCTTCAAAATTTTGCTAGATTAGGGCATAATCAAAAATATGGGCTTGATCCACTCTTTATTTACTTCAGAGCTGACATTTCTCCCAGTGGTCTCCATATCGGTGGCTTGTATTACTGGGGTTTGGAAGTACCTATTCCGCCACTTCCAAGAGAATATTCTCGTAAACTGAGAGGATGTAACTTCTCACAGCTGGTATAGAATATTTCATTCAGGTCTTGTAGCTAATATCTAGTTGAAGGTCCTGGGACCACACCTCTGGTATGATCTTTGTGTCATGATTTAGCCCTTGAAGTCCTGTATATTTAATAATAATAATAATAATAAAAAAAAAAATCCAATCAGGTGGCTCCCTGCACAATAGATTGGGTGGATTTGGGAGTCTAGCCCGATCTCTGCCCATTTTAACAAATATGCTTGAATCTGTAAGCATCTAAATTGTTCCCTGTTGGTGAGCCCATATGTGGCTTGACGTTCCTCAAACAGAAGAATAACATTTTCATCCAAAATGTGAAACATATGAGCCAATACCAGCTCCCTCCTCCTCGGAATATATGTTCTAGGAACATGGATATGTTGTTCATCCACACTTCTTGGCATGTCCCTTCCACTTTAAATCTTGCTGGAAGTCTTCAAGCTGGCTCCTCCCACCCACCGAGTGGTATATACCTCTGCTTCGCCCCATGGCGCCTAGATCTTCCTTTCCGCTGGAAGATGCAGGTTCCCTCGTCCTCTCAAAAGCATATTGTAGGCCCTGGATTCTATTGTTGTTTTTACGGAAACTTAAACTCGTTTGAGTTAGTGATTGCGCTTTCACCGCACCAGCCATGGAGGAAAAATCTTCCCCTGCATTTTGCGGTGCCCCTGCGGCCAGATGTCACGCATCGACCCCACCTAATGTGCATTTACTGCCTAGGTGTCAGACATGACACCTTGTCATATGGTTTTGACTCGCCTTCCATCCCAACGTCCTGGGCCGCGCGCAGCGTTTGAAGCTGGGAGACTGGAGAAAAGGAACCCGCAGGTGAAATCAAGGAGACGCAGGAGGCGGTTTCCTGACTACTGGATCCGCTGAGCAGCTGGAACAAATGAAAGCATTTGAGGAGGAAGCAGCTCGAGCTCGCCAATTGAAGCTTCTTTGTTCCTCTGAACCTTGGCTCCACCTTCTGGGCTCCTTGAAAGGAGTTGTGCCAGTCTCTTCCCACCGGGAAGAAGCGCCGCCTCGCTCCCCCCGCTCTCGGAGAGAGAGAAGGACCCTGGGTCTTAGTTTCTGCGAAAATGTTCCTGTGACCGAGAGAGGTCTGAGTCCAGGAACACGCGATCTCGACTTTAGTAGAGATTGCATCCCGCTGCTGACCTCACAGATCTTCTGTCTGGCGAGGGTCCGAGAAGTGGCCGGCGAGGTCGAAATTATCCTCAACCTGATAGACCATTTGTGCGCGGCCGTGGCCGATTGACTCTTTGGAAAAGACTCGGTCCTTGTCTTCCCTGATGAGGAGACCCATCCTGCTGTGTTCCCATCAAGGACCCGGTTCTGGACCCTCGGTTTTCACTGGCCCGGTGTCTCCTGATCGACGAGTCGGCCTCCCTGATCTTGGTGGGGTCCAGAACCCCTTGGTCGAGCGGCTGAGAAAGAGCTATAAGCGTTCTAAAAGAGGCGTCACGTGTCCTCATCCTCCTCAGGACGAGGAGAGGCTCTGACGCTATGAAGACCTCATGTGGCAACAGCTGTTTCTGACGGGCAGAAGCTGGCTCTGCCATCCACCCCAGCCATAACTTGGCTTCCGCTTCCTAGGCAGACGCCGACCCCTCCGGAACCAAAGCCACGGTTCCTCCGCCCGTGGGGCGGTCTGTCCCCTGGCTCTGTCTATCCCGGTCTCTCCACTGATTTCTGGTGGAATGACTGCCTAAACAGCCGAGGCGCCCTTTAAAGAGACCGACAAGACACGGGATTCCCGGCATCTGTCTGTCACCCCAGACCGCCCTCGCACATCGAGGGTGACTTAGGCAGTAGACTGCTCTACTATGACTCCTCTGATTCGGACATCACCAGCTTGCATTCGCATCCCAGGGATAAGTCTGCAGTCGGCGCAGGGTTGGAGGAAGGCCCTTCCTCCTTCCAGGGCATTCTCCGCCTCATCTTGACTCCACGGAATGGCCCTGGAGCCCATCCAGAAAAGGCAGAGTACCCTCTCATGGACATCCTTAAGAGAGGATACTCCGACGGAGGCCTTTCCAGTGGCCAAGGCCATCGTTGGCCCGGCCCTTGAGCTTTGGCAGCGTCCTGCCTCCTTCCCAGCACCATCTGCCTGCATGGCCCGCCAAGTATCACGGTGCTCATGGGGTCCTTGCAGGAGTCACTGAACACCCTTGGCCGAGAGCTTAGTGACCGCCTCTGTGTTCAGGCACACAGGTAGTTCGACTGATGCTGACTGACCCCGGACAAGAGTCCAGAAATATGGACCACTCTGCCTGCAAGGTCTATGCTGCCTCTTGCCTCGTCAGGCCAGCTCAGCTGTTATTATGGCACACTTCTCCCATGCCCTCCTGGGGTCATTGGACAAGGTCCTCCCTCATCTCCCACCAGGCGTGCAGACTGCCATCAAGCAGGTCCGTGACCAAGGTCGTGCTGTCGCCAAACAGCAGCTCCAGACTGCCTTGGACATTGGAGATTCTTGCGCCCGCTCGCTGGCAGCCGCAGTGGCCTCTTGCTGCAATGCTTGGCTGAGGCTTTCCTCCTTTCAGGCAGATACTCAGCATAAGCTTGCTGGCTTGCCCTTCCTGGGACCGACTTGTTCGGTCCAGGAGTGGCTAGTCACCTTCAGCGTATAGAGCAGTCCATTGCCACTTTGGATGCTACTTCTGCCAAGGGTTCTTCGGGCAAGAACCAGCAGAAGAGAAGAAGTCATTTCGGCACTCTTCCCTGCGGTCAGGCAGCCTTCCTATCAAGGAGGTCGCAGCAGCAACAGCAGCAGCAGCAGGCTCAAGCTTGGCATCTGCGGCCCAAGCAGGTCCTCACACAACGGCGTAAGGAGGCGGGCGCAGGCCCTGGAGCCTCCTCCTCCTCCTCTAACTAAGCCTATTCAGTGACGGGTTGGGGTTGCCACCCTGCAACTGTCATGCTAGCTCTGGGTCCTCCCATGGGGATCGGCTCCACCACTTCCTTTCCGCTTGGTCCGCTATCACTTCAGACAGGTGGGTTCTCGAATTGGTCAATCAGGGACTGCCTCTGGAATTCAGACAATACCCTCCCAGCCAAGCCCATACCGGGAGGAACGGACTTCGCGATGCACCCAGTTGGCTCTTCGAGATGACGAGGTCAGCTCCTCCACAAGGAGGCAGTAGCCCCGCGCGGGATCCTCCGACAGACCCAGACTTTGTTTCTAGGTACTTCCTGGTGCCCAGCGAATGGGAGGTTGGTGCCCCATCCTAGATCTCCACGACCTGAATCAATATCTCGGTCCGCACCTTTCGTATGGTCACTGTCCCAGATCATACCATCCTTGGAGTGAAACGTGGTTCTGTTCATTGGATCTACAGGGCACGCTCTTTCACGTCCCAATCCGTCCATTCCACCAGCGGTTCCTCCGCTTCAGGGTTGAAGGGACCCTATACGAGTTCGAGCCATGCCGTTTGGCTTGTCATCGCCCTCGGGTCTTCACCAAATGCATAGCAGTGGTGGCAGCCCACCTTCGGCATCTAGGAGTCAGAATCTACCCTTATCTTGATGACTGGCTCTTGGCAGGTTCCTCCCTTCAGGAGAGGTCCGGGATCTGGCCCTCCAGACCTGTTCCCAGCTTGGCCTCCTGATCAACGAGGCCAAGTCAGAACTCGTGCCCTCTCAGGTAATAGGCTTCATCGGGGCAGAGCTAGACTCTTGTCAAGCCAGAGCTCTCTGCTCCGGTGGACAGAGCAGAGATTCTTTGCTCCATTGCCTGATCATTTCTGGTTGGGCACTTGCGCCCTGCCGGGACTTTCTGCATCTTCTGGGTTACATGGTGGCATGCACCTCAGTGGTCCGTTGGCCGGTGGCACAGGCGCCTCAATGGGACCTGGCTGCCCAGTGGACTCAGTGATATGGTCACTTTGACCAGCAGATCACTGTAACCCAGAAGATGTGGGACACTTTTCAATGGTGGACTGCCCCAGACTGGTTGCGGGAAGGATCTCGTTTGTCTGCCGGAGTCGACAAGTGCGTCCTCCACGACTGATGCCTCTCTCATGGGCTGGGAGCCTACAGGGACAACAGGGCCCATGGATTCTGTACTCCCGTGGAGCCCTGATGCCACATCAACCTGTTGGAGCTCAGAGCAGTCAGACTGGCACTGTCAGCTTTTGCTCCTCAGCTCCGGGGTCCAGTGGTTCAAGTCCAGATGGACAATACCACAACCATGTACTACCTCGACAGATCACGGTGAGGCACTCCCATCTACTGTGCAAGGACACGCTCCACATCTGGACCCTCGTGAGCCGTTGGAGGCGGATCTCCTAGCCATCCTTGTGGCATGGCAGGAACCTCGAACCAGCTGGCGGATGCTCTAAGCGCATAGGCTAGACATCCCAAGAGTGGTCTCTCCATCCAGGAGGTAGCTAATAGCCTGTTCTCCTGTTGGAGCAAACCGATGGTGGACCTGTTTTGCCCTCAGGGACAACGCAAGCTGAGGTATGTCATCTGGCGCCCTCCTCAGCAGGGGCTCGCTACAGGGATCGCTTTTCGAGGCCGTGGACCCCCAGGCCTCCTCTACACTTCCTCCATTTCCCTTGATCCACAAGGTGTTGCTCAAGGTGAGGAGGACAAGCGAGGTGATTCTGGTAGCCCCAGACTGGCCGTGCCAGTTTTGGTACCCAGATGTTCTAGGGACATGGATATGTTGTTCATCCACACTGTCTGACAGGTTCTTTGCTGCTTTAAATCTTGCGGAAGGTCTTCAGGCTGGCTTCTTCCAAGCACCTGGGTGGTAAAACTCTCAGCTCCGCCCATGACGCCATATCTTCCTTACTTCTTGGAAGCTCAGGTTCCCTCCTTAACGCTTTGTGTGATAGACTGGATCCTAATTCTTGGTTTGCGAAACTCATCTTAAAATTTTCAAGACTTGGTCATCTTTCCTCGCGGCCGCGATGGACAACTCGACTCCCGGATTTCGGTGGTGCCCTTGTAGGCAGAAGATGTCCAGGACGGACCGCGCTCCACGCAGGCGCTCACTGCCTCGCCTAGAACACGCACCCGCAGGCCAGCGAGTCATGCCATTGCTTTGACCAACGTCCTGGAGGACCGCTACTACCCAGTTACAGCTTGGGCCCCCAAGAAGCGCACCCGCCGTTAAGTCGAAGGAGGCCCATTGGGCGATACCACAGCGGCTGGCTTGGCTGAGCAACTCGAGCAGATGATTGCCCTCGAGGAGGGCGGCCCAGGCCGCATCATCCTCTTTCTTGGTCGCGGCATTTATCCCGCTCTCTGGGTACCTCAGATTCAGCTTCATTCAAGGAGCTTTGCCAATCCCTTTCCACGAAGGGAGAGGGGCCATCGGGACATTCCTCTTGGTCCAAAAAGAAGGACTCAAAGGGTAAGTCCCATCACTGGCGTTAAGTGGGAGGCGGAGAGGTCTCCTTCCCGGACAGCCGACTGTCGACTTGGTCAAGAGTTACGGCTAAGGCTGCTGGCTTCATGGCGTCCCCTTCAGGCCAGCCGGCCGAGACACCATCGAGACGGGTTGTTGACTGGTGAGGCCGACAACCCTTCTTCACCGGTTCCCCAGTGGAGATCGGGATCTGCCCAGCGCCCCGATGCAGCATTCCCGGTTAAGACTTCCGAGCTGAGGAAGAGCGGGTGTCCCCGCTCCTTCCCAGACCTGTCCTCGAAACACCGAGGTTCTCAGTCTCGGACATCGGCGGTCTCTGTCTCGGCACTGAGGTAAGCGGCGCCACCGCTCGTCCTCGCCTTCCTCCTCTGAAGAGGAGAGGCTTTGGCGCAAATTGTGTCGCCGCTATGAGACCTGATGTAGCAGCAGTTACTTCTGTCCGGGAACAAGTCGACGCCAGCCCCCGCCATCATGGCTGTCACCCGAGTGGTCAAATAACCCCTCGCTGTAGTCGAGGTGCCCAAGCCTGGGCCAGTTGTTCATCGAAACTAGCCGCCCTGATTGTGGTGGAACCTCCGCCTCCACAACTGAAATTGGGCGCCGACCAAGGACTCTCGGTCGGGTCAAGACCTGCCCCACAGGTTGTCAGTCACTCACTCCCGACCGCCTTGGCAGGTGGAGGGTGGCTCAGGCCCCAGGCAGCTCTTTGCGGACTCCTCCGAGTCAGACGGCGACTTCTCCCTGTTCTGCAGGCCCATTTACCTGGAATCCTCTGAGGGCCAGTCGGTGGACGAAAGCCCATCGTCCTTCATGGGTTTGCTTCGGCTCATCTCGGAGTCCACCAGGATGCAGCTCGAGCCTCAGATCCAAGGGGCCAAGTATCCCTGATGGAGATACTGGACAGGGATTCACCCACAGAGGTCTTTGTGGTGGCTAAAGCCATTGTTGGCCCAGCCTTGGAGCTCTGGCAGCGCCTGCTTCCTGTCCTGCACCTTCGCCAGGATGACCAGGAAGTATCGCGGTACCTATCGGCTCTTTGCCTGGTTTTTCGGAACACCCGTCTGCCGAGGGGTTGGTCACTGACAGTGTTTTCTGGCGTTCCGGAATGCTAGGGACGTGGACAACCCCCGACAAGGAGTCAAAAAGCTGGACTACGCCGGGCACAGGTGTATGCTGCATCCTTCCTTGGCCTCTGCCAGGCAAGCTCGGCCGTGCTGATGGCACACTTCTCTCACGCCTTCATGGGCTCCCTGGATGAGGTGATCCCTCATCTCCGGCTGACCTGCAGACCACGGTCCGGCAGGTGCAGGATCAGGGTAGGGCAGTGGCTAAGCAGAAGCTCCAAGCGGCTCTGAACATGGAAGACTCCTGTGCCAGATTGGTTGCGGCCACAGTGGCCATGCGCTGCAGAGCATGGCTGAGGATATCCACCATCACCGCGGATACCCAGCACAAATTGGCAGATGTCCCTTCCTGCTGGACCCACCTCTTCGGCCCTGGAGTGGAAGGTCACCTCCAGCGGATCGAAAGTCCAATGCCACTCTGGACTCTGTCACCTCTGCCCAGAAGGACAAAGGCCGCTGACAGCAGCAGCACAAGTCCTTTCGTCCTTCTGTGCTCAGTGCATGTCCGCCCAACAGCATCAGCACCAGGGCCAGCAGGCTCACGCTGGCATCCCAAACCCAAGCCCGCTCTCCAGTAGGAAGCAGGAAGGTAAAGGCCCAGGAGGTCCCTCGCCAGTCCCTCCTCCAAGCCTGCCCAGTGACGGGTTGAGGTGTCGCCCCAGCCTTGTCACTCCCCGGTTCCCCATGGGGAGGGCTCCGCCACTTCCTTTCCGCCTGGTCCGCTATCACCACGGACCGGGTGGGTGTTGGAGCTGGTAGGAAAGGGCCTGCCTCTGGAGTTCGAGCAGACCCCACCCTACAGAGCCGTCGCCTCGGGGGACTACGGGTCCGCGGCCTCTGTCGGCCCGCTGAGCCGATATTGCCTGCTCCTTGAAAAATAGGTGATCAGGAAGGTGGCGGATCCTCCTCCAGACCTGGGGTTTGTGTCCAGGTACTTCCTGGTCCCAAAAGCGGATGGGGACTAGGCCCATTCTCGACCTGCACGACCTGAACAGGTTCCAAGGTGTCGGACCTTCAGGATGGTCACTCTGGCTCAGATAATCCTATCCTTGAGCAGGCGTGTGGTTCTGTTCTCTGGACCTTCAGGACACATTCTTTCACGTCCCAATCTGTCTGTCCCACCAGAGATTTCTCTGCTTCAGAGCGGAGGGATCCCTTACAGTTCTGGGCCATGCCCTTCGGCCTTCCCTAGCTCCCAGGGTCTTCACCAAATGCATGGCAGTGGTGACAGCATTCCTGCGGCGCTGAAGGGTCCGGTACTTACCTGGACGACTGGCTGATTGCAGCCCCTCTAGAGTGGAGGTGGAGCGGTCCAGAGATCTGGTCCTCCAGGTTTGCTCTCAGGTTGGCCTCCTCATCAACGAGGCCAAGTCGAACTCGTGCCAAAGCAGGTGATACATCATCATGGAACTCGACTCTCACGAGCCAGAGCACGGGCTGCCGTGACAGGGCGAGTTCTTTCCTTTGCTCAGTCATTTCAGGTTGGGCAATCGCGTCCTGCCCAGGACTTCCTGGGCCCTCATGGCGGCCTGCACCAAGTGGTCTGTTGGGGCCATCTGGTACATCGTCCTCTTCAATGAGGACCAGCAGCCAATGGTCTCAGCACTTCCCGATCCGGCTGGATCAGCAAGTGGCAGTGACGAGGGATGTGGGCAGCTCTCCAGTGGTGGACCGCTCCAGCACATCTGCAGGAGGGCATCCCGTTTGTCCGCCCGAGCCGAAGGTCTCTATCGACCGATGCCTCTTTGATGAGTTGGGGTGCCCATCTGGGGAGCACAGAGCCGCGACGGCCTCTGGTCCTCTCGGAGTCCCATGCCATATCAACCTGTGGAGCTTCGAGTGGTTCGCCTAGCCTCACTGCCTTCGCCTGCTTTCTACGGGTCAAGTGGTTCAGGTCCAGATGGACAATACCACAACCATGTACTACCTAGACCGCCAGGGCGGAGACGCCCCTCGTGCAGGGAAGCTCTCCCGCATTTGTCTCTCTGTATGCAGCCTGAGGCGGATCTCTTCGCCATTCACGGGCAGGAGCCCAACACCTGGCTGATGCTCTTGTCGGATGATCTCCAGGCTGGGGTGGCCTGAGTCCATCAGGGAGGCAGTTTGGAGGTTAAGGAGTGGGCTGTCTCCTCGGAGGGGCTGTGGTCGCTGCTGTTCCCGTGCTGCCGCTTCTTCTCAGGGTGGACTGGGGTTCTGTCTCCAGGCGCCCCCGCCTTCCTTGGGAGGCGCTAGGTTTGGACGGAACCTATCGCTGGGATTGTGGAGGAGGGTGTCCTCAGAATCTGAGGGATTGAGGGGCCGGGGTGTGGGGCGCGAAGTTCTGCTGTCCACCCCTCAGGGTGTAGTGAGAGCCAAAGCACCAACCCCGCCTCCATCTTAGGCTCATGGGACTCCTCTGATGGCATTGCTGTGGGTTGCCCTTCTGTACTCTTGCAACCCCAGGTGCATCATAAGGGAGTTCCCATCAGACTCTTCAGGTTCGCTTCCCAGAGTTCGTTTACAACCTGGTTTGACATCTGGGACCCCACCAGCTCGCGCATTCCCGGATTTCAGAACCTAGCAGAGGACAGTTGCCTTCTTGTAGGTGCCCCTCTCCCATTCCTCTGAAGCCACCTCCCTCTTCCAGGCCATGTTGATCCCTACGGCCCGTTACCCTTGGAGATGTTCAGAGGCTCTGCGGAGCCTTCCCCTCATATGTTGGGTATATGCATGGCGGGGTTTTCGCATCTCCCCACTGCCGCGGAGTCCTCTGGACATTTGAGCTCCTCACCTTCCTCGTCTCCCTCAGAGGAGAGGAACCCTTTGCTCACCTTTCATCTGTCGCTGATTTCACGGAATATCCAATTCCTGTCGAGGATGGTTAAGGATCTCCATACCTCTTTTCTCAGATGTGACAATACTGAGCGAGATGCGTGAATTCCTTGGGGAATCTAGTGCCCAACATCTGGTGGTACCTTCCTGGCCTATACCTTTCCAGGAGGCATCTATCTGCACCTGGCAGTCTCCAGCCACCCTTTTCCAGCCCTGGTAGACTGCAGGAGGAGGTGTTGTGCCCGTTGGATTCTCTGGGTACACTTTCCAACCAGCCCAAGGATTGGTGTCCCTAGAGACTCCTCTACGCCCTGGCGCATGACCATCCACCGGACTCGGATTCTCTACAATTTGACCGTGGGGGCGAAGAGTGTTCTCTTCCTCTCGTGCGATGTTATGCATTGCATCACAACAGGCTCACCGTGCTGCCCACAGTAGGCATTTATGGTCGATGTTCTCCAAGTCCCTAGCATCAGTGCCTGATGCGAGCAATCCAGACAAGCCATTGCCTCTCTGCTATAGGCCTGGAACTGGCAAGGCACCAAGCAAGGGCATCTTATGAGCCAGTGAGGTGGCTTCCAGGCTTGTGGGGACAGTGATCTGCATTAGGCGGGACGGCATGGCCCGTCTATCAAGATTGTCATCCCTGGCCTGGCGTGTGTGATCTGCTCCGCTTCCGAGGGACCCACCTCTTTTCCGCCAGGGCAAGAAGGCTTCTGCAGGGGCTTCCTCCGTCTCCAGGGAAGAGTACACAATGGGGGTGAGATACTAACAACAAAATGGAAAGGGACCTGGGGTGGTCATATCAGATGACCTAAAGGTGGGCAAGCAATGTGAGAGGCAGCAAGGAGGGCTGGGGGATACTGGGATGCATAGGGAGAGGCAACACCAGTAGGAAACAGGAAGTTATTATCCTTCTGTACAGACAGCTAGTGAGACCCCATCTGGAGTACTGCGTGCAGTTCTAGAGACCCAATCTCCGTAAAGACATAGACAGGATGGAAGCTGTCCAGAGGAGGGCAACTAAAATGGTGCAGGGTCTCGCACTGAAGACACATTAACGAAGAGACTTCAGGAGCTTAATACGACAGCCTTGAGGAAAGGAGGGAGAGGGGGACATGATAGAAACTTCAGTACCTCAAGGGAATCAGCAAAGTCCAAGAGGGTAGCATCTTTCAAAAAGAGGTGTGCAAGAACACTGGGGCACAATTTGAAGATAGAAGGGGTGGCTCAGAGGTAATTTAAGGAAGTATTTTTTCACAGAGAGGGTGGTGAATGTATGGAGACGGCCTTCCAGAGGAGGTTGTGGAGTCACAAACAGTGGTGGAATTCAAGCATGCATGGGACAGTCATAAGAGAATTCTAGGGGGTGGGGTAAGAAGAAGTAGGTTGCTGGTTAACTAGGTTCTGCAGCTTATCCATCAGGTAGGGAAATGGGCAGACTGGGTGGTCCAAGCGGTCATTATCTGCCGTCAAATTCTATGTTTCTTGTCTCTGAGGGACACCTCCCAAGCTTCTGGCCTTAAAGACAGGAGTCCAAGGCCAAGGGTCTCTTCCTTCTGCTTTTCACTAGCAGCAGGCTGAGGGTCTTGTTCCCTCAGGGTTTTCCTAGTCCCCTTCGGGTGGGGGAGGCTTGCATGACTCTCAGTAATGAATGGTGAAGACTGACAAGGAAGATATGGAATACGTACCCTACCGTAATTCTTGACCTTCTCTTGTATCTTCACCATTCATTACTGATACCCGCCCACCTACCCCTCACGGGCCTCCTTCTTCGGCATATCCTCCTCCTCCCTGTTCGTCCTCTCTCTCCTTTTATGCAAAAAAAAAAGTAATTTCTTTGAGCCCATTTCTTCTCTCAGAATGGATCCTCTTATTGGAAGGGAGAGGAACGGTAGTATTTTATCTCAATCCCTAAGGGAACTCTCTGATTGCCCCTGGGGTGACCTATTGGCTTTTTCTTAAGCCATGCTGTTCAATTCACAGTTAAAGAAACCATTCCTCTTGGTTCGGTTCCTTTTTCTAGGTCCCCTCTGGCATGTCTAAATCTCCTGTTTAGCCAGCCTTTGCTAGTCAGGCGCCCGTCCTGTCAATCTCTTGCTTTGATCTGTGATCTGCTTTGCCTAACCTTCGAGAGTCGGACTGAGTTTCCATGCTGTCCTTTTTGCAGAGGGTGCCCTCTCTGGGCTAAATCCCCTCCTTCCTACACACATCTGTGTTGTACGAAACAGGGTGCTAGTGGGCTTCCTTCCCTTTCCTAGTTAGGCTCTCCTTTGGAACAGATTTTCTGCCTGGGTAATCTGTGAGCTCTCAGCTGGAGGTAAGGGTTGGAATGGCGGAGGCAGAGAGTCTGTTTTGTGTGTACCAAGCTATGCAAAAGTTCAGTCGAACCTTCTCATCAGTCTTTCCTAAATGGGATCCTTGCTTCCTTTCTTGGTCCCGAGCATTTCAAGCCAATTCTCACAACTTGGCAGAGCTTCTCCCTCCTCCCAACATCCCCTTCTTTCTTGATAATCGTCTTCTTCTTCTTTTCTCTTTCTCCTCATCTGTTCCTGCCTCGAGGCCCCAGGAGTGAGGCTTGTGGTCCCATAGGGTAGGTTTTCCTCTTTCCTGTCTTCTATCGACTTATTCCTTTTTCAGTTTATATCCTTTCCTTTACCTATCCCTCGGCTGTCTTGCCTCTTCCTTTTTCTTATCATTTTCGCCTCTCCATTTGACAGAACTGGGATAGAGGAGAAGTCTCTGACACCTAATGGCCACCCTCGCGCTGCACGTAGTGCGTCGCTCTTGGGGTGGCACCACGGCATCAACTCCTCTTAAAAACAAAACAAAAACATCCCTGGCAGTCTGCGTCTCTGGCTTACACCCAAGCAGTAATGAATGGTGAAGATACAAGAAAAGATCAAGAATTACGGTAGGTATGTAATTTCCATTTCTAGGAGTGGTATATGTTCAACCACACATACCCACCGACCTCCCTGGCTCGGGCGCACAGCCTTGCTTTCAGCGGGCTAAGATCTGGCGTCATGACGGAACCGAGGTATATACCACCCGGTGGGTGGGAGGAGCCAGCTTGAAGACTTCTGGCAGGATTTAAAGTGGAAGCGGACATGCCAAGAAGTGTGGATGAACAACATATACCACTCCTAGAACTACTGTTACAGGTGAGTAACCTGTTCATTAGCATTACCAGGGTACAATTAATGTCATATGCCAAATTACGGCACAAGAATTGGAATGTCCAAACATGGAAGTACCCCTGTTTCCAAAGTTTTAAGGTTCCCGCTGTTCCCATTTGAAAGTCCGCATAGGTGGGAGTGCTAACGGTTTGCAGACATATTTAGTGATGTCATGGAAATCATTTAACTGAGACTCTGTTTGCTTTGATAAAGGTAAGAGTATGGGCCAGCCAATAAAAGATTATTTGGTATTTGGAAGTGCAAGGCCTGGACATAAAATTTTTAATTCTAGGGACATGGATATACTCTATCCACACTATCTGGCAGAGTCCTTTCCTCTTTAAAAGTGCCAGAAAGTCTTCAAGCTAGCTCCTCCCACTCCACTTTCGGTGGTATATCCCTTGGCTCCGCCCCATGATGCCAGATCTTCCTTTCCGCTGGAAGAAGCAGGTTCCTGGCCGGCGCTTCCGTGTTGTAGGCCGTAGCAATTTCTAATCCTTTCGGATTGCTTCAAAACTTTCACAACCTTTTCGGTTTTAGTCGTCGAGCTCAATTTTCAACCCGACCGTGATGGACAAAGTCAGTGCGCAGATTTCACTGGTGCTATGCAGGCAGAAGATATCGCCAGATTGACCCTATGCCACGGCGATACTGTCTGGGCCACAAACATGATACCCAGGCCCGCGATTTCTGTGGTTCCTTTCACGGACGGTCCTGAGGACCATCTCGCCCGCCTCAAGTTGGGCCGCCGAGCAACTGCATCCTCCGTCAAATCTAAGAATGCCCAATGGATGGTCTCCGCGAGCTGCGGGGGCCGCTGAACAGCTTGCGGCCTTCCAGGAGGAGGTGGCTCGGGCAGCCACTCACTCCTCTTCGGCTTCTGCCTTCATGCCGCTCCATTTGGGCTCCACTTTACAGGCTCCTTCTAGGAGTTTTGCCAGTTCATTTTGATGAAGGGTCAGGTCCTTCTGAAAACACAAGTCTAGAACCTCGAAAGGAGAAGAGTCGAAAAAGAGAGGACTCATCATAGTTGTTCGTGGGACCGGGGCACACTTTCGGTCGAGACTTCATATTCTCACGACTCTCTGGTTTTGGCTACGGTCGAAACCACGGCTTCACTGGAGATCCCATTAGGCCAGTTGGTTGAGATGCCAGTCATTGACGCGCCGAGATCTATCTTGACCCATTGATCAGTTGTCGTCCAAAGAGGCTGATAACTCTCTCTTCAGGACTCGGTCCTGCCTGTGACCGTAGAAGGGGCTGCTCAGTCTGCTGACCAGAACCCCTTCGGTCACCGAACTCCTCCAGGAGGAGCTGTGGCACTCCTCGGCTCTCTGGAGATCCCCTGTCACCCCCGGCCGAACTTGAGGTCTCAGTCCTCATCCAATGGGTGAGCGGTTTCCGCCATTGGCACTCCTCTCGGCCTGTGGGAAGGGCACCGCTATTTCTCATCTTTGTCATCCTTGGAGGAGGAGAAGTGTCGGCACTACGAAGATCTTATGTGGCAATAGTCGATGCTGGCTGGTACTAAACCAATCCCGGTTCCACACTGGCCATCACTTGGCTGTCACTGAAAGCCCAACACCGACTCCTCCTGTGGGGTCGGTGGAGACGTCCTCCCCAGTGGAGCCAGGTAAAACCATTCAGGTTGGCTGAAGCCAGCCTCCACCAGTTGTGGGTGGAGCCTCTGCCAAGCAGCCGTCGACCCGGCGCTCGACCAGGAAGTCTCGGCTGGCCGGGGACTTCCCCGTCGGCTGTCAGTCACTGTCACACCTGACCGCCGCAGAGGGCTGAAGGTGACTTGTGGGGTCATCCACTTTATGCGGACTCCTTGGAGTCCCAAGATTCCTCCTGCCTCCTGTCTGAGTCTGTGGGGAACCCATGGACAGAGAGGGCCTCTTTTCATCAGGCATCCTCTGCCTCCTCTCAGAGTCCACGGGATGAAAATGGAGCCTGTTCAGAAGCGGGCTCTCTATCCTCCTACAGAGATTCTGGACAAAGCGGATTCTCTGATGGAGGCTTTTCAGTGGCTGAGGCCATTTGTCTGCCTAAGCGCAAGAGCTTTTTCAAGCCCCATGTCCTGTGCCCTCTGCCCTGATGGTCTGCAAGTATGTGGTACATTGGTACTCTCTTGGGTTTCACGAACACCCCTCGGCCGAGGGTTGGTGACAGACTCTGTGTATCGGCTCTGGCAGTATCGGGATGTCGACAAGCCGTTGGACAAGGAGTCCAAGAAATTGGACCATGTGGCATAAAGTCTATGTGCGCAGGCCCAGTAATGTGGAGGGCTGAGGCAGTGATGCCTTACCTCACCGCCATACGCGACCTGTGTTTGCTGTGCAAGCGGGTCGCTGGGGTCGTCCAGGGTGGGAGAGAATCAGCTTGGAGGACAGCTCCTCTGTTCCGGGAGGTTGGAACAGAAACGGGCGCCTGCCTGACACTTAGCAGAAGCTAGGTGTTGGCACGTCAGGTTCTGTACAGTGGGGCATGGAGTTGGAGCAGCCGACCTGCGATGCGGACGTGTCGCGGCTTGTTCATTGTCAGCTTGCTCACTCCCTTGTGCAGAAAAAGCGGAAACAGCAGTCCGAGTTGAGTGGCATGATGGTTTTCCAGTTGCGTGGCGCCACCCTCAGAAGCAAGCTCTCCCATCACTGGATCCAGTCCTGGTTTGTCGAGTTGGGGCTCCCTCCACCCTACCACGGAGGGTAACCCATGAGAGTTCAAGGTAGGGGACTGGGTGGGTGGCTGGAGGAAGGGCTGACCCGGACCAGGCAGAGAAAATAGCAGTTTAAAAATATAAAAAGTCTATGCTACCTCCTCGCTCCACCTCAAACAGGTGAGATCAACCATCTTGATGGCACACTTCTGCCACGCCTCTTGGGCTCTTTGGATGAAGTGATTCATCACCTTCCTCACGGACCTCAGACCACAGTCAGGTCCGAGGATCAGGGCTTTGGGCTGTGGCCAAGCAACAGTTTCAAGCGGCTCTGGATCTGGGAGATTCCTGTGCCCGCTCTGTGGCGGCTGTGGATCTCGACCTTTCGGCAGACACTCTGCACATGCTGGCGGATGTTAATTTCTTGGACTTTAACTAATAAACTTACTGAGTACATTTGTAAGTTACTGACCCCAGCTAGCGGAAGTACTCGCTAAGAAAATACTCCTTCATCTCATTAAAACTCCGAGAATCGAACTTGTCATGGCTCCTATCTCGATAAGCCATGCTCTCCCACCATATGGAATAATCTACAAAACTCCATTAAACTTAATTCCTTTGTCAGTCTTATGAACTTCAAAACCCTTCTTGGGCAGTCTCTGTAGGATGATTGTACCTGTTAAGCTTAAACTCTTCTGCTGCTCTTTATACATTTTTTTTTTCCCTATTGCTAACCATAACTATTTCATTCTTCCTGAATATGCTATACTTAACCCTCCTCTTTCCCTCCTCCTTCTCTTTTTCACCTATGGCCTTCAGTTGTGTGTCCTCTACCTTACTAACAGGGTTCCACATCTGTCAGGACCATCCCCTGCAATCTCCTTTTGGTAACCTGAACATTGTTTTGATTTAGCAGTTTTTATGTTTGCAGTGTTGAAATTCATTGTAGTGCCCATTGTTATAATTGTTATATTCTGTATTTTACCCACCCTGATAGTACGTATCATGTATGGTCCTCCTGCTGTGCCAGGATTATCTGTGTATTGTATATTTGTTTATTTGTATTATTTGAGAACCTCCCAGGCCCCACCTAACTTGTGAATGAGTTTTCTTTGAGGGTGTCCCACCTGGTAAAATAAAGTTTGATTGATTGATTTGGGCACCAAGCTGTTTGGGCCCTGTATGGAGGGTCACCTCCAGCGCATAGAGAAGTCCAGTGTCACTTTGGATTCTGTAACATCCTGCACAGAAGAATCCCAAGGGCTCCAGGCAGCAGAAGCGAAAGTCCTTTTGGACATTCATTCCTGCGGCAAAACCAGCCCAGCATCAGGCTGGCCACCAGGCTTAGTTCTGGCAACCCTGGCCCAAGTCGGTGGCCCTGGGTGGTCTGTGAACCTGGAGGAAGGGCCCAGATGTGCCTCAGCCAGGCTTCTTCCTCCAAGCTTGCCAAGTGACAGGATGGGGTGCCACCCTCATGCCTGTCACACACGCCCTGGGTCCTCCTGTGGGGACCAGCTCTACCACTTCCTTTCCGCCTGGTCCGCTGTCACCACGGACAGGTGGGTACTAGAAGTGGTTGATCAGGGTCTGCCTCTAGAATTGTGGAGTACCCTCCTTGCTGAGCCCATGCCCCACGGGTGGACTTGGTATCCACAGACACCCAGTTGGCTTTTCGAGATGACATTGCCCAGCTCCTTGCAAGGAGGTTGTGGTTTACTAAAACAGATGGGGGCTGGTGCCCCATTCTAGATCTGCACGACTTGAACAAGTTCCTCAGGTCGCACACCTTCAGGATGGTAATTCTGTCTCGATCATACCATCTCTGGATCAAAACATGTGGTTTTGCTCCCTGGATCTTCAGGATGCATTCTTTCACATCCCAATCCATCCGCCCCACCGAGGTTCCTGCACTTTCAAGCTGAGGAATCCTCTACAAGTTCCAGGCCATGCCATTCGGCCTCCTCCTTGGCCCCCACAGTCTTCTCCAAATGGCATGGCAGTGGTGGCAGCTTACCTGAGGCACCGAGGGGTCGGGTGTACCCCTACCTGGACAGGTGGCTGATTGCAGGTTCCTCCAGGCAGGAGGTGGAGTGATCCAGGGACCTGGCCCTCAAGACCTTCACCTTCCTTGGCCTCCTGGTTAACTCGCTAAGTCGGAACACGTGCCCTCACAGGTAATGAGCTTTATCGAGGCAGAGCTAGACTCTTGCCAAACCAGAGCCCTGTCTCCTGGCTGATAGGGCGGAGGTCCTCTCCTCCTTGCTCGATCATTTCGGTTAGTACTGTGCCCTGCCCGGACTTCCTGCATCTTCTGGATTACATGGCGTGCCTGCACCAGTGTGGTCCGTTAGGCCCATTGAAATATGCACTCCTGCAGTGGAGCTGGCCAGCCAGTGATCTCAGCGAAATGTCACTTAGACCAGCTGGTCTCTGTGACCCAGAAGATGTGGGACGCTCCAGTGGTGCTAGTCCCAGAGCATCTGCAGGAAGGATTCCGTTTGTCCGCTTGAGCTGACGGTCATCCTGACGATGACGCGCCTCGTGGGCTGGGGTGCCCATATGGGGAACACAGCCCTTGGGTTCTGGACCTTGAGGAACCCGATAGCACATCACCCTCCTCGAGCTCTGGGCAGCTTGGCTGGCGCTGACTGCTTTCACTCCACATATTTGTGTCAGGTCGCCCAAGTCCAGATGGACAACATCACGCACCATGTACTACCTCAACAAACCGGGCGGGATGCACTCCTGCCTTTGTGCAAGGAAGCTCCCGCGATATGAACCCTCGTGCAGTCTGGAGGTGGTTCTCCTAGCCAACCATGTGGCAGGAGCCTCCAATCAGCTGGGCGGATGCCCACAGCCAGGTAGGTGAGGTGTCTCACGAGTGATCTCTCCATCCGGAGGTAGTTCAGCCTGTTCTCCCAGTGGGGCACCCCTCAGGTAGACCTGTTCATCTCCAGGAGAACGCAAGCTGAGGCTGTTCTGCCGCCCCCCACAGCAGGGCTCGCTGCAGGGGATGCCTCTCAAGGCCTTCGACCCCAGGTCTCTTCCATGCCTTCCCTCCACTTTTCTTGATCCACAAGGTGCTGCTCAAGGTCAGGCGGAAGGCACAGGTGATCCTTGTGGCTCTGTACTGGCCATGCCAGTTTTGGTACCCTAATCTCCTCAGCTTCAGCAACAGGCTCCCGAGGCGCCTACCACTCTACCTGAACCTGCTCTTCATTGATCAGGGAAGGTACTCCACCTGACCTCAGTCCCTGCACTTGACAGCCTGGTTCCTGAGTGGTTAGAGTTCCAGGCTTTGGGTCTCCAAGACCTCACTGTGGTGGAGGCATCTAGAAAGGAATCTATCAGAAAATGCTATGCCTTCAGACGGAAGAGATTCTGCATTTGGTGTCAGGGGCAAGGGGCTGGACCCTTGACTCTGTCCGTGGCCAGCATTTTGACTACCTGTGGTCTGTCTCCAAAGGGGTCCTTCAGTTGATTTACCCTTAAGGTGCACCTGGCAGCCATCTCTGCTTACCAGGTGAGGTCTGGTCAGCAGTCAGTGGTACAGGAGAAGTTGGTCTGGTGCTTTTTCAAAGGCCTTGATCACATTTCTCCGTGTGTGAACCACCACCACGGGACTTTTGCTGGCTTTGGCAAAGCTCATGGGCAAGCTGTTCGACCGATGCACAGGTGTGACATGTCTCGCCTGTCATGGAAGACTGCCTCTTGGTGGCTATCATGTCAGCCAGGAGGATTGGGAGCTCCAGGCGCTTTCAGTGAAATTCCTTAATTGGTTTTCCACAGGGACAAGGTTGTCCTGTGCCCCAGCCTGAAGTTCCTTCCAAGGTCATGTTGGAGTTTCACCTTAATCAGGTGATTTCTTTTCGGTGTTCTTCCAGTCATACTGAGGCCAAGCACAAGCTCCATAATGTGGACGTGAGGTGAGCGAATCGCTATTACAAAGAGCGCATGGCTAGAGTTCGGGAGAGGTTCACTAGCTGTTTGTCACCTATGCTGAAGCTGCACCTGGTAGACCCGCAGCCAAGCGGATGATTGGCAGGTGGATCACTTCCACATTGATCTCCGCTATAGATTAGTGTGTAGGAGCCCCTGGTGGCTAAGGGCTCATTCTGCCAGTCATACTACTGTGTCAGTGGCTGCTTCTAGGGACATCCCTACCCAGGAAATCTGCAGGGCTGCTACCTGAACATCAGTACACACCTTCATTTCCATTACCACATTGACCTGGAGTCATGCTGGTTTTGGTGCCTCAGTTCTGCAATCTCCTTTTCCTAAATAGGGGTGTCGCCTTGCTTCCTTTTCCTGGAGAACTGCTAGGAGTCTGCCAGATAGTGTGGATAGAACAACATATCCATCCTAGAAACACAGGTTACTCACCTGTGTAGTTCTAGGAGAGTGGGTTGTTGTTTATCCTCTGAACTATTGACTCCCGTGGCTTAGGCGCACAACCTCTGCTTCCAGTGGGCAAGATCTGGCATCATGGGGTTGGAGCCAGGATATACCACCCAGTTGGGTGGGAGGAGCCAGCTTGAAGACTTTCTGGCACTTTATTTTTTTATTTACATTTTTTCTCCACCTCTCAAAACTGACGCAGGCACATCGGAAACGTGTCCCCTGGTCTGCACTGCCCTCTGGGGCATTCAGCGAGTGGAAGACACACTACCTCCCCGAGAGGGAGAGCAGTCCTCCAGGCAGCTTGATCCTATCTCTCTCTCTCTCCCCTCTCATGACCCCCCGGCCTAAGCTCGTTCCCAAACCCGGGTTGCCTGTGTGGCGCGAGGTGATGCCCAGCACCTCCTCAGCGCCACTGCAGGCCTTTGTGGCATTTCTAAAGGGAAAAAGACTGTTAAAGGATAGTGTGATTTGAACAACATATACCGCGCTAGAACTACTGTTACAGGAGAGTAACCTGTGTTTCGGGAGGTTAAGCACCCCTTTTCTCTCAAAGGAGTTGTAAGATTGTAAATTTGATCCTGGGAGATTTACTATTCCAGATAAACAGAGAAAGTGAATTTTATTCCACGATCTAAAGTAAAAGGAGAGGGCATCAGTGGTAATGTTTGCAGGAAGTATAATATTTAGAGTAGAATGTTCATCTGAATTGTTTCTACTCTGAAAGTAAACCAAGTGTAGGTGTCTCTGCCATCCAAATCTGATACTTTTCGTGTTACAGGTATATCAGATTTTGCTGGAGGATCCTCCAGGTATTTTATAGCTGTTCTGTTCCATTAAAATTTTTACATTTTGTTTGGAATTCTGTGCTGGGGTGATGCAAGTAATATTGTTCAGTAGAGTGTAGCTGGACTCCAAGCAAGAGTGTATTTGCCCCTGGAGAGGGTGGAGGAGGACATGTTCTCCTTTGCCCGATCATTTTGGGTTGTGCAATCACACCCAGCCTGGAATTTCATCTGGTTTTGGGCTTCATGGTCTCTGCCATGGTACTTTGGACTTGCTGGCATATGCAACTCGTTCAGTAGGAACTGATGTGCCAGTGGTCACACTGCATACAGCCCTGTACCACCCAGTCTGTGTGACCCAGCTGATATTGTACATCATCCTTTGATGGCTGTCTCGAGAGAATCCCATTCATCTGGACGAAAACCTCTGTCCCTAACTTGTGTTGCTGGTGGGCTGGGGTACACTTCTACTGGCCTCAAAGTGCATGGGTTCTGACTGCTGGCGAACCTGGCCTGACAGCAGTTTGCTGGAACTTGCATTGCTGGTTCACATGGCCAACATGACCACCATTATCTACCTGGAACAAACAGGGCTGCACACACACCTTTCCCCTGTGTCAGGAGGTGCTCTGAACATGGTCTCTGGTTTGCTCCCTGCATGCGGACCTGGTGGCTTTCCATAGGCGCCAGAAGCAAACAGCCAGCTAGTGGATGCTCTGTTGTGTGAGACATGTCTCATTAATGGTCGCCACACCTGCAAGTGATGTGCTAGGTGGCTTGTGACTGGGGAACACTGTCAGTGGATCTGTTTGCTTCCTGGGGAAGAAAGGAAGTGTAGAATGTTTTGTGCTGTCTCATTCAGCAGGCACTCTGTGGGAGAACGTGTTTTGTCAGTCCTGGGCTTTGAACCTCCTACAGACAGACTGGATGGACCAATGGTCTTTTTCTGTCATCACTGTCTGTTTTGTGTGTTTACTTAATGCTTTCCATCCATTTCCTCTAGCTCAGAGGATTGTCCTCAAGGTGTGAAGGGACAGGATAGCCCTGATTATGATTGTGCTTGACTGACATCTGTGCCAGTTCAGGTATCATGAGCTCTTCAGTCTTAACTGCAGACTACCTGCAGCTGCTTCCACTCCTGCCAAACTCAAGCAACATGGTTTGAGTGAATGATTAGGTATCCAGACTTACAGTCTCTGCACCTCTGTACCTGACTGCCGGGTTCCTTAGCAGCTTTTGTCCTAGGCTGTGGGCTTTCCAAGGATGTTTTCTGGGTGATGGAGGCATCTTGGAAATAGAAGACACTCAGGATGTGTACCTCAAAAGAAAGAGGTTCCCATATTAATGCGAGGAGTGTTTGTGTCCCCTGCTTGCTCCATGTTAAAGATTCTTGACTACCTCTGGTCCCTCTCCTCTGCAGGGTTGTGAGCCACATCCCTCAAAGTGTACTGTGCCTAGGCAGGTATGCAGATGGTGGCTCAGTACAAAGTGATTGCCCGCTTCTTTTAATGGCTGGACTACCTGTTTCCTCCAATGCTTGAACCACCTCCACCACGGACTTACGACTGGTGCTGTCATGGCTACTGGCAAACCAGTCAAGCCTGTGGAGAAGTGTTATGTCACACGTGGAAAAACATGTTTTGGCCATCATCACCTTGGCCAGACAGGTGAGTGAGCTCCAGGAACTGGCTGTGAGTCACCTTATCTAGTTTTCCACAAGGACAAGGTTGTCCTACGCCTTGCAAAATTCCTGCTGAACGTAGTTTCTAATAGTGTTCCATTCACGAGAGATGTACGTGAAACATGTAAGGAATTAAAAGTGCAAGTACATCCCCAAGCCTCTGGAGGTACTTGCATGTAAGAGAATCATTTGCTCTGCCATACTTAACACAGGAGAGATGACTGCAGTCACAAACTGTTCCTCCAAACAGCCATGGAGAGAACAAAGCACCCTCAAAGAGCAGAACATCATGGGAACACTGGATCTTACTTCAGAGGGTTCCTGCAGTAGGTCTTCAAATATAAGACTCGCTTCTGGCCAGGACCCATGGCAAACTTGTAGCTAGCAATCATCAGTGGGGACTGGCATCCGTGACACACGTCAGCTTGACTATAAGGGGCAGTCCCCCACCTGCCCTCCAGTTCTTTCTTGCCGTCACATGGTTTCATTTGATAAACGTGGTAGAACAGCTTTTCGGTCACCCATCATTTTCTATTCGAATTGCTTTATTTTTCCCTGTTTTCGAATTTCAGAAATGTTACGTGTATGTCATCTGGTTGGCCCAAGAAAAGTGCTCCGCGCGACGGCAAATCCCTCGAGGGATGATCATTCTGTGTGTCTCTGCTTGGGGCTACGACAGCTCCACTGAGTGCACCATCTGCCAGGGCTTCCACCAGGACACGTGCACCCATCGCAAGAGGACCTCGATGCCCACCTCTGACCCAGAGTCTGGTTTCAGGGGAGAAGGAGCTCCAGGAATTAAGGGAAGGATAGTCATTGCTGGCCTTCTAAAAGAAGAAAAAGAAGAAAGATAGAGACGCCGGGAGTGGCGCTGATCTTACTTCGAAACCGCTTGCAGCAGGTTACACCATTGGGACTGAAGCGGCAGGCGCCAGGACCCCATGGAAAAATTCTAGCTAGCAGTATCCAGTGGGGACCACCCCCGATGTTGGCCCTCCCCACATCAGGCATCACATAAAAGGGCTGTCTTCCAGCATCCCCAGTTTTTTTTTCCTGCCGTCGATTTGCCAGCCTCATGGACACCTGAACAGACTAATGGTGCGTAAAATCTTAAAAATCATCTTTTTCATAAATGCTCCATGTCTACTTCTCTACTCCTTCTCTCAAGGACACCCTCCAAGTGTGACTGCGGCAAGCAGATCCCATTTGCCACCACCACACGCCCTTTGTGAGGTGTATGGGCCTGGAGCACGATACCTAGGTCTGTTCAGTTTGCCAACAATTTAACAGCGGGACCCAGATCTGCCGCCAGAAAGCCCTTCAGGGTTTCTTCTTGAGGAGAAACTTAAAAGATGGAAAAGAGACCTTCCTCCAGGAGTAATACCCCCATAAATCTGGGTAGGTCAAGATCCCTGAGCCGGGCCTCAGTCTAAGGCCAGCTCCAGCTCCACACGGTCCAAATTGATTGCCTTCTCGGGCTCTCTCCCAGCCACACCCCATTAAGGTAAGGTCTTCAGGGACCCTCAGCCTCTTTGCACCTACTCAAGATTTTCGGCACCTGACTCCACTTCCAGCCGGGATCCTCACACCGGCACAAGTCCAAGTCTTCCTCTAAGTCAAGTGGGGCGCAGACAGACGCTGGGACATCGACCACCGGTTAGTCTCCCAACCTTAAGGGCCCCGGAAAGAAGACGACGGAGCTGACGCCCTTAAACGGACGCCTGAGGCAAAGAAGGTGTGCAACCCGCACCCACCAAATGGACTACAGAACAGACGCCCGCACCACTGATGCCGGTTGACATCTGACGCCAGGGGTCTGCAGGAGAAGAGGTCACCGCACTGCCTGTTGACCAGACAGGCGACACGGAGGATGCTGGATCCGTGGTTCCCGAGGACCCGACGCCCGACTCGCTGACAGGCCCACACCGGCGCCTAGTCTCGCCGGGCATGTATCTGCAGGAGGTCAAAGACCTGTTCACATTTTGGTGGGAGACCATTAAAAAGGATGTGGTTCCTACCAAGCTTTTCCACCTCCTCCGAGGCAATGAGGGTGAAAGACCCTGACCCCTAAGGAGCTGACACCTCCTCCCAGGGGCAGATCCAGAGAGTGAGAGACACGCCATCATGATCTCCTCAGGGTCTCCTAGTCCTAAACGACCCAGAGGCAGACGACCTCTCTGGGGATGACTCCAGGCTGGAAATGTCCAGTACTTCAGGTCTCCATCCCCTTTAGTCCTCCCATCACCAGACCCACGAGACCTTCCTAGGTCACCACCGGATGATCCTCATTACTGGAAATTATGAGGCACATCCAAGAAAACTCGGGTTGGGAGACAGAGGGTTGGACCCCGAGAGACCACGCTTGCCCGTTATTTCAGGCAAAAGGACCTGAAGCCTGTGGTGATCCTACCATTGGTGGACTCCTTTACAGATGTCACCAAAACTACTTGGAGCGTCCACATTTGACTCGGCTATTCCTAAAAGGCTGACCGCCTCTACAGGGCTCCATTGGAGGATCTGTATTTGGTGCAACAACCTGTGGCCGATTCCTGGTCATTACAGCATTCATGATCGGTCTCGGCGGCCTCAACACCTGAGTACCCAGCCTCCGGACCACGAATCTAAGCAGTTAGATTCAATGGGAAGATGACGCTCGCTGCTGCTACATGCTCCACAAGGTCTTTGAACTACTTCACGCACATGGTGCAGTTTCAAAATGCCTTTGGGAACAAGGCCAAGACCTTGTGAAAGATTTCCGGATGGCGACAAGAAGGATGAATTGCTCAGTCTCCTTCGGACTGGGGCAGACATGGGGACTCCAGGTTCTCCGAGCCGCTTATGATTCAGCCGGACTCGCAGCCAGGGGAGCAGCCACAGGCGTTGTCTCTGGAGACTCTCTTAGGCTGAGAGTCTCCGGCTTTACCCTGGATGTCCAAAAGAACATCTTGGATGTCCCTTACAATGGAGCTGTCCTGTTCGGTGAGGAACCTGAAAGGGTCATCACTAGGCTACAGGATGCCGGGAAGGCAGTCCGGACTGTACAGGCCAAATTGGGTTCCTTTGTAGGAACCAGAATCGCTTTTACTGCCGGGCAACAACGCAGCAGCAGCCAGCTCCAGCCAGCAACCTAGGGGCAACTTCGTCATAAAGGTCAAGCAAAGTTCCCGTGGCCAAGGCCAAAACATCCTAAGGCTGCCCAGCCCATGGGGTCCAGTACCACCACAGTATGACTCCTTCCCGCCCCCGCCTCCTCTGGATCAAGGGAAGAGAAGGATGGGGGTCGATTCTAATCAGCTTGAATGGCAGAGGATAACTTCCGACCGTGGGTGTTGGAGTTGGTAAGTCGAGGACACACAATTGAATTCCTCGACCACCTACTGTCCAGACCTCCTGCTCTCCGCTATTCGGGTCAGCATGCCTTGCTCATCCAGCAGGAGATCTCTGCAGTCTTGGACAAGGAGGCCATAGAGTATGCTCCATGGAACCAGAGAGGAAAAGGTTACTATTCTCCTTCTTCCTGGTCCCAAAGAAAACAGGGACTTGCGCCCAATTTAGATCTCAGTACTTTTGTGTTGTACAAGCGCTTTTGCATGGTGATCCTTCTGGGCCTCATCCTTATGCTCAAAGAGGACGATGGCTGGCATCACCAGACATGCAGGATGCTTACCTACATCTCCTGATCGCTTGAATGCATCAAATGTTTCTGCATTTCGAGTTCCTGGGATGCCACTACCAGTTCCACGCCTCCCTTCGGACTGTCCTCGGCACTCTGGTATTCACGATATGTATGGCAGTCGTGGCAGTAGCTCTCAGGAGACAAGGCCACTACGTGTTTCCTACCTAGACGACTGGCTCCTCATGACACCCTCACGGGAAGCCCTGATGTCTGCGATCCAGGATACCCATTCCTCTTCCAATTGTTGGGCATCACCATCAACTAGAGAAGTCTCACCTTCTTCTGTCTCAGAAATTGCAGTTTATAGGGCAATTCTGGACACCACTCAAGGAGGGCATTCCTTCCTCAGGACAGGGCGGAACACATCAGATCCCTCATAAGGGACATAATGGAAAGAAAACTGTACCAACCAGGACTGTTCTTTGCCTGCTTGGGCACATGGCGGCTGCCGTTACAACAGTTCCCCTGCCGACTCCATATGCGGTCACCCAGTGGATGTTAAGGCCCAGTGGGACCAAAAGCAAGATCATCTGCAGCTTCTAGTCCGGATCACGAACCCCGTAATCCGAGACTGGCACTGATGTCTCGGTCCCAGAGCATCTGTTGACGGGAGTCCCTTCATAGCACCACCTCCTTCAACAACTCTTCCACGGATGCCTCGGGTCCGGATGAGGAGCTCACCTCAACGGGTCAGGACACAAGGCTCCTGGTCGCCTCTAGAGTCTCACTTTCACATAAACATTCTAGAGATGAGAGCCGTGCCCTGCACGCCTTCAGGTCTTCCAGTCGGAGATTCCACCGGTACTCTCCTGTTACAAATAGACAATACTGGTGACGCATTATCTCAACAAGCAAGGAGGCACGCATTCCTACCCCTTTGCAGGGAGGCCCAGAGGGTTTGGGATTGGGTACTACAACATGGCGCAAAATTATTGCAGTATATGTTCCCGGAGTGGACAACACTATCACGGATAGTCTAAGCCGATCACAGGCCAGAATCCACGAATAAGAACTGCTTCAGGAAGTTGCAGAGGACCTGTTTGGTAGATGGGGACACAAGAATCGGACCTCTTGCGTCTCCATCCAACGTAAAACTGCCCAATTTCTTCTTGCTAGATCCAGGGCCTGGTGTTTTCTGGAGACGCATTGTCTCTCTCTTGGACAGGCAGGTTCCTCTACGCTTTCCTGCCCTTCCCTTTGATCCAGAGGGTTCTATTGAAGCTCCGACAAGAGCGGGCATCTCTCATTTTGATAGTGCCCTTGACCCAGGCAAATTTGGTTCCCCTATTGCATCAGCTGGCCCAGGAACCTCCAATGCCCCTGCCATTCAGCTGTCACCTTCTGTCCCAGGAGGCAGGCTCCTTGGTCCATCCGGATCTTCGGTCGCTGAACCTGCATGCCTGGCTCTTAAGGGCATAGCAGTCCTGAGATGTAGGGTCTCTCAGGAAGTTGCAGACATTTTGGTGGTGGCCAGAAAGCCCTCCACTCCACTCTGCCTACGCCATGAAGTTGTGTAGAGTTTGCATCTGGGCTTAGGCTCGTGCATTGACCCCCTATTGGATTGCTCAGAGAGGTAAATTTTAGATTACCTCCTGTCCCTCTATGAGGCAGGGCTTGCCTACTCCTCCATTAAGGTACACCTTTGCGCCATTTTGGCTTACCATTCACTGATAGGTCACAGGTCCCTAGCTCAGCTAGAGGCTTCTTGCACGGCATCCTACATTTCAGACCTCCCATCAAAGACCCAATTCCACCTTGGGATCTTCCCTTTGTTCTAGAGCAGCTTACACTACCTCCTTTTGAACCAGCTGCGGATTATGAGCTGAGTCTCCTCGCCTGGACGATGCTATTTTTAGTTGCCGTTACTTCTGCCAGAAGAATCTGAGTTTCATGCACTAATGTGCAAGGATTCTTATTTAGTGTTTCACAAGGACAGTGTGTCCTAAAGAACAAATCCTAAGTTCTTTCCCAAAGTGGTCTCGCCATCACGCTCAACCAGGACATAGACCTTCCGTGTATTACCCCAATCACTCCTAACAGAGGAGAAGCCCTGTTACACACCTTTGATGTGCATAGAAGCCTCAGATACTATCTAGCTAGAACCAGAGCCCATTGCAAGTCGGACCAGCTCTTTGTCTCCTTCGCACACAGGATGCAAGGCGCGCCTGTGTCTAAGCAGTTGCTCTCAGATGGCTAGTGAAATGTATCTCGTTCTGTTACCAGAAGTGCAACAAACCTTTACTGGGACTGGTAAAGGTCATTCTATGAGGGGGTGGCTACCTCCTTCGCTCGCTTAAGAACGTCTCCACATCCGCCATCTGTGCAGCAGCAACCTGAGCACTGTTCACACTTTTATCAATCATTACAGTCTGGATATCACCTCTAGGCACAGCGCAGGTTTCGGCTTGGCATTCCTTCACGGACTTTTGCCCTGCAATATGACCAACATCTTTCCTACCTCCTCCCAAATAGGGAATAGTTCCTTAACTGCTTGGGAATCAGTCCTATGGATATTCTGCTGCAAGAGCTGTTTCCTCAAGTAAGATAGTACAGTTACGTAAGAACTTACCATAACAGTAGATCTTTGAGAACAGCTCTTGCAGCAGGTAGTTTCCTTCCACCTTCCCTCTGGAGGTTGAGTCTCAAGACCTAGTTTCTAGGCTTGCAGCCTATTACACACCTTCCTTGAAGCGATCTCGGTCTCCCTTCAGATGTCATCTTTGGCGAGAGTCTCGACGAGAACTGGGGATGCTGGGGACTTCCCTTATGTGATGCCTGACGTTGGGAGGGCAGATGTCGGGGCGGTCCCCGCTGGATACTGCTAGCTAGAATTTTTCCGTAGTCCTAGCGCCTGCTGGCTTCAGTCCTAATTGTGTAACCTGCTGCAAGAGCTGTTCTCGAAGATCTACTGTTATGGTAAGTTCTTATGCAACTGTACTTTCTTCTCAAGGGAAGTCCAGCCAGACAGCCGACACTGACAAGGTGGGCCCTCCACCTCCATGAGTATCCCACCTGCAGTGCCTTCTTTTTGCCTCATGGACCGGATGCCCCGAGGTTAGGCGGGCAGTCGGGGCCACCTCTTTGGAGGTTCCTATAGGTCTCTGCTCAGAGCTCCGCTGATAAGTTGCCTCTGGCTCTGCCAATGGGTACCCAGCCCAGGCCAATCAGTCTGACACTAACCAGCCAGCTCATTTCAGCCTGGCTGTGAACAGGAAGTCGCTTGATGGCTCCTCCATCGACCTCACGGACATATCTTTCCTCCGCTGGGACTCCCTTGTGGTCCCCAACGCTAGAGAGCCTGCAGGTACCCTCTTCATTCCCTCAGGTTCTCCGTCCAGGTATTCGTTCTTTCCAGGACACCGCTCCTGTCAGATACCCTCCCGACCTGTCATTGGGGGGACCCCACATCTCCCCTTCGCTGGTTCTCTTCCGGCCGACTGATCCTCATCTTCGCCGGATCCCTTGCCGATTTAGTCGGGACAATGTGAGTTTCCTCCGCAAGACCTACAGCTCCTCCGCCTACCCCTGTCTGGACCCGCTTCCCAGTGGTCCCGGCACCCTCTCCAGCAGGGCCTTGGCTCCTCCTTTGGGGCCTTCTGGGTATTTCCATGGGAACCCTCTGTTTCTTGCAGAATCCAACGCTGGAAGGTCCGTCACACACATCCCGCCAATGCTGGGCTACCCACGCCAGGCTATCCGGTGCCAGGACAGGCATATCACCAATATCCTTACTGGTACCAGCATCCCAGTTATCCTCCCCATGCAGGGTACTTGGGTTACTCACCTTAATCCTCCGCCTCCCTGCCACACGCAGCAGAAAGGGATGTCATTCCTGCATGATGGAAAGACACCAGGCCCCAATTGCTTTTAGACCTTGGCCAGCCTTGGGTCACAGTTAGCTCCACCCTCCTATCAGGTTGCCCTCACCTAGTCCAACACCCTCTGGCCGAGTGTCCGAGGGAGACTTGAGTGCTCTGCCCCAAGGAAATGTTGGACCCGTCACGACCTATGGAGCTTCCTTGTCCAGTAGACCGACACGTCAGACTCTGATGAAGACTCGGAACCAGATCAGTCTGAACCTCATTCCCCGTGGAAGCTCAACCGAAAGAATCCCTAGTCTCCTCCTGAGGATCCCTCCTTTGGGAGCTCCTCAGGACCATTCAAGAAGTCATGTGGATGGGCCTCCAGGATCTGGACCACATGAACAAAAGGCTGGTAGAGCACTTGGACCTGTTAGCATGGACCCCTCCCATTCCAGCTTGGATGGGTCAACGTGAGGACCTCGTGTCCACTATTTGGAAGTAACCTTCTTTCCATACTGGCTGTATCCAAAAAGACCTACTTTCCACGGAGGAGTCTCCACCTAATTGCACAACCTATGGTCATTACGGGTGCCCATGATAGATTGTCCCAGCAAAACATCTTAGTGCCTCCCACCAGATGGACCAGTATGATGGAAAATCTACTCTTCGTCTACCTTTGCTATCCGTTCCTGAACTATTTAGCCTATACGGTGGCTTTTCAAAATCCTCGCTCTTGGATTTGAAAAGACCTCCAGGAGATTCCTGACGAGCAATTACGGAATAAACTCCTGGAGAAAGTCAGGATGAATAAATCTTCTTGCCGCCATGCCCTACGTGCACATAAAATTCAGTGGACTCTGTGGCTTGAGGGGCAGCTACGGTATCTGTCTCAGATGTCTACCTTGGCTTGTCTGGCAGGATTGGCACAAGATGTTCAGAGCTCACTTTGGATGCTTCTTTTAGGGGTCCAGTTCTGTTTGGCAGCGACGCCAAAGATATTACTGAGGTGCAGGAGAGTGGCAAATTCCTCAAGGATGTCCTCTATGTACTGTTCCAGTCAAAGACAACAGCAGCAGCAGCCATTTCATCGCCAACGGAAATGGAACAAACAGAATCGGGGCAAACAACAGAACCAGTGTTGTGCCCTGGGTTCTGGTACCTAGACTCCCCACCAGGCCAAGTTCTCCAGAACTGCCTCTGGGGAAAAGGCACCCTCCTGTCTGTGTCCTGAATCCCCCTTTCCGCTCCTCTGACCATTTCAGAAGAACCGTGGGGGCAGATTCGCTTCACCTGGATGGGTGGAAAGCCATTACCGCAGGTGAATGGGTTCTTCAACTCATAGAAAGAGTTACTCGATAGAGCTCTGGAGAGACCTCCTGCAACCCACTGAGTAAGGTTGTATTACCTGTCAGACCAATATCAACTGGTCTCGAGGAAATGCAAGCTCTGCTGCAAAAGGCAGCAATACAGCATGTACCTCCAGAACAGACAGGAAGGAGATTTTATTTCCACTTCTTCCTGGTTCCAGATAAGAGCAGGGGGTCTAAGACCCATCTTAGATCTCAGCATGCTCAATCTCTTCGTAAGAGTACAAGAGGTTTAGCATGTTGGCTCTCAGGGCTGTTGCACCTGCTCCTTCAACACTTGACTGTGCTCCTTGGATATGCAGGATGCCTTCTTTCATATCCCATTCTTCCGGCCCACTGCCGCTTCCTGAGGTTCGCCTTTCTGGGCCATCACTTCCAGTTCAGAGCCCTATCATTTGGCCTCTCCCTGGCACCTTGGGTGTTCAGCAAGTGCCTAGTGGTGGTCGCGTGCATCTTATCTGTGTCATTCTTCACCATCCATCACAGATGGGTACTGGCGGAGATCAGGACCCGGAGGAGCCTTTTTTTTTTTTTAAAAGGATAGGCGGAGCAGACGCGCATCGGCGCCGCCTCGAGGCCGATGTACTACGTGGCTCGAGGATTACATGTTAAGCTGTGCGACTCTGCCTGCCTACCAGTTCTTCGCCTCGCCGGCCGAGATCACCTCGTGGGAAGCCACTGAAGAGTTTTGACAGTTGTTAGGCCTTAGCCTTATTGTCGTTGGTCAGTCGGTCTGTTAGTTCTGGGTTCTGCCTCCACCCGATGTCGCGGTAAGATCTTTCCTTGTATTTTAAAGTATAGTAACGTCAAGTCTATTTTTGGTGTTTTTCGCAGGAGTCATTGCCGTGATCGGAGGCAAGAAACTTTCTAGGTAGGGTGGCCCCTATCGTCGGTGCCTGTGCGGCTGCAGTACTCCGTTGCCGACCAGCATGACCGGTGTCTCTCGTCTTGGCCGCTTCACGACATGGATTACGTCGATGCCTGCTTCTCCATGGACACTTGTCCTCGAACAGCGTCGCGTTTAAAGTGGGCGAGCTCCGCCCGACTTTCGGGGTAGGTCTCACTTTCGTCCCGGGCCATGGCCGCGCTCTTGGCCTTTCCTCCGGGTCCCTCTCCTGGTTCTGTCTGGACCGAGGGAGGTGAGGGAGCCATGTGTAGCTTTGCCTTGGTCGAGACTCCTTCCGCTGTGCAGAGGTCCGTCCCTGCCTCTGGAGCGGGGCGGGATGCTCTTATGCAATCACCCTTTGGGGGTGAAGGCTCTGTAGTCGCTCCCGCGTCCAGAAGGCCCGGTCGACGCTGCCTGGCGCATCGCCGTGCCGTCGGGCTGCCGGTGCCATTCGCGCGCTGCGGTCCTGTCGGCGCCGGCGGCGCCGCGACTCTTCTTTCGGCGCCGTGGGCCTTGTCAGCGCAGTTCACGGTGCGGACCCGCTCACAGCGCCCGTGACCCTGGAATCGGCGTCACCTTCGCCATGTCTCCTGTCGCTGGCGCCATCCTCGGCACCAAGGTTGAGCCGACGGCGCCTGGGGCTGGAGTTGTCCATCGGTGCTGTCCTCGGCGCCGTTGGTGTCTCGGTGCTGCTCGCGGCACTGAGGGGCCTGGCGTTAGCCGTGTTCGGCCGAGTTTACCTCAAGAGTACGTCGGCGCTGCGGTCATCGGTGCTGCCCATAGTGCCGAGGGCCTGGCGGCGTCGTGTTCGGCGCCGAGTCTGCCCTCGGAGTCGTCGGCGCGCGTCAGTTCTCGGTGCTGCTCGTGGTGCCGAGGCCTGGCGGCATCGTCGGCGCCGAGGCGTGTTGGTTACTGGCGGCGCCTGCCTCTGTTCCTGGTACCGCCTCCTGGTGCCGTGGACTTGACGGTGCCGCAGCTGGCCCTACTGGACCTTTGGCCGTGCTGCCCTGCCGCCTTCTGCCAGCGCCACTTGCGGGGCTGTGGAGGGTGCAGGTGCTGCCTTGGCCACTGCTTGGACTTCTGGGCCCTTGGGAGGTCGCCCTCCCTGCCTTCCTACTGTCTGGCTTAGGGCCTCAGACTCTACCTCTTGGTCGGGCTCGGAGTCGAGTAGGCAGTCACACCCTTTGGGGTTGTCTGCAGAGGAGGACGAGCCGGTGGTCTCCACGACGGGTCTCAGTCAGCCCCTTCTGAGGTGCGTCTGTTTCACTCCGAGGTTAGGGTCAGTGGTACTAACCAGCAGGCTGTGGTGCGTGCCACCCATTGTCATGCAACCTGGCCTGCGGGGTTCCTTGACCTCTCGGCGGTGGTACCCCCTCGGTGGTGTGTCCGATCGCCCAACTTTGGGGCCTATCGAAGCCCACAGGAGGGGAGGGTGCTGCTCCTGGGTCTCCCCTTCGGGGCAGCCCAGAGCTGCCAGCTTCCTAGGCTGGCCCTTTAGAGACTAGGACTCTCCTCGGACTCCGAGGGTCGAGGGGTGTGGGGTGGCGGCGTGGGCCTTTCTCTGGGACCTACCGGACCCTGGGCCGAAGCCAAAGCGCGACTTCACCTTCTCCTTCTGGTTCCTTGAGGGGTCCCATTCTTTGGAGGCAGGGGACCGTCCTTCTGGATCTATCGACCCGGTCGCCTCACTTGGGGATTCTTCTGAGGCAGCCTAGGCAGTACCAACGTGGTTGTACAGCTGTCGGCTGCGGAGTCTTCCAGCACACACCCTTCGGGGGGTCCATGGTCCGCTCCTAGCCCTGGCAGAGGTCAGCTGACTTCCTCTCTCGGCTCTGCCCCTCCCTCTGCTGCCTTCTCCATCGCTCCCAGGTAGTCTTGGTCCTAGCGGTCCTCTCACCTGGGAACAGTTCAGAGCAGTGGCTGCTCGGTTCCCTGCCTACGTTAGGGCCATGGACAGCCAGGTTTTTCAACCTCCCCTGAGCAGCCACTCTCAGAGCGCATGGTGACCTCCAGCTACTCATCCCCCTCTTCAGGGGAGAGGAACCGTCTGTCCATATCTCTCCTGCCGCTGATCTCTCCCAGTATCAGCATTTCCTCGTGGATGCTGGAGGACCTTCACTCTCTCCCTCTCCATGAGCAATCCTGAGCATCGCGGTGCATGCCTTTCTAGGCGATTTCGGTGCAGCCACCTTGTGGTGCCGCCTGGCCTGCTCCCCTTCGGGAGGCGTCCATGCGTTCTGGCAGAGGCCTTCTCCGGAGTTCCTGCCCCTAGGGACCTCAGCCAGAGGTATTGCGCTCCCCTAGAGTTTCAGGTTCTATGCCTCATCCACAGTCTGGATTGACGCACCTGGACACTCCTGGACGGGCTTCCGCCTCACCGTGGACCGACCCCCAGATCAGGACTCTTGGATTTTGATTTCTGGGGAGGAGGACTTTCTACTCGCACGGTTTGCCTCTCCATCTCCGCTCATCAGGCCCACTATGCAGCCTACAACAGGTTCTTGTGGTCAGCTGGGTCAGATCCTAGCTGCTTTGCCTGACTCGGAGCAAACCAGGCAAGCCATTGCTCTATCTGCACGTGGCCTGGAGCTAGCAAGGCATCAGCAAGGGCATCTTACGATGCCAGTGAGGTAGCTACCAGGGTAGTAGGGACAGCGATCTGCACCAGGAGATCGGTGTGGCTTCGCCCTTCGGTTGTCACCCTTGGCCGGCGTGGGTGATTTGCTTCATTCACCAGGGAACCTATCTCTTTTCCCGTAGGGCGAGGCCGGCGTTTGTCGGGGCAAATTCCTTCCCCTCCGGAGACCGATCTTGCTCTCCCCACTCTCGGGCCTCTCAGGCCCAGAAGGTTCCCCTTAGTTTGTCACCACTGAGGGCTAAGGGACACTGTCCCTTAGGGTGCAATTAATCAACCCCTTCGGGGGCTTGGTACTCACCCATCTGTGATAAATGGTGAAGATTGACATAGATAAGATATAGAAATTACGTATTCACCGTAATTATGATCTTTCTTGTATCTTCACCATTCATCACAATCCTGCCCGCCATCCCCTGGGGCTCCAGTCTCTGATCCTCCTCCTCTGTGCCTACCCCTCTTTTGAGAGTGGTAAAGTTGGGACACGCTGGGGTAATTTCTTCCTCAGGGTACAGTTCGAGTGGCACTTCCTCTACTATTATCTTCACCCTCTACAGGGTGAGAACTGGTGGTTGCCCTCCTTCTGTTATCCTCCTTTAAAAAAAAAGGGGAACCCTTTTTAACCAAATATCTTTACAGAGAGAGTACTGAGTCCCTGTACCCTGTCCTTCTCCAGAATAGCCGACTCTGCTTTTGGGGTTTGCCAGTTATTCTGTGCCTTGAATTCTGGCAGGTGAGCTTTGCCACCCTTGCAGTTCCTATACAGTCTGGTGACGGACAAGGGTCCTGGATACTTGTTACCTCTCACTCTCTCTAAATTCTCTCTCTCCCTCTCCTCCCTTCTTCCTTTTCCAGAGATGGGGCCCCTACCCAGTCCCTTAGTTTTACTTCTTTATGCTGTCCTCTCGATCGTTATTTCTTCTTTTAGTACAGTTTCTCTTCCTTTTTCTGTCCCTTGGACTCTCTTGTCCCACCCTCCATCCCTTCCTCTTACCTCTCCGGTGACTCAGAACTGGTAGGCAGGCGGAGTCGACACAGCTTAACAGCTAATCCTCGAGTGCGCGTAGTACATTAGCCTCGAGGCGGGCCGATGCTGCGTCGGCTCGCTATCCTAAAAAAAAAAAAAGCTCCCGTGGGGGTCCTGATTCTCCGCCAGTACCCATCTGTGATGAATGGTAGAAGATACACAGAAAGATCATAATTACAGTAGGTACGTAATTTCTATTTCTGTGCCGTAGGCATATATGTGTTCCTCACCTGGACGACTGGCTCTTTTCAGCCCCTTTGCAGGACAGTGTGAAGGAATCCCTTTACTTCACTCTGGACCTCTTCTCCAGCCTGGATATTTCTGTCAGTTTTTCCCAAGTCCCAGCTCATACCCTCTCAGCGCCTCCAATTCATCGGAACAGTGCTGGACATGGTCCAGAGCAAGGCCTTTCTGCCCCCGACTGAGCGGAGACCTTAATCTCCCAAATGACGCTGGTGGCTTCATCTCGTGGACCATGGTGTGTTCAGTCTTGCATCTTCTGGGTCTGATGGTGGCTACTATACCCACAGTCCCTTTGGCGAGACTGTATGAGGGTTACCCAGTGGTCTCTTTGAGTCCAATGGGACCAGAGGTTGGATGACATGGACCAGAAAGTCCTTGTCTCCAGCAGCCTTCAAAAGGATCTCCTTGGTGGTAGGACCCTGCCAACCTTTCGGTGGGGTTCTTTTTCCACCGTCAGTCTCCCTCTCAGACTCTCACTTTGGTTTTACTGGAACTTGGGATGGGAGTGCATCTGGGAAACCACTGGACTCAAGGCTGCTGGTCTCCCATGGAGGAGAACCTTCACATCAATATTCTGGAGATGAGAGTGGTGCTCTGTGTTCTCCAGGCCTTCCAGTTGCTCTTAACTCCGGGAACACTTTTCATCCAGACAGACAACGTGGCCACTGTCTGGTACCTAAACAAACAGGGAGGCACCCAATCGTACCTCTGTTGTACCCTGTACATCACCATAGTTGAAGACAGGGAGCACCATTTTCTGTACAAATGCATGGCAGGCTGGCAGCGGGATGCGGTAGAGGGCACCCAGTTTTGGGTGGAGCTTTTGTGGATGGCATCAACATGTACAGAAAAGTTGAGGTGCTGGTCAAGCCAGACCCGAGATATCTAAAGGAGGAGAAGCCTCCATAGTGGTCCCGTCCATGGTGTGGAAAGAGGGGTGAAGGGAGCTGAGAGAGTCTCTGCTTTGTGCCGAGGGACATTGAGACAGTCTTCTTGGCGTTGAGAAAAGCTGATTTGCACAAAGCAGAGCTGAACATCATTGAAGTCTTGCTGTAGCCTGAACGTGACATCAGTGGTCGAGTGGCTTGATATATATATAGTACCATATCATCCGCATATATTTGGATGAATGTGTGAGCAGGCAGAGGGAGGTCGCTCAGGAAGATGGAGAAGAGGAGCAGGCTGAGAATGGAGCCTTGTGGGACTTCAGTGGTGACTGGGAGGGATGTAGATGTGGAGTTTCCAGTTCTGACAGATTGGGACCTTCCACCAAATAGCAGTGGAACCAGGAGGTGGCATCTGAGAGCAGCCCAGCAAGAGAGAGCTTGTCCAGGATGAGTGCATGGGAGACGGTGTCAAAGGCCTTTGCCAAGTCGATGAAAATGGCTGAGGTGATGAAGTCTTTGTCCATCCCGGCAAGAATGGCGTCAAGTGAACCGTAGGAGAGAAGTGGCAGTGGAGTGGGACTTCCTGAAGACAGACTGGTAGGGGAAAGGAAAGAGGAAATCTGTGAGAGTACGAGGTGCTCCTGGAGTTTTGCCAGTATCAGGAGGAGTGAAACTGGCTGGTAGTTGCCAGGGCAGATGGGTCGCCGCCCTATGGGAGTGGGACAATGGTTGCATGCTTCTAATCCATGGGCACCGATAAGAGAGAGAAAGAGATGAAAAAGAGCTGCCAGGGGGTAGGGATGGCAGTAGCAGCCAGGTAGAGCAATTTGGTGTCCAGCCCAGAAGGACATTTGCCGTTGGAAGGATTTAGGGCAACCAGGGCATTGTAGACTTCAGATGGGGTGACCTGACAGAGGAGAAATAGGGACTGGAGACTTGGCCCCAACATTAGGAGCTGAGGGTGGTATTTTGATAGTACGGAGGGAGTGAGGACATGAGTGATGAGGTACAGTTTGTAAAGTTAAATTCAGTGGCCACTTCGGGAGGGTCCGACACTGAGGTACTGCCTATATTTAAGACTGGGATTGGGGTCTGGGAGGTGGTGAGAAGAGCGAATTGACCACCTTCCAGAATTTAGCTGGGTGATTTAGGTTAGAATGGAATGTGGCTTTGAAGTAGTTGGCTTTTGACAGCTGGATTAGCCTAGTGCAGGCATTGCAGGGAATGATATTTACCATGCGCTGTGGGGAATTGGAGGTTTTGAGAGACTTCCAAGCCTGGTCTCTGGCTCTGATAAAGGACATGATGTCTGCTGTGATCCACGGTGGGTGAGCGCCCTCACTGAATCTTCTTGAGTGGAGCATGGCTGTCCCAGACGGCTAAAAACTTGGTTTTGAAATATTCCAGAGTGGAGTCAATTAATGTGACTTGGGGTATGAAAGACCAGTCTGTGGTAGCCAAGTCATTTAGTAGTGAGGTACGGTCCAGGCTTTGAATGACCAGACAAGGATGGTGCTGGGAGGGGCTTTGGGCTGAAATATTTTTTTACCATTTATATCATGTGGTGGTCACTTAGGGCATCGGTAGAAGGCCTGAGGCAATTATCCGGTGTTGGTGAGAGATAAAGGCCCAGTCCAACAGAGTGGTTCTGTGATTTGTGGTTTAGACGTGTGAGTTTGGAGATCAGTTGGGTCAGGTTTAGAGCAGCCACCTGTTGCGAAACTTGGAGGTGGTGTGGGAGAGCCAGTTCAAATTTAGGTCATCGAGCATATGAAGCTCACCCCTGATGCACTAGATTTTAAGGTGCTCAGGTGGTCTAAGATAGAGGGTATAGGTAAATCGGGGAACAGTAGGTTCCCACTAGGAATATGGGGATAGTGTGAGGGAGAGTTTGATTAGTAGGGTGTCTATGGATTGTGGGCAAAGGTAGGTTGATGGGCTAAACTGGAGGGTAGATAATATATACATGGCTATGCCACTGCCTCTGTTACCAGGGCGGTCGTGGCGGAAGACTTTGTACCCTGGGATGGCGATTTCTGTGCCCTTGTTTGGGGCTTTAGCCAGGTTTCTGAAATGATCAAAATGTCTGGCCGTAGGGATTAGACAGTTGGCTGCAGAAGGTATTTTATGCAGTAGGCTGCAGAATTAGGTGCACAATTTTAGACCGTGGGGGAGGGACGGTAGACCCAGGGTTAGACTCGACATCCCCAGATAACAGGAGTAATAGAGTTACCAAGAGTTTAGTGAGTGCTGTGGGTGATGTGGATTCCGGGCGGAGGCAAGAGGCTGAGAGGACACCCGGGGACAGAACTGAGAAAGTTAGCACTGATAGGCCAGCGTGGAAGTTGGGTGGTAGACTACAGGGGTCAACAATCCATCTGAGTAATTGCAGGAAGCAGATGGGTCTGAGCCGAATGTTTTCGTGTCACAAATGCGCTTTCTCAAAACGTTTGGCTCAGTCTTGGGAGGGGCATTGTGTAGCTGCCTCACTGGCTTTCTTACTTTGGAATAAACTGGCTTTTATCCGCTTACATCTGGTATAAAGATTATTTAACTAGCTTGGACAGTGACAAGGTGCCGACCTATCTGCTTCCTGTGAGTATGTTCCTTTTGGTTTTGGCCCTGCAACTGGAGCTTTGTAGTTGCCTGCTCTTGTCATTTTTCAATTGAGTAATTGGGCTGCCGTTGTTGGCTCTTCGGAGGAGGTGACAAGGGATGGTGTCAGGTCAGACTTGATGCTAGGGGCCAAATTTGTAGACTGCTCTTTGGGGTTGAAAGAGGGAGGGAGTGATACAAAAGGTAGGAGAGAGGCGACTAAAGTTAAGTAGAGGGTAGCATTGTGCTGCTGTAATTTGGTTAGCTGTAATATACCTGGGAGTAGCGGCCTTGATGGGAGAAAAAAACAGGAAATGAAGAAGCCAACTGATAGGGTCTTACATCGACACATGACTCATGGTATATAGTCGCAGATCACCAAGGGCGTGGTGGGCAATCTTGGTAGTGATCGAGCCTCCAAGAGAAATGCCGAACCTGTTTGAGGAGCCCTATTTCGGGAGGGGCAACATCAGGGGCCCTCATGACCTCTGTGGGCGGATTTAGGGAGCTCCAAGAAAACAGCAAGTGTGGACGGTTAATACAGGTAAGAGGGGCTTGACTTCCAGGGAGGGACATAGGAACTCTGAGAACAGAGCTTGTGGCTAGGAGGAGAAACTGCATGCTGTTGCCCTAAGTTATTGCAAACAGCTTCCCTACAATTAAACTTGCTGCCAAGTCACAGAACTATACACTTGGAGGCTCCAGCTTGGAATGCAGACTTAAAGTAACACCTGAAAATACAGTGCTGAGCTATGGCTAGTAATTAACGTGGCATTTTTAAACAGAAGTATTATCTGCTAGTAGTATTTTAATCAGAAAATTATATTTTCTTGTCCATGCCGACTGTATCCTAGTCCTGAGCAGTCCTGTGTAGAAATTTGAAAAATAGCGCCAAAAGCATCAACTGTTGCTCCACCTAAGAAACCTTTGTAGCGATCGAGCCTCTGAGGTAAAGGCTGTACCTGTTAAGAGGAGCTCCTGTTTTGGGGAGGGCAGCATCAGGGGCCCTCACGATCTCCGTAAGCAGATTTAGGGAGCAGCAATACAACAGCAAAAAATCAAGATCATGCATAAGGGAAATTAAAATACAAATTACACAGTATGAGCAAAAATAAAGCATTACAATAAACAACAAAACTAATAAACCGTTTATAATTAATAATATAGAATAGATACAGGAGGAGTACTACTCTGCAGATGAGTGCAAAGGGAAGTCAGGTAAAGGAAAAATTAAGCAATTAAACCCAACAGCAGGAAGGGGAAGTGGTCCTTGAGGAGAGAGTTGAGGTTGAGGATAGGGAGGCAGCAAGACTGATGGGAGGAGAGAGGTCATTGCAGATTTTAGGAAACCATGGAGAATGCAGTCAGACCAACCAAGGTAGTCCTGGGTGGGATGGTAGGAGCTGGTCATGGTTTCTGAGTGAGAAGAAGACAGTTTGAGAGAAATGGAGGAGAGATGGGGAGGAGGAAATGAAATCAGAATTTGCATGAAAGTTGCAGCAGTGGATATGGCCCTGTCGGCTGGGAAAGGAAAAGAGAAAGATTGGTAAAGGGCAGTGATGGCACGGGAGGACTGTCAAGAGGGAAGCAGCAGAAAGAGTGGAAAGAGAGTCTAGCCTAATTAAGGATGACTTAGGAGCAGCACTGTAGACCATATCACTGTAGTCAAAAAATAGGTAGGATGATTTTCTGGATCAGGGTACGGTGAGCCGACAGGAATACAGGCACAATTTCTGTACAAAGTACCCAATTTAGGGTGTAGCTTTTGTGGATGGCATCAGTGTGTCCAGAAAAGGTGAGGTGCTTGTCAAGCCAGACCCCAAGGTACCTGAAGGAGGAGGTGACCTCAAGTAATGTACCATATAGGGTGTGGTAAGAAGGAGGGAGTTTAGCTGAGAGTCTCTGCTTTGTACTAGAGGTAATGGAGACTCTTTTTTGGCATTTAAAGAATAACTGGTTTGAGAGGAGCCATAGCTGTACTTTGTCAAAATCATGTTGAAGTTTTGATGCTACAAGAGACGGGAATTACCAGATGCAAACATACATGTGGATGGAGGTAATAGGGCAGGCAGAGGGAAGGTCATTTAGGAAGATAGAAGAAAGCAGTGGGCCCAACATAGAGCCCTTAGGAACACCATTGTTGATGAGCAGGGAAGGAAATTTGCATCACTAATTTGAATGAATTGTGTTCTACCCACTAGGTAGGAATAAAACCAATTGGTGGCTGTAGTATAGAGACCTGCAGCAGTGAGTGATGTGCAGCCAGCCTGCCAGCTTCAGCTACCTCAGAGTATGTGGAATGTATGTAAATTACAGAACATGGGATGCTCTTCAGACTTTGTCATCGTGGTGGCTGCGCTTAGCTGCTCAGTGGCAGATCTGTTTCTCCGTCTGAGCAAGCAAGGCGGCTATGTGAGGTGCTCCTGCCTTCATTCCATTGTTTTCTTTTTATTTCTTTAAAGCATTTTGTTTTACTTGGTGCTCTGCTGCTCATCATTGTTTAGTTTGTTTAGACTGTCTGCTTTTTTTTCCAGCAGTCCCAGGAACCTGAGAAACTCCCTTGCCTTTACTTACAAGCTGTTTTCTGTAACCGCATTTTTCCTTGGCTTTATTTACTTGTTTATTTGTCTTGTCTTTGCAACTCGGTCCTGATATTTAGGACCGAGCTGCTTTTGTGCTGCCCGAGAAAGAAAAAAGTCGGAATCATGTTATGCCATTGACAACTGGTCGTTGTATTGAAATTCAGGAGCCTGCCTGTAAATTCAGTCTGGCAGGCACACATGGTGTAATTATTTCCTGTTTTGTTTTAATACTGTAGTCACTCAGTTCCTGGAGGAAATCAGGATCTGTTGGTTAATCCAGTACTGGGCTCCTTGTCCTAGCTAGGCAGTTAGCCTCACGCCTCTCTTTTTCTTTTCTATTACCTGGGGGCAGCTACATTGGCACTTTCATTATGGAGGCTGTTTCTTTGGCCAGTGAAACAAACAAAACAAAAAAATCTCAGTCAGCCCTCAGTTTCCTGGGCAATGTAATGAAACCTGTCACTGCCCCTCCTGCTGAAAAACAAAAGGAGGCACCAGTGGTCAAAGTACATGTGCATGGAGGTCCTCCTGTCATTATATGTGCCCTTAGTATCTGGTGTTCCACAAGAATCTTCTGACACCTAAGGAACGCTCAGCTCCCATCTTCCCTAATAGGGTGCCCCAGCACTTTGCAACCTCATTTCTCAACCCCCTGGCCCTGGCCACCCTACCTCTCTTATGTCTCCTATACCCCCCAAGTCCACTATTAGAATACCCACCGGTCTACATATACTAGTGAGTGTCCAGGGTTGAACCATTCTAAGTTTTGACCTATTTGTTTACTTGTTTAGTGTACTACAATTAGCATTTAATTGTGTTATCCTTAAATGTATAGGCCTGATTTATCTCCTTGTACGCATAATGTTTTGTTTGCCTGCCCTATACCTGCCTGTTATTTGTTTGATGTCCAGGACCACTTTGAAAACGAGCTTGCTCAATGGTGTTATGCCTGGTCACTATTTCAGGTTTTCAAAAGAAAAAATATTTTTACAAAAGAGAATCACCAAACAGCCAAGCAAAAAATAATGATCTCCTGAGCAGGTTCCGATCCTGGTTCTTGAAAAGTACATACTGTAAATCACAATAAGCATCCCGCTGTCCCTCCCTCCTTTGTTTTTTAGTTACTACACTTCGAAGTACTTTGAGACAGAGGCTTACTTACAGAGGTTCCATGTCAGAGTACAGAGTGGGTAATAAATTGAACAGAGTACACAATACACAAGGAGTACAAAAAAGATAGAATAAACTATTCATGGGATAAAGATACATTATTTACATCATGGCGTTGCTCAAGGAGGAAAAGGAGCAGTCAGTGGACAAAGCAAAAAAAAAAAAATTCCTTACGGAGGACATGATTAATGCTTGGTGGTTTTTTTTTTTTTTTTTTTTTCTTTTGCCATAGTGATCTGGGGACTTGTCTGTTCCTTCCTGAACCCCTGTTCCTCCTGATTTGGGGGACCAGGGAGCAGTTTGTACTACAAAGGAGGATGAGGAACTGATTGAATCTATGGTTCCCCTGAGCAAATGTTTGGTTCCACTCTTGGGAACAGGAGGATTTTATTCCCTCTTACCTGGGGAGCCAGTGAATGTCTTCAGCCTCTTTACCTAGTGAACCCTGGTGGATTGAAAGGGCTGAAGTTTTTTCATCATGACGGGTTGACCACCTCTATGGGGTGATTTTTCTCCTTTGTCTGTTCATATGCCTTTCTGATAGCAGCCAACGGGCATATATGACCTTAGGAATTGATTCCAGCTGCCTGGCTCAATATTAGGCAGATGATGCTCAAACAGCTCTGTTGCTGCCTAGTACCAGTTCCGTGTTGCAGTGGGCATCATCGACAATTGCTCTTGCGATGATGACTATCTCATCTTCCTAACAAGATTTGTTTGTCACAGGTTTGTCTCATGTCTCCCAGGCAGGCCAGGAATTCCACGTCCGAACAACTTTCTTGCTTAGGAACAAGGCATATATAGTCAGGATGAGCAACACTGAAGGCCTCCACTTCCTAAACACCTCTGGGAAGTGGGGGTGGATGTGGAGACACTCTCCTTGAGCCCTTGTATTTGTACCCATGCCCTAGGTTTATTCTATATGTGGCATTACAGCACGGGGCTAAAGAGCTTAAAAGCAGGCTAATTTGACCCATCTCATAGGGCTCAGCAACAGAAACCAGAGACAAGTCTGTCTTGATTGCCAAATTATTCTCAGTGGAACATTACCAAGACAATAGATTACTGGGAGTGGTGAACGGGCTTGTACTGCTGCAGTGTGAATTTGATTTCCGCATTGCAGGCTCACAGACAATCTAAACCTCCCTTTTCAACAAGAGGGTTTTCTGTTGCTTTCGGGGGTCATAAAGTGGCTACGTACAAACGCAGTGGAAGAAGTTCCTCTTTTCCCAGTGGGTGAGGTCTTTGCTCCAGGTACTTTATCACCCACGTCCCAGCTGGGCCTCAGGTACATGGGGATTTGAGCGCCCTTGAACCTGAACGTTACGTATTCCAAAGCCAATCTGGACCAGTCACAGAAGGTATTTTACAGTATGTTGGGCTGTTTTCTTTGGATATTTCTAGTTCACAGTCCACCCCTTTCGTCCGTCATCTATTCCCATGGTGTTCATGACATGCTTAGCCATGGTGGCTGCACACCTCAGAGGCCAAAGGGTGACGCTTTTCTTTTTCTCGAAATACTCAGAATACCCAAACAGCACCAGTGCAGATGCTCTGTTTCATAGGAGTAGAGTTTTAAGCCCTCCAAGGCAAGGCCTTCCTTCCACAGCTAGGGATGGAAGGCCTCCTAAGCGTGACAGACACCTCTGCCCTGGGTCAGCCCAGGCCAGCATGGTCTTCCTACAGTTCCTGGGAGAGATGGCTTCACTGCAGCCATGCCAGATTCGAATTCCTAATGCGGGACGTTCAGTATCAATTTAAGAACCATTGGTATCAAAGCGACACCCCTCTCCAGCCTAGTGTTTGTAAACAAGCTCCTGAATGCTGATAAAAAAGCCACAACCTCAGGGAGGTGATGCCTTCCCAGCAGCAGTCCCCACGCTGGTGCTGATGTCAGATGTTCCCCATCTAGGCTGGGTGCACTGAGCAGCTATTTCTGTCTGTATTTTGGCATGTGGTGAGAACTGTTGATGAGTATCCTTTTCAATAAGCCCTTCAAAGGCTTTCTGGCCTGTATCCTCCTGTTGGGAACCATACCCTCCAGGGGATTCGAACCTGTACATAGCCAAGCTTTAGGGAGCCCCTTCTGAGCGCATGGCTCTGACTGATCTGAAGTATGCCACCATGTCCTTCTGGAGGCTATGACTTCGCAAGCGGGCTGTGCCAGCTCAGGCTCTCGGCACACCCCTACCTGCATTGTTTTCCAGAGGGACAAGATGGTCCTTAGGACTATCAAGAAATGTTCTCCTGTGTGTGTGTCTGAGCTTTATTAGAATCAATTCATCACACTTCCAGTTTTCCTTACGGCAGAGTCTAGCTCTGGCTAGTGGACATACACAGTTTCTCGAGGTTCAGAGGGCATGAAGTTGCCCTCTGGACCACAATAAGACCTCAGGTACTCCCAGTCTCAACTGTTCCTCACACATGATGAAGTGGAAAGGGTAGGCCAAGCGTCTGAGAGGGACATTGTTTGCTGATTACTCTCCTGCTTCCAGCTCTTGTTGCCCCAGAACTGGCAAGCTGCCACCTTCAGGCCTCAGGGCACACGCCATCTGTGGCATTGCTGTCTTTGTGATGGCTGCTATGGATGTCTCCTTTAGGAAATCTGTAAAGCAGCTACCAGGAAAACTGTACACATTTTACAAAGCACTGTTGTCTGGATCTGCAATCCAGAATGGTTGCCAGGTTGGCACTTCTGTCTTGCAGAACCTGTTTCCCCTAACTAGGTTTTGTACCCAGCCTCCCAGAGGTACTGCTTTGTAATCTGCATATGTTAAGCACAATAAAGGATTCCTAGGTGCGAAGAAAAAATTACTTACCTAGTAATGTTGTTTCTTCTAAGGCATCCCTCATTATGTTTAAATTTCCCACCCTGCCTCCCCTTCCAGAACCTGGAAAACTGTTCTACAACAATCAGTGTCTTTTTGGTAACTGTTATTGCATGATCTTTTTATTGATTACTCCTCAATCAGTTTGCTGTAGTTTCGTTTTCACCTGCCATAGTCTGACCTGAGAGGCCAATCTCTTGTTCTTGTCTCTAGGTTTTATTCTTTTAACTATACATAGATTAGGATAGCAAGGCAGTAGCTATTGCCTTGTAGACCTTTGAAATAGATCTGCTGTTGAGCAGCAGAGTGCAGATCCACTGAGAGGAGAACGTTTGAAGAGTATTCCAAGTTCTGTAATTTACATAAATTCCATGTGCTCCGGGCAGCGGAAGCTGGCAGGCTAGCTGCATATGCTAAGCATAATGAGGATCCTGCTGGCTCAGAGGTTGGATTTCTGTTTTGTGAGGCTGTATGCGGGTCATCGGAGGTCTGGCTGGGGAGGACTGAGTGTCCTTGGCACTCATTTTTGACCCTGGTGGTGGCTGGGGAATACTGCTGCTGGGCAGACTATCGGAGGTGTGCCCAGGTGTTCATACGTTGCATGTGCGTCATAGCAGGCCACGTCTTCCGGAGACCATTTTGGAAAAACTGCTGCCAGTTTCATTCATGATGCCCCTCTTGTAGCGACTGAGCGAGGTCTCCGGTGCAGCGTGGCACCACCTTGGAGGTAAGCCAGGGGGGCCTCGGTGGTTCACCGCTGAGAACCTTGTACAGTCTTCCTAGGGGCAGTGCCTGCCAGATGGCCCCACCCAGAGGGCAAGCCTGGAGTGGATTGCTGCTCTGACAAAGTGCGGGGGTGGGTGGAGGCCGAGAAGTAAGGGGCTGAGCTCTTGGAGGACTAGCCACAAAAAGCGCATTAAATTAAATAAATAAATAATGAGGATCCCTGGAAGAAACGACATTACTCTATGGTAAGTGATTTTTTTTTTCTTAGTGACCCCACCTCATGTCCAATGGCAGTGAAATTATGCAAATTGGGTCCGAAAGGTGATTTTGTGGTTGTGTTGCAAAATCTACCTTTTGCTAGGATTTTGAAAATCTTCACAGCACTTGTTCATGAGGTGGGATCATAAGAAAGCTATGTTAAAAATTTGGGGTCAAATATGTAAAATGGCAAAGTTGGGGTTTGGAAAATTTTCACCTACTGGATTCGTAAGATGGGGTAATAAGAAGGCTATGCTGAACAGTTGGTGTACAAATACAGTAAAATGCCCAGGTTATGACTGAACATTACAGTATTTCAACATTTACTCATAACTTGCAGATTTTCAATATGTTGACTCTGAACTTTCAACATAACCATCTTTTCCACACCAGCTCATAAAAATGACGTGTCTTTTTTAAATCCTGGACAAGACATGTTTTTGCACTTGTGTGTGAAATGACATTTCGCCAGTGTACTATAAATGATACATGTCATGTTAATTAGGCGATCATAAAACGAGTATCTTGAAAATTTTGGATTAAAATTAAATAATTAGATTTTTTTTTTTTTAACAAACTTTTTGTGTATGCCAGTTTTCACCCAGAGGCCATCCTTTGTGATTCTATGCTGCTGAGCTGAGCTCGGGGTGAGCTCAGCAAGCCAGCTGGCTAAGGTTGAAGGTGAGGCAATGGCGCTGTTATATGACAACCCCCAGCCAGGGAATGAAAGGTACACGGATTGTCTGCATGGGCCCTGGTACCATATAGTGCAGACGCCTACCTCTTAACATAGGGCCTGCACCTCCACCAGTGGTTGGCAGAGTGCACTGTGCATTGGCTGACAGATGTACTCTTTGCCCTATCACATTTGATCTCGCGGCCATGTTATTTATTTGTTAATTATCGCCTGCAGTATCAGTACCAAACACTTGCTACAGCACATGCGATACAAGCAAATGTTCGACATTGACAAATGCTTGTTAGGCTCTGCAGACAACAGCAATCACATCCACAGAGACACCAGCTTTCCTTTGCCACATGAGGGCACTGTGGTATAATAGTCACGTCAGAAGAGCAGCCTAAGGAAGACAGAGCAGCAGAAACTCTTGACTTAAAATCATTTTGAAAGACTCATCTCTTTACTTCTAGTCTGTAATAAATTGGAGTTTCATGTCTCGTTTAAAGAGCTAGTACAGCCAAAAACATCTGATAGAAAATATTATTGCTAAAACAGAGCCAGTAATTATCTTTTCTTTAAATGCAATTTTCCTTTCCTTTTATGAAATTGAATATTTTCAGTCTAATGGTACTGGGTGTGATGTATAGAATAGCCTGTACCTGGAAGCTGACATATCTTGTTCTGTTCCCCTTCAAACTTCATCAGCATTGTGACCTCACCTATTTGAAATTACTAGTGACCATGTTCCACAGCAAAGCACTCGTGAAGAAAGCACAGTTCAAAAGTAAAAGCAAAACACAGTGCAAATTTATTGTAGCAAGTAATGCCTTTGATCTAAACACCCTCGTCCCTAAGCGCTTCCAACCCCATAGGGCCTTCTTGGGGTCTGGGTAGTGCAAACAAAGTGATCATTTTAAATCCATCAGTTAAAGTGATACAGACTTCAAGGTGCACATTGTGATTAAAATGATTGAAAAACAAAAGCATATATGTTGTATTTAACCATTCTAGGATCATGGATAATGGACATGTTGTTCTATCACACTTCTTGCCACTTTAAGATGTGCCGAGGAAAGTCTTCAGGCTGGCTCCTCCCACCACCTGGGTGGTATAACTGTCAGCTCTGACCCATGATGCCAGATCTTCCTTTCCGCCGAAGGTTCAAGTTCGCTCCTCAGTGCTCCCTCATGTAGTAGGCCCTGGCTCTAGAATCTTAGGATTCGCTTCCAAACTTATTCAACTCTCTCAAGTTTCGTCTTCGCCTTCTTCTCTTGCTACCATGATGGAAGATAAATCGGTTCCTGTGTTTATGGTGCCCCTGCGAGAGCAAGAAGATGTCGTACCAATCTGCATGCCCTGTGTGTCTACTGCCTGGGACAAGACCACGATCAACAGGCTTACGAGCACTGTTAGTCCTTTTTCACCTTCGATTCTGAAGTCCGTGTTGCCAGACTTCAGCAGCTGGGGTGACGGAGAAAATTGTTGCCACCTGTTAAATCCAAGGATTGCCCGTTTGATTGTCTCCGTAGCTGCGGGTTCGTCGACGTGGCCTGCATTATCATTCTGCTTCTAATCCTGGCAAAAGTGTGACTCATAAAACACTGATCCATGCTAAGTCAGAAGTCATCCCATCCTGGGAACCCAAAATCATAGTTCCTGCTGCATCTTCATATTGCTTCACTACTCTTAATCTGTCGGGTTTTCATTTTAATTCTCATCCCTCTCCTCTGGCCCTCCTCCCTTCGCCCAATGTCTTTCTGTGCACTTCCCCTGCTAGCCTTGAGCGGCTGTGTCGGCATCTCCTATACCCTGGCTAGGCGATACCTCAATGACTGAACACCACACAAGAACCCATACGAAAAGAGCCCACTTCTACCTGATAAATGCCCTCAAGAAAATGTTTCTAATTCTCCTTTTCTGTTCAGGCAATATCGAACTAAATCCAGGTCCCCAACTCAAATCACTTCTCCGTCCGGAGTTTGCAGCTGCTCTGGGATGAAACTGATTATGGTCAATATTCTAAGCCTGCTCAAAAACTTGATCATCTTCAAGTTTGGGCAGCCTATACTGACTCAGATCTGATTATAATTACCAGTCATGGCTAAAAGAGACCAACACTGATCTGCAAATTACTATACCGGACTTCAAGCTCTTTAGGGCTGATAGGATTCGGGGGTGCTTGTATATGCCAAATCAAATTTGATGTTAGCAGCATTTCCTGTAAAACTAATCCAAAGGAATATGAGATTGTCTAGCAAACTTCACCTACCATCCTCAGAGTGCATCACAATCATTGGTGGCTATAGACCCCGTCAGAGCACAGAAATTCTTAACATGTTGAAATCCATCACTTTGGCTACTAACACGGAAATAATAATTTAGGGGACTTCAGTATGGGTTGGCTCACTGCTAATTCCCACTCCCTAAAAGCCATCTGTGATGAGCTGGGTCTCACACAGATAGTAACTGAACCCACAAGAATCAGTGCATCTAACTCTGCCAACAGCTCACTCTTAGATGTCATCTTGGCCGTATCCTATAAAATCTCACATTCTGCAGTTTTCCATAATGACACGGCGACCACAGTATGGTTGTATGTACAAGATTCCAATCTAAAACCCAGCAGCACCCTAAATTCAGATTCAAGCGCTCGTTCGTAAATTCAACTCTAGTAAACCTCCTAACTGATCTAGCTTCGATCAGGTGGCAAGACCTATATCTTGCCAAATCTGATGATGCTGCCGTCTCTGTCCTAAATGACAACCTCACCACCCTAATTAACAAGCATGCTCCTCTTATTAAAATGATGCGGAAAATCTAGCATCCGTGGTTCACCCAAGAGCTCAAATCTGTACTTACCAATAGAGACAGAGTTATAGGCTGGGGCCAGGCACACAAAGAACCCGGCAGACTGGCAGGTGTTTAGAACTGCCAGAAATGCCTCTGTTAAAAGTGTACGTGCTACTAAAGCAAACTTCTACATCTCCACTCTGGAGCAGGCCAAAGGAACTCCCAAAAATCTGGAAGACACGAGATCCATTGAAGGCCATCCTGCTGCTTCCTCCCTTCCCATCAAGAGTCTGGCCAAGGACAAGATGGTTGGAAAATAAACTCGACTCCTCGAAGAACTTAACCTTCACTTTGCCACTGCGGGTTGGCATTGACTCCTCCCCATATGCTAGCCAAGTGAATAGCAACACTAGCTCAGATTCTACACATGCTACTTCACCTCATCCCTTCCAGTTGTGCCTGTTTAGCTACAAAGAAGTCGAAGACATAATTCTTAGCCTTGACATCAAGAAAAGTGCAGGGGACGATGGTCTTGAATAATTTTTCTTGCGGTTAGGCTATGCCTGGCTCACAGCCCCCATCCTTCACATCTTCAATCTCTCTATTACCACAGCCACTGTTCCATCCTGCTGGAAATCTGCCCATGTTCTTCCTCTCTTCAAATCAGGAGATCCTTGTGACTTAACTACTGTCCTATCACTATCTTGCCTGTTCTCTCCAAAGTGCTGGAAAACTATATACAACCAACTAAAAATAACCTTGAAGTGCACTCACTCCTAAACCCGGCCCAATCTGGCTTCAGTTGAAGCACAGTACCATCTCAGCCTTGGCTAAAGTCTCTAATGACTGGATCCATGCTATGGACACCAAGAAGGTTACTGGTGCAGGCTTTCTAGACCTCAGTAAGGCCTTCAACACTGTAGACCATCACCTCTAATCACCTGTCTTGCCTACATAGGTGCCACTCCACTTACTTTACAGTGGTTTAACAGTTATGTCACGGGAAGGATACAGAGAGTCAAAGCTGATGGCCTACTATCTTCCCCTTCCATTTGCCAGAGGAGTCCTCAAGGCTCCATCCTGGGACCAGTCTTTTTTCCTGTACATAAACGACCTTGATTTGCACATAAAGAACTCTAGTATACATTTTATTTCACGGATGATACGGTTTTATACGCATCAGGCTTATCCTTAACTGAGTGGAAAGCACTCCAAGCTGACTTTATCCAGTTAGAAAGCAACCTTGTCAATGCCAAGCTTCTCTTAAATGCCAGAAAAAAATAAGACAATGATTTTCTCGAGACTTGCTTGTCTGGTGCCCTACCTACCCTACCTACCCACCTAAAACTTCATAGTTGCCTCCTAGGTGAACCTTTGGAAGTCGTACCTAAATTTAAATATCTAGGTATGTGGATAGACAACAAGCTTTCCTTCAGTGACCACATCGAGGATATATCAAAGAGGCTTAAAGCATGCTTGGGTTTCTTTTTGGAAATAGGACCCTCTTTACTCTCGCGACTCAAAAAGACTTGTCCAAGCAACATTCCTTCCTTGCTTGACTACAGAGACAGACATTATCTTTATCTCTTCCCAACCTTGAGCCTATCTAAACTGGACGTACTCAATCACCGTGCTCTTCGCTTCATTACTAACTCTGCACAGGACCCACCACTGTGATCTTTATGCAGCAGTTGGGTCCTCTCTGCCACCAGACGCCTCCTGCATGCTGGCATTTGGATCCTCAAATACTACTCCACAAACTGCCTGTCTATTTAACGTTTCTCATACACATCTTGCATAGCGCCTACTCCCTAAGGAAATCCAACCTTATCCTACTGGATGTTCCCAGGACACGTTACGCAGCTGGCCAAAGAGCTGTCTCATATGCCCTCCCAAACATTTGGAACCAACTGCAAGCCATGCTGAAGATAACCAGCATCGTATCAATTAACTCCTACAAAACACTAGCTATCTCTAAATTAAAAGACATATATAGGTGCTACTAGGCCCCCCAATGCCAAGTCAACTTCCTAGGTATAACTGGCCCTCTGCTTGTTAAGCTGAAATGTGTTTGCATAATTTAGGGCAAGGTTAAAGCTGGAATGTACTGCATATATAGCACAAGGACTTCTATTGTGTATATGTTTTGTATTATATATTTTTCTTCATTGTTCTACATTTTATATCTTCAGTTTGTGTAATTGCGATCTGTATGTGTATGTGCCTCAGGACCTCCTTGTGAATGAGCTTGCTCAATGGAGTCTTTCCTGCAATAAACTTGAACTTGAACAGCTTAAGGCCTTGAGGAGGAGGCAGCTCAGACCCACGAAGGACCCCTGTTTTAACCTGACCTTAATTCGCTACAACTGGGATCCTCCCTTTGGCTTCCTTCAAGGAGTTGTGCCAGTCTCTCTCACCCAGAGAGAGGTCCCTTGGGTCGCATGTTTCGCCTCTCGGAAGAAGGAATCTAACAAGAACAAGTCGCAGCATCGACGCTCTGGGACCAGGAGCGGTCCAGCTCACAGGAAACTCCTGTTTAAACTACAGTCGAAGTTTCTGCCGAGGTTGCAGGTTTCATGGTAACCCCATCAGACCAATCGGCTGAGATGCTTGTCGGCCTTGGACAGAAATTTTCTCGAGCCGATCGGCGGTTGTCGCCTGATCCGCCGACAACTTTATTTCAGACTTCAGTGCTTCTGGTGTCCTCAGGCGGGTCAGCTCAGCCTGCTACAGGACCCGCCCGCCAAGAACCTGACCAGGAGGAGCGCAGCGGGTTGCCCGACTCCTTCTGAGATCCCCGTTGGCCCTGCTGAAGGTCGAGGTGTTGGTCTTGTTCTTACGACATGGGACAAGACTCTCCTCCAAAGATCTCGCTCTGACGCCATGGTAGTGGCAGTGTCATTCCTCATCTTCGGTCAGTCCTCGGTTGAGGAGAGCTCCAGCGCAGGATGCGTTGGTGATACGAAGACCTACTGTGGCAGCAGTTGGTCCTGTCTGGGTTTAAACCGATTCGGTTTCTACCCGCCATTAAGTGGCTTTTGGCGGAGCGACCAACGTCAGCCACCCTCACTGAGGTGCGGTTGAGGCCCGCTTGCTCGGTTGAAGCCGGCTACTCCACTGATCGGGTGGAGCCACCGCCCGACCAACACGGCGTCGGGGCTCCGACCAAGAAAGGCGGCCCAAGGCCTGCCCCATTGGTTGTCGTCCACTCTCCTCCGATGCCAAAGGCGAAGGTTGCGAGAATGACCACGGGTGCGCCCGCTGTTAGGACTCCTCTGAGTCTAAGATTCCTCCGTAGTCTCCAACCTGTCGACACCGGTCTCTTGGGGTCTGTCCACGACGAGGGCCCTACCTCACTGATGGGTATTTGTCGGCTCATTTCCGAGGTCCACGGAATGGAGCTCGAGCCTGTGTGAGAAACAGGGCAAGTATCCCTCACAGAGATTCTGGATTGAGGATACTCTGATGGAGGCCTTCCAGTGGCTGAGGCCATTGTGGGCCCAGCCTTGAGCTGTGGCAGCATCCTGCATCTTGCCCTGTGCCTTCTGCCTGCATGGCCCAAGTATGGTCCCTGTGGGATCCTTTCAGGTTTTTCAGAGCACCCCTCTATGGTGGGGTTGTGGCCAACTCAGTCCTTCTGCGCTCAGACAACAAAGGGATTTGGACAGACCCCCGGACAAGGAATGCAAATAACTGGACCATTCCGGGAAGGAGGTCTATGCAGCTTCCTCCCTTGGCCTTCGTCAGGCCAGTTTGGTTGTTATGGTACATTTGTCCCATATCCTTTTGGGCTCCCTGGACGAGGTGATCCTCATCTCCAGTGGACCTCCAGACCACGGTCAGGCAGGTCCAGGACCATGGTAGGGCAGTGTGAAGCAACAACTCAGGCGGTTCTGGACATTGGTGACTCCTTTGCTTGTTTGGTGGTGGCTGCTCAGTGGCCATGCGCCCGTGGGGTCTGGCTGTGCATCTCGACCTTTACAGCTGCTGATACGCAGCAAGCTGGCAGATGTCCCTCTTGGGCACCAACCTGTCTGGCCCGGAATGGAGGGCCACCTCAATGTATAGAGAGTCCAGTGCCATCTTGGACTCCATCACATCTGCTCGAGGACAAGGGTCCCCAGCGTCAGAACCACAGGCCCTTTTGCTCGTCTACTCCTGCGGCCAGACGGCCCAGCAGCAACAGGGCCAACAGACTGAAACTTTGCATCCTCGGGCCAAATCAGCCTCCTTGTTAGAGAAGACAGGGAGAAAGGTCGGCAGCTTCTTTGCTGGACCTTCCTCCAAGCCTGCCAAGTGATGGGGTGGAGGCGCCTCCCTCAATCCAGTCACACCTCCCCTGGTTTCCACCACGTACCGTTGGATTCTGGAAGTGGTTGGTCGAGGCCTGCCTCTGGAATTGAGCCTCCTCCATATTGAGCCCACGCCCCACGGGGGAATTGGTATCAGCACTCTCAGTCGGCTCTGCGAGACGTACTTAGCTCAGCTTTTCCTTGAGGAAGTGGTGCGAGAGTAGTGGACCCGCCTTCAGACTCTGGGGTCATTTCCAGGTACTTCCTGGTACCAAAATGAACGGGAGGTCTGGCACCCCATTCTAGATCTACGACCTGAACAAGTTCCTCGGTACCGCACCTTCCGGATGGTAACTCTGGCTCAGATCATATCATCCCTGGAGCAAGACATATGGTTCTGTCCCAGATCTTCTTCGGATGCATTCTTTCACGTCCCGATCCATCCGTTCCATCGACGGTTCCTTCGCTTCAAGCCAAGAGATCCCATTACGAAGTTCCAAGCCATGCCTCGTCCTGTCTTCAGCCCCCAGGGTCTTCAACAAATACATGGCAGTAGTGGCGGCTTTCATGAGGTGCCGAGGGGTCCGTGTGTACCCTTACTTAGATGACTGGCTAATAGCAGGTCCCTCAGCCAGGAGGTGGGCAGTCCAGGATCTAGCCCTCCAGACTTGCCTCGACCTTGGCCTCCTGATCAACAAGGCCAAGTCAGAACCCGTGCCTTTGCAGGTGATTCAGTTCATTGGGGCAGAGTCGACTCCTGCCGAGCCAGAGCTTGGCTCCTGGTGGACAGGGCGGAGGTCTCTCTTCCTTTGCCCAATCATTTCTGGTTGAGGCAATTGCACCTGCCGGGACTTCCCGTCTTCTGGGCTACATATGGCGGCCTTCACCAGGGTGGTCCAGTGGGCCTGCTGGCATATGCTCCGGCAAGTGGTCTCAGCACTCGGGTTATCTCGACTAGCTGGTCTCTGTGACCCAGAGGATGTGGGACTGCCTCTAGTGGTGGTTCTTCCCATCCCACCTGCAAGGAGGGATCCCATTTGTCCACCCTGAGCCAACGGTCATCCTGATGACAGACGCCTCTCTAATGGGTTGGGTGTCCATCCGGGGAGCACAGAGCCCACGGGCTCTGGTCCCCAGGAGTCCCAATACCACATCAACCTGCTGGATGTTCGAGTGGTTCGACTAGCCGTGACCACATTAAGCTCCATTTGTTGGGGTCAGGTGGTCCAGGTCCAGACGGACAACACCACCACCACCCATGTACTATCTCAACAGGCAGGGCGGGACGCTTCCCTTGCCCCTCTGCAAGGAAGCTGTCGCATTTGGTCCCTCGTGCTCAGCCTGGAGGCAGATCTCTAGCCAGTCACATGGCAGGAGGCTCGAATCAGCTGGCAGATGCCCTCAGCTGGATGGGCGTGGCATCTCACGAGTGGTCTCTCCACCAGGAGATTGCCTCAGGTGGACCTGTTTGCCTCTAGGAGAATCGCGAGCTGAGGCTGTGTCATGCCTGCCCCCACAGCAGTGTTCGCTGCAGGGGATGCCTTCTTGAGGCCGTGGACCCCAGGCCTCTTCTATGCCTTCCTCTCCTCACTTGATTCACAAAGTGCTCATCAAGGTCAGGAAGGACAAGGTGTAGGTGATCCTGGTAGCCCCAGACTGGCCATGCCAGTTCTGGTATCCAGATCTCCTCTGCCTCAGCTGCAGGCTTTGGAGGGGCTTCCAGCATTCCAGGACCTGCTCTCCATCAATCAGTGGAAGGTACTCTACCTGGACCTTCAGTCCCTGCACCTGACGGCCTGGTTCCTGAAGCTCAGAGTTCTAGGCCTTGGGTCTTCCAATGAAGCCCTCAACGTAGTTGAGGCTTCCTGTATGAATTGGCCAGAAAATGCTATGCCTTTAAGTGGAAGAGATTCTCCCATCTGGTGTCTGGGCAAATGGTTGGACCCATCATCCTGTCCAGTGGCTAGCATTTTGACTATCTTTGGTCCCTCTCCAGCAGGGACTTCGGGTCGATGACCCAAAGTTACACCTGGCAGCCATCTGTGCTTACTGGCTGCAGGCCGGTCAACAGTTAGTGGTGCAGGAGAAGGTGTCCTGGCACTTTTTTCAGAGGCCTAGATCACATACCCACTCTGGTGCGTGAACCTCCACCTCCTGGTATCTACTGCTGGTTTTGGCAAAGCTCATGGGCAAGCCATTCAAACTGATGCTCAATTGTGACATCTCACATTTGTCATGTAAGACCGCCTTCTTGGTGGCTATCACATCAGCCAGAAGGACTGGGGTGTTAAAAAAAAAAACGCTGTCTTTTGAGTCTCCTACCTGGTCTTCCACAGGGACAAGGTTGTCCTGCACCCCACCTGAAATTCCTTCTGAAGGTGGTGTTCTGAGTTTCACCTTAACCAGGTGATTACTCCTGCCACTGTTTTACCCCAGTGACGCCTCGGAGGCAGAGTACAGGCTCCATACTTTGGACCTGAGACAAACTCTGTCCACTACAAAGAGCGAATGGCGTGAAGTTCGGGAGAGGTTCGCCAGCTGTTTGTCACCTACGCTGAAGCCACACCTGGCAGACCTGTAGCCAAGTGGACAATAGCTGATGGACTACATCTTGCATTGACCTCTGCTATAGTTTGGAGGTAGGAGCCTCCCGTGGACTTGAGGCTAATTCCACCCGCCATACCGCTGTGTTGGTGGCTGCTTCTAGGACGTCCCTATCCAGGAAATCTGCAGGGCTGCTACCTGGACATCAGCACACACCTTCATTGTCACATCGACCTTGAGTCATGCCGGGATGCTGGGTTTGGAGCCTCAGTTCTCAGTCCCCTCTTTCCTAAGTAGGAGGTGTGCGTCTTGCCTCCCTTCTCCTGGAGAACTTCTAGGAGTCTGCCAAGAAGTGTGGATAGAACAACATATTCACGATGCTAGAAAAACAGGTTACTCCTGTAACAGATCTTCCACAGACTGGACTCTTGCAGTAAGTCATAATTTAAGGGGTCGCTACCAGGTGGAGCTGTCACGGCAGCTTCTTTCAGCAGCCCAGTATGGATCCATCTTCATGACATCACTTCTGTCAATGGAGTATAAGTGGGGAGGCCCCAGGTACCCTTTGTTCATTTTTCTGCTGCTTCAGCTCACACGGCAGCTAACTCAGTCTCCTGAGTTGCAGTCTTGACAGAACCTGAACCCGATTATTCTTCTCTTTCCTGGGCTGTGGCTTGCCCTGGCCTGGTTCTTCTTTCCTTCTAGGTTGAGGGCGGGCCTGTGCTCCTCACAGTAACCTGACTCTCTTGTATGCGGGCCTGTGTTCTCTCACGAGTACCCCGCTGCTCCTTGGCCCAGCCTGGGTCAGGGCCTCTTCCATGGCTGACAAGGCAGCCTTTGGAAGCAAGCAGGGCTCGGGGACCCATCTTCCAGGGTACCCCAGGTTGGAGCTCTCATTCTGGGCATTGGAGGGAAGGACTACTTGCTCTCACACAGCTACCGACCCTCTCAGTCGTCGGTGGCTCCTCTACCATTGGCGGGGTGTTCTGTCGGCAAACTCAATGGAACAAGTCTAGATCGACTAGCGCTGTTCCCCGTCACTGACATGTCCCTCGTCTGAGGCTTGTTGCTCCTTCTTCCCTGTCAGCGGGATGTTCTGGATGCTCTCTGTCGAGGGCTCCTCTCCCGTCGTTGGAGGCGTTCCTTGTCGTCGAGGCGGCTTCCTCCATTGACAAAAGCGTTCTTCATTGACGAAGTCATACAATGCTTCCCTTTTGATGGGGCTGCTTCACTCATCGATGGCACCTCCTGGCATTCCGCCTCCTCATGGGGCGGCCTTCCCATTTGTTGGTGGGTGCACTGTACCCGGCCCCTTTCCGGAGCATAGGTCTGCATTTGGGTCTCCCCTTCTAGCCCTAGCATGGGCACCCTTTTGCAGCGTCTGTTGGGGTTGCCCCCTTTGTGGTTAATCCCTTTTCAATTGCCTGGGCCCTGGGGTGCCTGCCCAGATTTCCTGCCTCCTCCCATGCCACCTTGCGGGCATGGAATGCCTTTCTGTCTTGGGGCCCTCAGTGCCACGCCCCATAGTGCCCTCCTCCAAGCACCGCCCTTAGGTGCTATCCTTCTATTGCCCTTCTCCATTCTCAGGTACCAGGCATTGCCCACATCGTCATGGAGGTCCTGTGTTCCTTGGATCACAGCCAGGCCTCGGGCTCTCCTGTGGGTTCCCCACTGCTCCCCCTACCCCTTCCCAAGCACTTTTGCCTGGACCCTCTGGTTTCTGCCTGGATCCCCACCTTTCCATATGTCCGACCTCCCTTTTGGAGCCCTGGACGGGAGGGCCCCTTGTCCCGGCTCGGGTCACCGTCATTCGGACTACTAGACCATGGTTCCCGCTTCTCTGTCTTTCTCAGCTGGCTGATGTCGCTTGCCCTCCCGGGATGCTCCCGCTGCCGCGGATGCCTCCTTCATGGATCTTTGTGCAGCTCCAGGACATCTTCCACTTTCCTGATGAGGACCAGGATTTCCTTCACTGGGACCTTGCCGACTACCTTGGCATGCCGGTTGAGCCTGTCTGGGTTATCCCTCCCATGATCCCGCATATGCCAATGCCATCACCTAGGCATGGCGCCACCCTGCTAAAAACAGCCTCGCCATACTGGTCTGGTGTCACATAATGTGAGTCCCGCGCTCAGTCTTCTTGGCAAGAAAATCTATGTCTCCAGTACTCTTCTACTGCGCACCTTCATTATGTGGGTCACATGGTCCGCTAACTGCACAGCTTTGTTGCCTCGGCTGCGGATGCGCTGTCCTCCTTGCTGCCCTATCTGGCCTTGGCATGGGTTGTCCTGTCTGTGGCTGCCCAGCCCTCCCTTGCCATCTGGTGTCTGCTGCGGGCGCTATGCATGGCTTGGTGTCGGGTTTGGCCCCTGATGTTCCATTTCGATGGCTGATGCCCAGTTTTGTGGGGTCCGACTCTTTGGTGTCGGTGCCCAGTCCATTCTGTATTCCTCCAGGCTTCCAACCACGCCTGGGTCTATCCAGGACTTGTATCGTGGTATGCCACAGATCCCACTCCTGCGGGCGGGCCTCACGTTCCTGAGCCTCGTTCCGGAGGCGTCTCATGGCCGTGGTCGGGCTTCCCGAGGCTCTGCCCTGTGCCCGTCCTCCTCCTCCTAGACCCAGGCCTGCACTTGCAGCTTAATCTCTCCATTGGGTTTCCCGTCCTCCTCTTGTAGGCCTCGGAGGCATGGGGACTCCATCCGCCTAATGTGGAGGCCTGCTCCTCTTACCAGACTTGATGCTCCATGGATCTCTTGGGGATCTCTGCTACTCTCCCTTTGGGAGCCCTTCGGTGTCCCCTTGCTTTCAGGTTATCCACTATCTCCTGTACCTTCTGCGCCTGAGAACACTACTGGATTGTCTACATGCCATGTCCTCTTGACCCCTGCCTTGTCGGGATGTATTGTTGTGCTTGGCCTCCTGCAGCTTTCTGTTCCGCCTCGTCAGGCTCCCCGCCTGTCTCTATGGGCTCTGGATGCCTAGGGGTGCTTGCTGCAAGCCATTGCCTTTCGCACCCCTGCACGGCAGGTTGTATCATAGGCATTTTCCTATTCATTCTCTCCCTTGGGGATCACTGTCTTTATTTGCCGCCATGGAGTGACGTGGTTTTACTTGACTCTGGCTCAGTGACACCGCCTTGTCTGGGCTTTGGCGGCTATCCATTGCATGTGTCTGCGGCTCCTCCGTGGCTTTTGCCTGGACTGTGCTCGCTTTTTCTGTCCTGTTCTTTCTCGAATGGTCCTCTTTGCTTTCTCGTGCAGCCCTCATGCCTGGCTTTCAGGCTGTACTGATCCTCCCTTCTGGATCTTACTGCTTGGCAATCTCCCATAAGTTTTGACTTGCTTCAAGAGACCAATCTGTGGAAGATGGTGCAGTTACGTAAGAACTTACTGTAACACTAGATCTTCCAGGGCGTGTCTCTTTGCAGAGTGCCCCACCCTCTGTCCCCCTGGCTTTGTTGTTTCTTGGTTTTCTCTGAGTCCTTGCAACGCCCGGACATTAGGTTGGGACTCCTTCATCCTCGGTCCTCGCCATGTATGCTGAAGCAGACTGTGAACAAAGAGTACTTTGGGCCTCCCACTTATACTCCATCGACGGAAGTGATGTCATGAGGGCGGCCCCTACACTGGACTCTTGGAAGAAGCTGCCATGTGACCACTACACCTGGTGGCGACTCCCATAAGTTATGACTTGCTGCAAGAGACACGCCCTGGAAGATCTACTGTTAAGGTAAGTTCTTGCATAACTGCACTTTCTATGAGTGGTATATGTTGTTCATTCACACTGACCAACCTGACCTCCCGGCTTTGATGCAGAAACCTGGCTTCCAGTGGGCTAAGATCTGGCGTCATGGGGCGGAGCCGAAGGTTATACCACCCGGTTCGGTGGGAGGAGCCAGCTTGAAGACTTTCCGGCACATCTTAAAGCGGCAAGGTACCTGCCAAGAAGTGTGGATGAACAACATATACTACTCCTAGAACTACTGTTACAGGTGAGTAACCTGTTTTTCAGTATATCATAATGTATCACATCTTAGTATTTTATTAGTTTTAGTACTATATATGTCGAATAGTTAATTTTAATAATTTCAGAAATACCTTATGACACTCTGTATACTTAATAAAGAACCAAGAAGCTAGGATTTGAGCTGAAAAGCTAAAAGGTTGAGAAGAAAAGGGATAAGAACCACTTCCAAAGTTGATATAGGGGATGTAGGAGAGAGAAGCAGTCGTGGCGGAAGGGGTTACAGTAATGAAAGTTTATTTGGTATAGATTAGGACAAGTGGAAAAAGGATGGGGAAGGTTTTATAGGATAATAGTTGCAGGTTATGGTAATTGTGAGTGCTTTAAATTATATACTGTTTTAAACCTTTCAGCATATTTATATAATAATTCAAAATGCAAACACACAAACATTATAAAGTAAGTTATAGCATAATTAATTTTTGCATCTTTGTAATATAGTAATGATATTGTGTTTGATAGCAAGTATCTAACTGCAATAAATAGTTGCATTTCTCTCTTGCAAATAAAGATTTACAAACTTTGGACTAATCGGAGGTCAAAAATACTGCAAAAGGTCATAACTGATTATACAAGATACATTTGGATTGTAACAGAACATTTATGTTTTAAGAGGTTAAATGCATCACCATAATATGGTCAGGTGAAACAAGATACTCTTAAAAAGCATCTAGTGTACAGAATTATTGAGCCTATAGTCCGTAAGTATGGAGCGTAGAGCTGTGCTGATAAGCATGCTGAACAGCAGCTTTTCTTTCACGCACTGAATAGATCTTGGGTCTCCAGGTTATTCTTTCCTTAAGGGAGTTTACTTCTGACCTAATTGTAATAGAAAAGAGTTATAAACATTGCAAGTAAACACTAGAGAGCAGAGGCACAATATTACAGCTAAAGATTAAAGTCTCACGTCTTCATTCAGCAGTTTTAAGGTTAATCCATTTCGTCTCTGTTTGAGAGAGGGTCCCCACCCCCACCCCGGGGTTTCTTTTTACACATTCAAGACACTGAATTTAAAGTGGTCAGGCTTACTATTATGTATTTTTGGAAAGTGTTCACCTATGGCATTCAGCAAATTCCATTGATGATGACCCTGTATGTTCTTGTATTCTCAACTTAGTGGGTCTAGTTGTTTTACCAGTGTAATAGTGATAACAGGGACACCAAAAGATATAAACAATAAATAGTGTGGTGCATGTGACAAATTCCTGTAGTTTAAATGTTTTACCATCCTTTGCAAAGCTGTCCCCTGTTTGTGCATTATTTAGATATTGTACCTGTCATGTCTGTATAGTCCCTTTGGCTTTGCGCCCAGCCATCTGTCTACAAGGGTGGGTGTAAAGTGACTGTTAACTAGTCTATTCCTATACTGGTTCCTTTGCTAAAGGTTTATTCTTGGTTGGGTAAATTTCTTTTACGGCTGCAGTAGACGGAGCCTGCAGATGTTTTGCATGTACAAAAGGGTTGATGTCATGTTTTCTGTCCGTGGAACTAACTGAAAGGTGTAAATAGTCTCCTCCGCCTTACCCTCCTCCAAGAAATGTTTTCCGCCCCCAGATAAATACGCTTTCATGTTAGTCAATGGTTGCAGTGCACTATTTTCTTAAGTGGGAGGTACAAGAACTGGAACCTGAGTAGTGGGAGGCAGCATTAGTTTTTGGGGGAGTAAGATCCACCCCATCTCTACCCAAGAAGCTCCGAAGATTCACCCACCTTTTTTTTTTTTTTTTTGGTTCATGTGGGAGGGCATGAGATGGATTTATCGGTTGGAACAACTGACCATCAGAGCTTAAGCTTCAGAAGGTAAGAAAAGCCCAAACTGCATCCTTATACAGCACTTGCTTAAACAGCCTTGGCTCAGCTTACATTCCTCTCCTGGTCACACATTTTCACAAATACATTATAAGAGATGGAAAGTCCCTCCTGGTGGTATATGATGTTATTCAGACCTGTCCTCCAACCCTGCCCCACCACCTTACTTCTGTATTTTGCATGAGCTGAAACAGATCAGTACAGCAAGAGGCTGCAGTGTATATTTTTACTGAGCCTGAAGTTTTAAAGGAGTAGTCCACTCAGAATTTGCAAAAACATATGTTATGCAGAGTGTCTTGATTTGTATGTTAAGTCCTACTGTGTCTTTCCCTCTGTCTGCTATTAGGAGTTTTCCTAAATTAGCCTATTAGCAGATAACTGAGAGCTAGCTAACTGGGTTTCTATAAAAACCGTTACTAAATTTAGCTCTAATTCACTGTTGTTGTTTTGTATGTGTGTCAAGTCTAGCTTGCAGGAGTGTTTTAATTTTAAAACTATTAATTTCATTAAACTGTACACAACCATAAAATCACAGAAATTGCCCAGGTCATTAGCTTATAATCGGAGCTGTTTTCTTACAGAAACCCACCAGTTATATTTCAGGTATTTGTCAAACTATAAATGTAGGTACCAGCATTCTATTAGGTAGAACTAGCATGTAGTGCTGATTTTGCTCTGTGACATGATTTTATTTTTTCATTTTATTTATTTACAAATGAAGTGTATGGTATGAAGCTGCAGCCTAGAAATTGCAAAATACTTTAACGCTACTTTTTCTCCTGTGTGTGGTATAGCATGAAACAGGATGACAGTGACTATTTCAGCTACACATTTGATCCCATTTTACAATGGTTCATTGCACTACACATTTAGTGTATCCCACTTTTTCAAATAATAAAACAGATATTCGCCAACTAAATAACTCACACATGCATATTTTTATACTTTATAAAGATTTCACATTTGTAACCCCCAAAAATTGAAAATCATGTCAGAGCAAAATCAGCAATAACTGCCAGTTCTACCTATTAGGATAGAGGAGGCAGTTTAGTGCAGTGGTCTAAGGCTCTGAGCGACAAACCTGGTGTCTTGAGTTTGAATCCCACAGCCTCACGTGCATACTGTTTGTCCCTGAGCAAATCACTTAACTTCCTTGTGCTCCCAGATCACACCTGTAAACAAGCTTTAGTGCATCTCTCCTGGTAAAAAAACAGAAGGCTGGTACTTACATTTACAGTTTAGCAAATACTTTGAGCCAAGTGAGTTTTCTTTAAGAAAACTGTTATAGTCTTTACTAATTATAGCAGTGATGATCTGGTGCAATTTCTGTGCTTTTTATTGTTGTGTGTAGTTCGATGAAATGAAATTTTAAAATGAAAATGCATATTACTGCTAGCTAGACATGACATACCCAGAAAACACAAATAGTGAAATTAGAGCTATTTGGTAACTGTTTTCTCACAGAAACCCCAGATCTTACTTTGAGATACAGCTCTTGCAGCAGGTAACACCATTACGACTGAAGCCGCAGGTGTCAGGACCCACGGAAATCTTCTAGCTAGCAGTCTTCAGCGGGACCTCCTCTGACGTTGGTCCCGCCTCGACGCCAGACGTAGTACATATAAGGAGGCGTCCTGCCCAGATTCTCAGTAGTTTTTCCTCACGCCGACTTGCATGTCTCGACCCCTCCGGTTCGCTTTCAGCGCCGACGCCTGGTTAAGTTCCCTTCCTTTGGGAAAAGTTTGTTTTTCTGCTCAGTTTCTGTCTGATGTCCTCCAACCTCCGTTGAGGGCCATCCGTCGAAGTGCGCCTGTGGGAAGCAAATCCCATTCAAAGACCCACATTCGGCCTGCGTCCGGTGCCTAGGCCCCAGACCACGACACCCGGCCTGCTCCTTCTGCCAGGGGTTCAATAGCGGACCCGGATCCGTCGCCAGAAGGCCCTTCAGGCGTTCCTGCTCGAGGAAAATTAAAGCCATGGGCGCAGCCTCAAGGGAATCTTCGACAAGGCCGGAGACACCTCGAGAAGCATAGGGAGAGTGAGATCAGGTCCCCATCTAGGGCCTCTGACTCCGTAGCTCTGGCTCGGTCCGACCACTCCCTTCCCGGCCCGCCTCAGCCTCCCTGCAGCGGTGAAGACTCCTTCGGTTCCTCCTCTCTTCCTCAGGCCAAGACCTCCAGACCTTCTTCGTCCCTCTGCCACTAAGGCCCCTGTCGAGGTCAGGGGACCGTCATCACCATCACAAGTCCGGTTCCGCCATTTGGAACCCGACGCCAGGTCAGACTCTTTGCCTCCTCCTCCCAGCGGAAGACCAAAGAACTGACTTCACTTAAGAGATCGTCGGACCCGGCGCGGCCCACCTGGCGTCGGCTAAACACCATCGGTCCGAGAACCGGCGACTGCCAGAGCGCCCGTCGCCTGTTAGGCTTCGCTCACGGACGCCGGCCGGGGACCGGGACGTCTGCACCTACTGAGAAGAGGACCCTTCGCCTCCCACCGATGTCGGTCAAGAGGCGATCACGGAGGAGGAGCTGACCCAGCCCGAGGACCAGGCGGGCGAACCCGATCCTGTCGCACCCCAGGGAACCCTCGAGAGAACCTGAGACCCTGGGAGCCGACGCGGAACCCGACGACCGCCATCGGTGCCCAGTCCGTCGTCGGGCCTCAGCATATCCGAGGTCAAGGAGTTGTTTACTTACTGGTGGACACTATAAAGAGGGATGGGTTCCCACACCACCTCCTCCTCCTCCTCCTCCACTTGCGACTCTGCCGCCCGTGCCCCTACTTCACCCAGGGATGCGGGCAGAGTACCTTCCCCAGGAGCTCACGGATCCTCCTAGGGTAGACCAGAAAAAGGAGACCTCTGTCCAGATCTTCTTCAGGGTCACCCAGCCCCAAGAGACCCAGAAGACGCCGCTCGCTTCGACGGAGGACACGGATCGACTTATTGGACGGATCCAGATCCCTTCTCCGATCAACGTCCCTTCTCCGGACCCAGGTGAGCTTCCAAGATCTCCTCCGGATGACCCACGTTCTCAGAGATTAGGAGGCATATCCAGGAGAACATGGGCTGGGACGCAGAGGAACTAGACTCGAGAGATTACGCCTTGCCAGATATCTCGGCAAAAGATCCAAAGCCTGTGGTGGTGCCACCTTGGTGGACACATTCGTGGGCGCCACCATGGCAGCGTGGAACGTCCACACTCTCTTCCGGCGATGCGAAGAAAGCTGACCGCCTGTACAAGGCCCCTAGGGAGGACCAGTACTTGGCATCACATCCTCTGGCCGATTCTCTGGTCATTACAGCCTCTCATGACCGGTCCCAGAGGTCACGAATATTTGAGCACCCTGCTGCTGGACCCAGAGTCCAAGCAGCTGGACGCCTGGCAGGCGACGATGCATCCGCTACTCGCGCCATCAGATCCCTCAACTACTTGACCCACATGGTACAGTCTCAAAACGCCTTGTGGGAGCAGGGACTGGATCTGGCGGAAAAGATGCCAGAAGGTGAGCAGAAGGAGGAGTTGCCACAACTCCTTCCACGGGTTCGGACGTGGGAACCCAGGTGCTGAGCGAGCGCATGATGATTCTGCTGGACTCCTCAGCCAGAGTGGCAGCTTCAGGTGTATGACCGAGACACAATGGCTCCATGTCTCCGATTCACCCCGGACGCCCAGAAGAACATCCTGATGCCTCGCTTCATGGAGAAGTTCTCTTTGGCGAGTCCTCGGAGAAGGTCCTCACCAAACTTCAAGAGGCCGGAGAGTGGTACGGTCTGTCCAGGCCATGTATAGACCCAAGCTTAGTTCCTTCGTAGGAACTAAAGCAGTTTTCGAGGCTGGATGCAGAGACAGCAGTCCTGCGCCGGTCCGCAACAGAGGGCTCCTTCTCCACAGAGCCCAGGGAAGTCGTCCGTGGGCGAAGCCAACGACTCAGCTGTTGGCCCAGCCCACTGGACCCTCAGCCGCCACAGCATGACTCTTTCCCGCCCCTGCCCTCAGGATCAACGGGACACCAAGGTCGGGGTCGATTATGACCACCTGCCAGGGTGGCAGTCCATAACCACCACAGGTGGGTCCTTCAGTTGGTCGAAAGAGGCCACTTTATAGAATTCGTGGACAAGCCACCCACAAGGCCTCCTCTGCTCTCCCGTTACTCGGGTTAGCACAGATCACTCAGGCAAGAGGTACTCGCACTCCCCAAAAGAGAGCGGAGGAGTATGTCCTAGAGAACAAGATAGAATCTGGATACTATTCCCACTTCTTTCTGGTTCGAAGAAAACAGGGACCTCCGCGACCTCAACATGTCAGTCGCCTACAAGCGTTCTGCATGGTGACTCTCCAAGGACTCATTCCATGCTGAAAAAGGACGCCTTCTTAGCGCCCGTGGACATGCAGGACGCCACCTGCACATCCCAGTAGCTCAAGCGCACAGGAGGTTCCTGCGCTCGAGTTTCTCGATCACCACTTTTAGTTCTGGGCTCTTCGCTCGGACTGTCTTCGGCCCCAGGGTCTTTACCAAGTGTATGGCAGTTGTGGCAGCGCCTCTGAGGAGACAGGGCCACTACGTGTTCCCTGCACTCTGGATGACTGGCTTCTCATGGCCGCCCAAAGAGGCGCTGTTGATGGTTATTCAGAGCACCCAGGATCTGTTCCAGTCTCTGGGCATTCTTATCAACTACGAAGTCTCTCCTCGTACTGTCCCAGAAGCTGCAGTTCATAGGCGCAGTTCTGGACACCGTCCAAGGAAAGCCTTTCTTCCCAACGAAAGAGCGGAACACATCAGATCCCTCATCAGGGATCTTTTGGTGAAAAGACCGCCCCTGCCAGGTTAGTACTTCGCTTGCTCGGACACATGACTGCGCCATTCCAACCGCCCCTTTGGCAAGGCTCCACATGAGGGTAACTCAGTGGATGCTCAAGGTGCAGTGGGACCAAAGGCAAGACCACATGCAGCATCCGGTCAGAATCATGAACACCGTGATTCGAGACTGGCAATGGTGGCTAGACCCATGGACACTTTCTGCAGGTGTCCTGCTTACAGCGCCGCCCTCAAGGCAATCCTTCCACAGACGCCTCAGGTGCTGGGGTGGGAGCACACCTAAACGGGTGAGGTCCCAGGAACATGGACCCCTGGTCCTTACGCCTGCAGGCCTTTCAGTCAGAAATACCGTTGAGTACCCTCCTGCTTCAGACAGACAACACGGCTGTGATGTATTACTCAACAAACAAGGAGGCGACACTCTTACCCCTTTGCAGGGAAGCTATGAGGGTGTGGGATTGGGTAATCCGACAAGGCGCAAGCCTGATTGCAGTTCACGCTCCCGGAGTGGACAATACAATTGCAGACGGCCTGAGTCGCTCCCAGGCCAGAGTGCACGAGTGGGAACTTCTTCAGGAGGTAGCAGAGGATCTGTTTCTTCGATGGGGCACTCCAGAGCTGGACTTATTCGCTCCCCATCCAATGCAAACTGCCCAATTTTGCTCGCTAGATCCAGGGCCTGGTGTTTTCTGGCGAGACGCTGTCCCCTCTCCTGGGCGGACAGATTCTTCACGCTTTCCTCCCTTCCCATTGATCCAGAGAGTTCTTCTCAAACTGCTCAGGGAGCACGCAACAATGATCCTGGTAGCAACTTTCTGGCCCAGGCAGATCTGGTTCCCCATGCTGATGCAATTGTCCCGGGAACCTCCAGTTCCGCTGCCTTTCAGCTCCCCCTATTGTCTCAGGAGGAGGGTTCACTAGTCCACTCGGACTTACGCCACTGAACCTGCATGCATGGCTCCTAGAGACATAGCCATTATGCGACACGGGTCTCGCAAGAGGTGGCGGAAGTCCTTTCCACGGCCAGAAAGCTGGCAACCATGCGATGTACTCATGAAGTGGCGCCGCTTTTGCTTATGGTCTGAGGCACGCGCCTTTCCCTTTAGAATGCCCGTGAAAGGGGTGCTGGAATACCTTCTTTCCTATTCCATTCGGGTCTCGCCTACTCCTCCATTAAAGTGCACCTCTGCGCGATCTCTGCATACCACTTCCGGTGGGACAGCGCACAGTGGCACAGCTTGATGCCGATCGAGACTTCTTGAGGGGTGTTACACCATAGGCCACCCATCAAGGATCCTTGCCTCCTTGGGACCTACTCTTTGTCCTGGAACAACTCACGCTTCCTTTGAACCTGCGCGATTGCGAGCTGCTTTTTCTGTCATGGAAAACGTTATTTTTAGTTGCTGTCACGCAGCAAGGAGAGTTTCCGAGCTTCACGCCTCATGCAAGGAGCCTTATTTAATTTTGCACCAGGACAGTGCGTCTCTGAGGATGAATCCTAAATTCCTGCCTAAGGTGGTCTCTGCCCTCACTCTCAACCAGGACATCGATCTGCGGTGTTTTTCCCCAAGTACTCTAATGGAGGAGAGGCGCTGTTTCACACCCTGGATGTTCACTGCCCTTAAGGTTCTACCTGAACAGAACTAAACAACTTCAAGTCGGAGCAGCTATTCGTTCCTTTGCTGAGAGGATGCTGCTAACCAGTCTCTAAGCAGACCTTCTCGCTGGCTTGTCCAGTGTATTTTATTTTGCTACGACAAAAGCATAAGCCCCTCCCTGGTACAGTCTGGGGCCACTGACAAGGGGTGGCTACCTCCTTGCAGCACTGCGCAACGCTCCACCTCGGCCATTTGTGCTGCAGCTACTTGGAGCCCAGTGCACACATTTATTAGGCACTATAGCCTGGATATTACATCTCGGGCGGAGAGCCGGTTTCAGCCTGGCCTGTTCTACAGGGTCTCCTGTCCTAGAGTCAAGACTTGTTCTAGATCTCTCCTATTTTCCTCCTCCCAGAATGCTTTCAGGCACTATTGCTTGGGAATCAGTCCTAATGGTGTCACCTGCTGCAAGAGCTGTTTCTAGGCAGAGTACAAGTTAGTAAGAACTACTGTAACAGTAGATCTTCGAGAACAGCTCTTGCAGCAGGTACCTTCCCCCACCATTCACCCTTGGAGGAGGTATGGCCTACTAGGCCTCGGCAGGAGCTTTAGCTCTTTTCTTCTGATGGCGGATCCTCAGTCTCCCCTTCTGATGTCATCCTGCAGCCGGGAGTCTCCGGCGGAGAACTGGGAATCTGGCGGACCGCCTCCTTATGTACTACGCCTGATGTCCGGGCGGACAGATGTCAGAGGCGGTCCCCGCAAGACTGCTAGCTAGAAGATTTCGTGGGGTCCTGATGCCTTCCGGCTTCAGTCCTAATGGTGTTACCTGCTGCAAGAGCTGTTCTCGAAGATCTACTGTTACAGTTAGTTCTTACGTAACTGTCCTTTTAGGTAGCTTTCAGGCATCTGCACAAATTGTCGCCGGAGAGGTAAGAGGAAGGGATGGAGGGTGGGACAAGAGAGTACAAGGGACAGAAAAAGGAAGAGAAAACTGAACTAAAGGAGAAATAACGACTGAGAGGACAGCATAGAGGAAGTAAGACTAAGGGGATTGGGTAGGGGCCCCAACTCTGAAAAAGGAAGAAGGAGGGAGAGGGGAGAGACTGAGAGGTAACAGTATCCAGGACCCTTGTCCGTCACCAGACTGTATAGGAACTGCAAGGAGTAAGAAAGCTCATTTGCCAGAATTCAAGGCACAGAATAACTGGCAAATCCCAAAAAGCAGAGTCGGCTATTCTGGAGAAGGACAGGGACAGGTACTCAGTACTCTCTGTAAAGATATTTGGTGAAAAAGGGAGTTTTTTTTTTTTTTAAAGTAGATGGATAACAGAAGGAGGTAACTACCAGCTCTCACCCTATAGGAGTGAAGATATGTAGTAGAGAAGGAGTGCCACTTGAACTGTACCCTTAGGGAAGAAACTACCTCGTGTGTCCCAACTTTACCCCGCCTCAAAAAGAGGGGTAGGCACAGAGGAGGAGGCTCCAGAGACTGAAGCCCAGGGGATGGTGGAGTGGATTAGATGAATGGTGAAGATACACAGAAAGATCATAATTACGGTAGGTACGCACTTTTATATCTTATCTGTGTCAATCTTCACCATTCATCACAGATGGGTGAGTACTAAGCCCCAAGGGGATGATTAATTGCACCCCAAGGGACAGCCCTCAGTGGGTGACACACTAAGGGGAACCTTCTGGGCCTGAGGAGGCCCGAGAGTGGGAGAGTGAGACGGGTCCCCGGAGGGGAAGGAATTTGCCCGACAAACGCCGCCCCGCTCCCACGGGAAAAAGAGATAGGTTCCCCAGAGCGAGAGATCGCCATCACCGGGCCAAGGGTGACAACTGGAAAGGCGGCCACCGCCGATCTCCTGGTGCAGATCGCTGTCCCTACTACCCTGGTAGCTTCCTCATTGGCGTCATGAAGATGCCCTTGCTATGCCTTGCTAGCTCAGGCCACGTGCAGAGAGTGCGATGGCTTGCCTGGTTTGTGCTCGAGTCAGGCAAAGCAGCTAGATCTGACCTAGGCTGGCCACAAGAACCTTTTGTAGGCTGCATAGTGGGCCTGATGAGCGGAGATGGAGAGGAGCAACAGTGCCGAGTAGAAATCCTCCTCCCAGAAATCAAAATCAAGAGTCCTGATCTGGGGCCGGTCACGGTGGAGGGCGTGAAGCCTGTCAGGGGTGTCCAGGTGCATCAGTCCGGACTGTGGATGAGGCATAGAACCTGGAGACTTGGGAGAGCGCAATACCTCTGGCTGAGGTCCCTAGGGGCAGGAACTCCGGAGAAGGGCCTCTACCAGAAACACATGGACGCCTCCCGAAAGGGAGCAGGCCAGGCGGCACCACAAGGGTGGCCGCACTGAAATCGCCTAGAAAGGCGTGGCCAGCATGCTTAGGATTGCTGAGCGACAGGAGAAAGGGTGAAGGTCCTCCATCATCCTCACGAGGAAGCGCTGACAGATATGGTCAGATGGTTCCTCTCCTCAGAAGAGGGGATGAGGAGCTGGAGGTCACCATACGCTCTGAGGGTGGTTGCTGGGGAGGTTGAAAACCTGGCCGTCCATAGCCCTAACGTAGGCAGGGAACCAAGCAGCCACTGCTGTGAACTGCTCCCAGGTGAGAGGGCCGCTAGGACCAAGAAAGCCTGGGAGTGCTGGAGAATGCGGCAGAGGATAGGGGCAGAGCCGAGAGAAGAAGTCGGCTGACCTCTGCCAGGGCTAGGAGCGGACCATGGACACCCGAGGAGGTGTCCCCGAAGACTCGCAGCTGACAGCTGTACAACCACGCTGGTACTGCCTAGGCTGCGCCCAGAAGAATCCCCTGTGAGGCGACCGAGGTCGATAGATCCAGAAGGACGGTCCCCTGACTCCAAAGAATGGGACCCCTCAATGAACCGGAAGGGAAAGGCGAAGTCCGCGACTGCTTGGCCCAGGGCCGGGTGGACCCCAGAGAAAGGCCGACGCTACCGACCCCGCACCCCTCAACCCCTCAGAGTCCCGAGAGGGTCCTGATCCTCGAGAGGGCCAACCTAGGTAGCTGGCAGCTCTGGGCTGCCCCCAAGGGGAGACCCAGGGAGCAGCACCCTCACCTCCTTTAGACTTCCCGATGGGCCCCAAAGTTGGGCGTCGAGACACACTACGGGAGGGGGTACCACCGCCGAGGGGTTAAGGAACCCTCCAAGGCCAGGTTGCATGGCAATGGTGGCACGCACCATAGCCTGCTGGTCAGTACCACTGACCCCAACCTCGGGAGAACCTGACGCCCTCAGAAGGGGCTGGCTGTGACCGTCAGTCGAGACCACCGGCTTGCCTCCTCTGCAGACAACCCCAAGGGTGTGACTGCTTGTCCGACTCGAGCCCGACTCCAAGAGGTAGAGTCTGAGGCCCTAAGCCAAACGGTAGGAGGGCAGGAAAGGCGACCTACCAAGAAGCCCGAAGCCAAAGCAGTGGCCGAGGCGGCCCCCATGCCCTCCACAGCCTTGCAAGCCGGGCTGACAGAAGGCGGCAGGGCAGCTCGGGCCAAAGGTCCTGAGCCGGGCCAGCCGCGGCACCATCAAGTCCACTGGCACCGGGGCAGTACCAGGAATAGAGACGGTGCCGACAGCAGCCCCAGCAGAGTTTGGCGCCGATAACGCCGCTGAAGTTCTTTGGCGCCACGATGGCACCGACTGCTGGGCGCAGACGGCCCCAAAGCGGACTTGCGCCAAACACGCACCGCCAGGTTCTCAGTGCCGCGAACGGCACAGAGAGCACCAGTGGTGCCGAGGACTGCACCAACAGATGGTTCAGCGCCCACGGCGCCGAGGATGGCGCCGAGGCGAGACATGGTGAAGGCAACGCCGAATCCAGGGTCACGGCGCTGGAGCAGCGCAGCGCCGCAAACGCGCCGACAAAGCCCACAGTGCCGAGAGACAAATGGCGCCGGCCGGTGGCACTGACAGGGCCCACGGCACCGCGACGGCGCCGAGCCGACTGCGCCGACCGGGCCTTCCGGACCACGGGAGTGATACGGGAGCTTTCACCCCGAAGGGCTTAGGGGCAAGCCGAAGGGTGCTCCCGCCCGCCTCCCGAGGAAGCGGACGGGCCTTTCATGCCAGCAGGAGGAGCCTTGGCCAAGGCTAGCTACAAGAAGTCAAGGCTCCCTCCTCCTCGGTCCGTATAGAACCAGGAGGGGACCCGGAGGAAAGGCCGAGAGAGCGTGGCTTGGCCTGACGAAAAGTAACCTACCCCCGGAAGTCGGGCGGAGCTCACCCTTACTTTGAACGCTGGCTGTTCTAGGGACGCTGTGGTCCATGGAGAAGCAGGCGCGATGAATCCATGTCGGAAGCTGGCCAAGACACGCGAGACACCGTCATGCTGGTTGGTAACTGAGTACTTGTGGTCGCACGGGCACGACGATAGGGGGTCAGTCACTTAGAAGGTTTCTTGCCCTCCGACCGTGACATGACCTGGGAAAAAACACCAAAAATAGACTGGACGCCGCTATACTTTAAAATAAATGGAAAGATCTTACTGGCGACGCGAGTGGAGGCAGAACCCAGAACTAGCAGGAGACCCGTGGACTGTCGAGGCACACAAATTCGGAGGCTAAGTCCTAAAACTTCTTCAATGGCTTCCACGAGGTGACCTCGGCAGCGGAGGCGAAGAACTGGTAGGCAGGCTGGAGTCAACACAGCTTAACGGCTAATCCTCGAGTGCCACGTAGTACGTCGGCCTCGAGGGCGGGCGCCAATCCTTTTTAAAAAAAAAAAAAAAAAGGTTCCCTGGGTCCTGATCTCCGGCCAGTACCCATCTGTGATGAATGGTGAAGATACACAGAAAGATCATAATTCTAGGGACATGGATATGTTGTTCATCCACACTGTCTGGCAGGTATCCTTGCCGCTTTAAATCTTGCGGAAGGTCTTCAAGTTGGCTCCTCCCACCCACCCGGTGGTACAACTCTCGGCTCCGCCCATGACGCCAGATCTTCCTTACTGCTTGGAAGCTCAGGTTTCCTCCTTAACCGTATAAGACTGTTCCTAATTCTTGATTTTTAAATTTAAAGTTTTTGCTTAAAGACTTTGGTCTTCTCTCTCTGCTGCCAGATGGACAAATAGACTCCGGTTTCCGGAGATGCTCTTGTGGCAGAAGATGTCTCGGGACGGATCCACACTCCACGCAGTCCACTGTCTAGGCCTGGGCACGACCCATGAGAGCCTGCGACCTGTGCTCTTCCTTTTTAGGCCTCGTCCTCGAAGACCATGCTGCCCGTTTACAACTGGAGGCGTCCTGAGAAGCGTTTCCTCCGGTGAAGTCAAAGAGGCCGGTTGGCGGTTTCCGTGGCGGGCGGGCTCGGCGGATCAGCTCTAGCAGATGATCGCCTCAAGAGGAGGGGCGTGGCCGCTTCTACCTCGCTGCATTTGTCCCTCTCTCTCTCGCCTCTTATTCAGCTTCTTTTAGGAGCTTTGTCTGACCCTCTCTACTAAAGGTGAGGGACCAACTTCTGCTGGACGTTTTCTCGGTCCAAAAGAGACAAGGGTAAGTCCCACCGTCGGCGCTCTTGGGAGTGGGAAAGATCCTCTCCCCGAGTTGTCGGCTCGTCGACTTCGGTCGGCCGCTCGAGCCAGCCACTGGTCTCACGGTGTCCCCGTCAGGCCAGTTGACCGAGACTCCGGTCGACGCCTCGACCTGCTGGACGGTTGTCGGCAGGAGAAGCCGAGAATCCTCTCCTGGTTCCCCGTGGGAGTTGAGGACCCTGTTGGCTTGTCTGTGCCTCCGTTGAACCTCTGAACCGAGGGAGTGCGGTTCCCCACGACACCTCCCCCGCACGCCTCGCCGGAAAGCCGAGGTTCTCGGTCTCGGACTTCTTTCAGGTCCAGCCGATCCCGCCCATAGGCGGTCTCGGCACTGTGGCAAGCGGCGCCGTCTCTTCCTCCTCCTCCTCCTCAGACGAGGGAGGCTTCATGTAAGCTGCGTCGACGATATGAGGACCTCATGTGGCAACAGCTCCTTCTGACCGGGAACAAGCTGACGCTGGCCGCCTTCCCTGGCCATTAAGTGGCTGTCACCGAGCGGCCGAAACAACCCCTGCTTTATCCGAGGAGCCTGTCCCCAGGCTGGTTGTTCGGCCAAAACCAGCTGCTCCACCGATTCCGGTGGAACCTCCGCCTCCACAGCCGCTATTTGGGGCTCCAACCAAGAATTCTCGGTCGGCTCAGGGGCTGCCCCATAGGCTGTCTGTCACCCTCACTCCCGATCAACCTCGGCAGGTGGAGGGTGGCTCAGGCCTGAGCAGCTCTTTGAGGACTCTTCTGAGTCCAAAGACGCATTCCTCCCTTTTCTCCGAGCGAATGGACTTGGAGTCCTCAGGAGGACAGTCGGTGGACGATAGCCCTTCGTCCTTCCTGGGATTGCTTCGGCTCATCTCGGAGTCCACCGGGATGAAGCTCGAACCCGTTTCTAAGTGGGCCAGGTATCCCCTCACGGAGATTCTGGACCGAGGGATTCCCCTACGGAGGCCTTTCCGTGGCCGAGGCCATAGTGGGCCCGGCCTTGGAGCTCTGGCAGCGCCTGCTTCCTGCCCTGCGCCCGGCCAGGATGGCAAGAAGTATGCGGTCCCTACCAGTTCCTTGTCCGTTTTTCGGAACACCCCTCGGCGAGGTTAGTTACCAATAAGCGTTTTCCGGCGTGCCTGGAATGCTAGGATGTGGACAAACCTCCCGACAAGGAGTCCAAGAAATTGACTATACCGGTGAAAAGTTCACGCCATGCCCTCCCCGGCCTTCGCCAGGCCAGTTCGCCGCCCTCATGGCTCATTTCTCTCACGCCTGTTGGGCTCCTGGGCGAGGTCGTCCCTCATCTTCCCGCGGATCTGCAGACCACGGTTGGGCAGGTGCGGGACCAGGGCAGGCAGTGGCCAAACAGCAGCTTCAGACTGCTTTGGACATTGGGGACTCGTGGCAGGTCTGTGGCGGCCGCAGTGGCTATCGGTCGTCGGGCTTGGCTGAGGATATCCACCTTCACTCGGATACCCAGCACAGTTGGCGGATGTCCCTTTTGGGGACCGACTCTTCGGCCCTGGGGTGGAAGGTCACCTGCAGAGGATCGAGAAGTCCAATGCTACCTTGTACTCTGTCTCATCCGCTCAGAAGGACAAAGGCCGCAAACCACAGCCTAAGCCCTTTCGTCCCTCTGCGCCAGGCACGTCCGCCCAGCAACGCCAGGGCCAGCAGGCACGAGCTGGCATCCCAAGCCCAAGGCATCGGCTTCCTCCAACAGGAAGCAGGGAGGTAAGGCCCAGGAGGTCCCTCGGCCGGTCCCTCCTCCAAGCCTGCCCAGTGACGGGTTGAGGGTGTCGCCCAACCCCGCACACTCACCCCAGTTCCCTTCGTGGGGACGGTTCAGTCACTTCTTTCCGCCTGGTCCGTTATTACCACGGACAGGTGGGTGTTGAGGTGGGGGAAAAGGCCTGCCCTTGAATTAAGCAGGCCCGCCCTTCAGAGCCTGCCGACTGGGGCATCGGGATCCAGAGCCTCACTGTGGCTCGCCGAGCCGACATCGCCTCCTTCTCCAAAAGGAAGTGATCAGGGAGGTGGCGGACCCTCTCTCTCCGGGTTTGTGTCCAGGTACTTCCTGGTTCGAACGGACGAGGGCTGGCGCCTCATTCTTGACCTACACAACCTAAACAAGTTCCTAAGGTCTCAAACCTTCAGGATGGTCACTCTGGCTCAGATATACCATCCCTGGAACCCGGGTGTGGTTCTGCTCTCTGGACCTGCAGGACGTGTTCTTTCACGCCCCTATCCGTCCGTCACATCAGAGATTCCTTCGCCGAGTGAGGGATCCTTTCGAGTTCGAGCCATGCCCTTGGCCTGTCTCCAGCTCCCAGGGTCTTCACCAAATGCATAGAAGTGGTGACAGCTTTCTTGGCGCCGAGGGTCGGGTGTACCTTACCTGGACGATTAGCTGTTAGCAGGCCCCTCCAGACAGGAGGTGGAGCGGTCCAGAGATCTGGCCCTCCAGGTTTGCTCTCAAATCGGCCTTCTCATCAACGAGGCCAAGTTGGAACTCGAGCGAAGCAGGTGATTCTTTTCATCGGGCAGAGCTCGACTCTCTCTCGAGCCAGAGCACGGCTCCAGGCGGACAGGGCCGAGGTTCTTCCTCCTTTGCCCAATCATTTCTGGTTGGGCAATCGCTCTGCCCGGGACTTCCTGCGCCTCCTGGGTCTCATGGTGGCCTGCACCAGCGTGGTCTGTTGGGCATGCTGGCACATGCGCCTCTTCAGTGGGGACTGGCCTAGCCAGTGGTCACAACGCCACATCCATTGGACCAGCTAGTGACGGTGACCCAGGGGATGTGGAACGCCTCCGGTGGTGGACCGTTCCAGTTCATCTGCAGGAGGGCATCCCGTTTGTCCGCCCGAGCCGACTGCCCTCATCGACCGATGCCTCTCTGATGGGTTGGGGTGCCCATCTGGGGAACACCGGGCTCACGGCCTCTGGTCCCCGTGGGAGTCCCGATGCCACATCAACCTGCTGGAGCTCAGGCGGTCCGCCTAGCTCTCACCGCCTTTGCTCCGTTTCTCCGGGGTCAAGTGGTCCGAGTCCAGACGGACAATACCACGACCATGTACTATCTAAACCGCCAGGGCGGGACTCGCACCATGCTTCTATGCAAGGAAGCTCTCCGCATTTGGTCACTTGTGCAGCCTGGAGGTGGATCTCCTAGCCATTCACGTGGCAGGAGCCTCCAACACCCTGGCCGATGCCCTAAGCCGGATAGAGGCTGCGTCCCACGAGTGGTCTCTCCTGCCGGAGGTAGTACAAGATCTGTTCTCCCATTGGGGCACACCTCAGGTGGACCTGTTTGCCTCCAGGTAGAATGTGAAGCTGAGGCTGTTCCATGCCCCCTCAGCAGGGCTCGCTGCAGGGGATGCCTTCCGAGGCCGTGGACCCCGGGCCTCTTTCACCTTCCCCATTTCCCTTGATACACAAGGTGCTTCTCAAAGCAAGGAGGGACAAGGCGCAGGTGATTCTGATAGCCCCAGACTGGCCCGCCAGTTCTGGTACCCAGATCTCCTCAGCCTCAGCTCCAGGCTCCGGAGGCAGCTTCCAGCTCGCTCGGACCTGCTCTCAGTCAATCAGGGAAGGTGTTCCATCCGGACCTTCAATCCTTGCACCTGACGGCCTGGTTCCTGAGCGGCTAGAGTTCCAGGTCTTGGGTCTTTCCGACGGGGTCCTCAATGTAGTTGAGGCGTCCGTAAGGAATCGACCAGGAATGCTATGCCTTCAAATGGAAGAGGTTTTCCATTTGGTGTCAGGGCAAGGGCTTGGACCCTTCCTCCTGTTCCTTGGCAAGCATCTTGGACTATTTATGGTCCCTTTCTGCGTCAGGGCTTGGGTCGGCGACCCTAAGGGTGCACCTGGCAGCCATCTCTGCTTGCAGACGGGGCGGGAGCAGTCAGTGGCGCAGGAGAAGGTGGTCTGGCGCTTTTCAAGGCCTTGATCACATTTCCTCCAGTGCAGAACCTCCACCTCTGTGGGATTTACTGCTGGACTGGCAAAACTCATGGGCAAGCCATTCAACCAATGCACAGGTGTGAACTCTCTCACCTGTCGTGGAAGACCGCCTTATTGGTGGCTATCCGTCAGCCAGAAGGATGGGAGAGCTCCAGGTGCTCTGCATCGAGTCTCCTTACCTGGTCTTCCACAGGGACAAGGTTGTCCTGCTCCCCACCCCAAATTCCTTCCCAAGGTGGTGTCGGAGTTTCACCTTAACCAGGTGTTGACTCTGCCGTGTTCTACCCCAGTCACACCTCGGAGGTCGAATACAGGCTCCATACTTTGGACCCTAGAGGCGCCATTATATAAGAGCGCACAGCTGAAATTCGGGAGTTTCGGTCCACTGGACCACCAGGGCTATGTTCGGGAGGAGAGGGGCTGTATTTTAAAGTGATTCAGCCCACGATCAGGCTTCTTAGTCCACTGGACCACCAGGGATGTATTGAGGTGTTTTAAACTAATGCAGCCCGTGATCGGGCTGCGAAGTGTCGGTCCCGATGGCTGCTGCCTGGCAGGGTGCCAGGCGCAAGTCCTCGGATCGGGCGCACCTGACATGCTAATGGCATGCAAATGGGGCTATAATCAGATGCAAATGGACCCCCTGCACCTTGCATGAATTATGGCCCCATTTGCATGTCACCTTTTGAATATCGGATTTTGTGCATGGCGCAATGGTACTTGCGCCACCGCAAGTTGAATGCTCCACTATGACAACTTTGGTGTGCAAGTTCCACTCGCGCCATGCACAGTAACTGTGGCTGGGGTGATATTCAAAGGAGTTGTTCAGTAGCGCAACTCCTTTGAATATCGCCCCAGCCACACCCCCCTAAGAACTATTTTATGCTGCAGCATGGGCATGCCTGAATGGTGCAGTTTGAATATCCAGCCCTGTGTATATTTGTACTCACTTCTGCATAGACCTCATACTTTCCTAATATTCCCATTATCACAATCATAACTACTTCACCTTACCATAAGTGATCCCTCTGAAAGTTACTATCACATTTTCTCTAACAGTCCATCATCATTACACCTGACTTCCTGACATCAACACATTGCTTAAATATAACTTATATCACCTTATGGACAAAACCCTGTTTCTTTAAAAAAAAAAAAAAAAAAAAATAAAAAACCTGTGTAAATAATCCCAAGGCTGCACATATGCAGCCTCTTACTTTTTCATGTACTGCCACCTTCTGTACCATCATGGGGATTTGCATATGTTTCCATGATGCTTTGCATTTTGGGGTATGTGCAATTGTATTTTCTTTAAAATTTGGCTGTTCGCTAATATCATCCAGGATAACACATATATCAGTGACATTTGCTTTGGGGTTCTTTTGTAAACCTATATTGCTTCCTATTCCTTAAATTACAAATGTACACCTCCATGTATTTTCCTAATAATGTGTATGCTTTCCTTAGAACAGAAACTAAAACAAATCTTGCTACTTACAAATCATTGTTGCCATATATCCTCCTTGCAGTTCCACACAACTTCACTAACTTCATTATGCGGCCGTGGTGGATCTGACCAGAATTTGTTTAGAATGGAGTCACTTAACAGGATGGGCCATAGTTTGTGACTAACTTGTCATCACCTGATTTCTCACTTTCTTTTGTCTTGTGGGAGGTTAAAGGTCATTCCTATTCAATTGTAATGTCTTTGAGTGTGCTTCTTCTAATGTAGTGTGTGTAACCTCTTTTCGTAATCTTGTTTTGAAGTCCTGTACCTGTAATTTAAAATCTTACTTAGAGGGCTCTTGCAGTAGGTAATTACATATAGGACTGATGCCAGCCAATGGCAGGACCCACGGAAAAATTTCTAGCTAGCAGTCCCTGGCGAGGACCCTTCCCATCAGGTGACCGCTGTCATGTGGCGTCGGTATAAAGGCGGTCCCAATGCTCCGCTTCTTCCAGTTCTTTCCCGCTGTTAGCTCGTGCAGCGCTTTGCGGTAAAGTTCGTGCTTAGCAAAGCCTTGTTCTTTCGTCATTTTTTACCGAAAAGTTTTCATATTTCTTCACATCGTCAGGTTCACGCCGGTGTATGTTGTCCCCTTCCAAAAACAGGCAGCACTTGTGCGGCGCCAACTGCCACACAAGGACGGCCATTCTCTCTGCCTTTTGTCTAGGCCCACCACCCGGTCGACAAGTGCCCCATTGCCTGCACTTCAACGCTACCCGTGACGACGCTAACAGTCCCTGGAAGCCCATCTGCTCAAAAAGAAGATGTCTTCAATGGAGAATGAATTGAAGAAGCTCAGGCAGGCGCCACCTCTCCTGAAGGACACCACAAGAAGCGGACAAAGAAAGGCACAGGGAGAAGGCCTCCTCCGTGACTCAGGCCGGAGTTGCGTTCAGGTAACATCCCCTCCGGGTTATCGCCTGACGGCAGCCTCAAGGTTTTGCAGGAGGCGTCTGTCCATCTGGCCGGGCTCGTGCTCGGTCCCGCGGGTGCCTCCTGGCTAAAGGAGGCCTCTGCCCCAGTACCGCCCGCAGCCTTGCGGCCTCACTGGTGTGGGCACCTCCATAAGTCGGACGTCGGCTCCTCCGGCGTCTGGCCGGAGAGCCGATAAGTCGCCCAACCCTTCCGGAGGCGGCGCTGTCGCGTCCCCTCGGACCTGGCAGCTTCCCACCCTCGGCCCGCCTCCGAGAGGGACCCCAAAGCTGGGCGCTGGCTCCTCTGGCGCCCGCCGGATCCAGCCCTAAGTCGCATGTCGGCTCCTCCGGCCTTGACGCTGGGCGTCGGAACCTCCGACAGACCCTCTATCTTCTGCCGTCCCCAGGTTCCCCGTAGCCTTCGCTGCCATCCGGGAGTCGAGTACGCCCAGCCTGACCCCGGGACTTTTTCCTCCGTCCCCGGCGATGCTGGGATATTCCTCCACCGTCAGACCCTCCTCCTACAGAACCGGATCTGGCGCCCGGCCCGCCGGCGCCGGGGGTTTTCCCCTCCGTCGGACCAGACTCCCCACGGGCATCTCAATGTCGACCCGCCCGTGGGGCCTCCTACTGGGCCATCTGCTCCGGCAGCTCCTCCGGTACCGGGTATCCGCGCGTCCTATCTGGACGCTGCTTACCCGGGTCCGCAGTATCCTCGCTGCAGTACCCGACGCCGCAATACCCGGCACCGGTTTTCCCGCAGCTGTTACGGATACTCGCCTACGGATATAATCCGTATAGTTATCCGCCCCAGGCCGCCGGTGGATCTCCAGGAGACTTGGATTCCTGGTGGGCTGAGGCCAAGGCTCAGCTCACCAAGGAAGTCGAGAGCCGCCACGGCGACGGTGCCGCCCGACGCCCGGACGGCACACTCCTCCGCCTCCGGATTCCAGAGCTCTTCCCTGGATCCAGAGAGGGGCAAGACACGTGTCCAGGGATCCCCTAGGAACCCGTCCTCCCCTAGACGGTTCAGGGAGTCTTCTCTGCTTCTAATTCTTCTTCTTCTCGCTCTTGATTCATCGGATTCCTCCGATGAATGCGAGAGACGACGAGCCTCGCCTCTGTCCAAGCCCCGCTGAGGACTCATCCAAGTCTCTCCGGAGGATCCTTCCTTCATGGAGTTGCTCAGGAAGATCCAGGAAGTACATCAGTGGCGCCCTCTGGAACCAGATCCTCAGCAGGTCAAACTCGCCGAACATCTGGACCTGCCCCTACGTGCTCCTACCTTAGTGCCACCCTGGATCGAGCCTCACGCCCACCTTTGTTTCCACTATTTGGAAACAACCGTCGGCTTTAGCCCCACTTCCTAGGAAGTCCAACAGGCTATACCAGGCTCGGGAGGGTGTAGATTTTTAGATTCTCACCCCAGTGCAGACTCTGTCGTGATCAGCGCTGCTCACAGCCGTCAGCACATCCCAAACATTTAAGCTCGCCTCCTCCAGATAAGGAATCTCGCCTCCTGGACCAGTACGAAGAAAATATACGCTTCTTCCATACTGGGTATTCGGGCCCTGAATTATGTAGCACATATGGGGATTACCAGAAGGCTATCCTTACCCAGGCGGAATCAAAGATTGACTCTTGCCTGACTCCAAGTCAAGCAGGAGTTAGCTGACCCTCGTCTGCTCTGCCTGCTCGCCAGTCGTCACATCCTGAGGATGACCTATGATGCAGTGGACACTGCCGGGCGGAGCTCCGCCTTCACCATAAGTCTTGGCGCCACGCCTGGCTCCGCTTGTCAGGTTTGGTCCCGGAGGTGCAATCAGCAATCCAGGAAGCACCTTTCAGAGGTTCAGTGCTTTTCGGTGATGTCAAGGACATCATCACCGATTGCAGGAGAAGGGGACGGCTCTGAAATCTGTGGATTCTATGTACGTCCCCATCCCCGCAGTGCCGTCCTTTTTAGCAGACACAACCGGCCTCAAGCGAAACCCCAAGGAAGGCGGGCCACTAAATGCCGGGTCCCCACAGCTGCTAGGCCCTCGCCAAAAAGCAGCGGGTGCCCCAGCTGCGGCGCTACCCCATACCACCTGACCTCCCTCCCACTGCCTCCAGACTCCCGGAGGAACCGGTAGGAGGAAGATTCTCCCTCCACTTTCCGGGTTGGGAGAGGATAACAACGGATTCATGGGTGCTTCAGATTATCACGGAGGGCACTCCATAGAGTTTCTACAGAAACCTCCATGCCACCCCCTCTGAAGTCCTCTTACGCAGGGACCATCTTCCTTTGGTCAGAGAAGAAATATCTGCCCTTCTCGCGAAGCAAGGCATAGAACCTGTTCCTCCTCACCTTCAGGGACGGGTTACTATTCCATTTCTTCCTGGTCCCAAAGAAGACGGAGATCTCAGACCCATTCTCGATCTCAGCTCCTGAACTTTTACGTGAATACAAAAGTTCAGGATGCTCTCCTTTAAACCCTTCTGCCCCTACTCGCCGGGTCAATGGCTTTTAGCGCTGGATATGCAGGACGCATATCTGCACATCCCATTCATCCCTTGCATCGCAAGTACCTCCGGTTGCTTTTCAGGGGACCATTACCAATTCGGGAACTACTGTTTGGTCTCTTGTCGGCTCCCCGAGTTTTCACCAAATGCCTGGCGGTGGTAGCGGCCCACCTGCATACTATGGGAGTTCAGGTGTTCCCACCTGGACGACTGGTTCCTGGCGGCCTCGCCCAGGAGGAGTTCCTGCATTTTCTCTCCCTCACCCAGCAGGTTTTACTTGCCTGGGTATTACCATCAGCCATTCCAAGTCTCATCTGGACCCTCCCAGAGACTTCAGTTCATCGGGGCTATCTCGACACGACAGTGAGCAAGGCATTCCTTCCTCCGACTGGGCGGCCTCCTTCAGTCACAGATTTCCTGCTATCAGAACGCAGGAAGGTTCCGCGAGGTTGGTTCTCAGTCTCTTGGGGCTCATGGCGGCCGCCATCCCGATGAGTTCCCCGCCAGCTCCACATGAGGATTTCTCAGTGGACTCTCCGCTTTCAGTAAGCTCAACTTGTAGACGACCTAGATCATCTGGTGCTGATCTCTCGCCAATGACAAGAGACTTGCAATGGTGGATGGCTCGAGAGAACCTGTTTGGGGGGTTCCTTCTGTCCTCCTCCCCTCCAGACTCTGACCACGGACGCATCAGAGGCGAAGGTTGGGAGCCCATCTAGGTCCTCACCGAACCCAGGGTTTATGGTCCAGATTGAGCTAGTTTCCACATCAGTGTGCTTGAGCTACTAGCAGTACTATATGCTCTCCAAGCCCTTCACCAATACATTCTTCCCGTCACCTAGCCGTCCAGACGGACAACATGTGCGGTCTGGTACATCAACAAGCAGGAGGGACTTGATCTCACCCTGTGCAGGAAGCGATGAGGGTTTGGGATTGGGCAGCGCTTCACAACCTTCACCTCATGGCGATCCATGTTCCAGGATTCGACAGTACCTTGGCAGACAAGCTAAGTCGCTCCTCTGCTCTACCACACGTGGGAGTTGGACCAGAAGGTTCTAGACAACATCTTCCAGCTTTGGGGACTCCACAGGTAGACCTGTTTGCCTCCTCCCAAAATGCAAAACTTCCCACCTTTTTGCTCGCTCGCTCCAGAGCGGAGCGCTCTGGAGAGCGCTTGTCTCTAAACTGGAAGGCAGATTCATCTATGCTTTTTCCCCATTCCTCTGGTCCCTCGTGTACTGCAGAAATTAACAACGGAAGGAGCGTAGAATGATTTGATCGCTCCTGTCTGGCCCAGGCAAATCTGGTTCTCTCTCTCTACAACAATACTCAGAGGTTCCTCCTCTTCCTCTTCCTTTATCTCGAGGATTGCTGACCCAGATCAGGGGACCTTGGTACATTGGGACTCAAGTCCCTGCAACTGCAGCATGGCTCCTGCAGACCTAGCCCAATCTCGCTTTGGTGTCTCTCCAAAGGTGGCAGAGATTCTGGTGGAGGCTATAAAACCCTCCAGTAGGTCCACTTACACCATGAAATGGAAGAGATTTTCTATTTGGGCTACCTCTAGGAATGTGGAGCCTTTCTCCTGTCCTGTGGCCATTCTGCTTGAATATTTACGCCACCTCTTTGACCTGGGTCTCAGTCATTCCTCCTTGAAAGTACACATGGCCCTATTTCAGCTTAACATGTTCCTTTCGCTGATAAAGCCTTTGCCCAATTAGAGGTATCCAAACTTTTCTTAGAGGGGTCCTTCATCTCAGGCCCCTGTCCGACTCCTGCCCCTTGGGATCTGAACTTTGTTTTCGGAAACTTACCCTTCCTCCTTCTCGAGCCCGCGGCCTCCCCAGACCTGAAGTTTCTGTCGTGGAAGACGCTATTCTTGGTGGCCATTACCTTCGCCGAAGAATTTCCGAGCTCCAGGCCCTGTGTAAAATCCCTTATTTGATTTTTCACAAAGAACGAGTAGCTCTTTGCATGAACCCCAAGTTTCTACCTAAAGTGGTAGCGGAGTCGACCTGAAATCAGTCTATAGAGTTACTTGCCTTTTCACGCAGTACTCCAGTCAAGGGAATATTTACTCCATACCATGGATGTTCACCGGATTCTGAGATACTGCACCGATAGGACTAAGGATCTCAGAAAAACTGACCAGCTGTTCGTCCTTTTGCTCACAAAAGGGAAGGCAATGCTGTTTCTAAGCAATGCCTGTCGAAATGGTTGGCTCATTGCATCACTTTCTGTTATGACAAGTACAACAAGACCCTTCCAGGTCAAGTCAGAGGTCACTCCACTCTGGGAGTAGCAGCCTCTGCAGCTTGTTTCAAGAATGTGTCTGCGGCAGATATCTGTGCTGCCGCCACTTGGACTTCCGTCCATACCTTTACTGAAACATTAGTTTGACATTGCCTCTCATCAGAGCAGGCTTCGGCTAGTGTTTTGCAGGGCCTCCTGTCCTGAGGCCTGCAAGGCTACTGCTACTTTCAGAAGTAGTTTCTCCTCCGTGCCTTTTATTTGTTCCAGACTGCTTGGGATTTAGTCCTATATGTATTACCTATCGCAAGAGCCCTCGCAAGTAAGATAGTACAGTTAGTCGAAGAACTTACTGTAACAGTAGATCTTCAGAGAGGCTCGCAGTAGGTAATACCTTTCCTGTCCTCCATCTCCCTAGGCTTCTTCAACTCCTTTTCCATTGAGGGAAATATCTGCTTCTCTCGTCTGGGCCTTCCGGGCCTGTGGCGGAAAAGAACTGGAAGGTGGGTGTCCGGGACCCCCTTTATACCGGCGTCGCATGACGCGTCATCTGATATGGGCGGTCCTCGCCAGGGACTGCTAGTCAGAAATTTTTCAGAACCTGCCGTCAAGGCCAGTCCTATATATAATTACCTACTGCAAGAGCCTCTCTCAAGATCTACTGTTACGGTAAGTTCTTGGGTAACTGTACTTTCTTCTTCCTCATCCTCTCCCATGTGGGATAGATTATATAAATTTTCTGGGATATGCTGCGTCTGGTGTGCAGTATTGTATTGACAGCTGTTTCCTTCCTACAGCCAGCTATAACTATGGGCTTTCCTGGTGAACCCAGTAGTTTCAAATCCAGGAATTTAGTCATGTGACAGTTAGTATCATAGATAAAGAGTATGCTCATGTCATTATTATGATATTTTGTAAAATCTATAATGTTATCATTGTTGCCAGACCAAATAATTACGTTATCAATAAATCTGTGCCAGAGAATGATGTGTTCAAAGTGGTTTGGTCATATATGTACCTGTTTTCAAATATGCCCATGGTCAGGTTAGCATAGGATGCATGATGCTACCCCATCGCAGTGCCACATTTTTGCAGAAAAATTAATTATTAAAGATGAAATAATTATGTATGAGTGCACATTTTATTTATTTATTTTGACAACCGGTAAGTGATTAGACACGAGTGACTATTTTCAGGCATGACCCAGGAGGTTACAACATCGTAGGGGAATAGTTGCAAGACAATACAGTTAAAGCATGCAACGACAGAGATGCAGAAAACAGGATAAGCAGTTTAACAGTTGTGGTTACAGGGAGAACATTAGGATAATATACATATCAAAGTGCAGTAAGTGCTCGTGACATAAAATTAGATTATCAGATAGCACGTTATAAAGCCACAGAGATGGCAGTGGATAAACATTTCTTAGTAACTACTCTGATATGCAACAACTAGCTTATAAGAAGTATTGTATGGGGGAGGAGGGATAGGGAGGTTAGAACAAAGGTTCCTTGCGTAGGGAGGTTGAGAAAAAGAGAGGTGGGATAAGAGTAAGGCAGAAAAAGGCATGGTGCAGGACTGCTGGAGGAGACCATCAAAGCATCAAACAGCAGGAGAGAAAGGCTAGGCGGCAAACAGAGCAGGGAGAAAAAGCTATGGTGGGTTGAAGCAGATACACTGGGTACGCCTCCTTACAAGGAGGATGCCACTTTTAAAGGTGGCATGGCTGGAGGCCAGGCGCACATCAAGGGCAGCGAGTTCCAGTAGCTGGGGGCTAGGAAGGAAAAACCTGTTTTGCCTTTAGATGTTTTACATCTGGGAATGTGGAGCAAGGAGATATCTGCAGATTGTAGGCCATATGAGGTGGACTGAGGGTTGAGCACAGTGGCAAAGGAGGTAGGCATGCTGGACCTCAATATACTATCCAGTAGGGCCCCAAGGGACAATAGCCATTGAACCATAGGAGAGGGCCAATTTAGGTCTGCATAAAGAAGGCAGTGATGTTTTAATCTGGGGATGCATAGTACTTAAAACAAAGTGTGTGTAATGCCAGAATGGAGATGCAAAAAGTGTTCCACTGCCTTTATGCCTACATCATGTGAACTAGATGTATATGGCCTATTTACACCTATTGTTAACCAGCCCAGTTCTTATCCCAGATCCTGCTTTGCAATTTCTCTAATAAATTCTTGTTGTCTTTGATATGTGATCCCAACATGAAGACAATAGGTCGGAGCATGCTGTCTACCAATGTACCTAAATTCTGTGTTAGGATCCAATTCTGATATAATTGGCCTTCCTGGTGGGCTCAACATGTTTTTTGTGTGTTTTAGGCAGAATATAGAAGGTGGGGATGACTGGGTAGTCCACCTTCATATAGTTTCTGCCTTATTTTTAATGGTTAGCACGCATGTGCAAGAAACACATTGCATCCAGCTTTCTTTACAAGCAGGTTGTGGAGGCGGCAGTGTTGGACCGAATAGCAGCAGTCTGTTCTGGGTCTGTACTGTGCTGTAGTGAATTAGAGGAGCATACTGTCAATGACTGCGTTAATGAACATGCCATTGTGCTCAAAGCATTTGACTACTGCAATCGGGGAGCGCCCGTCACTACTGATCAGCTGTTTTTGCTGCTGGGGCGGTCCCTGACTGCAGCAGCCAAGTACAGCTGCATTGTCGGTGTTCTCTTCTTTACACGTGGTGACAGCTTCTCCTTGACATATCACCAGTCCCCACAAAGCACGCCGGAAAGCCGCCACCGCCGGTGGTTTTTAGCGTTTATCGGGTGTCTAATCCCCTGTCGGCATACCCCTCCTGGTTCATTTGCCGACAGGGTAGCCCAATCCTTGTCAGCATGATGCCCCCCATTTGTTGGTGCCGAGGGGTGCCCAGTCCCCTCGCCATCGCACCCCCCAGCACACTGTATCGCTGACAGGGGTGCCCAACTCGCTAGCTCCAGCCCCCCAAAAAGCAACATCCAGATGTGTCGGCACACTGGGACCCACCCAGCATGCAAAAAGCATCCCACGTTGTTGTTTAGCTTTTAAACCTGTAAAACAGAAAATGGTCTCGCGGTCTCTTGTGCCCTCCCCAACCCACACCACCCTCTGTGCACCCTACCTCCCCACACCCTCCTCACCTCATACTTGCCTCTCCAGAGCCTGGCCGACTATCTTCAGTGGACTGGGAACACGTCTGCCCTCTTCAAAGCCGACCTTGAACTGGAGAAATGCGTAGCTGTATAATGGCATAAATAGGGTTTTCAACTTGGGTGGATATCTTGTTATTTTGGATTTTTCACCAAATTTTCAACATGGGTTCTTGGGACCCACCTGATGAACTCAGTCACTGTCATTTTGTTATTGGTCCTGAAAGGTGATTTCACGGTCACTGCGCGAACCACCTTTAGGGATCGATTAATGAAACGACAGTGTCACAGTTCATGAGGTAGGCCCCTAGAAGCCTTATGTTGAAAATTTGGTGAAAAATTCCCAAAATTACTGTTTTATTGCAAGACGCTGTGCAGTTCCTACGCATCTAGAATTTAGAGAATTTTTAATATGGTTACTCCAGATTTTCAACATTACCATTTTACCACACCTTCATATGAACAGTACAGATGTCATTTTTCACATCTTGCTCGAAATGGGTTTCTCATTACGTAGTGTACAATGACAGTCGGGTGTGCAAAATCAATGTTCGGGACAGATTAAGAAAATCACAGTGACACTGTTTATGAGCAGAGGTCTTATAATGCCTATGTTGAAAATTTGATGACAAAAGTCCATAAAATGACTGTTACGAGCATGCATTGCGAGTTTCCACGCACTGTAATTTCACTAAATTGTAATATTTTCACTCCAGATTTTCAGCATTGCCATTTTTCCACACCTCCTTACGAATAGTACAGCTGTCATTTTCACATACTGGCTGAAATGTTTTCACTTCAGGCGCAGAATAGTGCAGTTGCTGTGGGAAATCAGTGTTTGGGACAGATCAAGAAAATCACAGTGACACTGTTCATGAGCGGAGGTCCCAAAATGCCTATCTTGAATGTCTGGTGTAAACATCCCCAAAATAATTTATTATGGATGTGCTGCTATGCAGTTTCTATGCACGCCGTGACTTCACCAGTTTTTATATTTTACTCCAGATTTTCAACATTACCATTTTTTTTACCTCCTCATGAACAGTACAGCTGTCATTTTCACATCCTGTTCAAAATGTGTTTTCGCACCTGTGATGCCAAATGGCGCAGTCGCTTTCGCAAAATCGCATTTCGCTAACGAACTGATAGTATCACTGTTCATGCGGTGGGTCACAAACAGCCCATGTTGAAAACTTGGAGTAACAATACCAAGAAACGCCCAGGGAGTTAGGGTTTTCTACCAGAACACCCTACCCTGTAGGACTGACAGGCGTCGAGGATGTCATTTGGGATTGTCGACAGTAATGCTAACGCCATTCCCACCCCCACTCTGCAGCCAGTGACAGGCATCGAGGGTGCGCAGACTGTTTGGCCCCAGAGTTCCCCATTCTCCTATACTGCTCCCATTTCCACGTATTTCCTTATGGAATGAGGTGAGTGTAAGCCCCAACACCCCAAGGCACACCTCAACACTTGTTAGTGTCTGAAGGGTATGGTGAGGTGAAATGGCATGACCAAGTGAGGGCAGTGACCCAAAGGCATGCCCCAATACCTGTCCATCTCTGCAGGGTGGGGTGGAGTTGGCGTCAGTTCAGTACTTCACTGCCATTCCTATACTGCATCTATCCAACTCCTGCACTTCCATTGCTAATGCCAGCAAGTAACCATTTGGCATTGACAAATGCTTGTTTGTTACCCACCCACAATGTTGTGCTAGCTTGATTAAGTTCAAACAGTTCAGCTTGAAAGCACAAAGTTGGATCCTTTTCAGCTTCCTATAATTTCTCATTATGCAGTAATTCATAATATTTATCTAGATACATTTTCAGTCATGATAATCACTCCCTTTGTCAGATTGCTTTATCACAATACCCTTCGTATTTTCTAGTTCACGGAGTGTCAACATTTCTGCATGATTCAAATTATTAGAATATTTTGGCGGTACCTGGAACATTTTCTCCGTTCACTTATAAGCATTTGCTCAAAAGTGGTGTTGGCAGGACAGTGAACTTGAGGGCAGAAGAGTGACTTTGGTTCAAATTTGTGTCTGTCTGATGTGGGGTTAGGTTTTCCCTGGGTCCATTCCTGCTCCTTCTTAAAGGGATGAAATGTTGATTGTATCAATTTATATTGTAATCCCAATCTTGAATGTCCCAAAAATCCCTAGTTGTTTCTGAGTCAGAGGTCCCTGGAAATTATCACCACACTGCTCCAGTGGTTCACCAGAAGTAACAGAAGGGCCTCCCATATTGCAAGTAGAATTTTCTTTTGTCTCCTGAAGAAATACTTAAGTTACATTGTTCTGACAAGCTTGAAACTGTCCACCCGAAATTTGAAAAATCCGCTTTCTGTGTAGGAACAAACGTGACCAGTCTGGCAGGAGGAGGAGGATGGCTGTTCTTGGTCAGTCCGTAATGTCATAATCAGCAAGGTCACAGTGCTTATGAGGAATGTAGGGAGTAGAACTAAATATGTCGGCCTCTAGACAGAGTACTGTTTAGAATATCATCCAGTACTTTCAGTTGGATTGGTGCCATAAAGGTCTTTGCTTTTGGGTAGATGGGCAGCTCTTCAGCCCTTCTCTGTGTCCTGCAACCAGCTTCTACCTCTCTGTGGGAGGGTCCAGAAAGGAGGGCTGTCCCCTCCCCATGACACATCCAGACCCCCCGAGTTGGCCACAGGAGAGGGCAGGGATTCACATAGCTTGTCCATGCATTTTCTGCTTTTGGCACCTTCCCCAGCTACGGTACCAGTAAGTTTGCATGGAGGCACACACATCCTGCACAATCACAGCTCCTCCGCTTAGTCGCTTGAACCTGCACTGCCACCAGACCGAGATGGCTGGCCACCCCTCCCTGGAGAGCAGTTCCTGGGATGGTCTCTTCTGTCCCACCCCACTAACCTCCCGCAACCATTGCTTGTTCCCAAACATGGGTCTCTGACATGGCAGCAGGTAAGGCATGCAACGCTTTAGCCCTCCGCTGTTGGGCTGGAGTGTCTTTTATTTTTTGGCCTGGCTTCCCGGAAGCTCAGCCCCTGCTCCGTCTCCCAATGCCCAGGCTTACCCTCTCATGCACACTGGGGGTAGGCTAGACCCGGCTTACTCCCTGGATCGGGGCCATGGGAGCGGGACCCCGCCAGTGGACATGGTAGGCAACTGGGATGGAGGCGGGCTGGCGCCATGCTCAGGGACTGACATTTTATGCTGCGAGGATCTCGGATAGGGACGGCAGTGACAACCAGTGTCTGTCCTGCCCCCTTACGTGTGGCGCCGCCACGGTGGTACCCTAGCCTGTGCCGGAGGTCTGCAAAGCACCGACACTCAGCCCCTCCCTCTGGAGAAGGATAGCAGTCCCTGGGACGCCAATTCTTCTCTCCCGGCCAGTCCTTTGACTCCGAGTCCGTCCCGAGATGTCAGCACCACAAGTGGACACCTTGCAGCTGTGCGGCGGGCTGGCTAAGCTCCTCTCCACCCAGCTCTTCTTCACTTATAGAGAGGTGGGTAAGGGCAGGCCAGCCTCTTGGAGGACTCGCTCCGCTGGATAGTCTCTTGTATCCAGTTCTGTTACAGTAAGACTGGCAAAAGCCACCTCAGGGCCCACTCTCACAGGGGCACTGCTGCCAGTGGCAGCAGCAAGGACAAACCTTTGCTTGACATCTGCAAAGCAGCTACCTGGAAGACTGTACACACCTTTATAAAACACTGCTACTTGTATGTACAGTCCAGGTCAGATGCCAAATTTGGCACTACAGTCCTGCAGAACCTATACTGAGGGATTCCTGGGGTGAGAAGAAAATTACTTACTGTGACAGGGTTGAATAGGACCCTGTCCCAGTTGTTATGGAGAGTCTGAATGCAGGGATCTGTTCTGTTCTTTTCTTTTCCTGTCTCATGTCTGTCTGTCTGGTTGCGCAACCAGATTTTTTGTGAGACCTAGATTTGATCACCCCGACAATCAATCAATCAATCAGTCAATCAAATCTTTATTTATCCAGGGATCACCATTGAGCAAGCTCATTTACAAGGTGGACCTGCTGTTGGCAGGAAAATTTTATAGTTGCATATAAATATACATAATACAAAAGGAACATGTTTACAATACTGATAGAGCAGAGTATTTACATTCCAAGTCACATGTACAAGAAAGATATATGTACACAACCTGAACGTAATATATGTTCATTTCCACAGGAGCAGGATGTGTATGGATGTCGAATACAAACCATAGAAGGAAAAAAGAAAGATTATTTATATTCCTGTCCAGCAGAAACACGTTACAGGCCTGGATGGAAATTCCTAAGCTATGGCCGACAGTCTTGCAATTCTTTGCCTGTCACTATCTCTGTCTTCCCTTGTTGTTTCTATCTTTTCTCCTTACATATCTGCTGGTATAAAAAACATGTAAATCATTATGTGGCAATGTAACTGATATTGGGATCCTTTGTTTAGAAATTTTAAGCCCTTTTTCAGAAACCGTGGAAAAGGGGTCTCAGTTCTGGGACATTGTGTTCTTGCTGCACCTGCCTGAAATTTACAAGAACATTTTAGAAAAAAAAAAACAGGATGCTTGTTAAGGAGAGGGTTGCAAAGACTTATAAGAAGGAGCTGCAGTGTTTTGGGAGATGCACAGAGATAGAAGGAACACTCAGATGGATCTTCTCTGTTTATTCTGCCTTTGTAAATGGTTATTCTAAACAGTTTTATTTTTTTTTATGTTACTGCTAGTACTAATAAACATTTTTTGCAAATTCTACAACTGCTCCTGGTTTTTCCTATGCCTCCTGACCTGTACCTTGATGTCACTTACTATAGTAGTATTGTTTCTTCCAAGGGATCCTCAGTATGCTTGACCTCCCACCCAGCCTCCTTGCATAACCTGGCTGAACATAGTTCTTCAGTCCTTGCCTTCAGCCAAATTTCTGGTGTAGAGTTTTAACATGTGTAGTGTTCCACAGTGAAGTATAGTGTACATGGCTGCCAACATTCGAGTTCTTTGTTTCCTTGTTCCTTTTCTATTTTTCTTCCTTTTTCTATAGTTTTAGGATATTTTTAGAGTTTGGGGCCTTCTGCCCCAGGCTTAAATGAATCAGGCTGTCTTTCAGCAGCACCAGCATATAACACTGTCTTTCTTTAAAATGATTGGCTAATTCCCTTGCATCATTAGCATAGTCTCCATCTCTGGGGGCAGCTGAACTCAGCTGGCATACTGCATTAGTCAAGCATACTGAGGATTGCCTGGAAGAAACAATATTACTGTGGTAAGTAATTTTTCTTCTGGTACCACGGAGCTAATAACCACTGCTTCAACAGAGTACAACCAATGACCTGTGTACCCTCCTGCAGCCTCATTGGCTGCTCTAGTTCCAGAGAAAACTGTTGCATTTGAGCCTTCAGTCTCTTGATCGGCAGGCTGGGCTTTGGATGATACACAAGTCTCTGATTGTGTGATCCAGGTGTCTCCCCACTACTTTACACAGTTAGCTACCCTGGCACCCATACTAGGAACAGATTCAGAAACATTTAGACAGTGGTACCACCCTAGCTTTGGGAATGTATATCAGGCTCATTCTTCTAGAGATCAAGGGGTGGGTGTATACAAAAGCAATAACCTATTTGCTATTTACAGAACCAGGTCCTGAGGAGAGAATGTTTTGCCAGGGCTATGCTAGACTTATCTTCTGGAGGGTTACCCAGTAACTACACACAGGAAGCAATAACGTTAACTGTCCAGACCATAGTTGGGGTTCTAGAGTGTGACTTTATTCCAAAAGATGTTCTCTGAAGCAAGGTGGATCTTGTGGCATTAGGAACTTGCAGAACAACAACTCGACTGTATCTGACAGAAAACTGTCTGCATTTCCACTGTAGTAAGACATAAGACACTTGCACTTGTATTTCCACATTTCGTAGGACAGAACATTGCTTCCAGTGGACATCACACACTTCACCAACTTTAAATTAGAACAGTCTCACACTTCTGAATTCACAGAAAGTTGTGCCTTCCCTTTAGCCAGAGAACACAACAGCACAAGTACTTGCTTCCTTCAGCAAAAGTCAGATCCTACTCACTGTTAGACATTTCAAGGAGCTGCAAACATCCTGGATCAAAAGTGTATTGCCCCATGGATCCATCCACTGGCAGTCCTTTTCACCCCTCCAGGGATGAAAATCAGGAGATCCTGCTGTAGACGATGGTTTCTACCACTTCTCTTTGGCAAGCTAGAGAATACCAGGACTAGTGTGAGAATGAAGGGCGCTCAACTCAGAGCCTTCAGCTGAGCAGTTCTCACTTCCAATTTCAGGCTGCAACTTCCAACAACTGACTCAAACTGACTCCCATCACAACATTCTAACTCCTTCTCACAGCTGGTACAGGCTTATGCTGCTGCAAGAGTTCCAGATGAACTCATCACTTCCATCTCGGCTGAAGCCAAATAAATAGAAGAGTGAGCAGGTGAAAACTGATTTAATTAGTCACCAGCTGCCTCTCCCTGCTTAGCACTGTTACTGAGGGATTCTAGTAACCCTAGGGACTGAGTAGTTACACAGGTATTATTAGCAAGTGACCTTCCACCAAAAAGTGTCTGTGGGCTCAGTTTGAAGCAGTTTTCCTGGTGTCAGCACAAATTACAACTTGTGCATTTAATCACTATCCTGAAACAACTGCTGGATTTATTGGAATCTGGACTTCAGTTCTTATAGATACATAGATGTTGTCGGCAGATAAGGGCCTTGTGGCCCATCAGTCTGCCCTGTCTCTTTCTAATGCTTAAGCTGCCCTAGATGCTCGAGCCCCCTTTCCTCTAGCTTGATAATTCCATGTGCCTATCCCATGTATTCTTGAATCCCTGAACTGTGGCCACCCCCACCACTTCTTGGGAGACTGTTCCATCTCTCCACCACCCTTTCAGTGAAGTAGATTTCCTTAGGTTCCCTCTAAGTTTCCCCCTTCTAGTCTCATGCTGTGTCCCCTTGTTCTGCTATTTCCCTTCATGTGAAGATGCTCCCCTCTGGTACCCTGTTGATCCCTTCAGATATTTGAAGGTCTCTATCATGCCCCCATCTCTCCTTTCCTCCAGGAGTACATATTTAGAGCTCTGAGTCTCTCCTCATGTATGACTTATGCACTGCATCAAGCGATGCCATTTTGTCGCCCTCCCTCTGTACCGTCTCCATCCTATCAAATCTTTTTGGAGATGGGGCCTTCAGAACTGAATACAGTACTCCAGATGAGGCCTTACTAGGAGTTGTACAATAGTACCCTACATTTCCTCCTTCTACTTGTTATACCCATCCCTATGCACCCTAGCATTCTGATTAGCCTTTCCAACTGCTTTGCCGCTGTTTAGCCACTTTGAGGGTTGTCTTCTGTATTTACCCCTAGATCCCTTCTCTGACGTGGCTTCCAGTGTTACCCGCCTAGGTCATATCAGCCCAAGGATTCCCTCTCCCATGGTGCATAATCTTGCACAGTTTTGCATTGAAACCCAACTGCCGTTCCTTGGACCAGTTTTCTAGCCTCTTCAGATCCCTCCCCATTTTTCTATACCTTCCTGTTACATAGCTGTGTATCATCCACGAACAGACTTAACCCTCCCTTCTAGACCCTCTGCAATATCACTTATGAAGACATTGAAGAGCACTGGTCTCTCATTGGTGGGAAGTGGAGTAGTGACAGCACTGGTGGTTTTAAACATGGGTCAAAGTGGATCCACTGGCATAAAAATGTCAAAAAATAAACAGCAGCTTTTGTACAGTGCACTTTTTTTAGGTATTGTTATAGCATAGGTGCATCAATCTGGACCCACTGGAAGAGGAGGAGGTGTCATTTCTAAGTATGCCAAGCTTTTGCCCTTTTGGTGTATGTTAACACTGTCACTGAGTGGGAGTCCTTTGTTAGATTTTTCTGTGTGCTGTGAGATATTCAGTAGAACCACACACAACTTCCTCTCCATCAAATTTCTTCAAGGAACTCCCATGTTGGACATCAGTGGTGAGAAAGTAATGGAGTCACTGCTGAAGGAAAGGATTGTGAGTATTTTGAATCCAGCGAGCGGTTACAAGACCGAAGACCTGAGGCAGCATGGATTCACTGTGGGTGAGATGGGGGTGGAATTACAGAATGGAGGAGGAGGTATTGAAAGTCATCAAACAGGAAAGGGGTCAGGAGTAATCATATCTGATGACCTCAAGGTGGTGAGACAGTGTGACAAGGCAGTAGATAAAGCCAGTGGGATGCTGGGGGTATAGAGAGGTATTATCAGCAAAGGAAGTGGTGGTGGTTCCTTTGTAGATCATTGGTGAGACCACATCTGAGTACTGTGTCCAGTTCTAGAGCCACTTCTCAGGAAGGACATAGACAGGATGGAGGATGTACAGAGGAGGGCAACTAAAATGGTGTAGGGGCTGCATCATAAGCCTTATGAAGAGAGACTGAAGGACCTCAATATGTGCACCCTTGAAGAAAGGATTGAGAAAGGGGAACATGATAGAGAACTATAAATACCTCATGAGATTGAATAAGTTACAGAAGGGGAGCCTTTTTCAGAGGAAAGATGCATGAGAACAACAGGACATGCAGTGGAGCTGGAAGAGGAAAAATTTAGGAGAGATGTAGGAAGTACTTCTTCACTGAAAGAGTGGTAAATTCTCTAACAGTCTTCCAGTGGAAGTGGTAAGGGAAAAACAGTGGTGGGTTTCAAGCATGCATAGCATAGGCACAAGGGAATCTTAGTTGTGAAGCAAGGGGAGGAGCCTAAATCTAGTAGGGTCTGCAGTGACTGTATAGGCAGGGATAGTAAAGTAAATGTATTTCTTAAGCACCTTTCAAATACCAAGGGTATAGTAAAATAAACACAATATAAACAGATAATAATACAATTTTAAAAACATTCAGAAAAAGCCTGATAAAACAAATACGTTTGAGTTCCGATTTAAAACTCGAGGCGATTAGGTATTCCCTTAACCAACGAGGAAGAGAATTCCACAGGGTAGGGACAGCATGAGAAAAAGCATGTTTCCGAATGTTTTAACCAAACCCTGCGAATCTGTAGCAATGTCTCTTTGGCGGATTGGAGGAGCAGGAGGGCAGTAGGGAGTAAGGAGCTCTTGCAGATATCGGGGTCCCTGTTCATGGAGGGCTTTGTAGGTCAGTAGACCGACCTTGAAGGTGATCCGCCACTGTACTGGCAGCCAGTGCAGTCTGTGCAGCACAGACGATATGACTAGTCCTGATGTGCCAGTCAAAAGCCTGGCTGCTGCATTCTGCACTAGCTGCAAGCAATAAATGGGCAGACAGGGAGGGTCAAGCGATTTATTGGCCATCAAATTCTGTGTTGCTATTATGATCACAGTGGTGACGTGGGTTCTTAACCTAGTTCCTTTTAGGCTACAGGCCTCCCAGTCAAACGGGCAGCCACATGTGAACTAAGCTCACACTGGGGAGTGCATTTTTTCCTGGTGGCTGTCCCCACAGCATTGTTCACAAGGATATGATGGTTCTTCATATACACCCCACATTACTGTGAAGGGTGATGTGAGAGTTGAGTATTAATCAATCCTTGACTGTAAATATTTTTGCCCAATTTTTATTTATATCTTTGTTGACCGGATACGTGCACTGAATCCAGAGGACCGTTTTAAGTCCTGCGCCCACAAGGTGGCAAGAAATAGAGTACAGGTACAGTCAATTACAAGCATAGTACGCCCAATAGCTGGCGAGGGTGGAGAGAGAGAACACAATGGTAATGCAATGACAGTGGTAGACAGGTAATGCTATACCAGATGTACATAAGCATAGCCAAAATACAGGCGGTGCAAGATGCAAGCAGTAATGGTATACAGGTATATGGTCCAGTTCAAGTACAAGTGAGAAAACACAGTTGCTGTAATAAAAATTAAAATAGGAAAACAATCACAGTTCATAACATCAAAGCGATGAGACAGGAGGAAAGGGGTGGGGCAGGAAGAGAAAGGTGGGAAAAGGGCAGGCTAGTGGGGACAGGAGGGGGGTATAAGTGCTGTAGGGCATCAGATTAAAGTCTGAGTGCTGTTAGAGCATAGTAGAGTTGTAGACCGTGGTATTTACTACGGAACAGTAACATTTTGCAGCAGTGAGGGAGCCAGGTCTTAGGTTATATTTAAAAGCTAGGTGGGAGGGGAAGCTGTCCATAGGGAAGGTGCTGTGACTGAGAAAACTCGGTTCCCGTGGTGGTGGAGGCATGGGGTACTTCTAGCAGGGGACTGAGGATGCCCTGAGATTCCTACAGACCACTCTACCTGTCAAGAAGGAGTGAGTAAGGGGCATATGTTGGTTCCTGAGGGAGTTGTCCACCAGACTGCCCATCGCAGTCAAAGCGACTCTTGTAGGGTGAGCAAACCCAAGTGACTGGTAGAGTGAGCAGTGGTGGAGCGGTAAGGGCTTAAAGGATGACTTGACAGATATGAGTTATATGTTGAGTTTGCAGCTTGTGTAGGGTGGTGGATAGATGCGAGATAAACTGGGGAGCAGTAGTCTGGGAGGGAAGTAGGTTGCCATGTGCAGTGGCCAGGCGCGTCGACCCCAGAAGAGCGCTGGCTTATTATAAGGAGGGAGAGGTTCACCAGCTGTTTGTCACCTACGCTGAAGCCACACCTGGCAGACCTGCAGCCAAGCTGGACGATAAGCAGGTGGGTCACCTCCTGCATAGATCTCTGCTATAGGTTGGCGGGCATGGAACCACCCAGAGGGATAAGAGCTCATTCAACCTGCCATACCGCTGCTTTAGGGACGTCCCCTATCCAGGAAATCTGCAGGGCTGCTACCTGGAAGTCAGCACACACCTTTATTTCCCATTACCACATTGACCTAGACTCAGAGTCACGCTGGGATGCTGGTTTTGGGACCTCTATTCTCCAGTCCTTATTCCCCAAGTAAGTATAAGGGTGCGGCCTTGCCTCTCTCTCCTCCGGAGAACTGCTAGGAGGCTGTCAGATAGTGTGGATAGAACAACATATCCACATCCTGAAATACAGGTTACTCACCTGTAACAGGAGTTCTAGGGTGGTATATGTTCATCCATGACCCACCTGACCTCCCGACTTTGACGCACAACCTGGCTTCCAGTGGGCTAATCCGCATTATGGGGCGGAGCCGAGGGTTTTACCACCTGGTTGGTGGGAGGGGCCAGCTTGAAGACTTTCATGCATCTTAAAGCGGCAAGGAACCTACCAAGAAGTGTGGATAAACAACATATACCACTCCTAGAACTCCTGTTACAGGTGAGTAACCTGTATTTCTGGCCAGTCGAACCGACCAGGTAGGCTTGTCTCCCCAGCCGATCATTCCAGTCCCTCATAGGGAGTGCCAGGCCGGTGCTGGCATAGATGCTGGTAACCTTATCTGCAAAAATCTAGGAGCTCATTGCACTTGAATTGTGAAAAGTTATTCGGGCTGGAAACAGTTCGGATTGCACAATCTGTCTACAGTCCAGAAGAGCAGAGCCGGTTGATTTCGAGCAGCAGAAATCTCCCTGGACAGGAATTCAGCCTTCTTACGGGTTATTTCAGATTGATAGATTTTGTAATGCTTCATCAATCTAAGCTTGTCAGCGTCCAGCTAGACTCCGCCAAGCTCTCTCCTGCCTTCGACATGCTCTCTTTAACTCCTTCAAGGAACCATCAAACCAGGGGTTCCTCGGGCGAAGAGTGAGCGGACGAACACGAACCAGTGCAGTCTTGTCCAGGGCATCTCCCACTGCCTTATTATAGGCCAGAACCAGATCCCTGGTCTCCTGCATTCTCTCGACAAAGCCGATGGATCCAACACCGCCGCAAGGCCTTCCGGGTAATACTTAAAGGGCGGACTGGATCATCTCTGTGGGGTAGGCCTTTAGGGAAGCTCCAAACTGAACCTTATGTTGTGATGGTCAGACCAGCCAACTGTTTCCACCCCAGATCTGTGATCTCCATCCCATGGAGCAACACCAGGTCCGAGTGACCCCTAATATGGGTAGTGGAGGTAATAACCCATGTGAGGCCCGGCATCGACATATAGCTGGAGGAGACTCTGTCCAAAGTGCGAGAGTTACCCAGGCGGCGTTAGTCCCCAGAATTAACCATCTGGGGACTTCCAACACCACATCGACAGATGTCTGCAAACCCGTCAGAAAATCTCCACAATCACCTGGTTGATGGTAAATGAGGAGTATCCTGAACCCACACCCGCCTCCTAGTACTGTATAAGGGTCCCTGTGCCTCAGTACTGTCTGTGCAATCTGTACACAGTGACACTATTATACACACACACAGTTTGTTCAGCTTTTAACTTAATTGTTTTATTAGTACAGTCTGTACTAAAATAAAAAATCAAGTAAAAAGCTAGTAGGGTTATTTTGTGGACAATTTCTAACTTGAGTAACTGAATGGACTGAGGTAAACTATTTCATAAATATTGCTTTGCACCCTGCAACTAGACACTGTCCATCGCATATACAGCACTTCAGTCAGACACTAGCTGTAGTAAAGGATCTGACGCCAGGCAGAGGAGAATGCTACTACTGCTGGTCCGGCCTTTGATTTTATATTGTAGCTTATCCAGATTATTGCCCGTTATGTGTCATTGATAACGCCACCACAGTCAACAAGTGTTTTATTATTTTTTGGTAGCACTGAAAATAATACACCCAGAAATAATGACTTGTAGCAGCAAGAGCAGCTGCATGAAAGAGGGGAAACTGCTGCAAAATATATTCTTAAAATTGTGTAACACACACACACACACGAGAGAAGTACAGTACTGACAAAAACGTACAGCCAGCACCTCAAGATCACATTCCTTCCTAACCTGCACACCTTGTTACCCAGCACAATTTTTAACTGTCAGACTAAGCAGACTTATGACAAGAAACCCAGGAAGGAAATCTAACTATGTTTGAACTTGAAGTAGTTTTTTTAGTCTCCTCTCAAGTATTCCTATGTTCTAGAGAATATGCAGAATAGCACCCGCTGCCACAGATCCAGCCTGTCTGACCACCATCTGCTTGCTGTGGTCTGAGAGGAGTTCCTCCATTAACCAAGTACAGGATCATGTTTAGAAAACAGCCATCAATAAATGGCATCTGGTGGGCGCTGTGGAAGCTGCCACGCGCTTGCCATACTCTCAATTTCACTAACTGACACTGGGGCGGGGGCAAAGGAATTGCTAGTTTTTTTTTGTTTGTTTGTTTTTTTGGGGTGACAGAGTAACTTTTGTAGGTATGGATCTAAACTTTGGAGGTTGGATTTGGAGAGGAACCAAAACAAAGTGACACACACCCAAGCCAACATTATAGAAGCGTATTTAACTCTTAGGCTGCTGACAGAATTAAACGATAGGACTTTTGGACTGATATCAGTCCACAGCCCTGTAAGGGTTAATACGCTATTAATGTTAAAAAAGAGTATAAATGCTGTTTTTTTTTTTTTTTCCAAACGTAAATACACCCTGTATGCAGCTTATCTGGAGCCCTGACTACAACACTAGCCCCAACAAAAATGGAAGGAAATTTTTTTAATTCAGTTCAATAAAACTAAGCCACAGCACTAAAAGGCATGGAGCTCTTGATGGCGCAGATAGAGATGTCCAGCATTTCCAAGATAATTATTAAAAACAACAACAAAAAACCAGATGAAGCACTAATAGAAACACATGCTGGGTGCTTCAGATGCTTCTTGACGGTCTGGTGTCCACAGTAATACCTGGCACGCTGTTGAACTTAGAGACCTGCATAATCACTTTACCACTCTGGCAGCTTTGTACCACATTTCTGGAGAGCACTGGAAACCCTTGGATCCATATATATTACAAAATAGGGGACTGTGATTATCAGCTGTAATATCATCTCGAGGTTCTGGGGACATAGGAAGCTCTCGTGATGATATAGCCTTGTAATACACAGTCCCTATCTATTCAATTTATTCTACCTAGTTGGACCTACTAGTTCAACTCCTGTGGAACTCTACCTCGCAGATTAGAGTGCCTGTCCATGGAATCATTTAAGAGGTCTTTGAAAAGCCAGTTATTTGCACTAGCATTTGGATAAGATTATGGTCATTTTACTGTTTTATATCATTTATTATAGTTGATGTTTTATTCTTGATATGTATTAGCGCTTTGATATATTGAAAAGCGCCTAAAAATACATTTTGATTGATACATTTGTCATTTTCTGCCTCCACTGGCTGTCATCTGGCCTGTCCTTAGCAGAGACCACTGAAAAGGCAGTAAAATGTTCCTGTTGACTTGTAGTGGCTGAAGAAATATTTCAATTAGTACACCGTTGGGGTTGCAGAACTTAATTTTGACCCTTGAGATATTACTTTGTAGTGGTATATATATTAAACGATATTTTGCATGGAGTTGTTTTTGTTTGTGTTCGTCTACAAGCGTGGGGTCTTTCCCTTAAAAGTTGCAAGCTTGAGCACAGCTGCAGTTGTTTATATTTGTTGCTGCTACCGTCCTGTGTGTGCTTGACTAAACAAGCCTTGATGGCAGTGGGGTGTTGCAAATATTGTCAAAGCAGCACTTTTTGCAACTCAGATGCTGATCCCGCTTTCATTGTTTTAAAAATTATATTTTATTGTGTTCAGAAAAACAATAGCATGCAACTTGTATCCATGTATGCATTCAGTATTTGTCACGTTATAGTACACATTAGCTTACAGAGGAGGCAGCCCATACGTTTTTGCACCTAGGATTGGGGGAAGTGACATATATCAGAATACATTTACAGTAATTGCTAAGCCACTCCACGACTGTGGCTGTGCAATGATCCAGTGCAGGAATTTTATGCTATGGCATGTCCAGCTTGTTATAGTTTTCGAAGCAGTTGCATCATCTAAAATAAGTTGTACTACACTTAGATTTTGTGTCAGAATGAGCTGATACTCCTATTTATCAGAATGCATTCTGTTTTTAAACCGTATGTATTGCAAAGTCTGCACAGTAAATTGCAATCTAGAAACCTCAACAGTAATAACTTGTAAGAATCACATGTTCATTTGGGGTGAAAACATTTACAGCAACCTCTGCCTACAGCTAGAACGATATTTAAATATTGGTCACTATGATTTTTCTCACTACAGTTTGTGGTTTGAATTGCTTAGCAGTGACTAATACAGCATCAAAAACATGTAATTGTCACCTTGATTGTTCCTACTTTCAGGATATGTAATACCAGAGAAAGGAAGCGTGTCCGGGAATGCCAGTTCCAACCATGTGAGCCTCTAGCATAGTGGTTAAAGCACCGGAAGGTATTCTGGAGGCTTCAGTTCAATTCCAGTAGGTCACATAAGTTCTTTCTCACTACAATTGGTGATTTAAATTGCGTAGCAGTGGCTAATACTGCACCAGAAACATCTAATTATCATCTTGATTATTCATAGCTGCGGGGTATGCAATACCAGAGAAAGGAAGTGAGTCCAGATGCCCTAGGTCCAACCATATGGGTCTGTTGCTTGGTGGTTATTGCACTGGGACAATATTCTGTGTACTTGGGTTCAATTACCTATAGGTCACATTATTTCTTTCTCAGTACAGTTTGCCATTGTATCTGTTCTGCTGTTGCAGGCTTATTGTCTCTTGATTTGATTCAGTTTGGCATATTGTTTTATAGTGTATGGGGGATGTGGTTGAGTATGGAAATCCATATACTGCAGAAAATCATTTTAGTGCAGTAGTGATGTCTCCACTAACACATAATGACTTTTGTTCTGCTTTAGTGAGGATGCGTAATACAAGGGACTCCATCAGCAGTTGTGCTGCGCCTGTTGATGTGTGAGGGGTTATGATGTGTGCCAGCCAGCGGCAGTTGTTGATCAAGTGCAGTCGGCAGAGCGGACCTAAAACAGGAAAAAGTCTTTTTTTTTTTTTTATTTTACTTGCCAGCTGAAGACATCTGGTCCCACCATATACTATATAGAACAGTGTATGGGAAACATGCATTACTCCTTATTCTTCCTCCTCGTGGATACAGTGCCGACTTGGGGACCTCTTGAGCTTTGCCTCGAGGTCATCAGTCAGTATTATATCCCTTGGTGGAAGAATAGCCTTGGAGTGTATGGTTACCTGCACACTATCCTGTATGACTTATTTTGATAAGACCATTGTGCAAAGCTCACTTACAATGGAGCCCAGATTACTTCAGTACAAAATTACACAAGTTACAAATTTGTATGCAAAGCACAAAGCATCATTTATCACAATACAAAAATTAAAAAGAAAAAGCTATAAATTCTCTTGAGTACTTCATGTAACACCCTATGGCACCAATGCAAGAAGAACCAGTTTCCATGTCCATGTGCTCAAGACCATTTTAGCCCTATTAAAGTAGCAACTCATGCTTAATTCAGGAAATACAATGAAGATAAAGAAATATGGTTCAAGCATGTATTAGAACCAACACATGATTCTGCTCTTCCATATATTGGGTACACTATAAACAAAAACAATGCTGACTAGTGACAGTTTTGTAGAACCATGCCCCAGTATTATGTCCTCCTGGTAAATTGCCCTCAAGAAGGCAGAAAGTTAATAAACATTTCAGTCCTCATTTTCCAGTTTCTAGTTCATCAGTGATGGGTTTCTGTTAAAATTCGTGGCAGCTTCTCGTAACAGCGACCAGCGCCTCAGAGGTCACTAGACGGAATAGTTTCCCTCAGCAGATGATCCCCAGCAGGCAGGAAGAGGATGGAATTAAAGATGCCTAATGCCCAGAATTTCTGTTGGACTGCATCAGATTTTTTGGGGGTGTTTGGGGTCTCGAGATTTGGGAGAAGTTTTGCATCCTTTCTATCAGCTTGTAAAGATGTGGACTCCTGGGCAGTTGTAGAAGAACATCCCTGATGTTCTGCTCCCGCTGTCTGAGAAGGATGGTGCATGGCTGGTTGGGGTTTGAGGTGGGCTCATGCACAGTCTAAGTTTCTTTAAAGTTTTTCCTATAGAGCCTTTGATTCATCACTGCCATGCGCCTTTCATCAGGTCAGCCACCAACCCCAGCCCTGTCTGCCACGCCCCACCATTGAGTCCGGCAGGGATCTATGTGAGAGGGGCCCAAGGACCTGGGAGACCGTCATTAATGGTAGTTGTGGCACATTGGGTTATCCTTCTTCTTTCCCTTGGTCCTTCTCACCACCCGTGATGGCGAGCAGTGCCTCTGTCTGTCTGGGTGATGGCATTGTGCACTTGGCTGGCTGATGCCACCATCCACAAGAGAGCTGACTCGCTGGTTCAAGAAACAGTTGTACTCTTGCAAAAAAAGCGGACAGGCTCACTTGCTGGGCTAAATCAATTTATTAAGCATCTTGCTCATAAATGTGAGCCACTGCAGGTCAACCAAAATGGAACACTACACGCAGCGCTCACTTTCAAAAAGCTTTGTGAGGAAAACACTGCAGTAGAGTTCATAAGTGATAAATTATTCAAAAAACTTTTTTCAAACTTTTAGGGTTACCACAGGACTTGGTTGTTGATGGATTTTGTCACTTTTGACTTTCTGGCTACAGTGTCACAGTGGCAAATACCTGTCCATCCTTAGAATTGCAGAATTTAAATGTTAAGTGAGTTAGCGATCATTCTGGTACTTACTTGCTGTATTGTCCTTGTCAAAAGTATCAATTTTGAATAATTTATCCTTACAAACTCTCTACTGCAGTGTTTTCTTTTGATTGTTTTCTTTAGAATGTATTGTTTTTGCACTGATTTTTTTTTTGTATTTTAATTGTCTGTTCTAGGACTTGTAATTAACATACATTGCAGTGATGTCATCAGTGGGTACTATAAATATAATTGTCTCCTTGTATTTACCCCTCCACGAGCCTTGTTTGAAGGCAAAGCAATGGGGTAGTGTTCCATTTTGGGTGAATGCAGCAGCTCACATTTATGAGCAAAATGCTTAATAAATTTAGGCTGTGGATATGCTGCTCATCCACACTTATTGGCATGTTCCTTTCCTTTAAATCTTGTCAGAAAGTCTTCAAACTGGCTCCTTCCACCCACCTGGATGGTATAACCTCATCTCTTCCCCATGACGCCAAATCTTCTTTCCGCTGGAAGATGCAAGTTGCCTCCCTCTACTACCCATGTTGTAGGCCCTGGCTCAAAAACTTCAGACCAGCTGAAGGTTACGCTCCTTTGGGTTAGCGATTGTAGTAGTTGCTTCTTGATAATGGAAGATAAATCTTCCCCGTTTTTGCCAGTGCCTGTGTGGACAGAAGATGTAGGCACAGACCCACACCACATGCGTTTACTGCATAGGTGTCGGCCACGACACCCAGGCTTATGAGTTTTGCTCTTGCGTTTCAACTGAACATCCCCACAGTCGTCTTGCATGCTTGAAGCTGGGCAGGCCGAAAAACAGAATCCCTGGTGAAATCAAAAGAGGCCGGTGGGCGGTCTCCGCAGCTATGAATCCGCCAAGCAGTTGGATTAGATGCAGGCCTTGAGGAAGAGGTGGCGCGTGCCATGGAGTGTTCCTCTCAGCCGATGTTCGTCGCCAACCTGGGCTCCACTTTCTCGGGCTCTTTTCAGGAGATGTGCCTTTCTCTCCCCACCAAGTGTGAGGGCCTATGGGCTCGCATACCTCCCAGACTCCTCCCGTAAAAGGACTCTGAACTGAGAGATTCTTCGTCCATCAAGAAGTTTTGGGATAGAGAGCGATCTTGGTCCCAAGAATCTCCATCCTCGGTCAAGATTGTGGCTTCAGCTGATGGCTTCTCTGTCCTGCAGTCGGGCCAGCCGCCAGAAGTCTTGATCGAAGACGTAGTTGAGTTAACTCTCGACTGTCGATTCGTTGTTGGCCGAGGAGGTCAACGACTCTCTAACAAGACTCTGGTCTTGTTTATACCGATGAGGAGACCCAACTTGCTGGGAATTCTGAGGCGCTAGTCCCAGATCCGGGAAAATCACTGGTTCCACCGGTGTCTCCCGAACGACCCAGTCGACCAGTCTGATCGAGGTAAAGATTTGGACCCTTGACCGACAGGCCGAGGAAGTCGCATAAGTGCGCCAAAGAGGCGACTTCACCGCTCATCTTCATCGTGCCCTCGGATGAGGGAGGCTCGTGGAAACTCTGTTGATGCTGTGAAGATTTGATGTAGCAACAGCTCATTCTGTCCGGCAGAAGCCTTCCTCAGTTTCTGCCATGGCCATTATGTGGCTCTCGCCTCCCAGTTCGGCAGACTCCTTGGAACCCGACAGAATCGGTTCCCCTGCCATGGAGCTGGTGAAACCTGCCCGGTTCGGCAAAACCTGTCTCTCCACTGATAGTGGTGGAGCCACCACCAAAACAACCCTCAGGAGGGACTCCTACGAAGAACACCAATGGTCCCGCTTCTTCCCCGTAGGCTGTCTGTCACCCTCACGCCTGACCGTCCAGGGCTTATCTGGGAATTCTTGGTGGTCGACTGATTGATTTATCTGGATACCTCTGATTCTGACTACACCAGCCTTCATTCACCCGCTGGATGATGAGTCGGCGGTAGTCTGTCGATGGAGGAGGGCCTTCATCCTTTCAAAGGATTCTCTGCCTTATCTCCGAATCCATGGGGATGCCCTGGAACCAGTCCAGAACGGGAGGAGTACCCTCTTACTGACATTCTTAAAAGAGGGATACTCCTCACGGAAGCCTTTCCTGTGCCGAGCCATTGTTGGCCCAGCCTTGAAGCTATGGCAGCATCCTGCCTCCTGCTTAGCGCCACCTGCCTGGATGGTCCCTAGGTATGTGGTGCCCATCGTGTCCTTCTCAGGGTTCATGGAACATCCCTCGGCAGAGGGGTTAGTGACTGTCTCAGTGTTCAGATGCATAGACGAGAGCTCTGCCGACACAGATAGACCTCCTGACAAGGAGTCCAAAAGCTGGACCACTGTGCCAGGAAAAGTCTATTCAGCCTCCTTCTTAGGCCTCAGGCAGTCTCTGCTGTCATCATGGCACACCTCTCCCGTGCCTTCCTGGGGTCCTTGGATGAAGTTCTCCTGCACCTCCCGTGGACCTTTAGACTGTGGGCAAGCAGGTCCTGGACCAGGGCTGTGCCGTTGCAAGCAGCACTTCAGACGACTTTGGACCTTGAGGACTCTTGTACCCATTCGGTGGCAGCTGTGGTTGCCCCACATCGCAGGGGTTTGGCTGAGACTTTCCACCTTTACGGCAGACACCCAGCGCAAACTCACTGATGATCCTTTCCTGGGCACCAGTCTCTTGCCCAGGTGTGGATGGTCACCTTCAGTGAACTGAGCAGTCCAGTGCCACCTTGACTCCGTCACTTCTGCTCAGAGGCCCCTTGCCAAGAAGCAGCAGAAAAGAAAAGCCTTTTGGCACCCTGCTCCTGCGGCCTAGCAGCCTCCTTCATGGTGGGCAGCAACAGCAGTACAGGCTTGGTGCCCTCGGCCCAAGTCCGGCCTCCACCAGCCCAGACAGACAAGGTGGTTGGGGTTCAGCCCGGAACCTCTTCCTCCAAGCCTGCCCAGTGATGGGATAGGATTGCCACTTCTATCTAGGGTTGTCACGGTATGGAATTTGACAGTATGATAACTGCGGTCTGTGATACATGTTACGGATAACTACTGTATAATGCATTCCAATGGGAAAACCTGACATATTCAAAAATAATGCAATTTTAACCAAATTTTACACGAAAAGCAGTTAAAATACGGAGTAAATGACACATTATGAATTTAATGAGGGAAATAGAGAGTCCAGTATGTGCAAGAGAAATATATTTTTCTAGGGACATGGATATGTTGTTCAGTCCACACTTACTGGCAGGTTCCTTGCCGCTTTAAATCTTGCCGGAAGGTCTTCAAGCTGGCTCCTCCCACCCACCCGGGTGGTAAACTCTCTGCTCTACGCCATGGCCATATCTTCCTTACTGCATGGAAGCTCAGGTTCCCTCCTTTGCGCTCTGCATTTTAGGCCTGGATCCAAACTCTTGTTTACTCCGAATCTAATCTTAAAATTTACAAGACTTTGGTCTTTCTTCCTCGCAGGATGGCTAACGACTCTGGGATATCGTCTCGAGCAGAAGATGTCCTGACTGATCCCATACCCACGCATGCGGTATTGCCTTGAGCTTGAGCATGATTCGCAGGCCTGCGACTCATGCAAGTCCTTTTCGGCCACGGTCTTAGAGGATCATGCTGCCAGATTGCAACTTAGGCTCCGAGAAACGTTATCCTCCAGTCAAGTTGAAGAAGGCCCATTGGGCGGTATCCGCGCGGCGGGCTCTGTTGAACAGCTCGAACAACCGATCCCCTGCCAAGGAGGAAGCGCCCAGGCTGCATCACATCTTCCTTGGTCGCAGCATTTATCCCGGCCTCTTGGGCCTCCTCCTACACAGCTTCGCTCAAGGAGCTTTTCAGTCCTCTCCACCAAGGGAGAAGGGCCTTCAGGACATTCCTCTCTGTCCAAAAAGAGGGACTCTGAGGGAAGTCCCACCTTCCACGTTCGTGGGAGCAGGAGAGGTCCCCTTCCCGGATAGTCAACACTTGACTTCGGTCGAGCCACTGGCTTCACGGTGTCCCCATCGGGTCAGCCGCCAAGACACCCATTGACGCAGTCGAGAATTTTCTTGATCTGTCCGGACGGCTGCCGACTGGAGAAGCCGACAGCCCTTCTTCACCAGTTCCCCGGTGGAAACCGAGGACTTGCCTGTGCCTCCTGTGCGGAGTCCCCGTTAAGGTCCCTGAACCGAGGGAGAGCGGGTTTCGCCCCTCTTAGACTCACCCTTGAAATGCCGGAGGTCTCGGTCTAGGACCTCTTCCAGGTCCAGCCGATCCCACGACATCTGTGGTCTCTGTCTCGGCACAGTGGAAAGTGGCGCCGCTCATCCTCGCCTTGGCTCTTCGAGGATAGGCATCGCAGCATGAGATCTGATGTAGCAGCAGCTCTTTGACTGGGAATAAGCAGACTGCTGCCTTCCCGCCATTAGTGGCTGTCACCAGAGCTGCTGAAACAACCCTCAGAATCGAGGAGACTAAGCCGCACCGGTTGTTCGATCAAACTGCTGCGCCCACTCATTGTGGTGGAACGCCTCCTCCACATCTAATTTGGGGCCCCACCAGGATTTTGATCGGTTCAGCGCTTGCCCCATCGGTTGTCGGTCACCCTCACTCCCGGTTGGCCTCAGCAGGTGGAGAGTGGCTCAGGCCCTCGGTAGCTGCTTCACAGACTCCCGAGTCTGACGATGACTCTTGCTGTTCTCCAGGCCCCTCGACCTGGAGTCCACTGGGGGTCAGTCCGGTAGACGAGAGCCCATCCTCATTCCTTGGAATGCTTCGCTCATCTCAGAGTCCACTGGGATGAAGCTCGAACCTGCTTCAAAGCGGGCCAAGCATCCCTCATGGAGATATTGGACTGAGGAGATTCCCACGGAGGCCTTCCTGGTGGCTGAAGCCATTGTTGGCCCGGCCCTGAGTCGTGGCAGCGGCCAGCTTCTTGTCTAACACCTTCGCCAGGATGGCTCGAAAGCAGCGCTCCCACTGGTTCACTCCGGTTTTTTCTGAGCACCCCACCGCGGAGGGGCTAGTGACCAACAGCATTTCCGGCACTCTGGAAATGCTCGATGGGTGTCACCCGATAGAGTCCAAGAAAGTGGACTACTCCGGCGGAAAGTCTGTGCTGCTGCCTCCAGGCCTTCATCAGGCCAGCTCGGCTGTTCTGATGGCACACTTTCGCACACCCTTTGGGCTCCCTGGATGAGGTGACTCATCTCTCGCTGACCTCCAGACAACGGTCAAGCAGGTGCGGATCAGGAAAGGGCGTGGCCAAACAGCAACTCCAAACTTCCTTGGGCATAGCTGTCTCTACCTGGTCAGTAGCGGCCGAGTGGCCATGCGCCACAGAGCTTGGCTGTGGATCTCCACTTTTATAGGGATACCCAGCACAAGCTGGCAGACGTTCCCTTTTTGGGTACTGACTTGTTTGGCCCCGGATAGAGAGTCATCTGCAAAGGATCGAGAAGTCCAATGCCACCTTGGACTCTGTCACATCTGCCCTGAAGGACAAAGGCCACCAGCAGCAGCGTAAGCCCTTTCGCCTTCAGCCCCTTCGGCATGTCTGGCCCAGCAACACTAGCATCAGGGCCAGCAGGCTCGCACTTGCCATCCCAAAGCCAAACCTGCAGCTTCCTCCAGCAGGAAGCCGGAAGGGAAAGGTCCAGGAGGTTCCTTGGCCGGCCCTTCCTCCAAGCCTGCCCAGTGATGGGTTAAGGGTGTCGCCCCAACCTCGTCACTCCTCCCCGGTTCCCCCATGGGGAGACGGGCTCTGCCACTTCCTTTCTGCCTGGTCCGATATCACCACGAACCGCTGGGTGCTGGAAATGGTAGGAAAGGATCTGCCTCTGGAATTTAAGCAGTCCCTAATTCTGCTGAGCCACTTCTTAATGGGGCCACAGGGTCCGTGAGTCTGTCTGTCGGCTCATCGAGCTGACATTGCCCTGCTCCTCCAGAAGTAGGTGATCAGGGAGGTGGTGGATCCTCCACCAGACCCAGGGTTTGTGTCCAGGTACTTCCTGGTCCCAAAACTGATTGGGGGAGGCAGCCCCATTCTAGACCTACATGACCTGAACAAGTTCCTAAGGTCTCGCACCTTCAGGATGGTCACTCTGGCTCAGATCATTCCATCCTTGGAACGAGGCGGGTTCTGCTGCTCTGGACCTCCAGGACGCTGCTCTTTCATGTCCCAACTGCTGCATCTCACCAGCGATTCCTCCACTTCAGGGCAGAGGGATCCTTTACGAGTTCCGGCCATGCCCTCGGCCCTCTCCAGCTCCCAGGGTCTTCACCAAATGGCAGTGGTGACAGCATTCCCCATGGCACCAAGGGTCCGGTGCACCCTTTCCTGACGACTGGTTGATTGCAGCCCCTCCAGGCAGGAGGCGGAGCTGTCAAGGGATCTGGCCTCCAAGTCTGCTTCAGATTGGCCTCCTCATCAACGAGGCCAAACTGGAACTCGTGCTAATGCAGGTGATTCAGTTCATTGGGGCAGAGCTTGACTCTCTTCGAGCCAGAGCATGGCTCCCGGTGGACAGAACCAAGGTCCTTTCCTCCTTTGCCCAGTCATTTCTGGTTGGGCAATTGCACCCTGCCCAGGGACTTCATGGGCCTCATGGCGGCCTGCACCAACATGGTCCGTTGGGCCTGCTGGCATATGCATCCTCTGCAATGGGGGCCGACTGCAGTGGTCACAGCGCTCAGTCCTCTGGACCAGCCAGTGATAGTGGCCCAGGAGATGGGGAACGCCTCCAGTGGTGGATCGCTCCAGCTCATCTGCAGGAGGGTATCACGCTTGTCCGCCCAGAGCCGACAGTCACTCTAACGACCACCTCTCTGGGTTGGGGTGCCCATCTGGGGAGCTTGAGTGCACGGTCTCTGATCCCCCAGGAGTCTCGATGCCACATCAACCTGCTGGAGCTTTGAGCAGTCCAACTAGCCCTTACCGCCTTGGCTCCATTTGTATGGGGTCAAGTGGTCCAGGTCCAGACGGACAAAACCTTGACCACGTGATTACCTAAAACTGGGTGGGACATACTCCTTGCCTCTGTGCAAGGAGGCTCTCCGACTTGATCTCCCGGAGTGTAACAGGAGGTCCAGTTTTGAAGGATAAAGCTGACACAGAGAAGATGCAATAACCCCCTTTTTTTGGTTTCTACTTTCACTGTATCCTGTCTTCTGCTTATTCTTGTGTATCCTAATTTTCTTGTCAGGGTGGCCAACCTGGCAATTTTCTACTTTGCCTGTACTGTCACTTTTTGCTCTGGTATTAAAAAATTGCATCTCGTTATAATATATTAAAAATAGGGGCTGAAATAGAATCAAGGACACTAAGGGCATACAAGATAGAAGCCAGTGTTCCAGAAAAAAATATATACAAAAAGGAGCTGTGTCACTTAAAAGAAGCCCCAAACGCGAGAGGGCTGGGTTTGGAAAAGCATTCAGCTACAATTTCAGCTAGTGAGTAGGAAAGCTGAGACTGTAAAATTGTTAAAAGTATGGAAAAATGTTTAGGCAACACAAAGTGCCGTTTGCAGGAAAGTGCTATAGAATCTGTACAATTTCTGTATGAGTTTAATACCTATGTATCCAAACATTTAAGTTTAAATTTAGGAGGAAATGAAAGCAATGTGTTTTGGTTGTTATGGTGCTGATTCAAATAAGCCCTAAAGCAATGAAAAATGTACCTTGTTTTTAAAACACTTGAAAATGGGCTAAAGTAAGAGTATAATTAAAACACTACAGGCAGATTAATTGGAGTTCTGTAAGTGTCAAAACATTTATTCAAAAGGAGCTGTAATTACTGAAGTTAAGTCTTCTGTATTTTAGAAGGCTGAGTTCTCAGCAAGGCGTCAGCTGAGTGCAGCAGCCTGTTGAGCTGTTTGGGAAAAATAATAAAATGTACTAGAAATATAAAAACAAGGGATTTGAAGAAAATAATGCATGTCCAAAGATTCGAATACCATATTACGTGAAACAAAATATCCTGTAGATACTAAAGTGGTTCACTTATGTATGTTTTCCTTATATGAACAAAAGACAAATAAAAGCTATAATCTTATATGGAGGCAGATGGGGAGCGTGCCTCTCATCTCTTTTTCCATGCTAAGGTTATATTCTGTCATTTGTTCTTAAACAGGTTTGGTTTATCCTTATACTTTTTCACATTTGTAAAGAAAAGTTGTTTTACGTGAGGTCTGTCTCATGCTGTAAGGTCTTACTAAAGGACAAGCTGCCCTGGAATGTGATGTCACAAAGGAGGAGGGGCTCAGTGAAACTGCACTCCTTCCTTCACTGTATAAACCTCCACTAGGAGGCTTGTATAGATAGGTTGGTCAGTAGGGTTCTGAGCAAGGTGAGAGAAGGATCTCAGCAAGGAGGTAATGTGCAGGCTTTAACATTAACTGAGGAAGGAGAGAACACAGGAATTTCTTTATAGCATGTAAAGCAAGAAATATATCCTGACGCTTGAACTGATATGAAGAAATAACATATTTTTCCTTTCTGTAAATATTGGATTATTTTTTTCTGTTTTTTTCTGTTTTTCTAAATGAAATCATAAACACAGAAGTATGCGTTTTTATGTATCATAATCTGGTTGTACGATCTGTTGAGACCTCACACATTTACAGTGAGCAGACTGGAGGCGGATCTCCTAGCCATCCATGTGGCAGGAGCCTACAACACTCTGGCCGATGCCCTAAGCGGATAGGTGCTGCATCTCACGAGTGGTTTCTCCTGTCTGAGGTGGTACACGTCTGTTCTCCCATGAGCACACCCCAGGTGGACCTGTTTCCTCCAGGGAGAATGCGGTTGAGGCTGTTTCATGCCCTCAGCAGGGCTCGCTGCAGGGATGCCTTCTCGAGGCCATGGACCCCAGGCCTCTTCTATGCCTTTCTCCCATTTCCTTGATCCACAAGGTGCTTTCAAGGTGAGGAGGGACAAGGCGAGGTGGTTCTGGTAGCCTCAGACTGGCCCCGCCAGTTCTGGTATCCAGATCTCCTCAGCCTCCTCTCCAGGCTCCCGAGGCGGCTTCCAGCCCGCCCCGACCTGATCTCAGTCAACCAGGAAAGGTACTCACCTGGACCTTCAATCCCTGCACTTGATGGCCTGGTTCCTGAGCGGCTAGAGTTCCAGGCCTTGGGTCTTTCCAACAGGTCCTCAGCGTTGTTGAGGCATCCCGTATAAGGAGTCGACTCAGAAAATGCTTATGCCTTCAAATGGAAGAGATTCTCCATTTGGTGTCAGGATAAGGGGTTGGAGCCCTCCTCCTGTTCCTTGGCCAGCATTCTGACTACCTGTGGTCCCTTTCTCAGCTAGGGCTTTGGTCGACAACCCTTAGGTGCACTTGCAGCCATCTCTGCTTACTGGTGCGGGCCGGAAAGCAGCGTCGGCGAGAAAGGTGGTCGGGCGCTGTTTCAAAGGCCTTGATTACATAACCCTCCAGTGCGAACCTTCCACTCCGTGGGTCTACTGCTGGTATTGGCTAAGCTTCATGGGCAAGCGATTCGAACTGATGCACAGGTGCGTAAATCTCCCACCTGTCGTGGAAGACCGCCTTCTTGGTGGCTATTACGGCCAGCCAGAAGGATGGGAGAGCTCCAGGACCTCTTCCATAGAAACACCCCAGCGTGGCAAATGTCCTCGCTGTCATTTCGTCACGCAGGGTGCCCAATCCTGCTGGTTCCACCGCCTCCCCAGCCATCCTTCTGCCATGCTGGGAGCTCCACCCAGCGTGGCAACGTCCCGTCAGTCAGTTTAGGGAAAAAATGTTTGCACCAAATTTTCAACATGGGGTTTTGGGACCCCTCTCATGAATTCTGTCACTGTCCTGGCGTTATTCGGGCCCGAAGGGTGATTTCATGATCACTGCCGAAATCACCTTTTCGGGTCCTGATTAATCAAACGACAGTGCCAGCGCTCATAAGGTGGGCTTTCAAAAGTCCATTTGAAAATTTGGTGGAAAAATTCCTAAAATGACCGCTTGACGAGTGTGTGTTGCGTAGTTCCTATGCAGGCTCGTAAGTTCATGGAATTTTCAATATTTTCACTCCAGATTTTCAACATTGCCATTTTACCACACCTCCTTATGAGCAGTGCAGCTGTCATTTTCACATCTTGCCCAAAACGTCGTTTCCGCCTACGAAGCATGCCAATGGCACAGTTGGTGCTTAACCTCAATATATGGGACATTAAGAAAACCCACAGTGTCACTGTTCATGGGCAGAGATCTTAAATGGCTATGTTGAAAATTTGGTGAAAAATTCCTGCAATGACTGTTTTATTTAGCATGCGCTATGCAGTTCCTACACATGCCTAGTTCGCGAATTTTCAATATTTGCACTCCAGTGACTTCCAAATACCTAAACAGCACATAGAAGCAAGCAACATTCGCATTGACAAATGTTTGTACTTCTTGTCACTGATTTTTTAAGCCTATGTCCAAGTGCCAAATACCACTGCAAATACCTGCAAGCTTAACGCTTGGCATTGATAAATGCTTGTTATTGTGTTAAATTGTCAATAACTTAAAGATGAGAGTTGATGAATATGAAAGGAATGTCCAGTCACTCCACTTCTGGTGGTGGTGCTGACTAGAGTTGCAAATGCAGACAGAGTTGCACTTCACTGAAGGAATGTGCTACTAGCTTTAGAAGCAGGCACAGCAAGAGCACTACTTTGAATCAGAACAGTTCTGATTGGAAAATCGAGGCTCACTGTCTGGCTGTGACTAGGCTGAGTGTCCATCCTCCATCCTCACCTCACAGCCTGGGGCTCCCTCCAAGACCCAGTCCCAAGTTAAGTTAGTAAAAGTAATAGTAAGTAGTGCAAATAAATTTGAGAGAACTGTGTTCATATTTACTTTCTCAATGTAGTACCCTACCACAACCACAACACAACTCCTGGTTGCACTCACCACTCACCGTGTCCAAAGACTCCAAGTCCAAGCTAAGCCAACAGCCAGAGTCAATCAGCAGAGCTAAGCCAACTGTGAGAGATGGTGACATTTAAAGGAATTAGCCTGTATATTCCAAATGCCATGCTGCCTGCTTGGCTCGTTTTTCCTTTTTAATATAACTGGTATTTACCTACAGTAGCCTCCAGCTGAGGCAGTGAGGCAATGTGAGTTGCTTGCTTGACTTTTTAGATTGAGTCAGTCATGCTTATACTGTGACTCAAGTCGAGTCGTGGTGACTGTGACATGAGCCAAGTCTGTCAGTAAAGGAATCAGCTTATGTATCCTCAATGCCATGGCAGTGGCAGGCACTCACTGGCTGCTTTTTTCTTTTAAGGTAGGTAATAGCTATTTAACTACAGTAGCCTCCAGCTGAGGCAGTGAGGCAATGTGAGTTGCTTGCTTGACTTTTAGATTGAGTCAGTCATGCTTATACTGTGACCTCGAAATGAGTCGCGGTGACTGTGACATGAGCCAAGTCTGTCAGTAAAGGAATCAGCTTATGTATCCTCAATGCCATGGCAGTGGCAGGCACTCACTGGCTGCTTTTTCTTTTTAAGGTAGGTAATAGCTATTTAACTACAGTAGCCTCCAGCAGAGGCAGTGAGCCAATGTGAGGTGCTTGTCTGACTTGCTTTGGTTGAGTGAGTCGTGCTATTGTGAGTCGAGTCGCAGACTGTGACATGAGTGCAGTTTGGCATTAAAGGAATCTGCTTGTATATCCTCAATGCCGTGGCAGTGGCAGGCACTCATTTCTCTGCCTTTTTTTTTTTTTTTTTTTGCTACTAGCTATTTAGGTAATTAAGAAATGTATGAATTTATTTATGGAACTAGAGGCCTGGATTTGGAATCACACACAGATGGATAGGTTTCACTTTTTCAGGTTAGGAATTATATCAAGACGTTAGAAAAAGAAGGCTGGACCTCGCCTCCCACCCCCAAGTTGGTAGATATTCTGCAGAAAGGCCTAGAAGGTAAGGCCAGATTGGACACATAATTTCCTACCTCTGTGTAGCAACCAGAGAAATCGAGGAGGATACAGTAAATTCTATTAAGAGCTTGGGAGAATGACATGAAATCTGAAATTCAGAGGAAAGATGGAGGGCTTATGTAGACAGAATACATAGAGGTATGGTTCTCCATGCTGAGAGAGAATTTGCATGGAAAATGCAGTCATGGTTTTTAGAGTTCCAGCAATTCAGGCGCATCTCTTGGGGAAGGGAGGCGCCTGCTGGAGGAGATGTGGAGAGACCTAGGCCTCAGATTTACATATATTTTGGGAATGCCCGCCCTACAGCCCTTCTTCATATTAGTTCAAGAAGCTTTTAAAACATCTCATCACCATCCATAATCTTAACTGGTCCCTCTCTTCCTAGACTTGCCAGAGGGATATAGGGACCCTGGATCGAGGAAACTTGTGCTGATTATGATTTTGCGATTAAAAAGCCATTACAGTCGGCCCGGTGGCGCTGAGGGTTGAGGCGCTGGACACCACACCTTGCGCTATGCTGGCGACCCGGTACTGGAAACGGATTCTGGTCGCGGGGTCGGAAGGAAGGAGGAGGAGGATCGAGTGTCGAACGGATGCTTTCTTCTTCTCCTGGGTCTGGGTGTTTGAGCACCCGCGCCGTGGAAGCACGGGTATCGGGCACCTGGTGACTCTTCGAGTCGGGTGGAGGACGCTAGGGTATTTGACAGCGGCATACGCTAGCACACCATCTGTCTGGACATCAGGCATCTGTGCCGACGCCTCAGGGAGGAGGGACCAAGGGAAGAAAAGTGGAAAAACCTCTTGGCCAGGATGACTACTAATCCCAGCCCCTGATCACCTACCCACAGGCAGACCCCACTGTGCAGGCTCTCCGGAGGAAAGAGGAGCAAGGTAGGGAGACAACGGTGCAAGCCTGGTACTCTAGGGTCAGACGCCATGGGAGGGATTACGGATTGATAGGTCTGAAGGAGTGGACTGAGAGGGCAGTAAGGAGGGGATAAAAAGAAAGTCCAAAAAAAAAAAAAAAGCCATTACAAAAAATGGAGGACCATAAAAGCACATCAAATATCTCAGTGGCAGGATATAATTATTCATTTATATCAAATGGAAAGGTTGACTGCATTAATGAATAAAAGATATGATCAGTTTGAGCACATTTGGAGAAGGTGGATACTACGATTATCCCACTTAGACAAGACTTTGTTCTTTAATGGATGTATTCTGTAGATCATACATCCCATGATGAAGGATTAAATGCTAATGATAATCCCTTATGCAATTTAGAAATGTGTATATAATATAGCAGGTTTCTCATGAGGCTAGATGAGGTGATATTTACAAGAATCAATTCCTATTCATGTAAATAGTTTTGTATGTCTGTCATTATAAAATCTCTGAAATAAAGTTTAAAAAAAAGAAAAAGAAATGTATGAATTTAAATTGCTTTTCCATTGGGTTTTGTTTGATAGCCCCTCCCGCCAAAGTGATTTCGAGTCATCTTGTCACAACCTCGGACTTGGGACCTGTGAGTCAAGTTTCATGATATGATGAGTGACTCAGGAGGACTGAGTCCTGCATAGCATTAAAGGAATTAACCTATATATCCTCAGTGCCATGATTAGTGGCTGCTGAGTCAAGTGACTATAACAGCTAGCAGCTAGGCTATGGGTAATTACACAATTAAAGTAATTTCTCTTATTGGTTTTGTGTTAGGTAGCCCCAGCCACAGTCTGCCAAGAGGTCAGCTGAGCCGGCCAACCAAAGTTTTGTGACACAGATGACATGAGTCAATCAGAAAGGAGTCAGGATTAGGACTCACTCCGTCCTAGGGACCACTCTAGTGGGGCATCAGGCGAGCAGACAGAGGAGAGACATGAAGTGGTCCACAGTGGAACTGGACTGGAGGACTCTGGGTGCACTGCAAGCGATGTATGAGACAAGGCAGCAACTTCACTAAATGTGCAAGGTCAGCTGAATAGCCAATGCCAAGTATAAAATATCACAAATCACATTAGGAGGACTGGGAGGGAGGACTGGAACTTGGACTCAGGAAGCAACAGCAGCAGATGTCGGAGAGAACTTGGATTAGCGAGCAGAGTGCACTCCGGATATGGCATGTGTTGGCGGGCATTAAATTCGTTATCCACACTGCAGGTGTGCTGGGCAGCAGTGACTTTGTGCTGAAGAATCAGATGAGGGAGGGCGGGAACAACTGGGAATAAAACTGAAGGAACACACAGAGTAGTAGTGCAAATTCTTATCACTGAAACGGAATAACATGGAGTGTAAGCTGATGCAAATTGTATTTGCCAATGCAAATGCATTGGCATCATGGCAATGTTTGTGTTATTATTTAACAATAAAAGTGAACCTGAAAATGTTCTGTGTGTGTGTGTATCATTCTCTGTCTGACTAACCTCGACAATTTTGTGCCCCTGACAGACTGACAGGACTGTCTACTCTCAGTAGTTCAGACTTACAATGAATGAACAGGAACACGCATGACCACTCAAGACAGAGCACCAGCAGCACAACAGTTAACAGTAATGTGAATGAATGATCACTGCGGTCTCATCTGTCACTCACTGGCCCTGCCGATGAGGTGGCTGACCAGTCTTGAGTCTGTACACAGTGACAACCAACCACAGACAGTTTGTTAAAACTGTTACCCATAAGGATAAGAAAACGTAACATGATGTTCATTACATGACATGACAGGTGACATGTTACACAGTGTTACTGTTAACAAAATAACATAACAGATTTTGATGCTGGACCTGGTTACTGCTGCTGATCCTCCTTCACCCCTGCTCCATGCCCACTGTTCAAGCCCAATCAACAAACATAATTAGGATGGCTGGTCGACACCCATATGTCTCTACCCCACCCCTGTTACTTAAATAACCAACTCAGAGTCTGAGTGGCTTTGGGGAGGGGTGCAACACTCCTGAATGCAGTGGTGGAGCCCTCACCGACACTACAGTGACCTGGTGCTGTTGTCGCTGTCGTGTCTGGTGCTGTGAAATTGTTGCGGAGGGGACGAATCCTCAACAAACATGTGTTTTGTTTTTTTCAACTTTTCTGGAGGGTTGTTACTCATTTTGAAACCAGTACATCATTTTCGCTTCTGTTCCAAAAGAACAGCAGAGGAGAGGACAATAATGATGCGCATTGTGGATTTACAGTGTGACTTTGTGCAAGCAGTGTGCTGCACCGTGTACTGCGTAGTCAGTGTGCACTTTTTGAGAATACAGTCGCACTCACGCAGCACACTGACATTTGTGTGCTGTTGCACATAGTCTGTTCTCGCCATTTGCCATTAAGGAAGCAGTTATTCTAGGGACATGGATATGTTGTTCATCCACACTCATTGGCAGGTATCCTTGCCGCTTTAAATCTTGCCGGAAGGTCTTCAAGCTTGCTCTCCCACCCACCCGGTGGTATAACTCTCGCTCCGCCCCATGACGCCAGATCTTCCTTACCGCTTGGAAGCTCAGGTTCCCTCCTAACGCTCTGCGCTTGTGACTGGTTCCTATTTCTCCGCTTGCGGATTTAAAAATAAATTTTGCAAAAAGACTTCCAGTCTTCTATCCCTACGCGACTCCGATGGACAAATCGACTCCGATTTGGAGATGCCCATGCTGGCAGAAGATGTCTCGACGGATCTGCCACTCCACGTGGTGTCTACTGCTTAGGCCTTGAGCACGACCTTCCGCAGGCTTGGCGACCTGTGCTCATCTTTCTCGGCCTACGGGCCTCTCAAGACCGTCTGCCCGATTGCAACTGGGCCGTCCCCCGAAGTGTTTCCTCCGTGAAGTCCAAGGAGGCCCGTTGGCGTGTCTGCGCGGCGCGGGTCGGATCAGCTCGAGCGGATGGTCGCCTCAAAGGAGGCGGGCGCGGGTCAGATCTTTCCTCGGCCGTGCATTTATCCCGCCTTCTGGGTTCTTCCTACACGGCTTCTTTTAAGGAGCTTTGTCTGTCCTCTCCACTAAAGGAGAAGGGCTCTGGCCTGCTGGACCTTATTCTCGGTCCAAAAGAGGGACAGGGTAGAGTCCTCCGTCGACGCTCTTGGGAGCGGGAAAGGTCCTCTCCCCGGCCGTCGATCGTCGGCTTGCCACTGGCCTCACGGTGTCCCCGTCCAGGTCAGTTGACCGAGACTCCACCGATGAAGTCTAGATTTTTCTCGACCCATTGGACGGCTGTCGCCTTTAGCAGCCGAGATTCCTCTCCCCGTTCCCCCGGGAGGAGTTGAGGATCCCGTGGGCTCGCCTGGCCTCCGGTTCCGGAGCCTCGGATGGACCATCCGAGCCGGGGAGTGCCGGTTCCGGCCGACACCTCCCGCACCGACCTCGGAAATTCTGGGACTCTCGGTCTCGGTTCCGGACCTCTTCGCTGTCCAGCCGATCCCACCGTCATAGGCGGCCCCGGTCCGCATCGCGGTAAGCGGCGTCGCCGCCGTCCCGCCTCCTCCTCGATGAGGGAGGCCAAGCGTGAATTACGCCGACGGACAGGACTTTATGTTGCAACAGCTCCTCCTGGCCGGGAATAAGCCACCCCGCCGCCTTCCCCGCCATTAAGTGGCTGTCACCGGAACGGCCGACACAACCCCTCGACTTATCCGAGGAGCCTATACCCAGGCCGTTGTTCGGCTAAACCAGCTGCTCCACCGATTCCGTGGAACCTCCGCCTCCACAGCCACCACTGGGGCTCCACCAAGGATTCTCGGTCGGCTAAGGGTCTACCCCATCGGCTGTCAGTTACCCCACTCCCCGACCGACCCGCAGGTGAAGGGTGGCTCAGGCCAGAGGCAGTTTTCGAGGACTCCTTCCGAGTCCGAAGATGATTCCTCCTTTTCTCCAAGCGACTGGACTTGGAGTCTTCAGGAGGTCAGTCAATGGACGATAGCCCGTCAGCTCTTCCTAGGACTGCTTCGCTCATCTCGGAGTCTACCGGGATGGAGCTCGAACCTGCTTCCAAACGGGCCAGGTATCCCTCACGGAGATTCTGGACCGAGGGATTCTCCGACGGAGGCCTTCCGTGGCCGAGGCCATAGTGGGTCCGGCACTGGAGCTTTGCAGCGCCCTGCTTCCTGCCCTGCGCCTTCGGCCAGGATGGCCAGGAAGTATGCGGTCCCCTACCGGTTCCTTGTCCGTTTTGAACACCCTCTGCTGAGGGGTTGTATACCGACATGCGCTAGCGCGCAGCAACGCCAGGGATGTGGACAAACCTCCTGACAAGGAGTCCAAGAAATTGACTATGTCGGGCGAAAAGTCTCACGCGTCCTCTCTCGCCTTCGCCAGGCCAGTTCGCCATCCTCATGGCACATTTTTCTCATGCCCTGTTGGGCTCCTCGATGAGGTCATCCTCATCTTCCCCCGATCTGCAGACTACGGTTAAGCAGGTGCGGGACCAGGGCAGGGTAGTGGCCAAACAGCAGCTCCAGACTGCTTTGGATATAGGGACTCATGTGCCAGATCGGTGGCGGCCACAGTGGCTATAAGGTCGGCGGGCTTGGCTGAGGATATCCACCTTACTCCGGATACCCAGCACAAGTTGGCGGATGTTCCCTTTGGGGACTGACCTCTTCGGCCCTGGGGTGGAAGGTCACCTGCAGAGGATCGAGAAGTCCAATGCCACCTTGGACCTCGGGTCTCTTCCGCTCAGAAGGACAAAGGCCGCAAACCACAGCCTAAGCCCTTTCGTCCTTCTGTGCCCCCGCGCGCCTGCCCAGTTAACGCCAGGGCCAGCAGGCTCGGCCTTGGCATCCCAAACCCAAGCCGCTGCTTCTAACAGGAGGCAGGAGGAAAGGGCCCAGGAGGTCCCTCGGCCGGTCCTCCTCCAAGCCTGCCCAGTGATGGGCTGAGGGGCATGCCTATCCCTGCCACTCATTTCCTGTCCCCTGGGGAGCGGCCCGGAATCTGCTCCGCCTGGTCCGCTGTTACCACGGGACAGGTGGGTCTTGGAGGTGGTGGAAGAGGCCTGCCTCTGGAATTCGAGCAGGCACCACCCTTCAGAGCCGCCGCCTCGGGGCTTGGGATCCCAGCCTCACTGGCGGCCTGCTGAGCCGACATCGCTCTCCTCCTCCAGAAGGAGGTGGTAAGAGGTGGACCTCCTTCAAACCCAGGGTTTGTGTCCAGGTACTTCCTGGTTCAAGCGGACGGGGCTGGCGCCCCATTCTCGACCTACACGACCTAAACAAGTTCCTAAGGTCTCGAACCTTCAGGATGGTCACTCTGGCTCAGATAATACCATCCTTGGAACGCGGCGTGTGGTTCTGCTCTCTGGACTTGCAGGACGCGTTTTTCTCATCCCCATCCGTCTGTCTCACCAGAGATTCCTTCGCTTCCGAGCGGAAGGATCCTCTTCGAGTTCCAAGCCATGCCCTTCGGCTTGTCTCCAGCTCCCAGGGTCTTCACCAAATGCATGGCAGTGGTGACAGCATTCCTGCCGAGGGTCCGGTGTGCACCATCCGGACGACTGGCTGATAGCAGCTCCCTCCAGAAGGAGGCGGAGTGGTCCAGAGATCTGGCCTCCAGGTCTGCTTTCTCAACTGGGCCTCCTTATCAACGAGGCCAAGTCGGAACTCGAGTCGAGCAGGTGATTCTATTCATCGGGCGCAGCTCGACTCTCTTCGAGCCAGAGCGCGGCTCCCGCGGACAGGGCCGAGGTTCTTCCTCCTTGCCCGATCATTTCTTGTTGGGCAATTGCGCCCTGCCCGGGACTTCCTCGCCTCCTGGGTCTCATGGCGGCCTGCACCAGCGTGGTCCGTTGGGCCCGCTGGAACATGGCCCCTTCAGTGGGGACTGGCCAGCCAGTGGTCACAACGCTGCGCATCCTTGGACCAGCTTGTAGTCGGTGACACAGGGGATGTGACGCCTCCAGTGGTGGACCGTTCCAGATCATTTGCAGGGAGGGCATCCCTGCTCGTCCGCCTGAGCCGACGGTCTCTCTATCGACCGATGCCTCTCTGATGGGTTGGGGTGCCCATCTGGGAACACGGGCTCATGGCCTCTGGTCCCCGCGGAGTCCCGGCGACATCAACCTGTTGAGCTCCGAGCGGTCCGCCTAGCTCTCACCGCCTTTGCTCTGCTCCTCCGGGGTCAAGTGGTCCGAGTCCAGACGGACAATACCACGCACCATGTACTATCTAAACCGCCAGGGCGGGACGCTCCCATGCTTCTATGCAAGGAAGCCTCGCATTTGGTCACTTGTGCGCAGCCTGGAGGCGGATCTCCTAGCCATTCACGTGGCAGGAGCCTCCAACACCCTGGCCGATGCCCTGAGCCGGATAGGGGCTGCATCCCACGAGGGTCTCTCCTGCCGGAGGTAGTACAGCATCTGTTCTCCTTTGGGGCACACCTCAGGTGGACCTGTTTGCCTCCATGGAGAGCGCTGGTTGAGTCTGTTCCATGCCCGCCCCCTCAGCAGGGCTCGCTGCAGGGGATGCCTTCTCGAGGCAATGGACCCCGGCCTCTTTTACGCCTTTCCCCCATTTCCCTTGATCCACAAGGTGCTTCTTCAAGGGAGGGACAAGGCGCAGGTGATTCTGATAGCCCCAGACTGGCCTCGCCAGTTCTGGTACCCAGATCTCCTCAGTCTCAGCTCCAGGACTCGCGGCAGCTTCCAGCTCGCCCGGACCTGCTCTCAGTCAATCAGGGGAAGGTGTTCCATCCGACCTTCAATCCCTGCACCTGACGGCCTGGTTCCTGAGCTGCCAGAGTTCCAGGCCTTGGGTCTTTCCGACGAGGTCCTCAATGTAGTTGAGGCGTCCCCGTAAGAGTCGACCAGAAAATGCTATGCCTTCAAATGGAAAAGTTTTCCATTTGGTGTCAGAGCAAGGCTTGGACCCTTCCTCCTGTTCCTTGGCAAGCATCTTGGACTATTTATGGTCCTTTCTAGTCAAGGGCTTAGGTCGACGACCTAGGGTGCACCTGGCAGCCATCTCTGCTTACCGGCGCGGGCGGGAAGCAGTCGGTGGCGCAGGAGAAGGTGGTCTGACGCTGTTTCAAAGGCCTTGATCACATTTCCTCAGTGCGGGAACCCCACCTCCGCGGGATCTACTGCTGGTACTGGCAAAGCTCATGGGCAAGCCATTCAACCTATGCACAGGTGTGCTCTCTCTCACCTGTCGTGGAAGACCGCCTTCTTGGTGGCTATCACGCCAGCCAGAAGGATGGGAGAGCTCCAGGCGCTTCCATCGAGTCTCCTTACCTGGTCTCTCCACAGGGACAGAGTTGTCCCGCGCCCCACCCGAAATTCCTTCCGAAGGTGGTGTCGGAGTTTCACCTTAACCAGGTGTTGACTCTGCGGTGTTCTACCTAGTCACACCTCGGAGGCCGAATATAGGCTCCATACTCTGGACCCTAGAAGGCGCCGCTTATTATAAGGGAGCGCCTCGGCTGAAATTGGGAGAGGTTCGCCAGCTGTTTGTCACCACACGCTAAAGCCGCAATCTGGCAGACCTGCAGCCAAGCGGACGATAAGCAGGTGGGTAACCTCCTGCATAGATCTCTGCTTATAAGTTGGCGAGGCATGGAGCCTCCCAGAGGATAAGAGCTCATTCTACCCGCCATACTGTTGCAACGGTGGCTGCTTCCAGGACGCCTCTATCCAGGAAATCTGCAGGGCTGCTACCTGGAAGTCAGCAAACACCTTCATTACCCACTACCACATCGACCTTGAGTCACGCGGGATGCTGGTTTTGGGGCCTCGGTTCTCCAGTCTCTTTCCCAAGTAAGTATTGGGGTGTGCGTCTTGCCTCCCTCCTCCCGGAGAACTGCTAGAGTCTGCCAATGAGTGTGGATGAACAACATATCCATGTCCCTAGAAATACAGTTACTCACCTGTAACAGGAGTTCTAGGAATGGTATATATTGTTCATCCAACGACCCACCCGACCTCTCTGCCGGACGCACAACCTGAGCTTCCAGCTGGCCAGATCTGGCGTCATGGGGCGGAGCCGAGAGTTATACCACCGGGTGGGTGGGAGGAGCAAGCTTGAAGACCTTCCGCAAGATTTAAAGCGGCAAGGATACCTGCCAATGAGTGTGGATGAACAACATATACCATTCCTAGAACTCCTGTTACAGGTGAGTAACCTGTATATATGGAACGCTCTCCAGTGGTGGACCGTTCCAGTTCATCTGCAGGAGGGCATCCTGCTTGTCCGCCCCAAGCTGACGGTCCCTCTATCGACCGATGCCTCTCTGATGGGTTGAGGTGCCCATCTGGGGAACACAGAGTGCACGGCCTCTGGTCCCGAGGAGTCCCGATGCCACATCAACCTGCTAGAGCTCCGAGTGGTCCGCCCAGCTCTCACCACCTTGCTCCGCTTCTTCGGGGTCAAGTGGTCCGAGTCCAGACGGACAACACCACGACCATGTACTATCTAAACCGCCAGGGCGGACGCGCCCATGCTTCTATGCAAGGAAGCTGTCCGCATCTGGTCACTGCATGCAGCCTGGAGGCGGATCTCCAGCCATTCATGTGGCAGGAGCCTCCAACACCCTGGCCGATACCCTAAGCCGGATAGGGGCTGCGTCCCACGAGTGGTCTCTCCTGCCGGAGGTAGTACAAGATCTATTCTCCCATTGGGGCACACCTCAGGTGGACCTGTTTGCCTCCAGGGAGAATGCGGCTGAGGCTGTTCCATGCCCGCCTCAGCAGGGCTCGCTGCAGGGGATGCCTTCTCGAGGCCGTGGACCCCGGCCCTTCTACACCTTTCCCTCGCTCCCTTGATGCACAAGGTGCTGCTCAAAGTAAGGAGGGACAAGGCGCAGGCGATTCTGATAGCCCCAGACTGGCCCCGCCAGTACTGGTACCCAGATCTCCTCAGCTCCAGGCTCCCGAGGCAGCTTCCAGCTCGCCGGACCTGCTCTCAGTCAGTCAGGGAAGGTATTCCATCTGGACCTTCAATCCTGCACCTGGCGGCCTGGTTCCTAGCTGGCTAGAGTTCCAGGCCTTGGGTCTTTCCACGAGGTCCTCAATGTAGTTGAGGCGTCTCTTAGGAGTCGACCAGAAAATGCTACGCCTTCAAATGGAAAAGATTTTCCATTTGGTGTCAGGCAAGGGCCTGGACCCTTCCTCCTGTTCCTTGGTGAGCATATTGGACTAACTTTGGTCCCTTTCTCAGCAAGGGCTTGGGTCGGCGACCCTTAAGGTGCACCTGGCAGCCATCTCTGCTTCCGGCACGGGCCGGAAGCAGTCGGTGGCGCAGGAGAAGGTGGTCTGGCGCTCAAAGGCCTTGATCAAATTTCCTCCGCAAGAACCTCCACCTCCGTGGATCTACTGCTGGTACTGGCAAAGCTCATGGGCAAGCCATTCGAACCAATGCACAGGTGTGAACCTCTCACCTGTCATGGAAGACCGCCTTCTGGTGGCTATCACGTCAGCCAGAAGGATGGGAGAGCTCCAGGCGCCTGCATAGTCTCCTTACCTGGTCTTCCACAGGGACAAGGTGTCCTCTTCACCAAAAATTCCTTCCGAAGGTGGTGTCGGAGTTTCATCTTAACCAGGTGTTGACTCTGCGGTGTTCTACCCTATCACACCTCGGAGGCTGAATATAGGCTCCATACTCTGGACCCTAGAAGGGCGCTCGCTTACTATAAGGAGCGACAGCTGAAATTCGGGAGAGGTTCGCCAGCTGTTTGTCACCCACGCTGAAGCCGCACCTGGCAGACCTGCAGCCAAGCTGGACGATAGGCAGGTGGGTCACCTCCTGCATAGATCTCTGCTATAAGTTGGGCATGGAGCCTCCCAGAGGATAAGAGCTCATTCTACCCGCCATACTGCTGCATCGGTGGCTGCTTCCAGGACGTTTCTATCCAGGAAATCTGCTGGGCTGCTACCTGGAAGTCAGCACACACCTTCATCACCCATTACCACATCGACCTTGAGTCACGCCGGATGCTGGTTTTGGGGCCTCGGTTCTCCAGTCTCTATTCCCTAAGTAGGGGTGTGCGCTTGCCTCCTCCTCCCGAGCATTGCTAGGAGTCTGCCAGACAGTGTGGATGAACAACATATCCTGATAGATACATTACATTGGGATGAAAGGTGCCTGTGCTGGTCTAAAACCCATAAGATCACTAGGATGCCTACCACCTACTATGAAATACGACAATGGACCCTCAAACTCTTACTCCTGCTCCTCTTAATATCTGGAAGTGTCCACCCTAATCCTGGCCCAATTTCATACAATACAAACAAGCCTGCCAGAACGGATGGGGACTCACTTTGTCACCTTAAATATTTGTAGTCTTCTACCTAAACTAGCCTCACTACAAACTTTTGTCAGTCAGCATAACCCTGATATTCTAGCCATTGTTGAAACCTGGTTGACACCGAACACCCCTGACCATGCTGTTTGTCTGCAAGGCTACAAGATTTTCCGGCTGGACAGGACGACAAAGAGAGGGTGGCGGCTGTGCATCTACATAAAGGAATATCTCAACTGCCTCGCCATTACCCATACCACCACTAACTCTGCCTTACAGCTCCTCCTATCAAACTTCTCCTTAGTGCCCATAACAAAGTCCTCACGGTTGCTACTATCTACATCCCACCTAAAGATCCTGGGTCCGCCTACAGTCAGTACTAGATTTTGTCAGATCTCAGCCTCCTGATGCAGAACTTCTCCTTCTAGGTGACTTCAATATCAACTGGCTTGCCCCAGACACAGGGACGACTAAAGATTCAATCCTAGCAGCAAACCTAACTCAGCTGGTCAACTCGCCCCACTAGGAAAATTATAAATCTGGGAAAAGTACATTAATAGACTGGATCCTCACCAATCACCCAACCCGAATAAATAACATTGCTGTTCTTCCAGATTCACTTAGCGACCACTCTCCTGTAATATGTACCTGGTCAAACAAATTTAGAAAACCACCCCAGAACCATCACTAGCAGAGTACTCACCGTTTGGAAACCTTACTCCACTCAAGGAAAATCTTAGACAAAAGACTGGTCTCCCATCTACGCTATGCAAGACGTCGATGAGGCACTAAACTACTTTATCTACATCTTCAATGCTGCCTGTGACTCAGGCGGCTCCTATAAAAAGCGCAAAGTGAAAGCACACTAACCCATGGCTTACTGCTAAGCTAATGGCACTACACAAAGGAAGGGACCACCTATGGGCTTATAGCAAGAGACTCTGGCTCTCCGCTGACACTCTAAAAAATATAAACAAGCCTGAAACTTTTGCACCAAAGAGACCCGCCGAGTCAAGAGCGACTACTTCAAAACAGCTCTTTCTAATACCTGGGTAAAGGAAAACCTTTCTGGGACTATCTAAGAAATATCACGGGTAATCAGTCCAGATCTCTCCTATCGCAATGAATGTGGCAGGCACTACCACCCTTGACCCTATGATCATAGCAAACTCTTTAAATGAAACCTTTACCGACCTCCCAGTGAGTCATTGCATCTGATTTCTTCGCTGCAGACCCTATATCTCTACATCCCCTACTACCTCCACAAACACTCCACCATTCCACCTAAAAATAGTGAAAGCACAAAGTTTACAAATGCGTAAAGAAGGCTATATCTAATACAAGGGCAAGCAGTGACTCTCTTGACCTTAAAATTCTATCCCTTACCCTGGATATAGTACTACTCCCTCACCAGAATATTCAATCTCCCTCTGTTCTAGCAAATTCTGGATTATGGAAGGCCGCCATAATCACCCCAGTACACAAAAGTGGGATAAGTCTCTGCCTGGCAACTATAGACCAATTTCAATACTACCTCCATTATCAAAGGCCCTTGAACGTATGGTAGTTGACCAGCTTACAGACTACCTGGAGAAATGTAACATTCTCTGTGACCAGCAACATGGATTCAGACAAAGGCATAGCACCACCACTGCCCTGCTCGATTCTCAGAAGTAATCCACAAGGCCTTGGATAAAGGACTCCTCACCGAACTGTGTTTATAGATCTAACAAAGGCATTTGACACTGTCCACCATGGCCTACTAGTCAATCAACTACATTCGCTTGGGCTCTCCATAGGCACTGGTGCCTGGATAAAAAACTACCTTGCAGCGCACCCAGATGGTAAAATATCTGAATCCTCTCAGACCCTAAACCTGTCCTCTCAGGAGTTCCTCAAGGATCAATTCTAGGCCCACTACTTTTCAGCCTTTTTCTAAACTCCTACCTAAATCCTGCCCGGAAAAATCATACTCTATGCTGATGATGCTGTGATTCTATGCTCCCACAGAGACCTAACTGCTTACGCCACAGCCTACAACAGGCGTTACCAGTGTTGAGGAGTGGTTTGTTGGACACAAGCCAGTCTTTAACCAAAAAACAAAATCTATGCTCTTCGCTAGTCCGTAGAACAAAACAAGCAGGCACCACTTACTATCAACACCTCACTGGGAATTGCTCTTGAACAAGTGGCTATCTTCAAATATCTTGGAGTCACATTTGATCAAGGCCTTGTCTTTTCATCACATATTGATGGTATCTCCAAACTGTTAATGAGTGGCTCGGAATACTTTACCGTAACAGACAACTTTTCTCCCATCCAGCGCTGAAGCTAGCTATTCAATCTCGATCATCTCAGTCATCGACTATGGTTTAGTTATGTATGGGTCCGCCCCCTCAAGTACATTGAAAGTGGTCACAACCTCCTAAACAAGGCATGTCGGCTGCTCACTGGTGCTCATCGACTTACTCATACCTGTGAACTCTATGCTGATACTGGGTGGCTACAGCTATCAAACTGGTTCAAGTTCCTCCACCTTCCTAATGGCCAAGAAATCCATCATGGGCCTCACCCTCCCTGCATACAAGGCCTGCTATGTCAGAACCCTAGTGTACGATCCACGAAGATCAGAAACCCAGCTTCTGCAGGTCCCCACTGTCGGACCACACATGGTCAACGATCTTTTGCCTATCGTGCCTCAACTGGCTAAATACCCTCAGCACCTCTATTACTGCCTCTTGCTCGTTAGGAGTTTTAAATCCAGACTATTCTCTCACCTAGCCACCACAAACTCCTGTGACTGTATCTGATAATCTCATTATCTATGCTCTCCCTCCTCCTTGCCCTTCTACTTGACAATGGCCTAGTCATGGGCCCTCATCCCCTACTAAGGTCTGCTCCTGTCCTCCCTCACCTCCACCCCCTTCTTTTTCTCTCTTTTTCTTCTTCTTACTCGCTTGTAATTCCTATGTGCCTATCACCTCCTCTTATATCTTTCCTTTCTAGCCACAGGGAGGATGATTGAGCTCATGTGACCTCTATACTGATGATAGTGCTTGTTATTATCTGCTGTACAGCTATATCAATATTTTTAACTATTTTTAACTATTTGTGCAACTCTGTACCTTTGTCTGTTCTGTAAATGTAAATGTTTTGACGCTGAACCTTTGTAAAAGAGCCTTGGCTCAAAGGTATTAATTCCTAGATTTTACAATAAACAATAAATAAACAATATCCATGTCCCTAGAAATACAGGTTACTCACCTGTAACAGGAGTTCTAGGAATGGTATATGTTGTTCATCCACATGACCACCCGACCTCCCGGCTTTGTGTACAACCTGAGCTTCCAGTGGGCCAGATCTGGCGTCATGGGCGGAGCCGAGTTTTACCACCCGAGTGGGTGGGAGGAGCCAGCTTGAAGACCTTCCGCAAGATTTAAAGCAGCAAGGATACCTGCTAGACAGTGTGGATGAACAACATATACCATTCCTAGAACTCCTGTTACAGGTGAGTAACCTGTATTTTTAGTTGCTGTTACTCAAGTGAAGAATCTCCTAACTACACACCTCATGTGCAAGGAGCCTTATTTAATTTTTCATCAGGACAGGTGTCCCTGAGGACTAATCCCAAGTTTCTGCCTAAGGTGGTCTCAGCCCTCACTCTTAACCAGGACATTGATTTACCAGTGTACTTCCCTAAGTACGCTAATCGAGGAGAAGCACTACTTCAAACCCTGGATGTTCACCAGTGTCTTAGATACTACTTGACCAGGACCAAACAGCACCACAAAGCGGAACAGCTGTTCGTCTCATTTGCTGAGAGAATGATGGGGTTCCAGTCTCGAAACAGACCCTTTCACGCTGGCTCATTCAGTGCATTTCCTTTTGCTACAGCAACGCCAGAAACCCTTGCCAGGTGTGGTCCAGGGCCATTCGACAAGGGGAGGGCTACATCCTTTGCGGCACTGAAGAACGATTCAATCGGCCATATGTGCTGCAGCCACCTGGAGCTTGGTGCACACCTTTATCAGGCATTACAGCCTTTGACATCGCTTCACGCTGAAGAGTGGGTTTCGGCCTTGCTGTCCTACAAGGCCTCCTGTCCTAGGCTCAGGACGAGTTGGAACTTCAGTATTGCCTCTTCCCCGATGGCTTTCAAGGCGCCATTGCTTGGGAATCTGTCCCACTGGTTCTGCTGCAAGAGCTGTACTCAAGAAGATAGTACAGTGACGAAGAACTTACCGCATCAGTAGATCTTCAAGAACAGCTCTTGCAGCAGGTACCTTCCCACCCACCATTCCCTCGGAGGAAGTAGGTTCCAACCTACACTTGAAAAGGTCGGTTCTTAGTCTTGGCCATCTGATGGCGGGTCCTCGGTCTCCTTTTCTGATGTCATCCAGCTGCCGGGAGTCTCCGTGGAGAACTGGGGATTTCTAGGGACCGGCCTTATGTACTGCTCACGCCTTGACGTCAATGGATTGAGGTCGGAGAAGGGCCCTCGCTTGAAGACTGCTAGCTAGAAAATTTCAGGGGTCCTGATGCCTGCTGCTTCAGTCCTAATGGTGTAACCTGCTGCAAGAGCTGTTCTCTAAGATCTACTTTTACGGTAAGTTCTTACGTAACTGTACTTTCTTTCAGATAGGCGGACCCTGACCATGTAGGGCTTTTAAAGTCAGTAAACTGACTTTGAAGCAATCCGCCACCGATAGGTAGCCAGTGCAGTTCGCGCAGCACCGGGTAATGTGACAGGACCCACTTGTCCCAGTCAAAACCTGGGCTGCTGCATTCTAGACTAGCTGTAGGCGGGATTTCGATCCCAGAAAGCCCAAAGTATAGGGAATTGCAGTAGTCCAGACATAGGACACAAAGGTGTGGACCAACATTGGTAAAGCATCACCAACTTGAGTCATGCCAGGATGTTGGTTTGAGGCTTCAGTTCTCCAATCTTTGTTGTCTAAAGAGGGTGTGTGTGCCTTGTCCCTTCTCAGAGAGAACTGCTGGGAGTCTGCTTGCATGTGGACAGTGCATCATATTCACGCCTTAGAAATGAGGGTTACTGCCTGTAACAGTAGTTCTAGGAGTGATATATGTTGCACATCCACACAGCCCACCTGACCTCCCCTGGCAAGTGGCACATATAAATCCCTGCATCCAGTGTACAAGATATGACATCACGGGATGGAGCTGAGGAGGATGCCACCCGGTGGGTGGGAGGAGCTTAGGTTGAAGATGTTCTGTCTAGAATTAGAGAAAGTGAGACCTCCTAGAACTACAGTTACAGGTGAGTAACCTCATTTAATCACCCCATGGGGTTCAGTATGGCACTCTGCTGCACTCATGCCATATTACTCACCTAAGGGTGAGTAACAGACTGTTAACCTAACCCTGATCATTCCTTACTGCTTAAATAAACAATAAAATAGCTAGTCACATATTAGATAGAAGCGAGCACCTGCCTTTTTAAATGCACTGATTACAATATTTTCTATTAAAAAGAAAATTAAATGGAATAATATTGCAAAGTAGGCATTTTGCAACACCATTGGTTTGCAGTGTTTCCACTATTGTCCAGATCCAGAAAGACATCCTAGACATGTAGGAACAGAACATATCTGGGATGCAGATTGCCATGCAAGTAATAGCATACACAACCTCTAGCCTCCTCGCACTAGTGTAAAGGAGCATGAATGGGCTGGAGGCAGATAGGGACAGACAGTGGACAGCCAGTTGGATGCCCTGGCTAACACTCATCTCGATCCTTGTCTATGTGCAGATCAGGTGACTATAAGAATATAAGATCATCATACCAATATCCCATTCTTAAAGAACATTTAAACAAGCAAGCATACAAAACAGCTTTTCTGTGGGCATGGATATAATCCACACTCTGGCAGTTCCACCAGAACAGTCTGATTTGCGGATGTCTGTTAAGCTAAGCTCCTCCCATAACCTGGGCACTACATCCCTAGACTTCAGCCCATGACATCAGATCTTTTTTTTGCTGGAAGACTGGAAGAACAGATCTCCTCCTTTCGGCTTTTACTTAGGATTTAATGCGTCATTGGTGGCGCTTATTTTCAACATTTTATGTGTTCTTTAGCTCTATTTCTCGGTTCCTTCGACTTCTTTGTTGATCATTGATGAAGTGGTGGAAGCCGGGGCTGAAATTCTGGTTGGTGTTACAGAAGATGTTGGTCACCGACTTGTATGACGCTGTGTGTACTGCCGGGAGGCCTTTGTCTCAGCATGCTTCCTGAGTTCTTAGAGGTCAGAAAGCTCCATCTGTCAGTGGGTTGGCTTCAGAGCGGGACCCAAAGGACCACCGTAAGGAGGGCATAAGAAGGCTTCTGCTGTGGCCAGTTTGGTTCAGAAGCTGCGGCCCTGGGGGCAGAAGCGCAGCTGCTGTGGTGGGCACCTCCTTGGTCTCAGCGCTGTTCCGGCGGGCTAGCATTGGTGGGTAATTCATTGGAGGATTCTGGGACATGTGTTTGGCCCTCCAGACCCTGAGGTAGAGTCCTGCCAACCGTGGTGCAAAGCCTAAGTGCTGCTGACATTGGTCGGTGACCTAGAGAAATTGAAGTTCTCCTGATCCCTTGACTCGCCCCAACCACTGACGGTGGTTGATGCCGCTCTGTCACGGTCTCATCAGTAGCCCCCATCAAGCTAGTAAACATAGACACTAGTTGAGCAGGTTCTGGACATTTTCCTGGAGCCTGTAGACCAGCTGTCACATGAGGTTGAGGAATCGATTTCACAGACCCCAGTGGTCCCATTCTTCATTCAAGAGAATATAGATTGGTCAGTGTTCCATCCAGTTCTTGGTGGGAGCATCTCCACTAGTGGTTCAGCCTTCTACACCTGTGCTGCTTAATGTGGGCAGGCATGTATACCACAATGAGCTGGAAGGCCCTTCGCTGTTAGTCGCTTGGTAGAGGTCAGAAGTTCTCGCTGTGGATACCACTCGACTGAGAAGCTTGCCGCTGACTGTCTTGACCTCCTCATCCTCAGATGAGGAGAGGCACCGACGCAAGCTGTGCAGATGCTATGAAGAGCTTCTCTGGTAGCAGTGGCTGTGGGCCATCGTGGGGAGGGTTGGTCTCCACCCGTGGACTGCTGCTCACTGGTTCCATGTCATACCGTCGGCGCAGAATAGTGATCGCTGTTCGAGTGTACATCGCTGAAAAATGAATTTTGGTGATGCACATCTCAAGCGAGGAGAAAGAGACAGCGCCCAAGACATACGTGGTCTTTTCTTAATGCAGGGGCTGTTCCTCCCTGCACTCCCCCCCAACTTATGGATTCTCAACCCAGGGGTGCATGTCGGGAGTGTGTGTGTGTGTGTGTGTGTGTGTGTGTGTGTGAAAACTTAAAAATACTGCGCCTGCACAGACCCGAATCCTGCACCTTCCAACCGACCTCCCCACCATGCTAGCAGAGCAGCTCAGCAGCTGCCGCCACACCCCCTCCCACATACCATCCCTCCCCCTAGGTAATGTCGATATGCGATACTTACTGTCACCCACCCTGAACACAGGCGCTGTTTTGTAGGCGCTCAACAGGGTCGCCTTTGTTCACCAGCACCCCCGCTCACTTGGTAGCTCCCAGTGGTTTCGGGCTGGTCCACACTACACAGGTGCTCCTCACAACTGCTACTCCACTACTTTGGGTGGAATTGCTACACGCCACCAGGTGAAGATGGGTACTCCGGGTTTTATTTAACTCTAAAAATTGATTAGCGTTTTGCTCATAAGCGTGCTAAAACATTGTGAAAATGCATAGCACCTGCCTCACTGTGTTTAACAAACATAACACTTCTAGAAAACCTATATAAATACTTTCTGAACAGTTAGTATTGTCCCAATAAAAAAACTGCTAATCAATTATTTAAAACCCTGGTACTCTGTCCAAAGAGGCCTGTTTGGCCACCAGCTTGCCAGGCCAGTTGTTGGTGCAGATCACCCAGGGGAGATACCCATCTGGTCTGTGGCAAGAAATGGTCAATGGTTGTTTTTCAGGAGTTCTCAGACAACTCAGACTATCAGTCCATGGCCTCCTCTGGGTCTCATCTCCTTAACTGGGGATCGGTTGAGGTTCTCTGCCGATCAAGGCCCAGTGTCATTCAGGTTGCTTCTCCAATGTATTTTGGAGTCCATGTCGGTGCTGTTGGAGCTAGATTAGAAAGGGTCAAGTACCCTTTTACTGACATTTTGGACGAGGTTAATCCCAGGGGTTGCTGCCCATAGCTGAGGCCATTTTGGGATCTGCCCTGGAGCTTTGGCAGCATCCAGCATCCTACTCAGCACCCTCTACCTGCATGGTCCCCAGTTAAGCAGTCCTCGGGGTTCTTGGTCCACCCCTCCGTGGATTGGCTGGTTACCAACTTGGTTTTCCGTAAGCTGGGAAACCAGGGGAATGTGGACAGGCCTCCAGCTAAGGAGTCCCTTAAGACTGAACACATTGCAAAAAAAGTGTATGCTGCAGTATCTTTGGGTCTCTGTCACTGGCTATGAAGTGATGATGGCTAGTTTTGACACTCCTGATTGGGAGTGTTTGATTCCATCCTCCTCACCTTTGGCTGAACAACAGTTGATGATGGTTATTCAAGACCAGGGTCAATCGCTGACTAGATGCAGGCTCCAGACGGCCTTGTATGTGGGTGATTCATGTGCCTGTGCCTTGGCAGCGGCTGTCTCCATGCGTCGCAGAGGGCCTGGCTGCATCTGTCAACTTTCATGGCAGACCACCCAGCACAAGATGGCTGATGTCCCTTTCTTAGGCACCCCACCTATTTGGTCCTGGGGTGAAAGCCATCTCACCCATATTGAGAAGTCCAGTGGCACCCTGGATTATGTGGCATTGTCCCACTAGGAACTGAGGAAGAACTCTAAGAAACAAGTTTCCCAGGCCAGTACCGGTCCTTTCAGCCACATCCTCCTCGGCTGCAGCCTCAGCAAGGTAGCTCCAGGCCTGGCACCCCAAGCCCAAGTCCAGGGCCCAGCGGTGGTAGTGCGCTCCTGCTGCAGCTGCCTTTGCAAAGCTGCCTAGTGACTGGTTGGGTGGTATCATCCTTCACTGTCCCATCCCTATCTGCACGCCTTGTAGGATGTCAGCTCATCACTTCTTGTAATTGTTATTATGTATTCTTGTGAATCTTGTCGTAAATTAGTTTATTCTCAATCGAATGTATCCATATTCATATGCTTGTTATGAATAACATTTTAAACAAACATCTTTCCGCATTGGTCTGCTGTCACAATGAACAAGTGGGTGTTGGATGTAGTGTGCAGGGGTTGTCTCTGGATGTCGAAGCTCTCCTGCTCTACTGCCTCTACGTGCCTAGGAGTTTAGGGTGTTGCAAGAAATGCTGTCCGCTTCTTCGGGAAGACCCTGCTAAGCTCCTTGCAAAGGGCTATAACCCTTGACTCAGATGCCCTGGCCAGTCAGGGTTGTGTGTACAGGTACTTTTCTGGTCCCGAAATGGATTGGGACTGGTCCACTGATTGGATAGACTTAATCTGAACCAGTTCTTGTGAAAATGCAAGTTCCAGGTGGTCACTCTGAATCATATCATTCCCGCTGAAGCTAGACAGATGGTTTTGCTCCTAGACCTCCATGATGCATTGTAGAAGGTTTGTGGGAAATAACACCACCACCAAGAAGGTATGCTTTAAAGCACACAGGTGTGTGAATTTTATTGATAACTCAGAATAAAAATAATAAACCAAAATAAAACAAATGGCTCATTCAGAGTTTCAGTGCTAATACCTTTTAGCACTGACCACAGAGTGGATCACTTTCAACGCTGAGATCCACCTTCATCTGTGAGTTGTATTAGACCATACATAAACTGGTATAGGTCCTCCTGGTTCCTCTTCCAAGGCTGATATGAGGAACAACAGCACAGGAGTAATTATTATACTGTGGACAGGTCACCTGATCCATCCCTTTTCTAGTGCAGGTGAATTCCTTCTCCAGTACAAGTGGTACAGATCAGGTTGACACATTTCCCAGAAACATAACAGTTGAGGAATACAAAATCATAAACATTTTCTTCATACATGAATTTGTTCCATTGATTTTTTTTTTTTTTACCTTTCATGTCTGAGTAAGCATTAATCACCCGACAGAGGAGGGCTCTACCGGTGGATTAATGCCCGCTGAAGGTGAGGTGGGGGTGGGGTTGGTGCCGAGGGTAGAGCTGAGGGTTCCAACCACCCAGCGGTCAATCAATGTAGAGCCCGACTCTGGAGGTGATTATCGCGCTTGTAACATTGGCTCGCTATGGGAGTGAGGAGCCAGTGTTACTGATATGTAGGTTACCACCTTTTAAGAAGCCCAAAGTGGGACATTTTTACTGAATCATGATTTTTCTAGGACAGTACATAACCTTGACTAGTGCAACAGACTTGTTTTCTCTATATAATCAGAATTAAGGCTAAATATTGTAGTTCCTTGGTTGCTTCTATGGTTTCATATCATTTTAATGTATTTTAGTTATGGTAGTATGGTTTTCTGCAACAATTAATGGAAAGTTAGAGAATATTTTTCTACTATAAAGTCAGGAAATGTAGTATTTTTCATGTTTTTTGCAGGGCACAGTTGCCCAAATCAGGACTGTCTCATGCAAACGCAGGACAGGTGGTAACCCTACTGGTGTGTTATGGTTGCACTCTGAGACATCCACGGACAACCAGGACAGAGACGCTGGCTTCAGGGACAACGCCCATTTACATGGCAGTGAGAGTGATTTACTTCTCCTTTAACTGCCAACGTCTGGAGTAAGCATCAGCGCGATGGTGGGTTGATGATGTGGATTAGCAGCACACCTCTGGTGCTGTGAGACATTCAGGCGAATAATCTGTGTGTATCTACTGTCTTTCTTGAGTGGTCTCCTCGGGACTTGCTGAGCCTGCCTACTGTCAGTGGCTCGTCTCTGGCGCGCTATCTGTGATCGGTGGTCACCCCTCGGTGTGTCTCACCAGCGCTGCGTCTGGAGCGATGGGTGGTGACCTAGCGGGCTGCTCCTCTCTGCTGCTGCGGTGGCCACAGCCAGTACTAGCCAGGCGTTACTGGTGGGTTAATCACTGCTGGGAGCTGGTCACCTGATGCGTTGCACCAATCGTCACCTCTGTTTGGGCTCGGTGTCCAGAGCCATGTTACAAAGAAATATACCTCATACTGAGGCCACCTGCTTCTAATGGAGGATGCATTCTTGGTTTGCTTCAACAAGTAAGAGTGGGAGCAATTCCACTATTTTGTAGGTCAACCAGCTACTTTATAGTTATATTCATACTGTTTTGTAGCAGAACAAACCCTCACCACCTTTATTTCTGTAGGCTGGATACATATATAAGGTACCTCAGCTCCTCTTATGTGTCTCTGCATTTTAAAACATTTCATTTCCTGCTTGTGGCCCTGTTTTATTTCTGAAAGAGGCACCAGGAGTAAAGTTTTCCTTTGTGTAGTTGTACTAGTAGTTCTTGCTCTGTAGGGCAGCATTTTCTTAGTGGAGTGGCTTTTACACTATTTCTTGTTGAAAGTAAAGCTGCTCTGTGTAATAGCTTGTAAAGTTTTAAACTTCTAACATACTAAAATGCCAGCAGAATAGGCCTAATGGTCTTTCGTGTCTGCTGGTTTGGTCAGCCCCACCCTGGGAGTTGACCCTGCCCCCTCGCCTCTGGCTTTCTTTTACTTCTTTTGTTAGTCTACCTTCAGCATACAACATGCTTTTAAGGGCAGAGTGGGTTTACAACATAAAAGAAAAGGGAACACCAGCTACTCCCTTACATTTTAACAACCCTCTCAAGAAAATGCGTATTTCAGGGATGTGGATATGATCTATCCACACTTTTGGCAGTTCTCTTTCCTTTAAGACTTGCTGGAAATGTCTTCAAGCTGGCCCCTCCACCCACCCACCTGGGTGGTAACTCCTGGCTCTGCCCCATGACACCAACTTTTCCTTTCTGCTGGAATAAGCAGGTTCCTCCTTGAGTAGGCCCTGGCACTTAAATCTGTGGATTTACTACCAAAACTTAAACTAAAACTCATTCGAGTTTGCTTCAACTCTATCTTGGTGTGACTGCGATGGAGGATGAATCTTCGTCTGTATTTCACGGTGCCCATGCCGTTGAAGATGTCGCATAATGACCCACATGCTGCATGCGTACATGTCTGGGTCACAATCCACAGAACCTGTGACTTTGTCGGTAGTTTTACCTGATGGTCCTGGAGGCCGCTGCCACCTGAAGTTGTCGTCCGAGACTTTATCCGCTGGTCAAATCAAAGGATGCCTGTTGGGTGGTCTCCACGGCTGCAGGGTCCGCCCGAGCAGTTAGAGTAACTCGGGGCTTTCAAGGAGGAGGTTGCCCAGGCTGCTGCTCAATCCTTTGCCGCCTTGGTTCCGCTCCAGTTGGGCTCCACTTATTCGTCCCTTCTTTGAGCTGTGCCAGTGCCTCCCGACCAAGGGACAGGGCCCACCGAATCACAGTTCCGCTCACGCAAGGAGGAGTCCAAGAAGGATAAAGAGAAGACTCATAGTTGTTGATCCTGGGACCGGAGCGTCCTGCTGTCAGGAATCTTCAGTTGAAACCATGGCGGCTGGCTTCATAGAAACCCTGTCAGGCCAGTTGGCTGAGCGCCGTCCGATGATACGGCTGAGATTTTTCTCAACCCTGTCAATCATTTGTTGCCTGAGGAGGCAAACAACTCTCTTTACAGTAGCCCGGTCCTGCCAGTGACCACTGATGGGATGGCCCAGCCAGCTGAGCCGGCCCCTCGATCTGACCAAGACCAGGAGCACGGATCTCCCGTCTCCCTCTGAGACCCCCTGTTGGCATGGCCGGCGGCTGAGGTTTTGGTCTTCTACCTTCTCTGAGTTGATCAGGTCCCGCCGACATCGGTCTCGTTGTCTTCACCATGGGAAGCAGCACTGCTGCTATTAAGTCCTCGGGTGAAAGAGGCTTTAGCACAAGTTGTGTTGATGCTTGGAAGACTTTATGTGGCAACAGTTAGTGCTGAATGGGCTGAAGCCGGCCGGCAACCACCCTGGCCACCACCTGGCTCTCACCCAGAGGCTGATGCGGCACGGGGCCAGTTGACACCGTTCCTCCCCAGTGGAGCCGGTCCAGATCATTTCAGCTTGGCGGCTAGCTTCTCCATCGATCGTGGTGGGCCGCCACCCAAGCAGCCATCGACCAGGGCTCCATCCAAGGAGTCTCGGTCAGCTAAGAAGCTTCCCATTGGCTGTCGGTCACCCTCACACCTGACCGTGGGCGGCAGGTCGGTAACTCAGGTAGTTGCCTGCTTTTATACGGACTCTGTCACTCGTCCACGGATATGGAGTTGATGGGGATTTGTGCCGACGGATGAAGGCCCTACTTCATTCATGGGTATTCTCTGCTTTATCTCTGAGTCCACAGGATGAAACTGAGAGCCCGTTCAAAATGGGCTCGCTACCCTGTTACAGAAATTGTGGATAAAGGGCACTCTTTGTGGAGGCTTTTCCAGTGGCGATGCAGCATGCCGGCCCTGCCCTGGACTCTGGTAGTGCCCTGTCTCTTGCTCCCCGCGCCTGGCCCACATGACTCACAAATATGAACCCACTGCATCTTTTCAGGGTTCACGGAGCATCCCTCAGCTGAGGGGTTGGTGGCTGACTCTGTTTTGGTGCTCTGGCAATATGGGGGACATCGGTAGACTGCTGGATAAAGAGGGTCCAAGAAAGTGGAACTCTGCTACAAGGTCTCCTATGCCTCTCGCTTGGCCTCCACCAGGCGAGCTCAGCCATCGTGATGGCACACTTCTCCCATGCCCTTCTGGACTCTCTGGATGAGGTGATTCCTTATCTTCCTGTGGATCTCCAGACTATGGCTAAGCAGGTCTGGGACCAAACAGCAACTTCAGATGGCCCTGGACAGCATAGATTTTGTGCCTGCTCGGTGGCGGCCGCCGGTTGCCATCTGCTGCGTGGGGCTTGACTGTGAATCTTGGCCTTCACAGCAGACACCCAGCACAAGCTGGCGGATGTACCATTCTTGGGCACAGACCTGTTTGGGTCCAGTGGAGGGTCACCTCCAGCGAATTGAAAGTCCAGTGCCACCCTGGACTTTGTCACATCCGCCCAGAAGGACTCCTAAGCTCTCTAAGCAGCAGAAGCACAAGCCCTTTCGGTCCTCTACTCCTGCGGCAAAAGCAGCCCAGCATCAGTCTGGCCAGCAGACTTGGTCCTGGCAACCTCGGCTAAGTCCGTGGTCCTCGTGGTCCGGGGCCAAGAAGGAAGGAACCCGTGCCTCCTCAGCCGGATCCTCCTTCTCCAAGCCTGCCCAGTGATGGGATGGGGGTTGCCACCTTCATGCCCGCCACGCCTTCCCTGGGTCCTCCTGTGGGGAGCCGGCTGTGGCACTTCCTTTCCGCCTGGCTCACTGTTAACCATGGACAGGTGGATTCTGGAATGGTTGGTCAGAGTCTGCCTCTGGAATTTGAGCAGTACCCTCCCAGCCGAGCCCACGCCTACGGGAGGACTTGGTATCCGCAGACACTTGGTCGGCTCCTTGAGATGACATAGCCCAGCTCCTCCACAAGGAGGTCATGGTCAGAGTTGTGGATCCTCTGGAACACACTGGATTTGTCTCCAGGTACTTCCTGGTGCCAAAGCAGGTGGGGGATGCGCCTCATTCTAGATCTGCGACTTGAACAAATTCCTCTGGTCCTGCACCTTCAGGGTGGTAACTCTATCCCAGCTAATGCAATCTCTGGAGGAAAACATGTGATTTTGCTTTCTGGATCTTCAGGACACGTTCTTTCATGTTCCGATCCGTCCTCCCACAGGGTTCCTCCGGCTTCGAGCAAAGGGAACCCTTTACGAGTTCAAGCCATGCCTTTGGCCTCTTCTCGGCCCCCAGGGTCTTCACCAAGTGAATAGCAGTGGTGGCAGCTACCTGAAGCATTGAAGGATCCGGTGTACCCCTACCTGGACGACTGGCTGATAGCAGGTTCCTCCAGGGACCTAGCCCTCCAGACCTGCATCGACTTTGGCCTACTGGTCAACTAGGCCAAGTCTGAACTCTGTGCCCTCACAGGTGATCAGTTTCACGAGGCAGAGCTCGACTTACTGAGCCAGAGCTCGGCTCCTGGCAGGCAGGCGGAGGTTCTCTCCTCCTTTGCCCGATCATTTATGGTTGGGCTCTTGTGCCCTGCCTGGGACTTCTCGCCTTCTGGGTTACATTGTGGCCTGCACTAGAGTGGTCAGATGGGCCTATTGGCATATGTGCTCCTGCAGTGGGAGCAGGCCAGCCAGTGGTCTCAGTGCAAAGGTCACTTCACCAACTGGTCACTGTGACCCAGAGGATGTGGGACATTCTCCAGTGGTGGCTTGTCCCAGAGCATCTGCAGGAAGGGATCCCATTTGTCTGCTCTGAGCCAATGTCATCCTGACGACCGACGCCCTCTCTGAGGCTAGGGTACCCATCTAGGGAACACAGAGTCCACGGCTCTGACCTTGATGCCATATCAACCTGTTGGAGCTCTGAGCAGTCCGGCTGGCGCAGACTGCCTTTTGCCTCATTTGTTCGGGGTCAAATGGTCCAAGTCCAGATGGACAGCACCACGACCATGTACTACCTTAACAAACAAGGAAGAACACGCTCCTGCCCTGTGCAAGGAAACCCTCCATATTTAGACTCTCGTGTGCAGCCTGGAGGTGGATCTCTAGCCATCTGTGGCAGGAGCCTCCAGCTGCTGGCGGGCATCCTCAGTTGGGTGGGCGAGGTGTCTCACAGTGGGCCCTCCATCCAGAGGTAGTTCACAACCTGTTCTCCTGTGGGAAACCCCTCGGTGGACCTGTTCTCCTCCAGGAGAACACAAAGCTGAGGCTGTATTGTGCCCATCCCCCAAAAAGCAGGGAACACTGCAGTGGATGCCTTCTCGAGGCCTTGGACCCCAGGCCTCTTCTGTGCTTTTCCTCTACTTCCGTTGATCCAGAAGGTGTTATTCAAGGTCAGGAGGGACAAGGCACAGGTAATCTTGGTGGCTCGGACCTACCCACCAGTTTTGGTACCCGGTCTCAGCCTCAGGATCAGGCTCCGAGGCATCTTCCCACATGCCCGGACCTGCTCTCAATCAGTCAGGGAATGAACTCCCCCAGGACCTTCAGTCCCTGCACCTCACAGCCTGGTTCCTAACCGTTAGAGTTCTGGGCTTTGGGTTTCTCTGACGATGTCCACACTGTTATGAGGCGCCTAGCAAGGAATCGACCAGAAGATGCTATGCCTTCAAGTGAAAGAAATATTCCATTTGTCGGGCAAGGTTGGACTCATCGACCTGTCCCTGGTTAGCATTTTGACTACGTGGTGGTCTCTCTCTCCTATGGGTGACTTAGGTCAACGACCTTTAGGTGTGCACCTGGAGCTATCTCTGCTTACCGGGCTGGCTGGTCAGCAGTCGGTGGCACAAAGAAGGTGGTCTGGTGCTTTTCAAGGGCCTTAACCACATTTCCTCCGTGCATGAACCACCACCACCGTGGGACTTGTTGCTGGTTTTGGCAAAGCTCGTGGGCAAGCCATTTGAACTGATGCACAAGTGTGAGATGTCTCGCCTGTCGTGAAAGACCACCGTCCTGGTGGCTATCATGTCAGCCAGAAGGATCAGTGAGCTCCAGGTGCTCTCGGTGGAGTCTCCTTACCTGGTCTTGCACATGGACAAGTTGTCCTGCGCCCCAACTCAGAGTTCCTCCTGAAGGTTGTGTCAGAGTTTCACCTGAACCAAGTGATGACTGTACTGGTGTTCTTGATCAGCTCCAGTTGCCAAATGTCAGACCACTCTCTAGTCTAGCCATGTCAATCTGTGATGTCAGTTATGAATATGTTCACACCAGGCCAAGCACAGAACCCTTTGGGAACCCACTCACAGGACTAGCTTCTGAGAATAACCCCTTCCCACTACCACATTTGGTTTCTGTCCTGTAGCCAACTTCCGACCCCTCCTCCAATAAGTTTAACCCCACCCTAGATCTTCTAGCTTCCTGACAAGTCTCCTATGAGTCTAAGGCCTTGCTGAAGTCCAGATACAGAATATCAACCATTTTGCCCTTGTCCACTGCCCTGGTGACACAGTCAAAAAGTTAATTAGATTTTGTCTTGCAGGACCTCCCCAACACAAACCCATGCTGTCTCACATCTTGGAATCCATTATCCTGCACAAAGTTTACCAGTCCAGGGGATTAGTAGCTAATAAAAGTTGATGGCCATCGGGCCAGTAATTAAGTAAAATTTCTGGCCCACAGAAATGATGGTAGTCACTGGGAAATGTATTTTATATATAAAATTATTACATCTGTTGCAGTATGTGATGCACTACCCTTCCCCATGTCAGTGTACTAGCTACAAATGAGCAAACACTGTTCTTTCCCTCCTTGTGACCACTATCCCAAGTCAAACATTAGCTCTGTATAACAGTCTGTCCATTAAAAGCCCCACCAGCCAATCACTTGTCGCTTTAGCCCACTGGTAATATGATGTTTATTTTGCCATGAACTCCCTCTGCAAACGCTGCTCCTTACCTGCAAATCTAGGAATGACAGGTGCAGTCTGATTGATGCTTTACATAGTCGCTGTTCCATGGATGACACACACAGCACAAACTTCAATATATGCCACTTGCTTACGAGTACACTATGTGACCTCTGCTAAATCAGCTGTCCCTTGTGAGTCTTTTCACAGTCATTACAGAACACTGGCCAGTTGGGCCTGCACCAGATGAGACCCTTTGGCCCGAGACAGAAATTACTGACCCTTGTGGTCTCTTTCTGGATGGACTCCATCAGCTTGCCCACTGTTGAGGTCAGGCTGACTGGTCTGTAGTGTCCTGGTTCATCCTTCAGCCCACTTTTGTGGAGAGGCACCACATGTGCAGTTCTCCAATCCTGGGCACAATCCCTGATTCCAAAGAGATGTTAAACAGGTCTGCTAGGGGACCCACCAGGGCCTCCACCAGATCCCTTAGGGTCCTTGGTGCAGGACATTTGGCCTTGGGGATTTATCCACCTTTGCCCGACCCTAACTGCTCTGCTCACCACGTGTTGACTTAGCAGTGTAATCCACTCTATTCCCTTGTTTCTTAGTATGTTTGTACTTCCAGAAGGCTGCCCTCTTGCCACCTCCTTTTCGATCCAGCCGGGCCTTTCGCTAACTTTGTTATTTAAGATTTTGGCATACTCCTGGCCTGCATCAGTCCCTTCTTTATTATTGCCCATTTCTGTTCTGCATCCATTTCCCGCCTGATTCCAGCAAAATGACCTGCTATAATTTCCCCATCCTACCAAAATCAGCCTTCTTAGTCCAAAACCCTTGTCCTGGTTCTGACCATTCCCTTGCCCATGTCCAGGTGGAACCGCACCACGTGGTGGTCACTACCTGCTGGTGGCTCTTCCACTGTCACATCTTGAACATGCTTGCAGTTGAACAGGAACAGGTCCAGTACATCTCGCTGTCCCTAGTAGGGTGCACGCCTTGCCCCTTCCTCCAAGAAGACTGCTAGAGTGTGGATAGTGAACTACTTCCATGCCCCTAGAAAATAGATTATTCACCTCTAACTGTAGTTCTAGGAGTAGTATGGAGTTCATATCCACGCAACTCACTTTGTCTTCTATGGCAAATGGCACACTGATCCTTGCTTCCAGTATGCAACATGTGAGGTCATGGTGGAGTTGTGGCACATACCGCCCGGGTGGCGTGAGGAGCTTAGCTTTAAGGGGTCTGGCAACAGGACTTCAAATAGGACTGCCAGACTGTGGATGTGAACAATATACCACTCCTAGAACTATGGTTACAGATGAGAAACCTATTTTACTGCTGCAGTGGGCGTAGTCCTGAAGACTTCTTGCCAGCACAGTAGAGAAAAGGGAGCTTTCTGGATGCCAAATGGACTATGGGGTGAATGGTGATCACTGCGCGTACACTGCACTGCTTGTCGGGTTGGTACCGTGGAACATGGCACTGTCTGCCAGGTCCAAGATGGCAGACGGAGTTCCTCTGCATGTGTGGTGACTTCACCCTGGGCACTGCACTCCAGAGGCTGTCTTGGACATGGCAGATTGTACCGCCATGCAACCAGAGTTCAGTGTGCATGCGGCTGCATCGCAGAGAACTCTTGTCTGCCATCTTGGACACAGCAGACAGTGCCGTGTTCCACCCGCAATCTCAGTTGCAACCGTCCCTGGCTCTGGACAGAATTTGTTAAATACTGTTAGAAATTTATGGTAGTTCAAAGGGGTGGGGCAACCAGAATGAGGGCAGGACAGACCTTGTGAAGGTCTTTGAAGGGCAGTAAGAGACTTAGGATGGGGACAGGTAGCTGCTACATCAGAGATCCCCCATGTAAGTTTGCATCTAACTGTACCCCACCCGCACAGATACAAATTCCAAAGTTACGCAGAAGTTCTTGACTGACCTCAGAGCAATGTTGGTGTAAATGGGTTGCATGATCCACTCCATTTTTCTCACAAAATGCTCCACTTTTGTGGAGGTGACACTGCTGCTTCTGCAGGCCCTCTGTATGTGTGCAAGGGTGAAAAAGTTTTGTGGATTGGGCTCAAGAATACACAAAGAGACTTTTATAAATCAGTAGTTCCTCATTAGCGATATAAACATAAAAAGCCCCAAGAAGTACACTGAAATGAGCTCTGTTTTATTTGTTTCCTTCATTTCAGATCTGTCTGACCTGTTGTCCACGTGATGTCATGATTAAGATTGACCAACTGTGCTACAAACACAACATCAAATTCTTTGCTGGTGATATCTTTGGTTACAATGGCTTTATGTTTGCTGACCTGGGAGAACATGAATTTGTTGAGTAAGTAAAGTGAGATAATCTGCTATGAGAGGGTGGAAGTTTAAGGTTTTTCCTTTGAAAGGCAACTGGACTCCAGTTTGGTGTGATGGTTAACTGCAAAAAAGCTGAACAGTTAAGGATATAAAAGATAAGTAAGATTTTGTATATTTTTCTTGTTTGTTTCATTCCAATGGAGTAACAGATCTTCACCATTCGTCACTGGTGGGTTCTAGCCAGGTGCAGGACCTCATGGGAAGTTTTTACTTTAAGAAAAGCTTGACTGCTCTAAGAGGGAGGGAGATGGTGGGAATGGCGCCACCCTCGAGGCTTCTATCGCATTGCATGGTGCTCATGAAGTTGACCAGCAATCACTGGCCCTTCTAATCCCTCAGTTCTGCTCTTCCATCCATCAAGGTAGCAGGTGCTTCATGGGACAGCTTGAGGATTTCCAACTGCATCACTCCGAAAAAGTTTCCGGTCGTTCTGCTGTCGATTATCTCAGCGCCGTACTCGACACCGTTCAGCGTTGAGTTAGAAGTTGGGCGTTGTGCCCTTTTCTACTTTTATTTATTTTGCTTTGTGCGGTCGTGTCATGTCGCATTCGGGGCATAAAACTTTCAAGGTGCCCTCAATGCGTCGGTGCCCGTGAAGGTCGATTCACCGTAGCGACCCAGATGATCGATATTGTACCTGCCTGGGGCAGAATCATAATATGGATCGCTGCATTGCCTGCTTCAGCATGGAATACTGTAACCTGGAATCACGCACGGCGCAGGTTGGGATGTGACCCCCTAACCTTCTCGTGGCGCAGCGCATAAGGGCCGCCAAGGTAAAGTCACTGGGCCTGATCTCCGCCCCCCATACTACATGCACCGGAGGATAGTAGGCCACTGAGGGCTCGCATCCTGCTGAGCCCCAGCAGTCAGGGGTGTGGTCCACCCTTCCATGGGATCGACTGCTGACCACTCCAGGCCTGGTTCTCCTTCGAGGACCGCAGACCCCGGTGTCATTCTCAGTGCCATCTCGGTGGGGACACCACTTGCAACTTCGCCTGGGGATGGTGCTGGCATCGATGGTGCCATGGTCGGTGCTGTGCCTGTTGACGCATCACGGTTGGCACCGTGTCCGCAGCAACGCCATGGTTGGTGCCATCCCCGATGCAGCCTCTGGCGCCGATGCCAGGTGGTGCGTTGGTGGTCGCCCGATGTCTGTGCTGCAATTCCCGGTGCAGTTTCTGGTGTCAATTTCGGTGATGGGGCCACTGGGACCTGTCTCTGGGAAGGGTCCTGATTCTGTCGATGACTCTGTTTTCGGTGCCGCCACAGGTGGTGGGAGGCGGAGACTGACCTTGGTGCTGGCTTCTGCTCCCCTTCAATTAGATTGATTGCCATTAGGGGACCTCACTTGAGGAGCAGGTCTCTATCTTCTCTGGGGAGGTTGGGGAAGGTTGGGCCTCTGCGCTGTGTTCAGGTGTCTTGGCCGCCCTGAGGTGGATTCAGGTATTGGTCCAAGCACCTTCTTCTCTCAGGGATGGAGTCCTGCTTCTAGTGGTGACAGGGGCTGCTCTCTTTGACATGCTGAGCTCCAGTGTCCCACCAGGGTCTTCTCCGTTATGATCTTCACCTGCTGGCTTGGGGACAGTTGAGCAGCAGGTGGAATCTGGGCAATGTACCCATCTCACAGTAGAGGGTCCCGCTCATGCCCCCAGCCCTAACAGAATGGGTCAGGTTCCTCAGGTTCACACTGTCCAGCCTGTGTCTGCTCGCAGCTTCCACCCCTTCTCCCAGGCCTCTCTGGTCCTTTTGGGCCCCTCACGTGGTAACAGTATAGGGCTATGGCGGATGCTTTCCTTCATACTACAGGGCCATGGATGAGATGGTTTTTGCATCTCTTCATATGGCTCTGTCGCCCTCATACGGAGCCCCTCCACCTTGTCTGCTTCCTCCCTGGAGGAAGAGGACCCATTATACCGATCATCTGGTGCTGATTTCACTGAATATCAGCGCTTCCTATCGACTATTTGGGGATCTCAGTCTAACCCCTGTACAAAGTTGCAATACCGATCATGGGACTATGTTGTTCCTTGTGGAATACAGCCAGGAGTCATTTGTGTCTCCTCTGTGGCCTTGACCCTTCGTGGGGAGGAGTCGCACAGCCTGGCATCACGTGCCTCCGCCTCCAGCCCCAGGGGACTGCCAGCGCCAGTATTGTGCCCTGTGGGAGTCTCCAGGGTCTTTACCTCACCCTACCCGGGTCTGGAGTGGATGGACACCCTTCTGGGCGTCTGTGCCTCACAGGAGACTGTCTCCGGATGTGGACTCTGTGGAGTTCAATCGCTGGGACAGGAGAGTTTTGCCTTGGCACATCTCCTGTTATCAATAGCAGCACATTAGGCACATATGGTGGCGCTATGAGAGGCACCTGTGGGCTGCAGTGGATTCCTTCCTTGCTACATTGCCTGATTGCAAGGTAACCAGATGAGCTACGTCATCACCACAAGGGGTCTAGAGCTGGTGAGACACCAGGTGCTGTGTCGTGTAGCGCCAGCGTGGTAGCTTCCAGATTGGTGGGATTGGCGGTCTGCATTAGGTGGGCGACATGGCTTCACCTATCTTGGTTGTCACTCTTGGCCCCGAGGGTGATTGCCTCGCTTTTCCGGGATGCCCACTTTTTCTCCAAGAGACAGGCGGAGCTGTCTGGGCATCCTCCTTCTCCTGCTGGTCAGGATACCAGTCTGAGAGTAAGTGTTGGGTCTGGCTATGATGGGCCCTCTTTAGTCATGACTCTCATACAAGGGGCTGAAGGTGGTCCAGCCTTCAGGGAAATACCGTCCACTTTATGGGCTTGGTACTCACCCACCAGTAATGAATGGTGAAGATTGATATAGGGGAGATATGTAAATTTACGTATCTACTGTAATTCTTGATCTTCCTGTATATCTTCACTGCTTCCCATCCTCCATTCCTTCATGGGCCTCGGCCTCTGGGCAGTGCCTCCTCCTGATTGCTCTCCCTACCAATTGGGGCCAATTGTGAGCTCAGTCCCACTGGTACCTCTGGCTCTGACACTTCTGTGAAGCAGCACAGACTCACCCGGCAAGTACAGGGGCAAGTAGGGAATCTGGCCCTTTCCTTGGCTCCTCAGGGCCCCTTTTCGACAGACAGTCTGAGGTCTCTTTTCAGCTCTGTTACAGGTACCCCATCCCTGGAGGGCACATCTCCTGATCCTTTGCTGGGGCTGGGGCCCTGACATATCCTTTTTCCTAACAGTTGTCCCTTGGGGTCCACTGCTATAACCTTAAAGTCGCTTAGCGTTGGGTCCAGGATACTGCTATGAGGTCCTGTCCTGCCATATCACATCCTCGGTGGTGCAAAGACTTAGGATTTATCCTGTCTTCCTCAGGTCCTTTAGGGGTACCAAGGTGATTTCTGGGTAGGGGTTATCTCTTTGGGCACCCCAGCCCGATAGTGGAAAGAGAGAGGAAGCACTAAACCTGGTATTCTCCTAGTGGGCATAAACTGTTTATTCTGTTGACCGTGTCTTCTGCCAGTCCCTCTCTTGGGTGAGGGCTAAGATTCCCTCTCCTTTTTGGTATGCCCAGATCTTCCTTGTCAGTCTTCACCATTCATTGAGTGTTGGGTGTCGCCGGACGTACAGCCTACGAAGGTTTTGTTTTATGGAGGAATGGGTTGGTGCCGATGGCGCCCTTCCCATAAGCTGATCATAGCGCATGCGGATGGCTGTTTAGGCGCCCGCCAGACTCCCTCCATCCCATTTCTGTTTCTCCGGCTGTCGAGGTGCAACTGCTGTGCGAGTAAGCCAAATTTAGTCTGTGTCATAGGCCTTCGCTATTCTACACGTTTCTTCAGTTCTTCATCCCACTTCTGAACTGCCCGGCGCCGTTAGTCTGGTAAGCCCATTCCTTTTATTTCTTTCGACAGTGCCGGGCTCTTTTGCTAGGGTTGATTTATTGTTTCAGATCCTGTCTGGTTTTGAGGCTAAGAAAATCCAAAGCGGGCCCACTTTATCGTTAATGCTTCTGTGGCCGGCATTTTCCGTTTGGACAAACATGATTTTCGCTTGCAATTCCTGGGACCCAATGCGATATGGAACATTGCAACGCCTGCTTCTCCATGGAGCACTGTGTTCTCAGTTCGCACTTTAAAGTCTGCAGGGCTGCGCTGACTTTTGAGGGCAGCCATCGTGATCGCCAAGGCTGGTACACTTGATCCTTCCGCTGTGTCCTCCCGGTCTATATATATACCTGAGATCCATATCTGCCAATACCAGCTGTGGTTCTGACTCACTGGAACCTCGTGTTCTTAAGCTGGCTGCTCCACTCATTGCCCTCCGATTGCCAGAATCTACACTTTATCCCTTATCCATAGCACTGTGCCAGACCTATGGAAATCTGCAAGAGTAATGCCTGTCTTTAAAAAGGTGACCCAAAGGACATGGCCAATTACAGACCTATAGCAACTTCTCTGTTCTTAACAAGATCCTAGAGAAAATAGTTGCATCACAGACCATTGACTACCCTACACGCTTACAAGCTCCTCTCAGACACTCAGCATGGTTTCAGAAAAGGCCATAGCACCACCACGGCTCTTCAACTAACTACTGATATTCTGTCCAACATGGACTCTGGAAAACTCACAGGTGCCATCTTCATTGACCTCACTAAGGTTTTCAACTTGTTGACCATCCTGCTTCTCTCCACTCTCCATAATTCCATTTCTCTACCCCTGTTGTGGACTGGTTCTGTAGCTACCTGTCAAACAGGTCTCAAGCTGTCAAATTAACTCCTCCTGTCCAACATGTCTACTATCAACCTTGGGGTCCCCAGGGCTCTATCCTTGGGCCCCTTCTGTTCTCAATTTTATCAGCAATGCAGCTGAGGTCCTGGAATCCTGCTCAGCTATTCTCTACGCTGATGACCTGATCATCTACACTAGTTCTTCTAGTATTGCCTGCATAAACACATCACTTACTTCAGACTTCAATAAGGTCTTAGACTGTCTACTAGACCGTAAGCTTGTACTAAATGAAAGAAAACGAAAGACATGCTCCTAGGTTCTGCACAAGATTAAGACCTGTTCTAGTTTGCTGGAGGTTCTTCACCCAGGAGGATTTCCACTTGAAAATGTTACTTCCTTCAAGTACCTTGGGATCCTCCTGGACCAATCCCTGGATTTTAATCTTCACATTCAGTCCTCGTGCAAAGCTGTAAACTTGAAACTAGAGTAGCTACAAAACGAGCTTACATGTTACACCCCTCGGCCAAATTAGCAATTGCCCGAGGTATTCTGCTCCCAACCCTTACCTATGGTGCCTCTGTTCTTATCTCTGCCCAGAAAACCTCCCTACTAAAATGGGACGAACTTATAACAATATATGCCGATTTGCCTCTTCGCCACCTCGACTCAAACATCACTGCCTTCTTTATAAGGATCTGGATTGGCTCTCACCCTCTGCCAGTAGACAATACTACCTTGGATCACTAATGGACTCGATCATCTGGGAAAAAAACCCGTCCAGCTGGCGGCGTTGCTGGTCCCTCAACCATCCTCCCATGGCCTCGATCAGCTGACAAATCCTTGCTCTATGTTCTGAGATGTCAGCGACTAAGGCACAGGGGCCTTCCATCCTCTGCTCCCAGGCTATGGAATGCTCTTCCACTCAACCTCCGCTGTCTCAGTCTCACTTTGGATTTAAAAGTGAATATCGTGTTATGTATCCTTAGCTGATGCTTGTACATGCTTTGACCCAACCTGAAGCTCCTGAGACTTACCATTAATATCACCCTGCTCTAATCCAGCTCCAAGACTGTCTCCTCTTCTGCTCCCCATATTTTCCTTCTCTTTGTAAATAACTTTTGACTACTAGCTCTCTTCCTTCTTGAACCTTGTTGCTGACCATCCACTGTTGTTTTGCCAATTACCACCCCTGACCTTCCTTCTGTCAGTCTTTCTTGTTATATTTGAACATTCCTCACATTTCTCTCTATATAACCTTACTATCTTATTAACCCTTTCACTCCCAGGTCGGGTCCATGGTTTCTGCACTTATTATATATCTTACTGCCATTATCTGTATAATGCTTGCCATTATTTTTGTTGTTTCTACCCATTGTATTTTTGTAGCACTGCTGTACTGTTCCTCTATTTGTACTATTGTACCCATGTTGCTGTTGTTCAACTGTTCTCCTTTGTTGTACTCTCCTGGGTCGGTGCCTGAAAATAGTTATTTTATGGCTAGTGCACCTACCGGTTAACAAAAACTAAATAAATAATATGGCCTGGCGAGAAGGCCTCCACCAGCTCTAGCTTGGCGGAGGAGGCCTCTTTACGTGTTGGAGGAACACTGCGATGCCTTGAGTCGCGTTGCTGGCACTGCCCTGGCAGGCACCTCCTTGGAGGTGCAGGCATCCCCAGTGTTGCTACCCATAGCTGCTGGGCCTGACACTGGTGGTCCCTTGGTGCCACCATGGATCCTGGTGCCATTCATGCACCGTGACTGGACAGCACTGTGGGTGGTGCCATGTCCCATGCTGTGCCGCCGCCAGGGCCTCCCGGGTTGCTAGGCTTGGAGGTCTGCCTGGTCACTTCCTTCGGGTGGAGGTAGAATTGCAGGCTGATTGGACTGGCACCCGACTCCTTGGAGTCTGGGAGCCTTTGTGATGCAGTACCATACGGCCCAGCAGCCCTATCCCAGAGTCCCCGGAGTCTGTAGTTCTGGCAGATCCTACGGCTGAGGCCGGTTGGTGTGGATCCGTTGGGGACAGTGGCCTGGGGCTCAGGATGGGGTGTCCTCTCCTGGGGAGGCCTTGGCAGCTGCCACTCCTGGTGCTGCCCTGGCTCCCCGGGGACTGGGACCCCCTCCTTTGCAGTCACCCTCGGGGGGGCCTGTGGGATTGGGGGCCCAACTTCTCTGGGGTCGGGAAGAGGGCAGCCTCTGAGTCAGAGGGATTAAGGGGCCATGGTGAAGCGTGGGTACCCCTTCCACTGCCCAGTGGGAGGGCGAGCGCTGAACCTCTCCATTCCCCTCAAGGTCTCTGAGGCATCCTTAGTTTGCAATGTGGAGGGTTGCCCTTCTGGATCCATGCAACCTCAGTCGCTTGTGACAGGGTAGAATAGGACCCTGTCCCATTTGTTATGAAGAAAATGTGAAATGCAAGGATCTGTATTCTTTTCTTTTTCTCTCCTGTCTCCTCTGTTTGGTTAGCCACATTTTCAATCGACTTGGACTTGATCAACCCGAACAGTCTCACAATCCCTTTGCCTCTATCTTCTGCTTTCTTCTGCTGTCTGTTTTTCTCCCTTGCATATTTATATCTGCTAATATAAAATATGAGAATCATGTGTGGAAGTGTGTATGGAAATGTAGCTGATATTGGGATCTCTTTGTTTAGAAAATGTTTAGTGTTGCTGTTGAAATGTATATGTATATATAATTTGAGATAACTGTAAAAGTCAGAGGTTATTTGAGTGCAATGCCTGAGCCTTTTGCAAAGGCTGGAGGGACCCTCAGGAAGTTCTCAATGTTCTAGCAGCTCCTGAAATTTGCAGAGAACAGGATGCTTGCAAGGGATGGGTTGAAAAGACTTGTAAAACAGCTAAGCTGAGCTGCAAGAGAGTTTTTACAAGAAAGATTTTATTTTTGCTTGTGTACATAGTTATTTGAACAGGTTTGTTTTATTTTATGTTACTGCTACAACAAATACAGTTTTGTGAATTTTACAACTGACCTGTGCCTCAACGATACATGTCACAGGGGAGATTCTCCTCAGGGCTCTTCTGGGTTGCCATCTCAGACACAGCCTTCGCAGCCCAGTTTGGCCGAGGGTCCCCCATCCGTGGGACCAGTCGGTGCCCGCCTGTTATCCCTCTGCAGGCACCTCCTCCTCTCTCCCAGGCCATGTGGGCTCTACGGGCCCTTAAGCTGGGAGATGTTAAGAGCCACTGCGGGCGCCTTTCCGCTTATGTCGGGGCTATGGACAAATGGGATTTTGCCTGTCTTCCCACTGCAGGAGGACTCTGAACATTAAAGCTCTCTTCCTTCTTATCTCCCTTCCGTCCACCTGTCCTCCGGCCTGATTTCACTGAGTATCAGAGGTTCCTTTCGAGGCTGGTCCAGGAGCTTTGCAACTCGTGCTGAGAAGCAATACCACGAGTGGGAGACGTGTCTCATTCCTGAGTGAATTCAGCGCCCACCACCCGGTGGTGACCTCCTGGCCCATCCCTTTCCAGGAAGCGCCTATCCACACCTGGCAGTCTCCGGCCACCCTTCCTCAGCCCCAGCGGACTGCAGGAGATGGAATTCACGCCCAGTAGGAGTCTCTAGGTTCCCTACCTCACCCGCCTTCAAGGCTGACATACTCGACACTTCTGCCAGGCTTCAGCGCCTGGTGCACGACTGACCCCGGATCCAGATTACGCGAATTCGACTGGTGGGGCGAAGAGTCTTCTTTGGCTCATGCATTACTGTGTATAGGTTCTCATCAGGCTCACCATACTGCCTATAACAGACATCCTTGGTCGATGCTGGCACAAGTCCTGGAATCTTTGCCTGATACGGAGCAATATAGACAGGCCATTGCCCTCTCTGCTCAGGGTCTGAGCTTGCAATGCTCCAAGCAAGGCATCTTACGACGCCAGTGAGGTGGCGCCCAGACTTGCGGGACAGCAGTCTGCATTAGGCGGATGGCATGGCTTCTCACTATCAAGGTTGTCACCCATTGCCCAGCGTAGCATGATCTCCTCCTCTTCTGGGGACCCGACTTTTTCCTGCAGGCCAAGGAGGATACAAGGCGCCTCCTATCCCCCTGGCCATGGGGACACCTCCTTGTCCTGAACAGCCTTGAACTTGTTGATCTAATAGGGCTTTAGGGTCTCCCCTTCCTTTGCCTCACCCAGGAAGCGAGGGGATTTGCTCCCTCAGGGCTGTGCCAGGTCCCCTCGGGGGCTTGGTATTTACTCAATAGTAATGAATGGTGAAGACTGACAAGAGAAGATATGAAAATTACGTACTTACCATAATTCTTGATCTTCTCTTGTATCTTCACCATTCATTACTGAATCCTTCCTCCATCCCCTCATGGGCCTCAGTTCTTGGGCATTGCCTCCACCCTGCTCACCTTTCCCTCCTAGAGGCCAAGTGGGGCAGAGTCCTCCTGGTACCTAAGAGCTGTCTGTTTCCTTCTCTAAAAGTTGCAGAGTGTTCAACCTGGAGGATGGCAGGTAAGGTCTTCGCCCTGACCTCTGAGGGAACTCCCCTCAGATTCTCTTCACGATGCACTAGGGTGTCCCCATCTTGGGGCTTAGATAATCCTCTGGCTCATGTCACTCTCTGGCTGTCATTTACATCAGTGCAGTCCTGGGAGAGTCTGTGGGATTTTCCTCCTCTTTTTCTTACGGCATGGATGTCTCGTGGTTCTCTTCTGAAGTGGGGACTACGCCAGTACTCACGTGGGAAACTTCTACCAGATTTCTTTCCCTACACCTAAGTCAGGACTCGCCTCCTCTTCTGAGCAGGACTGATTGCTCTCCAAGGGACAGTCTGTGAGACCTAGGCTCTAGGATTCTCATAACGATTATGGATAAAGGGTGGGAGAGTTCTGCCTCCGCCAAGGCTGACAAGACCATTAATCCCTTCAGACCTTGTTTCTATAACCTTGTAACTGGCAGGATCCTTGTTCCTTGTCTTCATTCCCAGGGTTTTGAAACTCTCAAGTCAGTGGTCTTCCAGTTTATCACGGCAGAGAGCCCTCCCCTTTATCCTTTACTTCCACCTCTTCTGTCTTTCTTCTTTCTATCCTTTGCCTTCTCCGAAGTCCACCCAAGGATTGAGGCCCCATGGCCACTTAGGGTAGGGTTTTCTCCTTTCTGTCCTCTCTTCGCTTGTGCTTTTTTCAGTTTATATTCTTTCCTTTGTCTATCCCTCAGCTCTCTTGCCTTACTCTCTTTCTCTAAAAACTGTTTCTCTCTACAACTCAATAGAACTAGGGTGAAGTAGAGTCTATGGTGACTAATGGCCAACCTGTGTGTGCCCGCAGTGTGTCAGCCACGTGGGTGGCGCTGTCGCTGCCGACTCCTCCCTCAAAACAAAAACCTCCCATGGTGGGTGCGCATCTCCGGCCTTCCTTAACAGTAATGAATGGTGAATCAAGAATTTTGGTAGGTCGTAATTTTCATTTCCTGGGCTGTACCTTTTGCCTCCTAAAAAAAAAAAAAAAAAGGCAGTCGCTTTTTCTGACAAGAGGGCTTAAGCCGGCTCGACTTAGTTGTTAATGGAACAGGGGAGTATGTTTCATCCTCCCATCGCATCCCTTGCTTCCTCATCTCCTCTTTTCTTCTTTCTTTTCTGGGCTCCTGTCCAGAGGTTGGAACCCCAGTCCCCAGACCCACCTAGCCCCCAATCAAAAAAAAAAAAAAAACTCCTCTCCTGTTGGCTTATTCCTTTTCAGTTCACATCCTTTCCTTCTACTGTCCCTTTGGGCTCCCTTGCCCACCCTCCACACTTTTTTCTCTTCTCTAGTTTTCCTCTCTGGCGAGCAGAACTGAGAGAGAGTGGAAGGCGTGGTGTTGGTTACTAGCCAGCCAGTGAGCACCATGCAATACTTCATGCGGAGGATGGCACCGTCCCCTATGTTGTACTCCTTCTTAGATCAGTCAAGCTTTTCTTAAAGTAAAAGCTTCCGTGAGGTCCTGCACCATCGACTAGAATCCACCAGTGATGATAGGTGAAGATGTACAGGAAGATCAAGAATTACGGTAGGTACGTGAACTTACATTTTTCAGCACTGGAAAATTGGTTTATTAGGACAGCTTGTGTTGTAACAAAACAGTGTGGGCCTGCAAATGTCCAGTAACAGAAGGATGTTAAATGCTCCTTCATTAGTTCCACTGGGCTTGTGATACAGATACTATACCAACCTGGAAACTTTCCATCTAGTACACCAGAAGGGACACACTTACCTGGTGACATGATCCCTACGCAATTAGAGAATTTACCTTGCTCACCACCATTTATATTTAAGGCTTTGAAAATATCGAAGTATAGGGAATTGAGGTCTATAAATGTTCATAAATCAGCAGGGCCAGACTAAATTGAGGGTAGATTTCTTGTTAGCGGCAGACTATGTTGCTCCAATTATAACTTATATCTTCAATTGAGCTACAGTCTGAATGCTTTCCTATATCTTGGAGAGAAAGTAAGATCATCCCCATTCATAAAGGGGTGATACTGCAGAATTGAATAATTATTGGCCTATAGCTCTACTCTCTATATTGTCTAAGTGTCTGGAAAATATGTTAACAGGCAGATTTCCGAACACCTGGAAAGGGTCACTCTACAACCATGGCACTGTTAGATTTAAAAATTTGGTTTGTACTTCTTTAAATTTGGGGTTAGAAACGGCTGTTGTATTTGTGGATTTGTCCAAGGCCTTGACATGGTGAGCCACTCCTTCTACTGATAAATTAAAAGATATAGGCATAGTTGATGGGCCCAGAAATTGGATAAAATCTTATTTAACAGGACGTACTCAGAGGGTAGAGGTCTCACAGACATTGTCCACACTTAGAAATGTTAGTAGAGGAGTTCCACAGGGGTCCATTTTAGGGCCGTTGTTATTCCTCTTGTTCAATAATGACCTTCTCCAGGTGGTGAGGCATTACTGTAAGGCTGTATGCTGATGATATTAGTGATCGTCACCTCCGGAAGTTCTGTTTTGGATTGTCGACTAAAGCTTCAAACAAATTTTGCCAGGGTAGGGGAGTGGCTCATCAGGTCAAGGCTCTTGATGAATGTTAAAAACAAAATTAGTGCATTTTTCAAATAAGACACCAAAATCACAGATTCTTATTGTTACACACACAAATAAACCTATAGAACAGGTGGATAGTTATCATTGTTTGGGGGTGACTTTTGATTCTTTGTTGACCTTTGACACCCATATAAATAACAATATAAAAAGTGACCAAGAAATTAGGAGCCTTAAGACGAACTACTAAATGTTTACAACTTAAGGATAGGAAAAAGTGGTTCGAACAGCTGATTATGCCAACCCTGACGTATGGGGATTCTATTTATAGAACAGTGAGCAAATATCAGTTGAGTAGATTGGATAGGGTGCAACATAGAATAGCTAGATATGTTTTGCAGTGTTCATATCAAACTCATCATTGTAATATGTTCATAAACTTGAATTGGCAGTCTTTAGAAATGATTTCTCAAAAAATTGGTTAATATTGATACATAAATATAAGAGATCTTACCTCAACATTATATTACTCAAACTTTTTCCTAAAGTTAGTAAAGGTAGGCATGAGTTAAGATCTGTGCACAAGACATGGTCTGTTCCATAAAAATTTATAATAATACGGTAATAGTTCCATTCAAAGTCAGGCAGCTAAAGTATGGAATATTTTATCCTCCAATAAGATCTTTAGAAGACCATACGACTTTTAAAATGAAATTTTGAAACTTTATAAAACAGAGTGTAATTGTATATGACTTTGTTTGTCTGGGCTTCTATTGTGAAATTCTGTTTTTTTTCTTGTATTTATGTTTCAATGTAGCATTGGACATTGTATACTGTGTATTGTGTATATTTTGTACTTATTTTGAGTAATGTTATATGTTTAGATGTAACTTAGCAAATTATAAACAGGACTATCTTGAGAACAGGATTGTATAATCCTAATGATTAGAATATCCTGTATAAAATAGTTTTTATCTGTCTTTTATCTATCACTTGAGTTTGATTGGTCCAAGCCAGAGCCCAGTGTGTGTGACAGTATCTGACACTACCCAATGACCAGTAGACTGATTTAACAAAACAGAAAGACCAATAAGCCTGTTGCTCACAGAATATAGCATTTTGCTAGATATATGCTGTGTAGAAAACAAAGCTTTCACCCCTGTTACTGGAGCACCTTGTATAGTGATTTTAATGTGCTTGGAATTGTAGATCTTACTGAGACACAGCTCTTGCAGCAGGTAACACCATTAGGACTGAAGCCGGCAGGCGCCAGGACCCACGGAAAACTTCTAGCTAACTATCTTTAGTGGGACCGCCTCGACGTCAGTCCCCTTCCGGACGTCAGGCGTAGTACATAAGGGGCGGTCCCGCCAGATTCCCCAGTTCTTTCCGCCGTCGACTTGCAAGTCTCGACCCTTCGGTTCCAGTTCTGGCGCTGCGACATGTGGTAAAGTTTTCCTTCGGAAAATTTGTTTTTCTTCGGTCAGTTTATTGTCTGATGTCCTCTCCAACCTCGGTCATTCTTGATGCGCCTGTGGGAAGCAGATCCTTTTAAGGATCCGATTCGACCTGCGTCCGGTGCTTAGGCCCAGACCACGACACCCAGTCCTGCTCCTTTTGCCTAGGTTTCAACAGCAGAACCGGATCCGTCGCCAGAAGGCCTTACAGGCGCTCCTGCTCGAGAACAACTCAAGACCATGGCCTCCAAGGGGATTCTTCGCAGAAGACCCGCAAACATTCGGAGAAACATAGGAGAAGGCCCTTCCAGGTCCCCATCTAGGGCCTCTGATTTCAGGCTCCGGCTCCAGGTCAGACTGCTCGCCTCCCAGGCCAGTTCTCTGCCTCCCCGACGCTGACCCGCCCGACACGGCCTCTCGCCACAGGTCCCCAGAGCCGTCAACGCCGCCAGGCGACGTCGCCGTGGCTCGCACCGGACGGGTGGGGTGGCTGACGTCCGTGCCCGTCCGGATCGAAGAGGACCCCACGCCTCACCGGACGTCGGTCAGGAAGACCATTACAGAGGAGGAGTTAACACAGCCCGAGGACCAGGCCAGACGACCCGGTCCTGTCGAGCCTCCCAGAGAACCTCCCGGAACCCGAGGCCCCTGTGGAGCAGACGCTGGAACCCAACGACTGACCACCGCGCCTGGTCCGTCATCGAGTCTTTCTTTCTCAGAGGTTAAGGAGCTTTTCACTTACTGGTGGGATACCATCAAAAGGAAGTGGTCCCCACCCCACCTCCTCTTCCACCTCCTCCTCCTCCTAGGCCGGTTACTCCTGCGGTTCCTGTGCCTCCTTCTCCATCCGGGTCTGCAGGCCGGTTACTTCCTCCCGAGGCCAGCATCCCTCCAAGGGGAAGACCAGATAAAGGAGACCTCCGTCCAGATCCTCTTCTGGGTCACCCAGCCCTAAGAGACCCAGAAGACGCCGCTCACCTTCGACTGAGTACATGGGATCAGAGTTTTCAACAGGATCTAGATCCCCATCTCCCTCCACATCCCTTCTCCGGACCCACGTGAGCTTCAAGGTCTCCTCCGGATGACCCTTCGCTCGGACATCATGAGACACATCCAAGAGAACATGGGATGGGATGCGGAAGAGTTAGACCCGAAGGCTACGCTCACGAAATATCTTTGGCAGAAGGATCCCAAGCCTGTGGTGGTGCCACCCTTGGTAGACACTTCGTGGATGTTACCAAGGCAGCGTGGAGCGTCACATTCACTCCCGGTGATGCCGAAGAAAGCTGACCGCCTGTACAAGGCTCCAAGGGAAGACCAGTACTTGGCTCAGCATCCTCAGGCCGACTCTCTGGTCATAACAGCCCCTCAAGACCGGGTCTCAGAGACCGCAACATTTGAGCACTCTGCCACGGACCCGGAGTCAAACAGCTGGGCGCTATGGGTAGGCGCCACGTATGCTTCCGCTTCTTGCCCGTCAGATCCTTGAATTACTTGACCCCATGGTGCAGTTCCAGAATGCCTTGTGGGAGCAGGGTCTGGATCTGGCTGAGAAGTTGCCAGAAGGTGAGCAGAAGGAGGAGATGTTGCAGCTCCTCCGGACGGGTTCGGAGATGGGGACCCAAGTGCTACTGAGCAGCGTGCGACTCCACGGACTCTTCGGCCCGAGCAGCAGCTTCAGGTGTATACCCGGGCGTCCACAAAAACAGCATGGGCGCCCCATTTGAGGGAGAAGTTCTCTTTGGTGAGCCCTCTGAGAGGGTCATCACCAAGCTTCAAGAGGCCGGGAAGGTGGTGAGGTCGGTCCAGGCAATGTAGAGACCGAGGCTTAGTTCCTTTCGTAGGAACCAAAGCCGTTTTAGTGGATAGGCACAGAGACAACAGTCCCACACGGCCCACAACAGAGGGGCTCCGGTTCTCGAGAGCCCAGGGGTGGACAGCGCTGCCGAGGTCAACGCCCAGCTAAATCGCCCAGCCCGCAGGCCCTCCGCCCGCCACAGCCTGACTCCTTTCCGCCCCGCCCCTCAGGATCAACGGGACATCAAGGTCAGGGATTGATTGTGAAGTACCTGCCAGGATGGCAGTCCATAACCACCGACCGTGGGTTCTTCAGTTGGTCGAAAGAGGCCATTTTATAGAATTCAGAGAAAGCCACCCTCGAGGCCTCCTCTGCTCTCCCGTTAGTCGGTCAGCACAAGCCTCTGATCAGGCAAGAAATACTCGCGCTCCTGCAAAAGGGGGCGACAGAGTATGTCCCAGAGAACCAGAGAGGATACGGATACTACTCCCACTTCTTCCTGGTTCCAAAGAAAACAGGGACCTCCGTCCGATTGTGGACCTCAGCGACCTCAATATATCCGATCGCCTACAAAAGATTCCATGGTAACTCTTCGGATCTTATTCCCATGCTAAAGGGCCATTTTTAGCGTCCCTAGACATGCAGGATGCATACCTGCACATCTCTGTAGCTCAGGCGCACAGGAGGTTCCTGCGCTTTGAGTTTCTCGGCCACCACTTTCAGTTCCGAGCACTTCCATTCGGACTGTCATGTTTAGGGTCTCTACCAAATGCATGGCAGTGGTCGGCCACGTCTCTAAGGAGACAGGGCCATTATGTGTTACTTGGACGATTGGCTTCTCATGGCCGCCTCCAGAGAGGCGTTGTTAATGGCTATCCAGAGTACCCAGGATCTGTTTTGGTCTCTGGGCATCTTGATCAATTACGAGAAGTCCCTCCTGGTACCATCGCAGAAACTGCAGTTCATAGGCGCAGTCCTGGACACCATTCAGGGAAGAGCTTTTCTTCCAGACGACAGAGCGGGCGCATCAGATCCCTCATCAGGGATCTTTACGAAGAACCGTCCCGGCAGGTTGGTCCTTGGCTTGCTCGGACACATGGCTGTGGCCATTCCGACCGTCCCTTGCAAGGCTCCACATGCGGGTAACTCAGTGGATGTTCAAGGTGCAATGGGACCAAAGGCAAGACCATATGCAGCATCCGGTCAGAATCACGAACGCGTGATTTGAGACTGGCAATGGTGGCTTAGACCCAGGGACACTCTCTCGGGTGTCCCGTTTGTAGCGCCCGTCCCCAGAGGTAATCCTCACCACAGATGCCTCAGGACTAGGGTGGGAGCACACCTGGCGGGTGAAGTCCCAGGGAACGTGGACCCCTCAGGAGGCTCACCTTCATATCAACATTCTGGAGATGAGGGCGGTCCTTTATGCCCTGCAGGCATTTCAGTCAGAGATCCCTGAGTACTCTCCTGCTACAGACAGACAACACGGCGGTGATGTATTACCTCAACAAACAAGGAGGCGCACACTCTTACCCCTTTTGTAGGGAGGCTATGAGGGTGTGGGATTGGGTAATCCGACATGGCGCGATCCTGATCACAGTACATGTTCCCGGGGTGGACAACACAATTGCAGGCGGCCTGAGTCATTCCCAGACCAGAGTCCACGAGTGGGAACTTCTTCAGGAGGTAGCAGAGGATCTGTTTCTTGATGGGGAACTCCAGAATTGGACTTGTTGCTTCCCCATCCAACATAAAATTGCCCAATTTTTGCTCGCTAGATCCAGGGCCTGGTGTTTTCTGCGAGATGCGTTGTCCTCCTCATGGGACAGATTCCTCCGCTCCTCCCTTCCCATTGATCCAGAGAGTTCTTCTCGAACCTGCAGGGAGCATGCAACAATGATCCTGGTGGCTCCTTTCTGGCCCAGACAGATCTGGTTCCCTTTGCTAATGCAGCTATCCGGGAACCTCCGCTCCGTTGCCATTCAGCTCCCATCTCTTGTCTCAGGAGGAGGGTTCACTGGTCCACCCAGACTTGCGCTCACTGAACCTGCATGCATAGCTCCTAGAGACATAGCCATTTGCGACACGGGGGTCTCGCAAGAGGTTGCGGAAGTTCTTTCTGCAGCCAGAAAGCCGGCAATGCATGCGATGACGTGACGCCAGTGAAATGGCGCCTGCTTTTGTCTGTGGCCCAAACACGTGACCTTTCCCTTAGGTTGTCCGTGAAAGCGGTGTTAGAGTACCTGCTCTCCCTTTTCCGTTCGGGTCTGCCTACTCCTCTATTAAGGTGCACCTCTGTGCCATTTCAGCTTATCACCTTCCGGTGGGACAGCGCACAGTGGTGCAATTCTGTGCCTGTCGAGAATTCCTGAGAGGGTGTTACACCTTAGGCTGCCCATTAAAGACCCAGTGCCTCCATGGGACTTACTCTTTGTCCTGGAGCAACTGGCCTTCCCCCTTTGAACCTGCAGCGGATTGCGAGCTCGTTTTCTGTCGTGGAAGCGTTGTTTTAGTTGCTGTTCGTCAGCGAGAAGTTTCGAGCTTCATGCTCTCATATGTAAGGAGCCTTATTTGATTTTCCACCGGACAGAGTATCCCTGAGGACGAATCTAAATTCTTGCCTAAAGTGGTTTCACACTCACTCTCAATCAGGACGTTGACCTGCCTGTCTACTTCCCTAATTATTCTAATAGAGGAGAGGTGCTGCTCCACACCTGGATGTTCACCGCAGCTTAAGGTACTACCTGAGCAGAACTAAGCAGCTTCAGAATCGGAGCAACTTTTCGCTTACTTTACTGAAAGGTTGATGGGCCAACCAGTATCCAAACAGTCCCTTTCTCACTGGCTTGTCCAGTGCATATCATACTGTTATTATATCAAACAAAAGCCCCTCCTGGGATCAGTCCGGGGCCATTCCACTGGGAGTGGCCACCTCCTTGCAGCACTTGAAACGTCTCCACCTCTGCCATTTGTGCTGCAGCCACTTGGAGCTCTGTACATACCTTTATCAGGCACTATAGCCTGGACACGCTTCACGGCGAAGAGCCGGCTCGCCTGGCTGTGCTACAGGGTCTCCTGTCCTAGAATCAGGACCTGGAATGAACTTTCTAGTTTCCTCCTCCCAGAGTGTTTGCAAGCGCTACTGCTTGGGAATCAGTCCTAATGGTGTTACCTGCTGCAAGAGTTGTGTCTCAGTAAGATAGTACAGTTATGTAAGAACTTACCGTAACAGTAGATCTTGAGAACAGCTCTTGCAACAGGTACCTTCCCCCACCTTCCCCCTTGGAGGAGGCATGGCTTAAGCCTTTTTAACAGGGATTTATACCCTTTTGTCTTCTGACGGTGGATCCTCGGTCTCCCATTTCGATGTAATCCTGGCGGAAGTCTCCGGCGGGAGAACTGGGGAATCTGGCGGGACCGCCCCTTATGTACTACGCCTGGCGTCGGGGCCGGGACCGGCGTCGGGGCGGTCCCAGCTGAAGATAGCTTGTGAAGTTTTCCGTAGGTCCTGACGCCGCCGGCTTCAGTCCTAATGGTGTTACCTGCTGCAAGAGCTGTTCTCGAAGATCTACTGTTACGTAAGTTCTTACGTAACTGTACTTTTCTGTGAATTATTTATTCAATTTTAAAATCAAATTATTTTTTTTCTCTTCTACAAAGAAGTATTGTTTGGAGTAACCTTTGGTAGCATCTATTGCTTCACCAAACCAGTGAAATTGAAAGGTGCTTTAAGCGCTCAGTTATTCCGATGGAGAAGAAAGGTGCATGTCCTGAATGCACACAAAAGCAGTTCTGATGTCATAATGAGGAGGGATGCAATAACAACTAATGCAAGGCATAAAATATGTGGTTTCGCATCACAATTTGCGACCAAGAATCAGGAATGCGAGTCCATTGCCAGCTTGATTAGCAATGATTGCAACCATATAAGCTGGCCTTTATCGTATTTTTTTTTTATTTTCCTGGTGTCTAGTGGCACCCCCACCAATTGCTGTCTTCCCGTTGTCTTTTTTCTCATCCCTAGTGTCTAGTGGCACTCCCCCATCCGATTGCTGTCCCGTTATTTTGTTGTTCCTTGGTGTCTAGTGGCACTCCCCACCATCCGATCGCTGTCCCTTACTCTTTGTCTAGTGGCATCCCCAGCATCCGTTTTGTCCTGAGTCCATGATTTTCTTTTTTAACCTACAAAACAAAAATGGTCCATCGCCAATCACTCCCACACCTCCACCCGACCACCCACTATGCATCAACCTCCCCACAGACCACCACTCACCTGAACAGGTCCCAGGTTCAAGATATCTCCCGATTGAAGACACGTCTAGCTGTTGAAACCGACTGCAGTATGAGAACTAAGGTAAATGCGGCCCTATGTATTTCAGTGGGGGTTTCAACTTTGGTGCATAACTCGGTCATTTGTTTAAAAAAAAAAAAAAAAATTTGACCCACATTTTCAATATAGCCTTTTGGGACCCCACCTCATGAACAGTATAACTGTCATTAAGAGTTCCTGCCCAAAAGTTGATTTCACAATCGCCTGTGAATTCAACTTTCGGGCAGGATTTGTGTAATGACTGGCATATTGTTCATGAGGGTGAGGTCATAGGAAGGTTATGTTGTAAATTTGAGTCAGAATATGAAAAAATGGCAGTTATGACCATTTGTTGCAATTTGCTACACACCCTTTTAACTTTGACATTTTAAATTATTTTGACCCCAGATTTTCATTGTAGCCGTCTTACTAACCCTAACCCATCTCATGTATGTCACAGCTGTCATTTTTCAAATCCTGCCCAAAATGTGTTTTGCACCTGTAGCGTGGAATGATGTTGCAGTTGCGCAGGATTACGCTTTGGTAGGGATTTGAAAATTTTCTGCTCTGGGTACATGGGTTGGGTAATAGCTAGGCTATGCTGACAATTGGGTCAAAATGGCAAACTGTGTATACAATGTCTATTTTATCAGTATATACATAATAAGTATTGATTATATGGTTTAAAATACCCATTTTAGAAAACTGCTAATCAAAATCGGACAATTGTTAATCATTTTTCATTTTGATTAGCAAAGGCCGCTAATCAACTCTCCGACACTAATTTATGCCTTGTAATGCACAGTTAATGTGTGCATTTAAAGTGATATGATCAATGTAATATACAGACTATACTTAGCTAACATAGGTCAACAACTACTCACTTGTTCTCTCTTGTCATTTGGGTTTAAAACAAAATAAAAGTTTGTCTCTTGTGACAGATTTCAGCAAATTAATAGGCAGGAAAAAGTCTGTGTTTTACCACCTGTAGTAGTATTTTGTTTCTAAGGACGTGGATATGCTGTACTTGTCCACACTTCTGGCAGTGTTGCTTTCTCTTTAGATCCTGCTTGAATGTCTTCAAGCTGGCTTATCCCACCCACCTGGGTGGTAACTCCCCTAAGCCACCCGTGGCGTCAGATCTTCCTTTCTGCTGGAAGAAGGTTCCCTCTTTACCGCTCTCATGCTGAGTAGGCCCTTTGCTTTCTAACAGTTTGAATCGCGAATTATTCATCTTCAGGCGATCTCTTTTCCTCTCCTGTGATGGACTATGCATGGTCGACTCGGTTTTAAGAAGTGTGCAGGGGCAGATGATGTCCCAGACGGACCTGCACACCATGTGCATCTACTGCCTAGGCCACGAGCATGATCCCTAGGTGTGTGGCCTGTGTCACACCTTGCATCCCTCTCGCTGGAGAATCGGCACACTCTGAGCAGGATCCGCTTGTTAAGTTTAGGGACTGCCTGTGTGCGTGTCGGCAGCTATGGGTCCGCTGAGCAGCTTGCAGTGTTTGAAGAAGCTGTGGCTCAGGCTGTGGAGCATGTTTTTCCTGCCTTTTGCCGCTCCTTTAGGTACCTCATTTTTGGGGTGTTTAGATACTTTATGCCAGGCCCTTCTCACTCTTGGGCAGGGTCCTTCTTTGGTCACAATATCCAAATTGAAGAAAGAGGCTAAAAAGAAATCTCACCGTCGATTGAGGGATTGCAAACGTCTTGGGCCTCAGATTCCTGTGCTTCCACAGAGGTTTTGATTACGGTTGATTCTTCTGCTCAGACCGCTTGCTCCATGGTCTCCTCATCGGGCCAGTTGGTCAAGAGGCAGGTCAACCTTCCTGCCTAGATTTGTCTCGAGCGGTCGACCCAACCCATTGTCACAAGATGACAATGCCTCCCTCTAGGACTCGGTCCTGCCTGTTACCTCCCAGGGAGGGTCTGACCAGCCTGCTGATCCACCCCTCTCCCTCAGGATCCAGTGGACCTGGAGGATCCTCGGTTTTTGCCGGCTCCTTCTAAGATCTGCTGTTGGCGGCCCGACAGTTGAGGTTGCGGTCCCAAAGTCCTGGGCTGAGGAGCTCACATCGGTATCGACGTTCCAGGTCTTGACACTCTGGCAAGCGCCACCACCGTTATTACTCCTTTTCTTCCTCCTCAGATGCAGAGAGGCTCTGGTGCGAGATGTGCCAGTGCTTCTGAGGAGCTGTGTGGCACCAGCTAATGTACATGTGGTGAAGCGATCCGGCCATCACTTGGCTTCCGCCACAGAGGCTCCAGCCTGCAGTGGCTCAGCCTCCTCCGGCCTTTCCACTGATTGCGGTGGAACCACTGCTGAAACAGCAAGTTTGGCCCTCCTCCTAAGCATACCCGTGCACGGCACTGGGGCTTCTCGTTGGCTGTCAGTTACTGTCACTCACGACAGACTCCGTAAGCTCACCGGGGACTCTGGTTCAGCCTTTATTTGACGAACCCTCTGAGTCTGAGGGCTCTGCCCTGCACTCCCGCCTGGTGGACATGGAGGTGATGGAGGATTTGTCTGTGGTGCACATGCCCACCTCTTTCATGGTCCTTTTCCACCTTGTCTCAGAATCCACCAGGCTGCCAATCGAACCCGCCCAGAAACGGCCTAGGTAACCCGCTCTCCTGAGATTCTTGACCGTGGTGACTCCTCTGGGAAGCCTTTCCAGTCACAGAGACCATTTTTAGCCCTGCTCTGGATCTTTGGCAGCATCTGGCCTCTAGTCCTGTGCCGTCGGTCCAGATGGCCTGCAAGTACGTGGCTGCTGCTGGTTCCTTTGAGTTTCACAGAGCATCCCTCGGCTGAGGGTCTGCTGGCCGACTCTGTGTTCTGGTGCACTGGGAATGTTGTGGACATGGATAACCTACTGACAAGAAATCCAAGAAGGTTGATCGCATGGCCAAAAAGTCTAGGCTGCCTTCTCTTTTGGCCTTCAGCAACAGAGTTCGGCCCTTTAAATGGCCCATTTTGCCTGCGTCTTTTGGCACACTTGATGAGGTGCTTCCTCATCTCCTGGCCAACTTGCAGATGACTGTCAGTCAGGTCCAGGACCAGGACCGAACAGCGGCTAAGCAGCAGCTCCAGACAACCATGGATATCGGTGACTCTTGTACTCGTTCTGTGGTGGCCTCTGCCATGCGCCACAGGGCATGGCTGAAGATCTCATCCTTCATGGCAGATACCCAGCACAAGTTGGCAGATGTCCTCTTCTTGGGCACCAACTTGTTTGGGCCAGGGTTCAGCGCACCTCATTTAGATAGATAGAAGTCCAGTGCCACCTTGGACTCTGTGACCTCCACCCAGAGGGATCCAAAGCTCAGAAGAAGAAGCGCTTCGGCCTCTCTCTGCCCTGCGACCAAACTGTCCCAGCCCCAGTCTGGTTGAGGCTCAGTCTTTCGCGTCCCTGGCTGAAGTCCCTTGCATCAGTCATCCGAAAGCCAGGCAGTCAAGGGCCTAACTGCCCCTCAGCCAGCCCTTCCTCCGCCTCAAGCCTGCCTAGTGATGGGATGGGTGGTACCTCCCTCATGCCTGTCCTGACTCCTCTGAGTATTGCGGGGCCGGCCCTGCCACTGCCTTTTCACCTAGCCTGCTGTCACCTGGGACAGGTGGGACCTTAGTGGTCAGGCAAGGTCTGCCTCTGGAGTTTGAGACTTACTCACTTTGCCAAGCCCATACACCACCGGAGGACATGGTGTCCGCCAACATTCTGTCAGCCCTTCGGGATGACATCGCCCAGCTCCTCTGCAAGGAGGTCATGCCCCTGTCTTGGACCCTTCAGTACTGGCGCCCCATCTTAGATCTGCAAGACCTGAACAAGTTTCTTCAGCCTCTGACTTTCAGGATGGTCACTCTGTCTCAGATCATGCCATCTCTTGAGCAAAACATGTGATTCTGCTGTCTGGATCTTCAGGACACATTCTTCCACGCCCCACTCGTCCGTCCAGCGCCAGCTCCCCGGTTCCTTGTGGAAGGGATCCTTACGAGTTCCAGGCCATGCCATTAGGCCTGTATTCGGCTCCCAGGGTCTTCACCAAATGCATTGCAGTGGTGGCAGCTCACCTGAGGTGCCGGGGTATCCAGGTTAACCCATATCTGGATGACTGGCTGATTGCAGATCCCTCCAGGGAGGAGGTGGATGATACAGGACTCTGTCCCTCCAGACCAAGGTCTCCCTTGGCCTCCTGGTCAACAAGGCCAAGTTGGAACTCATGCCTTTGCAGGTGATTCATTTCATCCAGGTGGAGCTAGTCTCTTGCAGAGCTGGGGCTCGGCTTCTGGCAGACCGGGCAGAGACTCTCTCCTCCTTTGCTCGATCATTTCGGGTTGGGCAGTTAGCCCTGCTTGGGACTTCCTACACCTTTTGTGATACATGGCGGCATGCTCCAGCATGGTCTGTTGGAGAACGTGCTCTCTGCAATGGGAGCTTGCCCGCCAGTGGTCTCAGTGCAAGGGCCACTCGACCAGTCAGTCACTGTGGCCCAACTGATGTGGGAAACCCTCCAGTGATGGTTAGTCCCAGAACATCTGCAGGAAGGGGTCCTGTTTGTCCGCTCAGAGCCGACTGTCATCCTGACGACTGATGCCTCCCTGATGGGCTGGGGTGCCTCCTGGGGACCACAGAGTCCACGGGCTCTGGATCCTAGATACCATATCAACCTGCTGGAGCTTCGGCGTTCAGCTAGCACTTGGACAGCTTTGCTCCACACATTTGGGATCAGGTCATTCATGCCCAGACAGACAACACCAGGAACATGTACTACCTCAACAGACAGGGCGGGTCAGACTCTCCCTTACTCTGTCCAGGAAAGCCCTCCATGTCTGGACTCTTGTGCTCGGTGTGTATGCTGATCTCCTAGCCATCTATGTGGCTCTCATTCCAACCAGCTGGTGTACACCCTCAGCTGTGTGGGCGAGGCATCTCGTGAGTGGTTCCTCAATCTGGAGGTAGTACACAGCCTGTTCTCCCAGTGGGGCACCCCTCTGGTGGACGGTTTGCCTCCAGGAAAAGCATAAAGCTGAGGCTGTTTTGTGCCCCAGCAGGGGAACTCTGCAAGGGATGCCTTCTCAGGCCCTGGACCCTGGGCATTCTCTGTGCCTTTCCACTACTTCTCTTGATCCACGAGGTGTTGCTCAAGGCCAGAAGGGACAAGGCTCAGATGATCCTGGTTACTCTGGAATGTCCCTGCCAGTTTTGGTACCCCGATCTCCTTAGTTTCAGTAGCAGACTCCCAAGGTGTCTTCCTCTGTGCCTGGACCTGCTTTCTTACAGTCAGGGAATGTACTCCACCCAGACCTTCAATTCTTGTACTTGACAGACTGGTTCCTGAGCTGCTAGAGTTCCAGGCTCTGGGTCTCTCCGACAGTGTCCTAGCTGTGGTCCAGGCATCTCTGAAGGAGTTGACCAGAAAATGCTATGCCTTCAAATGGAAGAGAATCTCCATTTGGTACCAGGCAAGGGGCTGGACCCCTTAGCTTGCCAGTGGCTAACATTCTCGACTACCTTTGGTCCCTCTCTAAATTGGGTGTTCGGTCGATGACCCTTAAGGTGCACCTGGCAGCCATCTCTGCTACATGATCAGTGGTGCAGGAGGAGGTGGTTTGGTGCTTTTTAAAGGCCTCGGCTACATTCCCTCCCTCCGGGTGTGTGAACCACCACCACCTCCTTGTGACTTGTTGCTCGTGTTGGTAAAGCTCATGGGCAAGCCATTCAAACCAATGCACAGGTGTGAAATGTCTCACCTGTCGTGGAAGACCGCCTTCTTGGTGGCTGTCACGTCAGCCAGATGGAGCAGTGAGCTCCAGGCACTCTCGGTGGAGTCTTCTTACCTGGTCTTCTACAGGGACAAGGTCATTCTTCTCCCCAACCCGAAGTTCCTCTGAAGGCGGTGTCTGATTTCCACGTTAACCAGGTGATGAGTCTCCTGGAGTACTTCACTAGTCACACTTGGAGGCTGAGCACAGGCTCCATACCTTGGACCTGAGACAGGCGCTAGCCTATTATAAAGGAAGCACAGCTGGAGTTCAGGGAGGGTTCGCCAGCTATTTGTCACCTCACGCTGAAGCTGCACCTGGCAGACTGGCAGCTAAGCAGATGATTGGCAGGTGGATTTTATCCTGGATCAACCTCTGCTATAGGTTGGTGGGTAGGAGTCTCCCTTAGGGCTCTGGGCTCATTCCGCTCATCATACTGCTGTCTTGGTGGCTGTTTCAGGGACGTCCCTATCCAGGAAATCTGCAGGACTGCTACCTAGAGGTCAGAACACACCTTCATTTCCCAGTACCACATCGACCTTGAGTCACGCCGGGATGCTGGTTTGGGGCCTCAATTTTCCATCTCTGTTCCTAAATAGGAGGTGTGCACTTTGCCCCTCCTCCTGGAGAACTCCTAGGAGTCTGCCAGAAGTGTGGATAAGTTCACCATATCCATGTCTCTAGAAACCAGCTCTGGCAGAGCCGATATAGCTGTGGAAAGCTTTTAGGAGCAGCAAGAGTATTGAGAAAAGAATATGGTGCTCTCGCCGGTCTCGAGTAAGCCTGACACCCACTGAAGGATGGGTTGTAGCATAGCTGAAGCAGCCACAGCAAGAGAAGGTGGGATGTGATTGTCTGTATAAGACACTCATGAGATCACACCTGGAATACTGTATCCAGATCTGGAGGTCCCATCTGAGAAAAAGACAAAGGGTGGAGGTGGTGCAGTGGAGGCATCTACAATGGTGCAGGGCATATGGGATAAGACCTATGAGGAAAGACTAGCCAAGTCGATACTTAAAATATTTATTTCATTTACGTAAAGCATTTAAACCATTTTAAATATTGCATTTTACAAGATCTGCCAGTTGAGATTCGATATGATTTATCGCATCTCAACTGGCATATCCTATAAAATATCACTCAGTGTGGTCGTGCTTGTACCCATTATTTCCAATGAATTTGCACAGTGCAGATCTGGCGGAGAGTCAGTTTCAATGCGGTTTTCCTTTTATACATTTTACAGTGTATTTTCCTAGAATATGCATGCTGAATGCTATATACTGTATTTAGCCTAGATAGTTCTCAGAAGGCATGGCATCTTATTTTAGTGGGGTTCGACAGCTACACAATATCATGCATGCTGCAGTGCATAAAATCAGAACATGCTGAAAACAATATTTTACATTTGGACTAGGCTACCCTGAATTAAATACATTATAAAAGCGGTAAAATCATGATCACACTGAAAACAAGATACTGCATCTAATCTGAGACATTCTGAGTAAATACAGAGCAAAAATGTGAACATGAAGATCCCTATGAGAATGAGATGTAGCACACCCTGTGCTATCTAGGATACAAAATATAGGATAAGAAATATTTAAAAGAAATCTACTGTAAACTGAACTTCACTGTGTTCCACATAACCATGCATAAATAAACAGTTTAATCATTGTTTTATAACATATTAGAGTGCAGTATTTATTTCAGATGTTGTGGCCAGGAGGATGGTGTGTACAGTGTGTGTTTCCTGTATATAATAAACTGTGTCTGAGGCGGTGCTTATCAGATGGTGTCTTAAGAGGTTAAAAGCATTGAATCTCAACAGGCATATCCTGTAAAATATCACTTAGTGTGGTCATGCTTTTACCCATTATTTCACTAATTCTGCACAATGCAGATCTGCTGAGGCAGTTTCAGTGTCTTCCTCTTACATATTTTTACAATGTGTTTTCCTAGAATATGCCTGCTGAGTGCTATATACTGTATTTAGCCTGGATAGTTCACAGAAGAGTGTCATCTTATTTTCAGTGGGGCTGTACACCTCACTATTATGCTGCATTGTGTAAAATCAGAACATGCTGAAAACAATACTCTACATCTGGATTGGGCTACCCTAAATAAATACATTATAAAAATGGTAAAATCATGATCACACTGAAAACAAGATATTGCATCTAATCTAGGACATTCTGAGTAAATGCAAGTGCAAAATGTGTAAAATGAAGAGCCCATTGAGAATGAGATGTAACATCTCCCCTGTGCTATCAGGATGTAAAATATAGGATGAGAAGTATTTAAAGAAATCTACTATAAACCGAACTTTACTGTGCTCCACATAATCAAGACTGACATAAAGTTTCTTTATTGTTTTATAACATGCAGTACAATCTCGATTATCCAGACTGCTTGAGAGACATGAAATTAGTTTGGATAATAGGAAGTCTTCACGTGGGAGACATGCTCCCAGTCCATTAGGGATTTCAGATAATGTGGGGTTCATTAGATCGAGACTGCAGTGTATTAGACTGCAGTACTTATTTGAGTGTTGTGGCCATGAGGATGGGTTATTACGTTGTGTATGTGTATGTGTTTGCTGTATATAATAAACTGTGAGACAGTGCTTATCAGATGGTGTCTTAGGAGGTTAGAAAAACAGTGTCAATCTTTTTGGAGATTCCTTGCTGAAAAAGGGTGACAATTATGATGTATGAATCTTTCTTGAAGAAATACTTTCAACTGGAGCTAGTAGCAGAAAATGTTTAAATGCTAAATATTTAAGCGTGCAAGTTGTTGCATTTTGAAGGGGTAAACAAATCTCAGTTTAATAGGCGACCAATATTTAACAGGCTGTTTCAGTTTCCTAATGGCTATCTGATAAGCAACTTGGAGTTCTGTCTACAACATTCTAGATAGAAAGGAGGAGTATTTTACTGTGAAAAGGCTGACATTTATGAGCTGGGAATCTTTCTTGAAAGAAATACCTGCCCAACTGAAGCTATTAGCAAGAAAATGTTTAACATGCTAACATACTAAAGCCAGCAGAATGGACCTTGTGGTCTATCGTGTTTGCTCAGTAGCAAGCCCCTACTGGGTGCTTGCTTCTCCACCAATCCAGAGATGGTCTTCCCGGCTTCAGTTTCCCCTGTACCTGTCCCAGCCCTTCTTGAATCCCTCCAGTTCACTCTCTTCCACCAGACTCCTGGGCAGTCGTTCCATGGCTTCATCACCCTGTCAGTGAAGTAGTGTCTCCTCTGGCGCCCCCCCAATAATCTCCCTTCCCAGCTTCCACTTGTGGCTCCTGTTTGTTACCCCCCTTCTTAAGCCTGAACACCTCCTTGGTTCTGCCCTTATTTATCCCTTTACATACTTGAAGACCTATCTTGTCCCCTGTCCTCCTCTCCATCGATGCATACAGCTTGAGCTCCTCCAGTCTCTTCTCGTGCATATCCTCCATGCCCTGAATCATCCGGTCGCCTCTTCTGCATCCTCCCCAGCAGTGCTATGCCTTTCTTAAGGTGAGGCCTCCAGAACTGTACACAGTACTTGAGATGTGGCCTGACCAGGGCATTATACAGGGTAGGGTTGTCACGGTATGATGGTGTCGGGTATACTGCGGTGTCATAAGTCATGGTATTGATACTGTGGACAATTTCTGATACCGCGATAACCATGATTCATGGTATACCGTGGTATTGAGACCCTTCAACTAGTTGTGTTGCATTTTAGGGACAACTGTCCCTTATATGCCAATTTTCCCTGATGCAAGAGTTTGAGGAGGCTTCTTTGTTGTGCAAAAATTATTTTGTGGATCGACATCTGCTGTCTGCTGCAGTGCTGTACAGATTAGTAAGGTTAGGTTTAGGTGTCCCCATGTGTCCAATCCATAAGTAGACTGTCGGTTGAGAGACCTTCAATAAAACTTAAATCAGTCTTTTGACCTCTTCCTTCCATTTTTAATTTTAGATGTTCAGTTTCAGGACAAAGTTTTAGTCATCATGTAATTTGTGTGTGTCACAGAGTGCCACCAAGGCACACAGGGGCCAAATGTGATTAAGCCACCAGTGATATACAAGTAATAACTGCTTCCTTAATGGCAAGTGGCGAGAACAGACCGTGTGCAACAGTACACAAAAGTCAGTGTGCTGTGTGAGTGCGACTGTATTACTCACACAATGCACACTGACTACGCAGTACACATGAAGTGCAGCACACTGCTTGCACAAAAGCCACGCTGTAAATGCACAATGCGCATCATTAGTTCTCTCCTCTGCTGTTCGTTTGGAACAGAAGCAGAAAATGATGTACTGGTTTCAAAATGGTGACATCCCTCCAGAAAAGTTGAACAACAACAACAAAACATGTTTGTTGAAGGTTACACCCCTCGTGACAATTCCACAGCGCCTGACACTACAGCGACAGCACTGGGTAAGCTGTAGTGTCCTTGTGGTCACTGCATTCGGGGAATTGCACCCCTCTCCAAAACCACTCAGACTCTGAGTTGGTTATTTAATTAGCAGGGGGAGATACGGTGTTGACCAGCCGTCCTAATTATGTTTGTTGATTGGGCTTGAGCAGTGGGCATGGAATGGGGGTGAGGGAGGGATCAGCAGTAGTAACCAGGCCCAGCATCAAAATCTGTTATGTTATTTTGTTAACGGTAACACTGTGTAACATACGCCTGTCATGTCATGTAACGAACATCATGTTAAGTCTTCTTATCTTTATGGGTAACACTTTTAACAAACTGTCTGTGGTTGGTTGTCACTGTGTATAGACTCAAGACTGGTCAGCCACCTCATTGGCAGGGCCAGTGAGTGACAGATGAGACACGCAGTGATCATTCATTCGACCGTTAACTGTTGTACTGCTGGTACTCTGTCTTGAGTGGTCATGTGTGTTTAAGTTCATTCATTGTAAGTCTGAAATATAGAGAGTAGACAGCCCTGTCAGTCTGTCAGAGCACAAAACTGTAAGGTTAGTCAGACAGAGAATGAGATACGCATCAAGAACATTTTCAGGTTCAGTTTCTGTTGTTACATAATAACACAAAATTGCCATGATGCTAGTGCATTTGCAGATTGCAGTTTTGCATTACACTTACACTCCGTGTTTTCAGTTTCAGTGATAAGAATTTGCACTAGTATTCTGTGTGTGCCTTCAGTTTTCATTCCCAGTTGTTCCCCACCTCCCTCTATCTGATTCTGCAGCACAAAGTCACTGCTGCCCAGCACACCTGCAGTGGGGATAACGAATGTAACGCGCTAACACATGCCATATCCGGATTGCACTCTGCTTGCTAATCCAAATTCTCTCTGACATCTGCTGCTGTTGCTTCCTGAGTCCGAGTCCTCCTTCCTGCCCTCTTAATGTGATTTGTGATATTTTATACTTGGCATTGCCTATTCAGCTGACCTCGCACATTTAGTGAAGTTGCTGTCTTGTCTCATCTGTCTGCTTGATGCACCCGAATCCTTCAGTCCAGTTCCAGTGTGGACCACTTCATGTCTCTCCCTCTGTCTGCTCGCCTGATGCCCCCACTAGAGTGGTCCCTAGGACAAAGTGAGTTCTGCTCCTGACTCTGATGAGTCCTCTCTGATGGACTCATGTCATCTGTTCACAAAACTTTGGTTGGCGGGCTCAGCTGAACTCTTGGCGGACTGTGGCTGGGGCTACCTAACACAAAACCAATAAGAGAAATTACTTTAATTGCGTAATTACCCTTAGCCTAGCTGCTAGCTTAACAGTTAGTCACTTGACTCAGCAGCCACCAACCATGGCGCTGAGGATATAGAGCTAATTCCTTTAATGCTATGCAGGACTCCAGTCCTCCTGAGTCGCTCATCATATCATGAGACTTGATTTACAAGTCCCGAGTCTGAGGTGGCGGCGAGATGACTTGAAGTCACTTTGGGGTGGGGAGGGGCTACCTAAAACAAAACACAATGGAAAAAGTAATTTAAATTCATAAATTTCTTAATTACTTAAATAGCTAGTAGCTTAAAAACAACAAGGGCATAGAAATGAGTGCCTGCCACTGCCACGGCATTGAGGTTATACAAGCAGATTCCTGTAATGCCAGACTGAACTCATGTCACAGTCCACGACTCGACTCACTCAGCCAAAGCAAGTCAGACAAGCAACTCACATTGGCTCACTGCCTCAGCTGGAGGCTACTGTAGTTAAATAGCTATTACCTACCTTAAAAAAGAAAAAAGCAGCCAGTGAGTGCCTACCACTGCCACTGCATTGAGGATACATAAGCTGATTCCTTTACTCTCAGACTTTGACTCGTGTCACAGTCACGCGACTCGACTTGAGTCACAGTATAGCGTGACTGACTCAGCCTAAAAGGTCAAGCAAGCAACTCACACTGGCTCACTGCCTCAGCTGGAGGCTACTGTAGCTAAATACCAATTATATTAAAAAGGAAAAAAGCAGCCAGCATGGCATTTGGGATATATAGGCTAATTCCTTTAAATGCTACCATCTCTCACAGTTGGCTTAGCTCTGCTGATTGACTCTGGCTGTTGGCTTGGCTCGGACTCGGAGTCTTGGACACGGTGGAGTGGTGAGTGCAGCCAGGAGTTGTGTTGTGGTTGTGGTGGTAGGGTACTGCACTGAGAAAGTAAATAAGAACACAGATCTCTCCCAAGTTTATTTGAAACTGTCTGCATCTGCAACTCTAGTCTGCACCACCACCAGGAGTGGGGTGACTGGACATTCCTTTTGTATTCCTCAACTCTCATCTTTGTTATTGACAGTTTAACATAAAAATGTAAATCAAGCGACTTACTACTCGTACTCACTGTGCTATATAATACTTCTGGTATTGGTGGCATTTTGTGCTATAAGCTAAGAGTACACTAAAGCGCTTTACTTATAACGGTATGTCACTGGCGTTTCAGACTGCAGTGAAATGACATTTTTAGATATATATATATATATATATGAATCTACTTCTAGTGCTTGAAGCTCCATGCTCATCCGGTCAGGAGGAATCTGACTTAGTCAATAAAAAAGATTTCCTCTTGCACATACTTGACTCATTATCTTTATTTTCTCTCATCAAATTCATAATGTGTCATTCCTAGTATATTGACTGCCTTTACATGTAAAGTTTGGTTAAAATTGCATTATTTTGAATATTTTAGGTTTTCCCATTGGAATGCATTGTACTCTTGATGTCGCGATGACCATGAATACTTCACCAGCGGTTATCATACCGTCAAAATTTCATACCGTGACAATCCTAATACAGGGGAGGATCACCTCCTTTCTCCTGGAGGTAATCCCCTGGCTATGCACCCCAGTATCCTGTTTGCTTTTGCTACTGCTCTTGACAATTCTTCGTGTTACTCATTTTGACATCCACCACCACCCGAGGTCCCTCTCGCCTGATGAGGTTTGCAGTCGACTCCCCTAGAGTGTATGCATGACCCATGTTTCTGACCCCAAGATGTAGCATCTTACATTTCCCTGCATTGAACTTCAATCCCATTTCCTTGTCCACCCCACCAGGGTATCCAGATCCCCAGAGGCTCTCCCCTCCCTACCCATCCACCAGTGCTCCCAGTTTGGGTTGTCCATGAAAGACTCAGCCTACTCCTAACACCTCCCAATGTCCGAGACATAGGCTTTGAACAGGAGTGGCCCCAGGGCGAAACCTGAGGGACCTCGCTAATGACCCTTCTTGGGAGGAGACTGTCCTGCCAACCACCACCCTCTATTACGCCCCGTAAGCCAATTTTCTACCCACCTGAGCAACTGCTCACCTCCATCCCCCAGCTTTGTTAGCAGGCCATTGTGCGGTACCCAAACAAACGCCTTGCTGAAGTCCAGATAGAGGATGTCCACTGGCCTATGTTGGTCCAGAGCACTGGTCACCAGTCATAAAACTCCAGGGTTGGTCTGCACGATCTCTGGAACAAAACCATACTGCCTGTCGTCCAGGTGATCCAACCTTTCCAGCTGCCTCCCAAGCCTCTCCTTGTTAATGCCCTCCATCACCTTGCCTACCACAGATGTTAGCTAACGGGCCTGTAATTCCCCATCTCCTCTCTAGACTCCCTTTGTGGATAGGCACCACATGGGCCACCCTGTAGTCATGAGGCACCCATCCTGTCTACAGAGGATGTTGAAGAGTGCAGCCAGTGGCGCTGCCAGCTTATCCACCCTTTCCTTCATAACCCTTTGATGCAGCCCATCCAGCCCCAACACCTTCTCAGTCTCTAGCGACCAGAGGACCTTCCTTGCCCTATCCACTGTGATTTCGTCCTCCCAGACCACCTATTCATGCACCTGCCCCATCCCTCTAGATTCAGCCCATCCCTGCCCTAGCCTCTTCTAGTCTACCAGACCCCACTGACCTCCCAATTCTGTGGGCTTCCTTCCCTCCCTCCCATTGGGATGGAATGATCCTCCGCCTCTCCGATTAAAGATTGAGGCAAAGTACTCATTTAGTACCTCTTCTTGTTCCCCTGCTTCCAAGCCCATCCCTCCCTCCCCAGTCCTGATTCTGCTGATCTGTGCCCTCGCTTTTTTTCTCCCCTATGTATCTGTAGAACCCCATCCCCGGATATTCCTGGTCAGGTTTTGCTCCATCCCATGCTAAGTATTTAAATGTGCAGGTTGTTGCCTTTGAAGGGAAAACAAAACTCCAGTTTAATAGGCAACCAATTATTAACGAGCTGTTTGTTTCCTAATGGCCATCTGATAAGCAGCTTGGAGTTCTGTCTACAACATTCTAAAAAGAAAGAAGGCGTATTTAACTGTCATAGTGATTTACCATAATGGAACAATAACACTGAAAAGTATTAAAAATGTGTTCCATGGCGACCGGGTTGGAAACAGGCTCGGGGGTCGGCAGGGAGGAGAGGATTGAGTGTCTGTAGGACAGCTCTCTCCTGGGGTGAGTAGCGGGATTGCTGCGCTCTGCAGCGCGCCCCAGTGGAGACCGGGAGCACTGCATGAGCATCGCAACAGAGGGAGGAACCAAGAAAAGCGGAAAGCAGGCCAGGATTGGCCAGATGATGGCGGCCGGCCTATCGGCGCCTCGAAGAGCCTCCTGTGGAAGTTCCACCTACCTCAGCAGCAGCCCTGGGACCAGAGAAGAGTGTACTAGGTATCCCCCACTGGTGCCTTCCCCTCGGAGGAGGACCCACCAGTGAAGGGTTATGCCGGGCTACCCTGGAGGTCAGGCTGCAATATGAGGTGAGGTGGACTCCAGGAAGGAGTAGTGGAGGGCGTTGGAGGCGGTGGCAGCCTGAAGGAATGGTGGATCCTGGAGCGCAGTAAGGCGGGAAAAAAGAAATAATACAAAAATAAAAATAAAATTTGTTTCATGGTATGCCAGTTTTTCCCAGCTAAAGCAAGATGACTGTAGGCTCTACCCACTGGCCATAAAAACAGGTTACTCACCTTAGCAGTAGTTCTAGGAGTGGTATATGGTGTACATCCACATTAACCCACCTGACCTCCCTGGCAAGCGGCACAGTGGTCTTGCTTCCAGCAGGCAAGATCTGATGTCATGGGGCAGCACTAAAGGAGTTACCACCCAGGTGAGTGGAGAGGAGCCAGCTTGAAGACATTCTGGCAGGATTTAAGGAAAGGAACACTGCGGAAGTGTGGATGTACACCATGTACCACTCCTAGAAATACTGTTACAGGTGAGTAACCTGTTTATTTTACTAACTCTAGTGAGAGTGTCTTCAGTGAAGAGGTGGAACACTGAACAAACTTTAAGGTACACAGTGTAAAAGCAAGACTGGTTACAAATCTGTAAACAGCTTTAAACCACCAGGGTGAAGATGAGCAATCCTTTCCACATTTCAACAAAGAATTATTCAGGTTTCACTCGCATTATCGCTTATGATTTGTGTGACTTGGTACTCTGCCTGGTGACTTCTCATTGGCGAAAACCATTAGGAAATGTTTACAGTTTGTACATTTCAGTCTGGTGTGCCTGATGCAGAGAACTGCCATTAATTAGAAAAGTGGGCTACTGATGCCATTTTATTTATTGAGTTCTAGGATTACAAATACCTTTGAGCCAAGGCTCTTTTACAAAGGTTCCACGTCATGAGGTACAGTTAGACAGAGCGTTACGGGCAAAACAGTAAAATGGATGTACATACAATATTGCATCTGAGAAACATAAATTGATGCATCTTTAATGAAGAAGAAAAGAAATGAAAAGAAAAGAAAGGAATAGAGGGGTAGAGGCGAGCAAGGGGTGGGGACAGCAATGGGAGATTTGGTGGGGTAGAGGGAAGAAATGGTAGGGTAGAGGAGGAGGAGGAGGGGATGCAGCCTGGGGCATTGTCAGAGAACACTAGAAGTGCAGGAGTTGGGCACGGTGGTGTCTGCAAGTGTTAGAGGCTGTGACTCGTAGATGTAGACAGAACAAGGGGCCACGGTGTAGGGATCTGTTCATAATCTGGAAGGCCAGTCTCTGGAGATTTCATTGCTAGACAATACAGTCACAGGTGCTGGAGGCAATGAGTGAGTGGCGGGCGTGGTTTTGAAGGCACCAAGCGTGGGGTGGTGGTGATATCACTTGAGTCCATTTAGTCAGCTAGCAGCTGGTAGGCAAAAGCTCTTTGACCTTGGGTTGTGCGCAGTAGGGGATTTGGAACTGCTGTGGTTTGGACCCCGGGTGCACGGATGTTTTTAGGTTGTAGGAGTAGCAACACGGATGGGGCGAGGCCCATCAAATTTTCTTAGCCACTATGCAGGTTTGGTATTTAATATGCTTGTCAAGTTGCAGCCAGCTGGTTTGGGAGTAGAGGTCACAGATGTGTATGACCTTGGCGCCAGTGATGAGCCGACAAGCCTTGTTGAGGAGGTGGTTACCCGTTTGAGTGCAGTAACAGTAGCTGAGCCGTAGATGGCGAAGCTATAGCAGCGATGGAGCTCTGGACTGCAGCGGGGGAGGTGTCTCCTGTGGCAGAACAGCAGGCCTAGTTTGGGTTGGCAGCTCTGGCGACATTATTGATGTGGTCAGTGTAGGAGAGGTCTGAGTCTAGGGTGATCCCAAGGTATTTAAAAGTTTGGACCTGTTCAAGTAGGCCGCCATGACTGGTATATATGGAGAGGTGATGGAGTTTGTTTATTGTGGGAGCTACTGAAGATCATGGTCTTAGTTTTTTCTGATTGAGGATCAGTTTGTGTTGGGTGAACCAGTTCTCAATAGTGGAGAAGCAATGCTGGAGGTTGTCTTGCAGCTGGTTTGGATCCTGGTGTGAGGCTAGGATTACTGCATCATCGGTGAAATGCGATTTGTTGAGAGCAGGAGGTCGGCAGTGTATTTAGGAACAGGCTGAAGAGGAGTGGTCCCAGGATGGATTCCTGTGGGACACTGAGCAAACAGGTTTGGCTTCAGAGAGCATATCCATAATTTTTCACATTGTGACCTGTTTGCGAGGTAGCTTTTGAGCCAAGATATAGAATCGGGGAGAGCCCAGCCTTTGTCTTTGCTTTATGTCCTCCGAAGATTAAGAATGCAGTTCAGCCTGGGAGACTGCTGATTGAAATTCAGTAATTTATTCCAGTTTAGTTTGAGTCAAGTAAAGAATCCAAAATAATTTATGCTGTAAACAAAATTTGGTTTAATTAGTAAAAAGAAATGAAATGACTGATATGGTAGATACCAGCTGTAAGAAAGCTTAGAATGGTTGTGGTCTAGGAGACAATAATATAACTAGAAAAGGATCGTTTATTCTTGGACAGAACAACCACTATTATCTTCCAGCCATTTCAAAAATAATCTTTCGTGGTATTTTATAATGCTTGAAATTATATTTTAAAAGCTAGAACAGTTATACTGTTGTAAAAAGTAAGTTTTTCTGTATTGCTCCACATTGTAAATGGGGATGGTTGTTAATACATATGGGAAGTGTACTTCCATACGGGGATAGTGGTACAGCTCAGAGCTGTGGCCTCAGCACAGATTCCCCAGAGACATGGTACATTCCATCTGCCTTCCACTGCTGTTCTTCAGCTGTACCACAAGGGTAGGTAGCAGCATGAAGAGGACCTTCTGGAAGGGTTTTTCAGTTTAAGCATTTGTTGTTTTGTGTAGGACTGTGTAACTCCTGGACAGGTTGGGTCTTTCTGGTTTCTGAGAGCACGTCCTAAATCTAGAAATTCGTGCTTGTTAGACTGAGGCTTTTAAATTGAATAATCCGCTTAAGTTCCATTTCAGTGCCTATAGTGCCTGTATGGGACCTTTTACGTTGTGGGGTGTTTTTTCTATGGGCTGCAAATAGTAAATTCATGTGTCTGATTCCTCAGGTGAGTCATTTTATGTTATCTTAGGGAGGGGATGCCTAGTCTGGTGGTTAGTTGGCTGGGCTGTCTTGTGTTTCCGCCAGTTAAGCTCAGCGCATCATCGCTATTAAAGTGGCAACACTTCTGTTTGGTGGTTGGCCGTTTGCCAGAGCTCTTTCTTTTGAAGCTTGGTCGCTTTTCTCTTGGAGGGCAGTTTTTCTGTTTTGCGGGCTGTTCTGCCTGATAGGTTGGTAGTGGGAATTGCGCACATGGGCTAGGCATGTCCTGATGCCATGCGCTGCGTGTCACTGATGCCTGCTTGTTTGATCATTATAGGAGCAGCTTCGCTCGGAGCTGTGGTGGGATGGAAAGTGAATCCTGAGGATTGCTACGCAGTGCGACAGGAGGCAGAGCTGGATGTCATCGTCTACCTAGGGACTAATAAGCTAGTCAGGGAAGAGGTTAGGATGCTGCAGGAGGAGTTCAGGAGGAGTCTTCAGCAGGTAGCACGCTCATTGACCTTTTCTCAGGTACTACCTGTCTGCAACAGGGGGTGGATAGGGTAATTCATACCAGGAGCTTCAGTCAGTGGTTGAAGGAGTGGTGCAGAGGGAGGGATTTGGCTACATTGGGGCTAGGGTCCCACCTGGAGGATAAAGGCCTATACAATGGAGATGGCCTGCCTCTATCTAAGAGGAACAGAAGTTCTCAGTGAGCGGTTTAAATGTTACATAGGTGAGCATTTAAATTGGGGTGAGTGGGGAAGATGGAAGGAAGCAGGGAGATGTGGACTGCTCTCCTCGTGCTAGCTGAAAATAGTCAGTAGGGAGAACCATAGTGGAAGCAAATCCCCAAGAGTACGGATATCAAGAATAACAAAATGTTAGCTATGAATAGGGATGGAAATGAGGGCAAAGTGGGCAAAGATAGGAGGCAAGGGAGGGGTTAGCAAGCAGAGTGGTAGTAGAATGTGGAAGGCCATGTGTGCAAATGCTAGAATTATATAGTCATGTTGCATTGAGAACCATGACTGGGATTTAGCCATACAGGATATACGATGTTCAGGAAGGACATGGAGGGTAAGAAGTGGGGAGGAGTTGCCCTTTATGTGAGAGACAGCATAAAGCAACAGAGATGCAGGGAACACAGGAAAGACAGAAATTCTATTGGTCACCATAGAAAGGGGAGTTGAGCCACTATTTGAACTGGAGTGATATACAGACCTCCAGCATAGGAGGTGGAGTTGAATGAGGATCTAGTGGAAGCCATCCATAAGTTTGCTGGATGTGGGTTGGAGCATCTCAACAGCAGTTTCAGGTAGGAGCAGGGACATCTGGACTCCTTCAGGGGCGTTCCTCAGGCAACTGGTAGAGGGCCACTCGTGAGGGTAATACTGGACCTGTAGTCACCAGTGGGGACAGTATTACAGGCGTCAGGGTGGATGGTCACCTGAGGTAGTGGTCACAGTATGGTGTGGTTCAGCATAAGAACTGTATCAGAAGTGAACCACACAAGGCGATGGTCCTTGGACTTCAGGAGGCTGATTTTATACAAGGATGGGAGAATGCTTCAGGGATACCTTGGAATGATGGGAGGACTTGGGTGGAGTGGATGAACAGTGGCGAAACTAAAGAGGGTGTAGTGAGGCAACAAACTTCTGTGTCAGGCATGTAAGCAAAAGCAAGAGGAAAAGAGACCACTGTAGTTTTCAAAGAGATGGTTGGAAGGTAAGGACAAAAAGTTAGCATTCGGGAGATATTAGGAGGCAGAGGGAGGAGGAGGAGGATGGGTGTATCAAGAAAAGCAGAGGGACACAAATGGAGGAGAGGATAGCACAGGCAGTGGGGAAGAGGACATTCTTCAGGTCGTTAGTGAAAGGAGAAAGAGGATTGTAAGGCTAAGAGAGGAAGGGAGGGTGTGTGGAAGGGACAAGGAAAAATAAGACATCCTAAATAATTATTTTTGTTCAGTTTTCTCAAATGAAGGAGAAGGTGAGGGTCCACAGATCAGTGGCAGGGGCATTGAGGAGGGGACATGGACACTAGTCTGTTTACAGAATCCTGAATGAACTTGCAATTCTTAAAGTGGACAAGGCAGTGGGGCCAGATGGGATCCATCCTGGGTTATTGAGGGAGCTCAGAGGGTGCTGGTGCATCTGACAGTCCTGTTCAACCACTCACTGGAAAAGAGAGTGGTTCCTTGAGACTGGAGGAGGGCAGATGTAGTATTACTCCACAAATGTAGGAGGCTAGCAATTACAGGCCAGTCAGCCTGACTTTGGCGTGGGGAAATTAATGGAATGCTGTGAAGGAAAGGATTGTGGAATATCTTGAATACAGCAGCTTACAAGATCTGAGGCAACATGGATTCACTAGGGGAGGTCATGTCAAACTAATCTTTAGATTTCTTTGACTGGGTAACCAGGGAAGTGGATCTGGGTGGAGTGGTGGATGTAGCCAAAATAGATTTCAGTAAGGCCTTCGACACTGTTCCTCATAGGAGACTCGTAAACAAGCTGGGCAGCCTAGGGTGGAACCAAAAGTGATAAACTGAGTAAGAAATTGGTTGGAGGATGAGGCGTCGGAGGTGGTGGTAAAGGTTCATTCCGAGGAAGGAAGGCTGACAAGTGAGGGTGCCACAAGGGTCAGTACTGGGACCAGTCCTTTTCAATATCTTTTATCAGCAGCATTGCAGAGGATTAGAAGGGAAGGTATGTCTTTTGCAGATGACACTAAAATCTGCAGTAGAATTGACAATCCGGGGTAGGGTGAGGGTGGGATTTAAACTTGCAGAGTGGTCAGAATGTGGCAACAAGTTTCAGTGCGAAAAAGTGCAAGATCAACTGTGTTCAGTTCTGGAGTTCTCATCTCCAGAAGGACATAGACAGTGTAGAGGCAGTCCACAGAAGGGCAGCTAAAAGGGTGTGGGGTCTGCATCAAATGTTGAGGAGAGACTGAAGGACCTCAGTTTGTACACTCTGGAGGTGGGGGGTTATGATAGAGACTTTCAAATACCTGAAAGATATAAATAAGTTTCAAAGGAAGCCTTTTGATGCAGGCATCAGGTGGCGCTTGGCCTCTGTCGCCGGTATCAGACAGCAAGTCCTCTGAGGATGATTCTGAATCTTTGGGGTCCTCTTCTTCCCAAGGAGTCTTGGTGGTGAGGATATGCCCAAAGAGGTGCCCAAGTCCCCACCCAATGATCCATCCTTCATGGATGTAGTCGCCACATTGTCAGTTATAGGATGGGAGGCGGAGGAGCAAGACCTAGAGAGACACCACCTAGCCCTTTTCTTGACGAAGGATGCCTTGCAGTAGTGGTGCCACCCTTGATTGAGTCACATGAGAATGTCACCAAGGTGGCTTGGGCCCACCCTTCACTATCCCTTCTGTTCCCAAAAGACAAATTGGCTTTATCATGCTCACAGGGCAAACCCTTTCTAGGAGCCATTCTAAAGTGATTCTGTGATCATTAATGCAGCCCATGACCGCTCCAGAAGCCCATGCACCTTAGTGCTCTCCCCACCAAGAGCGTGAATCTCGGCAGCTGAACCAGATTGGCAAGCAGGTCTTACTTAGCAACTTTGGCCATTAGGGCCATCAGCTCTCTGACCATATGGTACAGTACCAAAATGCTATCTGGGACCAGGCCAGGGATCTGGTCAGACTCTGCTCAAGGATCCCATAAAAACTCAGTTTGCCCACCTCATGAAGTCGGGCCCTGATGTGGCAGCCATGTGCTCGGGCATCTTCACGATGCTGTGGATGCCTCTGAGGGCTGTGGCCTGGCGTTTGCCTTGGGCGCCATTCCTGGCTTTGGGTTTCTGGTTTGCCCCAGATGTTACATAGGTACATAGATGTTGTCGACAGATAAGGGCCTTTGGCCCACCTAGTCTGTCCATGAGCTAGTAACTGTGCACTAAGCTTCCCTTGAACTAGGTTGTCTACTTCCCCAACTACTAGGATCCCCTATGCCTATCTCATGCATTCTTAAATCCTGTAGTCATTTCTGCCCCCACCACCTCTTCTGGCAGGCTGTTCCATTTGTCCTCCACCTCTCTGTGAAGAAGTATTTAATCATGTTCCTCTGAACCTCCCTCCCTCCAGTTTCATGCTATGTCCCCTTGTCCTAGAGCATCTTTTCTTTGAAAAATTGTGTTTTCCTGCACCTTGTTCTTCCCGTGAGTTACTTAAATGTCTCAATCATATCCTCCCCACGCTCTCTTCCAGAGTACATATTTAAGTCCTTCAGCCTATCCTCATAGGGTTTGTGATGCAATTCCTGCACTGTCTTGGTTGCCCTCCTCTGCCTGCCCACCTATGTCCTTACATAGGTAAGGCCTCAGAACAGGATACTGTACTGAGGTAGTGTCCTGTATAGTGGAATTATGACCTCCCTTTTCTTGCTGGTGATACCCTGCCTATTCATCCCAGCATCCTGTGCTTTTCCTGCTGCCGTGTCACACTGACTTTCTCATTGAGGTCATCATAGATGACTCCTAGATCACTTTCCTGCTTGGAGCATTCTATATCTACCCCACTCCCCAGCTGATATGATGTTCCTGGGCGTTTGTGCCCCATGTGCATTATCTTACACTTTTTGCATTAAATCTCAACTGCCAATCCCTTGACCAGTCCTCAAGCTTCTGCAGATCTCTCCTCATTCTAGTCACACCCTCTGGCATGTCCACCCTGTTGTAGAGCTTTGTGTCATCAGCAGACAGGCACATTTTCCCTTCTAGGTCCTCTGTAATGTCACTGATAAAGATATTAAAGAGGACTAGACCCAATACTGATCCCTGTGGTACCCCACTGGTCGCTTTTCCCTCTGCTGAGTGATTGCTGTTTACCGCCACCTTCTGTGTCCTGTTATACAGCCAATTCTCCACCCACTTGACCACCATCTTACCCACTCCCGTGTTCCACAGCTTCTTTAACAGCCTCCTATGCAGCACAGTGTCAAAGGCCTTGCTAAAGTCCAGGTAGGCCACATCCACTGCCTCCTCTGATCCACCTCCCTTGTCACCCAGTCGAAGAACTCCATGAGATTAGTCTGGCATGACCTCCCTCCAGTAAAAGTATGTTGCCCTGGGTCCTGTAGACCATTGTCAACCAGATGTTCCACTGTTCTTTCCTTCAGTAGTGTTTCCATGATCTTCTCCACTACTGAGGTCAGACTAACTGCTCTGTAGTTCCCTGCTTCCTCTCTGTTTCCGCTTTTGTATAGAGGGACTATGTCAGCTCTCTTCAAACACCATAAAGTCTTGCTGTATTCTAACTAATGCAGTTAGCCCCAGCCTTTAAACTACCCTGGAGAACAAAGGGTTAAACTTTCTATGCAGGCGTAGAATGCTGAGCTTCGGTTGGTGTCTGTCGGTTTCCCTTTGAAATCTAACGTCAGCTTCTTTACTCCGCCTCACTGAACAGTGGCTCCGATTTCTCTTGCAGCTCGGTTCGAAGAAAATCGGTTAAGTGTCGGGTTTACTGTCGGTTTTAACCAAAATTTATTTCCGCATAGTCGGTTCAGTCTCTGTCTGTGGTACCATGAGTACTAGATAGGTTTTGTACTGTTTTCTGTGTGGAACTTGTAAAAGTGTGGATCGGTTTGGCTGAACCGATCATTTATTGATTCTAGTAGCTTACTTTAGTGTGTGGTTACTGGTCCTTATCGGTTCTAAAAAACACATGTTTATGTTTTTCCAAGACCCGTGACACGGTTAGGAACCGATAAGTGAGTCTTGTCTGGCGGTTGCCAAAAGGGTGTTATTTGGGTTGGCCATGTCTGAAACCCAAGAAAAAAAGCGAGCCCACTGGGTTTCAACACTGCAGTGAGTGTGGGAGGTCTTTGCTAGGCCGATCCCACACTACCTGTGTTTATTGTCTGGGGTTTGAACACCTCGATTCAGACTGCCAAATTTGTAAAACTTTCCCAAATCTACCCTTGAAAGAGATTAGGTAGACTGAGGGAAAGGAGGCCGAGAAGTCCGCTGACCTGGATAGCCAACCGGTTTGGTTCCAACCGAACCAGAAGAGTGCCCTCTGACCAGGGCAATACTTCTTAGGAGCAAAGAGAGAGCCGATCCCGAGGTTCAGTTCTGACAAAAGAAAGCATAAGAAATCGTCCGGTTTGGATATAGAAGCCCATGTTCCGACCGCTGAGGAAATAGCCAAGCGATTTGGATTGTGGAATCTCTTCACCCAGTTCAACCGATCCGGCACCTTTTGGCAGGGCTCGGTTCAGTCGGTTCCCCGGTTCACGATTATACCCCTGAAGAATTTTATGAACGGAGTTTGAGGAAGAGGTGGAGTTTGAAGATGATCATGGTGATGGTGAAAGTCTGGATGTGCCTGTTGAACGGACATCTCCCCAGACAGACCTTCAGGTGTATCCCTCCTAGGCTTTCTGGGTTCCCTTCCCACTTTATGTTCTACAGAAAGGTGTCTGGGACCTCCAGCTTCCTATGGAGGAGGCAATGGAGGATTAAGAGGAGCCTGATTTTGTGGAAATGATGGACATCCCAGAGTCCAGGAGACTGTCTGTTCCCTTCACAAATTTTTGGGAAGCAGACACAAAATATCCTGAAGTCTTCCAATTCTATACCGCCTGTTGATAGAAGAATGGACAAGAGGTATACACTTTCAGGCTCAGATATGGAGTTTTATGTCAGCAGTGCAGCCATGTTGGGGGTAGTGCAGGCTGCTGCCTGTGATAAGGCAAACATTCCCTTGGCTTCACACCCCCAGACAAAGACTCAGGAAGACTGATGCCATGGCAAAAAAACAGTACATGGCATCTTCCTTGGGACTCAGGCAGGCAAATTATATGGCCTATATGCCAGTGCGAGAAGTCCAGGTGGGACACTGTACTGGCACTGGCTAAACAGGCCCCCCCAGCTAGCCAAGGAGCTGGAGGAGGTGGCTGCAGATGGGATTGAGGCATCAAAGTTGTTTCATGCTGCTGTGAACTCCAGTGATGTGTCAAGAGTCATGGCTACATCTGTGACTCTTGGGAGAATAGCTTGGCTCAGATGTACTAGCCTCTGCAGGATGCCCAGGCTAAGGCCATGGATTTTCCTGTAGTGGGTAATTCTCTGTTTGGGAGCAGACAGAGAATTACGTGAAAAAATGGATGAGTACAGGACCACTTACAGGGTGCTCAGGCCAAGCGAGGCAGGCAACTCCTCAAAGGCAGCAGTCTAGGGGCAGGGGCAGGCCTTTCATAGGCCTTTTACCAAGCACAGGCCTCTTCTCCTTTTCACAGAGGGTTCTTAAGAGGAGAGGCAGAAGGGGATGAGCAGGGCTGCGTCCACTCCTCAGCCTCAGGCCCCTGCCAAGCAGACTCCCTGATGGGCCTGCCGAGTCGACTCTCCTATTCAGTGGGGGCAGGCTGACTTGCTCGTCCAGGACTGGATGTCTGTTACATCAGACAAGTGGGTCCTGGATGTAGTGCATCAGGGACTAGTTCTCAGCTTCAAAAATTTCCGAAGATGAGAGCCAGATCTTTTCCACCTGCAGGTCTCTCAGAAACCCTTGCCCTAGAGGCAGAAGTTTCATCTCTGCTGGCTTTAAGAGCCATAGAGAGTACCTACCCTACACTGGGGCAAGGTCTGTACTCCAGGTACTTCCTTACCCCAAAAGACAGGAGTGGTGACCCATCCTAGACCTAAGATACCTAAACAGACATCTTTCAAAACCAAAGTTCAAGGCGATAACTCTGGGAAGAATCCTTCCCTCTCTAAGGCCAGGGGACTGGCTAGCCTCTCTGGACCTCAAAGATGCCTATTTTCACATTCCCATCAGGTGCTCCCACAGAAAGTACCTCAGGTTCGAGTTGCCCTGAGGCCACTATCAGTTCAGAGCAATGCCCTTTGGCCTAACTTCAGCTCAAGGGTCTTCACAAAGTGCCTGGCAGTAGTAGTTGCCTTTCTAGGGCATAAGATTTCCATTTTCCATATCTGGACAACTGGCTAATAGTGGGCCAGTCTCCAGACCAAGTCAAGTCAGACCTGCAAGTGACCCAGCAAGTACTCACTTCTCTAGGATTTCTTCTCAACCTTCCCAAATCAGTTCTTGAGCCTGTCCAGCTTCTTACGTTTATAGGGGCAGAGCTGGATACAGTCAAAGGAAGAGCCTTTCTTCCCCTGGAAAGGGCAAGGGTTCTTATAGAACTAGCCTCTTCCTTCAGCTTTCAGGTATCTCGACCAGCAAGGCATTTCCTCCAGCTCTTGGGCCACATGGCAGCTTCTACAGCAGTGGTCCTAGGGGCAAGATTCAGATGAGGGACATTCAGTTCCATCTGAGGGCTTTTGGTCTCAGAGGAAGGATTCCTTACCAAACTGATCCCAGTGACTCTGACCTTGATCCAAGCCCTTCAGTGGTGGCAGGATCAGGACAATTTAAGGCAAGGGGTAACATTTGCCACTCAGTCTCATTCAGTGGTCCTTACCACGGATGATTCCCTTCTGGTCTGGGGGCCCATCTGGGGCCCTCACCTGCCAAGGGACTGTGGTCCCCTCAAGAATCCCTTCTCCATATCAATCTCCTAGAACTCAGGGCAGTTTTATGGCCCTGCAAGCTTTCTCTCAGTCAGTATAGAACAAGGTGATTCAGGTCAGAACAGACAACACCACCACCACCATGTGGTACATCAACAAGCAGGAGGCACTCTGTCTGACCTTGTGCACAGAAGCCATGAAGTTGTGATCCTGGCTTATTCCTGCAAACCTCTCTGATGATAGTTCACCTTCCAGGGAAGGACAATGTGCTAGCAGATGCACTGGGCAGAATCTCACGGGGCCATCACAGATGGTCCCTGGACCCTCCTGGTATTAAGGTGATTTTTAGGTGTGGCACTCCAGAGATAGATCTTTTGCAGCCCCAGACAATCACCAACTTCCTCTGTTTTTGTTGCAGACCCCCAGTCTTGGGCTCAGTCCCCTGGATGCTCTGATTCTGAACTGGGAAGGAAATTTCTGTATGCCTTCCCTCTTCTGTTCAAAGTTTGTCAAGATAAGGTCACAACCTTGCAAAGTGATTCTGATTGCTCCAGACTGGTCTAGACAGCCCTGGTACCCCCTGTTGCTGTCCCTAGCAGTCCATCTTCCCTGTCTCTTCCAGGAATTACAACCTGTTAACCTCCTCTCAGGGGAGTATTTGGTATCCCAATCTTTAGTCTCTCTCAATCTCAAGGCATGGCTCTTGAAGAGTTAGAGTTGCAGATTTGCATCTGTCTCAGGGGTTCTGGATATTCTCAAAGCTTCAAAGCCCTCCACCAGAAAGACTTATAACTCCAAATGGAAGAGATTCAGCATTTGGTGTTCCAAGAAGCATTTTCTCCAGATACTGCTGAATTGCCTACAGTTCTGGACTATATGGTCCATCTTAATGGCCTAGGCCTCAGACCAGCGACTCTCAAGTTACACTTTCCAGCTGTTTCTGCTTTTCTGTCAGTGGGGAAGTCTTCCTCACTATCATCTCATCCTGTATTCTGTAAATTTTTAAAGTTGCTTCATACCAATCCTTCCTTTAGAACCCTACCCCTGCCTTGGATTTAAATGTTTGCATTGTTCAACTTATGCAACCTCCTTTTGAGTTTATGTCCTCAGCACAGCTTAAGTACTTGACTTGGAAAACTGTGTTTTGGTAGCCATTACCTCTGCCAGGCGTATCAGTGAGTTGCAAGCCCTGTCAGTGGAACCTGATTTCATCTCCTTTCACAGGGATAAAGTGGTCCTTAGAACCAATAGAAGGTTCTTGTCTAAAGTGGTTTCAGATTTCCACTTGAATCAGTCTGTCTCTTCCTGTTTTCTTCACTGATCATTCTTCCTCAGGAGGAGAGGCTTCACAGTTTAGATGTTAAAAGAGCCCTTAGCTACTACATAGGCGTACAGAGGGTCACAGGTTTGAGTCCCTCAGTTGTTCCTCACTTATGGAGAAGTGGAAAGGGCAAACCTGCCACCAAGAGAACTATTGCCTGGTGGATTGTGTATTGTAAACAATTATGCTATGAGAAACTGGGAAAGATTCCACCCTCAGGCCTGAGGGCTCACTTACAAGAGGTACAGCTGCTTCCTGGCTGCTGTCAGGGATATTCCTCTCTTAGAAATTTGTCAAGCAGCCACCTGGAAAACAGTCCATACCTTTACCAAGCATTACTCTCTGGATATCAGGCTAGGAGTAATGCTCGGTTTCATTACAGCAGTACTTCAGAGTCTGTTCCCAAAGTAGGTTCTGTCCCTCCTCCATTGGATGTACTGCATGGTAGTCTGCATTAGTCAGAATACAGCAAGACTTCATGTTGTTTGAAGAAAAATTACTCACCTTAGTAATTGTGTCTTCTAATGGAGTCTTGCTGTATTCTGACCCCGCCTTCCTCTCAGAACCTGGTTTTGGAAAGTGGGTGGGCAGGCGTATTGCACCTCAGGGTGCTACTTTACACCCTCTGCTTTTTGTTTGGGCGTTTATCTTGTTGGCATTCTTATTTGAATTGGTTTTGTGTTTCCTGACTTGAGTCTTCCTTTGGGAATCCAAAACTTTTTGTTGCCAGTTGGCTAGTAAAATGTTACAATTTCCACATAGGATAGCAAGTGAGTGTTTTGCTTTCGTAAGAATCTGACTGTTAGATTTCAAAGGAAACAGACAGAGACATGAAACCGAGCTTGAGCTCAACATTCTATGCTCTGCATTGAAAGTTTAACCCTTTGTTCTCCCGGGCAGTTTAAAGGCTGGGGCTAACTGCATAGTCCGAATACAGCGAGACTCCATGAGAAGAAACATAATTACTAAGGTGAGTAATTTTTCTTCCATTTTAGGTACCTCCCTGTTTCCAATGATGGGCTGAACAGGGCTGACAGAGGTTCCGTGACCACCTCCTTAGCTCCATCAGCACCATGGGGTGTTCCCCATCTGGCCCCAAAGCCTCATTGACTCTTATTGCTTCCAGTTCCCTTAGGACCCTTTCACTTAGGAAAGGACTTGTATCCATTTCCATGCCTTTCCTACCCTTTCTACTCATTTGAGCCCATATCCTGCCCCTCCTCTGTATAGACTGAGCAGAAGTATCTGTTTAGTATGTCTGCTTTTCGGTTGTCATTTTCTTCTCTACACCGTCCTCCTTTCAGCCTCACTATCCCTCCCTTTGCCTTCCTTTTTCCCTGATGTGCTTGTAAAGGTTTTGTCCCATTTCACCACTGATTTGCATATACATTCCTCCGTTTGTGCCTTGGCTTTCCATACTGCCCTCCTGCCTCCATTTGTTTCTCTTGGTACCTCTCGCTATCCCCTTCCAGCTGTGTCTTTTGTACTGTTTGAATGCCATTTTTTTGCTTTCACTTTCTCAGCTACCTCCTTTGAAAACCATAATGGTCTCCTCTTCTTGCTAACTTGTTTTACACAGAGTAAAAGAAATTCTAGGACTGTGGATATGTTGTTCATACATACTATTTGGCATGTCCCTTTCCTTTAAGAACTTGCGGAAGTTCTTCAGGCTGACTCCTCCACCCCTCCAGTGGTGTAACCTCGGCTCCCCATGACGCCAGATCTTCCTTTCTGCTGGAAGATGCAAGTTCCCTCCTTCTCGCTCCCGTGTGTAGTAGGCCCTGGTGCTCCAAAACTCTGTTTTACCAATTAACATTCTCTGAATCTCTCCAAACAAGTTTGTTGTTGCAACCACGATGGAGGACAAGTCCTCACCTGGGTTCTGCCGGTGTTCCCTGGAGCAGAAAATGTCTCGAACTGACCCGCATGCCACGTGTGTGTACTGCCTGGGTCCCGATTATGATACTCAGGCCTGCGACTTTTGTTGTTCCTTTCATCCAAACATTTTGGATGATCGCCTCATGCATCTCCAGCTCGGAAGTCTGGAAAAGCGGCACCTGCTGGTCAAATTGAAGGATGCCGCCATGTGATCGCCAGGCTGCGGGGTCCGTGGAATAGCTGGAACAAATGAAGGCCTTGAAGAAGAGGCAGCTCGTGCCGTTGTGGTCTCCTCTTAGCCCTTGGTTTTGTTCCACTAAAACTGGGCTCCTCTTTCTCTGGTTCCTTTAAGGAGCTGGTTCAGTCCCTTCCCACTTGTGGGAAGGCCTTAGCTCACACATCTCCAGATCCCGAAGAAGGAATGTAAGGAACTGAGAGAAACTAAGTCCTTGACATCGCTCTTGGGACAGGCGCAATCTCGTCCCAGGAGTCTCCTCTTTCAACCCGGTCGAGAGTTGTGGCCTCGACCATCGACCTCATGGTGCCCCCGTCAGGTCAGCCCGCCCAAATGCAGGATGACAATCCAGTCGAGATCATCCTCGACTCCGTCGACCATTGTTGACTGAGGAGGCCAACAACTCCTTATTTAGGACTCCGGTCCTTTAGGACCTTGATGATGAGGCGACCCAGCCAGCTGGGAAGCCTCAGGCGATAGTCGTCCCTGACCCAGAGGAACCGGGTTCTCCCTCGCCTTCTCCCGGCGTTCCTGTCAGTCTCCCAAGTGGTCAATGTCCAGTTCTGGGACATTCTTGGCCAAAGTCAAGGAAGTTGCATAAGCAGCACTGTAAGAACAGCTGCGCTAATTTGTCCTCGTCCTCCTCCGGATGAGGGTCTCAATACAAGCTGTGTCGGCTCTACAAGAACATGCTGTGGCAGCAGCTTGTTTTGGCTGGGCCAAAGGCGGTCCCTTCCACCCCAGCCATTACCTGGCTGTTGCCCTCCAGGCAGATGTCGACTACTCCGGAGTCAGTCGTTGCCCCTGCCCATGGAGCTTGCGGCGTCACTCCCGACTCAGCCAAGGCCAGTCTCTCCACCTATTCTGGTGGAGCTGCCACCGAAGGACTCCCTCAGGGAGTCTCTGCGTGCTTCAGGCCTCCGGCACAGGCTGTCTGTCACTCTGACTCCTGACCGCCGCGGCAGGTTCTCTGTGACTCGGTAGCAGACCGCTGTATCTGGACTCTTTGGAGTCCGAGGACTCGGTTGGCTTTCCATTCTTGGGAAAATGATGCTATGAGTCTTTCTGCTGAGGAGGGCCCACCTCCTTTATGGGCATCCTCTGTCTCATCTCAGAGTCTCTGGGGATGAAGGTGGAGCCTGTTGAAAAATGAGTAGAATACCTCTAACAGACATCCTCAGAAGGGATTCCCGACCGAGACCTATCCAGTAGCTGAAGCCATTGTCGGCCCAGCCCTGGACCTCTGGCAGCACCCAGCCTCCTGCTTGCACAGTCTGCAAGGATGGCCACTTGAGTCACCTGCGGTACCTAGTGGCTCCCTTTAGGGATTTTCACAGCATCCCTCGGCTGAGGAGTGGTGACCAGTCTGTGTTCAGGTGGGTTGGGAACTCTGGAGACTCCGATAGACATCACGGCCTACAGTGGTGGCTCGTCCCAGGTCATCTGCAGGAGGGTATCTTGTTTGTCTGCTCTGAGCCGACTGTCATCCTTCGACTGATGCCTCCTTGATGGGTTGGGGTGCCGATCTGGTGGAGCTCAGGGCACGGCCTCTGGTCCCCTCAGGAGTCCCGATGCCATATCAACCTGCTGGAGCTGCGAGCAGTGCGGTTAGCCCTCTCCTCCTCCGCTCCGTTTGTGCGAGGTCAGGTGGTTCAGGTCCAGACAGACAATACCACGACCATGTACTGCCTCAACTGCGTCGGGGCGGGGCGCTGCCCGTGTGCAAGAGGCTCTCGCATTTGGTCTCTCGTGATCAGCCTGGGCGGATCTCCTTGCCATCCATTTGGCAGGAGCCTTCGAACAGTCTGGCCGATGCCCTCAGCTGGATAGGCGCTGCATCTCATGAGTGGTCTCTCCTGCTGGAGGTAGTTGAAGATCTGTTCTCCCACTGGGGCACCCCTGGGTAGACCTGTTGTGACCAGGGAGAGCATGAGCTGAGACTGTTCATGCCCACCCCCACCCCAAGCAGGGCTCGCTGCAGGGATGCCTTTCAAGGCCTTGGACTCGGGCCTCTTCTACGCTTTCCCTCCATTTCCCTTGATCCACAAGGTGCTTCTCAAGGCAAGAGGGACAAGGCGCAGGTGATTCTGGTAGCCCCAGACTGGCCTCGCCAGTTGTGGTATCAGATCTCCTCAACCTCCGCTCCAGGCTCGAGGCGACTTCCAGTCCGCCTGGACCTGATCTCAGTCAGCAAGGAGAGGTGTTCCATCTGGACCTTCAATCCCTGCACCTGGCGGCCTGGTTCCTGAGAGGCTAGAGTTCAGGCCTTGAGTCTTTCCGGCGAGGTCCTCAGCGGCCGTTGGGGCGTCCCGTAGAGTCGACCAGAAAGTGCTATGCCTTTAAATGGAAGAGATTCTCCATTTGGTGTCAGGGCAAAGGTTGGACCCTTCTTCCTGTTCCTTAGCTAGCATTGGGACTACCTGTGGTCCCTTTCTCAGCTAGGGCTTGATGACGGCCCTTAAGGTGCACCTAGCAGCCATCTCTGCTGACCGAGGTGCGGGCGGCAAGCAGTCGGTGGTGCAGGAGAAGGCGGTCTGGCGCTTTTTCAAGGCCTTGATCTCATATCCACTCGGTCGAGAATCTCTACCTCCGTGGGATCTACTGCAGGTATTGGCTAAGCTCATGGGCAAGCCATTTGAACCGATGCACAGGTGTGACATCTCTCAGCTGTCGTGGAAGACCACCTTCTTGGTGGCTGTTACGTCAGCCAGAAGGATGGGAGAGCTCCAGGCACTTTCCATAGAGTCTCCTTATCTGGTCTTCCATAGGGACAAGGTTGTCTTGCGCCTCACCCGAAATTCCTTCCCAAGGTGGTGTGCGGGTTTCACCTTAACCAGGTGTTGACACTGCCTGTGTTCTACCCCAATCACACCTCGGAGGCGAATATAGGCTCCATACTTTGGACTCTAGAAGGCTGTCTCTTATAAGGAGCGGGCGGCTGAAGTTCAGGGAGAGGTTCGCCAGCTGTTTGTCACCTACGCTGAAGCCGCTGGCAGACCTGCAGCCAAGCGGGACGATAGGTAGGTGGGTCACCTCCTGCATAGATCTCTGCTTTAGGTTGGCAGGCATGGAGCCTCCCAGAGGATAAGAGCTCATTCTACCCGCCATACCGCTGCTTTGGTGGCTGCTTCTAGGGCGTCCTATCCAGGAAATCTGCAGGGCTTCTACCTGGCAGTCAGCACACCTTTATTTCCCATTACCACATTGACCTAGAGTCATGCCGGGATGCTGGTTTTGGGACCTTGGTTCTCTAGTCCTTATTCCTGAACTAGGGGTGAACACCATGCCTCCCTCCTCCTGGAGAACTGCTAGAGTCTGCCAGTAAGTGTGGATTGAACAACATATCCACATCCCTAGAAATACTGGTTTACTCACCTGTAACAGGAGTTCTAGGAGTGGTAAATGTTGTTCATCCACACGAGCCACCAACCCCAGGCGCAACCTGGCTTCAGCGCAGGCTAGATCTGGTGTCATGGGGCTGAGCCAGGGTTTTACCACCGGGTGGGTTGGAGGAGCCAGCTTGAAAACCTTCCGGCAACATTTAAAGTGGCAGGGAACCTGCCAATAAGTGTGGATGAACAGCATATACCACTCCTAAAACTCCTGTTACAGGTGAGTAACCTGTATTTACTCACCTGTGACATGGGTTCTAGAGGTAGTGCATTGTTCATCCACACTTGTAACGAGTACCTTGCCGCTTTAAGATGAGGAAAAGTCTTCAACCTGGCTCCTCCCACCCACCGGTGGTAAAACCCGCAGCTCTGCCCCATGATGCCATATCTAGCCCACTTGAAGCCAGGTTGCACGTCAGCTGGAGAGGTTGGGTGGGTCGTTGGATGAACAACATATACCACTCCTAGAACTCCTGTTACAGTTGAGTAAACTGTATTTCGTCTTGTGTGGCTGGATTCCACCCTTCAGTTATCTCAAACCCCACTGTCCGGTGATGGCTTTTCTAGGTGCTCCCCTACTGTAACCCCTGTCACACTGTCCCCATTTGTGAGCACCAGGTCCAGTATTGCCATCTTCTGTGTGGGTTCTGTGACTAGTTGCTTAAGAGCGCCCTATAGGGAGTCCAGGATTAACCTGCTCCTGGTTGTTGCTGCTGCAGGGATGCTCAGTCTACCACTGGTATACTGAAGTCACCAACCAGCGATACCTCTCTCCTGTGCACCATCCTTTGGATGGCTGTCATCATCTCCCTATGTTTCTCCTCCCCTTGGGTTGGTGGTCTGTATATTACCCCTGTGCGGATAGCTGACCCCGTTCTTTCTAACCAACCCATTATCTTCTCCCCGTTTCCTTTGAATCTCTGTGGCTTTTGTATTATCCTTCAAATAAAGTGCCACTCCTCCCTACTTCCTACCTGCCCTGCCCTTCCTGAATAGATTGTAGCCTGGTACAGCCATTTCTCAGCTGTGGTTATCATTACACCAGGTCTCTGTGATGGCCACAGTGTCCAGGTCTGACTCCGCAGTGGCCGCTTTGAGGTCCCCATCTTGTTTCTCAGGCTTGGGCATTGGCACACATGGCTGTCCAGGACGTGGCTTCCATCCCTGCTTTGTTGACCTTGCCTCTCCCTTTCTTGGGCCCACTTCTTTCATGGCCTCCCTGTCCCCACCCTTAAGTTAAATTGTGCCCTCTGTATGAGTCTTCTCCTTGAGTTCCCTTGTAGGCCATGTTCAGGCTAGCATTTTAGATGCTTCCTTCAGGGGCTCGGTCTTTCTGGGGAGATGTCCAGGACCTCATCTCTAACTTACTGGAGTCAGGCAAAGCCCTGAGGTCAGTCCATTTGCTCTACCATACCGGCCTAGAGCGAAGCAACATCAGCCTCTTTGTTGGTCCTCTGGCAGTCAGGCTCGAGGCCAACCTACCAAGGGCCAGCAATGCCATAAGACCACTACGCCAACAGGGGCCACTACTGCTAGATTCCTTCAAGGTCCCAGGGCTGCCATGCCCACACCCTCACCTTCTGACTCTTTAACGACCCCATCCTGACGAGGGTCCAGGAGGCGGTCGGGGTCGGTTCTTTCTCCACTTGGAGGATGGTGAGCACTGACCACATCAACTGGGTGCTCCAGCTCATAGCTCAGGGTCCCACTCTGAGCTGATGGAGTGGCACGAGACCTCTCCTGTCCACTCTACCTACCATCCCATGCATCTCCTCTGGTTTCGAGGAAATTCAGGTGCTTCATGAAAAGAGCAATAGAGCCCATCCCGCTTGCTCATTGGGGAAGGGATTTTATTCTCAGTTCTTCCTCATCCCCAACAAGACAGGCACCTTCAGCCCATCCTAGATTTAAACAATCTGAATCTCTGCATAGAATACAAGCGTTTCAGGATGGTGGCCCTCCAGGTATTACTGCACCTGCGCACGAGGTGGACTGGCTGTGCTCTCTGGGACATAAAGGATGCTTACCTGCACATGCAGGTTTTTCCGGTTCACCGCCATTTCCATTTTCAGGGTGCCCACTTCCAATTCAGGGCCCTTTCCTCTGCCCCTGGTATTTACAGATGACTGTCTTTAGTGGCAGTGGCATTGAGGAAACGAGGCTTTTATGTCTTTCCCTAGCTGGACAACTGGCTGCTAGCAGCCCCTTCCAGGGGCGTGTGCTTCAGACCCTGGAATGCAGTGCCTGTCTCTTCCAGGAACTGGGAGTCGCAGTGAATCTCCCAATCCTGCCTCTTCTCTTGCCAGCCCAATACATAGGGGCAGTCTTGGACATCCGCCATGTCAAGGACTTTCTGCCAGAGGACAGGGCAGCCTGTTTGATGGAGCAGGCCTGTCTTGTTCCTGCCAGAGTCTTTCTGCACCTCCTGGGTGATATGATGGCATCAACTGCCAGAGTGCCCTTGGCCTGGCTGCATATGCAGATGCCACAGTGGACCCTAGAAGTCCAGTGGGATCAACACACAGATGACCTCGACTAGTTGGTCCTGGTCTCCGACCTGGTCCAGAAGGTTCTGGCCTGGTGGATGGACTCTGCCAATCTGTTTTGAGGGCTTCCTTTCCAGATCTTGTCTCCCCGGCAGGTGCTGACCATGGGTGCCTCTGGTATGGGATGGGGCGCCCATTTGGCCGACCATCAGACTCTGGTTAACTGGTGGTCATAGAGCAAACTCTTCATATCGATGTCATGGAGATGCAGATGGTTCTATACGCCTGCAATCCTTCCAGTCCCATATCCTCCCGGGCCCACTACTGGTTCAGATGGACAACATGTGTGCCGCTTACTATGTCAACAAGTGGGAGGCTCACTTTATCTCCTGTGTCAGTCGGGCGGTGAGAGTTTGGTATTGGGCCATCAAGTACAATCTGGAGCGCTCAGCTGTTCATGTTCCAGGCATCCAAAACGTGTTGGCCAACAGTCTCAGCCGCTGCAGGTCTTGGGCTCACGAGTGGGAACTTCTCACCTCAGTGGTTGAAAATCTCTCGACAGGTGTGGTTGCCCAGAGTTGCACTTCTTTGTGTCCCCACTCAATGCAAAACTGACGCTTTTTGCTCGCTTGATCCCGGGCCTGGTATTTTCTGGGAGATGCATTGTCCTGTCTTGGAATGGGAGGTTTCTGTCACATTCCCTCCCTTCCCTCTCTTGCAGAGGTTCTGCTCAAGCTTCAGCTGGAGGGAGCGGAGATGATCATTATTGCTTCCTTCTGGCACCCCAGATTTGGTTTCCTCTGCTGCAACAGTTTAGTCCGCTGGAACCTCCGGTGCCTCTACTTGTGTGCAAAGGCATGTTCTCCAGGACTAGGGCACTTTGTCCATCCGACCTCAAGTCCTGCATCTTAATGTGTGACTTCATGGACCTAGCTATTTCCCACTTGGAGTTTCCTCTAGGGACCCTGATGTCCTGGTGGCAGCTAGGAAAATCCTCCACCAGGACCATTTACTCTCTGAAATGGAAGCTTCTCCATTTGAGCCGCTGCTCGCTATTTGGATCCGCTCATCTGCCAGGTTAGTCAGGGTGTTGGAGTTATCCTTTCCCTTTCGGATTCAGGACTGGGGTACTCGCTTCTTAAGGTGCATCTTTCTGCCATCTCTACTTACCATGCACCTGTTGAAGGCAAAGCTGTTGCCCATCTTGAGGTATCCCGCACGCTCCTGCAGGACATTCTGCATCTGAAACCTCCCATTTGGGACCCGTCCCTCCATGGGACCTCAGTTTTATGTTGGAGAAACTCACTTTACCTCCTTTGAACCGGTTGCGAAGTTACGCTTTTCATGGAAAGTGCTCTTTTAGTTGGTGTTATTTCAGCTAGAAGGATTTCTGAGCTCCAGGCTCTGGAGTATAAAGAGCTTTATCGTTTTTTTCACAAAGACAGGGTGTCTCTGTGTACTAATCCTAAGTTTTTGCCTAAGGTGGTGTGTGTGAATTTACTTTGAATCAATCCATCCACCTTCCAGTTTATTTTTCTGAGTATCCCAGTCAGGGAGGTGTTGCTCCATACTTTGGATGTTCACAGGATGTTCTGGTATTATACAATCCACACCAAAGTCTTCAAGGAAACTGACCAGTTGCTTGTTTCATTTGCCCTCAAGAGAGAGGGTGCTCCTGTTTCCAAACAGTGTTTTTCTAAGTGGTTAGCTAACTGCATTGTTTGTTACACAAGTATAATAAAGCCCTTCTGGGTGGTCAAGGGCCATCCACCAGAGGTATGGCTGCCTCTAGGGCTTGCTTAGAAATGTTTCTGCCACTGACATCTGTGTAGCTGCCACTTGGAGTTCTGGTCATACTTTCACCAAGCATTACAGTCGGACATCACCTCTAGGTGTAGAGCCAGCTTTGGCCTGGCAGTCTTTCAGGGCCCTCTGTTATGAACAGTTAACTGCTGTCTGGTCCGTCTCCAGTGATTTTATCCTGGTAATACTGGTACTGCTTAGGACTCTGTCCTACAGGTGTGACCTGCTGCAAGAGCATTCCTCAAAGCAAGATAGTACAGTTACGTAAGAACTTACTGAACAGTAGATCTTCGAGAAGCTCTTGCAGTAGGCTCTGCTTTCCGCCCTCCTTCCCCTGCTCATTTTCTATTGCATCAACTTCTGTCTCTTCTTTGGCTGTCTGGAAAGCCTCCTCGGTTCTCCATCAGCTGGCCATGCAGAATCTCTGGCGGGAGAACTGAGGTAGGTGTGGAGCTGCCCTCCTTTATAGCCTGTACTGATGTCGGATGACTGGCGCTGTGGGGTAGGGGCAGTTCCTCATGGTAGACTGCTAGCTAGAAGTTTTCCATGTGGCCCTAGTGCCTGGCGGCATAGTCCTACTGGTGTGGCTTGCTGCAAGAGCTTCTTCTCAAGAGCTGCTGTTACAGTAAGTTCTTACGTAACTGTACTTTACACTGTTGAACCATAGGGTTCTTTTCGTGCTCAAGCAAACGAGCCAGTACCTCGCACTCTGTTCTGAGGATGCAGTCTTCATTCAGAGCAGTCCAAGACTACACATGATCAGTCCAATCCCCGCTTGTAGTGGAAGCAACTCTCATTGGCCCTGTTCACTTAACTCACTTGAACTAATCCGGTTTGAAATGTTACAGCCCTTACCATGTTTGTGCGGCCGCACTTATCGATGCTGGGCTGGAAGTGTTTTCCTTTCCATTTTCTCACATGCAGACTCGACTGCAACCGTGTTAGGTAAGCACGTTGTAAAGCGTGTTTACAGTGTTCTTCAGCCATCCCATGGTGCATTGCAGGACGGTTGTTGTTGTGCTGTGTTCCAGTAAGCATTTGGGCCATTGTTAAGCAATGTTTGTTTAATCGCGGTCTCGCTCACTGCTACTGTGGCGATATGTAGACAGAGCAAGCAAAAACAGACATTTGTTTCCATAAAATAAACATTCAGAGTTATTTTCAATAAAATATGCCAGTTTCTGACTGAAAGAAAGCGTGTCGTACAAGTGTTATCATTGAGGGTTCGTGGTTTGATGGGAGGTCAGGGATCAGCATTGCAAGGGCTGGCAGAGGGGTGCACACAACAGCATCATGATTGGTTGGTATAGATGATCATGTGCCATATCATAGCCAGCTGTGATGCTTTCTGCTGGGATTTCTGTATAGACACATCACATCACTGGTGGCATGAATTGCTAGCTTTCATCCAGGTCGTGGTGTAGCTCAGTTGTACCATGGCTGAGAAAACTGTGAATGTGCTGCTGTAATGAATTGGAGTCAAGACATAGACACATCATGAATGCTAACAGTCAACTATGAGGAGAAGAAGGGCTGAATGTGAGAGGAGAGAGGACGAGGTGCCTTAAAGATGATCTGCTGGAGACAGTTTCACTCTGAATTATATTTAGTGGGTCTGTCCGTGTCAGGCTAAGCCCCAAGGAGTGTGGTCAGTGGAAAGAGCATGCCGTGGTGGACTGATATTGTACTTGGAGGCTGGTCAAAGGGAGCAAGGGCAGGCACATTTCAGAATGAAAAGGAGTCTTTTCAGTATCTTTGTAACAAATTGTTGCTATACAGTATATTAGACATGGATACCAAGCTCCTCCCAGTTGAGAAGCGTGTTGCCATTACACTGTGGTGTCTTGCATCAAATATTGAATACCAAACACTAGCTCACCTTTTTGGGGTAGGTCACTCAACTGTGAGTGAAATCGTAATTGAAGTGTATAAAGCCATTGTGTTGTTTCTGATGTCCAGGAGGATAAAAGTACAGAATGTAGGCGAAATAATCAGTGGCTTTGAAAGAGACTGGGGTTTCGAACTGTGGAGGGGCAGTCGATGCGCGTCACATACCCATCATTTGTCCACCGGCTAATGCTGTGGAGTATTACAACCGTAAAGTTACCATTCTGTGATCCTGCAGGCACTTGTTGATCACAAGTACCATTTTCTTGACATCAACACTGGATGGCCTGATAAAGTGCACAATGCATGTGTCTTTAAGAATAGTTCTTTGTACCACGTAGCCGAGGTGGAAAACTGTTCCCACCACTGAACTGAGATATTAGTGGAGTGAGTGCACCTCTAGTCATACTAGGAGACCCAGCATATCTACTATTGCCCTGGCTGATGAAGCCATACCCTCACCACAGTGACCCCAAAAAGAAACTTCAACTACTGTCTCAGCAAAGCAAAGATGGTGGTGAAGTGCGCCTTGGCAGTCTCAAGGATTAATGTCGATGTATTTTGAAAAGGATTGAATTCAGTATTGATAATGTCCCATATGTAATTGGGGCCTTCTGCACTCTTCACGCGGTGTGAAGTGAAATCTAAAGAGTTGCTGACTGCATGGATGAGTGCAATGGAAGATGGAAGTGCTCCAGCAGCCTGACGGTGACACTGTTCCAGCAGAGGACTTATCCCTAGCTGCCATGAATCGGCAGGTCGCATCTATAAGGGATGCATCGCCCAATATTTCCATAGAACATATGAAGGAATACCTGACTATGTTGCACACCTTAACATCAAAGTTATTTAGAGTAAGGATTGACAGTGAGGATGGGTGTATCTTCCTGTAGTTTTGTGAAACCATAAATAACCAGGACACAAACGTAGCCACAAACAAAGTTTATGTTAACGCCAAAGTGAGGAGTTCAGCTGTTTCATGCAGTTTAAAAAATGTTGCTTTGTATTTTATTTTTTATTTAACTTTAGTGTTACACATCAACTGCTGGAGCTATAATCATTTGTATAACCAGAAAATATAGTAAGTTTTTAAAACCTTGTCAATGAAAACACTTTCCATTCATACTCTTTTCAAACCTTAATATGAATTTCTGTTTGAATTGCTAAAAACACTTAACAATGTTGTTTTAATACTGAACACTACCGCTTATGTTAAGCTGTTATATATTTGAACGATAAACACTTGAAAATTACTATAAAAGAATGTGTTCTGTTCAGTGCAGTTTAAAACAGTTCTAGCGCTACCAAACAGTAAAGATTAGTAACATAAGCTGATAAAGCTTGTCATATCTGTATGGAACCTTTTGCTAGCTGTATAAACACATCTTGTTAATGTTAAGTAGTAAAACATTTGCAGAACTTTGAGTCTACTGACAGTTATTTACTACATCGATTATGACAGAGGTCTGAAAAGTTTGCTGTTAACAAATTGCCCATCTAGAAAACCCTCAACCACCACAACAAACCTGGTTTATAATAATGAAATACATAAACTGAATCTGGTAGATAATTCCTTACCTTCCCAACCCAAATTTCACGGTACTGTTTAGAAATGTAATGAACAATGCACGCCTTTGAAATACTAACTACATCACAATGAAGTCCATGTAGAGTCTTCATTGTACAGGTTCTGTTGTGAAAGACCCAGTTGCCTGATTCCCAAAATGCATGCAGTCATTAACAACTTGATTGGTGGGTCATTGGGGTGGGGGCATGGCTGAACTGTGATGGTGTGGTGCTTGCAGTGATGGAGAATGGAATTGCACCTATGCTTGACACGACACCACCACCAGATGAATGATGGGCAAGGCAGTAGACTGGTTCGTGAGGAAGCAGTGGGTGTGACAGATGAACAGCTGTTGAGCTGAGATGGTTGTGTGGCTGTCATCGTAGTTGGTGGGGCACTAAATTGCATGGTATTATTTGAATAATACTGAGCCTGATTGCCTTGCTGAGGCTGACATTGTGAACAGAATATCTGCATTAAGTTCTGTAAGAACAAATTGTTCTGTTCAGCCTCTTCATGGCGCATCTGGCCTCCAGCTCCCGCTCTTCCCTTGCCCTCTCTCGCTATCTCAAGCATCTGATTGTGCGGTTCCATGATCATCCGCGTGTTGGTTCCAAAACTGCTTCCACGATCTCCTGCATATGTAACACTTTCTTCTTTCATGGAGGTTCAAAGTGGCTCAGAGCTGAGGTGTCTCTTCTGGAGACCGCCACTATTCAATGCATGATCACTTACAAGAGATGCAGAGTCCTCAGATACAGCTGCATAGCCTCAGTGGTCACATCTGCTTCATGGCTTGAGGACATGTCTTGTAGTTGTCATCTGTTATTGGCAAAGATAAAACAATAGTTATAAATTCAGTAGTGACATGACAAAGTACAGCTCAGATTCAGAGTAGTCATCCATGTCATGCTGTTCAGGGTCTAATATTGCGGTACTCTCCAACACAATCAGAGGTTCTGGCGTTGGCTTGGTCCCCAGTATCTTGTCAGGTTCTTCATAAAAGGGTAAGCAAGCCTGCTGCATCCAGACAGACAATTGCCATCTCTGGCCTTGTGGTACCTTACTTTCAACCGCTTTATCTTCTCGCTACGTTGCTTAGCGGAACGTTCTATGTCATGCCCTAGAAGATACTGTGATACCTTTTCATATAGTTTAGTATTACGTCGGCAACTGGCAAGCTCATCTTGTACCTGCTTCTCAGACCAGTATTCAGTCAACAGGCGGGTGGCTTCATCAGTCCAGATGGCACTTCTATCAATTACTGAAGCCATGAGCAGTCTTATTGATATATGCATATATATAATATATATGTGTGTGTGTGTTATATATGTGTGTGTATCTAAATATATATATATATATATATATCTATCTATCTATCTTAGGATATATTAGGGTGTCACGATAATACTTCCATGATACAATAACCGTGATAAAATTATATTGCGTTATAACATACAAAGTAATTTTTATACGAGCATCAGGGAGAGTAGGTGTGGAAGGGACAGTTTTCCTGAAAACACAAAAAATTGGTTAAGGTCTCAATACCATGGTATACCGTGAATCATGGTTATTTTGGTATTGGAAATTGCCCACAACATTAGTACCGTAACTTCTGATACCAGGCATTCTGTAAAACTGATATACTGTGACATCCTCTATATATATAATTCTTTTCTCTCTCTCTCTCTCTATAGATGGGATACATGATGGGCAGAGTGTGATATGGAAAATATTTTCACTCCTGCAGAGTGACCTCTGAACACTCACGAGGTGCGAAGGCAGCTTCAGAACAAAACAGAAACTGGGGTGGCGTTGCTATAGTAACGCTTTGCTCAAGTGTCCTTCAGATGTTCTGAAGCTGCCACTCGCTTCACAGTACAGTCAGCAGCTTCTTCCATAAGAATGAAGGAAATGTTAGGGAAAAAGACAGTTTACAGTACTTTTGAAAGACTGCTACATTTTAAATGTCTGAGAGTTCTTTCCTCTGTCTTAGTTTATGCGCTCGGTTGCTATAGTAATGGCCACTCATGTTTCCTCCGCTGTTCTGAAACTGATCACTCGCTAATTCTCCTGGCTGTCAGTATTGTCGGCAGCTTTTTTTTTTTTTTAAGGAAGGTAATTTTTGGGACAAAAACAGTTTAACTAAGCTTTTGAAAGACTGACTGCTCCACTGTAAGTGTCTGAGACTTTATTTTCTGTCTTAGTTTATACGCTCGGTCATGCTACATTTCAAGGGGGAAAATGAAAGTACTATTTACAGTTACCAAACACAGAGTGGCAGGATCAACCAGATATGCTTTCAATTATGTATTTAAAAATAATTGGAAGATCAACTAGATGTTAGGGTGTGTGTGCGTGTGTCGGGAAACAGCCGTAGGGTTTAGAGAGAGTAGGACTACAGTGAAAAGTATGGTTTCACTTTTTGTTTGGATGACATATAGAACATAGCGATATCTCCATGACGATAGGAACACGGAGATACCACTATGACTTATAGGAACATGGAGATATCAATGATATCTCACTGCCTGCCTGAGATACAAGTTTTTATCTGTATATTTATCTCCAAACATATGTTGTGTAATATATTTTTTTCTCTCTCTCTGTATATATATATATATATATATATATATATATATATATATATATATATATATATATGCAACAGGGGTCAGGATAAAACTGTAGAATAAAACCATTTATCTTCGCTACTATGGTAATAAATTTATTTATCCACATAGTAACTACATCATCACCCATTTATTCACACAGTAACTACATCACTAGCTCATTTATCTACACAGTTCTCTTCAGAATTCATTTAGAATGTTCGGCCTCAGAAGCAGTACTAACCATATTTAATGTCAATAACTTAAAACAAAAAGATAACATGGTACTGTGAGCACAAAAATTGTTCAGCACAAAATTATCTACAAAATGAGTACTGTTTCATTTATATAAACCCTGTATATTGTATATGATTAGCAAGAAAACAGAAGAAAATGTAATTTTTTGTTCACTTTTTGACAAACAAATATAAATAACTTTAAAACAAAAAATGATAGCATGGTACTGTGAGTACTAAAATGTTCAGCTCAAAAATATCTACAAAATGAGTGGTGTTTCATTTATAGATACCATTTTGTTTTTTATAATTAGCAAAAACAGCATAAAATTAAATTTTCTTTTCCCTTTTTGACAAATGATTTACACCTACCAAAATCAAAGCGTTCACACAAACATCTAAACCTGTTGCATAAATGGAATATGCAGCGGTTCAATGTGATAATGCATTTATTTGCTTTGGATTTCAGTGACCTCTTAACTCTCACTCGTTTAGACTCATTGAGGTGCCAGGGTCACTGAAACTTATCTAGAATCATCAATCCTCCTCTGAACTGCATATCCTATATATATGTGTGTATATATATATATATATATATATATATATATATATATATGATAATGCCCATCGAAAATATCTGAGATATTTTTGATGGGGGCGATATATGTTCCATTTGCAATGGGCCAAGTTTTTTTATCAGTGTCATTTTCATTTTTTTAAAATAGGCATGTCTTTATTTCTTTTGTTTCTGGATGACTGAGTGTTGTGTTCTGTAAACTGAACTTTTGTGTCAGGAGACGCTGTGCCATTGTGCTGCTGCTGGGAGAGTGGTAAGAGTAAAAGAAGCGGTTGGTTGCTTTTGTGTACTGGGGTTTGAAGGAAATGAATGTTTTGTGTGAGGCTAAAAGTTGTTTTTATATTTGGTGAAAGAAAGTGGAGTGGGGAAGACAATGAAAATAATTCACTGTGTTTTGTCTGGTATTTTGGACCTTTAGGAGAAATAGTAATTAACATTGTGTGAAGCTGAAAGTTGATTTTTTTAAATAAGTTACAGTGAAGAACAGGGAGAAAATGAAACTGTTGTGTGTCTGCTGGAGAGAAATGAAACTGCCAGTGGGAGCTGGAATGCAAGTGAGCAGGTGCATTCTGATTGTGCTGCTCATGCTGTCCGCTCCCACCAATCAAAACCTTGTGAGCAGTTGTGCTGAAGTGCAGATAGTGCCTGGTGTTTAATTACCTACAGTGAGGATAAATGACCTACAGTGAAAATAAATGCGATATTCTCACTGTAGGTCTGACCAACCAGAAATACTGCTGTTATTTACCACTTTTATCCTCACCCTATTGCATAAATATTTTTATATTTATATCTGTATATCTATATACCTATCTTTATCTGTATATAGTGTGTGTGTATATATATATATATTTTATATAATAATGGCACGTAATGCCACTATAGTAGGGTTAGTAGCCATTTCTATGTTAAACCTCAAATTTTGTACTTTAATAACTTTGCAAACCGTTTGTCCTATTTGCCTGAAATTTGGAATGGAGGAAGATTTTTGGTAGATTTCAGATCTGGAAAGTGTTGTGTTGATCGGATGTACGGTTGCAGAATAGTAGTGCGCTGAAACACATGGAAAATCCCAACATTTTGTTTCCTTTAGGCGTCCACTTTGTACTGAAGATTGCATCTGAGTGCTTTCAAATTGGGTGGGCTACATGGGTCCTGGGTCTAGATGTGCCTTTTGAAGATTCTGTGTTTAAAAAAAAAAAAAAAAAAAAATAAAAAAAAAAAATCTTGTTCTGTTCAAAAGTTATAGCATTTTTAGTGCCCTGTTATGTCTTATGGGAAAATTTATATATACAGCTTGAAAATTGTCTAATAGTATTTTTTAGTGTCGAGCTTGCCAAAAATAGTGCCGTGCTGCTGACTTCTTGTTTACAGTTAGCAAGAGAAAAACAATATAACTCAAAAAATACTGCACTTTTGACACACCAACATTGAGTTTACCTATTCGGCCTGAGGAACAGGAATCTGGCATTAGTTTTTCACCAGCTGGTCTGGAAATGTGGTTTTCAGATTTTTCCCCACCATTTTGCCAATTTTGATCGCAACACTATCTCAAAGTGCTGCAGCAATATCCACAACCATAAAAAATACAACCGCAAACACTATTTTTTACGCTCACTGTTGTATTACCATTATAAAGATAGGAATGTTGCAATCATATTTTAAATACTGCACAACCACATTTTCTAAAATGCTGTTTTCAAACAACATGAAGTCTTGCTGTATTCTGACTATTGCAGTTAGGTCCTGCCTTTCAACTGCCCTGGAGAACAAAGGGTTAACTTTTCTATGCCTTGCATAGAATGTTCATCATAAGCTCGGTTGAAGCCCCTGTCTGTTGTTGTTCAAACTGCAACCGTCAGATTCTTTACTCCGCCTTACTGAACAGTCTATCTGGAGATTTCTCCTGCTGCTCGGTTCAAAAGTTGGTTGAAGTGTCTATTTTCGTTCGGTTTCTACCGAATTGTTGTTTCCGATAGTCGGTTCAAGTCTCTGTCCGTGGTACTGTGAGTACTAGATAGGTTTTGTTCTGTTTTCTGTGTGGAACTTGTAAACTGTGGGCTGATCATTTTGAGATTAAAACTTGTGCTTTACTTTAGTGTGTGGTTACGGTCCATATCGGATCTAAAAAAAATGTTTTAAGTACTTTTTTTCCAAGACCTGTGACACGGTCAGGAACCAATGGGGGAGTTTTGCCTGGGGATGGTCAAAAAGGTAAGTTTTGGTTAGGTTGGCCATGTCTGAGAAAACCCAAGAAAAAAACCGGCCCACTGGGTTTTAACACTGCAGTGTGTGGGAAGGTCTTTGCTAAGGCTGATCCCCACCTCCTGTGTTTATTGTCTGGGGTTTGACCACCCGATTCAGACTGCCAAATATGCAAGAATTTTCCCAAATCTACCCTGGAAAAGAGACAGGTAGACTGAGGAAAGTGAGGCAGAAGTCCGCTGACCCGGATGGCCAGCCCGGTTCGGTTCCGACCGAACCAGAAGGAGTGCCCTCTGACCAGGGCGATACTTCTTCGGCAAAGGAGAGCCGATTCCGGGGAATCTGTTCCGGCTGAAAAGGAAAGGAAAAGACAAATCGACCGGTTCGGACCCAGAATCTCATGTTCGACTGCTGATGAGATAGCCAAAGCGATTAGGATTATGGAATCGCTTTGATCGGTTCTGACCGAACCAGCACCATCTGGCAGGGGCTCGGTTTGGTCGATTCCCCTGCCCGGATTATACCCTGGAAGAATTTTATGAACCGGAGTTTGAGGAGGAGGGAGAGTATGAGGATGATTATGGTGATGGTGAAAGTCTGGATGTGCCTATTGACCCGGATATCTCCCCAGACAGACCTTCAGGTGTTTCTCCTCCTAGGCTTTCTGAGTCCCTTCACACTACATGTTCTACAGAAAGGTGGCTGATACCCTCCAGCTTCCTGTGGAGGAGGCAGTAGAGGATCAGGAAGAGCCTGATTATGTTGAGATGATGGACATCCTAGAGTCCAGGAGACTGTCTATTCCTCCACAAATCTTTGGGAAACAGACAAAAAATTTTTAAGTCTCCTAATTCTATACCTATTGTGGACAGAAGAATGGACAAGAGGTATACTCTCTCAGGCTCAGACACAGAGTTCCTTTTTCAGCAATGCAGCCATGTTAGGGTTTTACAGGCTGCTGCCTGTGATAAGGCAAACATTCCTTGGCATCACACCCCCAGACAAGGACGCCAGGAAGATTGATGCCATGGCAAAGAAACAATACATGGCAGCATCTTTGGGACTCAGGCAGGCTAATTATATGGCCTATGTAGCGCAGGTACCAGAAGTCCAGGTGGGACACTGTACTGGCACTGGCTAAACAGGCTCCGCCCAGTTTGCCAAGGAGGCTGGAGCAGGTGGCTGCAGATGGGATTGAGGCATCAGTACAGTTTCATGCTGCTGTGGACTCCAGTGATGTATCATCAAGAGTCATGGCTACATCTGTGGCTCTTGGAGAATGGCTTGGCTCAGATATACTAGCCTCGCTAGGATACCCAGGCTAAGGCCATGGATTTTCCTGTAGTTGGTAGTTCTCTGTTTGGGCAGCAGACAGAGAATTACATGAAGAAAATGGATGAATACAGGAGCACTCAGGCCAAAGAAAGGCAAGCAACTCCTCAAAGGCAGCAGTCCAGGGGCAGGAGCAGGCCTTTCCAAAGGCCTTTACTAAGCCCAGGCCTCTTCTTCTTCTTCGCTTCAGAGAGGGGTTCTTTAGAGGGAGAGGCAAAGGGGATGAGCAGGCCTGCATCCACCCCTCAGCCTAAAGCCCCTGCCAAGCAGACACCCTGATGGGTCTGCCCAGGTCGATTCTCCTATACCAGTAGGGGCAGGCTGGCTTACTTTGTCCAGGACTGGATGTCTGTTACATCAGACAAGTGGGTCCTGGAAGTAGTAAGCCAGGGACTGGTTCTCAGCTTCAAAAATTTCCCAAGATGAGAGCCAGATCTTTTCCACCTGCAAATCTCTGAGACCCTTGCCCTAGAGGCAGAGGTTTCTTCTCTCCTAGCTCTCAGAGCTATGAGAGAGTACCCACACTACACAGGGCAAAGGATTGTACTCCAGGTACTTCCTAATCCCCAAAAGACAGGAGAGTGGTGACACATCCTGGACCTAAGATATCTGAACAAACATCTTTTAAAGCCAAAGTTCAAAATGGTAACTCTGGGGAATTATCCTTCCTCTCTAAGGCCAGGGACTGGCTAGCCTCCTGGACCTCAAAGATGCCTACTTTCACATTCCCATCAGGTGCTCCCACAGAAAGTACCTCAGGTTCGAGTTGCCCTCAGGCCACTGTCAGTTCAGAGCAATGCCTTTTGGCCCAACATCAGTCCCAAGGGTTTCACAAAGTGCCTGGTAGTAGTTATTGCCTTCCTAAGAAGACAAAAGATTTCCATTTTCACATACTTGGATGACTGGCTTATAGTAGGTCAGTCTCCAGACCAAGTCAAGTCACATCTGCAAGTGATCCAGCAAGTGCTCACTTCTTTAGGATTCCTTCTCAACCTACCAAAGTCAGTTCTCGAACCAGTGCAGCTCCTCACCTTCATAGGTGCAGTGCTGGATACAGTAAAAGCAGAGCCTTCCTTCCCTGGAAAAGGCAAGGACTCTTATGGAACTAGCCTCTTCATTCACCCTTCAGGTGTTTCGACCAGCAAGGCATTTCCTTCAGCTACTGGGCTACATGGCAGCTTCCACAGCAGTGGTCCAGGGGCAAGATTCCAAATGAGGGACATTCAGTTCCACTTAAGAGCTTTGGTCCCAAAGAAAGGATTCCTTACCAAACTAATTCCAGTGACTCAACCCTGATCCACGCCTTGCAATGGTGGAAGGATCAGGACAATTTGAGACAAGGGGTTCCATTTGTCACTCAGTCTCATTCAGTGATCCTCACCACAGATGCTTCCCTGCTGGGCTGGGGTGCCCATTTGGGGACCTTACCACCCAGGGACTGTGGTCACCTCAGGAATCTCTGCTTCACATCAATCTCTTGGAACTCATAACAGTGTTTCTGGCACTGCAAGCTTTTTCAAATCTGTACAGAACAAGGTGGTTCAGGTCAGAGCTTGGTCTCACGGCCTTGTGCACTGAAGCAATGAAGTTGTGATCCCTGGCCTATTCCCTGCAAACCTCTCTGATAGCAGTTCACCTCCCAGGGAAGGACAATGTCCTAGCAGATGCACTGAGCAGAATATCCCAGGGCCATCACGAATGGGCCCTAGATCCTCTGGTGTTGAAAGTGATTTTCTCAAGATGGGGCACTCCAGAGATAGATCTTTTGCAGCCCCAGACAATCACCAACTTCCTCTCTTTTGTTGCAGACCCCAGTCTTGGGCTCAGTCCCCGGATGCTCTGATTCTGAACTGGGAGGGAATTTCTGTATGCTTCCCCCTTCCCTCTCCTGTTCAAAGTGTTAGTCAAGATAAGGTCACAACCATGCAAAGTGATTCTGATTGCTCCATACTGGGCCAGACAGCCATGGTATCCCTTGTTGCTGTCCCTAACAGTCCATCTTCCCTGTCTCTTCCCAGGAATTACGACCTGTTAACATCTTCCCAGGGAGGATTTGGTACCAGATCTTCAGTCTCTCAATCTCAAGGCTTGGCTCTTGGAGAGTTAGTTTGCAGATCTGCATCTTTCCCAAGGGTTCTGGATATCCTTAAGGCTTCTCAGCCTTCCACCAGAAAGACTTACAACTCCAAATGGAAAAGATTCAGCATTTGGTGTTCTAAGAAGAATATTTCTCCAGACTCTGCTGAACTGCCTACGGTTCTGGATTATATGGTCCATCTTAATGGCCTAGGTCTCAGACCAGCTACCCTCAAGGTACACTTGGCAGCTGTTTCTGCTTTCCTGTCTGTAGGCAAGTCTTCCTCTCTGTCATCCCATCCCTGTCTTCTGTAAGTTTTTCAAGGGATTGCTTCACACAATCCCCCTTAGGAGATCTTGCTCCTGCTTGGGACCTTAATGTTTGCATTGCTCAGCCTATGCAACCCCTTTTGAGCATTTGTCCTCAGCAGAGCTTAAGTATTGACTTGAAAACTGTGTTTTGATAGCCATCACTTCTGCCAGATGTATCAGTGAATTGCAAGCCCTGTCAGTGGAATCTGGTTTCATCTCTTTCACAAAGATAAAGTGGTCCTTAGAACTAACAGAAAGTTCTTGCCTAAAGTGGTTTCAGATTTCCTCCTCAACCAGTCTATATCTTTCCCTGTTTTCTTCACTGATCATTCCTACTCGGAGAGAGGAGGCTATACAATTTTGATGTTAAAAGAGCCCTTAGCTACTACATAGAGCATACCAAGGGTCACAGGTTTATAGAAACATAGATAGAAACATAGAGTTGACTGCAGATAAGGACCCAAGGCCCATCCAGTCTGCCCATTTCTTTTCTACCTTATAAATGTGCCATCGGCCTTTGCTCTGTCAGTGGCCTATCTATTCATAGTCATTTGTATTGCTCCCTTATGTCTATCCCATGCCTGTTTGAAGCCCTGCACTGTATTCATAGCCACCACTTCTTGTGGTAAGCCATTCCATGCATCCACCACCCTTTCTGTGAAAAGAATTTCCTCACATTCCCCTTAATCGGCCTCCCTCTAATCTCATGCTGTGTCCTCTTGTCCTGCTATTTTTCTTATATTTAAACATGTTAGACTCTTTCACCTTGTTTATGCCCTAAAGGTGTTTGAATGCCTCGATCATATCACCTCTCTCCTCCTTTGCTCAAGGGTATACATATTGAGCTCCGTTAATCTGTCCTCATATGTCTTCTGATGCAGTCCCTGCACCATTTTGGTTGCCCTTCTCTGGACTGCCTCAATTTGTTAATGTCCTTGTGAAGGTGTGGCCTCCAATACTGCATGCAGTACTCCAGATGGGGCCTAACCAGTGTCTTGTACAGAGGGATTATTACCTCCTCTTACTTACTTCAGATACCCCTCACTAATACACCCTAACACCCCTAGCCTTACCTACTGCTTTAGAGGTCTGCTTGATGATTTTAGGTCATCAGTGATGATGATGCCCAAGTCTCTTTCTTCCTTTGTGACTGCTAGCAACTCCCTCCCAGCCTATAGGTGGCTTCAGGGTTTCTCTTCCCTATGTGCATGATTTTGCACTTCTTTGCATTAAATCCCAGTTGCCACTCTTCTGACCATTCTGCTAGTTTATCCAGATATCTTCTCATTCTGCCCACCCCATCTGGATCATCTACTCTGTTGCAGATCTTGGTGTCATCTGCAAACAGACAAGCCTTACCCTCTAGTCCATCTGCAAGGTCACTAATGAAGATGTTGAAGAGGACTGGCCCCAGGACAGATCCCTCAGGTACCCCACTTGTGACTTGCATCTCTTCTGACTGTATACCATTTACCACCACTCTCTGTTTTCTGCCCGTCAACCAGTTTGCCACGCAGTTGACCAACTTCTGACCCACCCGAGCCTACCCAGCTTATTTATCAATCTTCTATGTGGAACAGTGTCAAAGCTTTGCTGAAGTCAAGGTAGGCGACATCAACTGCTCCCCTTGGTCCACCACTCTGGTTACCCAGTCAAAGAAATCTATGAGATTAGTTTGACAGGACCTTCCTTTGTAAACCCATGCTGTCTTGGATCCTGTGCCCCTATGGATTCCAGGTGTTGCACTATCCTTTCCTTAAGGTGCCTCCATAATCTTGCCCACTACTGAGGTAAGACTGACCCGGTCTGTAGTTCCCGCCTCCTCCCTGTTACCACTCTTGTGGAGGCGGGATCACATGAGCCCTTCTCCAGTCTTCTGGGACCTCTCCTGTGCTCAGAGACTCACTAAACAATTCTGCTAATGGCTCTGCTAGTTCCTCCTTTAGCTCCTTAAGTACCCTGGGATGTATGCCATCAGGTCCCATTGCCTTATCCACCCTGAGCTTAGCAAGCTCTTGTAGGACCCTTTCTCTTGTGAAGGGAGTAGTGTCACCTCCCTCCCCTGTGTCCATGATGTTGAGCTGTGGGCCCTGCCTATCTTCTCTTCAGTAATACTGAGCAAAGTATCTATTTAGGATAGATGCCTTTACAGGGTCCTCCTCCTCACATGCTCCCTTTTCTCCATTAAGCTTAGCAATACCCCTCTGGACTTTCTCCTTTCACTACTGTATCTATAAAAGTCTTGTCACCTTCTTTTACTGTTAGGTACTAGTGTTTCCTCAGTTTGGGACTTTGCCTGCCTTACTGCCTTACCTGCTTCCTTAGGCAGTTTGGTATGCCTCCCTATCTTTATCCGCTGTGTTCCTTATATTTCCTGAAGGCCAGCCTTTTGGCTCTGACCTTTTCTGCTACTGTATTTGAGAACCAAGTGGTTTCCTTCTTCTTTTACTTCCTTTTCTGTCTAACACAATGGGATGTTGCTTCAAGTATTGCATCCTTAATGCTTGCCCACTTTGCCTGTACCCTCTCACCTGTGTTTCTTTTTGCCAGGGCTAGCTTAACTCTGTTGGCCATCTTATCAAAGTCAGCTCCTCTAAGTCCCATATTTTTGCCTTGGAATGGGATGATTTAGATGTAGTAGCCAAATTGAACCATACCATGTGATGGTCACTGGCCCCAGGTGACCTTCTACCTGAGATCTGTGATCCTTCTTTGTTAGTCAGTACTAGATCTAGGATAGCCCTGTCTCTTGTAGGTTGCTGTACCAGTTGTTTGAGGCCCTCCCTGCAGGGAATCCACTATGAGTCTAGTTCTGGCAGATGTTCCTGCTGGTATTGACCAATCTGTATCCGGCATGTTGAAGTCTCCCATTATCAGAACCTCCCTTTAGCTGTCATGTTTTGTATGTTTGAATCCTTCCAGTTGTTCCTCATTTATGGAGAAGTTGGTAAGGGCAAACCTGCCACTAAGAGATCTGTTGCCAGGTGGATTGTTTCTTGTATACAATTCTGCTATGAAAATTGGGTAGAACTCCACCCTCAGGCCTGAGTGCTCATTCCACAAGAGGTACAGCTGCTTCCCTGGCTGCTGTCAGGATATTCCTCTCTTAGAGAATATGTCAAGCAGCCACCTGGAAAACAGTCCATACTTTCACCAAGCATTGCTCTCTGGATATCCAGGCTAGGAGTGATGCTCGGTTTGGTATAGCAGTACTTCAGAGCCTATTTCCAAAGTAGGTTCTCTCCCTCCTCCATGGAGGTACTGCTTGGTAGTCTGCAGTAGTCAGAATACAGCAAGACTTCATGTTGTTTGAAGAAAAATTACTCACCTTAGTAATTATGTTTCTTCTAGTGGAGTCTTGCTATATTCTGACCCCCCCCTCCCTCTCAGAACCTAGTTTTTGGGAAGTGGGTGGGCAGGAGTAGTGTTGGCACCTTAGGGGTATCCATTTTACACCCTCTTTTTGTTTGGGTGGAATGTTGTTTCTTGGATGTGTTTTTGTTTTTGGATTTCCTGACTTGAGTCTTCTTTTGAGAACTAAAAATTATATATATATATATATATATATATATATATATATATATATATATATATATATATATATATATATGCCAGTTGGCTAGTAGAAATTTTACAGTTTCCACACAAAATACCTAGTGAGTTTTTGTTCCTAAAGATCTGACGGTTGCAGTTTTACAACAGACAGGGGCTTCAACCGAAATTGTGATTTAATGTTCTATGCAAGGCATAGAAAAGTTAACCCTTTGTTCTCCAGCGCAGTTGAAAGGCAGGACCTAACTGCAATAGTCAGAATACAGCAAGACTCCACTAGAAGAAACAAATTACTAAGGTGAGTAATTTTTCATCTCTGTCACTTGGTTGTGGCAAGCTGGATTGTGATATTGACCTGAAATTTTCAGGGTGGCGAGCCTTAGTGTCGTAGATGTGCCTTTCAGCTGTTTGGTTCCAAAATGTTCACCATGTCCCTAGTTATAGCATTCTGAAGTTACAAATTTTCCTATAGGATAACATTGTGGGAGTCGCTTTTATCACTTCATTATGGCTATGTGCATTGTGATATTGACCTGAAATTTTCAGGGTGCAAAGCCCTACCCCTACAGGTGTGCCTTTTGGTGGTTTGATACCAAACCATTGAACATGGCCACAATTATAGCATTGTGAAGTTTGGAAATTTCCTATAGGATAACATTGCGGGCGCTGGTTTCTCTGTCGCTGCTGCGACGTGCATTGCGGTATTACCCAGAAAAGCCGTAGTCTCACAGGTGTGCCTTTTGGTGATTTGCTGCAAAAACATTCAGCAGGGCCAGAGCTACAGCATTCCAAATTTTCCCATAGGATAACATTGCGGCACCTTGGCGCTTTCGGGACCCGTATCTCGAAAACAGTTTCGATACAGACTTTTTGTTGGAAAATTTCTTAGCTCCCCACTAAGTGGCTAAATACAGAACTGGGTTAGACAGCCTTGAAACCCCTGAAATTTGAATTTTTTTTCTACCATGTATGGTTCCTGAGATATTTGCAAATTACTTTTCTAATTGCTTGATTTTCATGTGTGTGGGCCACTATTATGCCCTCAGATTTAGCCCTCACATCGCGTTTCAGTGCACGTATCTCAGAAACAATGCAGATATGGGTTCGATCATTGCGTGGTTGCGAGAACTGCACACTGTCACGATTACGTGACACTTGAATTTTCTTCTATAAGCCTATGGTTCCTGAGATATGGGCAAATTACTGTTGCTAAGCCTCCTTGCCATATAGGGTTGCTGTATGGCTTCATGCTGATATATAAGTGGGAGCGCAGGGCCCATGCTCCCACCACACATACATTATGCACAAATAGGTGGCTTGGTTTGGGCCCCGCCTCCCACTAAGCTCCCATTTCTATTACTACTTACATTACACTTTTAAAAAAAAAAAAAGAAAGGACATTTTCTTTGCAAAAACTTCATTAATGCATCAGTTAGGGTTCTTTCCACACTGACAAAAGTGTTGAAATTGAGCGTTAGGGTTACTACCCTGCCACCTCACCCCCATCAACAGGCATTGGGGTGTGCGTTCAGTCATCGTGTTTAACTTTCACCCCATTCTCCTATACTGCACCACCTCAGCTTCTTTACGCATGGAATGGGGTGAGAGTTAAGCTGAAGACACCAGTGCACACCCTGATGCCTGTTGGTAGGGATGGGGTGGTAGGTGGTAACTCTAATGTTGAATTTCCACACTTTGTTGGTGTTGAAAGAACCCTAACTGATGCATTAACAAGTTTTGCAAACAATATATGTTTGTTATGTGTGTGTGTGTGTGTGTGTGTGTGTGTGTGTGTGTGTGTATATACATACCCTGATAGCCATCACTTCAATATTAGCTTACTTGAATTGCCAGAAATATAAGTAAAGCCTGTTGGTTTTAATCTGTTTAACGGCTCACTTCTAATTTGCAAAATAGAGTGCCACACAGCAATTTAAATGCAGGATGCAGGAGGCTACTGCCAGTAGTGGCAATAGGTTGCTGTGCTTTTGAAAATTAGTGTTCCTAACACAAATGCTTGCAGTCTGTCCACGATACTCTGCCACATAGAAAATGCAGGAGACTATGGACAGTGGTTGCAACTGGTTACTGTGTATTTAAGATGCATGCAGACTGTCCACAATTATTCTGAATAAGCTGACACACAATACTTTATGCAGGATACAGACTACTGGCAGTGGAGTCAACAGGATAAAAAATACTGTTTGTAGACAACACTGAGCGGACATGCAGCATGTATAAATGTCACAAGCACAAGATTAACTGTATTTGCACAGTATGTAGATAAACAGACTGCCCAGAAGGTCTGATCACAGCAGCTTGTGTTGACTCTTCAGTTACTCAGCAGTTAAATATATTTGTTATTTTTTTGGAGGTACTGGCGTCAGCGCAGACACCACCTCTAATCACGACATTTGCATGACGAAGATCATGACACTGTGCATGCGTGATGCTCTCATGGTACAGTATGGTATGCAGGAATGGTTCATCATGGCTATTAGGAGGACCGGCGAAAAACAAGAGGAGAAACATGGGTACAAGATCCCTGTCCACATTTGGAAAGGTAGGCGTGTTGGTAACTGAACCATGTTGAAAGCTGCTAAAACCCTGATACTTGCAGGTTTCAAACACTGTTTTCTGACATGGTTCAATCGCAATGCGTGTTAAGGGGTCCAGTAATGTTTCAAGCAAACAGTAATGGTACGGAACCCTAGTGTGGACAATGCCAATGTGGGAGCTTCTCTCATCTACACATTGCAGATACAGGTGCTTGTGGATGTGGTGGCTATCAGCAGTAAGTATGGTTCATGCATCTCCAAGTGTGCTTTTCCAAACTGCGGGTAGTTTTACAGTAGCATTTGTAGATTTATAACTGAGCTTCCCAGATGCACTTATTTTGTCCTTTATGCCTATTCTGGTTATTTTCTTTAGAGAACCGGTTTAAGTTTTGTCTCACTGTTTTAATGCAAAAAACTTTTTGGGTCTGCTTCCATCCTCAGTTTCCTTGTTATATAAAGAGATTCAAAGTTAAATTGATGGAGATGTGCACCACTCATTATGGTGCCTTACCTCTATGAAATTCTGCTGCTCATATTTCCATAAAAATTTCCAATAGTGTAATAGCAAAATCACTTGTAAAACTCCCCACTGGTTCACTGTTACTTCCCGTTTTTAGATCTGCCCCACACTCCAGCCATGTTATAGCGTGAACACAAGCGTGGGGGCGTGCTCCATTATAGTCTATAGGAGGCAACTTTAGCGTAATTTTCTGTACAACAGTGATCATTTGGCAATTGTCAAGGGCACGGGTGACTGACAAGGTCCTTGTTAGTCACCGGTGCTCTTGATTAATTGCCAGATGATCACTGTTATATAGAAAATGATAACGCTGCTCCTCGTGAGACTATAATGGAGCTGGCCCCGCGCTGTCCTTTGTGTTCATGTCATAATGTGGTTGAGCTGAGCGGATGTAAAAACCGTAAGTAACAGTGACCCAGTGAAGGAATTTTGTTAGCGATTTTACTGCTACACTATTGAAATTGTTATGTGAAATATAGAGCAGCAGTATTTCACGGAGGTAAGGCACCATAATGTGTGGTATAGGCTACCTTGGGGAATCTCTTTAAAAGAAATGAAAATGTACATGATACTAGATCTGTTGCTTTCAGGCAATATACAGTTCCACGCTTTAAAAGTCACAAAGCACGCCGGCCGGTGGCGCTGAGAACTGAGGCACTGGGCGCTGCCGTGCGCTATGCCAGCGACCCTATGTATTGGGAATGAGCACGCGGGCCACGAAGTCGGCAGGGGAGGTAGGGTTGGCGTCCAGGGACTGCTCTCCTTGAGGAGGGGAGGTCACCAGCAGTTGGTGCTCGACTGGCCCCTAGCGGCAGCTGGGGACAGCGCACCAATGTTCCAGAAAAGGTGAGGAGAGGAGGGCAGACACTTTGAGGGAAGCGTGCGGACACATGTCGTCTCTCCAGCAGGGGCGTACACGCCCTTCTTCTAGAGGGAGAAAATGGAGGAAGAAGTGTCCTGGGCACGGTAGGATGAATGCTGATCCTTGCAGGCCCCGCTCCTGTGAACAGGCAGTAACTTCCATCGGATCCATTCTGGCGAGTTGAGGATCCGTCGCCCTCCACGGGGCAAGCTGTGGAGGAAGCGGAAGGTAAGCTGCGAGTGAGAGACGGGCTGGGGGATCAGGCGTGATGGAGAGCCGCCTGGAGACAGAAGAGAAAGAAACTACCGCTACCTGTTTACCAATTAAAATCCTTACTGGCTACAATGTGTAAGTGTACCCTGCTGCCCTACCCCTCCTTCCCATCCTTTCTTTCCTTCCTTCTCTCAAAACGCTAACCCCTGCAGTTCTCAGCCACCTGATAATGTGCCTGGATATAACCTCCACTACAGCAAAGGCTGCACATCTGGGGATTTTTCAGCATAACCATTGTGCCATGGTCCTCCTTCTTTATTCATCCTCACCTTACCAACTGGGCTTATTATTACCCACCTGCCCATATCAGTACCCCTTCAGAACCTATAGTCTTCCTCATCCTGAGCAAGAAAATGAAAAGGCACCACGGCACCAGAAGATCTGTGAATCTGGCATCAAGACTGCTTAGAAAACACCTCTTAAGGATAGCCCTTCTGTTACTTCTGCTATCGGCAATATCCACCCTAACCCAGGACCAAAAAGCCCAATAATAAATGATACTCACCGCAACTACAATGATATTCACTGCAAGCAAGGATCGCTAACCTTGGCTACTCTCAACATCTGTAGCCTCCTATGCAGAATTGACACTCTTAAAGCCTGGGTCTCACTACACAGCCCTGACATACTCTCTCTCTTGAAATGTGGTTGTCTCCCAAAATACCTGACACTGCTATTGCCCTACCTGGTTATACAATATTCAGATTGGATAGGTCCTGCAAGCGTAGTGGTGATGGTGGCTGTGCCATCTATCTAAAAAACTTGCTAAAGGGCCTAGTCTTACCAACGGCAGACCTTGATTGCCCAACACAGATGTAGCAATTAAAGTGCTCCTGAGGGCACACCACAAGACACAATACTGTTTATATAACCCCCCAAAGAACCCAACTCCTTGTCTCCACAAAGTCCTGGACTACCTGCGAACTCAAACTCACCTTGCTGAGACCATAATTCTAGGGATTTCAATACAGACTGGCTGTCAGCAGCCACCAGTCCTGTAAAGGATGAAGTGTCAGCTCTGCATCTAACTCAGTTAGTTAGTTCCCCTACTAGAATTAACTATAAAACCGGTCAAGCACCACCCTCGACTGGATAATCTCGAATTGCCCAGAACGTATCTCCAATGTAACTGTACACCCTGACTCACTCAGTGACCACTCCCTGTCACTTGCAGCTGGGCTAACAAATTTCATGCCCCCCACCTCAAACTCTTTTCAACAGAGTACTAAGACGAGGCCATCTGGAACTTCTAAAACAACAACTTTGCTCCAAGGACTGGTCACTACTGACTCCACTGCTGATATTAAGTAGCACTCAACATTTTATGAAGGCGTTCGATGCTGCCTCTGCAGACATACTATACATGTTTCTCTCAAGAAAATGAAGGTTCGTGGCACTGTGCATCTGTGGATTACCCTGAGCTAATAGATAACATGAAACAGAGGGACCATCTCTGGCACTGTGCCAGATCATCTGGTAATCTGCAGGATCTGCAGCCTATAAAGCTGCAAGAAATGCCTGCACTCGGCTATTCGTCTGGCAAAAGTAAACACTGTAGGGAACAGCTGACCAATTCTTGGGGTGACAGCAAAATTCTGGTCAGACATCAAAGATATAATTGGAAAAGACTCAAAGATGCCACCTACTATGCTAAACATGGATGATAACCCCATCCTTGACTTGATCAATATTGCAAATACCTTTAACAATGCTTTCACTGACCTAAGCAGTGTCCTTCTGAGAGGTTTCTTTGCTGTCACCTCTGAGAAGTCTGAGTATTATCCTGAGAACAGGGCCAGTGAGCACCCCATTCTACTTTAAGAAGGTCTCAATGGCCCAGGTAAGGAAACTACTGAATCAGGTGCTGGGAAAGTCTCGATATAGTGGGAGTCTCTAGACCGCAAAGCTAATTGCACTCTCACTTGATACGTAACTCTCTCATACCTTAGCACAGTTCCCCAGTTATGGAAAACAGCCCTTGTTACACCAGTTCATAAGTCTGGTGACTGCGCCCACACAGCAACTGTAGGCCAATATCAATCCTCCCTCCTCCCTTTCCAAAGTACTTGAGCAAATCATTGAAACCAACTCGTGGATTACTTCGATAAATACTTCCTCATCAACAGCAACATGGCTTTAGGAAAGGACATAGCACCACCAAAGCACTACTTGAATTTACTGCCTTCATCCAGCATTCACATGACCAAGGCAGTCTAGTAGGTGCGGCCTTTATAGATTTAACGAAGGCATTCGACATAGCTAACCACCCACTCCTCCTCAAACAACTTACTAAAACAGTCCCCTGTCACGCTAACATGGTTCAAAAGCTATCTTGGTGACAGATCTCAGTGTGTGATGAAGATATCAAGTGTTGTCTCGAACAGAGGCCAGTACGATCTGGTGTGTACTACAGGGATCAATTCCAGGTCCACTCCTGTTCAGCACCTTCCTTAACAACCTGCCATCTGCATGCCACCTACGAACCCTGCTCTATGCGGCCGATGCTGTCATCTTTGCAAAGCCACTCTGATCCAAACCTACTCAAAACCAGTCTACAGTATGGTTTCATGGAATTTGAGCACTAGTTTAGCAAACATAAGTTGGTCCTGAACTACAAGAAGACAAAAGTTATGCTGTTTTCATCCATCCATAGTAAACACAAAGTGCACCCACTTACCATCAGAAATAACCAAGGACCCCCCAACAAATACAGCACTTCAGGTACCTTGGTGTTACCCTTGATAGTCACCACATATGCTGCACATGGAGAATGTTGCTAGGGCTGTCAACACTAGAATTGGTCTACTTTATAGACACAGAAGGAGTCTGACCCTGATGTTCTCAAACTAGCGATTCACAGTTCGGTGCTATCAGTCGCCGATATGGCCTAGTCATACATGGAGCAGCTTCCTCTACTGCACCTCAAAAGGCTCACTGTTGCCTTGAACAAGGTCTGTAGACTTCTAATAGATGCCTCCCATGTCATCCACACTTGTGAGCTTTGCGTCTAGCCGATGGCTCCACCTAACTGGGAGAATTAAGTAGCAAACATGAATTCTTACAAAAGGTGCTCGTGGGACTCATGCCGGGAGTGGGATGCCTCCTGAACAAATCTCCCAAGACTCCGCACACGCACCTCTTCTAGCGAACTCCTCCTTGTCCTGGAGGTGCCGGACTACTCAATGTCAATGCTCCTTTCTCTTCAGAGCACCTTCCTGGTTCAGTCGTCTGCACAGTGAACTGGCTAACCTACCTAAATTCGCCAGTTCAAACATCAGCTCTGACAACACCTCCTAATTGAAAACTCCTGTGATTGCATCCCCTAACTTTCAGGCCTCCAGTTTTCTCACTTTCTCCTCTGCTGTACTCCCTCTCATCCTGACTACGCCTCCTGCTAACCCTACTCCCCTTACTACCCCAGTCAGCATCTGCGACAAAACTTTCTGGCTGCTTTTTCCCCTTGAACTACTAACTCATCTCCCTCCTTGTATAATTTCTTCTCTACTTTTCCTGTTTAATGACGCTGTTGTTTTTGAAATGTATTTTAGTGTTAACATCTGTGTTTTAAATATTTTTATAACTCATCTGTCACCCTAAATCTGATTACCTATCCCTGATGACGTGGAACCTTTGTAAATGAGCTGCCTGGTGCTCAATGGTAATATGTAATCCTAGATTGAATAAATAAAATAAAAATAAATAAAACAAAAGTCACAAAGCCAAAGATCCATACTCTGGGTTCCCCACTGTCTAAAAATATAGTGGTGGTGGTGGTGGTGATGGGGTCAAAAGGTGCATTATTTTTCTGGACCTCCTATATGCGCTGTACATGTGCATAAGCGGGTTTTAAGTAAAATGTAGTATGCTGATGTCAAAACAGGGTAGTAGTGCAGTAAAGGATGGCAATAAAAGACAATTTTGGAAGATTTTATAAAAAATAGTAATGAATAAAAATATAGGGTGGTGGCAAAAAATATAGGGCAGTGGTAAAAATATAGAGTGATGGTAAAAAACAGTGGTGGCTCACTGTGCTAAAATACAGAGCTCCATTGTATTACAAATCATTGCCAACTACAATTAAGACCCTTCTACTGTACAAATTTTTAAAGTTCAACTCAAGGACTGGCTAAATTCTAGAACCATTTGTACATGTTACGATTCATAATGATTGTATCATTGTATTTGTTATTTGTATTGTTCCATTGTATTATGTTGTATTGTTGTTTGCAGACTTGTCTAATGAAAATGGGCATTTATGCTCATTGGCTTATAGGTTTAAAAAATAAAATGAAATGAAGATCCTCATCCCAGGGCTGTCAAGATTGTGCCAGAAGTATTGCCCTGCAGTCCACCCACTATTGTAAGCAACACATTTTTTTTTTGCCGTGATGGTTGGCAGTTGTGCTAGATTTTCTGCTGTGTAGCCCAGTTACTGTTAAGGCAGTAAACTGTTCCTCTGATCTTCGACCAAATGGGAGGATTGGTGTGGAGACATCATTGACAGATTGTCAGTTGGTACACCTTCTACATGTCTGCAGCTATGGGCTACTGACAAGGACCAGTGTTCTTTTAGGCCACGCTGGATGGGGTGCTCTCAGTTTGGCTCCTGGCAGTGTGATCCCAACCTGAAGACTGCAGTTCTTGTTTGTTGGCTAGCCCACCCTAAATATGGATGAACTAATTTTATCACGTAGCTTGCCTCAAAAGCAGCTTGTGCGCCATTTTGCACCCATGGTCAGTCAGCTAACCACTGGGGGACTTTCCACAAGACTTGGAGGTAGGAGGTCAGGGTTCTTCAGCAGCTGTACACCCAAATCAAGCTCTAGTGCACAGACAGGTCATTATCGGCATTGCCAGAACAGAGAGGGACATAATGTCATTCAGTCTGGCTAGGCTGTGACTGTATGCACCCATGCGTGTGGTATGAGTGATCCTGTGAGTGTTTGGGCTGGCAGAGTGTAAGATCAGCCTGATGTGGGTCAAGTTTTTCGACCATAGTTACCTTTCTGATAAGAACTGTTACTTGACTCAGGTGCTCGGGGGGAGACAGTAGCTGTCTACACTGGCACTGGAACTGCTTTGGTCATACTTAATGTTGTATCCTTTACTTTATGACCATGCATCTGTCAAGGATAGGTAGAATGAAGCCCCTTAGACAGTTGCTGAGTAGCCAAGAACCCTTTGGTGTTTGGTCCTGGTAGATAACTCTTTGTACAAGGCTAGTTACTAGTTTTCCAGGACTATAGGAGACCCTAGAAAGATGTATCTTTCACATTACCTCTAGGAGAATCTCCCACAGCAACCTCTGCTGAGAGTGTTAGATTTGTTCCTCTCAGGTTGGTCGGAGGACTGGAGAGTTGTGTATTTAGAGGCCATAATCTGACACAGCTTTGATATCGGTTTTGTTGTAGGTGGTTACTGCTTGCTCCACCATAAGCCCTGGAGTCGGTACGGTTTGGCCAAGGGAGTAACAGGAGGGTCAGTAGTGTCTTAGGTGAGTGGGCAATTATACATCTGTGTTTTCTCCTGAATGGAGTGCTCCATTCCACGCTCTTGAGTCTGAAAACTTCTGCTCGCTAAGGTAAGTGAAAGGCTAAATAGTAAGACAAACGAGACATTCCTGTTGGTTGATCCTCCCACTTACCATTCTTAACCCTGGTCTGAACAGAGAAAGGGATGCAGCCGTTCAAACAACATGAAGTCTTGCTGTATTCTGACTAAATGCAGTTAGCCCCAGCACTTGAACTGCCTCGGAGGTAAAGAGTTAACTCTGTGCAGAAGCATAGAACGTTGAGCTCGAGCTCGGTTTTCAAACCTCTGTCTCTAGCACTCTGAAGTGTAACCATCAGATTATTATAAGCACTAACTAATAAAAGTAATAGGTGGAAATTATTTCAACTCTTGCAAACCAAATGGCTGCACAGATTGTTTTAGGGTCAAAAGACTCAAGTCGAGAACCCCAAAGAGAAAGCTAAATATAAACCAAAGTAGGTAGAGAGCTAAAACATAACTAAAACCCATAAGATAGGGCAAGCCAAGTACACCTCTGGGGTGCAGCACTATGCCTGCCCACCCACATCCCAAAACTACTGGGTTCTAGGAGGAGGCAGGAGGAGGTCAGAATACAGCAAGACTCCATTAGAAGAAACACATTATTATGGTAAGTAATTTTTTCTTCAAACAATATGAAGTCTTGCTGTATTCTGACTAAATACAGACTACCAAGCAGTACCCCTTGGAGGAGGGAGTCACAGAACCTATTTTGGGAACAGGCTCTGCAGCACAGTTGTGCAAACCTAGCATCACTTCTAGACTGAATGTCCAGAGAATAATGCTTGGTAAATGTGTGAACAGTTTTCCAGGTGGCTGCTTGACAAATTTCCACTAAAGGTATATCCCTCAGCTGCTGCGAGCAAAGCAGCTGTACCCCTGGCAGAATGAGCACTCAGGCCTGAGGAGGTTCCTTCCCAAGTTTTGAATAGCAGAATTGGATACAGGAGACAATCCACCTGGCAATAGTTCTCTTGGTGGCTGGTTTGCCCTTTCCTGCTCACCATAGGTGAGAAATAACTGAGAACATCCATTCCTATAGGCCTTAGTATGCTCTACATAGTAACTAAGGGCCCTTTCCACATCAAGACTATGTAATCTTTGTTCCCCAGAGGAAGAATGGTCAGTAAAAACACAGGCAATGTCATAGATTGGTTCAGATGAAAGTCTGAGACCACTTTGGGAAGAAACTTTCTGTTAGTTGAAGGACCACCTTATCCCTGTGAAAAGAAATAAAATCAGGTTCCACTGATAAAGCCTGTAACTCACTGATCCTCCTGGCAGAGGTCATGGCTACCAGGAATACCGTTCTCTATGTCAAGTATTTCAGCTCTGCTGAAGATAGAGGCTCAAAAGTGGGCTGCATAAGCTGTGCTATACAGATGTTCAGATCCCAAGAAGGGATAGGGGCTCAAAAGGAGGATTAACATGCATCAGACCTTTGAAGAATTTCTGGAAAACTGGATGAGAGGCTAAGGAAGAGCCCTTCCCAGCTGAAAGGAAGGCAGACACAGCTGCCAAATGCACCTGAAGCGTAGGGTGGAGTTCATGAATGGCTGCTATGCATCTGCATGCAGGTGCCTCGATCTCAAATCAGGTAGGTCTGCATTTTCCATTCATTTTGGATTTTCATGTGTTTTTATTTTTTTATTTGAGGGTTCTTCTAGGGACAGGATCTTGATTGTATATACAGTGCCTTCAGAAAGTATTCACCCCTCCCTCTTGGAGTTTGTCACATTTTGTGATGTTGCAAACTCAAATTAAAATACATTTATGTGGGATTTTTTGTCACGTATCTACACAAATTACTCTATAATGTCAAAGTGGAATGAAACTTCTGGAATTTTTGTACATGTAATTTAAAATAAAAACCTGAAATGTCTTGATTTGATAAGTATTCACCTCCTTTGCTATGACACTCCAAATTGAGCTCAAGTGCATCCAGTTTGCTTGTGAGATCACTCTAAAACTTGAATGGAGTCCACCTGTGGTCAGTTCAGATGGTTGACATGATTTCAGAGGAAATGCACCTGTCATATAAGGTCCCACTGTTGACAGTGCATGTCAGAGCAGGAACTCTACCATGAAGACCAAGGAGCTGTCCAGAGAACTCCATGATAGAATTGTGAGGAGGCATAGATCTGGGGAGGGGTATAAAACATTTCTAGGATGTTGAAAGTTCCCAGGAGCACAGTCAAGTCCATCATTAGGAAATGGAAAGATTACGGAACCACCCAGACTCTTCCTAGAGCAGGCCGTCCTCCCAAACTGAGCAACTGGGCAAGAAGGACCTTGGTCAGGAAGTGACCAAGAACCCAATGACCACCCTGACAGAACTACAGAGTTCCATGGCTGAGATGGGAGAACCTGTCCAGTGGACAACAATCTCTGCAGCACTTCACAGATGTAGCCTCTATGGGAGAGTGGCTAGACAGAAGCCACTCCTGAGAAAAGGCCACATAATAGCATGCCTGGAGTTTGCAAGAAGGCACGTGGCAGACTCTGAGACCATGTGGCAAAGATTCTCTGGTCTGATGAAACAAAAATTGAACTCTTTGGCCTGAATGCAAAAGCGCCATGCTTGGTGCAAACTGAACACAGCTCATCACCAGTGTAACACCATCCCTACCATGAAGCATGGTGGTGACAGCATCATGTTATGGGATGCTTTTCAGCGGCAGGACTGGGGCACTTGTCAGGATAGAGGAACAATGAATGGAGCCAAATACAGGCACATCCTTGAGGAGAAGTGGCATCAGTCTGCAATAGACCTTGGACTGGGGCGAAGATTTAAGTTCCAACAGGACAATGACCCAAAGCAACACTGGAGTGGCTTCAGAACAAGAAGGTGAATGTCCTTGAGTGGCCCAGCCAAAGCCCAGACTTGAATCCGTTGAGAATCTGTGGAAAGCCTTAACGGTTGCGTTCACTGGCGCCCCCATCTAACTTGACAGAGCTTGAGCAAATCTGCAAGGAAGAATGGGTGAAAATCCAGATGTGCAAAGCTGATACAGACATACCAAGAAGACTCAAAGTTGTAATTGCTGCCAAGGCGCTTCTACAAAGTATTGACTCAGGGGTGAATACTTAAGTAAACAAGATATTTCAGTTTTAATGTTTCATAGATTTTTGTTACACAATAAAATATTTTGCCCCTTTAAATTGTTGAGTATGCTGTGTGAATCAAAGGGAAAAAATAATTTCAATGCATTAAAAATTCTGGTAGTAACACAACAAAATGTGACAAAATCAAGGGTGAATCCTTTCTGAAGGCACTGTAGGTAATTATACAATGGCAAGAAAGAATCTTGGACTGTGATTGGTCAGTTTGGGGCTGGACCCATGGCGTTATCTCAGCACGACGCCACAGCTCATTGCCATTGAGCACATTGAGCATCTTGAGCTTGATTGTTTCATCTTCTCTTAAAAAAAAAAAAAAAAAGTATTTTTCCACACAAAACATCTTTAAAATGATTTTTTCTTCCATTATAACAACGAGCTATTGTATAATAGGAATAATGCACTCCAGGGTGTGTGTCGTTTGGGATAGCACTGCGCCTAGGGCATTGAATGCCTCGACCTGCGGCCTTGTGCCGAACCCCCAGGCATGGCGTTATCCCAGACACACACACCCTGTCGTGCATTATTCCTTTATTAATAGTAGCTGATAATTGTGCTGTATGTGTCTACTACGTTACAAAAGTAAACTGAGGTGGAAGGCAGATGGAGTGTACCATGTCCCTGGGGATCTGTGCTGAGGTCACAGCTTTGGAGCTGTACTACTACCCCAGGAGGAGCACATTACCCATATGTAATTACTGGTGAGCGTTTTTTCTCTTGGGGAGACCTGTTTATAATTTGCCGATTATAATCAGCTGCTTATAGTGGCAAACAGCGCCGAGTTTCCCCTCACTCTGCGTATGCACCAGCTGGCCATCTCCCTGATGTTGCGATGAATACCGCACCGCCACCTGCTCTTAGCAGTAAGTGAAAACTAATACTGTTTAAATTGAAACTCCCACTAATGCTCTGCTCCAATACAATCCCTTAAGCACTTTATGCCAACTATTTTTCCACTTAAAATAATTTCAATTGAAACTGCTGTTTATTAACTACAGTACTTCACACCGTGGCCCACACAGAATTCTTTATTTTTATTACCTGGTTTCTAACTGATCATCTGACTTTGCCTCTGTGTACTTGCCTCTTTGGTCCTCCACAGTTCAGTCCTGTAGGTAGGTAACTGGCTGCTAAGGAGAGTGGGTGGGCGTCAAATGGCTGCCTGTGAATGGGGCTCCGACCTTTGTGGTAACACAGCTGCTGGGTCTTATCAGCTTCCAGGCCCCATCTTCAGACTTTGTGGGGCCCGGCTGCTGCTCATGCCACATTTCTGTCTCTGATCCTGCTTACAGTGGGAACAGAGACAGTGATGGCAGCAGTTGGGGTGGGGTGGGGGTTAGGGACAGTGAGAGCCATTGAGAATAGCTCTTCTCCAAGGAAAGCATTTGGGGTAGACTGGAGCAGGAATCGAGAGTGGAGCCGTCTCCAAGGTGGTCCTAATGCAGCACAGTATACAGCTGTACAGGCATCAAAAAGCACAACTCACTTATTCAAGCAACAGTCTTATTGAGTGATAATGAGCAGAAACAATAGACTGACCACAAAACTCATGAGGAGAGACTGGCGCCTGGGAGAGAATCATCCTGTTACAACAACACATGCTTGTGCTTGTGTCTACCTTTCTGTAATGCCAGCTCGCCGCTCTGCCCTCGCTGTCTTCTCTCTCTACTTCGCAGCTTCTTTAAAGAAATCTAAGTAGAGTTAAGATAAAAAATTTTTTTTTACAATTTTCAACAGAAGGTGGCTTACTGTAAGTGTCTGCCAGCAGGTCATATACCAGAATTGACCCCACTTGGTCCTGCTACATTAGAGGAGTGAAAGTGAAAGTCTTTGTAGGGGCACACATTTTAAAAATGGCAGGATCAACCAGATAAGTTTTTAATAACTGTTTATTTAAAAAGTAAGGCAGGATCAACCAGATGTCAGAGCCGTGTGGGGCACAGGTCATAAAGAGCTGTGCAGCAGCCTATCTTTGTTTCAGTATGATGTATAGGAATGTGGAAATATCAGGATGATGTTTAGGAGCATGGAGATATCACTATGACGATAGGAACATGGAAATATCAGTGATATCTCCACTGTCTGCCTGAGATACTCATTTTTATCTGAGCTGTTATCCCAAAACATATGTTGTATAAATAGATGTATTCTTTGCAAAAAACTTTATTAATGCACCAGTTAGGGTAACTTAATGCCTCAAAAGTAAGGAATGTGGCATTAGGGTTTCCAACCAACACCCCCAAAGCAGCAAAGTATATTGTAGTATTAGAAGTCATGGTATTGATACCATGGCTGATTTCACACCGTGACAACCGTGGTTCAGGGTATACCGCGGTTTTCCGCCTCTCAACTCAATTTTGGGGGTGTTTTAGAACAACTCTCCCTTCTACGCCAGCTCTCCCAGAAACAAAAGTTTATTGAGACATTTTTGGTGATAGTTGAGGACTATGGACCAGGGTAAAACTAATGAAGCATAGCATGGGGAAGGCTATGCTAGTTAAAACTGCAGTATTTGTGGTTAGTTGGTATGGTTGTGATGTTTATCAACTTGTTGAGCTGGGGCTTTGACTTCACACCCTCAGGTTTAAAAAAAAAAAAAAAAAAGGGGGAGGTTGGAGCACTCAGTTCAAACAAATTGATTAAAAAAATCTCAACCATACCAACTAACCCTAAGTAGCACAACTAACGTAGTGTACTGGCTGCACTATTTATGATGGTCCATAGTCCTCCACCAGCATCAGTTTTTTTGTGTTTTTGTACAAAGTGACTACCTCTGTAATACTGCGATATTCATGATAGCCACGGTATTACGTGTCGGATTATCATACCATCAAAATTAGATATCGTGACATCCCTAGGCACAGCGCACTGGTAGAACGAGCCTACCCATGCGCTCTAAACACAGTATAACGCAATTGACTTTATACTTGGATATGAATATTACAAACCTGTACTGTTGCGAAGCAGGCATTCAGTAACAGATAGCTTATGCTCTGCTGCTGAACAGCAGAATATTGAACTATTTCATTATGTTTGCATGCGCAAGAAACATATTGTGGCAGCTTGCTTCAGTAGTGAGTTGTGGAGGTGCGGCAGTGTTGTTGCCGATGTCAGCCACCTATTTTGGGGCTGGTCTGTGGCACCAATAGAAAATCACGCTGTCCATGACAGCAGTACTGTAGCTTGCCACAACCTTGAAAGAAACTGGCCGCTGCAGTCAGGGGCGCCCGCATTAAACAATCAGCTGTGCTTTGGGCAGTCCCTGACTGCAGCAGCCACCACAGCTGCATTGTCTGGTGTCCCATTTCAGAGAAACATGGCGACGGCTTCTCTGTCGGCCCCTCACAGTCCCCAAGAAGCCGACGGACAGCTGCCGCCTCTCCCAGTCCATGTTAAAGCCGATGGAGTAGCCCAATCCCGTCGGCATGATGCGCCTTCATTTTTTGTGTGCTGAGGGGTGCCCAATCCCCTCTGCTGATGCACGCCCTGTCAGCTCCAGACCCCCAAAACAAACACCCAGGTAGCCCACCCCAGTGTGCTCATGCGCCCCCAGCACACTGTATGGCCGGGTGCCCAATCCCTGTTGGCTCCACCCCCCAAAACAAACATCCAGGTAGCACTCTGGGAGCTCACCCCAGCGAGCCAAAAGTGTCCCGTGGCATCTTTTTTTTTTTTAATTCCTGTTAAAGAAAACGGTCCCTCGTTGAGTCCCTTGCCCCTCCCCTAACCTGCACGCACCCCACCTCCCACACTTCACCCTATACTCTACCTCCCGCGACTATCTTTGGTGGACTGGGAACACATCTGCACTCTTCAAAGCCAACTGCGAATTGAAGAAATGCCAGTAAGCTGTATGTTTTTTTTTTTTTCCAACTTATGTGGATACCACGGGCATTTTTTCACTTTTGGCACCAGATTTTCAACATGGGGTTCTTGGGACCCTTCCTGATGAATTCAGTCACTGTCATTGTGTTATTTGGTCCTGAAAGGTGATTTCACGGTCACTGCACGGAATCACCTTCGGGACTGATTTAAAGAAATGACAGTGTCACTGCTCATGAGGTGGGCTCTCAAAAGCCTGTGTTGAATTTGGTGAAAACATCCAAAAATGACAAGAGTTATGAGTGTGCATTGCTGTAGTTTCCACGCACACCGTAGCTTCGGTAATTTGTAATATTTTCTCTCAGATTTTCAACATTGGCATTTTCCCACACCTTCTTATGAACAGTACTACTGTCATTTTTCACATCCTGGGCAAAATGTGTTTTAGCACTTCTGGAGCAGAATAGCGTGGTCGCTGTGGGAAATCTGTGTTTGGGACAGATTAAAAAAATCACAGTGACACTGTTCATGGGCAGAGGTCTTAAAATGCCTATGTTGAAATTTGGTGACAAAAGTCCATAAATTGACTGTTACGACGGCATTGCACAGTTTCCATGAACACTTGTAACCTTACAAATTTGTAATATTCCCACCAGAACTTTCAACATTGCCCGCTTGCACAGCTCCTTATGAACAGTACAGCTGTCATTTTTGCATCCTGCCCAAAAGTGTTTTTGTGCTTGTGGCGCAGAATGAGTGTTGAGTCACAAGTAATTCAAGCTTTGGAACAGATTAATGAAATCTCAGTGCCACTGTTCATGAGGGGTGGTCCAAAAAGCTTATGTTGAAAATTTTGAACTAGAATACAACAAACGCCTCTGGCGTTAGGGTTTCCAACTAATAATGCCCCACCCTGTATAGACTGACAGGCATCGAGGGTGTGGCTTGGGATTCTGGCCGATGCTCACCCATTCCACCCCACCCTGCAGCCACTGACCGGTGCATTGAGGTGTGCCTTGGGGTCTTTAGCCCCAACGCTCATCCCATTCTCCTATACTGCGCCTATCTCACCTTATTTCCTATGGAATGGGGTGAGTGGAAGGGCTGAAGACCCCAAGGCACACCGTGATACCCTGTCACTGTCTGCAGGGTGGTGAGGTGGAATGGCGTGAGCATTATGGCTGACCCAAAGGCACACCCCAATGCCTGTCAGTCTCTGCAGGGTAGGGGTGGGGTTGATGCTAGTTCACTATTTCACTGCCATTCCTATTATGCATCTCTCGACCATTACTGCACTACCAATGCCAATACCAGCAAGCAAACATTTGGCATTGACAAAGGCTTGTTTTTATTTATTATGGTGGAGAACAGGATGAGTTATATAGCCAGTTTTCACAAGTGATCACTTGTAAAACAAACACTGATAAGGTAGGTAATACACAGGAACAGGCAAAGTGACACAAGTACAAGGTGGTAATGCATGGAACAAGTAGAATAACAGTTGGGTGCTGTTACAATATCAACTAGATTCAGTGCCGACTTTTGCTTTATTGTTTCATATTTCACTTTTAAATGCTAAGCTACTTGCTTCAATAGTGTTGAATCAGGGTTGTCTTCATTTTTGACTCTTTTATTTCAGAGAAAAGCCTAAAGTAACAAAAGTTGGTCAAGGGTGTTGAAGATGGACCTAAGTTAAAAAGCAAAACTGGAGCCCAGTGAAACTACTATGGTTAAAAAGGCAAGTTTTAGTCCAAATCAGGAAATTTTGCAGGCAGCTGATTTTCTTTCTCAGTGAGAGAAACTTAATACTTCAGAAATGTTACAAAGTTGGCAGCCACTTTGCATTTTGATTTAGGAACTCTAGGCTAAGGATATCTGGAGCTAAACTACAAGTAGAGAACATTTGCTGCTAGCTTGAAAGATAAAATACGCTGGTGGCACTTTGCCAGTGTAACTTGTTCCATTTACATGACTCAGAATCTGAATACTTTACAAGCAAGGGTTTGAAAAATCCTCCCTTGTTATTTATCTTATCCCTCTGTGCTACTCTTAAATGTTAAAGAGGGCTATTTGTCATTCTGACCTCAGACTTGGCATTTTGTAAACTAACAAACCCTGTATTCGGGATCCAAATACATGACCTTGGATAGGATTGTCTTGTTACGAATAAGAGATATGAACTCAAACGAGCATTTAATGCTGTGCCTAAGATCTTTCAGTGTTTATATCTTTGCAACGTGGTTTTCAGTTGGTTTGCTTAATTTATCTTTCTAATTTATATTTTCACTCTTTACTTACATAGGGACATGTTGTAAACAGCTACTCCAACATGATATATACTTTGTTAAAACTCCTTAATAAATTACACAAAAGATGCAAGACTGGTTAAAAGCAGAATACCAAAAGGACACATTTATTTTATTAACAAGGAAAACAGAAGTGAAAGTTAAACAAAATCTTTCTTTTTTTTTTTCCACAGGTATTACTTGTTTAGTACCACTAATGCATGATATTTTTCCTATAGGTTCTGAGTTTCTCTTTTGTGCAAGAATAATGAAACATTACAGTGGTGACAGGGTACTGTAGCGCAAACCGAAGTAGACACTGCAGGAAGAGTCAGCAATTCTATCTTCCAGGAGAATGCAAGATGACTAATGGGGTGTTTAATTTCCTCTTAGGCTTTAGGGTCTGAGTAGTGTTCCTCCTGAACAAAACAGCAGCATCAATTATAAAGGGATGGCTTTCTCGGTAGTGATGATCTGTTTAGCATTTTGTGTTTCAGAGAATAAATATGAACAGCAGGTTATAAAACAGGAAACACTTCTCTTTAAAACTGCAGATCTCGCTTGAGATAGAGCTCTTGCAGCAGGTAACACCATTAGGACTGTGCCGCCTAGGCACTAGGACCCTAGGAAAAAATTCTAGCTAGCGGTCTAAGGTGGGGACTGCCCCGAAGTTGGCCCTCACCGACGTACCAACTATGGTATAAAGGGTGCTGTCCCACGGCACCACCTCAGTTCCGCAATTGACCCATGCATATCTGCTGCACGGATGCCTCCTGCTTCCAGTCGACTGCCATTTTTGCACTTCGCGAGTAGTTACCATTTTTTTTTTCATTAAAATACTTGTTCATCATGTATGTCTTCGGCCATCTTCCCTCATCAGAGCAGCGGAAATCAAAGTGCGCTGCGGGCAGATCCCGCAAAAGATCGCCATTCAGCCTGTCTGCTTTGCTTAGGCCGCGATCCCATGCTGGACGACTGCCTGCACTGCCTAAGCTTCAACAAGAGGACCCGGATCCACCGCCTGAAGACCTTGAAAACATACCCTCTTGAACAGCAAGTGGCCACCATACAGAAGACCCATTCGAGTTCCTCCTCCCTAAGGACTCCTCCCCAGGGAGAAGAAATCGAGCGGAAAACACCATCATCTGGACAAGGACAGGTCCAGGTCAGAATCCTGTCCTAGGTCCCCACCTAAGACTTCCAAGTGCTCTGCCTCCGCGCGCGAGGTCAGACTCGGCCTCTCTGGTCTCCTGGCTCTCCCTGGCTTACCGTTGAGGAAGCCCACCATCTCTTCTCAGGTGCATGGTGAGGAATCTTCAGGTCTCTGGCTTTCTCAAGTCCCTGGGTATCTGACCCCACAAGCATTTGTTTATTTTTTTTAATTTTATTATTTTGTTAACCGGTAGGCCCACTAGGCACAGGTGCCTGTTTTCAGGGTGACCTTGGAGCACTGGGAGGTTAAGGACTTGCTCGAGTCACACAGTATGCAAGTGGAGGTTGGGAATCAAACCCAAATCTGTCTGCTGGATGTACCAAGCTCATTCACAGCTTGTTACTCTAACCTCTAGGCTATATTGCTGTATGCTAGGGTCTCAGTCAGCTGGACATGTGCACTCTTCGTCAGGTGGCAGGTCGGAATCTGCCGTCCATAAGACTGTAGTCTCTGCGGACAGGACGAGTGAGTCGACGACACCAGGAGATGCCAGGAACGCGAGCGACAGAAGAAGCATCACCGCCTCTGAATGGGCGGCCGGCCGAGGCTCTTGGACCGACGCCAGACCTCAAAGCCCTCTGACTCCACTCACGGAGCCGGACCAGATGCCACCCTCAAAACCGCCATCTGGTCTACAGGGCCCGAATGATGACCTGACTACAGACCCCAACTGCCGGGACGTGACACTCACCTCCGGATACACCAAACTGGGCATCACCTCCTCCTCTTCTCCTCAGGAGCCTGATGACCAGGCCAGGGTACCTGATGCCAGAAGACCCTGTCCCAGCAGAGCAGATGTCCGATAAGATGTCATCAGACCTGACATAAGAAGGAAATGTACAGCAAGGGGTCGGCGCGGGGCCCCTAACGCCCACCCTGACACCAGCATCCTAGCCAGGCCCTGTCATCCCTTTGGCTGAGGTTGGGGCTGTGTTCAATAGCTGCTGGAATACCATTAAAGGGGAGCTTTTGATAGGCCACCGGAGACGGCTCCCAACCCCATCGGACCCCGACTCCGGCCCTGCCTAGGCAGCTGTCCTCTCCTCGTGTTCGCCTATAACCCCGACCGCCAGCCCGTCCAAATGTTAGGGGACGAGGGACATGGGTCACCAGAGTGACGCAGCATAGTCGCCACCTGCCATACTGAGCTCTCACACGGGACGCCTGTGACATCCTCCAAGGATCCTCTGGGGATCCTCCTCCTCCTTCGATTCCTCAGAGGATGTTCGGTCTCTTCATCCCCAGACCCTGACAGACTCTTCGAGATCTTCTCCGACAACCTCTCCTTCCTGGATGTAATGAGACACGCCCAGTTCCTAAATCAGTGGGAGATAGAAGCTTGGGCCCGAAGGTGCTATTTGGCAAAGTTCTTAGGGGCCACTGACCCAAACCCTTGGTCGGCCCCACCAGTAATGGAATCATGCCAGGATGTTACAAAAGTAGCCTGGAAGCACCTCCGATACTCCTCGGGCGGGGTTCCAAAAGGCTGACCGCTTGTATAGACACCATGGGAAGAACCACATTTAAGTGAGCAGCCCACATGGACGCTTATGATCCTCACGGCTTCTCACTGGAGAACCCAACAACCAAAGCATATGAGCTCCCAGCCACCTGATAAAGACTTCAAGAATTTGGACCATTTGGCAGCAAGGTATATTCTTCAGCCACCTGTACGGTCAGGTCTCTTAATTTTTGGCACACATAGTGATGTACCAAAATCACTATGGAATAAGGCCATGGACCTCCCTGGTCACAACCTGACTCTGCCAAAAGACTGAGCTGTTGGCAGTCCTCCAATCTGGTGCTGACGTCGGTAAGCATGTTGTCAGGTGCTCATATGACTTGGCAGACATTGCTATGAGGGCAGTGGCTGCAAGGATATGCCTGAGGAGCCACGCCTGGCTGAGGGTCTCTGGATTCCACCAGGATTTACAGGACACCATCCTAGATGCCCCTTCCAAGGGCCAGTCCTTTTGTGAGGAGGCCAAAAGCTGATACCTGGATTACAGGACCCAGGAAAGGCTGATCTTACTGAGAAATAGCTCTTGCAGCAGGTTGCACCATTAGGACTGAAGCTGGCAGGCAGCAGGATCCCATGGAAAACTTCTAGCTAGCTGCATACAGCAGGGCACTGCTCCTGATGGCTGCCCCACCCCGGACGGCACATACATCATAAAAGGGGTGGTCCCTAGCATCTCTCGGTTCTTTTCCCGCTGTCGACTCTGAAGCATCAGCTCCACAGACTACTTCTGCTATCGAACGATGCCATCACTTGAGTATTACTACTTAATTTCTTTTTATTTTTCTAAACTGTCAGATTTTCTTTCTTTCATATGTCATCTTCCCGACGTCATCTTTTGAAAGGCACTCTCAGAGTGTGCTTGTGGCAAACAGATTCCTTTTATGGATAAGCACATGGCCTGTGTCAGGTGCCTAGGCACAAAACACGACACTAAGACCTGTCTCATTTCACAAAATTTTAACCGCATGAGGATTCGATTGATGAAAGGTTTTGAAGACCTTCCTTAGAAAAAGATTAGCAGCCATGCAAAGAAGTTCTTCCTCCTGGGAAGAGTCCACCCATAAGTCAGGAAACATAAGGAAAAAGTAGGAGAAGGAGTAAGAGTGCCCCCACCCACATGGATGTCCGACTCCAGGGCAAGCTCAGACTCTTCCCGCTGCAACAGATTTCCATCTCTGATAAAGACCTGCCTCCACTGGCCAAAGTCCAGACGGGGTGTGTGTGTGTGTGTGTGTGTGTGTGTGTGCTGGCGTTGCATCCACCCTCCAGCCCCTTAAAGTGCAGCTGAGAGAACCTTTGCACAACCGGTCTTTGGGCTCTTCAGGCCGGTCTGTTTCCACATACCGCCTCAACAAAGGTGCACCCAAGTTGGCCGCTATTATAGGCCCCGAATCCCTGGACCGGTGCTGGGACTCACCACTGGAGGTTGGCCTCCCAACCTCTAGGGGAACCTCTGGGATGTCCACTAAACGGACCTCAGATCTGACGTCCCTTAAGCAGACCTCAGACCCTAACCGACATCGGAGCAGATGCCCACAAAATGTCCTAAGGACTAACAACCACCAACAGAGGTCCACCTCACAGAAAGGATGTTATTCATCCATACTGGACGCTGGTCCATCCGACATTTGGACGACGAAGGTACCAACGCCAGGGTCAGCAGCTTAGCGACTCTACCAGGCATCAGCAGACAAGGAGGAAGCAACCTCCCATGCCACCCGACGCCATCCAAGGATCTGACGACGGGTGCACCAGACTACAAACAGACCTGGAAACGATCCAACGGCACCTTGAGAGGGACTGACATCAAGTTAGACGTCGGGTCTCAACATCTCTGAACTGAAGGAATTGTTTTCCTTTTGATGGGAAACCATTAGGAAGGACGAGTGTCCACCAAACCACTGGTGGAGAGCCCCCTCCCTGGAGCAAAGCCCGGATAGACCACCTGCTAGAGAGGAGACTCCCAAACTTAGGGGCCGCTTCTAAGGACAAGAAATCACATAGAGAAAGAAGCAGCCGAGGTCTCATCACAGACCCCTTCTTGCTCTCCAGCGTGTACAGACCTAAAAGCACCACAGGAGGTCAGACTCCTCCTCAGATGAGTCTCACTCATCCTCTTCAGAATCTTCCAGATCAAGCTCTCCATTTAGTATCCCTTCACCAGACCTAAGGATCTGTTTAGCCCCAATGACCCAACATTTATGAACATATGCGCATATCCAAGATAACATGGGTGGACAGAAGATTTAGATCCTGAAAGGCTACGCCACAAGTATCTAAAACAAAAGGATCCCAAACCAGTGGTGGCACCACCATTAGTCGACACCTTCCAGGACGTGACAAAGCTGCTTGAAGCATCCCTTTTCCTCAACAGTCTCCAAGAAGACAGACCGCCTATATTGGGCCCCCTTGGAGGATCCTTATCTGGGAGCGCAACCAGTGGCAGACTCTGTGGTCATCACTGCCACTCACGACAGTTCACAGAGGCCTCATCATCTAAGCACTCAGCCCCCAGACCGAGGGTCAAAACAACTCGACTCTATGGAGAGAAAATGTATGCCTCAGCAACTTGCTCTGTCTGTTCACTAAATTTCCTGACCCGCATGGTCCAATTTCAAAAAGCCCTGTGGGAACAAGGACAAGATTTGGTTAAAAACTTTCCAGATGGAGACCAAAAAGAGGAATTTAAGAAGCTCCTTCAAACAGGCTCTGATGTAGGCACACAAGTACTTGGAGCAACATATGACTCTGCAGATTCAGCTGCAAGAAGCACAGCATCAGGAGTATGCCTCAGACGACACTCCAGGCTGAGGGTATCAGGATTTACACCGGATGTCCAGAAAGGCATTCTGGATGTTCCCTTCAAAGGGTCGATTCTTTTCAGGGAAGAATCCGAGAAGATTATTACAAAACTGCAAGATGCCAGAAAGGCGGTAAGATCTGTACAGGCATGTACAGACCCAAGCTGAAGCCATTTCAGAGGCAGCAGAACCGCTTTAAAGGCAGCATGGTCAGCAGCTCCGATTTGGACAGCAGCTGAGAGGCAGCTTTAACCGCAAGGGCCCATCTCGTGCTGCAGGAGGTTCAGGTGCCAGGAACACAAAAATCCCTTAGACAACCCTCCCATCCACTGCCTGCCTCATTGCACACCCTCCTCCCTCCAGTTCAAAGGGAAGAGAAGGTCGGGGTCGCTTCTGAAGACATCTGGTAGGATGGCACAAATCACCTCAGTCCAATGGGTGCTTCAACTAATACAAAGAGGGCACTCTGTCGAATTCACTGGGCAGCCACCATCCAGACCACCACTATGGTTTCAGTATTCGAGACAACATGCCACACTGATTCAGGTGGAGGCCCTTCTCGAGAAGGGGGCCATAAAGAAGGTCCCATGGGTCCAGAGAGGAAAGGGTGCTATTCTCATTTCTTCCTATCACCCAAAAGACAGGGGACTTGCATCCCATCCTAGACCTCTGTGATCTCAACACCTTTGTGGCATACAAACGCTTCAGGATGGTCACCTTGCAGGCTTAATCCCGATGCTACACCCAGATGCTTGGCTCACATCGTTGGACATGCAAGATACCTACCTCCACATTCTAATCACGAAACATCAGCGGAGTTTCCTCGATTCAATTCCAGGGTCACCACTACCAGTTCCGAGCCCTGCCTTTTGGCCTGTCATCAGCTCCGAGGGTATTCACCAAATGCCTCGCAGTAGTAGCGGCGGCAGTCAGGAGAAGAGGCCATTATGTCTTCCCTACCTGGACGACTGGCTCCTTCTTCCCAGAGAGAGCTAAATCATGCTCTGCAAGATACCTATTTAATATTCAATTCCTAGTTGTCACCATCAGCCTGTCCGAGTCTAATTCTTACACCATGCCAAAGACTGCAGTTCATTGGTGCAGTACTGGGCACCAGAAAGGAAGGGCCTTTCACCAGAAGATGGGGCAGAACATCTTCAAGCTTGACAAATAACATCATGGGACAAAACAGGTCTCAGTAGAGACCATGTTGCATCTTCTAGGCCACACTGCAGCTGCCATAGCCATGGTTCCCTATCACGCTATACATGAGAACCATTCAGTGGACACTCCGATCCAGTAGTACCAATGACAGGATGACTTAGATAAGCTAGTTTCAGTCCCCAACTCTATTCTCAGAGTCTTGCAGTGGTGGCTGATCCCAGAACACCTCATGGTAGGGTTCCTTCTGACTCCTGCCTCTTCACGGATCCTGACTCACCGACGTGTCAGAATCGGCTGGGGCGCCCACTTGGGCGACAGAAAGACTCAGGGCTATGGTCAGGGATGGAAGGAGCCCTTCACATAAATGTCCTTGAGATAAGGGCGGTCCTTTATGCTCTTCAGGCCTTGCGAATGGACCTAACCTGGGACATCTACTGATACAGACAGACAACATGTCAGTAGTGTTCTATAGCAACAAACAAGGGGCACTCACTCATACCAGCTCTGTCGAGAAGGGATGAGAGTGTGGTACTGGGCAGTAGAACAATATCACCCTGTCTGCAGTTTATGTTCCCGGTTACAGAACAGGCTGGTGTATCTACTCAGCAGATCTCAATCAGTGCACACGAATGGGAGCACCTACAACCAGTGGCAGAAACTCTGTTTGCAAAATGGTGTACGCCAGAATTGGCTCTGTTCGCCTCCCATACAATGCAAACTGCCCAGTTTCTGCTCGCTAGATCTAGGGCCTGGTGTTTTTGGCGAGTTGTGTTGTCCCTCTCCTGGACAGGCAGGTTTCACGCCTTTCCACCCTTCCCTTGATCCAGAGTACCTTGCTGAAGCTGCAGGACGAGAGAGCATGATTCTGGTGGCCCCATATTGGCCCAGATGTATATGGTTTCTTCTCCAAGGCCTGGCAAGCGAGCCACCCTTTCCTCTTCCGCTCAGCTCACACTTACTGTCGCAAGACAGTGGCTGTCTGATTCACCTGAATCTCAGATCCTTACACCTGCACCCCTGGCTCCTAAGGACCTAGCAGTGTTCCATGGAGTCTCAGACAGTATGGCTGACGCCTTCGTGGCAGCAAGGAAACCGCTCACTGCTATGTGTGCCATGAAATGGCACAGATTTTGCTTTTTGGTCCTGGCCCGTGACCTGGACCCTTTAATTTGACTGGTGAAATCGGTATTAGAGTACCTCCTTTCCTTATCAGAGGCAGGGCTGAGTTACTCCTCGGTAAAGGTGCACCTTTCTGCAGTATCTAAGTACCATGCATCCTTTGGGGACAAATTCTTGGCCCAGCTAGATTTGTTCACGCACCTTCTTGCATGGCATCCTCCACTTGAAGCCACCCATTAGAGATCCGATCCTCACTTGGGACCTTCTCTTCGTTAGAACAGCTCACACTACCTCACTTTCAACCAGCCGCAGATTGCGAACTATGTCTTCTCTTGGAAGGCGCTTCTTTTGTAGTTTCAGTTACCTCTGCAAGGAGAATTTCTGAGCTCCAAGCACCTATGTGCAAAGAGCCATATTGATTTTTCATAAGGACAGGGTGTCCTTAGGACCAGTCCTAAGTTTCTACCCAAGGTAGTGTCAGAGTTAAGCCTCAATCAGGATATTGACCTCCGATTTATTATCCAGAGTATTCCAATAAGGAGGCTCTCCTGCACACATTGGATGTGCACAGGATACTTTGTTCTACCTGGCTAGGACCAAATGCACCGACAGTCTGACCAGTTATTTTTGTCCTTAGCCCACAGGATGTTAGAGGCACCGCATTGTGTTGTGCTACCAGAAGCTAAAAGAAACCCTTTACGGGACCGTAAAGGGTCACTCTACCAGAGGGATGGCAGCATCATTTGCCTCCTGAGAAATGTTTCAGCTCCTTCCATTTGTGCAGCAGCTACATAGAGCACAGTGCACACATTCATTAGACATTACAGTCTGACATTGCCTACAGGCGCAAGCGGCTTTTGGCCTTGCTGTCCTGCAGGGTCTTTTTTTCATGAGGGGTTCCTTTTCACCCTTCTCCTATCTTCCTCCCAAATTTAGGGTCATCTTTATCACTGCTTGGGACTTAGTCCTAGTGGTGTAACCTGCTGCAAGAGCTGTTCTAAGATCGTGGATATATTGTTCATCCACACTTGTTGGTATGTCCCTTTCCCTTTAAGAATCGCGGAAGTCTTCAAGCTAGCTCCTCCCACCCACCCAGGATATAACCCTTGGCTCTGCCCCATGATGCCAGATCTTCCTTTCTGCTGGAAGATTCAGGTTGCCTCCTTAGTGCTCCTGCATTTTGTAGGCCCTGGCTTCAAAACCTTCGGTTATTCTGAAAATGAGTCTAGTTCGCATTAGCAATCGTGATTGCATATCTTGATTATGGAAGACAAGTCTTCCTTGGATTTCGCTGGTGTTCGTAGGCGGCCAGAAGATGTTGCAATCGATCCCCACACCACGCATGCCTACCTTGCTTGGGTGTCGACCACGACACCTCGGCGGAGTTTTGTCTTGCATTTCACCCAAACGCCCACGACGCACCATCTCGCATGCCTGAAGTTGGGGAGGCTGGAAAACGGAACCCTACAGGGAAATCAAAGGAGGCTCGGTGGGCGGTTTCTGCAGCAGCGGGATCTGCTGAGCAATTGGAATGAATGCAAGCTCGAGGAGGGAGCGGCTCATGCCGGGAATCTTCTTCGGAGCTTCTTCGCTCCGCCAACCTGGGCTCCACCTTCTGGGGTTCCTTCCGAGAGTTGTGCCAGTCTCTCCCGACTAAGGGAGAGGGTCCCATGGGCACGCACCTCTCAGTCCCGTAGGCAGGAAAAGGACCCGGGAACATCTTCGTCTCGGCAAAACTTTCTTGGGATGGGGAGAGATCTCCGTCCAGGAACCGGCAGTCTAGACTTCGGTCGACTGCTCTTCGCCACTGGCTAATCAGCTTTGCCGCCTGGCCAGTCGATCAAGTGTCGATCAACGAGGTTGAAATAATCATCGACCCATTGTCGCCGACTCGTCCGACGATTCTCTCAATCGACCGGTCCTTTCTTTCCCGACAAGGAAAGCCAGCCTTCTGGGAATCCTGTTGAGGAAGTGGTCCCTGAACCTGGGAAATCACCGGTCCCCGTGTCTCGAGCAGCTGAATTGGCCCATCCGATCTCGATCGAGGTCTAGGACCCCCTCGACTGACAGGCGAGGAAGAGCCTCAAGTCGCCAAAAAGAAATAGCGCCATCGGTTGTCCTTGTTCTCCTCGGACGAGGAGAGGCTCCGCGAAACTCCGCGCCACGAGGACCTCATGTGGCAACAGCTGATTTTGTCCGAGCAATACGTTTGACCTCGCCCTACCCGGCCATTACTTTGCTTTCGCCCCAGCCTGGAAGCGACTCCTTCTGAGCCGATTGAGTTGGCTCCCCGCCAACTTAGCTGGTGAAACCTCCGGTTCGGCCTAAACCGTCTCTTCACCGATCGTGGTGGAACCACCGCCCAAGCAGCCTGTGGGAGGCCCTTCTAAGGAAGATAGACCAGACACCGAGCTTCCTGACATCTTTCAGTCACTGTCACCCCGGACTGCCCTCGGCGGGTCGAGGTGACCTAGGCGGTTGACCGTTGTATCCTGATTCCTGGATTCGATGAGACCAGCCTACATTCTCATCCCAGGGATGATGAATCGGCTAGTGGGATAGAGATGGAGGAAGGTCCTTCGTTCTTTCAGGGCATTCTTCACCTCATCTCTGAGTCAACAGGGATGCCCCAGGAACCTATCCAGAAAAAGGCAGAGTACCCTCTCACGGACATCCTCAAGAGAGGTGATACTCGACGGAGACCTTTCCTGTGGCCAAGGCCATAGTTGGCCCAGCCTTAGAACTTTGCAGCACCCTGTCTCCTGACCAGCGCCATCTGCCCGCATGGCCCGCAAGTATGTGGTGCCCATGGGGTCCCTTCGGGGTTCACAGAGCACCCTTCGTCCGAGAGCCTGGTGACCGCCTCTGTCTTCAGATGTACTGGCAGTTCTGCCGACACTGACTGACATCCCAAAAAGAATCCACACTCTTGGAGCACTTTGTCAGGCAAGTTTGACCATCATCATCATGGCACACTTCTCCCATGCCCTCTTGGGGTCTTTGGATGAAGTTCTCCATGCCTCCCACGGACATGCAGACCATGGTCAAGCAGGTCCGGATCAGGGCGGGCTGTTGCCAAGCAGCAACTTCAGACTGCACTGGATAGCGGGATCTTTTGCGCTCCGATGGCAGCCAGTAACTGCCTCTTTCGCAGGGCTTGGCTTGAGACTCTTCTCTTTCCTGGTAGATACTCAGCACAAACTAGCTGATGTGCCTTTCCTGGGCACCAACCTTTTCGGCCCAGGTGTGGCTGGCCACCTTCAGCATATTGAGCAGTCCAGTGCCACCTTGGACGCTACTTCTGCTAAAGGTTCTTCAGGCAAGAAACAGCAGAAGAAGCCACCTTTCGCACTCTTTCCCTACAGCACAGCAACCTCCTTTCAAAGAAGGCAGCATTAACAGCAGCAGCAGGCTCAAGCTTGGCCCCTGGCCCAAGCCCGACCTTCCCAGGCCCATAAAGGAAGCCGAGGTTTAGGTCATGGATCTTCCTCCTCCTCCAAGCCTGCTCAGTGATGGGGTGGGGTCGCCACCCCTCTCACATCACGTCAGCTCTGGATCCTCCTGTGGTGAGCCAGCTCCGCACTTTCTTTCCACCTGGTCCATTATCACCGTGGACAGGTGGGTTTTGAAGTGGTCGGTCAGGGACTGCCTCTGGAATTGAGCAGCACTCTCCAAGCCGAGCCTACACCTCTGGAGGAAAGAATATCTGTCCCTACTCAGTTGGCTCTCTGAGACGGCATTGCTTGGCTTCTCCTCAAGGAGGCAGTAACTCCAGTGGCGGATTCTCCAGAGCACCCAGGCTTTGTCTCCAGGTACTTCCTGGTGCCCAAGAGGACGCGCCTGGCGCCCCATTCTAGATCTGCACGACTTGAATCAGTATCTCAGGTCACGCCATGCTCTCTTTTGGATGGTCTCTCTGTCCCAGATCATACCATCTTTGGAGTGAAATATGTGCTTCTGTTCACTGGATCTGCAGGACATGTTCTTTCACGCCCCCATCCGTCCATCTCATTGGAGGTTCCTCTGCTTCAGAGCCGAAGGGACCCAATACAAGTTCCGAGCCATGCTGCTCAGCTTGTCATCGGCCCCACAGGTCTTCACCAAATGCATCACAGTGGTGGCAGCCATCTCGGGAGGGGGTCAGAATGTACCCCTACCTCAATGATTGGCTCTTAGCAGGTCCCATCTAGCAAGAGGTTGAGAGCTCCAGGGACCTGGCCTCCAGACCTGCTCGCTCCTCAACTTGGCTTGATCAACAAGGCCTAGTCGGAACTCGTACCTTCTCAGGTGATGTGCTTCATCGGGCAGATCTTGGCTCCTGGTGGACAGGGCAGAGGTGTTCTCCTTTTTGGTTGGGCAGTTGCATCCTGCCCAGGACTTTCTGTGCCTCCTGGGTTACATGGCGGTGTGCACCTCCTTGGTCCATTGGGCCCGTGGCACATGCGCGCTCCAGTGGAAGCTGGCCACCCGGTGGACTCAACTCCACAGTCATCTCGACCAGCTGATCACTGTAACCCAGATGATATGGGACACTCTTCAGTGTTGGACCGCCCCAGACCAGTTGCATGAAGGGATCCCGTTGTCCGCCTCTGAGCCGACGGCCGTCCCCCAGGACAGATGCTCTCTTATGGGCTGGGAGCCCACATGGGGACAAAGGGCCCATGGGTTCTGGACCCCGAGGAGTCCCGATACCACATCAACCTGTTGGAGCTCAGAGCAGTCAGACTGGCACTGTCAGCTTTTCTTCAGCTCCAGGGTCAAGTGTTCAAGTCCAGACGGACAATACCATGACCATGTACTACCTCAACAAACAGGGGGCGCGCATTCCCGCCTGCTTTGCAGGGGAGGTGCTCTGCATCTGGACCCTCGTTAGCCATCTGGAGGTGGATCTTCTAGCCATTCATGTGGCAGGAGCCTCAAACCATCTGGCGGATGCTCTCAGCTGCTTAGGTGAGACATCCCACAAGTGGTCTCTCCATCTGGAGGTAGCTTACAGCCTGTTCTCCCACTGGGGCAAACCGATGGTGGACCTGTTTGCCTCCAGGAAAACACCAAGCTGAGGCTGTTTCATACCCGCCCTCAGCAGGGCTCGCTGCAGGGGATGCCTCTCTGAGGCTGTGGACCCCAGGCCTCTTCTACGCCTGCCCTCCATTTTCCTTGATCTACAAGGTGAAGGTGATTCTCAGCCCCAGACTGGCTGTGCCAGTTCTGGTATCCAGATCACCTTAGCCTCAGCTGCAGGCCCCCAGAGCGGCTCCCAGCACGCCCGGACCTGATCTCTCTTAATCAGGGAAGGTATACCATCCGGACCTTCAATCCCTGCACCTCACAGCCTGGTACCTGAATGGCTAGAGTTCCAGGTTTTGGCTTTCCGAGGATGTCCTCACTGTGTGGAGGCATCCAGAAAGGAATTGACCAGGAAGTGTGCCTTGAAATGGAAAAGGTTTTCCATTTGGTGTCAGCGCAGGGCCTGGACTCTCTGTCCTGTCCAGTGGCTAACATTCTCCGACTCACCTTTGATCCCTGTCCAAAGGGGTCTTCAGTCATCGACCCTTAGGGTGCACTTGTCAGCCATCTCTGCTTACCTGGTGTGGGCTGGTCAGCCGACGTTGGCGAAGGAGACAGTGGTTGGGCACTTTTCAAAGGCCTGGATCACATATCCTCCGGTGTGTGAACCTCCACCTCCCTGGGATCTATTGCTGGTACTGGCAAAGCTCATGGGCAAGCATTCAACCAGTGCACAAGTGATGTGTCACACTTGTCATGGAAGACGGCCTTCCTGGTGGCTAATACATCTGCTAGAAGGACAGGAGCTCCAGGTGCTTTTGGTGGACTCCCTTATCTGGTCTTCCACAGGGACAAGGTTGTCTTATGCCCCATACGAAATTCCTTCCGAAGGTGGTGTCAGAGTTTCACCTTAACCAGGTGTTACCTCTACCTGTATACTATCCTAATTACACCTCGGAGGCGAATACAGGCTCCATACCCTGGACCTGGGCAGGCCTCTCCTATGACGAGAGGACGGTGAGTATTTGGGAGAGGTTCGTCAGCTGTTTGTCACTCACGCTGAAGCCGCTTCTTGTAGACCTGCAGCAAAATGGACTGTTGCAAGGTGGATTACATCTTGCATAAATCTGTGCTATGAGTTGGCGGGCATGGAGCCTCCCAGAGGGATAAGAGCTCATTCTAACTGCCATATTGCTGCATCGGTGGCTGCTTCCAGGGACATCCCTGTCCAGGAAATCTGTCGGGCTGCTACCTGGAAGTCAGCAAACACCTTCTTTACCTATTACCACATCGACCCTCGTCATGCTGGGATGCTGGTTTGGGGCCTCAGTTCTCCAATCTCTATTTCTCAAGTGAGTATCAGTGGGGTGTGCGCCTTGCCTCCCTCCTCCTGGAGAACTGCTAGGAGTCTGCCAATAAGTGTGGAACAACATATCAGCGAGCCTAGAAAAACAGGTTACTCACCTGTAACAGTAGTTCTAGGAGTGGTATATGTTGTTCATCCACTCGGACCCACCGATCTTCCTTGCTTCCAGCGAGCTAAGATCTGTCATCATGGAGCTGAGCTAAGGGTTATACCACCTGGGTGGGTGGGAGGAGCTGGCTTGAAGACTTCCGCGAGCCTTAAAGGGAAAGGAATGCCAATAAGTGTGGATGAACAACATATACCAGTCATAGAACTACTGTTACAGGTGAGTAACCTGCTTTCTCTCAAGTAAGATAATACAGTTACGTAAGAACTTATGTAACAGTAGATCTTCGAGAACAGCTCTTGCAGCAGGTACTTTTCAGACTCGCCTCCTCTCAACAGGTCAGCTACTTGCAATAATAATTTCTGTTGGTCTTCATTTGGTAGTGGATCCTTGGTCTCCCATCAGAATCGCATCGCTATACTGGAGTCTCCGGTGGAGAACTGAGGAATGCTGGGGACTTTCCCATTTATAATGTATGTGGATGTCGGGGTGGGCCGACATCGGGGGGTCCTTGCTCTATGTAGCAAGCCAGAAGTTTTCCGTGGGGTCCTGCTGCCTGCTGACTTCAGTACTAATGGTGTAACCTGCTGCAAGAGCTGTTTTCGAATATCTACTGTTACAATAAGTTCTTATGTAATTGCACTTTTCTAAAATCCACAAAATGTACAAATCGAACCAGCCACGATCAGATGTTTGCTCCTTTCACGGGCAGCAGTGCCAGCAAGGAAGGTGACAACAGCAAGAAGTGGATTATAAAGAAATATGTACCCCCGTCCTTAGGGCACACAGGGATCTAAGAAGCGCTAAGAATGCCAGAGCTCCTTGCCCACTCCGACAATGTCAGCATGACTTCCTGCCTGCCTCCCTACTTTGGAGTTGCAGGGGAGGCAGTAGGCGGAGATTTTCCTTTACCTCTAGCAGCTGCTCCAGTGTCACCGCAGATCAATGGGTACGCTAGATCATAGAGAGGGGTTACGCACTGGAGTTCCACCAGACAGCCCACCTATTCCCACCCATTGCTCCCCATCTCATGTGGACCTTATCAGAACAAAAATACAAGCCTTCTTGGGCAAGAAAGGAATCCAAGCAGTGCCGCTGTTTCAAAGAGGAAAGGGATATATTACTCCCAGTTCTGCCTTGTCCCATAAAGACAGGGACCTTCATCCCATCCTGGACCTCAGTCAACTGAACACTTCATTGAATACAAATGATTCAGGATGGTGACACTACCGGAATTGCTGCCCATGCTTTTCCAAGGGTCTGCTCCTGGACATGCAGGACACCTACATGCATATAAAGACCCTGCCGTCCCACAGAAAATACCTCGCTTTACCTTTCAGGAGAGCACTACCAGTTTAGAGCGCTACCATTTGGCCTTTCTTTGGCACCCAGGTGTTCACCAAGTGCCTGGCAGTAGTGGCAGCTCTCAGGAGGCAGGGACATTGTCTACTCCTACTGATGACTGGCTATAACAGCTCCCACAGAAGAGCAGCTGTGTTACTCACTAGAAGACGCTTTCATCTGTTCCAAGATCTGGGGCTACCTTGAACCTTTCCATTTCATCTCCCTGGCCCACCCAAAGGTTACAGTACATAGAAGCAGTCTTGGACACTGTCCAGGGAACAGTCTTCCTTCCTCAGGCAGGGCAGACCGACTAAGGGCACTGACTCGGAGGGTCATCTCTACAAATCAGGTTCCAGCCAGAATGGTACTGCCGCTGCTAGGCCACATGACAGCCGCCATTGTAACAGTTCCTTAGCCTGCCTGCACATGAGGATTCTCCAGTGGAACCTCAAGGTTCAGTGGGACCAACGCTTAGATGACCTCAAACAGCCAGTCCGGGGTCTCCAAAGCAGTGTGTCAGACTCTGAATGGTGGCTTACCCCTTCCTGGCTAGGAATACGGGGCTCTTCTCCAAAGCCCTAGTCCTCAGGAAGTCTTGACAATGGATGCTTCGGGACTAGGGTGGGGTGCACATTTCTGAGACCATCAGACAAGAGGGACTTGGACCTCTGTGGGACGAATCTCCACAGGTGTTCCAGACAATTCTCCTGCCAAGGCCCCTATACTGATCCCGCTGGACAACATGCCAGTGGTTTTCACATCAACAAGCAAGGGGTACACACTTCTACCTCTCTGCAGAGAAGCCATGAGAGTCTGCTACTGGGCAGTGGAGCACAACCAGGAACTCGTGAGTGGTTCACCTTCCAGGGATTCAAAACATCCTAGCCAAAGCCTCAGCTGCTGTCTGTCTCAGGTTTAAGAAGGGGAGCTACGACAGGATGTAGTAGATGAGCTTTTCGAAAGGTGGGGCCTTCCAGAACTGGACCTCTTTGTGTCCCCACTCAGCGCCAAACTGCCCAATTTCTGCTTGCTAGATCCAGAGCCTGGGGCTTTCTGGCGAGACGTTGTCCGTCTCTTGGGCAGGGAGGTTCCTGAATGCCTTCCTCCCTTCCCACTATCAGAGAGTGCTACTCAAGCTACAAGCGGAATGAGCTGTCATGATTCTCATAGCGCCATTCTGGCCTCAACAGATTTGGTTCCCATTGCTCCAGCAGTCGGCATCGAACCTCCAATTCCCTTGTCCTCTCTCCCGCTTGCTCTCCTGGGAAAACGGAACTCAAGTACTCCTGAATCTTCAGTCTCTGCACCTGCATTCATGGCTCCTGCAGAACTAGTCAGGGACAGATATGGGTATCCTTAAGGGTAGTGGAGGAAACCCTCGACTAGGGCCACATATGGCATGAAATGGAAACATTTTCTGCCTGTGGGTGTCCATCCATTTCTTGGACCCTTTCTCCTGCCCAGTGAATCGGTACTGAGTACCTTCTTTCCTCAGATTCGACAAGGGTCTCGGCTATTTGTCCAATAAAGGTACATCTTTTCTGCACTGTCAGCTTACCATGTACCTATGGATGGCAGCACCCTGGGCAGTTGGGTTTGTCCAAGTCCTTTTGTGTGGTATTATGCATATCAGATCTCCCAGGAGGGACCCCAGTCCCCATGGATCTTTCATTCATGTTAGAAAGCTTTATGTTGCCTCCCTTTGAGCCAGATGCAAGTTGCGAGGTACGCTTCCTATCTTGGAAGCGTTTGTTTTGGTTGCCATTACTTCTGTCTGGATTTCCGAGCTTCAGGCTTTGATGTGTAAAGAGACTTATTTGATTTTTCACAGGGATAGGGTAGCCTTGCATACCAATCCTAAGTTCCTCCCAAAGGTTGTGTCCGATTCACTCTCAACCAGGACATTCAACTTCCAGTTTATTACCCAGACTACTCAGACAAAGGAGAGGCCTTGTTGCATACTCTGGATGTTCACAGAGTTCTTCGCTTCTACATTGATCGTGATTCTTCTAGGAAGACAGACCAGTTGTTTGTCTCCTTGCCCAGTGAATGTTAGGGTACCAGTGACTAAGCAGACATTGGTGAAGTGGTTGGTCATTTATATAGTTTTCTGCTATCACACTTGACAAACCTTTACCGGACCGTTAAAGGTCACTCCACTAGGGTGTTGCCACTTCATTTGCTTCCTAAGGAATGTCTCAGCAGCAGGTCTTTGTTCAGCTGCTGCTTGAATTCAGTCCACACCTTTGTAAAGCACTACAGTCTGGATGTTGCTTCAGGGAGGAGGAGGGCAGGTTTTGGCCTTGCCGTCCTCCAGGGACTACTCTCTTAAGAGTACCAGTGGTTCACTAATGTTTATAACCACCACCACCCTTCTGACCTGGATTCTGTCCTTGTACTGCTTGGGACTCCGTCCTAATGGTGTTACCTGCTGCAAGAGCTCTATCTCTAGTGAGATAGTACAGTTACCTAAGAACTGGACCGTAACAGTAGATCTTCAAGAGGAGCTCTTGCAGCAGGTATGCCTACCCTCCCACCTTCCCTGGGGTTATGTAACTGTTCTTATCTCTTGGTGATGGGGGATGTGAGAACCTCCTTGGTTCCCATTGTTTATGCTAGCTGAGTCTCCGGCCGGTGAACTGAGGTGGTGCCGGGGACTGACTCTTTATACTATAGTTGACGCGGAGCAGGGCCGACGTTAGGGGCGGTCCCCGCCTGAGACTGTTAGCTAGAATTTTTCCGTAGGGTCCTAGTGCCTGTCAGCATAGTCCTAATGGTGTTACCTGCTGCCAGAGCTCCTCTCAAAAAGCTACTGTTACGGTAAGTTCTTACGTAACTGTACTTTAGTGTTACAGTCCAGGTGTTGTACGATTTGTACCATTTCAGATTGCCCCTTTCTCTGTTCTTATAATATGTCCCCCAGTTTACTGTAGAATTTTTTTATTTAAAATAATTAAGACCGCTCCAATAAATGATTCTGCCCCAAGTTTTCATCAATATTCTTGATTTTCAATATCCTTCACTTAACATTCCTCCTCTTGTAACTAAGGTGAACTAGCATGCAGCAGAAATTGCTCCTGACCTTACGGAAACAAGGAGACATCAGTAAAATCTTCAGGCAAAAATTAATATAATAAAATGAAATGCTGCACCACATAAACGAATTTGGAAACAAACTGAACAGAGGTAGAATTTAAGAAAATAAAAGTGGTATAATTAATGGGTCTCCCTTTACCATAGGGAGAGCGTGCCTTAATTTGCCATTATAAAGGAGTGTTTATAAATGCAAACATGCGCCCGGTCCCTCGCTCACATGCAGCCGCTGCAGTGGCTTCCTTCTCGCCCGCAACCCAGCCGCCAGAGAAACACAACGGTAAGTCACTTCAAAACTAAAAGTGTTAATTTATCCAAATAGGGGTTAACAAAACTATTTTTTTTTTTAATGTAAAAGCTAAGAAAAATATGTGGACTGGCTCACCGTGGAAAACTGAACTGGAGCGCAGCCACCGGAATGGCTGCTATTTTAATATAATTGCTGTGGCCAAAAGGGAGACCAGCAATTACACAAAATAAAATATGGGGTGTTGTGTGTAAACTCAAAGTTCACACACACACCTTGAGGGTTAATGTTTTGCATGCAAACCCCTTGATCTTCGCCTCGGGTTTATGTAGCATCTAATCTCGGGTGCGTGAAACTTCTGTTACACACACCACCCCATACTTTATTCTGTATATTATTCGTAATACCAGTCAGGATTTTGAGAGTTCACCAGGAAATTTGGTATTCTGTCCAATTTCCATAGCATTTTATATCTTTAAAGCTAGAACATTTGAAATAACAAATTTCTTCATGAAAACCCCAAAATAAACACATTTTACAAAAAGGAAATGATTTGTATGTTTCTTCTAGTTTTTATTTTTATTCATTATATTCTTAGTTGACACATAACATTTGGCTTTAGTTAAGATGCTGTTTTTGGCTGCAGGCATACCATCTTGGAGTGTGTATGTGAGGGGTGTGTGTGTGTGTGTGTGTGTGTGTGTGTATGATTTTGAGTTTGAAGTATGCAGCCTTATCTCTCTTGTACCACTCTGCTCACAGTGTCCCAATCCCCCCGCCCCAAGCACTCAGGATTCAGGAGGTTCCTCAGTCTTCTATCTGGGAAAGTTATTTATTTATGTGGTTTTTTTTTTAGATTGCCCGCCCACCCAGCCCCATCCACTGGCACTAGCTGCCCCCCTCCCTCGGGCTCACTCCTGCTTCAGCACGGATCTGGTCTGACTGGCAGGGGTGTGTGACCTCGAATGCCGCCACCATCCAGCCACCGGCATTTTTCCTTTCTCTCCTGCAGAGGGGGCGTGCAAGGACTCCCAATTGCAGTGCCATGCACGCTCCTGTACGCTGCATGCCCAGAGTCTCCCTCTTCTTCAGCATCAGTGTGCTAGACCCTAGCCTCTGCTAGAGGCCAGGCTAACATTGACTGCTGCAACCCTCAAGAGGAGAGCTGTCGTGATGCTCAGTCCTCCTCCTCCCCAGCTGACCACTCACATTGTGAACATGGGTCGCCAGCGTGGTGCAAGGTGTGGCATCCAGTGGTGGAAAGTTACTTTTAACAAAAAATAATCACGTCAACCCTCCTCTCTCTGCTACAAATTACTGTATTTCCAGACCGCACCTTGCTGTAAGAGGGCAAACATAAAGAGCAAAAGTAATCATGGTCCACACAGGGAAATAGAGGAAGAGACAGATAGACAGACATGTGTATTTCTGACTTATTTCTTCTGCTGTTAACTGCATGCCTGTGATACATTCTCTCCTCTGTTTCTGGACCTGCCTCCTGTTCAGCTGAAGTAAGGTTCACTGTGTGGATAGCTGCCAGTAGTCCACGTGTCTTCTGCACACACTGTCTGCCTTATCTCTACCTCCCCATTCACAGTGTCAAAACTTCCAAAAAAAAATAACAGTGATCAGGATGCAGGAGATTCCCTACTTGAGTCCTCTGCCTGGAAAAGTTATTTAAAAAAAAGGGGGAGCATGTCAACTCTCTCTCTGCTACAGTACTGTATTTCCAAACCACACCATGCTGTAAGAAGGCAGAGAGAGATGAAGAATAAGATTTTCTTTCTTTCTTTTTTTTTCTTTTCCTTTCAGTATCACGATCTTGGTCAACACAGGCAAACAGAGGTGAGAGAGAGAGAGAGAGAAAACATTAAAGGACGTTGGCAGACATCGAAGAGGGCATCTGGGAGGACCCAGAAACCAGTAGGAGCAACATTTCTAAAGGTTCACACCACTTGTCCCTCAGAAGACACTGCTGCACCAAACTCCATTATTTTCCTTATTCCTTTAACAGAGAAATACTTCACGGAAACTGGGTGCAGTCATAGGGGATTGTAAATTAATCTGATTTTGTTATACTCAATAAAGGAACAAATAGTACAGACCAGGCATCCCTGAGTCTTTGAAAGGGATGAGTACTCCATTTTTCCTGACTGAATCTGCAGTCCCTTATGGCAGCACCCAGTTCCCCAAGCAGTGTTTCTCTAATGGAATGAAGAAAATAATGGAGTTTGGTGCAGCGGTGTCATGCAGGGACAAGTGGTGTGACAGCCTTTAGAAATGGTGCTCCTACTGGTTTGTACAGGTACTCCTTAGATGCCTCGATGTCTGCCAACTTCCTGTGATATCTGTCTCCTCTCTCTCTCTCTCTCTCTATTTGCCTGTGCTCAGGAGCTGGTATTGTACTGAGGGAGACATTTTCCAATACAGAAGGAGCACAAGAACAAGGGAGCATGACATGGAATTGGAATGTGAGGAAGTTCTTCACAGAGAGGTGGTGGACACATGGAATGGTCTGCCTCAGGAGGTAGTGGGAGCGAGCATTGTGGATGGATTCAGGCATAGGGGAACCATAGAGGTACAGCAGTGGGTGGGTCAGAAGCAGTAATCCAGTACAAGGCTTAATAGACTAGATGGGCCAGGTGGTCCTTATCTGCCGACAGTTTCTATGTTTCTGTGGATGCTGATAACGAGAAAATATCTGGTATTTTAAGCAAGATATCTGACTGAATTTTGTATTCCAGCATGAAATTTGGTACCAAAATGTACCAGTATACCACTAAATTTGAGCCCTGCTGAAAAGCACGGATCAGCCTGGGTGGTTATAAAAGATTGTATGAAGCAGGAGGTGATTTTGCCATTGTACAACAGCCTGGTCAGACCACATCTCGAGTACTGCATGCAGTTTTGGAGACCACACCTAAGGAAGGCCATCTTGCTCCTGTAGTGGGTCCAGAGGAGGGCAACTAATATGATCTGCGGGTTGGGGATAGGACATATGAAGAGCGACTTGGGTAGCCTCAACCTTTCTCGCTGGAGGAGAGGAGGGGCAGAGGTGAAATGATCGTGGTCTTCAGGTACCTGAAAGGAATAAATAAGGTAAGCCTAAGTCGCTTCCTTCAGAGGAAGGAGGGAGGAGTCACCAGAGGACAAAGCTGAGGGGTGGAAAGGAGGAGGCAGTGCATCACTGAAAGAGTGGTGGAACCATGGAATGCACTGCCGAGGGCTGTGGGGTATCTGGGAGGAGGGTTCAAGAGGGTCTGGGACAGGTTTTGGGTGGGGAGCAGGGAAAGCTTGGGCGGGGCGGGGGAGACTTTGATGAAGACATTCAGGGTACTGACTTCCAAGCAGACGTAATAGACCCATCAGGCCTACTCTGCTGGCATGATAGTATGTTAGTACGAAGTATACAGATAATCACTTTACATGAATTGCTGTTTAAGGAGGACCAAGTTCTATAAATACATACCTAGATACACAGATTCAATCAGAAGAGCCCAACCTCTTGGTAAGAAAATAGAAAAATAAGCCCAATACAAAAAAGTGTTGTTGTTCTAGGGTGTTGATATGGTACACTATCCCCACGCTGGCAGTCTTCCTTTACCTTTAAACCCAGCCGGAATGTCTTCAAGCCAAGTTACTCCTATTCACCTGGTCAGTGCTCCTCAGCTCCGCCTCGTGATGTCAGAGCTCTTTCCACTAGAAGTCAGATCCTCCTCTCGGAGTGCTCTGCATGGTGTAAGCCCTAAAGTACTTTCTACTTCCACTTCATCTTCACCAAGTGTGTAGCAGTGGTGGCAGCATTCCTGTGTCGCCAAGGAGTCTTGGTCTGTCCCACCTGGATGGCTGGTTTATATTGCTGGGCTACTTAGGGAGGCGGTAGCAATCCAGAGACCTGGCCTCCAGACCTGTAGAGACATGGGCCTTTTGTCAACCCAGCCAAGTCCAAATTCAACCCCTGCCAGGTTATCCACTTCATCAAGGTAGAGCTAGACTCCTCCGGCCAAGGCCGGACTCCTATGGACTGGGCATCTTATCTTACCTCTTTTTCTGATCATTTCAGGTTGGGTGCTCGTGGTCCTGCCCAGGACTTCCTTCGGCTGCTGGGGTACATGGTATCCTGCACCAGCGTGATCAGATGGGCCTGCTGGCGGATGCGCCACCTACAGTGGGAGCTGGCTTGCCAGTGGTCTCAGCAATTAGCTGCCTGGATCAGCCAGTAGTGGTGACTCTGCTGATGTGGGATGCCATCCAGTGGTGGCTCATCCTGGAACATCTTAAGGAAGGTTCTCATTCGTCGGCCCAGAGCTGACTGTCACTCTGACAACTGGACGCTTTCTGGTGGTATGAGGAAGCACATATGAGGGGACCACAGGGCCCATGGGCTCTGGACCCCCAGGAGTCACATTACCACATCAACCTGCTGGAGCTCCTTGCAGTGTGCCTTGCTCTGACAGAATTTGCTCCTTCTGTCGGGGGTCAGGTCGCAGGTCCAGAGGGGCAGTACCAGGACCATATACTTCCTGAACAAACTGGGCAGAACACACTCCTTCAAGTTGTGTTGGGAGGTCCTCTGCACCTGGACCCTCCTGCACAGCTTGCATGCTGATGATCTGGTGATTCATGTAGCAGGAGTCTCCCAACCAGCTAGTGGATGCCTTCAGCCTGGTGGGCAAGGCATATCCTGAGTGGTCCCTGCATCAGGAAGGGAGTGAACCACCTGTTCTCCCAGTGTGGCACTCCCTGGTTGACTTGTTCACCTCCTAGGAGAATGTAAAGCTGAGGCTGTTTTGTGCTCAACCCCACAATGGAGGACACTGTTGGAGATTCCTTGCAAGGCCCTGGTCTCTGGCCTCATTTACACTTTCTCTCCTTTTCCCTGATCCACAGAGCATTGGTCAAAGTGCAGAGGGACAAGGCGAGGATGATTTTGTAGTCCTGGACTGGCCACTCCAGTTTTGGTACCTGAATCTCCTCAGCCTCAGCAGCAGGCCTCCGTGGTGACTTCCCTTCACCGGACCCGCTCTCCTGTCACAAGCGAAGGTCCTGCATCTTAACCTTTAATCCCTGTGCTTGACGGCCTGGTTCCTGAGTGGCTAGAGTTCCAGGCTTTGGGTCTCTCCAGAGTGGTTCTCCATGTCATGGAGGCCTCCTAGAAAGAGTTGACCGCCAGTGCTGCACCTTTAAATGGAAGAGGTGTACCATTTAATCTTACTTGAGAGGGTTCCTGCAGTAGGTCTTCACATGGACTGCGCCCCTGGCATCAGGACCCACAGCAGACTTCTAGCTAGCAATGTATAGCGAGGACCTCGCCACATGACGGGACGTCATGACTGTATAGGGGCGGTCCCCACGCCCACCCTCCAGTTCTTCCCTCCGTCAACCTGAATTCGCTGGACCTCGTGGTGAACAGCTTCAATCGTCTGCCATTTTTTCTGTATTAGCAAGTTTTTCCATATCCTTTTTCTTAATCTTGTCTGTCTTTGCGTAGACCAAAGAAAAAGTGTTGAAGTGTGGCGCTCAGATCCCGCCCGGGGACGATCACTCCCGCTGCGTCCTGCCTGGGCCCGAAACACCAGGTGGTGGATTGCTAAATCTGCCAATCCTTTAACCAGGCCATGTGCTCATGGCAGCTGCCGTCCCTACAGTCCCTTTGGCCAGACTACATATGAGGGTGACCCAGTGGTCCCTCAGGGTCCAGTGGGATCAACGATGGATGACATAGACCACATGGTCTTAGTCTCCAACAGTTTGAAGAGGGATCTCCTCTGGTGGTGGGATCTATCCAACCTTTCCTGAGATTTCCTTCCATCTCCTCCCCCATGACCCTCACAGTGGACTCCTCGGGCCATGGTTGGGGAGCCCACCTGGGAGATCATCGAACTCTGGGGACATGGTCTCCCCTAGAGGAGCATCTGCATATCAACATTATGGAGATGAGGGCTGTGCTCTACGCCTCCAAGCTTTCCAGTCCCTCTTACTTCCGGGAACACTACTGATCCAGACCAACAACACGGCAACGGTCTGGTACATCATCAAACAGTGAGGCACCCAATCGTGCCCCTTTGCAGTGATGTGGGTGTGGTATTGGCAGTCCAGCACGGCCTGTCATTGATAGCAGTCCATGTTCCACGAGTTCACGACGCCCTGGTGGACAGTCTCAGCCACACTGTCGCCGGCTCATAAGTAGGAGCTAAAGCAGGAAGTAGTGGAAGATTTCATCCTTCAGTGGGGTCGACCAGAAATAGATCTATTCGCCTCCCCATCCGATGCAAAACTACCCAGCTTTTGCTAGCTTGTTCTCGGGCGTGGTGTTTTCTGGCTAGATGCATTGTCTCTATCCTGACAGGGAGATTTCTGCACGCTTCCTCCCTTTCCTATTCTGCAGAAGGTTCTGCTGAAGCTCCAGGCAGAGGGGTACCACATGGTTATAACCCTTTTGGCCTCTGCAAATTTGTTTCCTCTGCAACAGCAGCTGACATTGGAACCCCTGGTACCTCTTCCTCTCTCCCGACCTTCTGTCTCAGGAGCAGGGCAGTCTGGTGCATTCAAGCCTCAAGTCTCTCCATCTGCATCGTGGTACCTTTGGACATAACCGTCCACATGCTTTGGCGTCTCTTCGAGTCGCTCAGGTTCTAGTGGAGGCCAGAAAATCCTCCACTAGATCCACATATGGTATGAAGTGGAAGAGATTTTCTGTTTGGGCCACGGCAAAAGCTTGGACCTTTTGAATTTCTGTTTATTCTCCTCCCTCACCTGGAACCCCGCTCTGTTAGGAGACACTCATGCTCCTCCCGCTCACCACCTTATCTGATTTTTTCGTGGTGGACCCCATGGAGTCATGGGCTGTACTCCCAGGCGTGGTATGAGGTAGGCATGTACACCCTGGAGACACTTCAAGTTTTGTTGGGTCCCCTATGGTTCAGGCAGGTGGAGCCATTAGGGTCTACACTGGCGCTCGTCCTCTCGGCGGTCCAGCATTTTTCTGGGAGCGTGCTGATGTCAAGGCATCTCTGCCAACATCCACCATGCTCCAACCTCGCTGTCTGTTCTGGGCTTGCTTGCGGATGTCCGCCAGAGGCCAGTCAAGGGCCGAGCCTGCCCCCACCCCCACCGAGAAGGCGAGCTGTCTTATGGATGCTCAGACTTGCACTCCGCCTCCCTGGGCTTGTTCCCAAACCCAAGTTGACAGCATCGAAGTGGTAGCACTACCGCTGAAGCCGGCAGGCCAGCTTGGAGCCTTTTCTGCTCAGGCCTCCCAGGTGTAGCGGCCACTTGGTCTTCCGTCCATACCATCACCAAGCATTACAGTCTGACATCGCCTCTAGGCGCTGAGCTGATTTTGGCCTGGCAGTTCTGCAAGGCCTCCTGTCCTAAGCAGTCCTCTAGTTGACAGACGCTCCTTCTCCTGGAACTTAGTCTCCAACTCCCTTTTTCTTTGACTGTTTGGTATTCAGTCCTGTATGTGAAGACATGCAGGAACCTCTTAGTAAGATATAATAGTTATGTAAGAACTTACCATAACGGTAGATCTTCGAGAGGTTCCTGCAGTAGGTCTCGATTTCCTCCCACCTCCCCCAGCTCCTATTTTTTCTCTTTCCTTTCCTAGGCTTTGTTTTAGTAGCGCAGGGTTCAGGAGTTCCTACCCTTTCTCCTGTTCCTCTTCTGAGGTCTCTGGCAGGAGAACTGGAGGTGGGCGTGGGGATCGCTTCTAGCAGTCACACCGGCGTCCCATCGTGGCGCGGGGTGGTCCCCGCTGTAGATTGCTAGCTAGAAGTTTCCTGTGCGGTCCTGATGCCAGGTGCGAGTCCGATATGTGAACACCTACTGCAGGAACCTCTGTCAAAGATCTACTGTTACGGTAAGTTCTTATGTAACTGTTGTTTGCCAATACAGGAGCTAGACACCCTGGCGTGCACTTTGGCTACCATTCTGGGCTACCTTGGAGCCCTGTCTCAGTCGGGCCGGAGGTCAGCGACTCTAAAGGTCCACCTGGCAGCTATCTTTGCATACTGGGCACAGGCTGGTATGCAGACAGTGGTGCAGGAGAAGGTGTTTGGGCGTTTCTTTAAGGGCCTCTACCACCTGTCCCCACCAGTGGATGAACCAATACCACTTCAGGACTTGTAGCTGCTACTGTGGCAGTGCTCATGGGCAAACCATTGGAACTGATGTATAGGTGTGAGATGTCACACCTGTTGTGGAAGACCACCTTCTTGTGGCTATCACCTCCGCCAGAAGGATCAGCGAGATTCAGGCACCTCTGTAGAGTCTCCTTATCTGGTGTTCCACAAGGACAAGGTTGTCTTTCTCCGCTTCCACCCAAAGTTCCTCCCAATGGTTGTGTCAGAGTTTCACCTTAACCTCCCGTGTACTTCATCAGTTCAATCTTGGAGGCTGAGTACAGGCTGCATGCATTGAACCTGAGGTGAGCACTCACTTACTGTAAGGAACGCAGAGGTGGAGTTTGGGGAGAGATTCGCCAGCTGTTTTGCACCTGCGCTGAAGCTGCACCTGGTAGACCGGGTAGTAAAGCGGATGATTGGCAGGTGGATTGTCTCTGCATCGACTCTGCTACAGGTTGGCTGGTAGGGAGCCTTCCATAGGGCTCAGGGCTCATTCCACCAGTCATACCGCTGCCCGGAGCTGCTTCCATGGATATCCCTATGCAGGTGATCTGCAGGGCTGCTACCTGGAAGTTGGCACACACCTTCATTTCCGACTACCACATAGACCTTGAGTCACGCCGGGATGCTGGTTTTGGGACCTCAGTTGTCCAATCCCTGTTCACCAGATAGGGGTGTGCCTTTGCCCTTTCTTCATGGAGAACTGCTAGAGTCTATCAGAGTATGGATAGTGCACCATATCCATGCCCCTAAAAATGAGGGTTACTCACCTGTAACTGTAGATCTTACTTTGAGAGGGCTCTTGCGAGGTAATTACATATAGGACTGATGCTGGCGGTGGCAGGACCCCCGCGGAAAAATTTCTAGCTAGCGGTCCCTGGTGAGGGACTGCCCCACATCAGGTGACCGGTGTCATCACGGCAGCGGTATAAAGGGGCAGTCCCGGACGCCCTTCTTCCAGTCTTTCCGCCCGTTAGGCTTGTGCGGCGCCTCGCGGTAAAGTTCATGCTTAGTCAGCCCTGTTCTTTCGTTGGTTTTACCGAGATTTTCAGTATTTTTCTTCTCATCGTCAGGTCATCGTTGGTGTATGTTGTCCCCTACATCTTCCGAGCACAAAACAAGTCGCGACTCGTCGGGCGTAACTGCCACACAAGGAATGACCATTCCCTCTGCCTCTTCTGCCTAGGCCCGACCACTTTCGGTCGACAAGTGGCCGCATTGCCTTCACTTCAACATGGCTACCCGCAGATCAGCCAACAGTCCCTGGAAGCCCGCCTTCTGAAGAAAAGATGTCTTAGAAGAAGCTCAGGCAGGCGTCGAGTTCTCCAGAAGGGCATCATAAAAGCGGGACAAGGAAAGGCACCGGGAGAAGGCCTGACCGCCGCGACTCCGGCTGGAGTCGCGGCCCAGGTATCATCCTCCGGGGGCGTCCGGCAGCCTCAAGGTTTTGGAGGCGTCGGCCCGCCAGTGGGCTCGCTTAGGCCTTGCCAGGAACCTCCGGGCAAAGAGGCCTCCACCCCCAGTTCCGCCGCGGCTGGCCCTACTGATCTGGGGCGACTCCCACCATCCGGACGTCGGCTCCTCCGGCGTCCACCGGGAGAAAGGTCGATAAGGCGCCCGACCCTTGGGGCGGCCTCTCCGGACAGGCCGCCCTCCCTTGGCCCGCCTCAGGCAGGGACCCCGTAAGGCAGACGCCCGGCTCCTCCGGCGCCCACAGGAACTAGCCCTAAGCTGCACGTCGGCTCCCCGGCGTGGCGAGCGACGGAACCTAGACGGACCCTCCAACCCCCATCGTACCCGGTCCCCGCAGCCTTCACTGCTGTCCGGGAGCCGAGTCACCCAGCCTGACCCGGGGACTCCCCATCCCGGGCGATGGGGATATTCCACCTCCGTCAGACCCTCCTCCTCCTCCTAGGGAACCAGATCGATGCTGGCTCCGACGCCCAGTCCCGCCGCGCGGTTCAGACGCCCGGCCCCACCGGACGCCAGCGGGATATTCCCCTTCCATCGGGCCCTGCCCCGGGCCTCTCACTGTTGACCCGCCTGTGGGCCACCTTCCGGCCGTCTCTCCCAGCAGCTCCGCGCCTGCCCGCCGTCCTATCCGATGCACGCCGCATTCGGACCGGCAGTATCCTGCACCGCAGTACCCGACGCTTGGTCCTTCCGACCGCAGTACCCTACGCTCAATACCCGGCACTGGTTTTCCCAAGAGCCGGGCTTCGGATACTGCCTACGGATACAACCCGTATGCTTATCTCCCTCCTCTTCCATCGCCTCGGTCTGCCGTGGATCTGCAGGGAGACTCTGGCTTTCTGGTGGCTGAGGCCAAGGCTCAGCTCACCAGGAAGTAGAGAGCACTAGGACGGGTGCCGCCCGTACACCCGAGACGGCACACTCCTCACCACCTCCGGACTCAGAGCCCTTCCTCTGGATCCCGAGAGGCAGGACACATGTCCAGGGACCCCTCCCCCAAGGAACCTGCCTCCCCTAGCCAGGTTAGGGAGTCTTATTCTGCTTTGATCTTCTTCACTCGGACTCCTCGGATTCTTCCGACGGATGCTCGAGAGAGACGACGAGCCTCGCTCTCTGTCCAAGCCCTGCCGAGGACTCCTCCGAGTCTTCTCCGGAGGACCTTCCTTCACGGAGTTGCTCAGAAAAATCCAGGAAGTACATCAGTGGCGCCATTAGAACCAGATCCTCAGCGGGTCAAACTCGCCGAACATCTGGACCTGCCCCTGACGGCTCCTACTTTAGTGCCACCCTGGATCGAGCCTCACGCCCACCTTGTTTCCACTATTTGGAAACAACTGTCAGCTTTAGCCCCGCTTAGGAAGTCTAACAGGCTTTACCAGGCTCCTGAGGTGTAGATTTGACTCTCACCGCAGACTGGTTGTGATTAGCGCCGCTAACGGCCGGTCGGCACATCCCAAACATCTAAGCTCTTCTCCTCGGATAAGGAATCTCGCTTCCTGGACCAGTATGGAAGAAAGATATACGCCTTTTTCCACACTGGGAATTCGGACCCTGAATTATGTAGCTCATATGGGGATTACCAGAAGGCCATCTTTACTCAGGCGGAATCCAAGATTGACTCCTTACCTGACTCTCAAGTCAAGCAGGAGTTAGCTGACTTAGTCCGCTCTGCCTGTTTCGCCAGTCAGTCACATTCTGCGGATTTACACACGATGCAGTGAAACTGCAGGCGGAGCTCTGCTTTGCGGGTATTTTCAAGGCCATGCCTAGCTCCGCTGTCAGGTTTAGTCCCGGAGGTGCAGTCAGCGATCCAGGAAGCACCTTTCAGGGGTTCGGTGCTTTTCAGGGATGTCAAGGACATCATCACCGACTTAGTAGGAGAAGGGACAGCCCTGAAACTGCGGGATTCCATGTACCGCCCTCATCCCCACAGCGCCCGCCCTTTGCAGACGCGAGTTGGCCAAAGCAAAACCCCTAGAGGCGGGCCCTCGAGCTGCCAGACCTCACCCTAAAAGCAGCGGGTGCCCCAGCTGCGGAGCTGCCCCACACCACCTGATTTCCTCCCTCTCCCACCGCCTCCGGACACACCGAGGAACCGGTAGAGGGAGGTTCTCCTCCACCTTCCGGATTGGGAGAGGATAACAACGGATTCATGGGTGCTTCAGATTATAGCGAAGGGCACTCTATAGAGTTTCTACAGAAACCACCCCGCCACCCACCTCTGAAGTCGCCCCATGGCAATTCTTCCTTGGTCCGGGAAGAAATTCTGCCCTTCTCTAGCAGGCCAATAGAACCCGCTCCTCCTCACCTTCAAGGGACGGTTACTATTCTCATTTCTTCCTCGTCCCAAAGAAGACTGGAGATCTCAGACCCATTCTCGAATCTCAGCTCTTTGAACCTTTACGTGGAATACAAAAGGTTCAGGATGCTCTCCCACAGACCCTTCTTGCCCTTCTTCGGGTCGGGGTCAATGGCTCTGTGCACTGGATATGCAGGATGCATATCTGCACATCCCCATTCGCCCCTCTCATCGCGAAGCACCTTCGGTTTGCTTTCCAGGGGACCATTACTAGTTCGGCACTCCCGCTTGGGCTTTCCTCGGCACCCCTAAGTTTTACCAAATGCCTGGCTGCGGTGGCGCCCACCTGCGTGCTATGGGAGTTCAGGTGTTCCCTTACCTGTACGACTGGCTCCTGGTGGCCCCGTCCAGGAGGAGCTCCTGCATTTTTCTCCCTCACCCAGCAGGTTTTCACTTGCCTGTACCATCAACCATTCCAAGTCTCATCTGGATCCCTCCTAGAGACTACAGTTTATCGGGCTATCTTCAATACGAGGTGAGCAAGGCCTTCCTGCCTCCAGACAGGGCGCGCCTCTTCAGTCACAGATTTCCTGCCACGTAGAACGCAGGAAGGTTCTGGCGAGGTCGGTTCTCCGCCTCTTGGGGCTTATGGGCGGCCGCCATCCCGACAGTTCCCCGCTCGCTGCTCCACATGAGGATCTCTCAGTGGACCCTTCGCTCACAGTGGATCAACTTGTAGACTACCTAGATCATCTAGTTCTGATCTCCTCGCCGATGGCACGAGACTTGTAATGATGGATGGTTCGGGAGAACCTGTTTCGGGGTCCCTTCTGTCATCTTCCCTCCCAGACTCTGACCACAGATGCATCAGGCGAAGGTTGGGGAGCCCATCTGGGTCCTCACCGAACCCAGGGGTTATGGTCCAGATTGGAACTAGCTCTCACATCAATGTGCTCGAGCCGACCAGTACTATATGCTCTCCAAGCCCTTCACCAATACATTCTTCCCGTCACCTAGTCCAGACGACAACATGTGCGGTAGTGTGGTACATCAACAAGCAGGAGGAACTCGATCCTACCCTCTATGCAGGGAAGCAGTGAGGGTTGGGACTGGGCAACTCTTCACAACCTTCACCTCACTGCGATTCATGTTCCAGGAGTCGACATACCCCTGGCAGACAAGCTAAGCCGCTCCCTCTGCCCTGCCACACGAGTGGAATTGGACCAAAGGTGCTAGAAGACATCTCCCAGCTTTGGGGGACTCCACAGGTAGACCTGTTCGCCTCTTCCCAAAGCAAAAACTTCCCACCTTTTGCTTGCTCATTCCAGAGCGGAGGCTTTCTGGAGCAGCGCTCTGTCTCTAAACTGGAAGGGCAGATTAGTCTGTGCTTTTCCCCGATTCCTCTGGTCCCTCGGGTATTGCAGAAACTAACAGAAGGAGCGAGAATGATTCTGATCGCTTCTTTCTGGCCCAGGCAAATCTGGTTCTCTTCTACAACAATACTCAGAGGTTCCTCCTCTTCCTCTTCCTTTATCTTGAGGTTTGCTGACTCAGGATCAGGGGACCCTGGTCCATCCGGGCCTCAAGTCCTACAACTTCATGCATGGCTCCTGCAGACCTAGCTCAATCTCTCTTTGGTGTCTCTCCAAAGGTGGCCGAGATTCTGGTGGAGGCTAGAAAACCCTCCACTAGGTCCACTATGCCATGAAATGGAAGAGATTTTCTATTTGGGCCGCTTCTAGGAATGTGGAGCCTTTCTCCTGTTTAGTGGCGTTCTGCTTGAATATTTACGTCATCTCTTGACCTGGGTCTCGGTCATTCCTCCTTGAAGTGCACATGGCCGCTATTTCAGCGCACCATGTCCCTTTCGCTGATAAAGCCTTTGCCCAATTAGAGGTGTCCAAGACTTTTCTTAGAGGGGTCCTTCATCTGAGGCCCCGTCCGGACTCCTGCTCCCCTTGGGACTTGAACTTTGTTCTCAGAAACTTACCCTTCCTCCTTGAACCTGCGGCATCCGTGAGATCTGAAGCTTCTTTCGTGGAAGACTTCTTTCTTGGTGGCCATTACTTCTGCTCGGAGAATCTCCGAGCTCCAGGCCCTTATGTGTAAACCCTGTTTGATTTTTCACAAAGAGCTAGTGGCTCTTCTGCATCTAACCCTAAGTTTCTGCCTAAAGTGGTAGCAGAGTCTACCTTAAATCAGTCTATAGAGTTACCTGCCTTTTTTCACAGTACTCCAACCAAGGAGAATATTTACTCCATGCCATGGATGTTCACGGATTCTGAGATACTACACCCGATAGGACAAAGGATCTCAGAAAAACTGACCAGTTGTTCTGCCTCTTTTGCTCACAAAAGGGAAGGCAATGCTGTTTCCAAGCAATGCCTGTCAAGTGGTTGGCTCATTGCATCACTTTCTGTTATGACAAGTACAACAAGACCCTTCGGGTCAAGTCAGAGTCACTCCACTCATGGAGTGGCGGCCTCTCTGACTTGTTTCAAGAATGTGTCTGCGGCAGACATCCTGCGCTGCCGCCACCTGGACTTCGGTCCATACCTCTACGAAACACTACAGTTTGATATTGCCTCTCACCGTAGAGCAGGCTTGGCTAGCTGTTTGCAAGGCCTCCTGTCTTGAGGCCTGCAAGGCTACTGCTACTTTCAGGAGTAGTTTCCTCCTCCTCCTCCCAGTGCCTTTTATTTGTTCCAGACTGCTTGGGATTCAGTCCTGTTTATGATTACTCTGCAAGAGCCCTCTCGAGTAAGGTAGTACAGTTCACGTTAAGAACTTACCGTAACAGTAGATCTTCGAGAGAGGCTCTTGCAGTAGGTAATACCTTCCTGTCCTCCATCCCCTAGGCCTTTTCAGCTCTTTTCCAGGAATGGAAACATCTGCTTCTCTCTCGTCTGGGCCTTCCGGGCCTGTGGCGGAAAGAACTGGAAGGTGGCGATCCGGGACCGCCCCTTTATACCGGCGTACATGGCGCGGTCACCTGACTCTAGGCGGTCCCTCGCCAGGGACTGCTAGCTAGAAATTTTCCGTGGGGTCCTGCCGTGGCCGGGAGTGGCGCCTGCTCTGGATCTCAGATTCCTGAACAGGCATCTTACAAAGCCAAAATTCAAAATGACAACCCTGGCTACCATTCTACCTACTCTCAAGCAAGGGATTGGCTGGCATCCCTAGACCTAAAGGATGCTTACTTCCACATCCCCATCAGACAGTCTCAGAAAATATCTCCGGTTTCGACTGCCTTCAGGCCACTACCATTTCAGAGCTATGTCCTTCGCCTGACATCTGCACCAAGGGTGTTTACAAATGTCTGGCAGTTGTGGTGGCATTCCTCAGAAGACAAGGTGTTTCAGTTTACCCCTATCTAGACTACTGGCTGTTGGTGGGTCAATCCCCAAGCAGGTCACAGAAGCCCTAAAACTCACTCAGGATACTCTTCGCTCCCTGGGTTTTTGGTAAATCATCAGAAGTCTGTCTTAACCCCAGTACAGAGACTAGACTTTATAGGGGCAGAGCTGCATACCATTCAGGCAAGAGCCTTTTGCCTTCTGCAAGGGTGCAGGCCCTCATGGAGTTGGCAAAATCCTTTTGGGTTCAAGTTCCACATCCGAGAGGTACTTTTTACAGCTTCTTTGACTGGGTGACCAAAGTAGTAGATCAGGAGGGGCTGTGGACATGGCCTACCTAGACTTTAGCAAGGCATTTACACAGTCCCACACAAAGATTAATATACAAGTTAGCAGCCTGGGAGTGGGTCCAATATGACAGCCTGGGTAAAGAATTGGCTGGAGAATAGGACACAGAGAGTAATAGTTAATGGAGTCCACTCAGAAGAAAGGAGGGTTACTAGTAGGGTACCATGAGGTTCAGTATTAGGACGGTCCTCTTCAATGTCTTTATAAGCGACATTGCAGAAGGACTGGAAGGAAAAATATGTCTCTTTGCAGATGACACTAAGATCTGCAACAGAGTTGATGCACAGGGTGGGTGGAAAGGATGAGAAGGGACTTATGAGGTTAGAGGAATGGTCAAATGTATGGCAGCTTAGATTCAATGCTAAGAAGTGCAAGGTAATGCACCTGGGAAACAAAAACCTAGGGAAGAGTACACAATGGGGGTGAGATACTAACAACAACAAAATGGAAAGGGACCTGGGGTAGTCATATCAGATGACCTAAAGATGGGCAAGCAATGTGAGAGGGCAGCAAGGAGGGTTGGGGGGATACTGGGATGCATAGGGAGAGGCATCACCAGTAGAAAACAGGAAGTTATTATCCCTCTGTACAGACAGCTGGTGAGACCCCATCTGGAGTACTGTGTGCAGTTCTGGAGACCCAATCAAAGACATAGACAGGATGGAAGCTGTCCAGAGGGAGGAACTAATAAATACAGGGTCTGCACCGGAAGACATATGAAGAGAGACTTATGGAGCTTAATATGTATAGCCTTGAGGAAAGGAGGGAGAGGGGGACATGATAGAAACTTTCAAGTACCTCAAGGGAATCAACAAAGTCCAAGAGGGTAGCATCTTTCAAAAAAGAGGTGCAAGAACAAGAGGGCACAATTTGAAGATAGAGGGGTGGCTCAGAGGTAATTTAAGGAAGTATTTTTCACAGAGAGGGTTGTGGATGCATGGAGCGGCCTTCAGGAGGAGGTTGTAGAGTCAAAATCAGTGGTGGAATTCAAGCATGCATGGGATAGTCATAAAGGCAATTCTGGGGGTTGGGGTAGGAAGAAGTAGGCTGCTGGTTAACTAGGATCTGCAGCTTATCCAGTAGGTGGAAGCAGGCAGACTGGGTGGGCCAAGCGGTCCTTATCTGCCGTCAAATTCTATGTTTCTATGTTTCTATATGGAATTACCTACTGTAAGAGCCTCTCTCGAAGATCTGCTGTTACGGTAAGTTCTTGCGTAACTGTACTTTCAAGGAGTAGTGTATGGTGCATATCACACAACCCACCTGACCTCCCATGGCAAGTGGCATGCGATCCCTGCTTCCAGTGTGCAAGAGCTGACATCATGGGGCAGAGCTAGGAGTACACCACCTTAGTGGGTGGGGGAGCTTAGCTTGAAGATGTTCCGTCTGGATTTAAAGATACAGGAAGACTGTTAGTGTGTGGATGTGCACCTTATACCACTCCTAGAACTACAGATCTTACTTCAAGAGGGCTCTTGCAGCAGGTAACACCAGTGTGACCTTCACAGACACCGGTTTCAGTTGACCACCATTTTTCTTGTGCATTACACCTTAATTCTTTTTTCCTTTTGAGTAAAACATTGTTTTTGGTGTTATTTTGCCTTTGTTTTCGCCTCTGCCTTTGTCTTCAGACTCCTTCAGTGATCCTGCAACAAGCAGCACCCATCCAAGGACCTCCACTCTTTTGCCTGCTCTGCTTAGTCCCTGACCAGCGCCTGCTCGCTCTTTGGTAACCCCAGCTGGCGCCTGCCGTGTGACACACCTGGGTACCCAATGCCTCAGGGTCCGATGCTAGAGTACCTGATGCCTCAGGGATTGGTGCCTGAATTTCACACACCACCTCCACAGAATCTTACTCACAGTATAATCCACCTCCTCCGTGGATTATAACGCACTGTTTTCAGCCTGGTGGGCTTTCATGAAGGATAAGGACATTCCCAGGAGGCCCGCTACTCCTCCTTCTCAAACCTTGACCAGGCAGGACCCAGCTATTCCTAGTCTCTCGGAGCCTTCTCCCAGTCGTAAGGACGGCCGGAAGGGGAAACATCGCCTGTCAACGCTGGTCCCAGAAAGTGATCCATCTGGGAGGATTCCTCCCATTCCTCTTTGGAAGGCTCAGAGGATTCCAGGGGCCACTTGACGAACATTGAGCCCTCAAGGAGACCCCAAGTCTCTCCTGATCGATCCTTCCATCTTGGACATTATGAGACACATACAGTCCCTGATGGGCTGGGAAACTAAGGAGTTAGACCCTGAGTGCAGGTGCCTGGCATCGGCCTTACCATGCCCCAATGGGTAAACCCTACTTGAGTGAGCCGCCAGAGGTGGGTTCTGTGGCCATGAATGTGGACCATGACCACACCAAGAAGCCTTGGCACCTCAGCACCCAGGAATCATGCCAATTTGGCAAGCAGGTTTACGCTCACCACTCTGGCCATCCGACCTAGAATTACCTGGCCCATATAGTACAGTGCCAAAATGTCTCTACGGACCAGGCCAGGGACTGGGTGCAAGCCCTCCCGAGGACTCCATGAAAGCCCAACTGGTCCAACTCATAAGTCTGGCTCGAACATGGGCACACATGTACTTAGAACTGCCCTCGACATCAACGGTGCAGCCGGGTGTGTGGCAGCAGCAGGGGTCTGTCCGTGTCACCATGGCTACGGGTGTCAGGGTTTGCCCCTGATGTTCAGGCAAAAGCCTGGATGCCCCTTTCAGGGTTCTGTACTTTTGGCCAAGATGTCCAAAACATCTCTCGCCTCCAGGAATCGGGTAAAGGCTTAAGATCAGTACATTCTATGTACCACTTGCAGCCCAAGTTCTCCCAGCATCAGTCCTTTCGCCAGCAGTCCAAGGGCCAGCAGCCAAGAGGGGCTTGAAGCACAAAGTTTCTACCCATCCAACTGGAGCTTCTGCCCCTAGGACCCCCCCAAAGCCTCCCCAGTAGCTCTGCTTACCCTGGTTCCCACACTTAAGACTCGGCCCCCCCCAGCAGAGGCCTTGGGCAGGCGGGGGTGCTTTTCTATACCTAGTGGGGTGGCACACAATGACATTTGACCAGTGGGTGCTCCAGATCATTGAAAGGGTCACAACTTCAAACTTCTAGAGGTTCCCCCAGAAAGTCCTCCCATGCACACTTATTACCCTCAGGCCCACATCATCCTCATCTGGGAGGAGATTCAGAGCGCTCCTGCGCCAAAGGGCCATAGAGCCCAGTTCCCCTGGCCCGAAAGAGGAAGGATTCTATTCCCACTTCTTTCTAGTCCCCAGAAAGACAGGGGACTTGAGACCATTCTAGATCTCAGCCGCCTGAACCTCTTCATAGACTACAAGTATTTCAGGATGGTCACTCTGCAAGGGTTATTGCCCCACCTTCACCAGGGAATTGACTTTGTTCTCTGGACAAGCAGGATTCCTATCTCCAGATCTTGGTCCCCCCACTGCCAGTTCCTCCGTTTTTGCCTTCAGGGGCCATTTCCAGTTCAGGGGCCTCCCTTTGGCCTTTCCTCGGCTCCCAAGTCTTCACTAGGTGCCTAGCGGTGGTGGCTGTGGCTCTTGAGATGGGGCTTTATGTCTTCCCTGTCTGGATGATTGCTGTTGACAGCCCCTCCAGAGCTCAGTTAATTGAACCTGGAGTCCACCTTTCGGGTTATTTCAAGTCCTGGGGATTACTCTAAACCTGCCCAAGTCTTGTTTCCTACCAAGCCAGCACCTCAGTACATAGGCAGTCCTAGACACGTCCCAGGAGAGCCTTCCTGCCACAGGACAGGGGAGCATTTGATGGCGCTGGCCCGGCTGGTATCCTCCTCCTGTCAGATTCCAGCCAGGTTTTTCTTTGTCTGTTCGGGCACATGGCAGTGGCTAGCTACAGTTCCCTTGGCCCTTCTGAATATGAGAGTCCCTCAGTGGATCCTCTGGATTCAGTGGGACCTAAGCACTAACCACCTGGATCAGTTGGTACTAGTCTACAATTCAGTGGGGAGACCCTGGAGTGGTGGCAGAACCCCTCCAGTCTACTCAAGGGGGTTCCTCTCCAGATGATATTCCACAACAGATCATCACTGTGGGTGCCTCAGGCCTGGACTGGGGTGCCCAGTTGGCGACCATCAGACTGGGGGGAGACGACTTGATCCAACTCTGAGCAGCATCTTCACATCAGCGTGCAAGAGATGTGGGCAGTTCTCTATGCCATGCAGGCCTTCCAGACCCACCTTCTTTCAGGCCCGCCTCGATACAGACAGACAGCATGTCTGTAGTCTACTATATCAACAAGCGGTGGGGACACACACACCCTCCTACACCCTTTGCATCGATGCCATGAGAGTCTGGGGAATTGTCTGCTGTACATGTTCCAGGTGTCCAAAGCAACCTGGGTAACATCCTAAGCAGGTCCAGATCGAGGACCATGAGTGGGAACTACTATCCTCTGTGATCGAGGACCTCTTTGGCAGGAGGGATCGTCCAGAGTTGGACCTTTGCAGCCTCACTCAATGCAAAACTGCCCAATTTCTGCTTGCTCGATCCAGGCCCTGGTGTTTTCTGGTGCGATGTGTTGTGCTTCTGTTGGACAGGGAGGTTCCTGTACACATTCCTTCCCTTTCTACTTCTGCAGTGGGTGCTCTTCAAGCTTCAAGTCGAAGGAGCAGGAGATGATTCTAGCAGCCTCTACCAGCCATGTCAGATATGGTTTCCACTACTGCAGCAACCGACAGTGCCTCCAATCCCCTTGCCCCTATGCTCAACTTGCTCTCCCAGGAGCAGGGCACTCTGGTTCATCCAGGCCTCGGGTTGCTGCATTTTCATGCATGGCTCTTGCAGACTTCGCTATCGCCTGCTTTGGAGTCTCTTCTAGGGTGGCAGATGTCCTAGTGGCTGCCAGGAGAGCTTCCACAAGAGCTACTTATGCTATGAAATGGAAGCACTTCTCCATCTGGCTGCAGCCCGGATCCGCTCGACACCTGGATCCCTTTCACCTGTCTGGTGAACCTCATTCTGAGTATCTCCTGTCCCTTTCAGACTCAGGCCTGGGGTACTCATCACTTAAGGTGCACCTTTCTGTCATCTCTGCATACCATGCACCTATTGAGAACAAGGCTGTTTCCCAGCTGGAACTTCCCCGCACTTTCTTGCAGGGTATTTTGCATTTGAAACCTCCCATTGGGATCCTGTCCCACCATGGGATTTTCTTTTATGTTGGAAAAGCTCACTTTGCCTACCTTTGAGCCAGCTACGAGCTATGCTTCCTGTTGTGGAAAGGCGTTGTTTATGGTTGCTGTTACTTCTGCTTGGGGGATTTCCGAGCTTCACACTCTGATGTGTAAAGAGCCTTATTTGTTTTTCACAGAGGCAGGGTGTCTTTGCTTACAAATCCTAAGTTTCTAGCTAAGGTGGTGTCTGAGTTTACGCCCTCCGCCTATCTACCTGCCTGTTTTATGTTCCTGAATATGAAATCAAAGTGAGGCCCTGCTTCATACTTTGGATGTTCACTGGGTGCTCTGGTACTATTTGGACCGCACCCGCCCTATTAGGAAGCCTATCAGTTTGTTTCATTTGCCCCTGGAGAAAGGGCTCCTGTTTCCAAACAGCATTTGTGAAGTAGTTAAATTGTATTGTTTACTGCTACGGCAAGTGCGAGGAAACCTTGCTGGGACTGGTCAAAGGCCCTGTACCAGAGGCATGGCTGCCTCGGTTGCGCATTCAAAATGTGTCCGCTGCAGACATCTGCATAGCCACCACTTGAGTCTGGTTCACACCTTCATCAAACATTACAGTCTGGACATTGTCTCTAGGCGTAAGGCCAACTTTGGACTTGCAGTCCTCAGGGCCTTCCTCATGATTGTCCTCTGGCTGTTTTCTTCTTTCTGCCTGCTGACCAGGTCAGTTCTGGTACTGCTTGGGACTCAGTCCTACTGTCCTAGTTGTCTGCTGCAAGAGCCCCCTCGAGTAAGATGGTACAGTTACGTGAGACTTACCATAGCAGTAGATCCGAGGAGGGAGGCTCTTGCAGCAGGCTTTCTTTCCTTCTTCCTTCCCTCTGATTGCTGCTCCTCCTTCTCCACTTTCCTCAGCCCTGAGGAACCATTTTAGTTCTCCTTTTTCTGACTGTGCTGGGGGTCTCCGGCGGAGAACTGAGTTGGTTTGGGGACCACCCCTTTATAAGGTAAGGCCAGTGTCAGCATGCTGGCGCGGCAGAGGATCCCTCGTTGTAGTCTGCTAGCTAGAGTTTTCTGTGGGTCCTTGCACCTGCCGGCTTCATTCCTATCGGTGTTATCTGCTGCAAGAGCTCCTTTTGAAGATCTACTGTTCTTAAGTTCTTTCATAACTGTACGTTACAGGTGAGTAACCTCATCTTCTGTTCCTAGCAGGGAACCAGGAAGAGGAAAATTGGGATCGAAGCAGAGACCAAAAGAAATCAGTATCACTCTTTAAATGGTTGAATAGAAAATATATTAAAAGGGGTTTAAAATGTGGTTCTGCAAAGTTGAGTACATGCGTTCAACAGATGATTCTCTGTTCCTGGAACCAAAAGGAAACAGAGTAAAAACATAAAACAGAAAAATAACCTAAACCTAACGCAGAGCATCGAAATCTGACTAAAATAAACAACAATACTGAAATCAACAAATGAAATAAACCAGAATGTTGGCATTGTGGAGAGCGACTTCAGGGCGATGCTTCATACAACATACGAAGAAGCAAGCAGAAGAAGGCCATTTAGTCTATCAAGTCTGCTCAAATTGCAGGATCCACAGTGTGAGCTAATGTCCCTGCCCTCCCTCCCCCACTCCTCCCATCCTCCCTACCCATGATCGCTACCTTCCCCATGCCTATCCCAGCCTCTCTAAAGCTGCCCACTGTCTTGACCTCTTCCAGCAGCGCATTCCAAGTGTCCACCACCCTCTCTGTGAAGAAGTGCTTCCTGACCTTCCTCCTAAACTTCCCACCCTCCAGCTTAAGACTTTGCCCCTCGTGGTTACGTTGCCACTCAGCTTAAAGGGACTTTCCTTATCAACCCTATTTATCCTGTTCAAGTACTTGAAGGTCCCAACCATATCCCCCCCTCTCTCCTGTCCTTCCAGGAGTACGTGTTCAGTGCCCTCTGTCTCTCCTCATATGCCTTACCCTGCTGACCAGTTATCATCTTTGTAGCCCTCCTTGGACCTTCTCCTGCAGGTTTATGTCCTTTTTCTCACCTGTTCTCAGGTGGAGAAATAAATCTACCATTTGAGGCAGGAGAGAGCGTGAGCAGAGTTTCTAATTTTATTGTAAAATTCTCTTAATTAGCATCAAATTCTAGGCTCCAGGGCAGCTGATTCCAAGGGAATGAGTGTACTTGTCAGGTAACAGTGAGGGATTTCTGGGGTTAGAATAGGAAAACATTTTCAAATCCCACATATTTGTTAGGGAGGGTATTGTAATACATCTCAGTGGAGCTAGTGGTACAATCTGTTCCACTTTTCAGAGCATGACTCTTTTTCTGGTAGTTTTTCATAATATTTTGTATGGCTTTTGTTCCAGATCAAAGTCACTGCTCAGCTAACAAGACTGTTGTTGGTAGAGCAGTGAGACTGTTATTGGTAGAGCAGTGTTTTTTTATTTAGAAAGAAACGGCCATCTAAAATAATATCTGAAAATCTGAAAAGAAAATGCCTCTATTAATGCATATGGAACGCTCCATGTGCTTTTCCGACTGTGCTTGCACTCTAGAAAGTGACAGTGATTGGCCAGCTCCACAGAACAAAATATAATTCCTTTCCTCCCAAAATGTGGTACTGGACCCTTTTATTTATGGACCTGATGCCCAACCAGAAGTCTTGAGTTGTCTGAGGATAGTTTTTGTGTTAAGCTCTCAAAGGACATTGTCATCTTAACCCTACTTGCTTATTGTGGCCACAGTCTACTAAAAGGACTTGAGAGTATCTCAAATCCAGTATTATATTCTGCATTTAGAATCTAAATTAGAGTTTCAGCTTTTTTTTTAAATTGGAACAGTAGTACTACAGCGAACAAGCAACATTGTGTACGTGATTGGGATTACACTCTGTATGAGTTATGTAAGCAATAAGACATGACAGGGTGTGTGTTGAACAGATATTACCGCATTACCAGGTGTAGTAAGGCATGAGGCCACCGGCTGAGTGTCTTCAGCCCTTATAAATGGTCACTTTTTATCTTATAAAAATTTAGAAAGAAAAGTATGTTTATATGTAAGAAAAAAGATGATTTAATTGTTAATATATGACAAAATAGTCCTTCCGCCTATTTAAAAGTGATGTCATCATGTATTTGCAAGTAGTACTACTGATTTAATTTTGCACTACCCCAGCTTCTTGTGTACTTTTACAGTTTTTTTTTTCTGGTTTGTGTATATATATATATATATATATTTTTTTTTTAATAGGAATGAGCTCAGACTGGGGAACTGAATTTGAGGACTGGTGCCATGCCCTACTATTTGAATCCTGGTCCGGTGACTGTTCCTGTGGGCACTTGAAACTCCCAGCCCATATGGAGCTCAGGTGTGGCCTGCTCCGTGCGAGTGTGGAGTATTCGTGGAAATAAGACAGCCGGTGTGTGGCTTGGGAGGCACTGATTGAAGTGCCACTGTTTTAGTATTTGCAGGTTATGCTACGGTCTGTTTTTTTTTTTTTTTTTTTTTTTATAGTAGCTGCAACGCTCGTGAACCGCTATGCTGCTAAAACAGTGGTGGCTTTTAAAGAATGAACGCTCCATGCCTAGCTTTGAACATTCCATTTAGGGGCATTGATTTCTTTGCTTGTACTTTTTATTCTATGAGTAATACAGATATTACACTGGTTTCTAGCCAATCACCGAGCTTATTTTTTCATGTCCATTTTATAATGTATTTTAGTGACATATACAAAGACTCTGCTGTATGCTAAATAATAGTAAAGGTATATATAAGAGCAAAAATTGCCTAGTTGGAGTGTAACAAGGTAATTAGCCAGAAGGCTGAGTGGCGTATACCTCAATTTTCCCCAGAATCAGTCTTCCCATGGAGACCCACTTTTGGATCTAAGCGGGGTGTTGAGACCCTACAGGAGCAAATCTTTTGGCCAGGAGGCCAACAGTAGCTGCAGTCTACATCACCTGCACAGCATCACATGGTACCACGCACTGCTGGACAACCATTTCTGGTTTCTTCAACTACCTCAGTTTTGTTTCTCCCACTGTCTAGTGCGCACTATGTGGGTGAATCAGTACAACAGTTCCTCAACCATTCTGGCACTGTACTTTGTCATTCTAGTTCTGTTATTTTACTGTGATGTCATGTTCATCAAAGAAAAAGGTATCAAACAAACCTCAATTTTTCACCAGTGTCCTTATGCCAAGAAAATTAGTATGGATGACTGGCATCAGCTTTGATTCTTGTGCCTCGGACAGGCCACAACATGGACTCTTATGATGTCTGCTTCTCCGAGACAGCAGAACTCTCACTAACCATGTGTTGAAGTGGGTGTCCATTCTCTACCTTTGGAGTAAGACTTCATTCTAGGAGGTCCAAGGCAAGGAGTCTATGTCTTTGGTTGTTGTCTCCCCCCCACTGTGCTAGTGTTGTGCCTGAGACTGTAGTAGAGTCGGATGAACAGCTGACCCCTTCTGGGCAGTCAGCTGAAATCCTACTTTAGTCCATTCTTTCTGAGTAGTGGATGGCCTCACGATTGGGATCAAGGCCTTTGGCCTTGTCCACTGGAATCTTATTGTTCACTGGGATGGAGGTGGACTCCCTCCAAGCCAGGGCTTACTTACCTGCGGACTGGGCAGAGTATCTTACCTCTTTTGCCCAATCATTTCAGGTTGGATAATCATGCCAGGCGTGCAGATTCCTGTGGCTGTTGGGGTACTTGATGACTTTGACCTGCGTGGTCTGTTGGCTTGCTGGCACATGTGCCCTCCAGTGAAAGTTGGAGCACCCTTCGCCTATGTGCCATGGTCACCTGGACAAGCTGGTCCTGTTGACATAGCAGATGCGGATGCTGTAGAGGGTGACTGGGTCCCCAGAAGCTTGGAGAGAATTGCTCCTATAGCCTCCCTCATCTTGACCATAGATGTGTCTCTAGTGGGCTGGGGTCTCACATGTTTGACCACAGAGCTCACGGGTTCTGCATGCATGTATACATGCTGCAATGCCGCAGTGCATCTGGCGCTGGTTTAGTTTGCTGCACTGATTACGGGTCAGGTTATGCAAGTCCAGCCCGACAACACAACCACTATGTTCTACCTGAGCAAACAAGGTGGGATGCATTCTTTGCCCTGTGTCAGGAGGTACTCCACACCTGGTCCCTCATATGTAGTCTGCCATGGATCCCCTAGCTGTACAAGTAGCATGGGAGGACAGTCAGCTGGTGGACACTCTCAGCAGTAGGTGAAGTACCGCACAAGTGGTCCTTGCACCAGGATGTGGCAACACAGCTGTTTCCCTGATGGAGCACAACTGTGATCTATTTGCCTTCTGGAGTACAGAAAGCTGAGGCTGTTCTGTGCCCGCCTCTCAGCTGGGAATAATGATGGTTTTGCCTTCTATCGCCCAAGACCATGGGTCTTTTTATGCCTTTTCTCCCTTTCCATTGATTCACAGAGAGAGATGCCAAAGGCATGCAAAGATGAGGTGAACCTGATCCTGATGGGGTTTGACTGGTTCAGGCAGTTCTGGTACCAGCATCCCCTCAGCCTCAGCAGCAGGTCTCATTATGGCTTTTTTGTGCCTGAACCTGCTGATGAGAAAAGGGGATAGGTCCGCACCCAGACCTTCGGTCCCTCCAGTTCTTAGCCTGGTACCTGAGCTGGCTATAGTGCCAGGCTTTGGGCCTTTGCATGATGTTCTCCACATTATAGAGGCATTCTGTAAAGGGTCGACTCTACAGAATGTACGCATTCAAATGGAAGAGGTTTTCAAATTGGTATGCAGGTAAGGATCTGTATCCCGTGCCTATCCAGTGGCAGTGATCCTCAATTACCTTTGGTCTCTGACTTAATCAGATTATGAGCCATGACACCTCACAGTGCATCTGGCGTCATCTCTACATACTAGACACAGAAGTGTGCCGACAGTGGCACAGGAGAAATTAGTTAGGTGCTTTTTCAGGGTCTGCCCTCTCCAATGCACAAACCACCAACACCTTGGTACGGACTACAAGTGCTTGCTAAGCTGATGGGTAAACCATTTGAGCCAATGCACAAGTGTGAGATGTCACGCTTTCATGGAAGACCACATTTTGGTCCCTGCACCTCAATGAGATGGGTTAGTGAGCTCCAGGCACTCACAGTAGAGTCCCCATATCTGGTCTTTTCACTTCTATACGAATGTTTTGCCCAAGGTAGTCTGAGGTCCACCTTAACTAGGTGATTTGTCTCCCTGTTTACCTTCAGAAGCCTACTTCTGATGCTGATCGTGTGCGCTTACATTGGACATATGCCGGTGCTCTTTTAAATGGCAGAGGTTCGTGGTGAAGCTTTCCACCTGTTTGTGATTATATGCTAAAGCCGCCGGGTAGACCAGCAGCTAAGTGGACAATTGATGGATCGGCCCTGCATCAATCTGAGTTAGGCTGACAGAGAGCCACCAAGGGGCTGAAGGCTGATTCCACCAGGCATACACCTGCCTCTGTGACTGCTGGCAGGGACATCCTGATGGAGGAACTCTGCAGGGCTGCTGGCTGGTCTAGTGTACACATGTTCATCCACTATAGCACTGATGTGCTCAGTTGGCACAATGTTACATTTGGGGCTTCAGTCCTGCAGTCTCTTTCTGACAAATAGGGTGTCGCCTGCCCCCTCCTCCTGGAGGACTACTAGGAGACCAAGTGTGGATAGTGAACTGAATAAAAGTCATTAGAAATTCTGTTACTCACCTGTAACTAGATCTATGATTGGTATTCATTTCATATACACAGAACCCACCCCTATCTCCCAAGGCAAGTGGTGCATGGCTCCCTGCTTTCAGTGTGAAAATATCTGATGTCAGACTGGGCAGAGCTAGAGGATGTCATCATGGGTGCTGGGAGAAGCCAAGCTAGAAGATATCTGGTGACTGAGCTATACCAAGTGGAACTGCCTAAGTGTGGATGTGAGTTGAGTATCAATCATAGAAGTACAGTTATAGTTGAGTGCCCAGTATTTTGGAGGCTCTTTTAAACAACTGATCAATGGTGCAACCACGAATTTTAGAAGGAAGCAAGTTCCACAGCTTTAGAGCAAAACTGGAAAAGGCAAGGGCACTTAAGGTAGTACGACACTTTGGGATAGATGGTAGTCTCTTATCTTGGGACCTTAAATGTATCTACAAGAAGACCATATCGGGCTAAGATGGTGTGGCAAGAATTTGACTTTTCAGCACCTTACTGATTAGACATCCCAGCTTAAATTCTCGAGAGAGACACAGGAGCCAGCCTAGGCCATGGTAGAGTGTACAGTGGTGCATTAGTTGAGTAGTAGCCAGGAGAAATGACAGATGTTATAATTACTCTTCAGCTTCTCAAATTAATTTGAAGTATTGCAGCATTTCTAGGGACATGGATATGTTGTTCATCCACACACTGTCTGGAAGGTTCCTTGCCGCTTTAAATTGCTGGAAGGTCTTCAACTGGCTCCTCCCAACCACCGGGTGGTAAAACTCGGCTCGCCCCATGACACCAGATCTTCCTTACCGCTGAAGCTCAGGTTCCCTCCTTAGCGCTCTGCGTTTAGACTGGATCCTAACTTCGGTTTGTCCAAACTAGTTTTGAAGTTTTCAAACTCGGTCTTCTTATTCCTCGCGGCTGCGATGGACAAATTGATTCCCAGCTGGAGGCGCTCCTGGCGGGCAGAAGATGTCCAGGACGGATCCGCACTCCACGCAGGCCTACTGCCTCGACTCAGACCACGCACCCGCAGGTCTGAGAGTTGTGCTGCTCTTTCGCCAACGCCCTGAGGATCGAATCCGCCCGACAGCTCGGGCGCTCGGTAGCGTTACCCGCTGGTAAAATCCAAAGAGGCTCGCTGGGCGGTGTCCACGGCGTTGGCTTGGCTGAGCAGCTTGAGCATATGATCGCACTGAGAGGAGGCGGCCCAGGCCGATCTTCTCCCTCCTCGTCACGTGCATTTTTCCCGCTCTCTCTGAGTTCCTCTTATTCAAGCTTCGCTCAAGGAGCTTCTCGCAGTCCCTTTCCATGAAGGGAGAGGGGCCATCAGGACATTTCTCGGCCCGAGAAGAGGGAGTCAAGGTAAGTCCCACCGTTGGCGTTCGTGGGCGGGAGAGGTCTCCTTCCCAGACAGCCGACCCGTCGACTTGGTCGAGGTTATGCTCAGGCCGCTGGCTCCACGGGCGCCCGGCCAGGCCAGCCGGTTGAGACACCCTTCGACGCAGTCGAGATATTCCTCGACCCGTCAGCTGGGTGGTCGACTGGCAGAGCCGACAACCCCTCTTCGCCGGTTTCCTGGTGAAGACCGAGGATCTGCCCGCTTTCAGCGCCAGTCCCTGCTAAAGTGTCCGAGTCGGGAAGAGCGGTGTCCTCGCCCCTTCCCAGGCCCGCCTCTGTTTCACCAGGGTCTCGGGTCTCTGTCTTGACTTCATCTCGGTCAAGCCGCCCCGCCGACATTGGGCGGTCTCGGCCCTGGCACCGGCGGTGGTGACACCGCTCCTTCGCCCTCCTCGGATGAGGAGAGGTTCGATGCAGACCGCGCCGGGCGCTAGGAGGAGCTTATGTGGCAGCAGTTTCTGTTGTCGGAGTAAGTCGACTCCATTCATTCCTCTGCCATCAAGTGGTTGTCGCCTCGAACGGCCGAAGCATCCGCCACAGTCGAGATGCTCATTTCTGGGCCGGGTTGTTCGCCAATCTAGCTGCCCCACCGATTGTGGTGGAACCGCCTGGGTCACGGCCTGCCCCACAGGTTGTCGGTCACCCTCCCTCCCGGCTGTCCTCGGCAGGTGGAGGGTGGCTCAGGCCCGAGGCAGCTCTTCGCAGACTCTTCGGAGTCCAATGACGACTCCTCCTGTTCCCCAGGCGGGTCGGTCTGGAGTCCTCCGGGCCAGTCTCTGGACGACAGCCCATCGCCTTCATGGGGTCTGCTTCAGCTCATCTCGGAGTCTACTGATGCAGCTTGAGCCGCGTCCAAACGGGCCAAGTATCCCCTGACAGAGATACTAGACCGAGGGATTCACCCACGGAGGTTTTCCCTGTGGCTGAGGCCATTGTTGGCCCAGCCTGAGCTTTGGCAGCGGCCTGCTTCCTGTCCCGCGCCTCGGCCAGGAAGTATGCGTCCCTACCGCTCTTTGCCGTTTTCGAGCACCCTCTGCCGAGGGGTTAGTCACCGATAAGCATCTCCTCGTGTTCCAGAAATGCTCGGGATGTGGATAGCCTCCGACAAAGAGTCCAAAAGGCTGGACTATGCCGGGCGCAAGGTATGTACTGCGTCCCTCCCTCGGCCTCTGACAGGCCAGCTCGGCCATGCTGATGGCACACCCTCCCACACCCTCATGGGCTCCCTGGATGAGGTGATCCCTCATCTCCGCCGAGCTGCGGACCACGGTCCGGCAGGTGGGACCAGGGTAGGGCGGTCTAGCAGCAGCTTCAGACTGCTCTGGACATAGGTGATTTCTGTGCCAGGTCAGTAGCGGCCGCGGTAGCTATGCGCCGCAGGGCGTGGCTGAGGATATCCACCTTCGGCGGATACCCAGCAAGTTGGCGGACGCCCCTTCTCGGGGACTGATCTCTTCGGCCCTGGAGTGGAGGGCACCTCCAGTGGATCGAAAGTCCAATGCCACTCTGGACTCGGTCACCTCCACCCGAGGGACAAAGGCCGCCAGCAACAACAGCGTAAGTCCCTTCGACCCCTGCGGCACGCACCGCCCAACAGCATCAGCACAGGGCAGCAGGCTCGCGCTAGCATCCCAAACACAAGCCAGCGGCTCTCCAATAGGAAGCAAGGAGGTGAAGGCTCAGGAGGTCCCTCGGCCGGTCCCTCCTCTAAGCCTGCCCAGTGACAGGTTGAGGGTGTCGCCCCAGCCTCGCCACCCTTCCCTGAGTTCTCCCCGTCAGAGATGGCTCCTCCACTTCCTTTCCGCCTGGTCCGCTGTCACCACAGACCGTTGGGTGTTGGAGGTGGTAGGAAAGGGCCTGCCTCTGGAATTCGAGCAGAACCCTCCCTTTCAGCCGCCGCCCCGGCCACGGGGTCCGGGTTACTTGTCGCCCGCCAGCCGATATTGCCCTGCTCCCGAGAGAGGTGATCAGGAAGGTGGCGGATCCTCCTCCAGACCCGGGTTTGTGTCCAAGTATTTCCCTAGTCCCAAACGGACGGGGCTGGCGCCCATTCTTGACCTGCACCACCTGAACAGGTTCTTAAGGTCTCGGACCTCAGGATGGTCACTCTGGCTCAGATGATCCCATCCTTGGAACTAGGCGTGGTTTTGTTCCCTGGACCTCCAGGACGTTTCTTCTCGTCCCGATCTGTCCGTCTCCTCAGAGATTCCTCCGCTTCAGAGCGGAGGGATCTCTTACGGGTTCCAGGCCATGCCTTGGCTCTCTCTAGCTCCCAGGGTCTTCACCAAATGCATGGCAGTGGTGACAGCATTCCTAGCGGCGCCAAGGGTCTGGGTGTACCTACCTGGTTGACTGGCTGTTTGCAGCCCCCCCAGAGAGCGGAGGTGGGCGGTCCAGAGATCTGGCCCTCCAGGTTTGCTCTCAGATTGGCCTCCTCATCAACGAGGCCAAGTTGGAACCTCGAGGCCAAGCAAGTGATACACTTCATCGAGGCAGAGCTCGACTTCTTGAGCCAGAGCTCGGCTCGGCGGACAGGGCCGAGGTTCTTCCTCCTGCCCAGTCATTTCTGGTTGGGCAATTGCGCCCTGCCCGGGACTCCCTGGGCCTCATGGCGGCGCTGCACCAGCGTGGTTCGTTGGGCCCATTGGTACATGCGTCCCTTCAATGGCGACTGGCCAGCCAGTGGTCACAATGTTAAATCCATTGGATCAGTCGGTGACAGTGACCCAGGAAATGTGGAATGCTCTCCAGTGGTGGACCGCTCCAGCACATCTGCAGGAGGGCATCCCGTTAATCCCACCCGAGCTGACAGTCTCTCTTATCGACCGACTCATCTCTGATGGGTTGGGGTGCCCATCTGGGAGCACAGAGCGATGGCCTCTGGTCCCCCGGGAGTCCCGATGCTATATCAACCTGCTGGAGCTCCGAGCGGTCCGCCTAGCTCTCATCGCCTCGCCTCCGCTTTCTACGGGGTCAAGTGGTTCAGGTCCAGACGGACAGTACCCACGACCATGTACTACCTGAACCGCCCAGGGCAGGGACGCGCTCCATACTGTTACGCAAGGAAGCTCTCCCGCCCATATGGTCTCGTGCGCGCAGCCTGAAGGCGGATCTCCTAGCCATTCACGTGGCAGGAGCCTCCAACACCCTGGCCGGCGCCTAAGCTGGATAGGGGCTGCGTCTCACGAGTGGTCTCTCCTGCCGGAGGTAGTACAAGATCTCTTCTTCCATTGGGGCATGCCTCAGGCGGACCTTTTTGCCTCCAAGGAGAATGCGGTTGAGACTTTCATGCCTGCCCCTCAGCAGGGCTCGCTGCAGGGGATGCCTTCTGAGGCCATGGACCCCAGACCTTTCTACGTTTTCCTCCCCATTTCCTTGATCCACAAGGTGCTTCTCAAGGCGTAGGAGGGACAAGGCGCAGGTGATTCTGGTAGCCCAGACTGGCCCACCAGTTCTGGTGTCCAGATTTCCTCAGTCTCAGCTCCAGGCTCCCGAGGCGGCTTCCAGCCTGCCTGGACCTGATCTCGGTCATCGGGGAAGGTATTCCATCCGGACCTTCAGTCCATTGCACCTGACGGCCTGGTTCCTGAGCTGCTAGAGTTCCAGGCCTTGGTCTTTCGACGAGGTCCTCAACGCCGCTGAGGCGTCCGTATGAGTCGACCAGAAAATGCTATGCCTTCAAATGGAAGTGATTCTCCATTTGGTGTCAGGAAAGGGCGGACCCTTCCTCCTGTTCCTTGGCAAGCATTCCGGACTACCTGTGGTCCTTTTTCTCAGCAAGGGCTTGATCGGACCCTTAAGGTGCACCTGGCAGCCATCTCTGCTTACCGCGCGGGCCAGAAAGCAGTCGGTGGCGCAGAGAAGGTGGTCTGGCGCTTTTCAAAGGCCTTGATCACATTTCCCCTCGGTGCGAGAACCTCCACCTCCGTGAGATCTACTGCTGGTATTGGCCAAGCTCATGGGCAAGCCATTCAACCAATGCACAGGTGCAATATCTCCCACCTGTTGTGGAAGACCGCCTTCTTGATGGCTATCACGTCAACCAGAAGGATGGGAGAGCTCCAGGCTTTCCATCGAGTCTCCTTATCTGGTCTTCCACAGGGACAAGGTTGTCCTGCACCCCACCGAAGTTCCTTCCGAATGTGGTGTCGGAGTTTCACCTTAACCAGGTGTTGACTCTGTCGGTGTTCCACCCCAATCACACCTCGGAGGCCGAATATAGGCTCTATATTTGGACCCTAACAGAGCGCTAAGCTTACTTTAAGAATTGGCGGCTAAAGTTCGGGAGAGGTTCGCCAGCTGTTTGTCACCTACGTTGAAGCCGCAGAACCTGGCAGACCTGCAGCCAAGTGGGACGATAAGCAGGTGGGTCACCCCTGCATAGATCTCTGCTATAGGTTGGCAGGCATGGAGCTTCCCAGAGGGATAAGAGCTTATTTTACCCGCCATACCGCTGCATCGTAGTTGCTTCCAGGGATGTCCCTATCCAGGATATCTGCAGGGCTGCTACCTGGAAGTCGGCACATACCTTATTACCCACTACCACATCGACCTTGAGTCACGCCGGGATGCTGGTTTTGGGGCCTCGGTTCTCCAGTCTTTATTCCCTAAGTAGGGGTGTGCCTTGCCTCCTCCTCCTGGAGAACTGCTGGAGTTCGATAGTGGGATGAACAACATATCCATGTCCCTAGAAATACAGGTTACTCACCTGTAACAGGAGTTCTAGGAATGGTATATGTGTTCATCCACACGACTCCACCACCTCTCTGGCTTGACTTACAACCTGGCTTCCAGTGGCTAGATCTGGCGCCATGGGCAGAGCGCCGAGAGTTTTACCACCCAGGTGGGTGGGAGGAGCCAGCTTGAAGACCTTCCGCAAGATTTAAAGCGGCAAGGAACCTGCCAGACAGTGTGGATGAACAACAAATACCATTCCTAGAACTCCTGTTACAGGTGAGTAACCTGTATATTTATGCTGCTTACATTTCAGTAGTTAAGGCAGCATGTTAAAAAAAAAAAAAAGCTGAGAGAGTATGAAAAGCTGAAGTGTATGAAAGGAGATAACTTACAGGTAAGCTTAATGACCCCCGACCCCCCACCCCAAAGTCTTAAGTGGCAGTGGCATAAATGCAGACCTTTGTTTTGTTTTTGTGTTTTTAACTTGTTTGTTTTCAAGTGCCTCCACTCTGACAGGGATGTTTAGTAAAAGCAGTATAGTTACAGGCTTTTTTTTTTTTAACCTTGGGTGGAAAAAAAAAAAACCACTGCATTTACAGCCACTTACTTCTACACAGAGCTTCCAAATCATGGTACTCATGATGAAGAAGATTTCAAGCAATATTTTACTGGTGAAACTGATTAATGTTGGTGCAATTAGAATCTTTTGAGCATCCTTTTTTCATTGTGGTGACTGATAGCTTTTATTGCTTTTTCATTGTATAGGCCATGAGTTTCTGTCAGTTAAAGGGAGCTCTAGAGGTGGACTGGAGGAGTGACAAAGCAAAAGCAGCACTGAAACGTACACCCAGTGATTATTTCCTGCTGCAAGGTACAGTAAATGAATGTTTAACTTCCCATGTCTGCTTCCTGCGTTTTTCGCAATGTATGTAACATCTTCAGGAATTGAGGAGGGGTGAAAAAGACATCTTTTTTTAAATGGAAGCACCACACTGGTGGGCGTAAATGGGGCCTGACTGAAGTAACACTTGTTGAACCTCGTTTAGATTTGACCAGCCTGACAACCCAAAACTGCAGAGAATTTGTGCTTTTCTATCTGAAGTGTATATCCAAGAAATCATTGTGCACTTCTGTCTGAGATGAGGTACAGAAAGCAGAAAGGAAAGACATTTATTTTTTATTTTTTTTCAGCCCTGAAAACACACTATCCCAAAGTGCTTTATTAAACATGAGTAGGTGCAGCAGGGATTGGGCTCACAAAATATGAGATTAAACAATGTTAGGTGCAAAAGGGGAGAGCACAGAGTAGATCCTACCTGTATGAATCACCACCATTCATCACTGGTGGGGCTGGCCGGTGCTATGGACCCTTTGGGAAGCTCATAGCTTTAGGCTTTTTTCAGCTTCAGGAGGAGGGTCAGACACCACCCCAGAGGCCGACATATTGCATGCCGCGGTTTGGCCAGTAACCGACACTGGCCCCTCCACCACCTCAGTTCTTCTTTTACCGCCATCTAAGTGCATCACCCTGTGGGAGCTCAGCAATTTTATAAGTGTAGTCTCCAGAAATTCACGAAATTATGCCGCTGCTACTAATAGGACCAGAGACTCTTCAGAAGCTGGTAAAACCATTCTTTTATTTCTTTGTTTTCATTATTTCTACCTCGCTGAGTCTGTTCTGTAGTTATATTTTTATTTTGTTCATGCAATTATGTTCTCTGTTCAGGGCCTCTTCGGAAATCTAAGGTGGGCGTGTCCTATGCGTCGATGCCCCTGTGGCAAGCCGATGACCGTGATAAACTGCCATAATCACTATTTAACCTGCCTGGGTCCATCATCGACATGGACAACTGCAATGCCTGCTTCTCCATGGACTGCCGGGTCCTCGAGGTGTGCGCAGTGAAGGTGGGTCTGGATTCTCCCACCATCGGAGGGCGGGCCAGTCCCAGGATGCCAAGGCCAGGACTTTAGGGCCTTCCCCAGGTCTCCTGCAGTACTATACATACCAAGGGGAGCAGGCTTCCACTAGTTCCAGTCTTGTTGAGCTGGGTGGCCTGCATGAGAGAGGTCGGGTGGACAGTCTGCCTCGGGGCTGAGCACCCTGATGGTGTGTTAAATGCCACCAGTGTCGTGGTTGCAGATATATGCTGGCCTGAGTTGGTGTGGGGACACCTCTGTCAACAGGGGACGGGTTGGAGTCCGGCGCCGACTCCAGTGCTGGGTCTGGTTCTGGTGCAGTGCCGAGCTGGATTCTAGTGCTGACCCAGTGCTAGTTCTGACGTGATGCCAAGTTGGATTCAGGCACCTGGGTGGGTTCTGACACTGTCTCTGGTGCCAGAATTATTCAGATCCCTTCTCTTGGGTACTAGAGGCCAACCGAGGAGCAGATTCCTGTCTGGGGGAGGGCATGGGAGATCGAGGGTTGGCATTCGGTCTCTCTTCCAGCGCAGCTGGTAGCTCTGGGGACGGCAACTGCGGATCCTTCTCTTTTCACTGGACCAGGTAGGGTCTGCAACAGGTGGGACCTGGGGCCGTCTGCAAGTAACAGACCAGCTCTGATCGCCCCATCGCCTAAAACCCTTACCCTCCCTGTATCTGTGTTGCACTTAACAAAGTGCCTAGTGGGCTCTCTCTCCCTCCCTAGTTGGGCTTCCTTTCGAACAGATTTCTGCCTTGGCAGTGTGTGAGTTCTCAGTCCTGATTTAAAGCTGGGGATGGTGGGAGCTAGAGAATCTGCCTTGTGTCCAAACTGGACAAGTGGTTCAGTTAAACTTTTCCTCATTTTATAAAATGCACTCCTTGCTCCTTGTTTTGGTTCTGAGTTTATCAGCCTTAAACCAATCTCCCAATCGGCAGAGCTCTCCTCCCACCATCCTCTTTTCCCTTTTCCTCTCTTTCTTCTCCTCCTCTCTCTCCTCTCCTTTCTCTGTTCCTCTCTTGGAGCCGCCCCAGGGTGAGGCCCTTCAATCCTAGGGTAGGCATCTTCTTCTCTTCTGTCCTCTTCGGCTTATTTCTTCCAGTTTATATCATTTCCTTTTCTGTCCCTCTGCTTTCTTGCCTCCCTCCTTTTTTCTTGCCCTTTGTTTCGCCTCTCTGGCTACCAAATTGAGATGGAGGGAGGTCTGTGGCACCCTTTCGCCCCTCACGCGCGGCATGCGCCCGCTCCGAAGCGACTGCAAAAAAATCTCCTGTAAGCGGTGCTCGCCTCTGGCACAACCCTATCAGTAATGAATGGTGAAGATACAAGAGAAGATCAAAATTACGGTAGATACGTAATTTTCATTTTCTGCCTAGTTAACTCCCTGCTGGGGCGAGGCGATGCGATGACATTGCTTTGCACGCCAACTCTGCCGTGCTCGGCCCCTCTTCTGTGCGCCGCTCCTGTAGTGTCCCTGACTTCTGTCAGGCACCACATTACAGAGTGACGCCATCCCCTTTATCCACCCCAGAGAGAGAGGAGAGCTGTTGTGGGACGCCCATCCTCTCTCCCTTGCCGACCCCTGATGACCCAAGTCCGTTCCGAACCTGGGTTGCTGGCGTGACGGAGGTGCGCGGCCCAGCGCCAACCCTCAGCTCCACTGGGCCGGTCCCTACCGTAATTTTGATCTTCCTGTATATCTTCAACATTCATCACTGTTTCCTGCCTCACCATCCCCTCTTGGGCCCAGTCTCCAGGCAGTACCTCCTCCCTGCTTGCCTTCTCCCTTACTGAGGCCAATTACGAGTGTAATCTTGCTGGCACCTCTGGGATCCCTGAATCTTCATCTGAAGCACCAGGAGCCACCTCTGGGGAGGGTAAGCAGGGGCTCTTGCCCCTTTTCACTGAGCTCCACACCCACCTGACGGGACTCTCTGGGGAGGGCACCATGGCCCAGAACTCACTAGTTTTTTGTGGACATCCTGGCTTCTTCAAACCTATCAGGAAGTTCAAGGTTGCCCTCATTCTTGGGTCCCTGTCTCGGTCACAGGGGCTATGAGGACCTTCTCCTACTTCTTGGAGCCTTAATTTGCTCCACTTTTTTCTCTCCTCTGGTAACCCACTTCTGGGTTCTCGTGGGGCAAGGTTCCCTCGGACTCCTTTTGGATCCCTGGCCTCATTCGAGGCCCATGTCCTCCACCTCCACCACTTTCCCAGTGGCTCTGGGCACAGGGGAATCAACATCTGCTCTGTGTCCGAGGGGTTCGGCAATTAGGTGGCCCCTTTGGGGGGTGATCAGAATGTCTCCCCTTTTTTGGCAATAGAGGCGGAGGTGAGAGATCGATGGCACAATCCCTCCTTCTCAGCTGGACCAAGAGGGTGATTCCTTGTGTGGCAGTGGCAGGAATCAGCTGTGCCTGCCAGCATCCTGTGATGTTTATCAAGAACTCTTGGGTCTGTGAGACTTTCGTCCTCTCCGACTTCCTTCTCTCTTGTCTCTGGGGTTTCCCCTATGTGTTCCAAAAAAAAAAAAGGAGAAAAGGCGGTGGGTCTCCTCTTGGTCCACAAGAGAGCTTCCTTAGGTCCTCCTTTGGGGTACAGGTTTTCTCACTCTCTCTCTCTCCCCTCTTTCCATTCTCTAATCTCTTTACTTCCTCCTTTCTCCCTGCCCATCCTCTTAACCCCTTCTTGGCCTGCCCAGTGGTTGGGGTCCAACTCCCAACCCTCTTAGAATCCTACCCCTCCTCCTGTGGCTGGCTTATTCCTTGTTCAGTTTATATCCTTTCCTTTTGCTATCCCTTGGTTTCCTTGCTCCACCCTCTCTTCTTTTCCTCTCTCTCTAACTTTCTGTGTGTTGGTGGAACTGTGGTGGTAGAGGGGCAGCATTGATTCCTGGCCAACCATCAAGCACCACGCAGTACATCGGCCTGGGGGGTGGCCTTGCGTCCCTGGCGTCAGCCCCTCCTTCTTAAGGAAGCTACAAAAAGTTTAAAGCTATAAGCTTCCCATAGGGTCCTAGTGCCTCCAGCTCAACCCTCCACTGATGAGCGGTAGATATACAGGAAGATCAAGAATTACGGTAGGTACATAATTTTCCTTTCTAGAAGCGTTCATATGATCTTTCCACACTGTCTGGCAGATGCCTTTCCCATTTATTCCTGACAGAATGTCTTCAAGCTGGCTCCTCCACCCACTCTGATGGTAAAACCCTCGGTTCCACCCCTAGGCACGAGATCTTCCTGTCCGCTTGGAAGGTTCAGGTTCCCTCCTTACCACTCCCACATGTAGTAGGCCCTGGCGCTCGATTCTTGATTTGCTTCCTAAACTTACTTTAAAACTCATACGATTCTGACATCAGCGTTTTCTTGATCGCTCAGCGATGAAAACAAGACCGCTTCCGGGTTTCACGGTGCCTATGGGCAGAAGATGCTCGCGAACCGACTCCTTCGCCATGTATTGTGCTGCTTGGGCCATGATCAGAATCCGCGGGCCTGCGATATCTGTCGGTCCTTCCACCCGAATGTGTTGGATGACCCGCTGCCCGACTCCAGTTGAGGCGACTGGGAAGCGTTACCCACGGTTAAGTCAGGGCGTTTGTTGGTGGTCTCCGCGGCTGCGAGGTTCACCGAGCAGGTTGAACAACTCAAGGCCTTTGAGGAGGCGGCAGCCCAGGCGCGCAATCCTCTTCATCTTGACCTTTGTTCCGCTCCAGTTGGGCTCCACCCTCCGCTTCCTTCAAGGGCTGTGGCAGTCCCTCTCAACTAAAGAGAGGGTCCCCGGGATCGCCACGGTTTTGCACTCTAGCAAGGATTGAGAAAGAAAGACTCTAAATCAGCGTTCCAGGGATTGGGAATGTTCCTGTTCTCAGGAGACTCCAATTTCTACTTCAGTTGAAACGCGGCATTGACGCTGGTTTCTGATACCCTATCAGACCAGTTGGCCGGCGATGCGGCTGAGATTTTCTCGACCAGTCGACTGGTTGTCGTCCGAAGGGCGATAACTCTCTCTTTAGGACTCCAGTCCTTCCGATGACCTGTGATGGGTCGGCCCAGCCCACTGAGCGAACTCGCCAATCCCAGACCCTGACCAGGAGGGCTGTGGGGTTCCCCAGCTCTCTGAGGCTCCCGGTGGCTGCACCAATGGTCGAGATGTCAGTCTTCCTTCTCAGAGTCGTGCAGGTCTCGCCGTTATCGATGATCTCGCTCCCAGCATCACAAAGCGCCGCCCGCTACTCTACTTCTTCCGTGGATGAGGGAGGCTTGAGTGCAAGTTGCATCAGTGCTGAAGATTTGATGTGGCAGCAGCTGATTTTGTCTGGGTCGAAGCAGATGCGGTTTCTGCCCGGCCATTAAGTGGCTGTTGCCTGAGCGGCCAGCGTTGACTCCCCTGTCTGGGTTGGTTGTCATCGTCCCTTCCCCAGCAGGGCCAGTGCAGACCATGTTGGCTTCGCTGAAGCAGGCCTTTCTGCCCATTGTGGTGGAGCCACCACCTAAACAACCGATGACTAGGGCTCCGACTAAGGAGGCTCGGCTGGCAAGGTGCTACCATCGGCTGTCACCCTCACTCCCGACTGTCCTAGGTGTCGGGGTGACACTGGCAACTGCCTGCTTTATCTGCGGACTCCTCGGGTCTGAGGATTTCTCCCTCCACTCGCGTCCCATTGACACTGGTCATTGGGGGCATCTCCACAGTTGGAGGTCCTTCCTCGTTCATGGGCATTCTTGCTCATCTCAGAGTCCATGGGGATGGAGCTTGAGTCTGTCCAGAAATGGGCTTGGTATCCTCACAGAGATTCTGGACAAAGTGGATTCTCCCACAGAGGCCTTCCGGTGGTCAGGGCCATTGTCAGTCTGGCCCAGGAGCTTCGGCAGCATCCGGCCTCTTGCCCGGCTTCTTGCCGGATGGCCTGCAAGTATGCGATACCAACCGGCTCCCTCTGGAGTTTCGAGCATCCCTCAGGCGAGGGTTTTTGGCTGACTGTCTTTCGGCGCTCAGACAGTTCAAGGGACATTGATAGACTGCTGGACAAAGAGTCCAAGAAGCTGGACCATTCGGCTAAGAAAATCTATGTTGCTTCTTAGCTCGACTTTTGTCAGGCTAGCTCGGCCGTGCTGCGGCACACTTCTCTCACGCCCTGATGGGCTCCCTGGATGAGGTGATTCCTCACCTCCTGGTGGACCTCCAGTCCACGAGAGGCGGTCGAGATCAGGGAGGGCAGTGGCGAAGCAGCAACTCCAGACTGCTCTGGATTTTGGCGACTCTTTTGTCCACTCAGTCGCAGCCGCGGTAGCCCATCGCTGTAGGTCTTGGTTGAGGATCTCTACCTTCACAGCGGATACCCAACACAAGCTGGCAGATGTCCCTTTTGGGCACCGACCTGTTCGGGCCGGTGTGGAAGGTCACCTCCAGTGCATTGAAAAGTCCAGTGCCACCTGGACTCTAACACATCTGCCCAGAAAACATGGGCCCTAAGTACCAGAAGCGCAAGCCCTTCGGTCTTCCACTCCTGCGGCCAAACCAGCCCAGGACCAGCAGGCTCAATCGTAGTGACCTTAGGCCAAGTCAGTGTCCTCGTCTGTTCGAAAGCCCAAAGGGAAGGGACCTGGTGGCACCTCGGCCAGATCCTCCTCCTCCTCCAAGCCTTTTTTTTTTTTTTTTTTTTTTATATATAACTTTTTACTCCTCCGGAGCTGCCGCCGCCCTATCCTTCCGCCCGGTCACGGGCCGGCGCTCTGCTTTCCAAATCGGCCACCGCCCCGATTACCCGTGGCTTACCCCCACAGTGGGGCCCGGCACCCCTTCATATATGCCCGGGCACTGGAGCTAGGTCGGGGCCTGGCCTGAGCTTGTTAAACTTGTGGCGAAACTCATCCATGCACGGGCAGCTCCTCCTCCCTTTCGGTTTTCTCCCAGGGAGGCGGGGTGCGTGCAATGACACAGCGTCCGCCCGCCTCCTTCCATGCTGAGTGTCGGCTCGTGGAACTCCTGGTCTCCACCCAGGGGTCCCAGTCGCGAGACTGCCCACCCTCTCCCAGGAGTAGAGCTGCCCATCGGACGCTCAATCCTACTCCCCAGCCGGCCCTCCGGCGATCCGGGTCCGTTCCGAACCGGTGTGCCCGGCGTCATGGCCAATCCCACGCGCTGCGCGGCCAGGCCAACTTCTCCTCCTCAAGCCTGCTCAGTGACAGTGTGGGGTCACCACCCTCATACCTGTCATGCCTCTCCTGGATCCTCCTGTGGGGCCGACTCTTCCACTTCCTTTCTGCCTGGTCAGTTGTCACCACGGACAGGTGGGTTCTGAAGTGGTTGGCCAGGGTGCCCTGGATTGAGCAACACCCTCCCAAGCCGGGCCCGCACCCCAGGAGGACTTGGTTTCTGCAGTCAGTCAGTCAACTCTTTGAGGCGACATAACCCAGCTCCTCCACAAGGAGGTGGTTATCAGAGTTGCAGATCCTCCGAACCCCAGGGTTTGTCTCCAGGTATTTCCTGGTGCCAAGGGGGGCACCCCATTCTAGATCTGCATGACCTAAACAAATTTCTCAGGTCTCACTCCTTCAGGATGGTAACTCTGGCACAGATCATACCATCTCTGGAGCAAGGCATGTGGTTTTGCTCCCTGGATCTTCAGGACGTGTTCTTTCACATCCTGATCCATCCATGCCATTGAAGGTTCCTATGTTTTTGGACGGAGGGAATCCTTTCAAAGGTTCGAGCCATGCCTTTCGGCCTCTCCTCGGCCCCCAGGGTCTTCACCAAATGCGTTACAGTGGCGGCAGCTTACCCATGGCGCTGAGCAGTCTGGTTGTGCCCTACCTGGATGATTGACTATAGTAGACCCCTCCAGGCAGGAGGTGGAGGCGGTCCAGAGACCTAGCCCTCCAGACTTGCTTCAAGCTTGGCCTCCTAGTCAGTGAGGTTAAGTCAGAACTCGTGCCCTCGCTGGTGGTCAGTTTCATCGAGGCAGAGCTCGACTCTTGTCTAGCCAGAGCCCGGCTCCCGGACAGGGCAGAGGTCCTCTCCTCCTTTGCCCGATCATTTCTGATTGGGCATTTGCTCTCTGCCAGGACTTCCTGCTCTTTCTGGGTTACATGTCGGCCTGCACCAGCGTGGTCTGATGGGCCCCCTGGCATATGCACTCTCTCTAGTGGGAGCTGGCAAGCCATTGGTCTCAGCGCAAAGGTCATTTTGATCAGCTGGTCACCATGACCCAGAGGATGTGGGATGCCCTCCAGTGGTGGCTCGTCCCAGCACATCTGCAGGAAGGGATCCCGTTTGTCCGCCCCAGCCGATTGTCATCTTGATGACCGCCTCTCTGATGGGGTGGGGTGCCCACCTGGGGAGCACAAGAGTCCACGGGCTGTGGTCTCCTCAGGAGTCCTGATGCCACACCAACCTGCTGGAGCTCCGGCGCTTCAGCTAGCCCTGACTGCATTTGCTCCATTCTTCATTCAGGGTCAGTGGTCCAGGTCCAGACGGACAACACCACGACCATGTACTAGCTCAACAAAGACGGGGTAGACGCACTCCTTGCCTCTGTGCAAGGAAGCTCTCCGCATCTGGACCCTTGTGCACAGCCTGGAGGCAGATCTCCTCGCCATCCATGTGGCAGGAGCCTCGAATCAGCTGGCAGATGCCCTCAGCTGAGTGGGCGAGGCATCTCACAAGTGGTCTCTCCATCCGGAGGTAGTACACAATTTGTTCTCCCAGTGGGTCACCCTCAGGTGGGACCTGTTCACCTCAAGGATAACACAAAGCTGAGGCTGTTTTGTTCCCGGACCCCCAGCAGGGCTCACTGCAGGGGATGCCTTCTAGTCGTGGACCCTGGGCCTCTTTTATGCCTTCCCTCCACTTCCTTGATTCACAAGGTGCTCCTCTAGTTCAGGAAGGACAAGGCACAGGTGATCCTGGTGGCTCTGGACTGGCCCTGCCAGTTTTGGTACCCCAGTTTCCTCAGCAACAGGCTCCCGAGGTGTCTTCCAGCATGCCTGGACCTGCTCTTCACCAGTCAAGGAAGGTATTCCATCCGGACCTTCAGTCCCTGCACCTGACAGCCTGGTTCCTGAGCAGCTAGAGTTCCAGGCTTTGGGTCTCTCTGCGAGGTCCTCACTGTTGTTGAGCATCCCATAAGAATTGACCAGAAAATGCTATGCCTTCAAATGGAAGAGATTCTCCATTTGGTGTCGGGAAAAGGTTGGACCCTTGACCTGTTCAGTGGCTCGCATTATGGGCTATGTTTGGTCCCTCTCCCAGGGGAGACTTCAGTGAATGACCCTTATGGTGCACCTGGCAGCCATCTCTGCTTTTCAGGCATGGGCGGTCAGCAGTCAGTGGCGCGGGAGAAAGTGGTCTGGTGATTTTCAAGGGCATAGATCACATATCCTCGGTCGCATGAACCACCACCTCCGTGGGATCTGCTACTGGTTTTGGCAAAGCTCATGGGCAAGCCATTCGAACTGATGTACAGGTGTGACATCTCCCACCTGTCATGTAACACCACTTTCTGGTGGCTGTCATGTCAGCCAGAAGGATCCGTGAGCTTCAGGCGCTCTCGGTGGAGTCTCCTTACCTGGTCTTCCAGAGGGACAAGGTTGTCCTATGCCCCAACCCGAAGTTCCTTCTGATGGTGGTGTTGGAGTTTCACCTTAACTAGGCAATGACTCTGCCAGTGTACTCACCCCAGTTACACCTCGGAGGCTGAGTACAGGCTTCATACTTTGGACCGAGATGAGCGGCTCGCCTGCTATAAAGCGTATGGCTGAAGATTTTTAGGAGAGATTCACCAGCTGTTTGTCACCCACGCTGAAGCCGCACCTGGCAGACCTGCAGCCAAGTGGACGATTGACAGGTGGATCACTTCCTGCATTGATCTCTGCTATAAGTTGTGGGTAGGAAGCCTCCCTTAGGGATAAGGGCTCATTCCACCCGCCATACCGCTGCTTCTAGGAAATCTCTGTCCAGGAAATCTACAGAGGCTGCTACCTGGAAGTCAGCAGACACCTTCATTTCCATTACCACATTGACATTGAGTCATGCGGGATGCTGGTTTTGGGGCCTCAGTTCTCAATCTCTCTTTCCCAAGTAGGGGTGTCGCCTTGCCTCCCTCCTCCTGGACAACTGCTAGGAGTCTGCCAGACAGTGTGGGTAGAACAACATATCCATGTCCTAGAAACACAGGTTACTCACCTGTAATAGTAGTTCTAGGGTGGTATATGATGTTCATCCACATGGACCCCCCGACCTCCTCAGGCACACAACCTTGCTTACAGTGGGCAAAGATCTGGCATCTGGGGCATAGCCAAGGGTTTACAATGTGGATGGGTGGGAGGAGCCAGCTTGAAGGCGTTCCGGCCAGAATTAAAGGGAAAGGCATCTGCCAGACAGTGTGGATGAACATCATATACCACTCCTAGAGCTACTGTTACAGGTAAGTAACCTGTGTTTCTGGCACATGGTCATTCAGTACTGTAAAGTGGTGACATTTGTATTCAGTTGTGCATCTGTGCTCTAAACACTACATTACAAGCGCAATCTTCAGGGTTCAGAGAAAACTGAATAAAATATATTGTTGCATGAGAAAATTAGAAAGGAACTCCAGTACCCATCTTGCTGGAACTGAGACGAATAGAAGCATAGAATTTGTCGGCAGGGGTTTCCTGCATGCCTGCTGATGCCTTCCAGCTACTAAGATACCAGTTTCTTCACTGTACCATTCACATTCTGGGACTCTTTAGGAGTGAAGGTGCTGTAGTTCACAGTACTTTTAAGAGCTTTATCAACACTTTAAGGAAATCTTTCTAGAGTCTTATCTCCTCCATAGAGTCACATTCTTTGGTTTTGGCAAGAGACACTAGTATGTTGCATGAGCCAAAACATCTTGTAAGAGACCTCCATAGACCACTGTTTGATCTTGGAGCCGGAGGCACTAGTATCCCATAGGAGTCAGAACATTTGAGGGACGTCGTGTAGGAAGCACCTTGAACTGACGTACAGTATGGTGCCATGCACACCTATATTTTTATTTATTGATAGTTTGGAAACACCTTTGAGCGAAGCTGATTTGCAATGGTTCCACGTCACATTTACAAAGTTACAGCAGTAGTAAAGCACATAACATACAGATCTTACTTGAGGGCTTTTGCAGTAGGTATTCACCAGTAGGACTAAGGCATCAGGACCCCATGGAAAAAATCTGCTAGCTAGCAGTCTGTGGCGGGGACTGCCCCATATCAACTGATAAAGTCAGCGCACATCAGTATAAAGGCGGTTCCCACACCCTTTTCAGTTATTTCCGCCATCAGATTCTTGAAAGTACCTCGCGGTAGAACAGTGCTACTAGCATTGCCATTTGGATGAGATTTACTGCTCTTTTCATACTTCTTGAAGTTTTCATTACTTAATTTGTCTAGTACTATTGGCTATGTATGTCGTTCCGACTCCGTCCAAACCATACAAAAATAAGTGCGATTCGATGCGGATCCCAGCTCCACATAAGGATGCACCATTCCCTGTGCCTCTTCTGTCTAGGCCCAGACCACCGTGTGGAGGAGTGTAACCACTGCCAGAGTTCAGTTCGGTCACCTGAAAGAGAGCGGCAGCAGTCCCCGGAAGCTTATATTCTAAAGAAAAGATGGGCTTCATGGAAAAGAATTGAAAAACTCAGGCAGGCGGCGCACCTCCCAAGGCCTGTTGAACCTAATAAGAGCCCAGCTTTGTAAGTACTTTGCACCTATGTAATTATTCCTGTATGTTCTTGTACTGGTTGTTATTTTCCGTAACTCTCCAGGTGTGTATCTGAAGCAGTGGCCTCCGGCTCAGTATGCCTGCCTGGCAAATCTCTTAAATAAATAAATAAGAAAAGAGCGGGACAAGGAGAAAGCATAGGGACAGGGACTCTTCATCCACAGCCCGTTGACTTTGGCTGGAGTTGCGGCCTTAGAGGTATCTTCCCCTCTGGGGACCGTTCTCAGACAGCCACTTTGGTGGTATCCAGCGTGTGTCGGGCCAATGTGTGCCTCAGAGGCAAGAGACCTCCCTTCCTGTTACAGCCGCTTCTTCCCCACAGCCTAGCTGTGCGAGTGAATCCGATAATTGGGCTCCGGCTCTGCCGTTTCCGCCTGGACAGGGCTGTTAAGTTGGCCCATCCGATGAACTCCCAGCCTCGCGATCCCCCATCAGGTCCTAATGTTACGCCTGACATTCAAGGTCGCCGCATGACGCCTGACCAGATGCCGCTTGGAGGCTCCTCCATCTCCCACCGCCTCCTCCTTTTGGAGTCGGCCCTTACTTCCCTGGCTGGGATGAGGACCAAGAGACTTCTGCACCCCAGAGCCTCCAACACCGGGTATGACAATGGACCCTCTGTCGTTGCCTTCTGCTTGCCATTGCCCAACAACCGACCTTCAGCTCCGCTATCTGGGCGGCAAGGCCCGTTTTCTGGACCTTCTATGGACTTTCATTCCTGCCCCACTGCCCACTGGGGCGGCGCCAGATCCATCAGGCCCCTCCAGTTGAGCATCCGTTCAGGACAGTTGACTCCTTCGGCCTTGCGCCCGGGATACCCAACGCCACAGTACACCTGATGCCAGGATTCCCTGGTCCAGGCTTCCCACCATCGGGCTTTGGGTACCAATACTATGGTTCCCAAATTACCTTTTCCCAAGTCCTCCACCTCCTCCACAGCCGCAGCTGGACTTAAGAGAGCAGTCCTGTCCTCTTGGTGGACTGAAGCCAAATCAGCTCATCTCGGAACTGGATAAGTGTCAGCCGACACTGAACCCAACACTGGGCCCTCCGTCGGCCGGAGGAGACCCCTCCACCTTTACTGGGCACCAGAATCTCAACTGGCTTCTCGCTCTGGGAATTCTCCTGCCCTCTGGATGCTTCCAAACGGTCGAACTCCCCTTCCTCCGGTAGTTTCTTCAAGCTCTTGAGTCCTCTGAACCCAACAGTGATTTGAACCCTCGGACCGAGGATGAGCCTCATACTCAGAGACTCCCAAACCGAAGGATTCTCTAAATACCTTCTGGAAGATCCTTCCTTCCTGGATTTATTAAAGAAAATCCAGGCGGCTAACTATACACTTAGATTTGTCTGAATCCTCACCCACCCTGATTCCGCCCTGGATCGAACCTCACGAGGATCTTGTCTCAACTATTTGGAAACAGCCTTCCTCCTTAGCTCCTTTTCCTTGCAAGGTGGATAGGCTCTACCAACTACAGAAGCAAAAGATTTTTAGCCTTCACCCTAAATGATTCAGTAGTCATCAGTGCTGCCTACCAGAACTGCTAATCCTAAACACCTGAAGCTCTTCTGCCCTGGACAGAATCAAAATTTCTGGACCAGTACGGAAGAAGGCCTTCACCTCCTCTACCCTGGGTGTTAGGGCACTTAATTACGTGGCCCACATGGAGAATTCCAGAACTCCGTCCTCAGTCAGGTGGAGTCTAAGTTCGATTCTCTTCCAGATTTTGAGACCAGACAAGAACTGAGAGACCTTGTCTGCTCAGCTAGATCTGCCTGTAGCATATGCTATGTGCCACCTATGATCACGATTTACATGGCTGGCAGAAGTTTGACATTTGCTGTTGGGTTCTGACGCCATGCCTGGCTTACATTTCGGCCTGGTGCCGAGGTGCAGACTGCTATACAGGACCCCCTTTCGGGGTCGGTGCTATTCAAGCGTGACATCAAAGACATAATCACCGACCTACAAGAAAAGGGCAAGCCTTGAAGTCGGGTCCAGGTCATGTAGAAACCTCCTCAAGGACAAAACGTCCCTTTCGACACCAGAACCATCGACAACAGAAGCAGACACAGACTCAATGCAGAACAAATTTAGAGTCGTCAGCGGCAAAGCCCTCTGAACAAGTCTGCAAGGCCCCTGGAGCTACGGCGCTACTCTGCCCTCGGCATCTTGACTCCTTGCCTCTCCCTCTTCCTCTGTCCAATCCAGAGGAGCTGGTGGGGGAAGGTTTTCCTTCCACCTATGTAAATGGAAGAGGATGACTTCCAACTCTTGGGTGCTCCAGCTGGTGTCAGAGGGACAATCGATAGAGTTCATTCAGAAACCCCCACAGACGACCTCCACCGTCATCTTATTCCCCACTGCATTCCTGTTGTGCAGGAGGAAATAAGTTCTCTTCTATCAATCAATCAATCGAAATCTTTATTTAACCAGGCGGACACCATTGAGCAAGTTCATTTTCAAGGTGTACCTGGGACAAACAATGAAGTGAATACAATTTAGGTGAGATCAACACACAATTTCAATTATGTGTACAACAATTAGGCATAGGCAGTACAAATGCAAGTAAAAGGTGCAGATAATTGTTAAACATTAATTATAAATAGACAATTAAGTGCAACACATGTAAAGTGCAGAACCTGGAGGAATCAGTAGGTACAGAGTAGGTTCTTGCAATAATGTCCAGGTGACACCTAGCGGTGCGTTGGGTGAGAAAGAGTACCACGGCAAGCAGGGGGAGGTGGGAGGGAAAAAAATAGATAACAGACAAAAATAGGGTTGAGTAGTAACGGGTAAGGATATAAGGTGTAGATGTGGGCAGGGTGAAGTGGATGGGCATAGGGAGACTGACGGTGAGAGGTCAACAACAGTGACCTAAGATCATGATGGTGCAGGGTCAGAGAATAAAACAGGAAACTCTGAGGGATAGGAGTACCTAGGTCAGGAGGAGCAGCGCAAGATTCTTTAAAATGGAGTATATAAGAATTTGAGTGCTGCAAGACTAATGGGGTAATTGATTTTAAGTTTTTGTATCTCGTTCCACAAAAGAGGCCATACATAACTAACAGATGCCCACCAAACGAGATTTGTCTTGGAAACCTTCAGCGAAATATAAGAGGCACTTCTTAGGCATTCTCACTAATGGGCAGAATGGTAAGCAGTCCGAGATGTAATCAGGCAGTTTATTTATGATGCCTTTGTAGATCCAGATCACAGCATTTCTCTGGCATCTAAAGCTAAGAGATGACAGATCTTCTGTGGAAGGCGGCAATGAGCCCGTCCTCCGCGCCATACCAGGGACGGGTTACTATTCCCATTTCTTCCTGGTACCAAAGAAGACGGTGATCTGAGGCCCATTCTGGATCTCCGCTCCATCAGTCCGTATGTGGAATACATGAGGTTCAGAATGCTCTCTTTGCAGAGTCTTCTCCCCTGCTCAGGTTGGGGCTTTGGCTGTGTACCCTGGACATGCAGGATGCCTACCTGCATATCCCCATATGTCCCTCCCATTGTAGGTTTCTCTGTTTTTGTTTCAGGGGAACACTACCAATTCAGGGCCCCTTCCTTTGGCCTATCCTTGCCTGCCAGTATTTACCAAATGTCTGGCGGTAGTAGAAGCCTTTCTGCTTACCAAGGGGTTCAGGTATTTCCCTATCTGGATGATTGGCTTATAGCAGCCCTTCCAGTGAGGACCTTCAGTTTTCTCTCCCTCACCCTGGAGATATTTTCCAGTCTTGGCATTACCATCAATCAGGCCAAGTCTCATTTGGTTCCTTGCCAATGGCTGCAGTTCATTGGGGCAGTGTTGGACACGACCCTGAGCAGGAGCTTTCCTCCCTTGGACAGGATCGAGACTCTGCAACTCCATGCTCGTTCCTGACCTCTCTAAAAGGGTCTCTGCTCGGAAGTTCCTTTGTCTTGTAGGCCTTATGGCGAGCCATTCCGACTGCCCTCTGGCTGACTTCACATGCAGGCCTCACAGTGGACCCTCAGAGCCCAATGGGATGAAACCCAGGATGACCTGGATAACGAGATTCTCATTTTGGACCCACTGATCAGGGATGTTCAGTGGTGGTTGGTTCAGGAGAACCTCAGTTTGGGGTTCCATTCTGCTCCGCTCTTCCCACCGAGACTCTGACAACGGACGGGCCAGGGCTGGTTGGGGAGCCCACCGGGTCGTGACAAGATACAAGGAACTAGTCCAGCATCAGAAGTGGTTACACATCAATCGCTCCCAAACTGAGGGCAGTTCTGTCGCTCCTCAGGCTCTCCATCCTTCATTCTTCCCAGCCAACTCTGGAACAATCAGACAACATGCGCATTGTCTGGTACCTCAACAAGCAGGGAAAGTCATTCCTATCCCTGTGCTGGGAGGCAATAAGGGTGTGGTGTTGGGCATCACAGCACAACCTACACCTAACAGCGGTCCATGTGCTGGGTGTACAGAACACTGGCAGACCTTCTCAGTTGCTCATCGACCAGATCCCATGAGTGGGAATCAAGCAGGATGTGGTAAATGGCGTCTTACGCTCGGTGAGGGGACAACATAGGCAGACCTGTTTGCATCCCCGACAATGCCAAACTTCCCATCTTTTGCTGGCTTGCTCCAGGCGAGGTGTTTTCTGGCAGGCGCGCTGTCTCTGTGTTGGAGGGACAGATTAATTTACGCCTTCCCTCCAAATGCCTTTGATTCGAGAGTTCTGAACAAACTCTGGCAGAAGGGGTGCACTTGCTTCTCATCGCTCCCTTCTGGCTGAAGCAGGTTTGGTTCTCTCTACTGCAACAGTTCTCGGAGCGCCTCCTATCTCTCTTCCACTGTCACAGGACCTGCTGACCCAGGATCAGGGGCGCTGGTCCATCCAGGTTCAGATCACTCCATCTGCATGCCTGGCTCCTGAAGGAACGTAGCTGCTGCTGCTTTGGCGATTCTTCTCAAGTTGCTGATGTCTGCTGTAGGCCCAAAAGTCTTCCACCAGGTCTGCATGCGCCATGAAGTGGGCGGTTTTCATCTGGGCGGGTTCAGAATTTGGAACCCTTTTCCTCCAACAGCCAGGATCCTGGCTTATCTGAGGTACCCCTATGACCTAGGTCTCAGCTACTCCTCGCTGAAAGTACATCTGGTGGCCATTTCGGCCCTACCATCTTCCAGTAGAGTACTAGTCGGTAGCTCAGTTGGAGATCTCCAAGACCTTCCTTAGAGGGTCCTTCACTTGAAGCCCCTATCTGTAATCTACCCCCGAGACCTCATTTTCATTCTGGAAACACTCACGCTGCCCCCTTTGAGCTGGCAGTCGATGCTGATCTCCGTTTCCTTTCCTGGAAACCATTTTTTGTGTGGCCATCACGTATGCAAAGGATTTCGAGCTCCAGGCCTTCATGTGCAAAATCCCTTATGATTTTCCACAGGGACAGTGTGGCCATGCGTACTAACCCAAAGTTTCTTCCTAAAGCGATGTCCGAGTCCACCCTGAACCTGTCCATCGAGTTTCCGATCTTTTCCGGAACACTCTAACCAGGAGAGTATCTTTTGCATACTCTAGACATTCATAGGATCCTGAGATACTATACCAGCAGAACAGAGGATCTCAGAAAAATGGAACAACTTTTGTTTCCTTTGCACTCAAGAGGAGGGCACCGCTATTTCCAAGCAGTGCCTCTGTAAGTGGTTAGTTAATTGCATTACTTTCTGTTATGACAAGTACAACAGAACCCTTCTGGGTTAGGTGAAGGGCATTCCACCAGAGGGTGGCTGCCTCGCTGCTTGTTTCAGGAATGTGTCAGCTGCAGAATTTGTGCATCCCACCCGGTCTTCTGTACATACCTTTACAAAGCATTGCAGCTTGGACGTTGCTTCTCGCCGCATGAGCGGGTTCGATTTAGCGGTCTTTCAGGGGCTCCTTTCTTGAGTCCCTCTTCTGCCATTCTGTATGTGGATGATTTCTCCTCCTCCCTGATTTCAGACTTGTTCCATACTGCTTGGGACTCAGTCCTGCTGGTGAATACCTACTACAAGAGCCCTCTTGAATTAAGATCTTCAAGTCTTATAACTGTACTTCAATCTTAAAGTACAGTTATGTAAGTTCACCGTAACAGTAGATCTTCAAGAGGCTCTTGCAGTAAATATTACCTTCTCTCCCTCCATCCCCTGAGTTTTTCTTTTCTGTCTAGGGGCATTTCCTCTTCTCCTGTCACGCCCTTTCGGCCTCCAGCGGAGAACTGGAAGGTGGGCCTGAAGATCTACCGTTACAGTAAGTTCTTGCATAACTGTACATCTGACTTGAGAGGCTCTTGCAGTAGGTATTCACAAGTAGGACTAAGCCGTCAGGCGTTAGGACCCATGGAAAATCTCTAGCTAGCAGTCTCTGTGAGGACACTTCATGTCAGGTGACCGGCATCAGCTGGCTCAATATAAAGGCGGTCGGCGCCCACCCTCAATTATTTCCGCCGTCGACTCGAAAAGTACCTCGCAGAAGAACAGCGCTCGCTTTTCTTGCCATTTTGGATAAATATTGGTCTTTTTTGACTTTATTTTACTCTGATATTTGTGTAATACTACCTCACTGTGCATGTTATCCCAGCATGCTGGAATTCCATAAGAACAAGTCTGCGACTTGTGTGGATCTCAGCTCCCCTCACAAGGATGGCCATTCCCTCTGCCTCTTCTGTCTGGGCCCAGACCACTGCATGGAGAGTGTGAGCACTGCCGACCCAGTTTAGTGCTGCGACTCGGAAGCGAAGGCAGCAGTCCATGGCAGCCATTTACTAAAAAGAAAATGGCATCCATGGAAAGGAACTGAAGAAATTGAGGCAGGCGTCAACTTCTCCTGAGGGCCATCACAAGAAAAGAGGACAAGGAAAAACACCGGATCAGGACTCAGCAGCTGCGACTTCAGCTGGGGTCGCGGCTCTCCAGGTAACTTCCCCAGGGGATCATCCTTGGCTGCCTTAGTAGTGTCTAAGCCAGCGTCAACCCCATCTGGCTGTGCCAGGCCTGGCCAGGGCCTCAGGCAAGGAGGCCCGCATTCGCTTCTGACACTCTAAATCTAGGCCTTCTGGTCAGAGTGCATCAGATAAGTCGGCGTCAGTCCCACAGCGCCCGCCTGGACACAGCTGATAAGTCAGTCGTTGGCTCGCCCGCCATCCGCCCAGCCAGCGATCCTTCAGGCCATTTATCCATCCCTGATGTCAGAGAAGTCGATGCGGCGCATGTCTGCTGTGTTGCCCTCTGAGGACCTCATGTCTTCTCGGCTCCTCCGGGAGTTTACTCCTCCCTTCCGGCTGGGGCTGAGAGCCCGACACACTGACTTTGGGGTGGCCCCGGCGTCACCCTCCGGCATCCCGCTCCTGACAATCTAACGTCAGAACCTTCCGGGACCACAGACAGGTCCCCCTCGGTCTGACATCTGGTCCACCTGCAGGGCCTTCGTCTGACACCCTGGCGCAGGATACCCGGCGCCCGTAGTATTTGGTGCCTCAGTACCTGATGCCGCGGTACCCAGTGCCTCAATACCCAATGCCGGGCCTCTCGCGGGTTATGGGTACCCTTATCACGGGTTTCCAGCTTACCCGATTCCTAAGCCTTCCTCCATTACCTCGCAGCCTCCGGTGGACTTGAGGAGGTCTTGACCTCTTGGTGGACTAAAGCAAAATCACAGATCACCCAAGAGGTCGAAAGCGACCAACGCTGGACCCCTTATGTTGGCGTGAAGAGACTCCCCTTCCTCTGCCTGACACCAGAGCTGAACCTTCTGGTTCTCTGGCCAGGAGGACATGCTCAGCGGAGGAACCCTTCAAGAGGCGATCCTCCCCTCCTAGGGAGGCCTCGTCTTCTGCCTCTCCATCTTGAGTCTTCAGAGTTGGATTTGGACTTTGAACACTCTGATCTAGAGAATGAGCACCGCACTCCCAGATAGACCTAGGCCACAAGGTTCTATGAAGTCTCCTCAGAAGATCCTTCCTTTCTGGAGCTGCTGAAGAAAATCAGGCCACCTGCAGTGGCAATCGGTGGAACCAGATCCCCAGCATAAGCTCGTGGCCCATCTGGACCTCCGGAGACTTCTCCCACCCTGATTCCACTCTGGATAGAGCCTCATGAGGATCTTGACTCACTCTTTGGAAGCAACCTTCCTCATTAGCCCCCTTTCCCTCGGAGGCTGACAGGCTATATCAGGCTCCTGAGGAAGGATTTTCTCATCCTTCACCCCAAGGCTGATTCGGTCGTGATTTGCGCCGACTACGACCGATCAGCCAACCCTAAGCATCTCCGCTCATGCCCGCTGACAGGAGTCCCGTCTTCTGGACCAGTACAGGAAGAAGTTCTATGCTTCTTTCACTCTGGTCATGAGGGCCCTCGATTACGTCAGCCACATGGGGACTACCAGAAGCTATCCTTAGTCAGAAGCGAATCAAAACTGGTCTCCCTCCCAGATTAGCAAACAAAGCAGGAACTGGAAGATCTTATCCGCTCCATGCGCTCTGCTTGTAGACACTTGCTTCATGCTATATAAGACATGGTGGACACTGCAGGCAGGAGCTTGGCCTTCACCGTATCCTTACGGCATCATGCCTGGCTCAGAGTGTCAGGTTTAATCCCTGAAGTGCAGTCAGCCATCCGTGATGCTCCCTTCAGAGGTCTGTGCTGTTTGGCAGTGATGTCAAAGGACATCACCGCCCGAATTACAGGAGAAGGTTTGGCATTAAGGTCTGTTCAGACAATGTACAAACCCTCTGAGGCAGGAGCAGTTCTTCGGTGACCCAACCACCAAAGGCTAAAGCAGACTCAACCCGACTTCCCAACAAGCGCAAAGCTTCGTCCAGCTGCCAAAGCCTCCCCCCACCCCGGCAAAAAAAACTCCTGGGGCCTTGGCAGCTACTCTGTCCCCGCTTCCTGACTCCCTGCCTCTCCCACTGCGCTGCTCGGTCCAGAGGAACTGGTGGGGAAGTCTCCTCCCATCTACCGGGTTGGAGAGGATAATGACAGATGCCTGGGTGCTCCAGCTGATTGCAGCAGGACACTCGGTAGAGTTCACTAAAAAAAAAAAAAACTACAGACCACCCCTCCCTCCTCATGCTCCCACACTCATCTGTAGTTTGTACTGGAAGAAATCCACCCTCTTCTGCTAAAGAGGCACTAGAACCCGTCACCCCCACAACCTTCAAGGGACAGGTGACTGTTCTCACTTCTTCCTAGTACCAAAGAAAACTGGGGACCTGAGGACCATCCTCGACCTCAGCTCCCTCAATCAGTTTGTGGAGTACAAATGGTTTTGAATGCTCTCCTCCAGAGCCTTCTCCCCATGCTTGACCAGGACTGTGGCTATCGCCCTGGATATGCAGGATGCCTACCTCCATATCCCCGTTTGCCACTTTCACCACAAATACCTCCGTTTTTGTTTTCCAGGGTCCCACTACCAGTTCAAGGCCCTTCCTTTTGGTCTATCTTGGCCCTCTGAGTATTTACCAAATGCCTGGCGGTGTTGGCGGCCTTCCTGCATGCAAGGGGTCCAAGTCTTTCCCTACTTGGGCGACTGGCTCTGGCAGCCCTGTCCAGGAAGGAACTTTTGGGCTCCCTTTCCTCACCCTTCAAGTATTCTCCTTCCTGGGATTACAGTCAACCCAGCCAACTCCCATCTCATCCCTTGCCAATGGCTGCAGTTCATAGGGGCAGTGTTGGACAGGACTCTAGGCAAGGCTTTCTTAACCTGGGCAGAGCCGAGGCGCTGTCAAACCAAGCTCAGCTCTTATCAAGTCTCAGAAGGGTCAGAGCCAGGAAGGTCCTTCATCTTCTCGGCCTGATGGCAGCTGCCATCCCAACCGTCACACTCACTTGTCTCCACATGAGGATCTCTCAGTGGACCCTGCAGGTCTCAATGGGACCAGTATCAGGACAACCTGGATCCTGAAATCCTGGCGTCAGTCCCTATGGTCAGGGACTTGCAATGGTGGGACGGTTCTAGAACATCTCAATCTGGGGATCCCATTCTGTACCGCCCTCCCACCCAGACCCTGATGACGGATGCGTCAGGGGCGAGGTTAGGAGTGCCATCTCGGGCCTCCACGAGGACTCTGGGCAGCTGGTCTCAGTTCAACAAAGGCTTCATATAAATGTCCTCAAGCTAAAGGTAGTCCTTTATGCCCTCAGGCTCTTTTTCCCAGTTGTTCTTCGGTCACCTTCTCATGCAATCAGAGACAACATGTGCATTGTCTGGTACCTCAACAAACAGGGAGGAACTCGTTCCTATCCCCTCTAGCAGGAAGCCATGAGAGTCTGGCACTGGGCGTCCCAGCACAGCCTTCATCTGATGACGCGTCCATGTGCGTGGATGGAGAACACTCTTGCGGATGCCTTAAGTCACTCGTCAGCCAAGTCTCATGAGTGGGAACTCAACCAGGATGTGCTAGAGCGGCGTCTTCCAGCACTGGGACTCCTCAAATGAACCTCTTCGCCTCCCTGACAGCGCCAACCTTCCGCCTTCTGCTCGCTCGCTCCAAGGCAAGACATTTTTGTCGGGACGCACTGTCTCTGTGCTGGAAGGACAGATTTGTCTCTTCTTCCTCCAATTCCTTTGATCCCGAGGGTACTCAAGAAGCTCAGGTCGGAAGGGGTGAGAATGATCCTCTTAGCTCCTTTTTGGCTGAGGCAAGCCTGGTTCTCTCTTCTGCAACAGTTTTCGAGGAACCTCCTCTTCCTCTACCATTATTGCAACATTTGCTGACCCAGGAGAGGGACCCTGGTCCATCCAGGCCTCAGGTCTCTTCACCTTCACACGTGGCTCCTTCAGATGTAGCAAAAGCTCGTTTTGGAGTTTCCCCACGGTTGCTGACATCCTGGTGGAGAGCAGAAAGCCTTCCACCAGGTCCACTTACACCATGAAGTGGGCAGCTTCACCATGTGGGTAGGTTCTAAAAACACAAACTTTTCTTGTTCAGCCAAAAAGTTTCTGGACTACCTTGAGACACCTCTACAACTTGGGCCTTAGTTACTCATCAGTGACAGTACATATGACAGCCATTTCGCACACCACATCCCTTTCAGGAGCAGGACGTTTGCACAACTAAAAGTCTCAAAGACTTTTTGCCAGGGTCCTGCACTCAAGCCCCTGATCCAGAACCCTGCTTCTCCTTGGGACTTAAACTTCATTCTCAGAAGATTACTCTACCTCTCTCGAACCTGCAGCGGAGGCAGAGCTGAAGTTTCTTTCTTGGAAGACTTTGTTTCTAGTGGCCATCACGTCAGCTCGAGGATTTCTGAGTTACAAGCCTTGATGTATAAATTCCCTTATTTGGTTTTCCACAAGGATAGGGTGGCCATGCGTACTAACCCTAAATTTCTTCCAAAAGTGGTGGCTGAATCTACTCTGAATCAGTCCATTGAGCTTCCAGCCTTCTTCAAGGAACACTCCAATCAGGAGGAGCATCTCCTCCACACCCTGGATGTACATAGAATTCTGAGATACTATACTCACAGGACTAAGGATCTCAGGAAAACAGACCAACTCTTTGTGTCTTTCACTCACAAGAGAGAGGCAACCCTGTTTCCAAGCAATGCCTTTCTAAATGGTTGGTCAGTTGTATCACTTTCTGTTACGACAGTATCACAAGACCCTTCTGGGTCAGGTCAAAGCCAATCCACTAGAGGGGCCATGGCCTCTGCTGCTTGCTTCAGGAATGTGTCAGCTACTGAGATTTGTGCAGCCGCAACTTGGACTTCCGTCCATACCTTCACGAAACATTACAGTTTGGACATTGCCTCTAGCATAGAGCAGACTTGAGCTAGCCGTTCTGCAGGAAATCCTTTCATGATCCCTGTCTAGAAGCTCAGCCTTTGTGGATGGTTTTCCTCCTCCCGCTTTCTTTTGTTCCAGACTGCTTGGGACTCGGTCCTACTTGTGAATACCTACGCAGAGCCCTCTCAAAGTAAGATAGTACAGCTATGTAAGAACTTACGTAACAGTATATCTTGAGAGAGGCTCTTGCAGTAATACTCCCTCCTTCTGTCCCCTCATTTCTTCTCTTTCAGATATGGGACCATATCCTCTTCTCTCCTGTCAGCCCTCTGGTGCTTGGTGGGAAAGAACTGGAGGCGGGCATCTGGACCGCCCCTTTATACTGGCGTCAGCTGGACGCTGGTCACCTGACGTGGGGGTCCCCACCAGAGACTGCTAGCTAGAGATTTTTCGGTGGGGTACTGGTGCCTGACGGCTTAGTCCTACTTGTGAATACCTACTGCAAGAGCATCTCTGAAGATCTACTATTACGGTAAGTTCTCATGTAACTGTACTTTTCATTTAGTACAGCAGCAGCTTGTCTCTTCTTGTTTATCACGGTATAGTGCTGCTGGCCTAACCATCTTGTTTCATTTTCCGTGCCATAGCAGAGCTAGGTTACACTGAAAAATGTAGCAGCTAACTTTTTTTAATTATATTTTATTCATTTTGTAAAATGTACAGCATACAAACAGATTCCGTGCATGGAACTGTAAATGTACATAACTGATAAACAATACTACCCAATATTATACAGGATATCCGAGGTGTCACATACTTTATTTAATGTACCCTGGAGAGGCTACCAGAAAAACTTTATATTCTCTGAATTAAATGACGTCATAAGCTATGTAACTGTAGCCCAGGAACACATGCAAGCAATAAGGTTCGACAAGATGTGCTTTGTGCTGTCCCAAAGCACACCTAGGGCATAGTGAGGCATGATGCTGCAGGAAGTGCCTTCAACCCCGGAAAGTGTTATGCCTGAACACCACTCACCTTGAAGTGTATTTTTGTGCTTGGATAAGCTGACAACATTTAAAAACAAAAATAAAAAGTAACTTTTATTAAAACAGGTATTTTCTTTAGTTAAAAATAACTAGTAAAAAAAAATCTCTTCCAGTTCTCAAGCATCTGTCTATCCAGACATTCAACAGTTAGAATGTTTGTTTACCTTGGAATGCAGGAATTCAGAGGGTTGCAGAATTCTGCTGGCTGAATGTCACGTCTTCAGTGCTCCCAGATCAGGCAAAGCATTTTCCTGTAGTACACCCTGTATTTTCCCTTGTAAAACTGGGTTGAAATTCCTGTAGATTTTCCTGTATGCACAAATCAATGTAAGTGCGTAATTGGTGTCATTATGCCAGTCAATAAAATCACTAGGACAAATGTTCAGGCTGTTTTATGTGTTCTTATTTATTTTAAATATAAAAATCACCTATAACGTATCATATAACAACTCTACAACTATAAGAACTTTATATGTAACAATATAATACCATCTTGAGGTTCTGGGGACATGTTGGAATGTATAAAGCTCAGTTCTCAAGGTTCACATGTCTCAGAACCTCCTGAAGGTATAACCTTGTAATAATACAGTCCCTTATACAGCATTCTATTTATAGTATGAAATGCCTTAACTTCAAATTTACCCTTAATCACAGACTGATGCATTTTGTGTTCTGCTCACAATGCATGAAAACATAAGGATGCACAAAATGCATACCCACCCTTGCCCCTGCACCCTTGAGACAGGTACACCCATACTGGCATTCACCAATGCCGACCAGCTATCCACGACTCCTTCCCCAATGCACAGGACTCTGCAGGGTGGCGGGAAGGAGTTGTCTCAGCAGACATCCAATGGGATGCCCCCGGACCCATAGTGGATCTCGCACATAGGGTGGCATGGGTCTGGGGCTGTGTATGCCGATAGCATGCACCGGACCACGCGGCATCCTCCAGTCCCAGTGCTGCCTCACATAAACTTTCTGGGTGCTCACCCATTCGGCTGCCCCTGCTGCCCAGCAGTCGGGAGCAGCACAGTGTGCACTGTCCTGGTCCCCAGTGATCGAATACCTGTGTTCATGGGGGGCATGCTGTGGTTATGGCAGGGACTCCCTGGTGAACCCTGCCACCCTCTGCACTCATGCGCCAGCACTCACAGGGTTAGTGAATACACGTAGTGCTGGCTTGCGAATGTCCCCATCGCAGAGCTGTCTGCAGACATGGGGGATCGGGTGCCAGTGGTCTGCATGTGCCCCTTCATGCATGCCATGCGGTGGGCACAGGGATGTGGAGTAGCTTACCGCCCCAGATATGCGTACAGCCACGACACCAATTGTGCATTGGGCCTACAGCTCTGTGTACCTGTAGTGCTCCATTAATAAACATTGTTTCAGTGTATTTTTCATTGGCATGCTTTAGCACCACACACACAGACACAGTGTTGTGCACTGAACTCTGAGGTAAAACAAATATTCCTTTTTTTTTTTTTTTTCATTCATTTTACTAATCTTAGGCCAGACCAGGTTCTATGGGTCCCTTCTGATCTCACACGTATAATTCATAACTCCTGCTTATCTTGACGAAGACACCCCCATACCTTTCCCAGGCTCACAATTAAATAGAAACACTAATTTTTTCAAATAACCTCAACCTCTAGACTGGTCAGAAGAAGTGCTGCCTTACTGATCTTTTTAAAACACAACTCTGCTCTGTGCACCAAACAAGCCAAGTAGCACTTTAGCACTCTTTGTGTCCCGTCAGCCCTTTAAAGCCCACCATCATAGAGTCTCTTGTCTGGCTCGCTTTTGCACTTCATGAGTTTAAAATAGACACATTTGCAAAACAGAGGTTTGTTTGCCTTGGTGGCTTGGGCTGCTTCCCTCAAGCACACTTAAGCACTCTTTCTTACCCCAAAAGCATATCATCATCAAGTGGTCAGTCTTTTGTCTGACTCATTTGCACTAAAATGAGTTTAAAATAGACTAACCTGAGACTGCCCACAAGAAGGCTAGTTTACATTCAGTGGCTTAGGCTCTCTGCCAGTCCAGAACAGTGGCATTTGAGATGCAGCTCAGCTGACTCAGCGGTGTTGCTGTTTTGAATGGGACCACATGGCAGGTGTTTGAATCATGCAGCAGCTCACTGGTTCTTGATCAGAAGATCTGAATTCAACCTCAGAAAGATGCACTGCCAGCATATTACCTTACTACCCCAGAGAAACACAGGCTGCAAATGGACCAACAGAATTGCTTAGTGTAGCAAAGTCAGCAAACTGAGCACCAATTGGAGGGCTCTGTCTGTATCTTGGCAGCCATTAGATTCATAGTGGGCATTTTCCCGTAGTGTTTGTCCATTTCCCTGATATTTTAAAAATAAAGATTTCCTTCCATATCCCGTTTTGTAGTAAAAATCCTTAAAATACAGGAATCCCTGTAGATCTGGGAGCACTGCTCTCTTCCCACACAAACACACACTACCTCAGTAAGGCCAGGATTCAGTTGTTTCTGGGCAGAGTAAGGTGCAGAGATTTCCCTGGTAGGCAGGTAAGGATTGGGGGGTATGGTCAAAAATAAACTGACTAGTACTTCATTGTAATTTGTTATATGTGTAGGAGGGAATATAAAGAAAAGGATATCTAATCAGTTTGATTGTTCTTTTTATTTTGAGGAGTTTGATTCTTAGGGCCTAGGTGATTTTTTTTTTTTTTTTGTAGTGAGTAAAGGTGGCAGCCATGTTTGTAATGGAAATCAGGAATTTAAAAAAAAAAGGTATTGCTAGTGTGCTGCATCCTGGTTGTCAGCGCATATTATACCTGTGTGTTGTGTTTCATACGCACCAGTCCTTACCAATCAGGATGCAGTATTTTCCCTACCCATTTTATAAGGCAAATTAACCATTTAACTGGAAATTCTTTTAATGTCCATAAAAGTCTCCCGCACCTATACTGGGCAGTAGCTGCCATGAACTGTGCAACATGTAAAACAAAAACCCTAAAATATATATTAGTAGTCTAACTCCTCCCTCCTCAGAACTGCTGAGTAACTTATTCTGATGTGTATTAAGGCACAGTTTAAACCTTACAGCAACATATTTTGAAGTTAATCAAACATTAAGACTTTGCCTAACTTGAGTAGCATGACTGTAAAGAGACCAACAGTGGACATTTCAGTATTTTAACATATCAGACTCAGTTCGGTGCAGTCTCTGTTGCATCCCGAATGGGGATGGCAACAAAATGTGAGCAAAGGTGAAAGTTTTGGTGAAACTCGGGTTTCTTGGTCTCCTTCCTGCATTGTTTGGTACCTCATGTATCTGAGGCTGCCATTTTGGGGTCCCACTTCAATGGATCTCCAGATCATTGAATATATAGCTTTTCCTTCCTTATAGCCATCACGGGTTTGTTGTCCGTCCTTGGGTTTCACAATTTTGCTCCTGACTCTTCCTTCTACCATATGACATCATCTTACAATGTTTTGCATTCAGGAAGTAGTTTTATATCTCAGATATTTTGTTTGAGTAGCTGAGATTTCGGGCAACTGCTCAGCTTGGGCTCCACAGCTCCCACAGCTTAGCATTTTATGTGGCACTGTTGGAAATCAGTACATTCAATAGGTGATCCAAGAGTAGTGATTTAAGAGAGAGTAGGATGGACTGCTCTGATGTTGAGGGAAAGGCATTATAAAGAGATGGGCCAGCAATAGAGAAGCCATTTTCCCATGTTAGAATTATCTAGTGGCACGTCAAGCAGAAAGAGGTTATAGGAGCACAGGTCACTTGGGTTCATCTTGGGCCTAATGAACCTTGACCAGGGAGAAAATTTAGGGGTGCACAGTGCTTTGTCGCTAGGACAGCTGAAGGAGAAGCCCCTGCACCGGGGGTGGTGGTGCAACCATGATTCTGCTAAAGGTCAGAGTGGTGGGTTCTAAAAGGGACCAGGGAGGCAAACTGGCATAATGTTTTAGACTGTGGTTAGCCAGGAGACATCCTTTCCATCAGCTTTTAAATAAGGAGAGCATAGTCCGTTATAGAAAGACAAAGAAAGCAGCGACGGCTCAGAACATTGCACCAGTGCCAACTTGTGCGACCAGCTCAAACAGGTAAATATCTAAGTCCATGAGTGGCACTTTCGAAAGGAAAAGACATGCCTGGATGCAAAATTTAAATCTTTCTATTAGAGTGAGCCTTGTGACAGACAGACTTTAAGCAAGAGAGCCCCAGTGCTTCAGCCATGTGGGTACTCTACCCTGTCCCACTCTCATAAATAGATTTAAATTTTGCATCCCGGCTTACCTTTTCTTTTCAAGTGCCATTCCATATTGTATTTGGACATAATTCAGTATAGGTGTCATGGTATATTTGACAGTGGTGAGACAAACTTCAGAGTCCTGGAGTGCTTCAGTTTGTAGACTATGCCCAATGTGTTTTGCTTAGGAAACTATGTGGTCTGTATAGGTAAGGAGGAATCAAATGTGACCCCAGATATTTAAAGTTGTACACTTAGTCCACTATCAGGCCATTGGGTAAACAATATCAAAGGAGGTGGTTGGTTTGATGTTTAGGTTTGGAGCCAAATACCATAGATCTTGTCTGTAGATTGAACTGTAGTCTGTTGCTCAGGAACTAGTTTGGGGTATGTAAAAGTCATTCAGAATTTGAGAGGTTGATCAGGGACTTTGTACTAGGAAAATAAACAGATTGTTGTGCATGGGAGTATAGCAGTGGTTGCAGGTTTGGGGAGTAATAAATAGGAGAGAGAGAAGCAGTCCTAGGATCAATCTTGGTATTACCCCTTCATTATAGACTGAGGACAGAAAGAGTGGTATCAAGTGAAGCCCACTGGAATCTACTGGCGAGAGGTTTCCAACCCAGGCAGTAGGGACACTGCAAGATTTAGAAGTTTAATTATTAGGATATCGTAGTTAACAAGATCAAAAGCTTTTGTCAGATCCACCAATACTGCTCAAGTATTTACCATCATGCATGTGCATGCAGTAAAACTAGTTAGGGCAGTGTTTGTATTGTGACCCTTCCTGAAGTTATACTGTTTTGGGATGGGAAGGTTGTACCTGTTCTAATAGGACTAAAGTTGGGAGAACATTTTTTCCAAGGACGTTTACTTAGTGGGGATAGAACAGAACATCGGAGGAATGCCACAGTACTAACTCAGCAATTACAGCTTGATCTTGAACAAACAAAATACAACCTACATTCATTTCTTAAATAACGTGACACTTGTTTTTGACCTGTCTCCTCAATGATGGACTACAATCCTACATGACAGTGTGATGTCATTAGCACTTTTTCATTCAGTTATAATTCTGGTATATTAAATAAATGAACACGATGTTTGTGTAAACCCGGTCCACTGAAGCCTGAAAAGAATAGAACAAGATTTGACTTGTGTCGACAAGGCTGGTCTTGAGATGATGTTTAATTATGTATGGCAAAATTTGGTCTCCTGGATTGTATATATGTATATAGAACAGTATATGGGGTGGTGTGTAAAACACAAATTATACACACACCGAGGTGTTGATCTTACATAAACCCCAAGAGCGAAGCTCTAGGGTTTATTTATGCATCCAGCACTGAGGGTGTGTGTATAATTTGCGCGACATTACCACCCATGTTTTATTTTATATAACTGCTGAGGAGCTGCTTTTTTTATATAAAATAGAAACACATCGCTGTGCAGCCACGGGTCGGCCTAAGCAGCTTTGTAGCATTTTGTTTTCTTTTTGTAAAGCGGTACCTTCCAAGTGTACTTTAAAGAGCTAATTTGATTTTTAAAATATTTACTTACAGTGGAATCTTTGTGTCCGGCGTGATGAAGGGAAGATGTAGCAAGCATGTGTGGAGTGAGGGGAAACCTGGTGTGTGTTCGCCATTATAACCAGCTGGTTAAACAGCTAATTATGACCCATTTTCCTGTTTGGGGGCAAAATGCTCACCAGTTATTACATAGAGATTAACGCACCTTTCAACATGCAGAACAATCTGATTTGAGCGCAGAGGAGGATCGTGACATCTTAAAGCAAGAAGCGAAACTCAAGTGTTCTGCGGTGGCACCGACCCTCCAAGGAGTGAGAACCAATGTGTTCTGCTACGTCGGAGGAGGGTAGTTGTATCTACTATAAAGTAAGCCTCCTTTTCCAAATATAAACTGTCAAGCTAGCCAGTTAATATTTCATATAGCTGAAATATCGGTATGTTGTCTAGATGAAATATTGTTTTTATTTAGTTTCTCATTAAGCAGCTCTAGCTTGCAGTGCTGCTGATTAGTGTTCAGTTTCAAAAGCTAATCAGCACCACTTGCAGAAAGTTGTTCCAAGTGTTCTAACCTTTAGAAGCGATTTTTCAGAAACACTGAAAAGAGAGGCTAATAGTGTATTAAAGTGCTTTTGAGATTCAGTGTTGGCTGGTCCGTCCCTCCAAACCTGATGGTTGCAGTATCTTCTTCTCCTGTACTAGCTTGAAAAGCACATCGAGTTGCAGTTTTCCCATCCCACAGACAGGCACACACCAATTTTAATCAAGTACTTAATAGAGGTTGAAAAGTTGAATAGAGATAGCAGTTATGGTAGAAGTTGCCAACACAACCTTTTTTCTTTGTAATATACACAACTTTTTGCTCTGTTGCCAACTACACCGTACCATCGGGCCCGTGACCAGTGGCTCCCAACCCTGTCAGCTGTACCCCTCCCCTGTCTCATTGGTGGGGATCAACCTGGAGCAGGGCTGTCTCACATGGCAGCAGAGAGACATAGGCTTTTTCTGTGTTTTTCTCCCTTTGGTCGGCATGGACTTGCACTGAGCATGTTGCCTGAGCTCGGCCTCCACGGAGACACCCTTAGTGCTGTGAACACGTGCCCTCCCCTATTGTGTCCTGCATGCACTGCCATCAGGATTCCTTCAGATGGGTGCGAGGCATGAGGCGGTGCCCCAGTGAGAACAGTCCTAGAGACACTCAATCCTCCTCCTTCTGGCCAACCCCTGAGTGATCCGCATCCGTTCCTGTACCCAGATTACCAGCGTGGGGCCGGTAAGGCATTCACACACTCAGCCCTCTACACCACTGGGCGGCCTTTATTCACCTAGGTGAGGAGGCCTGTGCATAGCCACAGGTGTCAGTCCATCAGATGCACAGTTTGACCCTTATGTAATCCGCATGAGCTACATGGGCAGTTGGGTTTGAGTCCAGAAGGTGCAGTGTAAGATATTTTGACAAACACTGCAGTCATTATACATTAATGCTCTAGCACTGTTAGTGCAGCTATTTTACGTAGACAAACGCAGCAGCCAGTATACTGCACAGTAAGCGTTAGATACTAGTAGTATAGGAACTCTGTGTAGAGGCGTTTTCATCCGGTACTGTGCTCTGACCCATATGCCTGGTTTGGTTCTGGTTTTCTCAGTCCCTGCCGATCTGATAACCTTCTAAACTTGTCTCTAGTGGGGACAAAAGCATGATAGGGCTGTCCACATTATATCGGCAGCATTCGTGTCTGGGTGGCCCCGGTTAGCAGATGTTTTCAGGTGTTCCTGATGCTGGTGGCTTACAGTTTCAGTACTGTGGCTTAATGGAGGACATTAGCTCTTGAAGATCTTCCGTTAGGTGTATAACTCCACTTTTTCAGGAAATGAGGTATCCCAGAGCTGCATCTTTTGCCTCATGGCTGATCAGAACACTTTCTACTGTTGTGCTGCAGAGCCCAGTATTTGGGAACAGTCCCAGAGGATGCATCAAACATGTTCTTGGGAAGACAGAGGATGCACCGAACATGTACTTGGGAGATGGGTTCTCTTACACCTTTCCATCCTTTCCCCTAATGCAGAAAGTTCTTATAAAAGCAAGCATGGAGCAGGTAACCATGATTCTGATAACTCCAGACTGGCCCTGACAAATGAGCAACTCACTGTTGCTCTAGATGTCCTAAAGTCTCACACCCTGCCACTGTGTTGAGATCTGCTGACAGCCTCCAAGGGTCAGGTAACTCATTCAAACCTGGAATCACTGCCTTAAGACATGGTTCCTGAAGCAGTAGAGTTTTCAGAACTGAATCTCTCAACCCGTGGCCCACTGAGAGCAACACCACGACAGCAAAATCCAAAACAGACCATTACAGTGGACAGTCGCCGAATGGTCTGTTTTCACCAACTGTCTTCTCCGTGTTCTGCTCCCTCCTGGAACAACTCCAACCTGGTGTTGATTATATTGAAATGTGGGGGACAGAGCCCCCCCACATAAAAACACTCTCTTCGTGATGGTACAATACTGGTGTCTGCCTTGTGCTGCCGCCAAAGCGGGAGGTCGGTAGAGTTTCTGTCGACCACAAGTGATGCTTCCCTCATCCCAGATCATGGAAGCCCTGTAAGGTGCTAGGAAGCCATCCATGAGGAAGGCTTATCATAGAATCCTAGAACTTGATAGCAGAAAAGGACCTCTTGGCCCATCTAGTCTGCCCCAATCCTTCCTCCCCCATTAAAGCTCCCACCCCACCTCCCTGTAGCCCCATGTGTCTGTCCCATGCTCTTTTGAAGCCTGGCACAGTCTCTGTCTCCACCATCTACTCAGGAAGCCTTTTCCAAGCCTCAACCACCCTCTCAGTGAAGAACTGCCCTCTCACGTTGCCTCTGTAGTTTCTCCCCTGTAGTCTCAGATCTTGCCCTCTTGTTATGGTGCCTACTTTCCTGTGAAATAAATACCCTGTGTCCACTTTGTTAATCCCTTTGATGTATTTAAAGGTCTCTATCATATCCTCTCTCTCCTTCTAGTCTCCAATGTGTAGCGTCCAATTACGTACATCTCTGTTCATATGGCTTGTCCTTCATCCCTTGCACCATCTTGGTTGCTCTTCTCTGAATCCTTTCAATCAACTCTGTTTATTTCGTTATTCGAAGCAACCTTCGGTACAAGACTCTTTTACAAAGGTTCCACGTCAAGGGTACAGGGAAGACAGTACAGACAAGCAATTATTACAGTAATTATGGAATCAAACAGGAAATTATACATGGTTATGCACTACTACAAAATAATAGTGACACTTGTAGCAAGGTAGACTACTATCCGGTTCTGATGTAGAGACAGCCTGGGACCTTGTCAAAATTGTGTAAAGAAAGCAGCCCTGGGACCTTGTCAGAGTAATGAGGATAGAAGAGGTGTATACAAAGCTAGTGTCGCGGGTCAGGTAGCATAAGTGGAGTGATAACAGGAGAGGGTGTAAAGGGTAGAAGAGAGGATTAGTTAAGGGAGGGTGATAGCGGGCGTTGTTGGCATTGTGGTGAAAGTGGAAGTGACCACAGATCGGGGTTTATGGGGAAAAGGATGGCTAGGAATGGTGAAAGGTGTATGGTAGGTAGGCTCAGTTGTACCCAGCCTAGGTGGCATGAAGCAGGAGATATTAGCAGTTCAGATGACTCGCACTAGAGGAGTGGATGGGAGATAATTAGTAGTGAGAGGGGAAGGGAAATAGTAAGCAGCGAGAGGGTTGCAGTTTTAACTGCTGGGCGAGAAGTATCCAAGCAGGCATTCCGGGATGGGAGAATGAAGTGCCATTATCATGGGGACCTGGCTCAGAGCCTGCACTCACACTTGCTCATACTCCTGAGCAATTGCATAAACTCACTTTTAAAGGCCCGAGGATTAGTTGTGCTTAGATCAGTTGCCAAAATCTCGTTGAGCCACTTTGGCACTTGGTAGGTGAAGGAGCGCTGTCCCAACGCAGTCCAGTGGAATGGGACACAGGCGGGATCATGGCCGTACTCCTGGCACTGTACCTTGAACTTCCAGCCTTGACCAGATCAGAGATGCAGGTTGGGGTCTTATCAAGATGGCCTTCCTGCCTAGAAGGCAGGCTTGGTACTTGATTCTATTTCTGAGGGGAAGAATGTTGGACTGCTCATACAGTGGGCTAGTGTGCGTGAGGCGGTCCACATTTGACAGTAGTTTGCATGCCTTATTGAGGTCCGTCACGACCCTTTTGAGAGCAGAATCAGAGGCAGCACCATAAATCACAAGCCCATAGTCCACTATTGATAGTATGGAGCTGGAGAGCCAGAGTGCATTGGGTGTTGGGCTTGAGTTCATGACCTTCACCACTTGGTCAGTGTGCTGCACAAATGAGAGGGTGTCATTGATCAGTACTCCTAAGTATTTGAAAGAGTACCTGTTCTAGCGGGCAGACTTGTTCACGATTGTCAGATCGGAGTACCTCCTTTTAGTTGGGGGCTTGATCGGAGTTTTGTTTTGGTTTTCTGATAGTTAAGGAGTAACCTATAAGAGCTGAACCAATACTCCCGTTGTTTGAAGGTGCTCTGTAGCCCAACTTGGAGATTCTCAATGTTTGTGTGACTGCTAAGGATTACTGCATCATCTGTGTATACTATAATTTTGCTGGGACAGGCGCCTGGTAGGTTCAGAAGTAAGCTAAACAGGGTCCCAGGATAGGCTCCTGAGGAACTCAGATTGAGACTTCCTGAGAGTTAGATACAGAATGTCGATTTTAACTCTCTGTGATCTAGATGTTATGTGTCCTGGAACCAATGGACAACACATGGGAACACCCCATTGAACGTAATTGGTTCAAGTGGAGCTGGTGACATACCATGTCAAATGCATTGGTTAAATCTATGAAGATTGAACCAATCAGTTTACCCTCATCCAGGAGGTTATGGACATAGTTTGAGAAGTCCACCAGAAAGGTGGCAGTACTGTGTTTTTTTCAAAACCATGCTGCTGAGGACATTGTAGATTGTATTTGTGAATATATTCAGTGATTTGGTCCAGCACAATCCTCTCCAGGGCATTAGAAAGGGGTGATAGTATTGAGATGGGCCTATAGTTAGATCTACTGGTTCTATCACTGCTCTTGTGGATTGGGGTCACCGGGCTTGTTTCCAGATTGAGGGAATTTAGCTAGCATGATTGACTTATTGAAAATCTTAGAAATGGGAACACTTAACTCATCGATGGCCAGAACGAGCAACTTTATGTTAAAGTTGTCGCTGCCAAACCTGGTTTTCCAGAAGTTTCATAACATAGCCCTTAGCTTCTTTTATCATGACTCTCTTGAAGTAGAAGTTAGGTATGGTTCTGGATGGGTATTATGTTTTGGTCTGTGTCAAGAGGCTTAAGGTATTTTTTTCATTCTGGGAGAATGGAGCTTAGGTCTGTGAAGACCGAGTTAAACTCTTCAGCAATGGTGAAGCGATCCATAGTGTTCACCCCATTTATGTTGAGTAGTAGTAGCAGTTTTTTTTCTCCTTCCTCATGAGCTCCTTAATATTACCCCAGAATTGCCTCCTGTTCCCCAATTTGTGTCAAGTTGTTTCTTGTAGAAATTGGCTTTTCAACCCGGATGAGATGGGTGCATTTGTTTCTTGCCGCCCTATACTTCTGGAAGTCCTTTTGTCCCTAGTAGCTCTAGCTCTACTCCAGAAATTGTCCCTTTCCTCATGAGTTCCAGTAGTTCGCTTGATCCACCCATTATTGTATCCTGGGCTTTCCTGTTTTTGACAGGGACAAATCTATCACAGATCATAGTGAACTTGTCTTTTAGGTACTGAAGTGCTTTATCGATGCCCTGCATAGCCCTATGGGGGTCCAGTCAATCAGAGAGAGCCTCCTTGAAGGCTGAAGTCTGGCCTTGTTACAGTACCCTGCTGTTTACCAGGATAGGGGAGGCTTTTTAAATTTAGTGGACCACACGCAGGTGAAAGGGGAGTGGTTGCTTTAGTGAGTCAGAGAATACTGATACCACCGATATCCACTCTGGTGAGCTTATCAGTAACCAGTCTATGAGCAGTGCTTGCCAGATTGATGGTTCATTCTGGTGGGCTCAGTGATCAATTGTGAGAGGTAAAGTTAGCAATGGTATCCTTCATGGGACGGTCACTCTTGGAGCCAGTCTGTGTTGAAGTCTCCAGTCATTATTATCTCACTACACTTAATACCATCCACAGCCTTTAAACTTTCCCAAGGCTCTGTTTGGCCTTTTGGTGGGAGGTAAATGCAGGCAACGACTATGGATTTATTGAGGTCTCTGAACAAATGACAAATGGTGAGCAGTTTGTGGTCATCAGCACTAGCCGTGGAGGATGAACAACTCCTTGTAAAGTGTCCCGGATGTAAATCAGGCACCTCCACCTCTCTTTCCTATCCTGTCATTCCTGAATGATTTGAACCCTGGTAGTCCTATCTCGCTGTCCTTAACCCAGGTAGTTAGCCGTGTGTCTCGTTAGACAGATGACATCCAGGCTATGAAGGGTTGTCCAAGCCTGTAGCTGAGCCATTTTCAGAAGTAGGCTGCAGATATTCATTGCAGCTATTTTAGCCCTTTGCATTTGTGACCTTTATACCCTGACCTGCCTGTAGGGCCTGGATTGGGGTGCATGTTCTAACAATAGGAGCCGGAGTAGGGCTTTTCTAGTTGAGAAACTACAAAGAATTAAGGAATTGCAGTTGCTTTTCCTGAGCCTGCCAAGGTAGGGCAAAAATCTTTGATGGACACAGTGGGTGACAAGGTGGTATGTGAACAGTCGTTAGACTTAGGTGTAGGAGTTCATAAGGGATCAGGGATCCTGTTCATTAGGACTACCTTGGCTTGGGAAAGTGATGGTTAGAGTCTTCAGTTGTCCACATGGTTTAAGGCTGGGGACATACGGTCTGGGGAAGTTGAGCAGCAAAAGACCCACTAGGTTGATGCACGAGAGTAGGGACAGGAGCATAAAAAGTAGGTGCACGCCATGATAGTGGTGTAATCCTTGGTTCTGGGACTTACAGCCCTGACTGAGCTTGACCAAGCTGCGTTGCAGTCAGGACCTTGAGAGGTGCGCTGCTCTAGTAAAAGGATTGCACTAACTATGGAGCAGGAGCGGTCCTAAGTTTAATCAGGGTAGAGGCTTGGTGCACTCACCTGATTGGTGATGCACTGGCTAGCTGACTTGGGAGTATAGACTAGATGGCAAAGATGCCACAGAATATATATATATTTTCGTTTTGAGGATGTCTGTATTACTATTTAGGAGAAGTGTAAGCAAGGGCTTACCCTTTAAGGGCGGTAGGAGCATGGGCAGCACTAAATGAAATGGCGAAGAGGGAGTGTTGCTTGTGGGGAGGAGTGGTATTTAATAGATGCTGGTGGTGGGTGGGCGGACAAAATACATCCCGATAGATACAACCCTAGAGAAAGAGCTGAGAGGTAAAGATAAAAGTTTGAAACCGAGCGCTTAGTGCGGGTTTCTAGGCTTAGCAGCGCTGCCCAATCAAAAGAAGGCAGAGAGGCAAACCAGCTGGTAACAGTCCTATGCAGCCCATCACTGAGGTGGACTGGAGACCGAATGCAGTGGTTCTCACCGCGCATCTGAGCTGTCTTTGGCGCAGGTATGGCCTCCAGAATTGGACTCCTGCACTCAAGGTGCAGTCTCACCATGGCTTAGTACAGGGACATCAGGACCTCCCTCCTTCTGCTAGTGATTCCCTGCCTATACTTGCCAGCATTCCATATGCCCTCCCACCGCACTGGTGCACTGCTTCCCCACCTTGAGGTCACTGGAGACTACTATCCCCACGTCCCTCTCTGTAACCCTGACTCCCCCACCCACCCACCACCACAAAGTGTGTATCTTGCCCTTGGATTTCTGTTCCCAGGTGCATAACTGCACACTTCTTGGTGTTGAATTTTAGTTGCCAGGTCTCTGCCCACCCCTCCAGTGTCCTCAGGTCCTGACTCATGTCTTCAACACCCCTGCAGATTTTCAGATCGTCCACAAAAGGGCCACATGGTCTTCAGTCCGTCCGCTACATCGCTATGTAAATATTTAAAAGAAGTGGTCCCAGCACTGACCCGGCCACAGTCTCCCTGTCCTGCACCGCACCCCATTTACTACCACCCTCTGGCTTCTGTCTGCAAACCAGTTTTCAACCCGTCTAGCTATTTTTGTCCCCACCCCCAGGGCCGCCTTAGCTAGGTGCACACTGTGCCCCTGCACCTTGAGGGCCCATACTTTTTCTTGAGGAAAAATATAATTTAAAAATGCCTACATTTTGTTAGAGATGAAAATGTTTACCAGCAAATGAAAGTGGAAGAAAACTGGCTCTGTTACTGTTACAAAGGTGGGGCAGCTTTGCTGCAGTGGAAAAGATTAGGTAATGAAGTGCTAATGGCCATACTTTACACCTCCCAGGTTGACTGCTTTCACAAACAAAGGGCTATATTGACAAGAGAACTTGTTTGTAACCTGGACATGTAGCTGAAACAATGAATGATGTGACAAAATATGTTTCAAAAGTATGTGAGCATTCAAATGGCTCAAAACCTGACCAGCACGGAGGAAAACCAGATTTCTGATAGGGACCCTGAAAACCTGATCACCAGGTAAAAACATTGACAGGTGGCAACCTTACTGGTGTCCCATGATAACCCTCTCCATTCTGTCTATCACACCTCCAGAAAAGTTAAGTCGTTTAACTTGTTTGCAAATTGGATTATCAGAGTGTGTGTGTCCAGTGATGATGTCCCTGTCCTTACAGAAATTAATATGGTATTAGTACCGCTCTTGCTCCAGGCTCAGTCAGATTCATTTCCAATGGTAAAGTCAAATAATTCAATGCAGTCAAGGGCACTAATTAAAAGGATATACTACGAGATCCCTAAACTCGCATGCCGACGCTCAGCATACCGAATAAAATGGGTCTCAAATCCAGAGCCCCGAATGGATCCTATGCCCGACAGAAAATTTAGGCATTACGCTAAAATAAGTGCAAAATGCAGGCCCCCCTCACACACACACACACACACACACACACACACACACACACACACACACTCTGTAACTAAAATATCTAACTCCAAAGGGAAGCAGACCCGGAGTAAAATGTTAAGTTATGGGGAGATGGTCTGAGGCGCTGGATCGCCACACCGTGCCACATCGGTGACCCGGGTTCGGGAATGGACTTATGTCATTCCGGGGTTGGCCAGGGAGGTAAGGATTGAGAATGGAGGATTTCTGTCCTATCTTGGGGTGGGGCTTGTGTGTGCTACATCGCTGGCCAGCATAAGAGGGGTTCGACCCGGACCAGGTGTGAGAACAGAGGTTATCAATCCTTTTAAAGTACAGAGGTGATTATTTATATATAGTGATTATTTATTGTATGGCAGGCTATCTATATATATGTATTTTAAATTACATTTCTGCATGTTTGTACGGCACCCAGGGCCTCTGGGATTGGGCGCCAGAAAAAAAATTGCCTTGCCTCTGTGGAGCGGCCGCTGCACCATTGCATGGGCACGGGACAGGGAGAAAAGCGGAGGACAATACTGGGACCCATCAGGACCCACGATGGCCCCAGTGGTTCGGAGGACGACCTCCGAGGAGGGGTTGTAGCCCTGCCGGCTCATGGAGGAGCTGACTAATAATGTCATGATAAACAAAAAGTAGTCATGGGGTGCAGTGTAAATTACATACCGGGCCAGAACCCAGGTCACACACAGCATGCTGACTGACCTCACCGTGGTATACCTCCACACCACCGGGCAGCTCAGCCAGCAACCCCATCCAGCTGTCCTTTCCGTACTGTAGAAAGGGTAAGGTAGCATTCTGTCATATCCACTACCTTACCCCGTTGGGAGGAATACCGTCAGGTTTACTGCCATTGGGATATCCCATTTGTTGGGCAGTGCTGACCGAGGTATTGGTTGTAGGGATAGTGAGCTTCAGGATAAGGTAAGTATACCAATTAAAAGATGCTGGTTAAACTAATAGACCTGGTACTGCTTTATTAATACATACACTAGGGTTAGTTAGGTGTAAATGTTGGATGTGGGGCCCACAGGGAATGGAGTGGTGGGGCCTGGCAGGGGCTGCACAGGGCTCAGAATGGTTAAGGCCAGCCCTGCCCACCCCATACTTTCCAGCTTGCTCACCAGCCTTCTGTGGAGTATGGTGTCTAAGGCCTTCAGGAAATCCTGGTAGGCCACGCCCACAGCTTCCCCTGGTCTATTACCTGTGTCACCCAGTCAAAGAACTTAATTAAACTGGACTGGCATGACTGCCCTTAGCGAACCCATGCTGTCTGTCGTCCAGCAGTCCATTTACCTCCAGATATTCCGTCACCCTTACCTGATGAGCACCTCCATGACCTTCCCCACCACTGCAGTGAGGCTGACCGGAGGTAGTTCTCCTCAACTCCCCGCTCTCCCATATGTATCGGTGCTACAGTCACCCTCCTCCAGTCCTCCGCACCCTACCGAATCCAGAGATAGGTTGAATAGCGCAGTGGTTTAAGGCTCTGAGCTGCAAATCTGGTGACATCCAGCAGACCAGACCTGGGTTTGAATCCCACAGCTTCCACTTGCATACTGTGTGACCCTGAGCAAGTCACTTAACTTCCTGTGCTCTCAGGTCGCTACTGTAAAAAGCTTTCAGCTTAGTGTGCTACTCCTGGTTAAACAACTAAATAAAAAAAAAATGAAGAATAGCCTCGCCTGTGGGCAGCCAACTCTCTCAGTTCCCGGATCACTCTCTGGTGCAGCCCGTCCGCCCCATGGCCTTGTCCACCTTCAGCCTGCCTAGTTCCTCCCTAACTCTCTGCGCTGAAGGGTCTCATGTCCACCCCTGTGCTGCCTACCCTCCTCCTTAGCTGTGGTCCCCTGCCCTCCCTCCCTCCCTCCTTTGTAAACACTGAGCAAAAGTACCTATTAAGTTCTTCTGCTTTATCCCAAAATAGAAAAGATTCTCCATCTGGTGTGATGTGAGAACTCCCACTCAGCTGATAACACAAAGACTGCATTAATCTTATGACTGTCTGATGCAGTTAAAATCTCTGGGCTTAAGGCCAGCATCTCTAAAGGTGCATTTGTCAGTAGTTTCTGCTTACTGGTCCAAGGCCTCAGTAGAATCTTTGTTTGCACACCTGGTGTTTCAGATAGTCTTTAAGGGTCTCTTACATATGTACCGCCCTGTGAGGATACCTGTACCATCTTGGGATCTAAACCCAGTCCTTTCTCAGTTAATGTCTCCTCCTTGAACTGATGGCTATCACTAAGTTCAGTGCTCCCAGACTGACAAAGCATTTTCCTGTAGGGCGCCTCATTTTCCTGTAAAACTGGGGTGAAATTTCTTTAGATTTTCCTGTATGCTGAAACCAATTTATGTTCGCAGTTTGTTTCATTATGGTGGTCAAAACCACTACAACACATTAAGACTGTTTAAAATGTTCCTATTTCTATTGCAATTGAAAAATAACCAAAACCATGTCACATAATTATGTTACAACTACAAGATCTCATACACATCACACCATAAGAAAACGATGGTGAGAGAAATATTGACAAAGAAGGAGGGCTTCAGAAACATTGTCATTAAACAGTGGAATAAATAGATCAACAGACATGCATATGAATAAAGCTCCTTTAGTCTCTTTGTATGACTTCTGATGCAGATCCTGCCAAGTGCAGGGTCTCCAGCTCTTCTAAATGGACCATGCCAGCAGGATAAATGTGCAATAATCAGATTATTTTCTTGGCTTGTATTTTTCCTGCATAAGTGGTCAAAATTTACCATTATAATTGTGGGTCAGTGCAACCATCTCTCGAGGCTATAGCATTTCTGAATCAACTTGTCCTGCTGGCTAGTGCAAGGGAAAATTAAGGTTGACCCCAGTACCTCCTAGTCCAAAAATTATTTGGACCCTGACAGGTTGCTTGAATTCTAGTTTTACCTAGTCCTTTCTTACCTAGTTGAGAAAAGTACAATACTACCCAAGAACAGAACCAGAGCTAGTAAATATTCTAGCCACCAAAATCTTCGCCACCTGCAGCAGTGAAGAAATCAGAATGGAAGAAGTCAAAGAAATGAAAGCACTTCAGTGAGCCTTCAGCAGCAACGACATAAACAAAACTATAGAAGTTGTAAAAACAAAAAAAAACATGCTGCCAGCCATAGATTCTGTTCTGTACCAAATGAGAAAAACTTAGTGTAGCAAATGTTCATTCCCTAAACAGCCATTGGAAAATCTGCTTGAATGAATATTCTCAGGATATTAAATCTCTAATTTACACTGAGCAGACAAGTATATTAATGAGTTCTGCAAATGTCCAAGCCAGCAGAAATGATTTGAATGTACAGTGGTGGTAATTGGGAAAGTTTTGGGAGCCAGATAGAAACTAGTGGGAAGGGAGAAAAGCATGCCTGATCCTATAACAAAATAGTACACTTCAGCTCACTTTTTATTTCTAAATATTAAGTTCAGCAAATGCAAATCTGTTAGCCAGCACAGAAAGGATTTGAATTTACAGTAGTGGTAACTAGGGAAAGCTTGGGAGCCAGTCTTTCAGAAACTACAGGGTACAGAAGGGGAGAAAAGCATGAATGGTCCTGCTAAACAACACAGCTCTAGACTTGTCAGGACAGAGCAATGATATTTTAGATAAATACTGAGTTTATGCTATAAAACATTATTATACAGACACTGCCTGGTTAAGGGATACAGTGAACATACTAGTTCTACTCAAACATGATCAGGAATATCTGCACACAGATAATATTCTGTTCCTTTATCTCCCAGATCTGATCTTCATATTAAAGTTCCTCCTTTACTTTTTACACAGTTGCCCTAGTACAAAACAAAATATCATGCTAGTATAACTCCTCAGCTTTTTTTTAACTTTAAACAGATTTAATTCACAAGTGCAGAAGAGACTGACTGAGACTGGGAGTAGTGCTGCCAGGGCAGAGTTGCTTGGCTTATCTGCTGCTGGTGTGAGTGCTTGGTCACTCTGTTCGCTGTGTATTTTTCTTTTTTTAGGATCTAGCAGCAGTACAAGGCACAATCTGCTTTCTTTTCTCGACCTCGGCTGCTGCTGAGAGAGACACTGACATGGTTCTCAGCTCTGGATCACCTCGATCCTGTTGCGGCCAGTCCCCACGATGATCCACAGATCGGAAAAACCTCTGGCGCTTCACCAGAACTCAGACGTTGAAAATACACTACTGCACCGTCTAAAACTCCACTCGGTCACGCTGAATCCAGGCTGCTGAATTAAATCTCTCCAAGCTAGCTGCAAAATAAATCTGAATCCAAATGGCGATCTCAACCGCGTGACCGACTCATCTCCAAAAGTATTCAAAATGCCCACGGTTACCTGCACAAAGTATGCTGCATTTGTGCAGTCTCTCTCAGCCTATCCGGGCACTCCCAGCGCATGATCAGCTCTCAGCAACCATCCCGTGCGCGTGATCACAGCATGATAAGAGGGAGCACCAATCAAAATATTCCTCTCGCCCTCTGAGAGTCTCTCACGGTCATCTTACTATTCTCCCATAGTGCCAGTAACAATCCCTGTGGCTTTATTAAAATTAGATTTCCTCCCCATAGCCCGCTTTGCAGTTTAAAAGCCCGTAAAATATGGGAATCCCCATAGATCTGGGAGCACTGTAAGTTAAACTATTTTATCTGAAAACATAACTTCTGGTGGTTATTACATCAGCAAGAAGGGTTAGTGGGTTGCAAGCCCTGCACTCATTGATCCTTTGTTTTGATTTTTCCACAGGAAAAGTATTGTTAGGACATGTGTGCTATTCCTTTCCAAGGTGGTATCAGAATTCCACTTGAATCGGATCTTTACCTTGCCAGTATATTTCCCAGGCCACGTGTCGGTAGAAGAGAGGAAATCATTTATACAATGATGTAAGAGTCCTCAGTTTCTGCTAATCTAAAACAGAGGATATCAGAGGTGGTATCAGACAGCTGTTTGTCACATATGGGGAGGTAGTCATATGACACTCGGCTTCCAAGCAGTCTAATTCATGGTGGATAATAGCACAATAAATTTATGTTATAAAAGGCAGAGAAAGTACCCCGATGGTATATGGGCAACTTTTACACTAGGAATACAACAGCATAGTGGCATCTAGAAGGAATGTGCTACTGGCAGAAATTTGCAGAGCCTGTAACTGGCACGTGCTTTCACATCTCTCTATTGCATGGGAACAAAGGCAAGAAAGGATGCCAGATCTGAAAATCTTCCTGGACGTAAGTCTCCACCACTCATTCACACTAATGGGATCTGCGCCAGAGGCACTAGGACCCAGTGGGAGCAAACATTTTTGCTAGAGGGTCGGCGCCAGAGATGGCGCCGCGAGAGCGTGCATCATGAGCCTCTGCTTGTGTGGTAATGACTATCCCGCGCCGAATTCTCCAACCGCCTGCCTTTTTTCCCACCGCCGAGTGTGCACTCCAGTGACAACGCCGGTTGCTCGGGGAGTCAAACTTCAAACCCAGCATAGTTTTTCAGTTTTATTGTTTTGTAGTAATATCTCTAATAAAGTATCGCTAGTTATTCTTATTTAAGGAAGAAGTGCCAGCCTACATTGATGGAGTCAACCATGAGTGGGTCAGGTGACTGTAGGGAGACTTTGTATGAAAGCTGTTCAGTCAGCTGGGCTGGGTCTGGTCCACTGCCCTTTGGGGGTCTGACAACGGACAGTCCAGTGCCCGAGGGGTGGGCAGTCCTCGAAGCATAAAAGTAAACGGTCACACTCGCACCGCTCGCCTCGAGCTCTTCTTCCCACAGGTTAAAAGAGAAGGCATCACTCGAAGTCGCCCTCTGATATGTCTGCCGCAGACGGTCAGTTATTAGGGGTTGTTAGTCCTCCTTCGAGTCGCCGGTTTCTGTTTCTGGTAGCAGACGCTTCGACATCGGAGCCCTCACCGCCCTCTGGTAGGTCTTCAGATGAGCAGTTTCATCAGTGGGTTGCTCTTATGGAGCAATGGGTCGGAGGTTGGTCCAGTTACCTGGCCTGGTCACTCAGGGCCTTCGGGTTTTCTGGGGAGATCAGGTAGGGTGGTTGAGCCTCCCTAGTTGCGCGTGCCTTCGACCCTGCAGGTGTTTCCTCCTCACATGGCTGCGGCACAGGGGGCCACGCCGATGCCTCAATCTCCTGGTATTCATCCTTCTTTTCCTTAAATCTTGTTTTGGAGTCTTGGGATGTTTTCAACGCCTCGGCATCGATGGCACGCTCGGTGTCGCCTTGGCGCCATTGAGCTTCTCGGCCTTGTTGGCGCGGTCCTCTGTGCCATATGGCTTCTCGGGCCCATGCGTGTTTTGGCGCTGTGCTGTTTGGCGCTGAGACCTGTTAGGGCATCATCCAGTCTTCAGGGCTCCTCTTCTTTGAATCCTTTTCCTTCTCATTTCCTTCTGATTTTCACCTTTCCTGTTCACAGTCCCTCCTGGGCTGTCAGGAGATGACATTGAGCCTGACCCAGACCTTAGGTTGGGTGACGATGTGGAAGGAGCAGGATCTATTCCTGCTGCAGAGCTTGTGGGCGAGGACCTGTCATTTAAGTCTCTGCTGAAAACTTGAATTCCACTCTTCCTCTCCAAACTACAGATATCGATCCTAGGAAACTGTTAAGACTCCAGTACCTCCGTGTTCCGGAGATCCCTATGGATTTGACTCCTCCGTACAGCCCTCCTTTGAGATGCTTTCTAGATGGTATGGAATAATCCTGCTCTCATTCCTTCTGTGGCTAAGTCCATAGATAGGAAATATGCTGCCCTCAAGGCTCGACCCATTTGGCATCCCAAGCCTTTTTAAAATTAATCCTCAAACCCTCAAACTCAAGGTACTCCTTGGAGTCTGCACTTGTTGGACTGGCTGTTCTAATCCATGTCATTAGATGGAAAAGTTACCATAGTAACAGCTTATCTTTTATTGGTATTTGAACAGCCAGTACTACTTTCCTTCCCTGCCTCTCCTTTTAGGATAGGTAATTAGGCTTATTGCGCTTGACATCATAGCTCTTATTGTGATTGCTGTGGCTTCTGATTTCTGTTCTTTCATCTAGAGTTAATTGCTGTAACTGGAATATTTTTCAAAATGAGTCTCGACTCCTGGATCCTTCATCCCAAAGATTTGGTGATAAAATGCTGGAAGGCTCAAGACCAGCACAAAGGAGATCATATTGAAAAATATTCAAAGTTCCAAAGCATCATTCCTCATGCAGGATAATGCACAAGTTGTTCTGATTTGTTCTAAATACCATTTGAAGAAAAAGCTGTTACTATGGCGAGTAACTTTTCCTTCTCCGTGACAATTTCAGTTCTTCAGCTTTCTCTCAGCTCTACTTTGTTCATGCAGTTAGTTTGCTGACCATTATGTCGGGTAGGGTACCGTAAAGACCAGTTGCTTTGCAGTGAATCTGTTTTAGGACCACCACTTCTCTCTAGGAGAGTGTGCCAGCTCAGGATGGTCTGAAATCCAAGAGAATAGGCAGTCTTCCTGTGGTTGTAATGTTTGGTCCCAGCACTGCTTACACTTTGCATCGACTCAACATTTGTCTACATGCTAAGATGTGACAGCTCAGGTCCCAGTCTGGTCCTTGACATTCTGTCACAAGTGTCTTGGATCTGTGTTGTGTGGGATCATTCCTTTTCCCTTTGGGGTTGGGGTGGTAACCATTTCCCCTCTTCACACAACAGTGCTGACACCTCAGTCCCGACATCCCTACTGCGTTGGCAATTTCTCAGATAAGCATTTGGGCTTTGGACTTGGCATTGGGCCCTCTTGGCATCCGCCACCTAGTCTCTGTCCTTGGACAATCTTGCCTCGGGCAGGGTTTCTCTGGGAGACTCTGAACTCCACTTTTGATCGATTCCATCACTGCTGTTCCTTGGTACTATCTGGTGCCTGTCCTTGCTGGACAATTCTGTCTTCTGCAGGTTTTTCTCTAGTATATGCTTCATGCTGGGGCTCCCTCACACTTCTCAGTCTGATGTCACCGCCAGAGTCAGAGCTGTTTTGGTGCCGATCAGCATTGCTGTCAGCCTTGTGCTGAGGTCTCTGACGGCGCTGGTGCCACTACCAGCCTTAGTGCTGACATCTCTGCTGGCCTTGGTACCAACCCCACTACTGGCCTCAGTACTGGCATTGGTGCTGATGTTGCTTTCATTGCAGGCACCATCCTCGGTGGCACACTTACTCAGATTCAGTTTCACGAAATTCACATTTTCCCCATGCAAGGTATATAATATTCACTTTTCTTATGTGGTTTTCCCACAAGTCTGTGCATATTTCTCAACATGGCTTTCTAACCCCAGGAATTCTTCACTTATGTTTTAACTACAGCCATTCCGCAGGAACAAGCAGCCATGGAGATCTGGAACTTTAAAATGAAGTTCAAATTCTGCTGTGTGGTCACACTCACCCTGCTTTCTAACATCAGATTAATTTCTCCACTGAAGAGAGTAGTCACCCTGAAGTCATCTCCAAACTTCTGGCTGGTTATGGTTACTTCCTTTACTTTTAACAAGTTAGAGGGTTTAGTTCATTTCTCTGTAACTCTGTGTTAGTTAGGTTGTAATTTGTGTTTTTCGGTTGAGAAAACTACACCCTCATATCTTGTCAATTTTGATCTTACTGAGAGGGTTCCTGCAGTAGGTCTTCACATATAGGACTGCACCCTGGGCGTCGGGACCATGCGGCAAACTTCTAGCTAGCAGTTATTAGCTGGGGACAGCCCCTGGCATCACCTGACCTGGATGTCAGCGTGACAGTGTATAAGGCGGTCCCCTGCCCAACCTCACGTTCTTTTCTGCCATTGACCTGAACTTCGTCGGACCTCGCGGTGAACTAGCTCAGTCGTCTGCCATTTCTTTCCATAAAGTGCAGTTTTTGCCTCATTTTTTCCCATAGTTTTAGTTTATGTCTTGCGTAAGTAGAGATAATGTGCTCATGAGTGTGGTGCCTAAATCCCTCACGGGATGACAACTCCTGCTGTGTTCTTTGCCTGGGCCCCATCGGTGAACACCTCAGGGTCTCCATCCATTCCGGCGGTTGGTGCGTCTTCTCCTCCTCCTGTTTTGGTCAGTGAGCAGTCGGGAGTTCCTCTCCAGAGGACACTTGGGTCCTGTCAAAGGCCACGACTGCTAAGTCTGCCATTGGGAGCTTGGCCTTAGGCGCCGCCTGACTCCAGCCTCCCAGCTGTTGTAGGCCTGACCATCTCCTGTAAGTTGGACATCGGCTTCTCCGGCGCCTGCCAGGTCTCCGTTGATAAGTTGGTCGTTGGCTTGCCTGGCGTCCGCCTGATGGATGCCCTCCTGTCAGACACCCTGTGGTCTCTGACATCATGAGGCGAGCCTCCAGACCCTCCTTCATCCCACAAGGGTTATCCTTCACAGGACTCACTGACCCTGCCTGATGCCTCAGTTTCCCTGGCCGATGAATTGAGTGTGGCTGTCTAGGAGACCTCTGTTGCATCGGCCCTCCTCTGAGAGTCCAACCTTTGGGCTGGATCAGGTGATGGGGCTATCCATTCCTTTGCCTCCTCAGATCAGACACGGGTCCCTTCCATCTCCCGATGCCGGGCCACTCACTGGTCGATATACCAATTCCTGACATGGACCAGGGCTTTCCTGCTCAGGCGCCGGAGCTACCTTCTGGCCCATCCGGGGTCACTGTAAAAGACCCAGGCTTGCTGGTGGACCTTGTCTCACCCAGTGGTCCCTTGGCACCACCTATTTCTGGACCCTTGCCCTCCTCCATCGGGTCCTTCTGGTCACTATCCGGCTATCCGCCACTCCAGTTTCCATATTACCTGATGCCAAGAGGGACATTGCGGGGGTATCTGGCGTAGGTCACTAGTATCAGGGACACCAACTGTACCAATATTGGTACCAGCCTCCTGGTTACCTCCCTCACTCTACAGGGGTACCCTGGGTATCCTTCATACCCCTGCCCCAGCAGACCACCACTACTATTCCGCGGGTGGCGGGATACAAAATCCCAGCTCCTGCAGAAACTGGAACAACCCCATATGGTGGCGGTTCCCACCCTGACCCATGGAATCGTTACCAGAAGTCCCCACCCCAACCGGCTGGGCGTCAGATAGGGGTTTGAGCGGGCATTTTTGAGCCCTCAGGAGCAAGGGTGACCAAGACAGGTTCAAGACGTTGCACTTTTGCCCAGCAGACTGGAGTCCTCTGACTTTGATTCGGACTTCGAGTCTGTTGGTCACTCGAACCTCACTCCCCATTGAACCCCAGCCAAAGGAGTCCCTAAGTCTCCCCAGAGGATCCATACTTTGCATAACTCCTAAGGTCCATCAAACAGGCCTGTGGCTGGGTGTCTCGGGAGCTGGACCCCAAGGGAAATGTCTGGCAGAGCAACTAGACCTCACTAACGTGGACCCCTCCCTATTCCCCCATGGACGGGGCCACATGAGGATCTCAGTTCAACAGTTTGGCAACAGCCGTCCTCTATTCGGCTGTTTCAAAAAGCCCGACAGAACATACCCCGGAAGGGTTGAGGTCATCTGACCAGTCAGCCAAAGGCCGACTCCATTGTCTTACTTTGGCCCATGACAGAATCGGCACAGCTGAAACACTTAAATGCTTCTCCTCTAGATAAAGAACTAAACAAATGGACTGGCCATAAAGTCCATGCTTCTTTGACCTGCACTATCCGGGTTGTTAAACTATGTAGTTCATATGGTGTCCTACCAGAAGTCGGCATTATCCGACTTGGAGAAGACTTGCAGGAGATTCTGGATGAGGACCTCAGGAATAGACTCTTGGAGAAGGTAAGACTGAATAAATCTTCTTGCTGCTATGCCTTCCACGGGCTACCTACGATTCGGTTGATTGTGACCCCTTGCTCTGCTGTGGGCATTTGCTGAGGCTTTGTCTTGCGGACTGGGCGCTAGGATGTCCAGAGCACCCTACTGGATGCCTCTTCAGGGGCCCCATCCTGTTTGAGGGAGATGCAAAGGACATTATCACGGAGCTACAGGACAACAGGAGGTCGCTTAAGGATGTCGCTCAATGCTACCGCTTGGGCCAAAACCCAAGCAGTACTTTCGTCGCCTTCAGAAAGGTGGAACATACAGAACCAAGGTAGGAGACAGGGAAGCGTGCCACTGGTTCTGGCTCCCAGACCCCTCATGAAAAATCCCGAAGGCCGCGGGTGAGGAGGCACCCCTCGGTGTTCTGATGCAGGTGGTCCCCCTTCCTCCTCCTCCCATATCTCCCAAGGAACCAGTGGGGAAGTTCACCCTCCACCTGGAAGAGTGGAATCGATAACCACAGATACTTGGGTCCCACAGCTAGTAGCAAGAGGACACTCAGTCAGAGTTCTTGGACAGACTCCCGGACAACCCACGGGCAGGTCTCACTACCTGTCAGACCATCTAAGCCTTATCCATCAGGAGATCCAGGCTTTACTTCAAAAATCAGCCATACAGCTGGTTCCGCCAGGGCAAATAGGAAGGGGATATTACTTCCATTTCATCCTAGTTCAAAAAGACCGGAGATCTGAGACCAATTCTGGATGTCTGCCTACTCAGTCTCTCTGTAGAATACAAGAGATGCCGTATATTGACTCCAGGGACTCTCCAGCTCCAACAGAACCAATGGCTGTGCTCCTGGATATGCAGGATGCTTACCTGCATATCCCTATCCTCAGACCCACTACCACTTTCTGAGATTCTCTTTCAGGAGAACCGTTATCACGTTCAAGGCCCTCCCATTTGGCCTCTCTTCAGCACCACAGGTTTTACCAAGTGCCTAGCGGTGGTGGCTGCGGCCTGCAAGCAGGGGATGTATGTGTTCCCTTACCTGGATGACTGGCTGCTGTCAGCAGCGTCTCAGGACAGTCTGAGGTTCTCTTTCTTCCACCAGGACCTCTTCTCCAGACTTGGCATCACTGTGAATGTTTCCAAGTCTCAACTTTCACCCCAGTGGCTCCAGTTTATCGGAGCAGTACTGGACATGGTTCAGGGCAGGGTCTTCTTTCCTATGGACAGAGCGGAAACTCTGATGCAACAAGCGTTGTTGATATCCTCCTCTCGGTGGACCAAGGTGCGCTCTATCCTCTGCCTGTTGGGTTTAATGGCACTCATTCCCACAATCCCTTTGGCCAGACTGCATATGAGGGTGACCCAGTGGTCCCTCCGGGTCCAGTGGGATCAGCGTCTGCCGATATGGACCACATGGTCTTAGTTTCAACAGCCTCAAGAGGATCTCTTCTGGTGGCGGGCTGTTTCAACCTTTGTTTGTGGATCCTTCCACGACCCTGATGCCTCAGGCTGGGAATAGAGTGCACACCTGGAAGATCATCAGACTCAGGGATGTGATCTCCACTAGAGGAACATCTACACATCAATATTCTGGATGTGAGGCGGTGCTGTATGCTCTCAATCTTTCCAGTCCCTCTTGATACCGGAAACACTCGTGATCCAGTTTGACAACACTACGGCGGTCTGGTACATCAACAAGCAGGAGGCACATGATTGTGCCCCTTTGCAGGGAGGTGATGCATGTGTAGTACTGGGCAGTCCAGCACGGCCTGTCTTTGATAGTGGTCCATGTTCCAGGGATGAACATCATCCTGGCAGACGATCTCAGCCACACCGTCATGTGGGCTCATGGGTGGGAGCTAAAGCAAGTGGTGGAAGATCTCTTCCTCAATGGGGTTGACCAGAGATAGACCTCTTCACGTACCCATTCAGCGCAAAACTACAGCTTTTGCCGCTCGTGACCGGGCATGGTGTTTTAGGCGTGACGTGCTTCTCTATCCTGGACAGGGAGATTTCTATATGCTTCCCTCCTTTCCAATTCTGCAGAAGGTTCTGCTGAAGCTAAAGGCAGTGGGGCTAACCTGATCCTCATAGCTCTCTCTTTGGCCTCGGCAGATCTGGTTCCTCTACTGCAACAGCTGACTTTGGAACCCCAGTACCTCTTCCTCTCTCCCACGACCTGTCTCAGGACACGGCAGCCTGGTGCATCCAGAGTCAAGTTTCTCCACCTGCATGCAGGACACCTTTGGACATAGCTGTCTTTCGTTATGGCGTCTCTTCTCTAGTCACCCAGGTTCTAGTAAACCCTCTACTAGATCCATGTTTGGTATGAAGTGGAAGAGATTCTCTATTTAGACTCACGGCCAAGGGCCTTGATCCATTCACTTGCTCGGCACCCCAGGTCCTTGGGCGTACCTCTTGCACTGTCCGATTCGGTCCTCAGTTATTCCCCTCTGAAGGTCCACCTATCTGCGGTTCCTGCCCGCCACCTTCTGTGGAGGGCAAAACCCTGCTCAGTTGGAGGTCTCAGAACCTTTCTTAAAGGGATCCTCCATCTTAAGCCTCCGGTCTGGAATCCAGTTCTCCCTGGGATTTAAATGTTATTTTAGAAAAACTTATTTTGTCCCCTTTTGGGCGGCAGCAAGTTTTAACATGTTACTTGTCCTGAAAAATGCTCTTTTGGTCACTATAACTTCATCTCAAAGGTTTCAGTGCTTCAGGCCCTCTTCTGTAAGGAGCCTTATTTGATTTTCCACAGAGACCGGGTGGTTCTGTGGACTAACCTCCTTTCTTCTGAAAGTTGTTTAGGAATGTACTTTGAACCAGAATGTTGAACTGCGGTATATTACCACAGTATTCAATGAAATCCTCTTACACTTTAGATGTGCACAGGATTCTGAGATATTACATCTCTAGGACAAAAGAGGCTCGGACGTCTGACCAGATGTTTGTGACCTTTGCTCCTAAATGTCAAACAAGGCCATCTCCAAACAGGGTTTGTGAAAATGGTTGGCTAGCTGCATCTTGTACATTTATCACAAGTACAGAAGCCCTTTGCGAGGAGGTGAGAAGAGCCGTTCTACTAGCGTGTGGCTGCTTGACGGCCTTTCTTCCAGAAAGTGTCCACTGCAGACATTTGCTGGCCCACTTGGTCTTCTGTCCATACATTCATCAAGCATTACAGTCTGTACATTACCTCTAGGCATAGAACAGTTTCGACCTGCTGTTCTGCAAGGCCTTCTTTCCTAAGTAGGTATCTAGTTGGCAGGCGCTCCTTCCTCCCGGAATTTAGTCTCCGACTCCTTGATTCTTTTGACTGCTTGGTATTCATTCCTGTATGTGAAGACCTACTGCAGGAACCTCTCAAGAAAGATATGACAGTTGTGTAAGAATTTACCATAACAGTAGATCTTTGAGAGAGGTTCTACAATAGATCTAATTCCACCACCTTCCCCCAGCTCCTGTTATTTTCATTCTCTTTTCCTTTACAAGGCTTCATTTCCAGAGTCAGCGCCTATGAGTTGTTTCACTCCTGTTTCCTCTTCAGAGGTCTATGGTGGGAGAACTGGAGGCGGGTGGAGGGACCACCCTATATACTGTCATGCTGGCGTCCGGTCAGGTGATGCGAGGGGAGTTCACCTAATGATTGTTAGCTAGAAGTTTGCTGTATGTCCTGGCGCAGGGGCACAGTCCTATATGTGGAGACCTACTGCAGGAACCTCTGTTGAAGATCTACTGTTACTGTAAGTTCTTCGTTAACTGTCATTTGCATGTTAGTAGACAACTCTTCGTGTACTTGTTACAGATGTATACAGTTGCTTTAGTTTGTTTCATTTCGTACTGGGTTCTGTAGCTGGGGGTCTCCATTTGCGGTTGTTGAAATCTCATTGTCCCTGAGAGCAGCATTAGCGTATGAGAACATGATGTGTAATCACCATTTAGACTCCACAGTATGCCTGTCTGCTTAATTAGACTGTATAGAAACAAGTTGCAGGAAGGTGCAAAATACCACATAACTTTGCGAACTGTCTGAGTTGTAATGCAGGGTTTTCCTTTTAAACAACATTCAATTTATGTGTTGCCAGAGAGTTTTTGCAGTATTTGTTCTTTTAGCATAGAGATGCATGGTATAAATGGGTGATGTGACATGTTCTAATGTGCTAATGCAGCTCTCATGGACAATGAGATTTCAGCAACACGTAAAATGGAGACCCCCAGGGTAGTCACTGGGACCTCCATTAATAGTGAAAACAAACTAAAGCAAACACGTATGGCCCTAACGGATACAGGGAAAGAGCTGTCTGTTGACATGGAAACAAATAACATTTACTGTACATGATATGAAGGTGTACTTTTCCAGTTCCGATTGGTTCCAGGAACAGAAAAGGCTGTTCATAGCTACGGTTCCCATAAAGGGAAGTGCAATTTAATTTTAAATCTTATTGTCACTGTTGTGGTAAGGAGAAAAACAGGCTGTGGACCATGTTAGCTCTTATTGATTGGTGGTGTAAATTAATGTTCCTCTTGTCATCCAATTTTCTTTTAAAATAGTCCTATTACTTTTAACACTTTCCTCAGGAAGTCCATTCCGCGCATTCACCACCCTCTCTGTGAAAAAATACTTCCTCAGGGTTACTCCTAAATCTGGAACCTTTTACTTGAAATGGTGCCTCTTTTTGACCAAGCTATTACTAAATTCTATTTCTAATTCATCTCTTAAAATTTTGTCATTAATTATGTCATAAAGAGCAGCAAATCACCCTTTTTCTCGTAGTTTCCAATGGAAAGAGTTTCAAAGTGTTGAGCCTTGCATTATATGATAGACTTTCAGCCCCATGTACCATCCTAGCAAACCTCGCTGCACACATTCCACCTAAAGTATATTGGCCTTTGTAAGGGTTCCATAGAGGACTGCAGTAATCTAAATGGGGTCTGACTATGATCTGTACAGGAAGCTGGCGTCTTGCTTTCTGCTTTTATATTCCTTCTTATACAACTAGACACCTTGTTAGCATTAGCGATCAATTGTGTATATTGAATATTAAAGTTTAATTGTAAATCAACTTGAATTCCCAGATAGAAACATAGAAACATAGAATTTGTGACAGATAGGGACCGCTTGGCCCCAGTCTGTCCATTTCCTACCTACTGGATAAGCTGCAGATCCTAGTTAACCAACAGCCTACATCTTCCTTGTCAATCTTACCATTCATTACTTCCTGGGTATGGCGGCGGCGCTTTTACGTCACGAAACCTTTTTTTTTTTTTAAAAAAAAAGTTGCTATAACATCCCCGCCCTCGAGAAGCGACATCATCGTCATGCGGCGGCCGTTAATAGCGACAAACTCCTCCTCAACTCAGTTCTGTTTCTCCCGCCGTCGAGGCAGCACCTGTTTTCGGACGTCCATTCTCCCACTAAACGTCAGCGACTCCTCTTTCCACACACTCGGCCGCGATCGGTAGGGCCGTTCTTTTCCTTTTAAAGCGGCGCCGGTGTGTTTTCCTATTTTTCTTGTTGATTTAGCGTTATGTGGTCGGAGCCTCGCGTGTTTGAGAAAGGCAGGCAGCGCCCCTATGCGTCGGTGTTACTGTGGCGGCATTTCTCCGTCTCGGACCGGCACAGCGTTGTCTTCGTTGCCTGGGACCCAACCACGACATGGATTAGATGCGGCGCCTGTTTCTCCATGGACCGCCCGTGTCCTCGAAGTCCAGCGCATTCAAGCTCGGCAAAGCCCGCCGACCTTCGGGGGCGGCGTCGCTCAAAGGTTCTCAGGTAAGTCTCTGAAGCCTTCCCGGGTCCCTCCCGGGCCTACTCTGATCTGAGGAGGGTCTCCTCGTCTTTTCTTGCCGAGGAGGAGGCCCCTTCTGCGGGCTCGAGGCGTCGTAGTCCCTTCGGGGCAGCGAGCCGACCCGCCTCGGCAGTCACCTCTTGAGGTGCAGGCTCCCCGTGGCGAGGCCCTCGTCTTTGGGCCTAGCTGGGTGGACCCTCGACGCCGCCTTCAGGCGCCGTTTGAATCCTGGCGCCGTTCGCGGTGCGGTGTCGAGACAGCGCCGTTCAACGCCGTTTTTGATCAGCGCGATTCGCAGCGGTGATCAGGCGGCGCGTTGGCGGTACGCTTTGAATCGGCGCCGTTCGCGGCGCCGGTGATCGGTGGCGTTGCGGTGCCGCTTGGGCCTTGGCGCCCGTTGGCGTCGATGGACGAAGCGGCGCCCGTCGGCGGTGCCGCTATCCGGACTCGCCCGGCACCGTGGGCCTGGTCCTTCCTCAGGCGGCGCCCGGCCTCGCCCGGCGCCGTTGAAATGAGCTAGCCTGGCTGCTACGGCGTGAGGGAGGCGGCGGCGCCTCCCTTGGTACCGGGGCAGATTCGCGGCCCGTAGCCCTCGAGGACCCCTGGGGTGGCCAGCATTGAGGTCCTGCTGGTCAGTCACTCCTCGGGGCGATGATTGAGCGATGGACCCATCCTGGCACCCCACTCTTGAGTCTGGGTCCCCGGTGGCTAGAGGTGCCAGGTGTGGCGGGCCCCTCCTCTGTCCCCCCTTTAGTCGCCTCCTGAGGGTTCCCGGCTGGGGTGGCGGGGAGCCCCTGGGGGCAGGCGGGGTGGCGCGGGGAGGCTCCCTCTGGAGGCCCGGTGACAGCTACCTGACAGGTGCTGTCACTCTCCTAGGGACAGGGGCGCTGTGGTCGGGAGGAGGCCCTCTCTGAGTCCGAGGTCGAGGCAGGGGTCTGCTGCTCGGTCTTCCTTAGCCACCTCAGGGGGTGGCCAGAGGCAGTGCAAACCTCGCCCTCCCTCAAGGGTTCTAGGGTGTCCTTCGAGCGTTTGTGCGGACTGCCCTTCTGGATCCATGCAGTCCCGCGCGTCACAGGAGGTTCTCCCCAGGGCTCTTCAGGCTCCGCTTCCCAGAGTTCCGCTCTGCGGCCTGGTCTGATTTCCGGATCCCCTCTCAGGGCTCCTTTCCCGGTTCCAGAGCCCTCGCAGAAACAGTTGCCTCAGCGAGGTGCCCCTCTCCCATCTCTCTGCCTTCACCACCCCACTCCCAGGCCATGTCGGCCCTCTGGGTCGGTTATCCTGGGAGCAGTTCAGGGTTCTCTGTCGACCTTCCCTCATCGTTAAGTTACCTGGCATGAGCGGGTCTTCGGCTCTCCCCACCGCCGCAGGAATCCTCTGGGCATTCAGTTCCCATCATCCTCGTCTCCCTCCTCCGAGGAGAGGAACCCCTACTCATCTGTCCTCCGATGCTGATTTCACAGAATATCAGCGTTTCCTCTCGAGGATGGTGAGGATCTCCAGTTCCCTCGTTCGAAGAGACAATACCGAGCAGGAGGCGTGAATTCCTTGGTGAGTTCAGTGCCCAGCATCTGGTGGTACCTTCCTGGCCTATCCCTTCCAGGGCGTCTATCCGGTCATGGCAGGTCCCCTGCGCTTCTTCCCAGCCCGGCGGACTGCCAGCGTAGGTATTGTGCCCCCTCTGGTCTCTAGGTTTCCCTTCCCAACCCGTCCTCAGGTTTGGTATACCTGGATACTCCTTCTGGGCGCCGTTGCCTGGCTGCGACCGCCACCAGTTCGGACTCTCTCCAGTTCGACCGTTGGGGAGGCGAAGGTATTCTCTTCTGCTCGTGCGATGCTTGTGTTGCATCACATCAGGCTCACCACGCTGCCTACAACCGGCATCTGTGGTCGATGATGTCCCAGCTGCTGGCATCTGTACTATACAGACAAACCAGACAAGCCGTTGCCCTCTCCGCGGTGAGGCCTGGAGCTGGCAAGACACCAAGCAAGGGCATCTTGACGCCAATGAGGTGGCTTCCAGGCTTCGCGAGGACAGCGATCTACCGTCAAGCAGACGGCATAACTCGTCTTTCAGGTTGTCACCCTGGCCCGGCGTGAGGTGATTAGCTCCGCCTTCCGGGGACCGTCTTTTCTCTTCCAGAGCTAGGAGACTTTACAGGGCTCCCTCCGTCTCCTCGTCCTCGGGAGGCACCTCCTAGCTCTTCTCCTCTTAGGCTTTCTGAATAAGCCAGGGTCTTCTCCTTCTGTTTCTCACCAGCAAAGGCTGGGGTCTTGTTCCTCAGGTGATGCCTCTTCCCCTCCAGGGAAGAGGGCTTATACTCACCCAGGAAGTAATGAATGGTGAAGATTGACAGGGAAGATAGGAAAATTACGTTACCTACGTAATTCTTGATCTTCTCTTGTATCTTCATTCATTACTACCCACTACCATCCTCAGTGCCTCTTCCTGTGGCTTCTCCACCTCCGTCTCCTTCTCTCTGCATTTATATGAAATATAGGGAAAATTTCCTTAAATTTTCCAAAAAAAAAGACAAAAGTAAAAAAAAAAAAAAATCTTTTTTGAGGGGTTCTAAAATCCAGAAAAATTACTTACTCTAAGATTCATGGGCCATCTCGTGGATTGCATTGGCGATCAGACTGCACAACTATCTCTTGCTATTCTTAGGCACGATACCTCTGGGGTTTTGGCCTGGCTCAGGCTATTCAGTTTTGATCCTGCAATCCCGTGTTCAGATAGTTGCCCTGAAATCTGTTTCCCCTCTATTCTTATCTTGCAGAGCAGAGGAGCAAGTCGTCTGTTCCTTTCTCTTTAAAAAAAAAAAAAAAAATGCTGAGGGAACTCTCTCCGACTGCTGTAGGCATCTTGGTATCTGGGTCATGCATCTACTAAAAAAAAAAAAAATGGAGAAATCAAACAAGAAAGCAAATGAGAAGGTAGGCTATCCCTCTCGCTGTTTTGCTAGTGGTTTCTCCCTTTAAGTATCCTCCTGGACAATTTTACAGTAGCTCTGCTGACCATATCCAATTTAGCCAGCCTAAGCCTTGCCGGCCTTAGCCAGTCAGTCTGAGTCCATTTCTATCTTGAAACGCCTGAAGGCTTACATTTCTGTTTCTAAACCCTGAGCAGGCTCTCATGCTGCTGGGGTTTTATTCTTCCACCTCGGCTGTCCTCACTTAAGGCCCTCCGCGGCCGGGCCAGGTGGGTGTCAGGCTAATGGCATGTTGAAGATGAGGATATGCCCTCCTGAGTCTGTCTAGCGGGTTCGGTGAACCTTCTCTTCAGCTCTATCTCCGAGTTCTTGCTTCCCCTTTAGTCGAGCCTTCAGCTACAAGCTAACTATGCTCGTTGGGCCTTCTGGTCCCTTCAACATCCATCTCTCTCTTCTCTTTCTTCTTCTTCTTCTGTTTTCTCATTTCCTTACTCATCTCTCCTCTAGAGTCGCCCAGGTAAGGAGGCCCTGCACTCCCTAGGCTAGGGATATTCTTATCTCCTCTGTCCTTCCTCCATCGGCTTATTCCTTTTTCAGTTCATTCTTCCTTGCTTTTCTATCCTCGGCTATCTTGCCTCGCTATCTATATTTTCTGCTTTCACTTTTGCCTCTCGGCTCTGAACTGAGTTGGAGGGAGGTGGGAGTCGCTACTAACGGCGCCCCTCGCGCACCATGCGATGATATCGCTCTCGGGCGGGGCCGTTAGGCAACTTTTTAAAAAAAAAAAAAAAGGCTCCCGTGATTTGGAGCGCTTCCGCTTACACCCAGGAAGTAATGAATGGTGAAGATACAAGAGAAGATCAAGAATTACGGTAGGTGCGTAATTTTCCTTTCTTCCTACCCCCACCCCCAGAATTGCCTTATGACTATCCCATGCATGCTTGAATTCCACCACTGATTTTGACTCCACAACCTCCTCCGAGAGCGTTCCATGCATCCACAACCCTCGCTGTGAAAAATACTTCCTTAAATTACCTCTGAGCCACCCCACTCTATCTTCAAATTGTGCCCTCTTGTTCTTGCACACCTCTTTTTTTGAAAGATGCTACCCTCTTGGACTTTGTTGATTCCCTTGAGATACTTGAAAGTTTCTATCATGTCCCCCTCTCCTCCTTTCCTCAAGGCTATACATATTAAGCTCCTTAAGTCTCTCTTCACTTAAACTTATTCACTCCAACTGGGTTACTGCACCCTTCACCGGCCATTCTTCCCTTCCTGTCCCTGATGTACATGTCTCTCATGCAGCACTAGAAATTGGCTCCCTTGGCACACTCCACTACTTTAGCTATATGGATATTGTAATTGGTATATGTTTCTCCACGATATTCTCTTTGTGTCGTCTATTATCTGTTGCACCTTATTCCTTGTATTGTTAGTGCATTGTTTATTTTATTTTATTTAACTTTTGCTTTTCTGGGTAAGCACACTAGACAGACAAGTGCCTATTTTCAGGAGTGACCGGGAGAGTTCATGCGTGTATGTATATATGTATATAGATATAGATATGTAGATAGATATAGATATAGATATATAGATATATATATATATATATATATATATAGATATATATATAGATATATATATATATGTGTATATAGAGATATATATATATATATATATATATATAGATATATATATATGTGTATATATATAGATATATATATATATGTGTATATAGAGATATATATATATATACATACACACACACATATACATACACACACACACAATACACATATATATATACACACACACACAATTATATATATATATATATATATATATGTGTGTGTGTGTATATATATATATATATGTGTATATATATAATACACACATACACACATATATATATATACATATACAGACACATACACACACACACACCCTCATGTATGATTTTTCCCTTTGTAAACAACCTTGTTATACCCAGGTCCATCTTGCAAATGATCTGTGCTCAATGATGTTCGCCTGGATAAATAAAGATTTTGACTGATGCACATAATGTAAAATGCACTATGCTCCTAGTACTTTGCAGGAGCACGACACTAAATTTAGATTTAAAAAGTGCTCCTAAAGCTAGCAGATGTGCTCTGAGCATGGAGCACACCTTTATACCTACCCATGGTAGAAGTCAAAGCAGTTATAAACAAAATGTATGAACTACGTTTATATCAATGCCGAACTATACCACCACACCCAAAAGCACTACTCCGGTCCCTATAGTTCAGCATGGATTTAAAATTTAAATATTGCTCGGAAAGTTTGGTTTTGACAGCCTTTCGAGTCAAGCAGCAGCAACATGGCGAGGTATGTGTGAGAACAGGAGCTGGCTGCAGCTACAATCTGCAGGTCACCTTTAAAGGGACACTGTCAACCCCTTACATCTCAGTCTCTAGTTTAAAACACATTTTATGATTGCCAAAATTCTGTAAAGACTGCTGCTGTAGCTGGTAAAGCGAAAAATAGACTGCCCAACATACTGGTATTACCACACCAAAACAAGTTTGTTTACATTCCTTGATCAACTCAAATACATCTTTCCTGAACTTGAGAACACCCACAACAGTCTAGCCCCTCATGATGCAGTGGGAGTTTAGGAGGCTACTGCCTTATGAGTGACTGCACTGTTGGGTGCATTTCTTATGCCCAGGAAGCATGCAGCAAGAACAGATCCAGGATTGTAAGCAGAACAAGACTGTTTATAAATAAACATCAGCATGCATTTCAGTTCTACCAAATAAGGAAACAGAAAATTGCTTAGCTTCTCTAACATCTACTGATGTTGCAATCATAAAATCTGGGGTTTCAACTAGAAATAACACAATGAGAAACAGGCAGACAGTGTCCCTTCAAGCTTTTGGGATACACCAGGAATCTAGCTTCTGCTCAGTGTGCCTTTCTGGTTACCAAATTTTAATTAGATAAGCTGCTTGACAAATAGTATTTTGCTACATATTTCAGGTTGCAGCTACAAGGACAGTTGTAGGCAATTTGTTTCTGCAGTATCAAAGGATGCAGAATCTTCATTTTCCCTTTTTGGGGTTCTCAGAATTGTTTGGCCACTCAGGTGCCAGCCTTAACTTTTCTTTGTACTAGCCAGCAGGACAAGTTGATTCAAAATTGCACTAGCCCACAACTGTAATGGTAAATTGTGTTCACTTGTAGAGGAAAACGCAAGCCAAGAAAGTACTTGGATCATTGCACAGTTATCCTGCTCCCATACTGCTTCTGGCCCCGGGAGGATCAGTGCCACCACACACAGTGTGTCCTATTGTTCTGTACCATGGCCTCCTCTCCTGAACTAGGATAACACAGCAGCAAATGTTTAGTCAAGTACACCTAGCTCTGCCCACACAATAGCTGGCTGGCATCATCGTGCACCTCACCACAACACTCCCACCGCCCACAGGGCAATGAACAGAGACAGGCAGAGAAGATACTCTCGGACCCACCCTGTAATCAACTGGAGCCTGGCACTTCTGGAACTTTTAGGTACAGTGTCAAGTGAGCCAGGAGCACATCCAGGATTTATCTGGGGAGGGGCAACATAAACCTAAGGGGCCTGGGATTGGGAAACACAAATTATACAATGGCAAGACAAAATCCTGGACTCTGATTGGTCAGTCTTTGGCTGGACCCGTGATGTTATCCCAGTACAACATCACGGGTCCAGTCTCAACCTACTGTGAACCAATGTAGATGATCTTGAGCACATTGGCCATTTGCTTGTTTCATCTGCTTTTAAATATTTTTCCACACAACAACATCTTTAAAACGATTTTATTCTGTACAACAACGAGCCATTGTATAACAGCACTAATGCCCTCCAGGGTGTATCGCTTGATAACATCACACCTCGTCGTTGATACACTGCCCGCGGCCTCGTGCCCAACCACCTGAGGCGTGACGCTATCCCAGCACTACACACCCTGTCAGGCACCACTGCTTAAATGTTATATTTTTAATTTTTGAAAGTATTGATTTTAACATTATATGCCCCAGCAGTGTGTGTATGTGTGTGTGTGTGCGAATTCCCAGATCCCTATCTACTTCCTTCATTTGTAAGGTTTTATTACTTAATACATAGTTGCTCCTTTTATTCTTTTTCCTCTATATATATATATATATATATATATATATATATATATATATATAAATGGCACATTTATCTGTATTAAACATCCCCCATCTGTATGCCCAAGCAGTTATATAATCCAAATCTTTTTGAATTGATTCTTTCTTCCAATGTTTCAATTGGACCACCCAATTTTGTATCGTCAGCATATTTTATTATTTTGTTTTTAAGTTATTACCTAGGTCTGAAATGAATAATTAAACAGTACCGGCCCAAAACTGAGCCCTCGGCTCCTCACTTGACACTCTCCTCTCTGCTGACAGAAATCCGTTAATGGCTACCCTCTGTGTCCTGCATGCCAGCCAGTTATTTATCCATGCGATTATGTTGCCATCTATTTGCACATTTTGTAATTTGTTTATAATAGCCCAGTGGGGACTTTATCAAAGGCCCTGCAGAAATCGAGCAGGACCACATCAACTGATTCACCCTCGCCCAGAATTTTACTAATATGGTCAGAAGAATGGATGAGATTTGTTAAACGTGGTCATTCATACAAACCCATGCTGCTGTTTATCAGTGTAGTCATTTTCTGTTACATGGGCAATAAGTTTATCTTTAAGTATGGCTTTAAACACCTTTCCTGGCACAGAAGTGAGGCTGATCAGTCTGTAATTTGTAATATCATTTTTTTTTCCGTTTTGAAAATTGGCATCATTTTGCCCATTTTCCAGTCTTGGAACTTCTCTGAGTGCATGAGTTTGTTGAACAGTATTTCAAATGGGATACATATACTCTGTTTGGTTAATAATTACATTTTGGGGGTAATACCATCAATAAGTCCAAGGGCACTAATTTTTTTTTAATTCTGTATTTTGTTTTTATATCTTCTTTTGTACAAAAGGTGGTTTTCGTTGCCCCTGTGTTTGTAAAATGAGTCTGCCTAGATTCAGAATACACAGAACATAAGTAATTATTAAATACATTTGCTATACAAATTGGGATCAGAGACAACTTTGTTATTATCTGTAATGGTTGTTAGGTGATTTTTTTTTTTTAAGAGTTAATATAACTGAAAATTTGTTTGTTATTACCCTTCCTTGCAGATTTTGCCAACCTAACTTCATGTTTTTTGTTTTTGTTTATAGTGTTCTTACATTTTTCTGAGCCATCTTAAATTCTTTCCAGTCATTCTCTTTTTATTAGTTTTTTGTATGTTGAATATTTTTATTTTTGTTTTATCAACCTGATGTTTTTATTTAACCATTTTGGTTTTATCCTTTGGTTATTGTATTTTTTTATATGTTTAATATATTTGTTACATTTTTCAAAAGAGCGTCTTTTATTAAAGTCCAGCATCCTTCCCACTTTTATCATAAAGGTTTGTTCCAAGTTAATGTTAGTAATGTCTTCATTTATTTTATCAGTTTTGGCTCTGTTGTACAGAAATATCTCTAGTTCAAACTTAAAAGGTTGTACAAACATTCAGTTGAGAAGTAGATAGAAGAGTGGTGCTATTGTCCAGGGGCGGCTACTTTACAAACAGTAATTTCAGTGTTCTCAGTACATAATATTAAATCCTTGTTCTTTGTAGTATGTTCTTTATTCTTGTGGGGAATTCACATATTGCGGCTATATTCTTGTGTAAATGATAAAACTTTACACTAAATACACTATTAGCTACTCAATCTACCCAATCTGTATTATTAAAGTTAAAATCCCTGTCCAAACCATCTCCTAATTCCATGGCTTGAGTAGTTTCTTCCATTAGTGCATTAAGGATCAATTCATCAGCTATTGGTGGCGATAACAAAGGCCTAGTATTACATTTCTTCCTTGTTGTTGTTTAATTTGTACCCATATATTCTCTGTGGCAACATTGTGTGATTTAATGGTTTTTGTTATGTCTATCGGTTGTAGTGTATTAGACACATAAATTGCAATACCGACACCTTTTTATGTGTCCTAGCCAGCCTTAATAATTAGTAACCTGGAATGTTTTGTTCAATATGTCATCTTCCTTCCACCATGTCTTAGTAACGAGAACTATATCAATATTCTTTGATGTTAAAATAGCCACTAACTCACTATGTTTATTTAAGTTCCTCACATTACAAAGCATACCTTTAATTTTCTTGGGTGTTGCTTTGTTACCAACTTTGTTTTTGGATCCTTCCTTATATGTACATGTTTATTTGATAGGGCAGTATTAGTGGCTTTTTAGTGTTAGATTTTCTGATTGTGTTGTGCCACATATTTTATGTGCTTTTTAACTGGGTTTGTATTTGAGTTGGATACTTCCATCCTCTAAAATGTAACCCCTCTACTTACAAGTTTAAAGGGACAACTTCCATACATGCTTTAATCAATCATCTGGCCAGTATATAAGCTCCATTTTTATGTTTGCTCGTGCAGCCAACATATTGCATTAATGTCACATTTGGAGGTGCAGTCACTGTTGAGCGAATAGAGAGACGCATCAGTAGGTCGTCCCTCATTCCCAATAAGCCAGCATGCAGGCCCACACCAGGAATACATAATGTGGCGAGCACATCTAAGGAAAGGTCCACTGCAATGACAACCAAGCTCGCCATGCAGTGGCACCAAAACACGCCTCCCTATGTGCCTTTACTGGTGAGGCATTCAGTTAACATGGCAGCACTGACTGCCGCCAAACAGAGCCGACTTCAGGGATGCATAATCCCCCTGTCGGCATGCCTAACCCGTGTTTGCCCGGCCAGGGGGCCCTCCCGTCGGCATAATGCACCTCCCCAATTACCAGCGTGTGCCGAGGGTGTCCAGTCCCCTCAGCATCATGTCCCTCTTCCCAGTTTAATTTCGCCGATGGGGGCCTACTCCCCGTTGGCATAATGTCCCCCCCATTTGTTGTGTGCCGGCGAGGGTGCCCAATCCCGCCTGCTACAGAACCCCCCAAAACACTTAGGTGGCACGCTGGGAGCCTACCCTAGCATGCCAAATGCCCTGTAAAATAAAACCGTCCTCGCGATATTTTTTATTTTTTTAAACCTGCAAAACAGAAAATGGTCCTCGTCGACTCGGTGGCCCTCCCACAACCCAGCGCCCACCCTCTGCACCCTGCCTCCCCACCCCCCAACTCCATACTTACCTCTGGAGCACTGAACACATCTGCATTCTTCAAAGCCGACCAACTGAAGAAATGCCGTAAGCTGTATAATGGCATAAATAGGGTTTTTCGACTTTGGTGCATATCTCGGACATTTTGGGGAATTTTGTCACCACATTTTAACATGGGGTTATTGGGACCCTCCTCATGAATTCAGTCACAGTCATGGCATTATTCGGTCCCAAAGGTGATTTTGCAGTCACTGTGCAGAATTACCTCTTTGGGACCGATATCTAAACGACAGTGCCACTGTTCATGAGGGGGCTCTCAAAAAGCCTATGTTGCAAATTCAGTAAAAAAAAAAAATCCCCAAAATGTCTGTTTTACGAGCATGTCGTTAAGCAGTTTCCATGCATGCTCGTAACTTCATGAATTTGTAATATTTTCACTCCAGATTTTCAAAATTGGCATTTTCCACAATTACTTATGAAAAGTACAGCTGTCATATTACATATCCTGTCAAAATGTGCTTTCGCCGTCCGGCGAGAATAGCGTGGTCGCTCTGCGTAAATCAGTGTTTGGGACAGTTTAGAAAATGACAGTGACACTGTTCATGAACAGAGGTCCTAAAATGCCTATGTTGACAATTTGGTGACGACGTCCATAAAATGACTGTTACAGTACAAGCGTGCGCTTGCGCTGTTTCCACACATCCTTGTAACCTCGCGAATTTGCAATATTTGCATGCCAGATTTTCAGCACTGGCAATTTTTCACACCTCCACGAACAGTACAGCTGTCATTTTCACAGCCTGCCCAAAATGTGTTTCCAGACTCGCGTGCACAATGGCATGGCGCTGTGGGAAATCAACTTTGGCGACAGATTAACAAAATTGCAGCGCCACTGTTCATGAGAGGAGGTCCCAAAATGCCTGTGTTAAAATGTGGCTAAAAATCCCAAAATAATTGAGTTCGGACGTGTGTTGTGCAGTTCCTATGCATGCTCATGACTTCACCAGTTTTCCACATTTTCACTCCAGATTTTCAACATTGCCATTTTTTACACCTCTTCATGAACAATACAGTTGTCATTTTCACATCCTGCCCAAAATGTGTTTTCGTCCCTGTGTGCCAAATGGCATAGCCGCTTTGCAGGACCACCTTTCAGCTAACAAAATGATTGTGCCACTCTTCATGAGGTGGGGTCACAAAAAGCCTATGTTGAAAATTTGGGTGAAAATACCAACAACGCCTGAAGTTAGGGTTTCCAACTGCTAACACCCACCCTGTAGAGACTGCCTGGTGTCAGGGTGTGACTTGGGATCATTGGCTGTAATGCTCACGCCATTCCACCGCACCCCACCCTGCAGTCAGTGACAGGCATCGAGGTGTGCCTTGGAGTGTTTGGCCCTAAAGTTCACCCCATTCTCCTATACTACACCTGTCTCAGCGTATTTCTTTATGGAATGGGGCAAGTATAAGGCCCAAAGACCCCAAAGCACACCACAACACTTGTCAGTGTCTACAGGGTAGGGTGAGGTAACATGGCATGAGTGTTATAGCTGACGCCCAAAGGACACCCCAATGCCTGTCAGACTCTGCAGGTGGGTGGGTTAAGGCCAGTTCAATACTTCACTGCCATTCCTATTATGCATCTCTAACTCCTGCACTACAATGCCAATGCCAGCAAGACAGTTGGCATTGACAAATGCTTATTATTTAAGTGCACTCCATCTTGACAATATAAATGATGTCTCCCATTGAACAATGCTCACAAGTCTATAAATCTTATATTCTGTGCTTCATACCAGTTTTAAGTCTACTATTAATTGGTGAGATGGTATCATTTTTGCTTTCTTTGCTTTGGGAATTGGGAGTATACCTGAAACTATTGGTTCTGCCCGTGTTGTCATCTCAGTAGCTGTATCTAATATATCTTGATGCACATCTTTTTCATGCTCTTTTCCACATCATTTGTTCCAACGTGAATGGTTACTATAGGTTTGATCCCACTATTCCTAATGATGGTTGGTGCTACTTTAACATATGTCATTTATTCTGGCTTCTGGGAAGGAGGAAACCATTCTGTTGGCTTTATCTGCATCACATATTACTGCATCACATTGTTTGATAATTGAATCCCTAGTACTACCATTTGTCTTTTATAAACTTCACTATTTTCTTGAACATCCATATCCTCGAGTGGAGCATATCTATTAGTCAGTGTTAGATCTGTAAAATAATCCGCTCTTTCTCCCTTTTTGTGTTTGCTGATGGATTGAACAACTGCCCAGGATTCTACAGCTGAATTTTCTCCTTCCTCTCTCCCTATTTTAGATTTGCTAATCTCTGGTTCTGTGTCACTATCATTTGATTCTATAGTTCTGTATCTTTTACCTTCTGGGAACTAGTAATGTGTTCTGCCACTATATTTGATTCTTACAGCGTCTTTAATCTTGTGATTTCTACCTCTGATTTCAACAGGCGTGTTTGTAGTTCATTATACTCGCTACATTTAATACAAGTAAAGCTATCATTTTGTGCATCGTTAATTTTCTGCATACATATTACAAGAATGCATTTAAGAATTGTACCCTCTTTAACATTAGTTCAAGTAACTCCCCTATTGTCTCCATGTTATATTTGCTGTTTCGTACTTGCTTTCAGTAGCTATTAACAGTGCTTTGAGACTGTGCAAATAGTCACGGGCACCTTCCCACCTTCCTCGGCGGATGCAGGCAGGCGCAGCTTGCCTGTGCCTTGTGCTCGCTGAGTCGAGCAATTTATGTTCAGCTGCTAGCATCCCTGAGCCTACACTTCCTGGTCAGTTGCCTACTAGCAACCCTCACTGCTGTTTAACACCAGCCCTGCCGTAGCCCTGCCTTTAAAAAGACAGGTTAACAGGCTGCAAAGAAGCGCAAATGGGCTCCTTAAACTGCACACTAATTGTACAGCCACTAAGTTTATACCACTGCACCTCACAAGCGGGATGTGATAGTCACGTGACCCCCTGGAGTAATTTTAGAAAGGGATATGCCCCCTACCTCCAGTCTTTATTTAAAAATCACAGTGACATACATTCTCCTTGGAGCACACCCTCTAAAGAGCTTCCAGAGCCTCCGTTCGCTGAGTCGAGCTATTTATACTCGGCCACTAGCAACCCTGAGCCTGCACTTCCTGGTCAGTTGCCTAGCAACCCTCGCAGCTGTTTAACACCAGCCTAGCTCCATATTTTGAGTAACGATTTTGGCAGTTTTAATCTTATTTACACTTAGTTCCATTTTCTGGGAACTGAGACATTTGTTGCCAAATGTGTGTATCGGTGATATTATAGTTGCAGTTCTCAATTCAGGAACTGCATTTCATTATCTGTGGGCAGTCATGGTGGAACACGGCACCTCCATGCCATATCAAGATGGCCTGAAACTGTATTGCAATGCTCAACTACTGGCACATGTGTAGTGCAGTGGTGGCCATCTTGGTGATGGTGGACTGTGCCGTGTTCCTTCCGTCGTGATCACCGATTTCCTATTTTTTTTTTTTTTATTTTAAATCATCCCCAACCCTCCCCGAAACATTACAGCGACATTGGGGTGCCCAGTCCCCCCTCCCCTCCTTTTTTTAAACCTGTACAAGGAAAACATCCATTAATGTCTTTTGTGAATGTCTTTTGCGCTGTTACTATCTCTCCCACCCGACCCTCCCACTCAGCTCTCGCCAGCCCCCCTCAAGTCAGCACTTACCCGTCAGGTCCAACGCTGTAATCCTCTCTGAACTGCCGACACGCCTTCACTCTTCAAAGCTGGACCATGAAGTGAAGAAACAGGTATGCTGTTCAATGTATTTCAATGGGGTTTTGAACTTACTGGCATAACTTGGGCAGTTTGCATATTTTGGCCCAAATTTTCAACATGCTTTCTTTGGTACCCTACCTCATGAACAGCTGAACTGTCATTATGCCAATCTGTCCTGAAAGGGATTTTGCAGTCTCTCACGAAATCACCTATCTGGCAGAAGTTGAACATTTTCTCTGCCCTTGTTCATGAGGTGGGGTAATAAGAAGGCTATGTTGAAAACTTGGTGTAAAAATATAAAACAAAATGAAATTATACGCTTGCATTGAATTTTGTGAACACAGGCTCGTAACTTTGGTAATTTTCAATATTTTTACCCAAAATGTACAACATAGCTGTATCTTTACAGCACCTTGTGAATGTTTTTTCTTCCCCAATTGCTTAACCGGGTGAGACACACTAGCTGAAATCTTGTTTACAGGTGCAACCTGGGAGCACAGGGAAGTTAAGTGACTTGCCCAGGGTCACACAGTATGCAAGTGGGTGTGGGATTCAAACCCAGGTCTCCAGATTTGTAGCTCAGAGCCTTAAACCACTGCACTATACACTCTCCTTGGAGCACACCTTCTAAAGAGCTTCCAGGCCTCCGGCTCGCTGAGTCAAGCTATTTATACTCCGCCACTAGCAGCCCTGAGCCTGCACTTCCTGGTCAGTTGCCTAGCAACCCTTGCTGCTGTTTAACACCAGCCCAGCTCCATATTCTGAGTAACAATTTTGGCAGTTTTAATCTTATTTACACTTAGTTCCATTTTCTGGGAACTAGAATGTGTTTTTGCGTCCTGAACATTGATTTTGCAGTCCCTGCACAATCACCTTTTAGGCCAGGAGTTGAACATTTTCTTTGCCCTTCCTCATGAGGCAGGGTCTCAGCAAGGCTGTATTGAGAATTTGGTGTCCAAATATTAAAAAACAAATACTATTTTATTTCATGAAAATCTAGGAATTGTAATACCTTTGAGCCAGAAGCTCTTTTACAAAGGTTCCACATCAGCAGTAATAGGACATAGGAGACTTAACCGATTATATAATTGAAGACACATTTTGTAAAGGTATACAGAGTCAAATTAGAATACAGGGATTATAGCAGTATACAAGGACCACACTGTGTAATAAAATATTCAGTAAAACTGAACACTTTACAATAAACACAGGTTAAATATGAAGCAAGGTAAATTAACATGATTGTGAGCTTACAAGTGAGTAGGACAGTGTGGGAATTAGCCAGAGGAGGCATTGTCGAAGAGTGGGAGGAGGTGGAAGGCTTAGAGGAGAGATGGACACCAAGAGAATCAGACAGGAGTGGGCTTAGTCAGTGGAAGGGGGCACAGTGGAGAAGGGGTAGGGTGGCAGGGGAAGATAATAGGAAGTTTGGGCAGTTGGAGGTGACCAAGGGTGGCGAGAGAGTAGGAGAGGGGCTAGAAGTAGCTAGGGCAGGATAGTGCTGACATAATTTCAGTGGCTAGTGCCAAAACTGTTCTAAGTGCTAGAGGGAGTTCCAGGGTTCCATGGTGCACCTATTAAGGTCCAGCTAAGAAAAGCAATCACAGCTACTTTGTACTATAAGTAACTGCAGAGCTTATGTTAAAATGGACCCAGTTTGGATTCAGCAAAGATGTCACTGTGTAAGGAGTTAAGCCAAGGCGGGTCTCTATTGGCGAATGACCTTTGGCCTTACGAGTATGTCATACGGAACTAGGGAAGGGCTTGCTGTCCGACCCTCTCACGGTGAGGGTTACTAGAAAGGCTAGGTACTTGCACCCCTTGTGGGGTGTATTTGTACCCCAAATTCCTCACCAGCAGCCCTATCTGCTCTGACCAGATTTTGTTTACTGTTATTTTGGATAGTTGTCAATTTTTTTTTAATTAGAAACCGGGAGTGTTCCTCTTAGGCCTCCAGTGTTTGTCATGACTGAGAGACCTAAAAAAAAAAAACAGGACCTACAAGCCGTTAAACTTGTACTACTTGTTTTAAGCTCCTGGCAAAGGCAACCTACCATGAGACTTGTTTAAGGTACCTGTGTTCAGACTTACGATTTTTTTTTTTTTTGAATTGTGAACTCTGTAAACGATTAGCCTTAAAACACACAGCAAAGGGCCAAAAAAAATCTCCTGGCTTCTCAGTCTGCCTTGTGTTGCCAAAATGCTCAGATGAAGGTGCAACTATCAAAGTAAGCAGCAGTCCCTGTCAGAGGTAACAGAAAGGAAAGATAAAGCTGGTACGGAAACCAGGGTGTCCGAAAGGGGAAACCCTGAATCCAGTATAGTTAGAGTCTCTGAGCAGACTCGGAAATGGTGCCTGCTAAAAAAAAAAAAACGAAAGAAAACATGCCTCTGTCCCTCCTCCTGAAAAGGGCAAGTAGCTGCTAGTTGACTTAAAAGAAATGCCCTCAGCTGAGAACATGACAAAGGCATGGCAATTTTTCCACGGTTTCCAAGCTATGGAAAATCTCATTAATGTTCAGCCTCTCCCCAGGCTCCGGTTCCAGTGCCTGTGGAGGAGGAGGATGTTGAAATATGTTATGAAGATGAGGAGGAAGGAGACCCCTGGAACCAGACGATTCTTTTGAGCAAGAATTTGGCTTTAGACCTTCAGAGGACTACACTTCTCCCTACACCATTGCAAGACGCATGGTAAACGCCCTCCGTATTTCTTCCAGTGTAACTGAGGAAGATGAAGAGGAAGTGGCAAGAAACTGGATAGTATGACCTGGGGTCGATTGGGGAATTAGGACTGAGCGTCCCAACGGATGCTCTCTTCTTCAGGGGATTGGTTATCGGGCAGTGATGCCATAGCGCTTCTGCCTGTGGAAGTATGTGCAGCAGAGTGCTGTGACTCCTCAAGGAGTCTGGGTGGGAGGGCGCAGCAGGCGCTTGACAGTGTCATGCACAAGCCGCCACCATATGGACGCGCCGAAGTTCTTTGCGTCGGCCCTCGGGCAGGGACGAACCGGGAGGTAAAAGGCCAAAATCCCCGGTATTGTGCGTCATGATGCTGGGTTCCCAGTAAGTCGGGGTGCAGCCGGAAGGCTGGAGGAAAAGGATTCCTCTGGGCTGAGACCAGGAGGAAGTGTTAATTAAAAAAAAAAAAGTGTACGCCAGCTTTTCTGCTCCTCAAGGCAGGCAGTTTACCTAGCATGCACAGCTCTGTACCAGAAAGCACTCTGGAACTCCATACTGGCACTGAGTAAGGATAGCACCTTGTGATTTAGCACAAGATATGGCTGAACAGCCAGGTAAGCAATGGATGCTACTAAGTACCAATTCCATATAGTAGTGGATACTAATGACACTGCTTCTAGGGTCCTGGCACATGCAGTGTCTTTGAAGAGATTTGCCTGACTTAGAATCACAAGGCTGTCCCAGGACACACGGACGTAAACTATGAATTTCTCCTTTGAGGGAAACTCCCATTTAGTGACAAAACAGGCGAACATATGGACATACGAAGAAGCCAGCAGAGGAAGGCCATTTGGTATATCTAATCTCATATTGCAGGCTCTGCATCTTGAGCTACTGATCTTGCTTCAAGAGGGCTCTTGCAGTAGGTAATAACTTGTAGGACTGTGCCCCTGGCACCAGGACCACATGAACATTTGCTAGCAGTGTCTGATGGGGACCACCCACCCGATGTCACGTGACCGACATCAGCGTGACACTATATAGTGGGTGGTCCCCATGTCCGCCTCCAGTTCTTTCCCCGCCATCGACCTGTGCACGCCGGACCAACTGAAGCTCATCGCAGCAGTTTGAACGCCTGTCTCGGATGAGTATCCATTTTCTCTTACCTGAAAGTTATTCTGAAAGTTTTATATGTCGTTCGTCTCACGGATGCATAAAAACAAGTGCGATTCTTCGCGGTGTCTAGCTACTGCATAAGGACCAGCATACCTTCTGCCTGGGACCAGCTCACAACGTCGAGGAGTGTGAGGCCTGCGCTCAGTCCAACCAGGCCACATGAAAAGGCGCCAACAGTCACTTGAGGCCCATCTCCTGATACAAAAATGGCTTCTGTGGAGAAAGAGCTGAAGAAGCTGAAAAGCATCTCCTCCCAGACTGATCCCCATAAGAAGAAAGAGGGACAAGGAAAAGCATCAGTACCGGAGCAGTGCCCCTCACACACTACCACCATCACGAAGCCACCTGATGGCCATTTGGCAGAGGATGGCCCCTTCCTCCTGGAAGGTGAGTGCTGCGGTCAAGCCTGCGCTCCACCTACAAGCAGACTTTGACCTCCCCACCGCCACTGGTTGCGGTGGCGGGTACCTCGGATTCATCGAGGTTGCTGCCGCTACCAGGCCATCACTACCCCGGCAGTAAGTTGGCAGGCGGCTGTTGCCTGTTGACCCTCCGACGAGCACCGTGTCGGGTTTGTATGTTGGGAGTCATAGCCTTTGACTGCTGCATGACCTGGGTCGATCAGCCGATCGCCGGGCCCTCGAGAATCCGACTCTTTGCATCAGGCCTGATGACACACAGCTGGACACAGTCCCAGCTGGATGGCAAAGCTTCCACCGAGTCTCCATCCATGGAGACCCCTGTCTCCTCCTCCGTCGGAAATTCCTCCATTGTCACTAGACCGCGGTTCCCGCCGGAAGGACCTTCGTCAGGTTTACCTGACATTGGGGTTCCAAAGGCCTTACAGCAGCTCCGCCGCCACCAATAGTAGTCCCAGATCCTGCTCCTCCTCTATGTCCGCAGGTCCCTTGCCTCCGTCAAGGACCACCAGCAGACCTTCCCCGTCTAGGCTCCCTGGGTATTTCACCTTCAAAGGCCCCTCGGGTCTTCCCGCATTTGGGCTCTTCACCAGAGTTTCCCCAGGTCCTCCAGCAGGACCCCTTCAGGCTATCCGCCTTCATCTGGCTACCTCCCATCAGGCCACCGCCAGGGCATGCCGCCTGGCTGTACGCACGATGGGGGCACCTTGGGAATCTGCTGTCAGGCTATCCTCCATCAGCCTTGATGCCAGATCCTTTGACAACCTTTTATACCCTGGTTACTATTCTCCACCAGGTTATCCTCACTATTATCTGTCCTCTTGCTCTCGGACAAGGACATCCACCTCCTCCACTCCACCTACTCCAACCCAACCTCAGGTGGATTTTAGGAGATTCTGAAATCTTGGTGGTCTGAGACCAAATTACAGTTTGTTTCAGAATTGGACAGCAGGCATCAGCAACCCCGGACTCAGGGCACCCAGACACTACCCTAGGGCACCCTCTCTGGTCGTCCCTTGATGTCAGGCCAGGTGACAGCCGATCACAACCCCTGACTTGAAGGCACTCTCAAGGAACCAGAACCCCCCAATTCCTGAAAAAATTCTGGAGGATTCGAAGTGGATTCAGATTCCTCATCCGAGGGTTCGGGATTTGAGGTGCCTCTCCATGAGGAACCAGTCCATGAGGTCTGTCAAATCCCACCTAAAGATCCCACTTTTGTGGACCTCCTTAAATAGATAGCGGAGGCCCAAGGCTGGAAGTCAGAGGTTCAGGACCCAAAGCGACAGAGGTTGGCGGAGAGCATCTGGATTTCCTGGAGACTAGTCCAGTGCTCACACCTCCATGACTGGAACCTCACGAGATTTATCCTTGACCATCTGGCAGAGACAGTCCTCCATTCCTCCCATAGCCAGGAAAGCCGACGGGTTTACAGGACCCCTGAAGACAAGGGCCACCTCAAGTGTGCATCCTAGTGTTGATTTGGTGGTCATTATTGTAGCCTATAATCGGTCTGCGAAGCCTACACCTTAGTACTTCCCTCCCGACAAGAATCCAAGCAAATGGACCAGTTTGAGAGAAAGTTTTATTTTTTCCTACTCTAGCTGTCTGTGCTTTGAACTATGTCTCGCACATTCTAGAGTAACAGAAGTCTTTGTTCCGCAGCTAGAGACCATTGTCGCGCCCTACTGGAATTTGAAACAAAGTCCATATTGGCAGACACCTTAAAATGGCCATGGTGGCAGGACATCATTCCTTGCAGGCCACCCACGTGGTGAATTCTCTGCTAGAGTACGGTCGCAGCTGTGAACTTCCGATACTCCTGGCTGTGAGTATGTGGACTAGTCCCTGATGTTCAGTCAGCTAATCAGGATGCCCCTTTCAAAGGCTCTGTCCTGTTTGATAGAGATGTCCAGGATATTATCACAAGCCTGCAGGATAAGAGAACAGCTGTTGGTCGGTTCACACCATGTACCGTCCAGAAACAACAACAGTAAAATGTTCTTTTGCTATAAACAGATGCCAAGCAAGAAATCAGCAAGCACCCAAACGCCAGTTTAAACATAGGGCTCCCAATACAGCTGCTACCCTCCAGCCAAAACCCAAAGGGCTTCAGGAGCCATCCTGTCCGTCACCCTCCCATTCCTGAATTGTTGACAGCACTCCTCCCCTCGCCTGTCGGAGGAACAGGTGGGCGGAAGATTTATGAGGCATCTGGGAGTCCATCACAACAGACTCCTGGGTGCTTCAGTTAATAAAGCTTGGTCACATTCTGAATTCCGAGAACATCCTCCAAACAATCCAACAAGGTTTCTCATTACCCAAGGGTGCACATTCCCCATATAAGGGAGGAGATCACGGCTTTCTTCTTGAAAAGAAGCAATAGAGCCAGTGCAGGCAAACCAGATCAGAAAGGCATTCTACTCACTTCTTTCTGATACCGAAAAGACAGATGTATCTCGCCCAATTCTGGACCTCAGTATCCTAAACTTCTTCATAGAGTACTAGAGGTTTCGGATGCTGACACTGCAAACCTACTGCCTCTCTTTCAAGGACAATGGCTTTCTGCCCTGGATATTTGCATGATGTATCTACACATCCAATATTCCATCCACATCATGAAATTTCTATGTTTTCTTTCCAAGGGAGCATTACCAGTTCAAAGCTCTCCCTTGGCCTGTCCTCCGGACTGCAAGTTTTATCAAATGCCTAGCGGTAGTGGCAGGTACCTTGAGAGTTGAGGGCACTATCTTTCCTTACCTCGACAATTGCTCCTCGCAACTCTCCGTGAGGGAGGGGTTGGAAGCTTCCCTATTGGCTACCCTGCACCTTTTCAAGCTCCTCGGTATTACTGTCAGTTACCTCAAGTCCCAGCTTGCTCCTTACCAGCGCCTCCAATTTATTGGGGTGGTGCTGGACAGTATGGGGAATGGCCTTTCTTCCTGGACAGGCTGGATGCCCTAGAGTAGCAGGCCCAGCTGGTATCTTCCAGCCGGCACATTTCGCCAGAGTGGTTCTATATCTTCTTGGTCTCATGGCAGTGGCTATCCTTACCATCCCATTAGCTAGACTCCACGCTGAATCTCTCAGTGGACTCTTGGGCCCCAATGGGATCAGAGGGAGAACAACTTGATAGTCGGGTCCTCATCTCCAGCCCAGTGCAACAGGATCTTTATGTTGGCAGGACTCCAGCAACCTGATTGAAGGAGCCCCTTTCCAGACCTCTCCTCACTTCCAAATACAGACTTCAGATCGTCGGGAATGGGATGGGGTGCCCATCTGGGACGTCCACAGGACCAGAGCCTGTGGTTGCCTGTAGAACTGTACTTGAACATAAATGTGCTAGAAATGAGAGCAGTGCTTTATGCTCTTCAGGATTTTCAACACATTCCTTAGCAGAAGTACCTGTTGAGCCAGTTGGAGGACATGTGCATAGTGTGGTACTTCAACAAATGGGGGCACCTGCTTGTATCCTCCTTTGCAGGAAGCGATGCGGGTCTGGAATCAGACGGTTCTGCACAAGGTCCATCTTCTGGCCGCCCATGTCCCAGGCATGCAGAACATTCTCGTGGACAGTCTCAGCCGCACCAGGGTATGGGCACACGAGTGGGAGCTAAAACAAAAGTAGTAGATCACATCTTGACCTTTGGGGTCATCCAGAAGTGGATCTCTTAGCAGCCCCATCAAATGAAAAACTTCCCAAGTTTTACTCATTCAGTCCTGGACCTGGTGTTTTTGGCAAGACGCACTGTCGCTTTCTTGGACAGGGAGATTTCTGTATGCATTTCCTCCTTCCCAGTCTTGCTGAGAGTGTTCATCAAGCTACAGACCAAAGGAGCACAAATGATATTGATAGCTCCATTTTGGTCTCGATAAATTTGGTTCCCACTGCTCCAACAAATGGCAGTGGAACTTCCGGTTCCTTACCTCATTCCTGCGACCTCCTGACCCAGGAGAGAGTGACGCTAGTACATCCGGGACTGAAATCCCTCCATCTTCACGTGTGGCTCCTCAAGACATAGTCACTTCACGGTACAGGTTTCTTCTGATTAGCCCAGATTTTGAGCGGCAAGAAAGCCATCTACTAGAGCTACTTATGCCATGAAGTGGAAACACTTTTCTGTTTGGGCCACCTCAAGTCTTAGGACCCTTTCTCGTGCCCGCTCCTCAGGTCATAGAGTACATTCTCCATTTGTTGGATCTGGCATTGAGTTAGTAGTTACTGAAGGTGCATCTAATGGCCATCTCTGCCTGCCATGATGTAATAGATGGCAAGACTCTGGCCCAGTTGGACGTCTCAAAAACATTCTTAAAGGGTATCTTGTATCTAAAACCCCCGGTTCATAACCCTGCTCCACCATGGGACCTTAATTTTATTTTAGAAAAATTTAACTTGCCTCCCTTTGAACCGCAAGTACAAGTGACGTCGCTTTTTGTCCTGGAAAGCGCTTTTTTAGTTGCAGTCACTTCTGCTCAAAGAATTTCCGAGCTTCAGGCCCTGATGTGTAGGTGCCTTATTTGATTTTCACAGAGACCGACTGGCTCTGCGCATGATCAAAGTTTCTTCCAAAAGTTGTTTGAGAGAGTACCGTGAATCAGTCTCTTGAATTGCTGGTGTGCTACCCAGAGTATTCTAATCTTGGGGGGGGGGAGGCATCCTGCATAGTTACAAGTTCAGAGGATTTCACGTTATTGCACTAACGGGACGAAATCTGTCTGCAAATCAGATCAGGTTTTGTTTCTTTTGCACCGAAAAGAAGAAGTGCAGCAGTTTCCAAACAGTGCCTTTCCAAATGGTTGGCTAACTGCATTACTTTCTGTTACCAAGAAGTGGTAAAGTCCTTTCAAGGCAAGTGAAAGGACATTCTACCAGGGAAATGGCTGCCTCTACAGCCTGTTTCAGAAATGTATCTGCCAGTAATCATCTGTGCGGTGCTACTTGGAGTTCAGTCCACACTTTCATGAAACATTACAGTTTGGACATTGCCTCTAGGTGCAGGGCTGCTTTTGGATTAGCAGTCCTCCAGGAACTCTGTCCTAACTCTCCGACTTTCTACCAGATTCTCTCCAGCCTCTCATGTTTTCCTGTCCATTGGACTCTGTTTGCTTAGCGACTCAGTCCTACAAGTTATTACCTGATGCAAGAGCCCTCTTGAAGTAAGGTAGTACAGTTATGTAAGAACTTATCGTAACAGTAGATCTTGGAGAGAGGCTCTTGCAGTAGGTAACCTTTTTCCCCACCACCTTCCCCCTCTCTACTCACAGCTCTTTTCCAAAAGCCCTTTTTGGGGCTCAGGACCTTTTCCCATTCTCCTGTCATGACTCTCGGAGGTCTCCTACTATATAATGTCACGCTGATGCCGGTCACGTGATGTCGATTGAGCGGTCCCCGTCAGACACTGCTAGCAAAAGTTTCCGTGTGATCCTGATGCCAGGGGGCGAGTCCTTCAAGTTATTACCTACTGCAAGAGCCTGTTTCAAGATCTACTGTTACAGTAAGAACACCGCTCTTCCCTCGGCTCAGACGCTTTGACGGGGACTGCCGCCCAGTAGCAGGTAAATCCTCGGTCTCCGCCCGAGAACCAGCGGAGAGAGGTCGAGGTTCTACCAGTCGACCACCCGGCTGACGGTTGAGAGATAACTCACCACGCCGACGAGTCTTGGCAGGCTGGCCTGACAGGGACACCGGTGAAGCCAGCGTCTGAGCCGCAACGCTCGAAAGTCGACGGTCGGTTGTCCGGGGAAGGAGACCTCCCGCCTCCCCACAAACGCAGACAATGGGACTAACCTTCGACTCCTCGTCTTGGGCCGAGAGGAATGTCTCGATGGCCCTCTCCTTCGAGGAAAGGGATCACAAGCTCCTTGAACGGGTTGAATGAGAGGAATTTGTGAGAGAGCGGGATAAACGCTGCGACCGAGGAGGAGGGAGATGCGCCTGGGCTGCCTCCTCCTCGAGGGAGTTCGAGTGCTCGAGCTGCTCAGCGAGCCAGCGCTGCGGACACCGCCCAACGAGTCTCTTAGGGTTTTATCAGGGGCCCAACAATAATTGTCCTTGCTTATCTGTGTAACTGTGCTCCGCTTTCACCAGTATGTCTCTAATGGTTGGAGCTTTCTTTGACACAACATAGGGTAACTCTTGAAAAATGTGATGAGTGTGTGGATCGCTCTGTAATATTTTCCAATGCTGCAAAATAATCCTTCTAATTTGTGACACCTCTGTACAGTGTGTTGTGCTAAACGTAATCCTCCTAGTGCTTCCATCTACTGCTGTTTCCACCTGTTTAGGCTGTAAAGAGCCTCTAGTAGTTTGGGTGGTTCTTGTTTGTGCCTCATCTAGAATTTTCCCAGGATACCTTCTAGATCTAAATCTTGAGACTGTCTTCCTAACTCTTGCCCAAATTCCTCAGGTAAACTACAGTGAAAACTTAGGGGATGGAGGGTAGGAAGGTATTACCTACTGCAAGAGCCTCTCTCGAAGACCTACTGTTACGGTGAAGTTCTTACATAGCTGTACTTTTGTTTGACCCATAGCAACTGTTAATATAGTATACTGGTCTTAAGACCTTCGGTTGAAAACTTTTATAGTGCAACCGCGGTGTTGATCAGTTTCTTTACTTGATGTAAAGCTTAGACTCTAGTCTATTATGTTGTCTACAAATGGTAATGTCAAGATAGTCAATCGCCCAAACTGTATGTGGCTGTAAATATTACGCTCAGTTCACAAGTATTGATATATTCCAAAATGATTTACGTGACGCTTACTACCTTGCCAAATCATTAATATCATCTAAAAATGCTTCCAAAAATAATATTCTCTGTAAATGTATGAGTAGTGTCTTGCCCTGTAATATGAAGTTTTGTTCAAATTTAAACATATACGCATTGGCATATCCTGGTGCCACAGTGCTGCCCATGGCTGTACCTTTTAGTTGTCCACAGAAAGTGTTCTCAAACCTAAAAAGTTGTTATTAAGAACCAGACTAGCCAATTCCTGGAGTAATACTGTTTTTGGTTTGTGTGGAACTGGTCTAGTGTCCAAATGTTTCCTAATGCCTCTATTCCTTTCTTGTGAGGGAGGGAGGTATATAAGTCTTTAACATCTATAGTGACTAAGAAAATGTCCTTCTGTTCAAAATTTTGTAAATTAAACTGTTCCATGGGCTGTAGAACATGTGTTGTGTCTCTGACATATGTTGATGTTTGCTTGATTAAATCCTGAACAAATAAATCAACATATTTGGATAAGGTTCTAATATGGAACCAATTCCTGACAAAGTTGGTCTGCCAGGTGGATCTAACAAATCCTTGTGTCTCTTAGGTAGTGCATAGAATACTGGAATTCTAGGATTGTTGTACAAGTATTTCTGGCTCCATTCTTGTAGCCATCCCTTGAAACTAGCTTCTTCTAAAAGTTCTGAATTTTACATTTAATCTTGTCTGAAGGATCCTTATCCAGGTTCACATAATGCTGTTCTTTATGGAGTAATCTTAAACACATTGACCAGAATTGTCCTGTGTCCATCAAAACTATTGCTCCACCCTTATCGGCTGGTTTAATCACTAATTCTGGATCCCTTTCCAAATTTTAATTACCTCACTTTGTTGTTTGGATAAATACAATTTCTGTTGGTAACTGCCAGTTTTGTTACAGAGGTTTGTTGTATCTCTTTCTACAGTGCTGATAAAAGTTTCACGGGTGGCTCATTCCAGTTAGGGGCATATATATAGGTAGATTGTATTCCTAATGCTTGTTTCATTTTAGTCCTATCAGGACTGGAATCTACATTTCCATGAAACTGGACTCGTAGTCTCAAATTCCTGTAAAATTTCTGTAAATCCACTGCCCAACTGAAATTGATCTAGGCTCTTTGAAATGAAAAATAAGCTCAATGTTAGAGTCTCCACTTCTAAGGGCAGTAACACCCATTTGCTCCAGTTATGTACAGCTGCCTCCCTCTGCTCCCCTGTAAGATGTTTTTGTCACCTTCCTCCGTCCCACCATCTGCTCCTTCTTTTTCTGCACCTAGTATGTTTGTCTCTTAAATCGTGATCTCCTTGGCAAACCTTGTGTGTGAGATTGTGCCTCTTGTGGCCCCTCAATGTACAGGTGGAAACAGCAGTAGATGGAAGCACTAGGAGGATTACGTTTAGCACAACACACTGTACAGAGGTGTCACAAATTAGAAGGATTATTTTGCAGCATTGGAAAATATTACAGAACGATCCACACACTCATCACATTTTCAAGAGTTACCCTATGTTGTGTCAAAGAAAGCTCCAACCATTAGAGACATACTGGTGAAAGCGGAGCACAGTTACACAGATAAGCAAGGACAATTGTTGGGCCCTTTAAAACTAGGCATGTTCCCATGCAACAGATGTGTTGCCTGTGGAAATACTTCTAAGAAAACACTTATAAACATCCATATACTGGTAAGAAATACAAGATTAAACAACATATGGATTGTAATACTAGAGAGGTGATTTATTTGTTACTGATGCCCTTGAGATCATCTTTATGTAGGACAGATGACAAGGAGTTAGACACTGATTCTGAACACAAGAGCAAGATACTTAACTAAAGATGATCTGTCATCTGTTGCACAGCATTTTAATGAAAGAGGCCATACCAGATACAGCTGAGATTTGGGGGATTGGAACATGTTCAAGATCATTCTAGAGGTGGAAATTTTCAAAACTGATAGACAGTAGAAAATCATGGTGGATCTTTGAATTAGGAACCTACTATAACCACTGGGTCTCAATGAGGAGATTAATTGGTTAACATGTTGGTGAAGCTTTAACTTAAATGATTTAACATTCTCTTATAATTAGATGTTTAACAATCAGTGTCTCAAAGTTCCTTGTGCGCTTCAGTTCCCTTCCATTTGTCTCTCTCCCCATCAGTCATAATATTAAATTTAAGAATTATTAACTGAAAACTTTATAAAGAGTTTCCCTGTAGTCTGTGCCTGCCACTCTAAGTATATGTTCTCAGAGAGTCCATAATCATGGTTATCAATTATGAAAAGTTTGAAACTGCATATTTAAGTTGTAATACCTATACCATATCCTGAGATATAGGCTAGTTCAGTCATTTCAAGGCTAATGTCTGTGTGGAGTATTGTTGCTAGGTAACACCGCTTCTAGCGACAGTTATGATCATCTGCGACGCCTGACGCCAGCACTCCACACGGACATAAGAGGAGGATCTGAGTTCTGATCTTGCCACCACTCTCGAACATAGAGACAAGAGCCGATGTGAGTACTGGTGCTGTGTTAGTTTTGAATGATCTCGCTAAGGTTTGGTAACCATAAGAAGTTGCCCTACCATTTGTGAAGTTTGATAAGGCGAAGTCAGCATTGTAAGTGCAACTTACAGACCATGACTCTATGAAAAGTGTGATTATTTATTTAAACACCAATTACGCACTTCAAAATTTTCTTGGTTAGTTGTTAACACAGCAGTTCTCACATGAAGGCTATATTTTGTTTTTGTTTTTGACATTAGATTTTTACCTTTTAAGTATTGTACAGCATTGAAAAATCTTTCAACATTTGAGCAAGCTTATTCTGTGTATACAAAGGTAAAATATAAGTTGAGCAACTTTACTTAACTCCGTTTTAGCCTGTCTTGTATTGAAGCAGTTTATGCAATGAAGTATTTAAACCATTGTATTTAACTTCGCACAGTTTGGTTGAGAGATACAAGAAGGATGCACGAAGGTGTATTTAAATTCAAACAGCATGAAAATATTTAGGAAATACTTTTCTTAAAGGAATTGAATATTCTAATACAAGTTGGTGATTTATAAGATAACACAGAAACTTGAAATGTTGGCAGAATTTGCAAAAGTTTGTATTGAGATTTAATGGGTGAAGCCTATTGACTAGTTTATCTTTCAGACTAACAGTGCAATAATTTTATGTAAGTTTTGTTACTAATAATGGATTCACATTTTATGTAACTGTTTTTCAGTCGATTTGAGTAACTGTGGAACATTTAGAGGACTGCAGAGTGCGAAGTTTCCGCCAGTTAATAGAGAGGTAGCTGATTATTTTATTTGGCACCACTCACATTTTGTATAACCTTGTCTAGCACCACATTGTGGTGAATGTGCACAATTGAGTTAAGATTTATAAAAAAATTAAACAATTTTTTGGATTATGATACAGAAAGAGTATGGAGATTTAATGTATGTCATATACTTAATTATGTATATATGAATGTTTCTTACAGTCCCCAGAAGAAGCCATATTCTGGCGAAACGCTAGCATCTGAATTTATATCAAGAAAAAAGAATTCGATCTCCAAAACACATATTAGTGCAAGTGTATGACATTGCGCCAGAGCCAGTGCAGGTTTTCTTTTTGTGGCAGTTTGTTTCTATGGCACATAAACTCTAAGCTCCTCAGTGTCGCCGTAGCTTCATGTGTACTTCTCTTCAAACTACCAGCACGTGACTAAGTGGGACAGCTTTAGCATAGCTGCTGTGGTATGGGGCCAGCGAGGTACCAGTGAGGGCGCTTTTCAAAACTTCTAGATTGCCTACAGCTCGGTAGCATCTGCCATGTACCTCAGTCGGATGCCTTGGCTCAGTCTTAACCATTGATTTCTGCTTATGGATCTGTGCTGGAGGCACTTGACTCTGAGAGAGCAAAGCTTTTGTCAGGGGACTGTGATGGCCACTGTGCACAGCACCCAGGGGTTGACCTAAGCACCAAAACTTGGTGGCCATCAGGCCAGTGAGTTAGCTAAAATTAATGGCTCAGATAAATTTTGATGGTCCACCAGGACAATATTACTGCCTTATTCTTCTCACACTGGCTTGATAACAGGACAAAGGACAAATCTGATAATGACATTCATTTTTATTGGGGGCAGAATGAGTTTAAGTTTGAGTAAATAAACTGAACACAGATGTTCGTTCCTAGGAAGGAGAACTGGCACAGAGAGTGGTTTACCAAAGAAGTGACCAAGAAGAGCCCAAATTATGACACACTGGTTACTTATTATAGTATATTAGTACCTTACTAACAAAGGACCACTGAATTTTTTAAAGAATGAGCCTGTAATATTTCACTGGCAAACTGTACACTGATGGACTTCTACTTAGATTTTTCTGAGGAGAGTTACTGTACACAGCTACATTTCAAACACTCGTAGAAATTTATTTATATGGAGAGTTTCTGTAGAATAGAAAACTTAATTTGTTTGAGAGCTGCAAACTTGGAGCAGTCCTCTCCCCAGGCTAATGAATGAATTCTCACTACTGCTTAAATCTGTTTGTCCATTCAGTGGATTTGAAAAATGCGTGGTTAGAGTTTGTTGTTTAAATTAGCAATTGCACCACACTCAGGGCAAATTAGTCTACTGCCCAACACTGCATGTTCTTTCACCTCTCACCAAGGTCAGCTAGAAGCTAGTAGTTACATGATCAGTGTAGGAGCTCCATTGTTGTCGTACAGTATTTGTCCAACCTGTTGCTTCCACCTATGATAGGTTCTGCTGTGCGCACTCAGTGTGACTGCTCAACCTGGACCGACTAGTCCTGGGGTTACCACTATGTATGGCTGTGTGTGTGTCTTTTCACACATGATTGCAGGTTCAGTACATCTGTTCGCGGCGCAGAAGCGCCAGTCTCCACTGCCAGGAAGTTGAGATTCCCAGCACCGCAACCCTTCATTCGTTAAAGGTGCAGTGCTTTATTTACTTTAAAAAAGTGCTGGCCAGCAGAGTAGGACATCCTCTGGCCCACCTTCAAATTATCTGGCCTCTGGCTACTGCTAAGTTGACCCCTGACCTGCACACTTCCCACGTGGTGCCAGCGCTAGCCTGTAACCATTGCCGTCTCCCACACCAGCCTAAGTTCTGTTCTCACTTTAGAGTCCACATCGTTGGAGCGTTGCACCATAGTCGCCCATTGCTGTAAAAGTTTGTCACTGCATGTTTATTTTTCTTCATGATGCCTTTTGTTTATTATTTTTCACAATGCCAAAATCTAAAAAGGGGCCTCGTCAAGAAAAAGAAAGTCTGATAGTGGCTCATCATGCGTCATTTCCCTTTGACATACTGTAGCGTCCAGACTGAGTTTACTGTTGTAGCCACTGGACCACTGAATATTTGAGACACTGATAAGGAACGGGTAAGCTGGGTATATTTCATGTCAGCTTAGCTAGTGGTGCAGTATGAGGCCCGGAAGTTGTCGTTGAAAAAAAACGCAATATTGAGTTTACTTTACAGCCACTGGACCACTTCAGTTGCTGTCTTCAAAGCCCACCTCAAGGCCTTCCTGTATAATTGGGCCTTCCCGACTCTGTTCTATAATTCTGTCCTTGTCCGACTACTGTGTGTTATATTTTTGTTCCTGGTTATATGATGAATGTCTGGTATTTAATTATGGAGTAGATTATTTATAGTATTAATAATGAGTTATTTTATAATGTTGGTATTACTTATATGTGATTTGAATTTGTACGGCACCCAGATCCTCCAGGATGGGCGCTTTTTAAATAACATTTGCCTTGCTTTGCCTTACCACCAGGTACTTTGAGAAATGATTGGTGAAGGATTTTCAGCCTAATAATCTTAATGAGTTTTGTAGGGTGAGCGGATGACAGGACTGATGGTGTCTGTCATCTTAATTAGCCATACAGGAATGATCGGTTTGGATTGGCAGGTAGAATAACGCTGTGATTTGGTGCCAGTTTGATTAGAAACTGTCAGACTCACCACTCCGCTTCTTGGTGGATTATTAGGAACTATATAACATTTCGACATGTTGATGCTATTCTAAAACAGAGTCCATCATTCAGTAGTTTAAATGGTCTGGATTCTATAACTGCTAAGAGAATGGGAAAAGTGTTCTGAATCCAAGGAGTGGAATTCCACTCTGGCCAGGATTGACCAAATGTAATATCTGGAAAACTGAATATTTTAATAAATTAAAAAAAAACAGTCATATCTTGTATGTTAATTAAAACAAAACACAGGCCGTGATTTTTTTTTGTCTTCTGTTTATCTCCTGGTTCTCCCACTGGTGGCTCCTTTCTGACCGACCCCTCGCCCCGTCTTTCGGTTTCTCTGGGACTTACCTGAACAGTTGTCTTATGACACAGGACTTGTGGTTGTGCAGGCCAATGGTGCAGGGGCTGCAGGGGTTCATCCTGCTACCTATGGTGTTGTTTTCACTATATTCTCCCTTGGGCCTATGTACGTGCAATGTGCGCGATGTCAGAGATCTGCTTCCATGGAGACCAGGGTGGGACGAATCAGGTAGTCAGGTGGCCAGTGGCTACTTAAAAATTGGTTTGGCTGTCAGATTTTGAAAGGTATTGGCCCATTTGGCTACCTGCCTACAAAGTGATTTTTGAGCCCTTAAAAGGATGGCTACTACAAATATTGGTTTGGCAACAAGATTTTCAAATCTAGTGTCCAAATTGACCACCAGCTCACAAACTGATTTGTCATACCCTGGCGGTGACTGCCTTGGCGCCTACATGTGGGTTGCGTCCCTCCATGGTGACGTGCATGTGTTGTCACCCAGCTGTTGCTGGGTGGCAGGCAAGCAGCAGGTCACTCTGACCCCCAAGAAAGGAGAGCTGTCTTGGGACACTCGGTCCTTCCTCACTCCTCCGCCCCTGAGCAAACCTGGTCCGTCTCCTGACTCCAGGTCGCTGGCTTGGCAGGAGGTAAGGCGCCCAGTGCCTCAGCCTCCATACCACTGGGCCGTCCCACAAGCCAGGATTTTGATCAGTTTTATCACTGCAGTCTGAGACTCGGGACTATAATGCAGCAGCTAGAGGTCATTCTCAATTGAACTCATCATGCTCCACATCACCAACCATTTTAGGGACTAGCCAAAGTGGGAGATTTAAAACTGGAGGGCTTTTGTTCATCTCCTTTAAATGCTACAAAACTGCATTTAATCTAATTAGATGCAATTTTGGCATGGATGGAAAAAGCAGCCTTGCCTCCACAACACTACAAAGCCTGTTTGTACCAACTCAGTATACAAAATAAAAGGATGTAGGTTACTTTAAGAGACCGCTGGTCTTAAAGGTGGGATCCACTCTCAAGCTTGTACCACTGACAGAAGCACTGGTAAAGTCACTAGAGTGGTGGAAGGAAGAAAGCAACCTCAGAGAGGCATTCCTTCCTTCAGCACAGGGGTGTAGCCAGGGATTTCATTGTATTTTGCATACAGAATCGGTGAAGATCTAAGATCTGGCATACATCTTGGAAACAGGACTTTATGCAGTGCATTTGCCAGGCAGAGAGAATATCCTGGCAGATTCTTTAAGAATTAATCAGCGAAATCACCAGTGGACCTTGAACAGACAAGTTCTGGTCACAGTGCTCAGAACGTGGTACTAACAGGATAGACCTTTTCACTTCCTGAGAAAATGGTCATCTTCAGCTGGCCCGTGGTGCAGAAGGCTGTGGTGCTGGATGTCTTACCTTGTGCTATGCAGCGACCCGGATTCGGGAATGGACTCTGGTCGCCGGGGCTCAGCTGGGGCGAGGAAGGATTGAGGCCTGCCGACAGCCTCCTCCTCAGGGTGGGGACCCGGCATCGCACTGTAGAGTGGCACCCATCAAGGCTGGGAGTCAGCACAGGCTCGATACTAGAAATCAGGTGGACTCAAGACAGGGCGCCAAACTGCCTCCGAGAGGTGGAGACAGTTGCCCGCCCATTGCACGTGTGTGGGTCGGGAGAAAACAGAAAAGGTCTGAGCTGACAGGCTCACATGATGGCAGGCTGCCGCAGCTTCCCCGCAATCTAGATATTGGCTTCGGGGTGGGGAGGCCGGCACCCTTGCCATGGGCCCTGTCAGGTGGGCAACTCGTGGGGATGACTGGTTGGGGTAGGTGCGGGGAAAGCCTGGCTGGACAGACTAGTCTCCTCCGAAGGGTGAGGAGCCACATGCCAGCGCCAAGGGAGGTGTAGAGTATGTATGGGGAAAAAGAAGAAAATGGTCATCTTCCACAATTTTGGTTGCAGACCACCAGCCAGAGGGACAATCCCAAAGGACACGTAGTCTTGGAGTGGACTGGGAAGTTCCATTCTGCCTTCCCACCATTTCCACTCATCCAGAAAATTATCTTAAACTTCAGGAGGGATCTGCAACAGTGCTCCTAATAGCTCCTGACTTGGCCTGTCAGGCCTGATATTCGACTGTGCTGCTTTCTCTAGCAACGCCCAGTCAGCCCGACACTGAATCACAATCTGCTGACCTTATCTCAGGGCAGAATAGTATTCCCAAGCCTCAGAACACTATACCTGAGGATATGGTTCTTGAGGAGCTAGAATGCTCTAGTTTAAATCTCTACAGAGGAAGTTCTGAAAGTGCTTAGAGTTTCCAAGAACCAGCAACCAGAAAAAAATGTACTCCTCAAAATGGAAGAAATGTTAATACTGGTGTGCCCCCAAAGAATAATCCCAGTAGGGGCAGGTTTTCCTACAGCTTTGGACTATTTGATACCTACAGTCAGGGGTTCAGTTAACTCTATTTTGGACGTATTTTAAGTCCAGACATTAGGCAAAAAACAGCCAAAGATAGATTCAACTGCAGTCTTTTACGTCCAAACTTTAAACAAGGAAAAAAGGTTGGCGTCCGTTTTTCTTGCTTTGGGCGTAGTCGTCTTTCTGTTTAAGATTTCTACTAGAGACAGAACTGAGTGATGTAGTGCTGTCAGTGTCTACCCTCTTCTTCTTCTTTTTTTTTTTTTAAACCATGTTGTTTAACTTCTTGTTTCCTGATTGAACCCCTACCCTGCATCCTCCAGCCAGCTGGGCAGGTGGCACATGGCAGACAGTCATAAGCAATGGCACTGATGGGTCACGTCCCATCTACTTAAGATTGCCAAGTGCTGGTGCCTGTTCTCGCAATGTAGGACCCACAGCTAATATACTGTCTCCTGTCTGTGATTATAGAGTTTTGACATTAAATTGGCATCCTGCTCCAGTCTTCCAAGGACTGAGGTGAGTCGAAACCCCTTTAGTCTTAATTTCATGGTACTGAGAAAACTGATGATGCTGAGGAGGCTCTTGGGATAGTAGGGATACTTCAAATTGGGTACGTAAAAAACTAAATGGAGGTCTGGTTCTGTTTTGTGTTGGTGAAGCAGCATTGCGTGAGTGGGTGAGTGGGAAGGGGCATGTGCGTGACAAGCCTCAAGATTGCAGGTGAGGGTTGCATGCACACTGGGACCGGGTCTGCTTGCAAAGCCTGTGGTGCAAAGACAGTGAGCATTGGCTGCTGGCCTTTTGGTTTTTAAGGGGAACCAGCAGCATGAACTGCTAAATGGGCCACTGCATTATTTTTTTTTTTTTTCAAGTCTCTGGTAACCAGGTAAGGCCCACTAGGCACAAGTGCCTGTTTTTCAGGGGCGACCTGGGAGCACTAGGGCGTTAAGTGACTTGCTCAGATTCGCACAGTATGCAAGTGGAGGTTGTGAGAATCAAACTCTGGTTTAGTCTGCTGGATGTACCAATCTCGCCCACCTCGTTCCTCTAACCTCTAGGCTATACTGCCAGCCCAATATTATTGCAGGGAAATGTTTTGTAAACCTAGTAATTTGGTTAATCAGCATTATATGATTTTGTCACTTGTACATCTTCACTGGTACACCAATAAAAGTCAGAAGTTTCCCAGAACAGCATCTTCTGCTCAGGACTGTTATATCTTTTCAGGGTTTGCAGTGACAGTTAAATTGTAAATAAGACTACAGTGTAATCCCTTCAGACCATTCTCTGTGATACTGGATACAAGAGCAAGTTGGTTGCTTTTGGTTTAGTGTAATAGTGTTTGCAGATTTATGATAGTTTTCACATTACAGAGATACAGGCATTTGTCACTTCCAGGTGTTACAGACACCTCGAGTGAGAGCAAGCTCTTTATAGAATACTTTCTTACTCCCTTACTTTTCCATGGTATAAGAAATGTACAACAGGAGACCAGCTGTTGGAAATTGTGCAAAATCAGCTGTTTTGTAAATCTTTCAAATTCTGTCATAATAAATGAGTGGAGTGTCAGATGATTACACTCCATTGCAGACGGTGAAAACGTGTGGAATGTTAATGCACATATTTGTTCAGTATATTTCCTTGCAGATTCGACAGTACACTGATAAATTCCTCTTCAAAGTCGAGTTGCCCTGTATATTAAAAAGTTATTCCATCGTAAACAATGGACTGTCCCAGCAATGTATAGTCTTTTGGTCTTGCAGAAAAAGTTGACTTTTTTTTAAAATAAAGCATGTAATCAATAATCAATTAAGAAGGATATCATAGTTTATGAACATGCACTGCATACATTTATTTGTCAGCTCTGGCTTGTTTAGGTCATACTTGTGTTATGTGTGATCCTGACAGCTAACCACTGGCTGCATTTTGTGTGTATCGCCAAATTCTCGTTAATATTGTGTACCCAGTCTTTTGTCAACAACATTGTACCTCCGAACCATATGTACTTTTGTGATCATATACTACTGTAGCCTGTTATCCTGTCATAATGTAAACTACTGTAACCTGTTAACTTGTCACAATGTCCTCCCTTGTATTGTACCTCACCTGACGTGGAACCTTTGTAAATGAGCCATGGCTCAAAGGTAACTGAAATTTAAAAAAAAAAAAATACAAACTTGAAGTGCAGAAACAAGTCTAAGAACCGGTCAGTTAAGTCTGGTCATCTGCATGACTCTGATCACATTGCTGGGTGTCCATTTTCACTTGCTCCTGGGATAAGTGTCCAGTCGCTGGACTTGTGTTTGCACTTACACTTTGTGAGCACGAGTTGAGCAACCTTTAGTTGGCAGGTACGTTATTTATTTATTTATTTATTGATTAATTATACATATCGAATTACAACCCTTGAGTCAAGGACTGCTTTTTAAAGGCGCCACGTCAGTTTAAGTGGATTCAGCACATAGACAGCAATACAAATGCAATATGATAGACAGGAGGTTACAGAAGTTTTTTGTTACATACCAAACAGCAATAGCAAACAGTATTCATATATTTACAGGTGTCAGAACAAACAACATAGAATCCCGAGCCATCCAGTGCCCAGACTGGAGTTAACACTTTACAATAGTACAGAGGTCTATACAGCGAAAGCTAGGCTCCAAGGACAAATACAGTAAATTCAGAATTGCAGCCTGAGATGAGGCGATTGTCGCCAAGAGTCTAGAAAAGGGCTGGGGAGGGAGCAGGGCACCTATGGGCTAGGATCCCGCTTGTGGAGCGATGCCATGACTCTTGGTGGAAAATGAGGCTCTTGAGAGCTGCCGTAAAAGGACCTATTTTAGTGAGTGAGGAGATCGAGGAGGGAGGGCGTTGAACCAGTGTGGTGCCCTGTAATAAGAAGGATCTCTGGGCGAAAGTGATGTCCACGCCTTTGGGACTCTTGAGAGCAGCTCTTAGTGGAGCCACGGTGGAGGCAGAGGGGAAGCAGGGTGGAGGGAGGTGGACACCCCTGGGGGAAGGACCTAGAAGTATTTTTTTTAACCAAGAGGCAGGTCTGATATTGTAACTGCTCTTCTAGATTGAGTATGTTGGCCAGTGAGTATAGAGTGCATACATGAGTCAATTTGTCTGCACCAGTGAGGAGCCTACAGGCCTTATTTAGGGATAGTTGGATTCTGTTGAGGCAGTGGCATCAGCAGCAGTGTAGACAGGGAGGCCATAGTCTACAAGAGACAGGACAGAGGAGGAGACGGCCAATCTGAAGGCATCCGTGGAGGCGGTCCTTATGACGGTACAGAAGGCCTATGCGCATGTTAATTGCTGAGGTGAGTAGGCCGATATGCGCGAAAGGAAAGGACAGGCAGAGTCTAAGGTAATGCCCAGGTATTTGTAGCTGCTAACTTGTTCTAGTGGGTGGAGTGAGCTGGATAGTATATGGAGGGGCGTAGATTTTGCCTTATTTTGATGATGGGCAAACAACATGGCTTTTGTTTTTTTAATGTTAATGACCAGTCCGCGGTCACTGAACCAGTTTCAATTTGACTGAAAGAGTGCTGGAGGTAGCGTGAAGAGAGGAGGGGTCAGGGTGGGAGGAGGAGGAGAACCGCATCATCTGCATATAGCAGGAGCTTGCTGGAGCAGGAGTTGGGTAGGGCATTTACATAGAGACTAAAAAGAAGAGGGCTCCAAGATGGCACCCTGTGGGACCCCGGAGTGGATTGGGCGGGTGCTGGAGAGGGTGCTGTTTATTTTGACACACTGAGACCTTGAAGAGAGATAGCTAGAGAACCAGTCCAGCGGGCCTTGGGAAAAGCCTGGTTGAAGGAGAGTGTCCTGTAGGAGTGGGTGACAGACTGTATCAAAGGCCTTGGAGAGGTCAATGTAGACAGCCCCTGCAAGGTGGCCTTTGTCAAGGGTTTCGTGAAGGAAGTTTGAGAACTCCACAAAAGCAGTGGTCATACTATGACCTGACGAAAGCCATGCTGCTGTCTGCATAGGAGATTGTGGGATGCAAGATATTCAGATAACTGGATCTGCTACTATTTTTCTAGGGCTTTTGAGAGAGAAGAAAGAATAGAGATTGGCCGATAGTTTACAGGAGAGGAGGTGTCACCACTTTTGAAGATGGGGGTGATCACAGCCTTTTCCAAGCTAAAGGGAACTGGCCCAGGCAGAGGGAGCGGTTGAGTAAATCAGTCAGGGGTTAAGTACTACATCAAGGACCTGTCAGGGATCCTAGTATCCAGGGAGTCAGGAGGAAAGGCTGGGAACACTGAGGGCTTTTGTTAGATAGTGCCAAGAGTTTTCTGGTGAGATGGTCCTCGGGTAGAAAGGTGGGTGAGGGAGGGCGGTGGCTGGGGTGGAGGTAGGGTCAAAGTAGTTACTAGGGAGAACTGCGCTGAGATCTGAGAAGGCGGTGTTTAGGCAGTCTGCAGTATTAGCGGGTCAGTGATAAGCGGTTCCAGTCAAATTGAGTAGAGATGGGGGGGGAGTGAGACTTCCATTTAGCTCCTTTATGTTGTCCCAGAGTTCTGTAGACCCCAGGAGGAGGCTAGTGTGGATCTGTAGTACTCTGCTTTAGCCTTTACGAGTGGCCCACATACATCTGTTGTGCTCAGCATTGTATTACTGCCTGTCCACAGGCTTGTCTGAGGAATTTGCCCTATGCCAAAGAGTGTCTCTGTGGTGGAGCTGTTTGAGCAGTGATGTTGTGATCCATGGTGCACTTTGTTGCTTAGTCGGGTTTTGACCAGTGGGGTAAAGATATCGTGAGGCCTTATTGAAGGAGTGGGTAAAGTAGTTGAGTGCTTAATCAGTCTAGGGACCTGGTTGATTGGTGACCAGTCCCACTGGGCGGTACTGCTTAAGCCTAGTGAGGCTGCCTGGTCAGATAAGTTGGTGAGGAGACCATGCTGGGCACAGGTTTTGGTAGACGGCAGGACCACGTGAAAGTTACTGGCGAGTGATCACCAGGGAGTTTGGATGGACAACAATGTCCACAATTCTGTGCGGGCGGTTGGCAAGGATGATGTCTAGTAACGGTAAGAGCCATTGGATGGGTTCAGACGGGTAGGCTGGGTTACCAGCTATGTTAGGTCCAGGGCTGCACAAGCATCCTTGGCAAGGGCAGATGAACTGGCAAGACAGTTGGTGTTGAGGTCACCCACTAGTATCGCTCGCCTTATGCTAGAGGCTGGACAGGTAGTCAGTTAGGGATTGGATTGCTTGGGTTTGTTTCATGGGGGAATGTAGGCTACGAGATAGTCAGAGGGGCCCTGGAGGGTCTGGGGTAATTCTAAGTGAGATGGCTTGGGAATTGGTAGCGTGGCCCATTAAGCAGTCACGCATATAGAAGCTGCAGCCACTTCCCCATGTTTACCAACTGTATCTTCACTAAAAAGGAGTAGCCAGGAGAGCTACCGCAGAGTCCGGGGTAGATTTAGACAGCCAGGTTTCCACGATTGCCAGAATGTCAGGCTGATGTTGTGCCATCCAGCAATGGAGGGCAGCATTTTTTTAAGAGGCTACAGATGTTCACAGAGGCTAGTGCGAGCCCGATGTAGGAGGGTCTGAGTTTGGCAGGGAGGAGACGGGCCAGGGTTTGGATGAATGTTGCCAGATAGGAGTAGGAGCAGGAGACAAACCTGAGGAGAGAGGACATACATCGCTTGTGTGAGCCGTGGCCGTAGTAAACTGAGCTAACAGGAAGAGACAGGGGATGGGCAGAGCACGTGCGGTGGGGATAGCATGGTAAAGCATTGACAAGCGGTGTCTTGTGGTAGACCAGATGTAGATGGAGCTGGGCAGGATGGGGTGGGGAGGGTGATGGTGGTGGACAGGGTGGGGGTGGGAGAGCAGATACAGGAGTAGGGAGAACCTCAGTGGGTGGTAGGGTGGATAGAGGGTGGGAAAACCTCAGGGTTATTAGCAGTTGACATTGGTGTCGGACAAGGTGGGAATAAAGACTGCTAGGACCAGTAGGGGACTGATAGATTTGGTCTTAGGAAGATGCCCATGGTTGTCGGTGGGTGATGTGAGTTCATAAGGAATAAAGTTGGCAGAGAGCCACCAGATACTCTCCTACTAGTAAAGAGGCCAGTCAGAGAAGAGCAGGGCGGAGCCACAGAGTCAAAATCAAGCAGACAAGAGCTTAAACAAGAAGCTCCCTGATTTAAATTACAGCGCAGCTTGAAAAGGGTGCCAAGTTTTAAAAAAATAAGCCTCAGTCTACAGTCTGATGCTCCAAGTCCGTACCTTCCATTATGGCAGTTTTCGGCTTGCAGCGAGGGGCTGGGAGGCTGTGAAAGATCAAGCCTCAGACCTTCCGCCACGGCAGTTTTCGCGGCTTGCAGCAAGGGTCTAAGGATGCACTGGATGTGTTGAAAAGAAGGGTTCTTCATTTTTGTGGCCTCTCGGGTTTGCTGCTGTTGAGAGCTGGCCACTGGTTGGCTCTTCCACTGTACTGGGTGCATTTTTCTACTCTTATCCGTTATACCTAGAATATTTTACTGCCAATTATAAACAATATTTATGTACTGAAAACACACTTATTGCTGTTGTGGGAGAATACAGTAGTAGCAGGAGTAACTGTAATCTTTGCATGGGATTCAATTTCTTGCACCACAATCTCTAAGGATTTAAGTACTACAGTAGTTTGAGTTAAAATTGTTTTCTAGGGACATGGATATAGAAACACAGAAACAGACTTGATGGCAGATAAGGACGCTGGCTCACCTAATCTGCCTATATCCCTACCTACTGGATAAGCTGCAGATCCTAGTTAACCAACAGCCTATTTCTTCCTACCCCGCATAAGAATTGCATTATGTCTGTCCTATACATTCTTGAATTCTCCCACAGTTTTAGACCCCACAACCTCTCAGGAAGGTGGTTCCATGCGCCCACCACCCTCTCTGTGAAAAAAGACTTCCTCACATTGCCCCTGAGCCGCTCCCCTCTATCTTCAAATTGTGTCCCCTTGTTCTTGCACATCTCTTTTCTGAAAGATGCTACCCTCTTGGACTTTGTTGATTCCACCGAGGTACTTAAGTTTCAAACATGTCCCCCTCTGCCTCAAGGGTATACATATTAAGCTCCTATAGTCTCTACTTGTATGGCTTCTCTTGCAGACCCTGCACCATTTTAGTTTCCGTCCTCTGGACTGCCTCCATCCTATCTATGTCCTTAGGAAATGGGGTTTCAGAACTGGACGAGTACTCCTGATGGGGTCTCAACCTACAGTCTGTACAAAGGATAACAACTTCCTGTTTTCTGCTGGTGATGCCTCTCCCTATACATCCCAGTATCCCCAGCCCTCCCTACTGCCTTCTCACATTGCTTGCTAACCTTAAGGTCATCTGATATGAATACCCCCAGGTCCCTTTCCATTTTTGTTGTTGTTACTATTCCCCCAATCGTGTTCTCTTCCCTGGGTTTTGTTTCCCAGGTGCATTGTTTGCACTTCTTTGCATTGACTCTAAGCTGCCATACTTCTGGCCATTCCTCCAACCTTGCCAAGTCCCTCCTCATCCTTTCCCCGCCTGTCAACCCTGTTGCAGATCTTTTGTCATCTGCAAAGAGCCATACTTTTCCTTCCAGTCCCTCTGCAGTGGGAGGCAGTATAGTGTAGTGGTTTAAGGCTCTGAGCTGCAAATCTGGAGACCCGGGTTTGAATCCCCTGCCCCTTGCATACTGTGTGACCCTGAGTAAGTCCTTAACTTCCCTGTGCTCCCAGGTCGCACCTGTAACAAGCTTTCAGCTTAGTGTGCTACTCCTAGTTAAACAATTAAAGAATGTCACTTATAAAGACATTAAAAGGACTGGACTCAGTACTGAACCCTCTGGTACCCCACTAGTAACCCCCCTTTCTTCAGAGTGGACTCCGTTTACTATTACCTTCTGTGTTCTGTTGTCCAGCCAATGTTTTACCCAGGCTACCATCCTTGAACCCACTCCCAGGCTGGCTAATTTATTATTAATCTTTGTGTGGGACTGTCAAATGCCTTGCTAAAGTCTAGGTAGGCCATGTCAGCAGCCCCTCCCTGGTCTACTAGTTTGGTCACCCAGTCAAAGAAATTGATTACATTCGTCTGACATGACCTTCCCGCTGTGAATCCATGCTGCTTGGGTCCCTGTGCCCTACTGGCCTCTAGGTACTCAACAGTTCTTTCCTTCAGAAGTGATTCTATCATTTTCCCTACCACAGAGGTCAGACTGACAGGTCTGTAGTTTCCTGCCTCTGTCGTGCTCCCACTTTTCTGAAGGGAATCCATCTGCCCTCCTCCAGTCCTCGGGTACCACCATCCTCCCATGATTTAAAAGGGCAGTCAGTGGTGTCAGTAGTTCTGCCCTTAATTCTTTAAGAATTCTGGGTGAATCCCATCAGGCCCCATTGTTTTGTCTACCTTCAGTTTTAAAAGTTCTTTGAGAACCCTTTTTCTGTGAAAGGACTGGGATCGCCCCATGCAGAGTGCTTCTGTTAATTGGATTAGGTACCTCCCACTCCTCCTCTTTTGTCAATACTGAGCAGAACTATTCATTCAGTATCCCTGCTTTTTCACTGTCCTCTCTGCCCACCCACCGTCCATTCTATTCAGCCTCACTATCCCTCCCTTTGTCTTTCTGCACTCCTTAATGTACCTACAAAGGTTTTATCCCCTTCTTAACTGAGTTGGCTATCTTTTCCTCAGTTTGGGCCTTTGCTGTTCTGACTGCCTTCCCTGCTTTCTTCTGCCTTAACTGGTACAGTTCTCTGTCCTGCTCCTTCTGTGTTTCCTTATACTTCCTAAATGCTATCTTTTCTCCCAACTTTCCCGTCCACGTCTTTTGAGAACCATAGTGGCTTTTTCTTTCATTTTGATTTGTTTATGTTGCTTTTCACAAAGGCTTCTTGCCTCTGTGATGGCAATGTTGATGTTCCTCATTGTTGCTCCACCCCTTTTCCTTGCCTGTTTGCTAGTGCTTTCTAAGGCACCTCACATTTTGACAGTCGGCCCTCCTGAAGTCCAGTACCCTCACTTGTATGGCTTGAGTCTATAGCTGACTTTATCGTGAACCACATTGTTTGGTGGTTACTTGTTCCCAGATGGCTACCCACTCTAGATCTGAGATCCTCTCACTGTCCTCATTTGAGAGTAAAAGGTCTGAGATTGCTCCTCCGGAGGGGTTCCAGCACTAGCTGTCTGAGGCATGCCCCCTGTAGGGCATCGAGAATGGCCCTGCTCTTGGATGTGGCTGCAGCAAAAGTGCTCCAGTTAACATCTGGCATATTCAGGCCCCCATCAACAATATCTTCCCTTTCTCTGCCATCCTAAGGATTCCTTTTCATCTTCCTGAGATGGGCTGTATACAACCCCTGTGCGGATTGTGGTGCCATTTCAGTCTCTAAGAAGACCCACAGTGCCTCCTCTCCTCCCTGTTTACTCTTTTGTTCCATTACTTTTATTCCTTCCCTTGCATAGAGAGCTACTTCTTCCCCTCTTCTCCTCCCTGTCTCTCCTGTAGGTTATGTACCCTGGTATGTTAACATCCCAGTCATGGCTCTCTGTTTACCATGTTTCTGTGACTGCCATGATATCCAGGCACCCCTCTTCCATCAAGACCACCTGTTCAGGGAGCTTGTTGCCCAGACTATGGGCATTGGTATACCCTCCGATTCTTGATGGTCTTACCTCTTTTTCCCATCCCTGTCCTTACTGCCTTTGTCGCTTTCTCCTTTTACCCCTACCCTTCTCCATATCGACATCTCTATCTTGGTGTTTACCTGAGTAACTATAATATAAATATGATGATCTATCCACACTTCTGGTAGTTGCTTTCCCTTTAAGACTTGCCAGTAACGTCTTTAGCTGGCTTCTTCCACCCACCTGGGTGGTAAATACCTTGGCTCCACCCATGATGCCATATCTTCCTTTCCTTGGAAGAAGCAGGTTCCTTCCTTACTGCTCTGCTCAGTAGGCCCTTGCGACTAAATCAATGGATTTTCTTCCTAAAGAGTTCAATACTTTTGTCTTCAGCTCAGTCGCCGATGGTGACCGCGATGGGCGACAAATCGGCTCCTGTGTTCCGTGTGATGCCCTTGTGGGCGGTAGATGTGCCGAACAGATCCGCACACTACGTGTCGCTTCATTGCTTAGGCACGAGCACAATCCCCAGGCCTGCAACATTTGTTGAACTTTCCATTCTACTGTTCTTGACTACCGCCTCGACTCCACTCAAGTTAGGGCCCACCGAGAGAATGGAACCACCAGTCGAATATAAGGATGCCCATTTGATGGTGCTGCAGCTGCAGGGTCCACTGAACAGCTTGCTGCATTTGAAGAGGCTGCAGCCCAGGCCACTTCTCACTCCTCTTTGGTGGCTGCCTTGGTGCAGCTTCAGCTGGGTTCGGCTTTCACAGGATCCTTAAAGAACTGTGCCAGTCCTTGCCGACCCTCAGTCAGGGACTGTCCGTGCACAAATCCAAGTCGAAGAAAGAGTCCAAAACTGCCTTTGTCAACGCTCATGGGATCGGGGCACCTCCTCATGCCCATCACACTTCCCAGGGTCCTCCTGTGGGGCTGGCTCAGCCACTTCCTTTCCACCTGGTCTTCAGTCACCACGGACAGGTGGGTCCTCGAGGTGGTAGGTCAGGGTCTGCCTCTGGAATTCGAGCAGCACCCTCCTTGCTGAGCCCATGCCCCACTGGAGGACCTGGTATCTGCAGACATTCTGTCAGCTCTTGAAGACAACACAGCCCAGTTCCTCCGCAGGGAGGCCGTGGTTCTGTTCTGATCTCAAGACATCCAGGGTTTGTCCCCAGGTACTTCCGGGCCAAAGTGGATGGGGGGTTGGCACCTCATTCTAGATCTGCACGACCTGAACAAGTTTCTCAAGTTGTGCACCTCAGGATGGTAACTCTAAGATCATACCATCTCTAGAGCAGGACATGTGGTTTTGCTCCCTGGATCTTCAGGATGCTTCTTCCACGTCCCAGTCCATCCGTCACACTGAAGATTCCTCCATTTTGAGCCAAGGGACCCTCTACGAGTTCCAGGCCATGCTATTTGACCTGTCCTCATCCCCCAGGGTCTTCAGGTGCATTGCAGTGGTGGCAGCTACCTGAGGTGCTGAGGGGTCAGGGTTTACTTACCTGCATGACTGGCTGATAGCAGGTCCCTCCAGGCAGGAGGTGGAGCGTCCAGGACATGGCCCTCCAGACCTGCATCAAGCTTGGCCTCCCTGGTCAACGAGGCCAAGTCAGAACTCATACCTTCTCATGTGATCCACTTCATCGGGTGGAGCTTAACTCTTGCATAGCCAGAGCCCGGCTCTCGCAGGCAGGGAGGCGGCTGTCTCTTCCTTTTCCCGATCATTTTGGGTTGTGCTATTGCGCCTGCCCAGGACTTCCTGCGCCTACTGGGTCATATGGTGGCCTGCACCAGCGTGAGTACAATGGGCCCACTGGGCAATGCACTCCCTCCAGTGGGAGCTAGTGAGCCGGTGGCTCAGTGCAGGGTGACTTTGACCAGCTGGTCACTGTGACCCAGCAGATGTGGGATGCCCTCCAGTGGTGGTTAGTCCCAGAACATCTGCAGGAAGGGGTCTCGCTTGTCTGCCCAGAGCCAACGGTCATCCTGACTGATGATTCTCTCATGGGCTGGAGTGCCCACCTGGGGAACAGAAGAGTCCACGGGTTCTGGACCCCAATGAGTCCTGATGCCACATTAACCTGCTGGAGCTCCGAGCAGTTCGACTGATGCTGACTTCATTCGCTCGCATCCAGGGTCAGGTGGTCCAGGTCCAGACAGACAACACCATGACCATGTACTACCTCAACAAACAGGGCGGGACGCACTCCTGCCACTGTGTAGGGAAACCTCTCTGTGGACCCTTATGCGTGGCCTGGATGCCAATTTCCTAGCCATCCATGTGGCAGGGACCTCCAACCAGCTGGCAGACGCCTCAGCCATGTGGGCTAGGTGCTTCAGAAGTGGTGTCTCCACTCAGAGGTAGTACACAATCTGTTTTCCCAGTGGGACACCCCTCAGGTGGACCTGTTTGCCTCCAGGGAGAATGCAAAGCTGAGGCTGTTTTGTGCCTGCCTCCTCAGCAGGAACACTACAGGGGGATGCCTTCTTGAGGCCCTGTACCCCAAGCCTCTTCTATGCCCTCCTCCACTTCCCTTGATTCACAAAGTGTTGCTTAAGGCCAGGAGGGACAAGACACAGATGATCCTGATGGTTCTGGACTGTCCCCACCAGTTCTGGTACCCCGATCTCCTCAGCCTCAGCAGCAGCCTTCCGAGGTGTCTTCCTCTCCGTCCGGACCTGCTCTCCATCAATCAGGGAATGTACTCCATCCGACCTTTAATCCCTGTACCTGACAGCCTGGTTCCTGAGCGGCTAGAGTTTCAGGCTTTTGTCTCTGAAGATGTCCTCACTGTTGTGGAGGCATCTCTGAAGGAGGTGAGCAGGAATGCTGTGCCAGGGCAAGGGGCTGGATCCCTGTCCTGTCCTGTGGCTATCATCCTTGACTCATCTGTGGTACCTCTCTAAGTCAGGCCTTCGGTCGACGACTCTTAAGGTGCCCCTGGCAACTATCTTTGCTTACTGGGTGCAGGCCGGTCAGCAGTCTGTGGCACAGGAGAAGGTGGTTTGGTGCGTTTTTCAAAGCTCCTGACCACATTTCCTCCTGTGCGGCACCATCACCGGCATGGGACTTGTTGCTGTTTTTGGCAAAGCTCATGGTAAGGGTATTCAAACCGATGCACAGATGTAACATGTCTCGCCTGTCATGGATGACTGTCTTCCTGGTGGCTATCACGTCAGCCAAAAGGATCAGTGCGCCCAGGCACTTTCGGTGGGGTCTCCTTACCTGGTCTTCTACAGGAGATGGTTGTCCTGCGCCCCAACCCAAGTTCCCAAAGGTTGTGTTGGAGTTTCACCTTAATCAGGTGATTAATCTCCCAGTGTACTTCTCCAGTCACACCTCGGAGGCTGAGCACAGGCTTCATACTTTCGACCTGCAGCAGTACTTGCTTATTATAAGGAATGCAGGCTGGAGTTTGTGGAGAGGTTGGCCAGCTGTTTGTCACTTACGCTGGAAGCCAGACTCTGGCAGACCTGCAGCTAAGTGGATGATTTGCAGGTGGATTGTATCCTGCATCGACCACTGCTATGGGTTAGCGGGTAGGGAGCCTCCTGGAGGCTATGGACTCTTTCCACCCCATCATACCACTTGCCTCGTGGCTGCTTCCAGGGACGCCCCTATCCAGGAAATCTGCAGGGCTGCTACCTGGAAGTCAGGACACATCTTCATTTCCATTACCACATTGACCTAGAGTCACGCTGGGATTCTGGTTTTGGTATCTCTGTTCTCCAGTCTCTGTTCCCTAAGTAGGGGTGCGTCGGGGTGTGCGTCTTGACTCCCTTCTCCAGAAGAACTGCTAGGAGTCTGCCAGAAGTGTGGATACATCATATCTTACTTGAGAGGGCTCTTGCAGTAGGTAATTACATATAGGACTGAAGCCAGCAGGTGTCAGGACCCATGGAAAATTTCTAGCTAGCAGTCTCTGGGGGACCTCCCCACGCCAGGTGACTAGTGTCAGATGACGTCGGTATAAAGGGCAGTCCTCACGCCTGCCTTCCAGTTATTTCCGCTAGCTTGCAAATGCACGCGGTTAAGTTCACTGCTCACAGTCAATCATCGGTCTTATTACCAGTCTCTTTCGATTTTATTCAATTTTCTCGTCAGAATCTCTTCAGCATCTGCTGTATGTCATCCCCTACTCCATACAAGCATAAAAATAAGTCGCATTCCTGCGGTGCCCAGCTTCTGCACAGGGACGGACACTCCCAGTACCTCTTCTGTCTAGGCCCCGATCACCCTATGGAGGCAGCAGTCCCTGAGGCCCACATTTTGAAAAAGGTTTTCACAAGGAGAAGGAGCTGAAGAAGCAGCAGGCCTGTACTTCCGCTGAGGGTCACCACAAAAGGAGAAGCACGGGACTCCTCTTCCACGGTCACCGCGACTCCAGGCGGAGTCGCCGTGTTGAAGGTAATGTCCTCCGGGGACTGTTCGACAGCTGTCTTGGAGGCTTCTAAGGCGGCATCATCCCTCCTGTCGGGTCTCAAGCTGGGGCCTGGGCCAGGGTTCAGTCAAAGGAGGCAGTTGCTCGAAGACAGCCAATGTCTGTCTCTTCCGACGCCACACGGACAACGCCGCTAAGATGCCCGACCCATCGGGCAGCGACAGCCTCCAAAATGACCGCCAGACCTCTCCTCGCGGCTTTTGTCTGGCATTGGTTCCACAAGTCGGACGCCAGCTCCTCTGGCACCTGCTTGACCCCGCATGGTAAGGCTTATCGCAATACTTCGACGGACACTTGCATTAGAGCTGACGCCAGACCCTACTGATCAGTCCGCTGTCCACGGCTTGTCACATTACGAGACCCCAAGGTCTCCCCGTTGGACCCTGGGGATTTTAGTTCTACTTCCCGGCAACACAGTGACGAGGTACGCCCCGCTAGGTCTCCCTTCAGCTGGGCCGACATTGACCTCGGACGCCATCTCCAACGCTTGGCTTATCTAATGCCGGGTGACATTCTCTTGCCGGATGCTGTCCCGATGCCCGACGGGCTCTCATACCTGGCCCGCCTGCTGGGCTCTCCTCCAGGGCCATCGGTTCCATCAGAGCCTTTGGTACCCGGATATCCGACCCCATCTTATCCGATGCCATCCTACCTGGGACCGCAGTATCTTGCGCTGCAGTACCCGGTGCCTCAGTATCTCGCTGCGCTGGGCTACGGATACTGGCTGTACGGGTACCCCAATATCCGTATCCCTCCTCCTCCTCCACCTCCCACTCAGCCACCGTGGACCTGAAGGAGACTCTGGCTTCCTGGTGGCTGAGGCCAAGGTCAGCTCACCAGGGAGGTGGAGAGCCATCTGCCAACGCTGCCCCGGGTTCCGACTCCCGCTGCCTGAGGTGAGACTACACTCCCCTTCCCGATACAAGAGGCCAGCCTTCAGGTGCCAGGGTGGGGAGGACATGCTTCCCGAGGGTTGCCCAAGGGGTCCGCTCCTCCCCGCATCGAGTAGTCTTCTTCTTCTTCTTCTTCTTCTTCAGAGACCACGGATGATTCCGATGGGTACTCAGATCCAGACGATGAGCCACGACCCGACCAACCCAGGCCTAGGACTCCTCTGAAGTCTCTTTCTGAAGATACCTCCTTTCTGGAGTTGCTGCGAAATATCCAGGCAGGTCACCATTGGCAATCTTTGGAGCCGGATCCACAGCGGAAGAAACTCACTGCTCATTTGGATCTGCCCAAAACTGTTCCAGCACTGATTCCACCCTGGATCGAGCCTCATGTGGACCTTATTTCCACTATTTGGAAGCAACCATCATCATTAGCCCCCTTCCAAGGAAGGCGGATAGGCTATGCCAGGCTCTGGAGGTGTGGATTCCCTGAGTACACACCCAAACCCGACTCGTCGTGATTAGCGCTGCTCACTGCCCACGTATAACCTAAGCATCTCTGCTCATCTCCACTGGACAAGGAATCTCGCCTTCTGGACCAGTATGGGAAGAAGGTCTATGCTTCTTCCACTCTGGGAAAAGGGACCCAAATTATGTCACATATATGGGGATTACCATAATGCAATCCTGAGTGAGGTGGAAGCAGTTGGACTCCTTCCTGAGTTTTAGACTAAGCAGGAGCGCAGATCTAGTCCATTCTGCCTCGTTTGGCCAGTCGGCACATGCTTCGTGCCACATATGATGCAGCGGACACTGCTGGTTGAGGTCGGCTTTTGCCGTAAGTTTGCGGCGCCATGCCTGGCTCAGAGTGTCAGGTTTAGTCCTGGAGGTACAGTCTGCTATCCAGGATCGCCTTCAGGGGTTCGGTGTTGCCGTGGGATGTCAAAGACATCACCGATCTGCAGGAAAAGGGTACTGCTCTAAAATCTGTCGACTTTATGTACAGGCCCCTTGGGTCAGCGCCCTCTTTTGCAGACGTTCTCTTCCTAAAGCGAAACCTCAGGGCAAGCAGGCCAACAGACGCCGGACCTTTCCGCTGCCAAGCCCCCCTGCCCAAAAGCGCCGGGAGCTTCAGCTGCGGCACTGCCCCACACCTCCTGACTCCTCTCGCTCTCTTCTCCCACGGCCTCTGGACATTCCAGAGGAACCAGTAGGAGGGAGGTCTCTTTCCATCTACCGGTTGGGAGAGGATCACTTAGATACTTGAGTGTTCCAGCTGATAGCAGCAGGACACTTAATTAAGTTTCTACAGAACCCCACCCCACACCCCTGAGGTTGTCTTACTCACCAGAACATTATCTTCTGGTTCCGAAGAAATATCCTCCTTCTGCTGAAGGCGGCGATAGAACCTGTCTCAACCCACCTTGGGGACAGATTACTACTCCCATTTCTTCCTGGTTCCAAAGAAATCTGGAGATGCGAGGCCTATCCTAGACCCTCAGCTCCCTGAACCTGTTTGTGGAGTACAGATGGTTCAGAATGCCTCTCTTGCAGAGTCTTCTGCCCTTACTTCAACCAGGACAGTGACTATGCAGCACTGGACATGCAGGATGCCTACCTTCATATCCCTATTCACCCTTCCCACTGCAAATACCTTCGCTTTTGTGTCAGGGGACCATTACCAGTTCAAGGGCCCTCCCATTTGGTCTTTCCTCTGCGGTTGAGTGTTCACCAAATGCCTTTCCGTAGTAGCTGCCACCTCAGTATATCCAGGGAGTGCAAGTTTCCTGTACCTGGATGACTGGCTCCTGGTGGCCCCGACCAGAGAGGAATTCCCAGCCCCTTTCCTGCATCCTGCAGGTTTTTCCCAGCCTGGGTATTACCATCAACCAGGCCAAGTCCCATTTGATCCCATCCCAGAGGCTCCAGTTGATCGGGGCAATCTTGGACACGACTCCAGCATGGCATTCCTGCCGCTGGACAGGGTGGCCACCCTCCAGGCTCACGTAAGCCTGTTGTCCAGTTGCAGGAGGGAGCCGCGCCAGGTCAGTCCTTTACCCGTGGGCTCATGGAGGCTGCTATTCTGACAGTCCCTTGTGCTCTGCTCCACATGAGGATCTCTCAGTGGATGCTTTGGTCTCAGTGGGATCAATTGGTGGACTACCTAGACCAAGAAGTCCTGGTCTCCCAACCCTATGGCTCAGGACTTGCAATGGTGGATGGTTCAGGAGAACCTTTGCTGGGAGTCTCCTTCTGCCTCACACCTCCCTCCCAAACATTGACAACAGATGCCTCGGGAGAGGGTTGGGGAGCCCATCTGGGGTTTCACAGGACTCGAGGCTCTTGGTCCAGGCTTGAGCAGACTCTTCATATAAGCGTGCTCGAGCTCGGGGCCGTGCTGTATGCTCTTCAAGCTCTGCATATGTATCTGCTTCTCGGTCATCTGGCGGTCCAGATGGACAATATGTGTGTAGTCTGGTACATCAACAAACAGGGAAGAACTTGTTCTTACCCTCTTTGCAGGGAGGCGATCGAGTTTGGATGGGGTAGTGCAACACAACCTTCATCCACGGCAGTTCATGTTCTGTGGGTCGAAAACACGCGGCAGACCACCCCAGTCTATCATCTGCTCAGGCTCACCAGTGGAACTGGATCGGGTGGTAGACAGTATCTTCCTATGCTGGGGAACACCTCAGGAAGACCTGTTTGTGTCTCCTCACAACGCAAAACTCCCCGCTTTTTGCTCGCCTCGCCTAGGGCGAGATATTTTTGGAGAGACGCTCTGTCTCTAGATTGAAGGACAGATTGTCTATGCCTCCCCACCCCGATCCCCTTAATTCCGAGGGTCTTACACAAACTCAGCTCAGAAGGTGCTTGCATTATTCTAATCGCTCCTTTCTGGCCCAGGCAAGTTTGGTTCTCTCTTCTGCAACAGTATATAGAGAAACCTCCTCTTCCTCTGTCTCAACTTTTGCTGACCCAGGATCATGGGACCCTGCTTCATCCTGGTCTCAGATCCCTTCAGTTGCATCGTGGCTCCTCAGAGTAACTCAAGCCCGATTAGGGTTCTGCTTGTGGCTGAGATTCTGGTGGAGGCCAGAAAGCCTTCCACTAGATCTGCCTATGCCATGAAATGGGAAAGGTTCTCTATTTGGGCCTCTTCCAAACATTTTGAGCCATTCTCATGTCCTGTCGGAGAATTCTGGACTATATGCTCCATCTCTTTGATTTGGGGCTCAGCCATTCCTCTCTGAAAGTTCACATGGCGCCATTTCCGCTATCATGTTCCTTTGGGACAGAACTTTCACACAGTTGGAAGTCTGCAAGACCTTTCTTAGAGGGTTCTCCACTTAAGACCCCTATTCGCATTCCTGCTCCCCTTGGGATCTGAATTTCACTCTTGAGAGAGCTTACCCTGCCTCCTTTGAGCCGCAGCCCCAGCAGACCTGAAGTTCCTATCCTGGAAGACTCTTCCTGGTGGCCATTACTTCAGCTTGAAGGATTTCCGAGCTTCAGGCCTTGATGTGCAAAATCCATATTTGATTTTTCACAGGGAGCGGATGGCTCTGCGTACCAATCCTAAGTTTCTCCCTAATGTGGTAGCGGAATCTACGCTGAATCAATCCATTGAGCTTCCTGCTTTCTTTACACAACACTCCAATCAAGGGGAGTACCTCTTGCATACTTTGATGTTCACCGAATTCTGAGATACAACACCACTAGGATGAAGGATCTCAGAAAGTCTGATCAGCTGTTTGTCTCTCTTGCTCACAAAGAGAAGGCAATGCCATTTCCAAGCAATGCCTATCTAAATGGTTGGCTCTATTATATCACTTTCTGTTACAACAAGTATCACAAGACCCCTGCCGGGTTGTTAGAGGCCACTCCACCAGGGTGTCGCTGCCTCTGTGGCTTGTTTTAAGAATGTGTCTGCAGCCGAGATTTGTGCAGCCGTAACTTGGACTTCTGTCCATACCTTTACAAAACACTACAGTTTTGACATTTCTCTTGCAGTAGAGCAGGCTTCGGCTGGCTGTTCTGCAAGGTCTCCTTCTTGAGACCTTCACAGCCGGAGGATCTATGGATGGGTAGTTTTCCTCCCTCCGTGTGCTTCTCCTTGTTTCAGACTGCTTGGGACTCGGGTCCTATATGTAATTGCCACTGCAAGAGCCCTCTCAAGTAAGATCGCATAGTTACGTAAGAACTTACCATAACAGGTCTTCTAGAGAGGCTCTTGCAGTAGGTAATGCTTCCTACCCTCCATCCCCATTAGCTTTTTCAGCTCCTTTTCCATGGGGAAAGATCTGTTTCTTGTCTTGCCTTTTGGCGGAAAGAACTGGAAGGTGGGCATGGGGACCGCCCTTTATAACGATGTTGTCTCCGCCAGTCACCAGACCTGGGGCGGTCCCCTGCCAGAGACTGCTAGCTGAAATTTATCTGTGGGTCCTGACGCCCGCCGGCTTCAGTCCTATATGTAATTACTCTACTGCAAGAGCCTCTCTCAAGATCTACTGTTACGGTAAGTTCTTACGTAACTGTATTATCCACGCCCCTAGAAAAACCGGTTACTCACCTATAACACTATATCTTCCATGGAATGGTCTCTAGCAGTAAGGCATTACTCTGGGAGTTCCGATATGTGGCGCTGTAACACAGCAGTTTTCTTCTAGCAGTTCTCACACCAGAGACCACCCACACGATCTCACTTCCTGGCCAGCTATAAAAGTGGGTGGTCCCTGGTACTTCCATTTATTTTCCGCCTGACAGCAGCTTAGTCTTCTGCCAGCAGTCTACTACGTGGATTGAAACCATAGCTTGGGGTGCCTGGGCTTCATACATGGCACCATATTCCTGTGCTCAACCAAGAGCTTTACAATGGACGCTTCCATGTTACAGACTCAGAGAGCTTGAGCAAAGGGCTCTAAAATCTCGAGTCCTCTTCAAGAAGCAAAATAGAGAAGAAATACCTTCACCTAAAGTCCTGCCTGACCGCCCTTCAGTGGTCATACCTCCAAACATGTATCAAGGAACATTCTTCGTCGACGGGCACTCATCCCCCATCGACGGCAGGCACTTCATCAAAAGAACATAGAAGTTCAACTTCATATAGAAAGGAACATTCATCATCGACGGAGATCATTCTTCAGTTCCCCCACGACGCACGGAGGTCCTGCTGCATTCACCGCTGATGGAGCACACCTCGCTCCAGAGGACTCCACAAAACATCCTCATCGCATCTATAGAACACCTCCACCATCGACTGAGCACACTCTGCTTGTTTCATTGTTGATGGGGCTACCTCCGGCCAACGCAGACATGCTCTTAAACATCCATAGTTGGTGAGAAGTATGCCACCATCGACTGAGCATGCATTTGCCTTCTCATCGTCAGCAACACACATTCCACCGTCGACTGAGCATGTCCCTACTGTTCTGTCGTTGACGAGGCATCCCACAGTCGACGGAGCATGCACTGACTTCCCCATCGCTCGCATTGAGGAGTATTCCACCATCGACGGAGTACGCATTCACTTATCCATCATCAAGAAGACACATTACAATGTCAACGGGCATGCTTTTATTTCTCTTCCTCGACAGGACTGATCCCACCGCTGATGGAGCAGCCTCACATCATAGAACAGCACCTTTACCAGCATATAATACATTTATGGATGATCCTTATAATGATTGAACAGGGTTTTATTTAACTCTAAAATTGATTAGCGTTTGCTGATAAAAGTTCTAAAACATTGTGAAAATGCGTAGCACTTGCCTCACTGTGTTTAATAAATATAACACTTCCAGAAAACCTATATAAATGTTTTCTGTACAGTCAGTATTGCCCTCAAGGAAAAACTGCTAATCAATTATTTAAAACCCTGTTTAACCATGAAAACCATGAAATATTTTATAAAATGTATCAAAAGATACTTATGGGCTGCATCACCACAAAGTAAAGGATCATATACTACGGAACGCAGAGGCAAACCAGCCTCATTTGCACTCATGCATGGTGCTCAGCCACCAGTCTATGATGAACAAAATATTCAAAGATGTACTGGATCATATTATCGGGAGGCACAAATCGATCCCTCAACTCCAAGCACACAGGGCTCAGAACCGCTTATATGGCAGTTCCATCCTCACAAGTGCCAAACATAGAACAAATTGTAAGTAAAGTTTGAACTTCTTGGTTTTGATCATACACCCAATTCACTAAACAGACCCCACTCACAGATTGTGTCTCCGCCTCCATCAAAACAGGCACGCACAGAGCTAGAATGCTCGCCATTCCTGCCTCCTCATGAACATTCTGAAGAATATTTTCAGATTCCCATATGCTCGGAATCTTCCAAAGACATATATTATGATGGTTTCCTCACTAGGCGAGGTCAGAGTCCCCATATTCTGTACCATCCTACTGGGACGAAGACATAATACAACCACTAAAGGTCATTTCCCCACTGGATGACCCTTCATTCGTAGAAATGATGTTAAAAATACAAAAACAATGGGGTTTACCACAACAGAACAAGATAAATTAAGTAAAGATATGGCTGAATATCTTGACATCCCGGAAGAGCCCATCTGGGCAGTCCCTCCTTTTATACCAACATTTAAAAATGCGATTACTGAAGCATGGAGTCAACCCATAGCTGCACAGGAGCTACCTTGAAAAGCACATAGGCTTTATCAAGCTCCTATGGACTACCAATATATAACAAATATTCCCACTCATGATTCTGTGGTTATTGCTGCCGCTCAGGACCGCACTAGCAAACCTAAACATGCAAGTGCAGTACCTTCTGAAAAAGACTTCAAATGTTTTGACTATATGGGGAAGAAAGTGTTTGCTTTAAACACATTAAATATTAGAATACTTAATTACATGGGACATATGTTGAAATTCCAGCATACGGTAGAGCACCTCTGCTGGGAAATCATTAATAACCTGCCTACATCCCCTGAAAAAGAAGCGCTACATCAATGATAAATACACTTACTTCCCTCTCGACATTTATTAAGATCGGTATATGACATTGCCGACGCTTCAGCAAGAGCCTCTGCAGTGAGTATTCTTATATGCCATCAGGCATGGCTCTAACTTTCAGGGCTTGCACCTGATATTCAACATAAAGTGGCTAATGCTCCCTTTTGGACGACAATCTCTTTGGCACAGGGCACAAACCATACTGGACAACATACAAGCCTCAGGCAGACAAATAAAAATCAGTACAGTATATGTTTATATACAGTGCCCTCAGTATAATTATTCCTACAAAACTGGAAATTACTATAACCAGAGAGGAAATTTCAGAGGCAAAGAACGAACGACAACACATCTAACCAATATAAATCATCCCAATACCACCCCCCAGGACAGTCAGGTGCCTCGTCCTCATTAAAGATTCCAGACTACACCCCAGTCTCCTCTTCTAGGCCTCTGAGACCTTTTTGGGCTTCAATTTGAATTTATACTGATGCCTTTCCATGAGGCTTTATACACTTAGCCACTACAGACAAAATATTGAATCTGAGGTATCATTGTTACAGGTCATACGGCCATCACATCAGGATACCTCTTGGCCTGTGTGCAGTCGGACCTTTTGTCCCTACCACGAACACAGCCTACTACTCACATGCTGAGAAAATTGTGTTAATGATTCTACTATACGATCTTCTACTTGGCCATTTAGAGGCCACTGTTGCACTTATAATTTATATACGATGTGGACCTTTGTACTTGCCAAAATACACAAGGCTGATTGTTCTTGTGGTCCACCCTACTAGGACATAACTGCTTGGGAATCTCCAGAAGTAATGACTTACTGCAAGAGACCATTCCGTGGAAGATAGATGAGTTACTGCAAAGACTTTTTGTTGTAACAGTAGATCTTCTAGGAATGTCTCTTGCAGTAAGTAGCTTCCTCCATCCAACCCCTGCCATTCTGTAACAGGGAAAACGATATAGGGTTGGGAGTCTTTGGTACCTCGGTTCCCTCTGTCCCTCCATCACCAGCTGAAACCAGCGGGAATGGAGATTACCAGGGACCATCCACTTTTATAGGGACAGCCCAGGAAGTGAAGTCCTGTGGGTGGTCCTGGTGTGGAGACAGCTAGAAGAAAACTGCTGTGTTAGAGCGCCACCTATCGGGAATTCTAGAAGTAATGACTTGCTGCAAAGACATTCCTGGAAGAGTTTATTGTTATGGCAAAAGTCTTTAGTGAACTGATCTTTCTAGGAGTGGTGTATGATGCTCATCCACACAAACCCACCTGTCCTTCCCTGGCTTTGGCGCATCACACTGCTTCCAGAGGGCAAAATCTGGCATCATGTGGCAGAGCCGAGGAAGTTACCACCCAGGTGGGTGGAGGAGCCAGCTTGAAGACATTTCCTGCAAGTCTTTGAAAGGCAACTACCAGAAGTGTGGATGAACTACTGTTACAGGTGAATAACTTGTTTTTCTAGTGACGTGGATATGATGTTCAAGTCACACTTCTGGCAGTGTCCTTTCCCTTTAAGAGCTTGCTGGAACGCTTCAAGCTGACTCCTCCCACTCACCTGGGTGGTATCTCCTCAGCTCTGCCTCATGATGCCAGATCTTCCTTTCCGCTGGAAGAAGGTGCCTCCTTACCACTCCTGCATTGAAGAGGCCCTCGACTTAAATTCTTTGAAATTACTTCAAACTCCAACTTTTACAAATTTTTGTCTTCCTCGATCTTGATCACAACTACAATGAATAAGTCTGCTTGAGGTTCGCGGTGCCCTTGCGACAGAAGACATCCAAGACCAAACCGCATGCCACATGTCTGCTGCCTGTGGCACTACAGTCCCCAGGTTCTGCGACTTTGCTGCTCGCTTCACCCAACCATTCTAAAGGACTGTCTCATCCACCTGAAACTGGGCCGCCCGCACAACGGAACCCACTGGTCCAAATCCAAGGATGACTGTTGGGCGGTCTCCACGGCTGGCGGGTCCGCCAAGCAGCTTGCGAGGCTTTCAAAGAGGAGGTGGCCTCTGGCCGAGCCACTTCTGCTTCTGCCTTTGTGCCACTTCAGCTGGGCTTGATTTTTATTGGCTTCTTCAAAGAATTGTGCTAGACTCTGCTGACCTTTGGTCAGGGACCCACCTTCAAGTCTAAATCTAAAAACAAGTCTAAGAAAGAAAGATTCATCTGCCGAATGGGATCGAGAGCGCCTTGGTCGAGGGCCTCGATTCTCGCGCTTCTTGGATTTGACTTCGCCCAATCTCTGGCCTTGGCTCCACGGGCAATCCCATCGGGTCTGTCAGCCGAGACACTGATCAAGTCCCAGCCGAGATTTTTCTGAGCCGACTGACTAGTTGTCGCAATCAAGAGGCTGATACTCCTTGCCTAGGACTCCAGTCCTGATGCAGACCATTGAGGGACGGATCAGTCCGCTGAGCTGCGGTCTCTGTTCCCTGATCCTGACCTGGAGGAGCCTCTGCAATCACCGACTCCTTCCAAGCCCTGCCACCGTCCCTCTGGCAGTCTCGGTCAGCCTCCTGTGGGTCTGCCAACATCGGCGCTCCCACTCTTTGCACCGCGGGAACCAGTGCGCCGCTGTTCTTCATCCTCTGGTGAGAGAGGCTTTGGCGCCAGTTGCGTCGACGCTTATGAAGACTTGATATAGCAACAGTTGGTATCAACCGGCTGGCAGTATAGCGAGAGGTTAGGAGGAACGAGGTGTGAATGAGCTTGGTACATCCAGCAGCCCAGACCTGAGTTTGATTCTCACAACCTCCACTTGCATACTGTGTGACTCTGAGCAAGTCACCTAACCGCCCAGTGCTCTCAGGTCACCCCTGAAAACAGGCACTTGTGCCTTGCCCGTTACCAAAGGCTAAAATAAAATAAAACATAAATAAAACCAGCCCGATTTCTCGCTGGCCATCACCTGGCTGTCACCCAAAAGGCGGCGCGATTCTCCTTCACGGAGCTGAACAAATTGGTACCGCTTGGCTGCCTCCTCATCTCCACCCGATTTGTGATGGAACTGCCGCTTAAAGAGTTGATGGTCAGTGCTCCATCTAAGGAGTCTCGACCGGCCAAGGGGCTTCTGCATCAACTGTTGGACACTGTCACCCCTGTCTGTCTGCAGAGGGTCAGTGAGTCTCGGCAGTTGACCTCTCTTGACGACTCCTTGGAGTCAGAGGGTTCCACACTGCACCCCGTCCAGTTGCGCTGAGTCAATGGTGACTCTCTCGATGGCTAGGGGTCCCACATCCTTTCTGGGCCTACTCCATCTGATCTCTGAGTCAACGTGTATGAAGATGGAGCCTGTGGAAATGCAAGCTTGTTACTCGTTGACTGAGGTCCTTGACCAGAGAGACTCTCTGGAGGTCTTCCGGTGCCAGAAGTATCCTTGGCCCTGCCTTGGAGCTTTGGCAGCACCCTGCTTCCTGCCTGGCGTCTTCTGCTCAGATGGCCTGCAAATACGGTGCCCACCGGTTCCCTTTTAGCATTCACAGAGCACCCCTTGGTCAAGGTTGATGGCCGATTCTGTGTTTAGGCACTCGGCAACACTGGGGACATTGACAGGCGCGACAAGGAGTCCAAGAAGTTGGACCATGTGGCTAAGAAAGTCTATGCTGCCTCCTCGCTTGATCTCCGTCAGGCAAGTTCGGCCCTCATTTTGGCCCACTTCTCCCATGCCCTGCTGGGCACTTTAGATGAGGTGCTCCCTCATCTGCCTGCTGACCTTCAGACCACGGTCAAACATGTTCGGGACCAGGGCTGGGCTGTAGCCAAACCGCTTCAAACAGCCAAGGACATTGGGACTCTGTGCCTGCCTCAGTGGCCATGCTCGTAGGGCTTGGCTGAGTATCTCTACCTTTACGCCAGACACTCAGCACAAGCTGGCAGATGTCCCTCTTGGGCACCAACCTGTTTGGGCCCACTGTCAAGGGTCACCTCACCCGTATTGATAAGTCCAGTGCCACCTTGGACTCCATGACATCTGCCCAGAAGGACCTTAAAGGCTCCAAGCAGCAGCAGAAGAGAAAGCCCTTTGGTCCATCTCCACTTTGCGTCAAACCAGCCCAGCAACAGGCTGGCCAGCATGCTCAGGCCTGGTGACCACGGCACAAGTCTGTGGCCTTGGCGTCTGTAAGCCTGGAGGGAGAGGCTCGATGGTGACTCAGCCAAGCCTACCTCCCTTCCAAGTCTGCCCAGGACAGGATGAGGGGTGCCTCATGCTCATCATACTCCCCTGTGTCTTCTCGTGGGCACTGCCCTCCACTTCTTTTCTAAGGGGTCCACTGTCCACTGTCACCATGGACAGGTTGGTGCTAGAAGTGGTGGGTCAGTGTCTGCTTCTGGACTTTGAGCAGAACCCTCCTTGCTGAGCCGGCCCCCATGGAAGGACTTGGTTTCCGTGAGACATGCTGTCAGCTCTCAGAGACAACATAGCCCAGCTTCTCCACAAGGAGGTTATGGTTCCTGTCATGGATCCTCCGAACACCCAGGGTTTGTCTCCAGAAACTTCCTGGTGCTGAAGTGGATGGGGTTACGCCCTATTCTAGATCTGCACAACCTGAACAAGTTCCTCAGGTCGCGCTTTTTCAGGATGGTAACTGTGTCTCAGATCATACCATCTCTAGAGTGAAACATGTGGTTCTAGGGACATGGATATGTTGTTCATCCACACTCATTGGCAGGTATCCTTGCCGCTTTTAAATCTTGGCCGGAAGGTCTTCAAGCTTGCTCCTCCCACCCACCCGGTGGTATAACCTCGGCTCCGCCCATGACGCCAGATCTTCCTTACCGCTTGGAAGCTCAGGTTCCCCTCCTAATGCCTATGCTTTGAGACTGGTTCCTATTTCTCCGCTTATGGATTTAAAAATAAATTTTGGCGAAAGACTTCAGTCTTCATCCCTCGCCGCCGGCGGACAAATCGACCCCGGATTTTCGGAGATGCCCATGCGGGCAGAAGATGTCTCGGACGGATCCACACTCCACGGTGTCTACTGCTTAGGCCTTGAGCACGCACCCGCAGGCTTGCGACCTGTGCTCATCTTTCTCGGCCTACGCCTCAAGACCGTGCTGCCCGATTAACTGGGTCGTCCCGAGAAGTGTTTCCTCCTGTGAAGTCCAAGGAGGCCCGGTTGGCGGTGTCTCAAGGGCGGGCTCGGCGGATCAGCTTGAGCGGATGGTCGCCTCGAAGAGGAGGCGCGCTGGCCGTATCTTTCCTCGGCCGCGCATTTATCCCGGCCTCTGGGTTCTTCCTACACGGCTTCTTTAAGGAGCTTTTGTCGTCCCTCTCCACTAAGGGAGAAGGGCTCACGCCTGCTGGACCTTATTCTCGGTCCAAAAGAAGGACAGGGTAGTCCTCCGTCGACGCTCTTGGGAGCGGGAAAGGTCCCTCTCCCGAGTCGATCGACCGTCGGCCGAGCCACTGGCCTCACGGTGTCCCCGCTCAGGTCAGTTGACCGAGACTCCACCCCGACGAAGTCAAGATTTTCTCGACCCGTTGGACGGGCTGTCGCTTTAGCAGCCGAGATTCCCTCTCCCGGTTCCCCCGGAGGAGTTGGGGATCCCGTGGGCTCGCCTGTGCCTCCGGTCCGGAGCCCTCGGATGGACCATCCGAGCGAGGGAGTGCCGGTTCCGCCGGCACCTCCCGCACCGACCTCGGAAATTCCGGGACTCGGTCTCGGTCTGGACCTCTTTCATGGTCCAGCCGATCCCAATCACATAGGCGGTCTCGGTCTCGGCACCGCTGTAGCCAGCGCCGGGCCGTCCTCCTCCTCGGATGAGGGAGGCTTCGCGTGAATTACGCCGATGGTACGAGGACCTTATGTTGCAACAGCTTCTGCTGGCGGAGTAAGCCACCCCGCCGCCTTCCCCGCCATTAAGTGGTTGTCACCGAACGGCCGACACAACCCTCGACTTATCCGCCGAGGAGCCTATACCCAGGCCGGTTGTTCGGCCAAAACCAGCTGCTCCACCGACCCGTGGAAACTCCTCCGCCTCCACAGCCACCCATTGGGGGCCCGACCAAGGATTCTCGGTCGGCTAAGGGTCTACCCCATCGGCTGTCAGTTACCCTCACTCCCGACCGACCTCGGCAGGTGAAGGGTGGCTCAGGCCAGAGGCAGTTTTCGAGGACTCTTCCGAGTCCGAAGATGATTCCTCCTTTTCTCCAAGCGACTGGACTTGGAGTCTTCAGGAGGTCAGTCAATGGACAACAGTCTGTCGTCCTTCCTAGGACTGCTTCGCTCATCTCGAATCCACCGGGATGGAGCTGAACCGCTTTCCAAACGGGTTGAGGATCCCTCACGGAGATTCTGGACCGAGGGATTCTCCACGGAGGCTTTTCCGTGGCCGAGGCCATAGTGGGTCCAGCACTGTAGCTTTGGTAGCGCCTGCTTCCTGCCCTGTGCCTTCGGCCAGGATGGCCAGGAAGTATGCGTCCCCACCGTTCCTTGTCCGGTTTTTTGGAACACCCTCTGCTGAGGGGTTGGTTACTGACAGCTGCTCGCACGCCGGCAACGCCAGGATGTGGACAAACTTCCTGACAAGGAGTCCAAGAAATTGGACTATGTCGGGCTTAAAAGTCTACGCCATGCCCTTCTCTCGGCCTCGGCCAGGCCAGTTCGCCGCCCTCGTGGCACACATTTTTCTCATGCCCTGTTGGGCTCCTGGATGAGGTCATCCTCATCTTCCCACCGATCTGCAGACTACGGTTAAGCAGGTGCGGACCAGGGCAGGCAGTGGCCAAACAGCAGCTCCAGACTGCTTTGGATATAGGGACTCATGTGCCAGATCGGTGGCGGCCGCAGTGGCTATCTGTCGTGGCTTGGCTGAGGATATCCACCTTTACTTCAGATACCCAGCACAAGTTGGCGGATGTTCCCTTTTGGGACTGACCTCTTCGCCCTGGGGTGGAAGGTCACCTGCAGAGGATCGAGAAGTCCAATGCTACCTTGACTCGGTCTCTTCCGCTCAGAAGGACAAAGGTCAAGCCACAGCCTAGGCTCCTTCGGCCCTCTGTGCCTCGCGCTCGGCCCAGCACGCAGGGCCAGCAGGCTCGGCCTTGGCATCCCAAACCCAAGCCGCCGGGTTCTTCTAACAGGAGGCAGGAGGAAAGGCCCAGGAGGTCCCTCGGCCGTCCCTCCTCCAAGCCTGCCCAGTGACGGGCTGAGGGGTGTCCCCATTCCCCGCTACCTTACCCTGGGTCCTCTGGGGACGGCCCGACCTTCCGCCCACCTGGTCCGCTGTTACCACGGGACAGGTGGGTCTTGGAGGTGTGGGAAGAGGCCTGCCTCTGAATTCGACAGGCACCACCCTTCAGAGCCTTCACTGGGGCCGGTCCCCAGCCTCACTGGCGTGCTCGCCGAGTCGACATAGCTCTCCCTCCTCCAGAAGGAGGTGATAAGAGAGGTGGCGGACCTCCTTCAGACCCAGGGTTTGTGTCCAGGTACTTCCTGTTCCGAACGGACGGGGCTGGCGCCCATTCTCGACCTCACACGACTCAAACAAGTTCCTAAGGTCTCGAACCTTCAGGATGGTCACTCTGGCTCAGATAATACCATCCTTGAACGCGGGCGTAGGGTTCTTGCTCCTGGACTCTGTAGGACGCTTTTTCACGTCCCCGGTCCGGTCCGTCTTCACCGAGATTCCCTTCGCCCAAGTGAAGGACCCTTTTCGAGTTCCAAGCCAGTTCTTCGGCTTGTCTCCAGCTCCCAGGGTCTTCACCAAATGCATGGCAGTGGTGACAGCATTCCTGGCGGCGCCGAGGGGTCCGGGTACCTTACCTGGACGACTGGCTGATAGCAGCTCCCTCCAGAAGGAGGCGAGTGGTCCAGAGATCTGGCCCTCCAGGTCTGTTTCCTCAACTGGGCCTCTTATCAACGAGGCCAAGTCGGAACTCGAGCCAAAGCAGGTGATTCTATTCATCGGCGCAGCTCGACTCTTCGAGCCAGAGCGCTGCTCCTGGCTGACAGAGGGCCGGGTTCTTCCTCCTTTGCCCGATCATTTCTTGGTTGGGCAATTGCGCCTGCCCGGGACTTCCTGCGCCCTGGGTCTCATGGCGCCTGCACCATGGGTCCGTTGGGCCACATTGCTGGAACATGCGTCCCTTCAATGGGGACTGGCCAGCCAGTGGTCACAATGCTGCGATCCTTGACCAGCTTGTGTCGGTGACTCAGGGGATGTGGAACGCCTCCAGTGGTGGACCGCTCCAGATCATTTGCAGGAGGCATCCCGCTCGTCCGCCCTGAGCCGATGGTGTCTCTATCGACCGATGCCTCTCTGATGGGTTGGGGTGCCCATCTGGGGAACACTGGCTCATGGCCTCTGGTCCCCACGGAGTCCCGATGCCCACATCAACCTGCTGGAGCTCCCGAGCGGTCCGCCTAGCTCTCACCGCCTTTGCTCCGTTCCTCCGGGTCAAGTGGTCCGAGTCCAGACGGACAATACCACGACCATGTTCTATCTAAACCGCCTAGGGCGGGACCGCCCATGCTTCTATGCAAGGAAGCCTCCGATTTGGTCACTGTAGCGCAGCCTGAGGCGGATCTCCTAGCCATTCATGTGGCAGGAGCCCAACACCCTGGCCGATGCCCTGAGCCGGATAGGGGCTGCATCCACGAGTGGTCTCTCCTGCCGGAGGTAGTACAGCATCTGTTCTCCCATTGGGGCACACCTCAGGTGGACCTGTTCGCCCAGGGAGAACGCAAGCTGAGACTGTTCCATGCCCGCCCCCTCAGCAGGGCTCGCTGCAGGGGATGCCTTCTCGAGGCAGTGGACCCCGGGCCTTTTACGCCTTTCCCCATTTCCTTGATCCACAAGAAGCTTCTCAAGGCGAGGAGGGACAAGGCGAGGTGATTCTGATATTCCCAGACTGGCCGCCAGTTCTGGTACCCAGATCTCCTCAGTCTCAGCTCCAGGACTCCGCGGCAGCTTCCAGCTCGCCCGACATGCTCTAGTCAATCAGGGGAAGGTGTTCCATCCGGACCTTCAATCCTGCACCTGACGGCCTGGTTCCTGAGCGGCCAGAGTTCCAGGCCTTGGGTCTTTCCGACGAGGTCCTCAATGTAGTTGAGGCATCCCGTAAGGAGTCGACCAGAAAATGTTATGCCTTCAAATGGAAAAGGTTTTCCATTTGGTGTCAGGGCAAGGGCTTGACCCTTCCTCCTGTTCCTTGGCAAGCATCTTGGACTATTTATGGTCCCTTTCTAATCAAGGGCTTAGGGTCGACGCACCCTAAGGGTGTGACCTGGCAGCCATTCTGCCACCGGCGCTGGCCGGAAGCAGTCGTGGCGCAGGAGAAGGTGTTCATGCTTCAAAGGCCTTGATCACATTTCCTCCAGTGCGGGAACCCCCACCTCCGTGGATCTACTGTTGGTACTGGCAAAGCTCATGGGCAAGCTCATTCGAACCTATGCACAGGTGTGCCTCTCTCACCTGTCGTGAAGACCACCTTCTTGGTGGCTATCACGCCAGCCAGAAGGATGGGAGAGCCCAGGCTTTCCATCGAGTCTCCTTACCTGGTCTTCCACAGGGACAAGGTTGTCCTGCGCCCCCACCCGAAATTCCTTCCGAAGGTGGTGTCGGAGTTTCACCTTAACCAGGTGTTGACTCTGCCGGTGTTCTACCCCAATCACACTCGGAGGCCGAATATAGGCTCCATACTTTGACCCTAGAAGGGCGCCGCTTATTATAAGGAGCGCACGCTGAAATTGGGAGAGGTTCGCCAGCTGTTTGTCACCCACGCTAGAAGCCGACCTGGCAGACCTGCAGCCAAGCGGACGATAAGCAGGTGGGTCACTTCCTGCATAGATCTCGCTATAAGTTGGCGGGCATGGAGCCTCCCAGAGGGATAAGAGCTCATTCTACCCGCCATACTGCTGCAACAGTGGCTGCTTCCAGGACGCCCTATCCAGGAAATCTGCAGGGCTGCTACCTGAAGTCAGCAAACACCTTCATTACCCATTACCACATCGACCTTGAGTCACGCCGGATGCTGGTTTTGGGGCCTCGGTTCTCAGTCTCTCTTTCCCAAGTAAGTATTGGGGGTGTGCGTCTTGCCTCCCTCCTCCCGGAGAACTGCTAGGAGTCTGCCAATGGTGTGGATGACAACATATCCATGTCCTAGAATATACAGTTACTCACCTGTAACAGGAGTTCTAGGAATGGTATATGTTGTCATCCACACCACCCACCGGACCTCCCTGCTTCGGACGCACAACCTGAGCTTCCAGTGGGCCAGATCTACGCCATGGGGCGGAGCCGAGAGTTATACCGCCTGGTGGGTGGGAGGAGCAAGCTTGAAGACCTTCCGCAAGATTTAAAGCGGCAAGGATACCTGCCAATGAGTGTGGATGAACAACATATACCATTCCTAGAACTCCTGTTACAGGTGAGTAACCTGTATTTTTGCTCCCTGATCTTCAGGACGATTCTTTCACGTCCCTATCCCTCTGTCTCATTGAAGATTCCTCTGCTTTTGAGAAGAGGGAGCCCTCTACGAGTTCCATGCCATGCCATTCGGCCTCTTGTCGGTCCCCTGGTCTTCACAAAGTGCACTGCAGTGGTGGCAGCTACCTGAGGTGCTGTGGGGTCCAGGTTTACCCCTACCAGGATGACTGGCTGATCGCAGGTCCTCCAGACCTGCGCTTCCCTTGGTCTCCTGGTCACCAGGATAAGTCAGAACTTGTGCCCTCGCAGGCGATTAACTTAGTCGGGCAGAGCTAGACTCTTGCAGAGCCAGAGCCCGCTCCCGGCAGACAAGGCAGAGGCCCTCCATGTGCCGATTATTTTGAGTTGGGCAATTGTGCCATACCCGGACTTCCTGAGCTTGCTGGGCTATATGGCAGTTGCACCAGTGTGGTCCATTGTGCCCACTGGAGAATGCACTCCCTGCAGTGGAGCTGGCCAGCCAGTTGTCTCAGCGCGAGGGTCACTTCAACCAGCTGGTCATTGTGTCCCAGCGGATGTGGGACGCTCCAGTGGTGGTTAGTCCCAGAACATCTGCAGGAAGGGATCCCTGCTTGTCTGCCCAGAGCCGATGGTCATCTTGACGATTGATGCCTCTCTCATGGGCTGGGGTGCCTAACTGGGGATCACAGAGTCCACAGCTCTGGACCTCGAGGAGTCCCAATGTCACATTAGCCTGCTGAAGTTGCAAGCAGTTTGACTGGTGCTGGCTACATTTTCTCCACACGTTGCTCGGGTCAGGTGGTCAAGTCCAGATGGACACCACTAATATGTACTACCTTAACAAACAGGGCGGGACACACTTCTGCCCTTGTGCAGGGAAGTCTCCATGTTTGGACCTCATGCGTAGCCTGGAGGTGGATCTCCTAGCTATCCATGTGGCAGGAGCTCCAATCAACGGGCGGACGCCTCAACCTGGCAGCCATCTCTGCTTACCGGCAAGGCGTCTTACGGGTGATCTCTCCACCCAGAGGTAGTTCTCAGTCTGGTCTTCCGATTAGGACCCATTAGGTGGACCTGTTCGCTCCAGGGAGAATGCAAAGCTGAGGTTGATCTTCCTGGACTAAGTCTCCATCACTCGATTAGCTGGGGATAACGCCGGAGGCTAGGACCAAGCGGGAGCCTGAAATTTTCTGAAGGGTCGTGCCTAGACAGGACCACACATATTAATGGCACCATTTGAGATCAGCTCGCTACCATGTGGGCTATCTCGGCATTGACCTTCCAACCACTTCAGTTCCTTTTCTCTTGCCGTTGAGTGTGCTTGGATGTCGACGCCGCTCTTCTGTTGGAGTCTGTTTTCGCTATACGACAGCAGCTTTTAACATTTAATTTAATATTTTAAGTAGTCGTTCTTATTTTACGTAACAAGAAGAAGAATATGAAAAGAATTCTTTTCCTGCCATCAATGGAGTCGCCCTTAGACTATAGCGGTGATGGTAGGAGGACTTGCTTGAAAGTTTTATGGCAGAGGGCTGTGTCCGTCCGCGCCTAATTAACCGTTGGGAGGGTCCCGACTATGGACAGTTCTGGGGAACAGTCCTCCTCAAGCACAAATCTAGCAGTTCCGGGATCCGAGTTTGCTTAACCTCGAGCCCTCTTCCTCGTTGGGGGAAGAAGAATCGGTGCCACTCCGAGGTTGCCTGTTGGTACATCTGCACGAGATTGATTGTTCGGAGGCGATGGGCCTGAACCGACTTTGGTGGGTTCCTGTTTTGGCCTCGCCTCCTAACAGCTGTATTCTCGCCTCGAGCTCGATCTCTGTCCTCATTGGAACTCCGGTGGGCATTTTGACTCAGGCCACTCCTATGGAGCAGGGGGTTTGATCTTCCAGTTTTTCCGCTCTGTTCCTGATTTCGGGACCTCCGGCCTCGAGCCGCTGGACCAGAGCCTGGTCGATTGATCACTAATGGCGAGGGTGCCTCTTTGGTGCCTTTGCCATTGTGTCAACCCTCATGCCTACCCCTCTCCCTTTTCCATGCAGGGCGGCATGAGCACCACCTTTCCTTCTTCTCTTCTCAGGATTTCCATTGGCATTTTCCATCAGCGCCCTGGTTCGGCCGGTGGCTCGGTTCCTTGGTCGGCATCGAGGTTGGCGGCATTGCTCTGTGCCAGCCGAGGTGCTCTTTGTTGCTGCCATTGGTTGTCGGTGCTGTCAGTGGTGCTGCGGGTGTCTTGGTGGTGCTGGCACTTCGCGGGTGGCACCCACGTGGCCTTGAGCACCTGTGGGTGGTGCCGTGAGCTGCCACAGGTGTCAGGTGCCACTGGTGCCATGGGTAGGTACCACAGGCACCCATGGGTGCCATTCTTGTCATGGTATCGGGCACCCTCGGTGTCCTTGCTACATGGGTGCCGGGTGCCCTCGGTATTGCCCAGGTTGGCATAAACACTGCTTGGTGCCCTCCTGTGCCACTAGTGATGCTGGTGCTGCGTGGTGCTGTATAGCAGAATTAGTGACAATTTTTCCTTTTCGGACTTCTTTCCACAGAACTTGTATGGATGTTTATCGTAGAATGAACTCCTGTTCTGTGGATTATTTTTTCCACACATCTTAGTGAGTGGTGGTCTATATGGGATCGTGTGTCATCCAGCGGTTTTCTGCTGATGGAACTCTGCTGTACTGCTCTGCCAGTGGAATCTCATTCTGCTCAGCACTTTCTCAGCTCCCTACATGGTACCAAGCTCCTCACATCCTTCCTGATGGCGGAGTCTCTACTGACTCTGACCTAGACCTCTCTGGAGGTTCTTCTAGGGTAGAAGTGCATCTAGATGGGTCTTTCCTGTCCTTCTGGTCAGTAACACGCGGACAATTCATTTTATATACTGAAGGGCATGTCCGCCTATCATTAGAGTCCGTGATGGAAAATCTTTTCAGTAGTTCCTCAGTAATGGGGTCCACTATAGTATTTCACACTGCGCCTATGGACCATACACTTCTGCCTAGACTTTTCAATAGTCAAGACAGTTACGCTCTGTGGAACATTCTGATTTAATGGTCGGAGCCACTCTGGCTCTTCTGCTCCTTTGATAGGGGCATATAGCCCCTTTGTGATATTGCCCCTTCGGTGGCTTCTTCAGCACAGGTGGTTAACATCTCTCCAGCTGTGATTTATTAGTCCGGTCATGATTTCAGTATGGACGCCAGACTCCTTCTGCACTCAGATGGAGAACATCTTCGTCATTTTGTATCAAGACAATCCTTAAATAGCAGCCTGGATGCCTTGTTAGGTTCGGACTTAAAAAAAAGAAAAAAGAAAATTTTTATTACAGCACAGGGCCTAGCCAAAATTACCTGATACCCCCTTTTGATCTGGCAGGTCCGCCAGCCCCTGAGGTGCTTTGCCTCCAGAGTACGGTAAAGAGTACCTGACTACCTCTGCCCCTAGGGGAGTCCGATCCACAAGGTATGGGTCATTCTCTTTCTAAGAGAGATTTCTCTCATTCAGAGACATTTCCTAGACCTAGGCTGCTGCCCAGTCTGTTAATTCCCTTTCTTTTATCAGGCTTTCTTCTCTAAGCGAGCCTTACAGCAGAAGAAGCTACTCTCCACTGAATTGGAACTCAGGTTCGCATTCCTTGCTTGCTTAACTTAACAGGTGATTTTCTCATTCTTGACGGAAGGTCAAGTAGGTCTTTTTTTCTGAGGTAACTTCTCAAATAGTCACACCTCGGTTCCTGCGCACTTGTCCATGCCAGTCGCTCACGAAGCTATCCTCTTCAAGTGCGTGATGGAGTTATGATGTTTGTTTTTCAGCAAACAAACTAGAATCTTTCCTACTCCCTTCAGGGAGGCCAGAGTGGGCAGTGCCTCACCGCTGCTGAGTCACTGCCTCTTTCAGTTACTTCAACAAATGGGTTAGCCCTAACTTGGTCCTGCTGTGTCCCTCCTCGACGCTCATCTGTCTTTATTTGCCTTAGAAATCCAGCCTGTTTTTTTCTGCAGTGGACACGTCCTCCTGTACACTTTTCCTTTCTTCCTGAGTTCAGAGACTGCTACTACAGTTGTACACACAGGGGCAGGATGATTCCTTTTGAATATGCAGTGGGTAGGATCTGGTTCTACTAGACCACCATGAGAGGCTTCTAAGTCGGTGTTTGGCCTTCCATCAAGAAGGTTCCTGTGACTAAGTGGAGACCATTCTCTTATTTATTTAGTTTTTTGTTGACCGGGTAAGCACTAGACAAATCCTGCCTATTTTCAGGCACGACTCCGGGAGGGGATACAGATGAATGCCAACTGACCTTGAACCAGATTAAGCTGTTGGCAGTATTTTAGTGAATGAGGAAATTTGCCAGGACACAGGAAAATTCCCTACTCTTTCGATAAGTGCCATGGGATCTTTAACATCCACCTGAACTACCACCAATCCAGGCAGATGGGACCTCGGTTTAACGCTCTCATCCGAAGAGCGGTTTAATGGGCTAACCCACCTGGACCCCTTGCTCACCAAGTAAGGGGTTCAAGTGCTCCTGGACCTGTTGTTTAAGGTCAGCCATATTTGATAGTGGGAGTTTTCTTCTGCACTTTCCGTCTACCTGAACCAGTAGACTTTACCTCCGACTCTTTCAGTTCCTGAGGTCCCTTTTACGTTACATTAGTACATGTCTTTGACACTATTAATTTTGGTCCTATACTAGATTGGAGGCCAGGTTCTTGCCGCTCTCCTAGAGTGGTTATGCTTCCTGTCAGACTTTCATTTTGTGTCCATTGCAGTCGCCTGCAAAGTGGTGAGTTACAACTCGGCGCTTGTCTTGTAAGCACTATATTCTAGATGCTCTTTACAAGACAGCTTTTTTATTAGCAGGACAGTCCTTGGCTGTCCTTTCTGAGTGAACCCTATCTCCTACCACTCTACTCAGGGTTGTTGGTTTTAGCCCGTACTCTCCCACTAGTGTGAATGAGTGATGGAGACTTAGTCCAGGAAGATATGGAATTTGTACCACTGTAATTATTGGTCTTCGGACAGTCTCCATCACTCTGCTCACATGCCCACCCACCATCCCCTGGGTTCACTCATTTTCTTCCTGGTCTTCATGGTCCTATGGTTCAGACTGTGAGGACATTATTCTTTGACCTTTCTTGCAAAGGCCATCTGGGCCTCTTAGCCCCAGAAACCCAGGATGAGTTATTCTCATTAGTTATGCTGCACCTCCTCAGTCGAAAAGGTACTGAGGCGGTTTGAGGGCAGATGCCGATAGCCTCACAGCAGGTGCGAGCTAGTCTCGCAATGCCACACATGCGTGATCCTGTCTTGGCGCCACCCTTCAGAAAATGTTAGGCTCCCGCTTGGTCCTAGCACCTCCGGCGCTATTCCACTAGTGTGAATGAGTGATGAAGACTGTCCAAGAAGATCAATAATTACAGTGAGTATGTAATTTCCATATTTGTGCCCCCAGCATGGAACGCTACAGGATGCCCTCCCAAGGCCCTGAACCCCAGGTTCTTCTGTGCCTTCCCTCCGATTCCCTTGATCCACAAGGTGCTTCTCAAGGCCAGGAGGGACGAGGCACGGTGATCCTGGTGGCTTGGACTGGCTGCGCCAGTTCTGGTACCTCGATCTCCTCAGCCACAGCAGCAGGCTCCCGAGGCGTCTTCCCCATGCTGGGACCTACTTTCCATCAGTCAGAGTAAGGTTCTCCACTCAGACGTTCAGTCCCTGCACCTGACAGCCTGGTTCCTGAGCTGCCAGAGTTCCAGGCCTTGGGTCTCTCCGGCTGTCTTCACTGTTGTGGAGGCATCACGGAAGGAGTCAACTAGGAAGTGCTATGCCTTCAAATCCCGGATCGTGCCTGAAACTAGTCAATTTTGGCTAGCGATTTACCTGGTTAACAAAAACTAAATTTAAAAAAAAATGGAAGAGATTCTCCATTTGGTGTCCGGGCAAGGGTTGAACACTTTGTCCTGTCCAGTGGCTAGCATTCTTGATTATCTATGGTCCCTGTCTGTCAGGCCTGCAGTCGATGACCCTTAAGGTGCACCTGGCAGCCATCTCTACTTACCAGGCAAGGGCCGGTCAGCAGTCGGTGGCACAGGAGAAGGTGGTCTGGTGCTTCTTAAGGGCCTTGACCACATTTACCCTTAGCTGCCTGAATCACCACCACCACCGTGGGATTTGTTGCTGATTTTGGTAAAACTCATGGGCAAGCTGCTTGAACTGATGCACAGGTGTGATATGTCTCACCTGTTGTGGAAGACCACCTTCTTGGTGGCTATCATGTCAGCCAGAAGGATCAGACGCTTGTGGAGTCTCTTTACCTGTTCTTCCACATGGACAAGGTTGTCCTGTGCCACAACCCAAAGTTCTTCCTGTAGATTGTGTCTGAGTTTCACCTAACCAAGCAATTAATCTCCCAGTGTATTTCACCAGTCACACCTCAGAGGCTGAGCACAGACTCCCTACATTGGACCTGCGGTGAGAGCTGCTACATTATAAAGAGCGACTGGCTGGAGTTTGGGAGAGGTTCACCAGCTATTTGTCACCTGTGCTGAAGCCACACCTGCAGTCAAGTGGACGATTGGCAGGTGGATCACATCCGCATTGATCTCTGCTATAGGTTGATTGGTAGGGAGCTCCTCGAGGGTTGGCTCATTCCACCCACCATACCGCTGCATCGGTGGCTGCTTTCTAGGACGTCCCTATTCAGGAAATCTGCAGGGTTGCTACCTGGAAGTCAGCACACCTTCATTTCCCATTACCACATTGACCTAGAGTCATTCTGGGATGCTGGTTTTGAGCCTCAGTTCTCCATTTCTTATTTCATAAGTAGGAGTGTGCACCTTGCCTCCCTCCTCCCAGAGAACTGCTAGGAGTCTGCTAGAAGTGTGGTTAGAACATCATGTCAACGCCCCTAGAAAAACAGGTTGCTCACCTGTAACAGTAGTTCTAGGATAGATATATGATGTTCATCCACACAAACCCACCCAACCTTCCCTGGCTTTGGCCATATAACTGCTTCTCCAGTGGGCAAGATCTGGTGTCATGGGGTGAGCCGAGGTAGTTATCCCCAAGTGGGTGGGAGGAGCCAGCTTAAAGACTTTCCAGCAAGCTCTTATAGGGAAAGGACACTGCCAGAAGCATGGATGAACATCATATACCACTCCTAAAACTACTGTTACAGGTGAGTAACTTTCTTTACAGGCCCTACCTATAGTTTTGGCTCAAGGCCATCAGCACTAAAGGTGCACTTAGCTGCAGTGTCAGCCTACATGTCAGCAGGCGAGGGAAAGTCACTGGTTTCAGAACCCATTTTCAGAGTTTTTTGTTTTTAAAGGCCTCAGTCACTTGTACCCACAGTTAAGGGACCCAGTCCCACCGTGATCCCAGTGTTTGCCTATCCCATCTCATGGAGGCTCCAGTCGAGCCTATGGATACTGCTGACTTAAAGTATGTCACCTGAAAACCATATTTCTGATTGCTATGACCTGTGCTAGGAGAGTGAATGAACTGCAAGCCCTCTGCACAGAGACCAAAATACAGTATCTTCCATGGAGATAAGGTAGTATTTAGAACCAATAGAAAATTCCTACCTAAGGTGGTGTCTGAACTAGTCAGTAACACTTCCTGTGCTTTTCCCAGAACATTCCAGTACGGGTGAGCAAAATTGCACAGCCTTGACTTGCACCGAGCTCTAAGCATCTACATGGATAGGTCAAAAGATGGTGGATCCAAGAGCTTTCAGATTTTTGTTACTTATGAGGTGTGGGAAAAGGTAAACCAGCTTCCAGGAGGTCCGTGTCTCACCTGCTAGTCTTTTGCATCCAGTTCTGCTGTGAAAAGCAGAGAGAATGCCACCTAGAGGCTTAAGGGCACACTCGCAAGGGTACATCTGCCTCTGTGGCATCCTCAAGGGCATTTCTTCATTAAGGATTTGCCAAACAGCTATTTGGAAAACGTACACACCTTCACAGAGCATTATTGTCTGGATGTACACTCCAAAAGGATGACAGCTTGAAACTGCTGTATTGCAGAACCTTTTCCAGAGTAGGTTCTGGACTTTTCTGGACTCAGCCTCCCAAGGTACTGCTTTGTAGTCTGCATAGAGTGAAACCAAAAGTGAGGGATTCCAGGGTTTAGAAGAGAAAATTACTTACTGTAGTAATGTTTGTTCTCAGGGATCCCCAACTATGATTTTATTCTCCCACCCTGCTCTCCCCTTCTAGAACCTGAAAATAGGTTCTTATGATAATCAGCTAATTGTACTTAAGTTGATTGAGCATTACTTTTGCAGTTTTAATACAATTATAAGTTGTGCTTTTTCTTTATAGTTGCATTTTACGTGTCTGATTTTACTAAGAAGCATTTTTCTCTCAAATTTGAAATTTGCTTACATTTTTGGTAGTCTGTTAGTCGGAATTAATAGCTACCTTCCACTCTGGCTATAGAAACAAATCTGACGACTGTCAGGTAGAAGGTGGGAGCAGAGTTTTCAAAACACATCTAAGATTTAATTTTAGAATAGTGCTGTCTCCAGGGCATTGATCTCCATGGAGAATGATGCATAGAGGAAACCATAGTGAGGAGTCCCTGAGAAGAAACAACATTATTATGGTGAGTAATTTTGATGCCTCAGTTTCTGTTCCTGTCTGCCCTGCTCCCCTCCTCTTGTTATCAACATGTTGCACAGCTGTTGCTATGTAGCCACAGAAAGGCAATGGAAGCACTTGCACTCAATATAGCAGTCCCACTTCACAGCAGTGTGAGGAGTGGAAAGAAGAGCCTTTGGCTAATCCGCCTGCTCAGTTTCCAAGACCAGAAAAGGTCATAAAGAAGTAAAGTCCCAGTTCTAAGTACCCTTGCATAAAGAAGATGATGGCAGGTGGATGGGTGTGGCTCTATGAAGAAGATATTCTTGTAATTCTGAGATACAGAAAGTAAGTTTCCTATCTCAAGACTCAGTCTTTCCCAAGGGCCCCACTCTTTGGTCAAGTCAGAGGTGCACAGTCTCAACAGAGGAGGCCAGAATCCTTCCAAACTCAGTTGGAGAAAACAAGGAGAAAGAGTATAGACGGGTTTAATTCTAAGGCTGAGTCAGACAGTGAGGACGATCCTGGGGGACCAGAAGAAGTTTGCTCTTGTAAGTTCCAGATATCCATGGCAGAGAAATTACCGTCTAATTCCACAATAGTTTAATCAACTCATTGGTATGCATGATATCCCTGCTGTTCTGTGTCTGTCTGTAACCCCATCCCCTCCCTACTCCTTCCAGAACTATTAATAAAGCCTGTAGTTATGGTGCTTTTTTCTCTCTTTTGTGCCACCTCTGCAGCTGGAAGAATGCTGCTGACTGAGTAAACACAATACAAACCTGGGGCACATGTTAGTTACTGAAGACCAATTCTGTCATTAACTAATATTGTTCTGACATAGCAGAAGCAGTTTTTTCTAGTATTTATTGTACTGATAGAACAGACAAATGGTGGAGAGAGAATAACACAGTCCTTTTGCTAATGACTTCAGTTTACATAGGGTATGCAGAAGTGACAATGTAAACTGTAGTCTGAGCTCTGTATTCCTCTGCTTCCTATGTGATTACCAAGGAACACTACCACTTACAACTGATGTTGTTCAGGTAGAACTGTGATTGAAATCTGTCAGAATGATCCCTATCTAGGAACTGTACCAATCCAAGACCATAATACAAGTAATTACATTGTTTTGCACCAGAATATATACAAATATGTGTTACAGGGTGGGTGATATAGTCTCAAAAACAATTTTGTTAGACCAATAAAAGGTATCACCTGCAACATATTTTTTATTCTACATCATAGACAGGACCAACACATTCCTCTGTCAGACAAAACAATTTTTCTCTGCTGCCACCAAGATACTATTGCTGAAGTCGCACCTTCAGTTGGATACACATTGTTATGCACAAGGGGGTACCTCAACTGTCCCTGATTTTGCAAGCCAATTTTTCCTTGTCTTTCCTAAATTTGGCAGTTCTGCCACTGAAGAGTAGACATTTGAATCATGGATTCATTCCGAACAATAGTTTTACTGTCTAGTTCTCATTCAGAAAATGCTCATCACTAAACCACTTATTGGAACAGCTTCATAAACTGATAATACCCCCTTTTAAAGATAGGTCTCTGAATTTTGAGGCAGGTGGTTGAGACATTTAGGTGGGAGAGAGGTGAAGAAAGGATGAAAAAGTGAGTGCAGTAGTTTTGCTGGGAAAGTGCATCTTCCAGCATCAGCTTCTTAATAGAAGCTGAGCAAAACCAGTTTAACCTGTCACAAAACACTAATTCCCACTATGTCATGAACCTTGCTCTTAGCTACTGCAGCTTGTGTCGGATAACAGTAAATAAGTGGCTGGTGGGATTTGAACCTGAACTTGCTGGTTCCCAAGCCAGTGATCTAACCACTAGAGAAGCTGAAAGCAAATATTAATGGAAGGAACCTGAGGAACTCGGTTCAGGAAGTGAAATTAAAAGTCTGACTCAGTTTTCTGAGTAAAATGGGGAAGAACTGCTTATATAGACAATTGACACTCCAAAGGGCATAAAACTGACTTGTAAAATGCAGCATACAATGGAGAAACATATTCCCAACCCTCTTAGATATTCTCACTACTAGCTCATAGGTTATGGGTTCCTCTGTGAATCCTTTCCATTTCCAACACTGAAAGCAGACCAGAAGAGGTAAACTTTGTCGCATCGACCCTCTGAGGGAAAATGTCAGTGGTGCTGACCAATGTAGTGCTTTAGATTGCATAGGAATGTATACTATTGCATACCAGCTGCTGGCACCCCAATTTCAGGTAGTTCCTGGAGTGTAGCTGAACCCACTACCAGAAACTTCTTCCTTGTTTGTCCAGTAAATGTGGGATTTTTAATTTATTTTTATCACAGTAATACAACAAGTAAATTACAACTAAGCCACACTATTCTATAACCTGTATCAGGACAATGCATTTGTAGCTGTATTGGCTCTGACCAGAGTTTGTTTCTGTAGTCTGAGGCCCTGTACACATTAGCAATAAAGATTTGCACCGCTTTTAAAAACGCTTTTAAACTCACCACAGCAGTCCGTCCAGATTAGTTTTCAACCGAGTTTTAACTCTATTATAACACAGTCGACTCCTGTCCAGATCTTGTAACGTTTTGCAACCGGTTCCCAGAATGGAGAACCAAAGGCAGCAACATGGCACTGACACAGAGCAAAAACAGATGCCCGTCCACACTATCCAGTAGCGTTCACTAAACAAAGCGTTTTGAAATTGGATTTAAGCCTAGCTTTCGTCAGGGTTTGAGCATGGTTTGATAATAAGGTTTCAGACCGTGTTTTAGTGCGGACGGGAGTTTGTTTGAGTTAGTTAAAACCTTTAAATACCTTAAAAGGTTTTAACTAGCCTTTGTATACAGGGCCTCAGTGTGAGGGCAGTGACTCTTCAAAGCTTTAGTAAGCTCAGTGCTTGTGTTTACAGAATTATTGTTCATAGTAGCCTTCTGTGCATAGAAGAAAATGTCTATCAGATGTTTTGTACATCCTTGATGTCTTAGTGCATAGTTTCAGATTTGTTTTCTTATGTCTCCTGCAGGGCTAATTTTAAGTCCACTGGCTTAAGCCAGTTTGGTGGCATCAGTCCCCAGAGGCTTTTCTTCTCCTCCTTTACAGGCTGTCTCTGTCTGAGGTTTCTTTCTTACATAATATAGTGCTGCTGTTGATGCAGGGTTTTGCATGATTTGGTACAGTTTAAAGTGATTTTCCAGTTTTCTGCAAAACACTGACAGGACATCAGGATGATACTGAATCTCGTAACATTCCAAAAAGTGAATTTCAGGGCAGTTCATTCTTTATTAACAGCCTATCCAGGACAACAAGCATTTTGTCCCTTAGACTTAAGCTGTCCCTCTGCTGTTCCTGCTTCAGAGTCCTAATGTTTGTGTGACATCACAGCCTGTCTGCTGTGGAAATTATTGTGCTTTCACAAGGAGAGAGAGGATCGTGACTTCAAGGAAGAAGAAAACAGCAGGAACAGATGAAGTCTGAAGGACAAAGAACCTGTTTTCATATAAATATCTTTAATAGTTTAAAAATGTTCAGAAATTTACATTTGGGGAGATTTTATTTGATTGCATTGTGCTTATGACCGCTGTTAATTTGTGTGGTAGGAGTCCCAAAATTGCTTTAACATTGCAGGCAGGGAATGCAAAATGGTGCTGGAGGCCTGTCCACCATTAGTTTAGAGTGTTTTCAGGTATATTACTCAGTCACACAATACAACAGTTTATTTGCTGCATGGTCAAAACTTTATTGGTTGTCTTGTTTTTGGAAATGGTTACAGACTGTTGAAGTTGGGATGCTGCAGTTTTCACTGCCTTCTGTAAGTCTGCAGTTGTTTTCTGTGCTCTGTTGACCACAAGTGAGGTTTGAGGAAGGGGCTTTGATGTTATCAGTGGTATTATTCAGTGTATTGAGTGAATAATAAGCAGCTCTATCCTGTGGAAAAAGTTGTAGGCGGTGTGAGTACCACTCTGTTTCTGACGGACAGCCGGCTGCAAGAAGTGAGCATGATGTAATTAGGAAGTTAATGGACCACATGATTCAGTGATTGGCATCTGCAGACAGGTTTCTGGCACGTGGCAATGTTCCATGATGTGGGTCTTTAACAGTCTCCAAGACTTTAAAAATAATTTAGTAAAGGCAGCTTGACAGTTGGTCTATATGTAATGCACTGTAATGCCATTCGTTAATTTTTTTTCTGCAGGCCCAACTAACATTTTGCACTATTGAATATGTGTCAGATCCTTTTTAAAGGGTACACAAAAGGCACTCTTGGTTTGGTGACAAGTGCTTTGTAGATAACAGTAGTGCTTTCACATATTGCCCCCCCAAAAAAAAAATTACAAGGAGGATTCATTTTACCCACCTTTCTGAAGCTGTCAGATAAAGTAGCCCAAGAACACTGCTTTAAATGAGGAGCGTGCAGCTAAAGTGCCTGAACTGGCAGCAGCTGGCATGACCAGCATCGCATTTGTCAGTCCGCTTTCCTCTGGGGAAAAGTCACAAGAAAGATTGGGATTGCCCCCCATGGCTTCTTCTTCCTCCAGGGGTACTCCGGCTGTGACTGCATTGATGCCAGTTGCTGTCCAGGTCTTTGTTCCTATCAGATCCATAACGACAGTGCTGCCACCCACCTCATGGCGGCCTGTCGTTGACCTCAGGTAATCAGCCCCTAGTTAAGTCGACACCTGGCTCGTCGACAGCAGCCCTCCTTCGAGGCCTGATGCTTCTCCAGGCCCTCGTTCCTTGGGCTCTTTGGGCTTCCAGAGCCTGATGGATGGGTCTTTGCGCCTGTGCCATCATCCCCCCCTCCTTCGATCCGGCAGTCAACTGTCGTCGACCTTAATGATATTCTGACCATGTTTACTACAGTCTTGGTCCACTAACTGGGTGCTTATAGGCCTGGGTCTCCTGCACAGTCAACGCTACTTCTGCCTCCACAGGCGTTTCCTGGGGGCCATCATCAGTCTGTCATTCGTCAGACACCGAACTGGAGCAGGTCGACATTGAGGAAGAGTACTACCCTGACCTTATCCTACCTGGGAGGAGGAGGAGGAAAACCTCTCTCCTCTGACAGGTCCACTTCCTCCTCAGTGAGGAGGACTCTGTTACATACTCCTCAGGTCTCTCCTAAAGACCTTGCTTTCTTCAGTGTTATGAAGCAGCTGTCCACAGCCATGGGCTTCACACTGAGGAAGAGGATGCTACCAGATGGCAGCTAGTGGATTATCTGGAATTCCAGAATCTAGTCCTGAAGTCATTCTTTCTATTCTCCTAGCACAGGGAATGCCACTACAGCCGCCTGGCACAGATGTGACATGGTCCCGGCCATGCCTCACAGGGATGACTTGTTATATCATGCCCCCAAGGGCCTTCCTTACTATGCTGCCTAACCTGGGACTGATTCAGTGGTCATCAAGGCAACTCATGACTGGTCTAAAGTGCCTAAGCATCTCAGTTCCCTCCGCCTGACAGGGAATTGCTGAGGATTGCTAATTACCTCTCATATGGTCAAATACCAGGAATACCATCTGGAGGAAGGGCAGGAAGGCTGCCCAGACCCTACCTGATTGTTCTTAGAACGGAGGTTCTAAACGCTTGCAGACTGCAAAGGATATCAGGAAGCATCTTCTCGGGACTTGTATGATATTTCAGATACTGGTGCCAGGGCTATAGCCACAGGCATTTGCCTTTTAGGCACTCCTGGCCGAGGGTCTCAGGCTTTGTCGTAGAAGTCCAGCAGAGGTGCTTATTGCTCCTTTCAGTGGCTCCAAGCTGTTTGGGCCAGATTTTCAGGACATCATCAGTGACCTATAGGCATCTGGCCAGGACTATTAATTCTGTCCCCTCGGCTATCGTATGCAGCCTAGGCACAAATAGCACCTCCCTTTCTCAAGGTGTCCCACAAGTCTGGAGCAGTCTCCGATCATCAGGGCAAGAGAAAGGCCTCCTCACTTTGCCTACCCTTCCTCCTTCAGCTACAGCAAAGCACCCTGGGGTGATGGATCAGCTCCTGTGGCTGGATTCGCCTCTGTGACTCCTTGCTTGACCCCTGTCTTCCGGTCCCGACCAAAAGATAGTGGTCGGTGGTCGGTCTCCCACCATCTCAGTCCATGGAGAAGCTTCACTTCAGATGCCTGGATTCTTCAGATTATAATGAGGGGGTCACACTCTAGAACTTAATAGAGATGCCCACAGAGACTCCTCCAGTACCCGCTTCCTATTCCCTGACCCATTTGTCTGTGCTTCAGGAGGAGATTCAGTTCCTTCTGTGCAAAAGGCCATCGAGCCGGTGCCAGAGGGACAGGGGATTTTATTCTAGGTTTTTCCTAGTCCCCAAATGAACCGGAGATCTGAGGCCCATTCTAGATCTCAAGGACCTCAACCTGTATGTCCAGTACAAAACATTCTGCGTGGTCACCCTGCCAGGCATGATGCCCCTACTCAAGCAGGGCGACTGGTTATTCTCCCTGGACATGCAGGATGCTTACCTGCATATCTCAGTGTTTCCAATACACAGGAGGTTTATCTGTCTCTTTTTTCATACATTTCAGATCCGTTGTCCAATACTTCTCCTGTTCTTTGCTGTTGCAGTCTGGGTATTTGTCCCCATTTGCATAGTGCTGTACACACTGCGCTACTGCTACCACTTACAGGCAGTTCTCTGGGCTGTCATACTATCTCTATGATTGCATCGCCTTCAGAGTGCGGGACTTTACATTGCTGCTATGATTCCTCGATATTGCAGCGGTGTTCTACTAACCGAATTGCTGTCTTATGGTCACCACTGCTGATATTCTTTTCTTTAACCCACGGTCCTGTCTTGCTCTGTAAAGTTTGTGTTATTATTGATGTTTCCTACACTAAGTGTGCGAGTCACTGAGCTCTCTTATGTGGGTTGGTGTGTTACAAGTACTACACGAGGCATGTAAGCGGTTCTAATGCTGCACCGCACATGCTGCTTCCTGGTCACCACGGTGTGCGTCACCACCTACTTTGGAACCATGGTCTAATACTTTTCACGCTGCCTGCTCACTACCATTATCTACTATGGTATTAGACCATGGTTCCTGATGTACCACATGGTGTCTTTCCACCCATCTTGCTCCTTCATTTTCTTTGTTTTTGCCTTGTTACAACAAAGGTTCACACACGCTTGTCCTTTGCAAAGTCTTTATTGTCTAGTTTATATTTGTCAGTAATGATGTTAGAAGCAGCTATTGTAAGCAATATCTAAGAAAACCCCAGTCATGTTGTTCTTTGTGTTACTAAGCCCAGAGAAAAGGAGGCTTCACTAGGAATTAATGCATGTTTTTTTTGGGGCACAAGGCCGAGTGCTCCAACCATTACCCTTAGTTTTTCGCCACCCCTTCCCCCGCCTCCAGCCTTTATTAAATACTTCTCCTTCCCCAGCGGCACCCCAGGCAGTCTTCATCCTCCCTCGCACTAATACTGTAACTCCCCTTAAAGATACAGAATGCAGTTTTAGGGCCCAGCACTTGTCAGTGTTAAGTCTCATTTACTGTGTTGCATCCCTGCCCCTGAACTAAGTTCTCATCATAGTATTTGGGTGTTTTTCTGCCATACATATTAGTCTGCTGATCTACTTAACTCCAAACCTAACCCTTGACATCAACAAACATGAGCCGCACTACTGTCCTACTCATTGCTATCACAATTGGGTCAGTGGGCCCAGGCGCCCTTCAGGTCACTACCCCTCTTCAGTTTACCCAGAACACTGCTCGGAACCGCCGCTGGCTAAGAGTACCAGGAGCAACCTCCACAGGGCCATACCAGCAGTCCTACTACAATGGGACCACAGCAAGGAGAATGCATCTGACACACATCACGGCTCCGCCCAGGCTACCACCTCTCACACACCCCTCAGAAAGTGGAGAAGCTTCTTAAAGGTAAAATAAGGAAATGTAAGTCATGAATCTCTAACCTCTGCATTACAATGAGGAAACTTATCCTAATACTTCTCCTTTTATCTGGGAATGTGCACCCAAATCCTGGCCCTCCGCTGCCACCTGGATCTATGGGTATCAAGACAAGGGCCTGACAATAGCTGCAATGAATATTTGCAGCCTAACAGCAAAGTTTACACAATTGCAGGCCTGAATGGCCCAACACAAACCAGACATAGCATGCCTAACTGAGACTTGGCGACAGGCAATATAAAAACAGTGAAATGGCACTACCTGGATACCAGGTATTCAGGAGCGACAGGCATTACAAGAAGGGTCGGGGCTGTCTTATCTACACAAAGACTTCCTCCACGGTCTGGCCCTCCCCATCTCCAGGATGGCTGCAGACCATGAGCTCTTGTCAAAATACAGGTCGGACAGCTGGTTAAGACACTGACCATTGCATCAGCCTACCTGCCCCCAAAAAATCATGGGATGGTGTGTGCCCGAGGTCTTGATGCAGTGGCCTCCTACCCAGGGATAGTGATTAATTATCACAGGGATTTCAGTATAAACTGGGAAAGTGACAACTCCACGCCACTCAAGGATACTGTGGCAAGCGCATACCTCACACAACTAGTCAGGAACCAACCAGAAGGAACTACAAGAAAAGCAAGAGCTTGCTCATTGATTGATCCTCACAAACCCCAGCATGAATATCTGAGGTCAAGGTGCTACCAGATATGCTGAGCGACCACTCCCATCACCCTCAGATGGTCAAATAAGTTCAAAACAGCCCCCAAAAAAAAACAACATACAGAGCAGGATCCTGAAAAGAGGTCAGTTAGATTGCTTAAAAATGCCCTATCCCCGCAGTGACTGGTCACCCATTGACACACTGCCAGACCTAGACCAGGCCCTGAAGTACTTCACAGATAGCGCCAACAATATTTACTAATCGATGTGCGCCACTAAAAAGGATGAAAGTGCAGGGGACCACTAATGGTTGGATCATGACGGGCCCTCCTAGCCATGATCGAGAGGGACAACCTCTGGTTAAAGTCAGGGCCTCAGGTAAAGACCGTGACCACTAGCTGTGCCGAGCAGCTAGAAACTGCTGCACGCATGTAATATGGAGGGCTAAAAGCAGATCACCGTTAGGAACTGCTTGATAAGAGCTGGGGTGTCAGCAAAGGTTCTGGGGAAACATAAAGAATCTCTTGGGAGAAGAAAAGAGAAACCTACAGCTGCTCCACATTAACGACTCTACTACCACAGACTCACGCCTCATCGCAGAGTCCTTCAACTCTGCCTTCACAGATCTGAGCACAATACTCCCTCCTGACTACCTACCACCCCGCCAAGGTTCCCTCAGATGACAAAGCACCCAGTACCTCTCATCCTACCTTCTACTGCAAGAGTAATTAAAGCAAGGACTAGGGAGGTATATTGCGACAAGGGTGCATTTAAACTAGATGGGGTGACAAGTGGACAGCAGGTAGGCAGGGATCCGAGAGAGTGGAGTCACAGCCTACCCCTTGCTAGCAGGGAAGAACTTGGGGCTGCCAGAAAAGGAGGGAAAAGAAGGGAGGAGATGGAGGCTAGGGAAGGGGCTATGGAGGGTGGTCTCATTGAATGCAAGAAGCCTAGGAAACAAATCGCTGAGCTACAGGCACTCTTAGCAGTGTGGAGGGTGGATATTGCAGCTGTCACAGAAACGTGGGCAACTGAGCACCAGGACTGGGATCTGGCAATCCCAGGGTACAGATTATACAGGAAGGACTGTGAGGAGGGGGGGGGGGTGGCAGTCTATGTGAGGGATGGGATCAAATGCACAAGGGATGAGGGGAAGAAAGGAGAACAGAGGCAATCTGGCTGCAGCTCCGAGACTCCAGTGGTAGGAAATTGAGGTTTGTGGTGGTATACTGGCTGCCCTCCCAGTCTGAGGAGCTTGACAGGGAGTTAGCTGGACAAATCAAAAGGTATGTAGAAAAGGGAAGGTGGTCATCGTGGGGGATTTTAACTTGCCGGGGTTGACTGAGCATTCCGTCTCCTCCAGTGCTAGGGAGCAAGTGCTCCTGGATGCAATCCGGGAGGGTCACCTGACACAGTTGGTTACTGTACCTACTAGGCTAAAGAACACTTTAGATCTGGTATTGTCGAATGGGGAGGCAGTGAGGAATAAAGTTAGAGGACCCACTAGCCGACAGCGATCACCAAACGGTGTGGTTTAATATCACTATGTGCGGAGCCAGGAAATCAGTTACTCGGTGGTAAACTTCAGGGGGCAGACTTTGGGAGGATGCGGAAGTACTGAAAGGGAAACTAGAGGGCATAAGGCAGGAGATGGACGTGGAGCAGAAATGGGATATTATTAAATGGGGGTTACAGAAGCCTGCAACAGAGTAAGAGGAGCAGAGCAAGAAAACCATGCTGGTTGAACAGTGAGGTTTTGGAGGTGGTGAGGGCAAAACAAGTGGCTAACAGAGGTTTAGGAGGACGGGAAAGAAGTGGACAGGAGGAAAATGCAAGGTGGTCCAGGAGGTGACCAGAAAAGTGAGAGAAGCCAAGGCCCAGAGGGAGCTGAGATTAGTACAGGGAATTAATGGGGGACTTTTTCAGATACATCAGGAGAAAAGGAGTGCAAGGAGACAATAGTGAGGATAAAAGGGGTGGGGAGTGGACGGAATAGGGGAGGAGCAGGCAGAAGCACTGAATGAATACTTTTGCTCAGTGTTCACGAAGAAAAGGGGACCTACCAGCATGGGCTGGGAGGTGGGGACATTGGGAGAGGAGGCGAAAGATGGAAGAATTGAGGCAATTAGAGTCCTAGAGGGACTGAGGGCACTGAAGGTATACAGGGTACCAGGGCCGGATGGTATCCACCCCAGGGTGCAGAGGGAGATGGCGGAGGGTTGGCGGAGCTGCTGGCGGATCTGTACAGCACCTCACTGAAGTCATGATGTGTGCCACTAGACTGGAGGATGGTACATGTAGTACCATTACACAAGAGCGGGCCAAGGGATGAACCGGGTAATTATCGTCCAGTAAGTCTCACCTCCATAGTGTACAAACTCATGGAAACTATACTAAAGGAAAGACTGGTGTCGTACCTGGAGGACAGTGGCCTCCAGGGATGAGGCAGCATGGGTTTGTTTCAGGGAAGTCTTGTCAAACCACCCTCATACAATATTATGACTGGGTGACAGGTGAGCTGGATAAGGGTCAGGCGGATGTTCTTTACTTGGACTTCAGCAAGGCCTTCGATTCTGTGCCTCATGAGTGGCTTGGGGAGAAGCTGACTGGGGTAGGGTAGGGGCAAAATGATGAACTGGATTACAAGCTGGCTGAGTGGCAGGCTGCAACGGGTTGTGGTGAGAGGGGAGCTCTCAACTCCAAGGCCGGTGATGAGTGGGTGCCACAGGGCTCTGTGTTGTGGCCAGTATTGTTTGGTCTCTTCATATCAGACATTGCACACGGGTGGTGAACAAGGTAAGTCTGTTCATGGACAACACCAAAATCGGAGCAGTGGTTGTTGGAGAGGAGGGATGGAAGCAGCTGCAGGGGACCTACACAAGCTAGAGGAGTGGTCAGAGAGGTGGCAGCTGGGGTTCAGTGAAAGAATTGTAAGATTATGCACTTTGGGGTGAAGAACCCAAGGAGAGAATACTGGTGGGGGGTTAAGCTGGCGATCACTGAGGAGAAGGACCTAGGAATAATGATAACAGGGTCCATGAACAACACTGCCCAGTGCAGGAGAGCAGCTGCAAAGTGAACAAAATGCTGGGGTGCATAGCGAGGGGGTTTTGTACAGGCTAAGAGAGGTGATCTTGCCCTCTACAGGTCACTGGTAAGGCCGCACTTAGAGTATTGTGTGCAGTTTGGAGGCCATACTGAAAGCATGATATCAGGCTACTGGAGGGGTGCAGAGGAGGGCAACAAAGATGATATGTGGAATGGAGGGAGAGATTTATGACAGCATGCTGGGAGACCTGAATATGTACACCCTGGAGGATAAAAGGGACGGGAAACGTGATGGAGACATTCAAGTGTCTAAGGGGAATCAGTAAGGATGGAGCAGATGGGGTCTTTAAGTTAAGGAGGAGGGTCACCAGGGGCATGGGCTAAGAATGGGGGATTTAGGAAGGAAATGAGGAGACACTATATTTCACAGAGAGGGTGGTAGCAAATGGAATGCCCTACCAAAATGGGTGTTATTAAATCTGTGAACCGCTTCAAAGGGACAGGGAAGAGTGAGGGTGGGGGTGGCAGTGGGATGACAAAGGGGAGGGGTGCGGCAGCTGCAAACTAGGGGTGTTGGCTGCACACTCGAGCAGACTTGGATAGACCGGTGGTCTGTTTCTGCTGGCATGTTCTGTATGAGAGTTACTATAAAGGAGGCAGCATTCTACATTAAGAGGGGAAAAAAAAATGCTCGGAAGACCAGAATGGGTAGCGATGGAGTAGACATGAAGCTGTTGTCTCAAACTCTGATGTGCTCATCAAGCCTATTACAAATCCCTGACCCTGGCACAATCCCCGCCACCTGGAAGCAAGCGCTGGTCACTTTGTCTACAAAAGCGGGACAGGATTAATGTGTCCAATACAGGCTGATCTCAATCCTCTTCCCTATCCAAGGCCCTTTGAGAAGATTGTGTGGCCAACTAACAGACTGCATCAGCAAATCCCAACTGCAATGCCCCAACCAGCATGGGTTCAGGCAGGGGCATTGTACCATGACTGCCCTTGTAGAGTTCACCGACTGTGCTCACAAAGCTATGTACTAAGTGCAAACTAGTAGGGTGGTGTTCATAGACTTAACAAAATCCTTCAACACCGTTAACTACACCATCTTACTGGCCCAGCTTCAAAGCCTGTGTGGCTGCCAGTGCAACACTCTGGGTTCTGAGACTACCTGTCACTCAGATCACAATGGGTAAAATAGGACAAACAGTGTCTGACCCCAGGAAGTCACACTGGGGTCCCCAAGGGATTCATCTTGGGACCACAGCTCTTCAGCCTGTTCTTAAATAATCTCCTCAAGCCTGTGATGCCAAAATAATCCTATATGCAGACGACACTGTCATCCTCAACAGCATCTCTCGAACTGAGCCACTCCAAGCAGCACTTAAGCACTCCTTCAGTAAAATAGAAGACTGGTTCTGAGAGCACAGATTTCTGCTCAATTACAAAAAAAGAACAAGACCATGCTCCTATCCAGCCCCTAGCTCAAGAAAAGGTTCCCAACCATAAACCTCACCAACAGTGTACTCACCCCTTGGAACAGGTACGCCTCCTTCAAATACCTTGAGTCACCCTGGACGACACCTTATCCTACACTCAACATATTGACCAGGCGGTCAAGACAGTCAACACCAAGCTTGATATGCTTTACAGGCACAGAGAACACCATACCATGGCAGCCATCCGCTTATCAGTCACTGAGCTCCATCCTCTCCACCATTGACTACGGCCTGGTTGTCTAGAATGCAGCATCAGACTCTGTGCTCAAGAGGGTGCACGTAGCTCTTGACAAGGTCTGCAAGCTCATCCTGAACGGTGATCGAATGACCCACACCTGTTCCCTCTACGAATAGACACACCTGCTGTCTCTTGGGTGCAGGACTAAATTCCTCACATGCCTCTTAGGCAAAAAGCATTACTGGGGAAAGCTCCCTGTGCTCCCAGGCTCAGAATATATAACCAGAAACAGAATGTGGGGCCCTCGTGGTGCCATTCCGACGCGACAGTTCTCAGACAGCCTTCTCCTACAGAGCCCTCTCTGGCTTAACGAGGTACCCAAGTCCATTAGGAACCCCACTAGCCTGTCCAGCTTCAAATCAGACCTTAAACACTACCTGGTTTCCAACTCTATATGCACCTGCTTCTCCAACAGCTGATAGACTCTGGATGACAAGGCCTTGCTCTGCTAATAGCAATTGTTCTCAGCACAAGACAGAAGCCACTCTCCCACACGCTCCTTGACAAATGCCTCTGAATCACACTAAGGGGCTGCTCCTGTACCCCCATCTCCACGCTAGGATGGGTCTATGCCTCCTGGCCTCAGCCCTGCCTCCTTGAGCACTTTTACTAGAGGCCCCACTCCTCCCCTATCAAAATCCTGTCCTTACTGACCCTCTGCCTAACCCAACCTAACCTCTAGTGCCTCTGCACCTTACCTGCACGCCTAATCAACTAAAGTTGATGTCCATATGCTGTATAATGTTTTAAATGACTAAAAAACTCTGTAGCCTTTTCCTGATTGTTGTGCTGTTCAGTGTCTCAAATGTCCTAAACTCTGTAACCTTCTTGATTGAATGTCTGTACTCTGTTCACATGACGTGGAACCTTTGTAAAAGAGCTTTGGCTCAAAGGTTATTTTCCAAATACCAAATAAATAAAAAATAAAGTATGCATTAATTCCTAATAGAAGCCTCCTTTCAAGGAGCTTAATGTGCTTGTGACATGGCAAGCATACGTAAATATAATGTTGGAAGACGTGATTCTTAACAAACATTGATGAACAACTGTATGGTTATGTTGTTGAAAAATGAACAGACACAAACTGTTTTCACACATACCACATTTATTAATGTAGTGGTTTCTGTATTCTAAACATTTGAAGATGGTGTTACACTGTTACAGAATAATTATTCTAGGAGCGTGGTGGATATGTTGTTCATCCACACTCTTTGGCATGTCCCCTTCCGCTTTAAATCTCACCGAAGTCTTCAAGCTGGCTCCTCCCACCCACCCGAGTGGTATACTCGGCTCCACTCCATAATGCCAGATCTTCCTTTCCACTGGCAGATTCAGGTTGCCTACCTCGTGCTCACGTATTTCGTAGGCCTGGCTTTCAAACCTTCAGTTTTACTGAAAATTTGCATTGTTCATGTTAGCGATCGCAAGTTTGCTGCTTCGATCATGGAAGAGAGTCTTCCCCAGATTCGTCGGTACCCTTACGGCCAGAAGATGTCACGCACCGATCCCCACACCGTAGTCGTCTGTTGCCCTCGGTGTCGCACCATGACACCGAAAATGCAATCTGTGTCTTGTTTTTCATTCCAATGTCCTCAACCGTCCTCACGCCTGAAGCCGGGAGGCCAGAGAAGAGGAACCGTCCAGTGAAATCCAAGGAGGCTCAATGGGTGCTTTCCGTGGCTGCGGGATCTGTTGGGCAGTTGGAACGCATGCAAGCGTGCAAGGAGGAAGCAGCTCGTGCTGCAGATTCCACTGGAGCTTCTTTGTTTTGCTCAACCCGGTTCCACCTTCTCGGTTCCTTCCGGAGTTGTGCCAGTCTCTCCGACTAAGGGAGAGGCACTCTGTGGGCTTGCACTCCTCTCGATCCCGTAGAGCAGGAGAAGGATCCAGGAGCGCCTTCGTCTCGATGGAGATGTTCTTTGGAGTGGGAGAGATCTCGGTCCCAGGAGCATGCGGTCTCGACTTTGGTCGAGATCGCTTCTTTGGCTGCTGGCTTTTTGGCTTTGCTGTCTGGTCAGTTGACCGAATTATCTGTTGATGAGGTAGAAATCGTGATCGATCTGATATCGCTGACTCGGTCGACGATTCCCTTGATCGAACCCCAGTCTGGTCATTCCAGATGACGATTCCCAGCCTGCTGGGACTCCTATCGAAGATGTCCCTGATCCGGAAATCACCGGTCCGCCAGTGTCTCCCAGCGACCGAGTCGGCCTGCCCGATCTCAGTCAAGGTCTTGGACCCCTCGTCCAACAGGCCGAGGAAGAGCCATAAGCGCTCTAAAGAGGCAACGCCATTGTCGCTCCTGTCCTGTTCGGATGAGGAGAGGCTCTGGCGGAAACTCTGAGTCTATGAGGACCTCATGTGGCAACAGCTCATTTTGACCAGGCACAAGCCCACTCCAGCTTCTACACTGGCCATTACCTGGCTTTCACCTCCTAGGCTGAAGCTGACTCCTTCAGAGCTGATTAAATCAGTTCCTCAGCCTCGCGGAGCCAGCAAAACCACTTGTTTGGCCCAAACGGTATCTCCACCGATTGTGGTGGAACCACCGCCAAACAATCTGTGGGAGGATCCTTCCAAGGAAGACAGAGCAGACACCGGCTTCCCGGCGATTGTCAGTCAGGATCACCCCGGACTGCCCTTGGTGGTCGAAGTGACCTGGGTGTAAGCCTTTATAGCTGGATTCCTCAGATTCGGATGTCACCATCTTGCATTCACATCCAGGTGATGATGAATCGACCGTTGGCCTGGAGGCGGAGGAAGGTGCCTCGCTCTTTCAAGAGATCCTTCGCCTCATCTCTGAATCCACAGGGATGTCCCTGGAGCCAATCCAGAAAAGGCAGAGTACCCTCTCACGGACATCCTTAAGAGAGGGTATACCCCGACGGAGGCTATTTCTGTGGCTGAGGCTATTGTCGGCCTGCCTAGAACTTTGACGGTGCCCTGCCTCTTGTCCAGCTCCGCCTGCCCGCATGGCCCCAAGTATGCAGTGCCCATGATGTCCCTTGCAGGGTTCACAGAACACCCTTGCCAAGAGCCTAGTGACCACCTCTGTGTTCAGCTGTACTGGCAGTTCTGCCGACACTGACCGATCTCCTGATAGAGGTCCAAAGCTTTTGAGCCATTCAGCCAGGAAGGTCTATCGGCTTCCTCCTTGGGCCTTCATAGGCAAGTTCGGCCGTCATCATGGCACACTTCTGTCACGCCCTTCTTGGGTCGCTAGATGAAGTCCTCCCACATCTCCCTGAACATGCAGACCCCAGTTAAGCAGGTCCTGGATCAGGGCTGAGCTGTTGCCAAACAGCAGCTTCAGATGGCCCTTGAAATTGGGGATCTTGTGCCCGTTTGATGGCTGCCGCGGTTGCTTCTCGTCGCAGGGCTTGGCTGAGGCTCTCCTCTTTTCAGCGGATACCCAGCACAAACTAGCTGGCGTGCCCTTCCTCGGGACCGACTTGTTTGACCCAGGAGTGGCGGTCACCTTCAGAGCATTGAGCAGTCCAGTGCCACCTTGGGCACTACTTCTGCCAAGAGTTCTTGGGCAAAACCGGCAGAAGAAAAGAAGCCTTTGGCATTCTTCCCCTGCGGCTCAGCAGTCCTCCTTTCACGGTGGACAGCAGCACCAGCATCAGCAGCTGGCTCAAACTTGGCACCCTCAGCCCAAGCCTGGACCCCAACAGGCCCGGAAAGGAGTCCGAGGCTCAGGTCCTGGAGCCTGCTCAGTGACGGGTGGGGCTGTTAACCCTCTTCGCCACATTAGTTCTGGGTCCTCCCATGGGGGTCTGGCTCCATCATTTCCTTTCCGTCTTGTCCATTGTCACTTCGGACAGGTGGGTTCTGAAATGGTCGGTCTGTGACTGCCTCTGGAATCGAGCAGTACCACTCCAAGCGAACCACGCCCCTCTGGAGGAAAGAGTATCCGCTCAGACCCAGTCAAGCTACAGTGGCGGATCCTCCAGGAGACCTAGGCTTTGTCTCCAGGTACTTCCTGGTGCCCAAGCAGACAGGGGCTGGCGCCCTATTCTAGATCTGCACGACCTGAATCAATATCTCAGTTCACGCACCTTCGGATGGTTACTCTGTCCCAGATCATACCATCCTTGGAGCGAAACATGTAGTTCTGTTCACTGGACCTGCGGGACGCATTCTTTCCGTTCCAATCCGTCCAAGTCCATCAGCGGTTCCTCGCTTCAGGGTCGAAAGGACCCTGTACAAGTTCGAGCCATGCCGTTCGGCCTGTCATCAGCCCCACAGGATTTCACCAAATGCAGTTGCAATGGTAGTGGCCAGCGTCGGAAGTCAGGATTTATTCTTACCTCAATGATTGGCTCCTAGCAGGATCCATCCAACAGAAGGTGGAGAGGTCCTGGGACCTGGCCCTCAGACCTGCTTCCAGCTCGGCCTCCTGCTCAATGAGGCCAAGTTGGAACTCGTGCCGTCTCAGGTGATGGGCTTCATCGGGCAGATAGACTCTTGTCAAGCCAGAGCTCTGCTCCTGGCAGACAGGGCAGAAGTTCTTTCCTCCTTTGTCCAATCATTTCTGTTTGGGCAATTGTGCCCTACCTGCTGCTTTCTGTGCCTTCTGGGTTACATGGCGGTGTGCACCTCAGTGGTCCATTGGGCCCAGTTGCACATCGCCTCCTCCAATGGAACTGGCGCCCAGTGGACCCAGCACCACAGTCATTTCGACAAGCTGGTCACTGTAACACAGAAGATGTGGGACACTCTCCAATGGTGGACCGCCCCACAGAGTTGCAGGAAGGGATTCCGCTTGTCCGCCCAAGCCGATGGTTGTCCTCACGACCGATGCCTCTCTTGGGCTGGGGAGCCCAAATGGGAGATGAAAGGGCCCATGGGCTCTGGACCCCGAGAGTCCTGATGCCACATCAGCCTGTTGTAGCTCAGGGCAGTCAGACTGGCACTGTCAGCTTTCGCTCCTCAGCTCTGGGGTCAAGTGGTTCAAGTCCAGACCAACAATACCACGACCATGTACTCGCCAGCAAACAGGCGGCACCCACTCCCGCCTGCTGTGCAGGGAGGCGCCCTGACATGGACCCTCATGAGCCATTTAGAGGCAGATCTCCTAGCCATCCATGTTGCAGGAGCCTCAAACTATCTGTGGATGCTCTCAGCCACTTAGGCCAGACATCCCACAAGTGGTCTCTCCATCCAGAGGTAGCTTACAGCCTGTTCTCCCACTGGGGCAAACCAATGGTGGACCTGTTTGCCTCTAAGGAAAACAAGCGGAGGCTGTTTCATGCCCACCCCCTCAGGAGGGCTCGCTGTAGAGGAAGCCTTCTGAGGCCATGGACCCCTGGCCTCCTCTATGCCTTCCTTCCATTTCCTTGATCTGCAGGGTGCTCCTCAAGGTGAGGAGGGACAAGGCGAAAGTGTTCCTGGTAGCCCCGGACTGGCGCCAGTTGTGGTATCCAGATATCCTCAGCCTCAGCTGCAGGTCCCCAGAGCCTTTGTACCTGCTCGGACCTGATATCTCTCAACCAGGGGCAGGTATTCCATCTGGACCTTCAATCCCTGCACCTCACAGCCTGGTACCTGAGTGGCTAGAGTTCCAAGCTTTGGGTCTTTTCAAGATGTCTTCACCATGGTGGAGGCATCCAGGAAGGAATAGACCAGGAAATATTATGTCTTCAAATGGAAAAGGTTTTCCATTTGGTGTCTGAAGCAAGGGCCCAGACCCTCTGTCCTGTCCAGTGGCTAACATTCTCGACTACCTTTGGTCTCTCTCCAAGGGGATCTTGGTCAGCAACCCTTATGGTGCACCTTGCAGCCATCTCTGCTTACTGAGTGCGGGCTGGTCAGTCGATGGTGGCGCAGGATAAGTGGTCGGTGCTTTTCAAAGGCTTGGATCACATATCCCTCCGGTGTGTGAACCTCCACCTCCGTGTGATCTACTGCTGGTACTGGCAAAGCTCATGGGCAAGCCATTTGAACAAATCATAAGTGTGCCTTGTCACACTTGTGGTGTGACCTTCCTGGTGGCTGTCACGTCTGCCAGAAGGACAGAGGAAGCTCCAGGCACTTCGGTGGACTCCCTTATCTGGTCTTCCACAGGGACAAGGTTATCCTCGCCCCACCGAAATTCCTTCCGAAGGTGGTGTCAGAGTTTCACCTCAACCAGGTGTTGACTCTGCTGGTATACTACTCTGATTACACCTTGAGGCCGAGCATGGCTCCATACTTTTGACCCAGACATGCCTCTCTCCTATTACAAGGAGGACGGTGGAAATTGGGAGAGGTTCACCAGCTGTTTGTCACCCACGCTGAAGCCGCTTTGGCAGACCTGCAGCCAAGCTGGACTATTGCAAGATGGATCGTGATCATGCATAGGTCTGCTACGAGTTGGCAGGCAAAGAGCTCCCAGAGGGATAAGAGCTCAATCTTCCTGGACATAAGTCTCCACCACTCATTCACACTAATGGGATAGCACGGAGGCACTAGGACCCAGCGACCAAACTTTTTGCTGGAGGCCAGTGCCAGAGATGGAGCATGAGGCGGCACCCTGTGAGCCTCAGCTCATGCGGTAATGACTTTCTCAGCCTCAGTTCCTTTTTTCCGCCGTCCGAGTGCGCTTCAGTGACAATGTCAGCCGCTCAGGAGTCAAACTTCAAACTAGCAGCATAGTTTTCAGTTTTGTAGTAATATCTCGAATAAGTATAGTTTAGGTTTATTCTTATTTACAAAGAAGTCTCAGCCTACGTTGATGGAGTCGACCATGAGCGGGTGAGGTGCGGTAGGGAGACTTAGTGGAAAGCTGTTCAGTCAACCGGGCTGGGTCTGGTCCGCCGCCTTCTCAAGGGGTGTTCTGACAACGGTCAGTCCGATGCCCGAGGGGTGGGCGTCCCCCGAAGCATAAAACAAACTGTCGCATTCTCGGCACCGCTCGCCTCGAGTCTCTTCTTCGCCCATAGGTCAAAAAGAAGGCATCACTCGAGGTCGCCTGATATGTCTGTGCGGACGGGTCAGTTATTGGAGCTAGTTGTCGTCTCTCCTTCGAGTCTCCAGCTTCTGTTTCTGGTAGCCGACGCCCTCGACATCGTAGCCCTACCCTACCCTCTGGTAGGTCTTCAGATGAGCAGTTTCTTCAGTGGACTGTTCTTATGGAACAATGGGCTCGGAGGTTGGTCCAACTGCCTAGCCGGTCACTCAGGGGCGCCGGGCTTCTTGGGAGACCAGGTAGGGCGGTTGAGCCTCCTGGTCGCCTGGCTGCCATGTTCAGTGCCGTCGACACCGTCTTAGTGTCCCCCATAGGTGCGGCACAGGGGCCACCGATGCCTCTATCTCCTGCTCTTCTTCCTCCCTTCTCCTCAAATTCTGTTTTCGAGTCTTGGGGTGTTTTCGCCCTTGTCGTCGATAGCGCAGCGCTCGGCGCCATCTTCAGCGCCCGATGTGTCTGTCGGCGCCGTCAAGTTCTTGGCGCTGTGCGCCGGTGCCATGTGGTGTTGCGGCGCCGTGTGGAGTTGCGGTGCTGTCTGGCCTTCGCAACTGGTGGCTTCTCAGCGCTGTCATTGGTGCTGTAAGCGTCGGTCAAGCTGCATGCTCTCTGACACCGGGGTTCTTAGGGCATCATCCACTTTTCAGGACTCCTCCTCCTTAACGCCTTTTCTTCCTCATTTTCTCTGATTTTCCTCCTTTCCTGTCCATGCAGTCCCTCCTGGACTGTCAGGAGATGACATTGAGCCTGACCCAGACCTTCGACTGGGTGATGAAGTGGAAGAATCCATTCCTACTGCAGAGCCTGTGGTGAAGACCTGTCTTTTAAGTCTCTGCTAAAAATTTGATTTCCACTCTTTCTTTCCAAACTACAGACATCGATCCTGGGAAATTGCTATGACTCCAATACCTCCATGTTCGGAGATCCCTACGGATTTGACTCCTCCGTACAGCCCTCCTTTGAGGCGCTGTCTGAAATGGTATGGAATAATCCGCTCTCACTCCTTCCGTGGCTAAATCCATAGATAGGAAATACTCAGCCCCAAGGATGACCTATTTTGGCATCCCAAGCCTGCGGATCCTATTGTAGTTTTGGCAGAGAATGATAAGGTCATCCTTCCCCGACTACTACAGCTCGACCTATGAACATAGAATCTCGTAAGATAGACACTTTGGGTAGAGAGTCTTTGCTGCTTCCACCCTGGGTACGTGTTGCCAGCTACCAAGGCTATTTCTCTCACTATGAGTATATCCTTTGGCACTCACTCAAACAAATGGTTGAAGCTCTACGGATTCGGACACAGTCAGAGCTACTCCACACCATTACCAGGGTATTGAATCTAACAACCAGCAGGTTAAAGCGGCTATGGATGCTTTCGATACTGCTTCCTGGCCGCGGCGGCATTTGTACCCGCCGTTATTCCTGGCTGCGCACTTCAGTTTTCACAATGATGCACAGCAGCAAGTAATGGCGTTGCCTTTTGATGGTGTGTATCTCCTCGGTCCTCAAGTAGAACAGGCTCTAGAAGCTACACAAAAGACTAGGTCAGCCATTAAGTTGGCTCGACCTCCTCCTGTCCCCTCTCGAGGGGTGTTAATAGCGCCAGTTCCATAACCGTCAGTCCTTTCGAGGCAGAGGAAGTTTCAAAAAACCAAGCCCCCAGCCTCAAAGAAAACGCAAACAGAAGACGCAGCACCCAAAGTGCCCAGTGCCGCCTTCTGAGTTCTTGGCCCAAGTCCCACCTCAGCTGCCCGAGGTGGACTCTTCCTCAGCTGTGGGAGGTGCTCTGACACGCTTCTATAATCAGTGAAATCGATAACCTCAGACAAATGGGTCCTCCGGATAATCTGCGAGGGTATTCACTCAATCTTGTGGAGACCCTCTGGATCGTCCTCCCAACGACAGCCCAAGCTGTCAACCCTTTAGTCAGACCTTCTCCACCGAGATACAGGGCTTTCTGAATAACAGGGCAGTAGAAGTAGTTCCGCTACATCAACGGAACACAGGGTTCTACTCCCATTACTTTCTGGTTCCAAAGAAACCGGGGCATCGCTCCATTTTGGACCTCAGAAACTAAACAAATTTCTGCTCAAGGAGAAATTCAAAATGATTTCACTAGGAACCCGTTACCTTTGCTTCATCAACACAACTGGCTAGCCTCCCTAGACATGCAGGTTGCTTACCAGCACATTTCTGTTCACCCAAAGCATCACAAACTCCTAAGGTTTGTGGCTCTGGGACAACATTATCAGTTCAGAGTCCTGCCCTTTGGGCTATCCTTGCGCCATGAGTTTTACAAAGTGTTGTGCAGTTCTCGTAGCACATCTCATAAAGATCGGAATACAGGTGTTCCTTATCTGGACGATTGGCTTCTGGCAAGTCCTTCCAGGCAGGGAACTCTGGATGCCGTAGCCACAGCTTCATGCTTTCTCACGTCCATAGGAGTCCTGCTAAACCTGAAAAAATCGCAGCTGCAGCCCTCCCAGAAGCTCCTTTAATAGGAACTCTTCTAGACACCTCCCAGCGAAGGCTTTTCTTCCAGAGGATAGGAGGAGCGATATCCTTCAGATGGCCCATCACATCGGGGAGAGCAACTCGGTTCCAGCTCTCTCGATGCAACGGATGCTAGGTCTCATGGCATCCTTTGTGTTCACTGTACCCCTAGCACGTCTAACATGAGAACTTTTCAGTGGATGCTCAGTACTCAAAGGTCCCCAACCATTCACTTGCAGTCCTTTCTCATCAAGGTGACAGAACCTCTAAAGAGGTCACTCACCTGGTGGTCATGAGATCAATCTCAAGAAGGATATCCCTTTGCTCCTCTGGATCATCAGATTTCCATTACACAGACGCGTCCCTGATGGGGTGGGGAGCTCACTGTCAGGCTCTCCACACTCAAGGTACATGGACTCAAGTCGAGTCTCCGCTTCACATAAATGTCTTAGAAATGAGAGCCGTCCTTTATGTGATCCGGCGTTGAAGGACATTCTCTGTCACAAGAACATTCTCCTTCAAGCGGACAACAAAGCAGTGATGTTTACATCAACAATCAGGCGGTGCTCATTCTTACCCCTTATGCAGGGAAGCGATGAGAGTGTGGGAATGGTACTTGGAGCACAAGGCTCTAATTCAAGCGGTCTACCTGCGGGAGTGCAGAACAACTGGCAGACCGTCTCAGCAGAACAGAGACAGATCCTCATGAATGGTCTCTCGACTCAACCATAGTTCAGTCACTATTCGCAGAGTGGGGAACTCCAGACCTGGACCTTTTGCATCCCAGTTCAACACAAAACTGCCTCTCTTCTGCTCCAGAAATCCAGGGCCTGGCATTTTCTATCAGAATGCATTCAGGCTGCGGTGGACAAAGCGCTTTCTATCGCCTTTCACCTCTTCCTCTAATTCAGAGGGTACTTCTCAAGTTCAAATCCCAGGGGACAAAATGATCCTCATTGCTCCTTCTGGCCTCGACAGATGTGGTTTCCACTACTCAGCAGTATGTCGGCAGCTCCACGAAACCACTTCCCTTTAGACTGAACCTCTTGACTCAGGGGCCTGTTGTTCATCCCAACCTGAGGTCACTTCACCTTCACGCTTGGCTCCTGAAGAGATAGAAGTGAACAGATTCAATGTCTCTCATGGGGTTTCAGATATTCTTCTGGCTGCATGAAGCCAGCCACTAGGAAAACTTACACAGCCAAGTGGAAGCATTTTTAGCTCTGGTGTGCAAAATCCTCTTTACATCCCTTTTCCTGCCCACCAGATAAAACTTTGAGTACCTCTTAGACCTGTCAAATTCAGGTCTGCAGTACTCTACAGTCAAGGTTCACCTTTGTGCCATTTCAGCTTATCATGAGCCAGTACTTTCCTTGTCACTGGCTCAGTTACCTTGGTTAAGAGGTTTCTTAAGGAATTCTGCATACCAGGCCTCCTATAAGACGTCAGTTGCAGCCTGGGACATTAATCTTGTGCTAGATATGCTCACTCGAAACCTTTCGAACCTCTGGCTACCTGTGAGCTAAAATTTCTCCCCTGGAAAGCGGCCTTCCTGTGGCCATTACCTCAGTTAAAGGGTCTCTGAGATACATGCCTTGGTCACAGACCCTCCGTATACTGTGTTCCACAAAGACAAAGTAGTCCTTAGAACCCATCCTAAATTTCTTCCTAAGGTTGTTTCGAATTCCATCTATTCTAAACCAACCTTTGGTCCTTCCCTCTTACTGCGAACTTCCAAAATGAAGGAGAGCGTTCTCTTCATTCCTTGGGCGTCAAGAGAGCTTTTCGTTTCTATCTAGATAGAACAAAAGACTTTAGAAAGCTCAGCAACTCTGTTTCCTTCAGCGAGACCGGCTGGGTCAACCTGTCGCTATCAGATGTATCTCAGCATGACAGTGGCATGCCTTCGCCACTGTTATTCCATGGCGCAGGTTAAGCTGGAGGGCAGAGTGTCAGCTCACTCTACTAGGGCAGTGCGCATCTCTGGCTGAAATTACATGGCAGTACCCATTGCAGATATTTACAGTGCGGCTACCTGGAGCTCAGAGCATACTTTCTCAAACACTATGCCTTGGATATCCATGCCAGGCGACATCTTTCCTTTGGCAGGACCATCCCTAATGGACTTCTGTCCTAAAATGTGAGCTCTTGGTCTCTTCTGCCGCCCTCTCGGGGATTATTAGCTCGGTACTCTCCCATTAGTGTGAATGAGTGGTGGAGACTTATGTCCAGGAAGATATGGAAGTACATTACCTACCGTAATTCTTGATGATCTTGGGCGCAGTCTCCACCACTCATCATGCTCACCCCTCCATCCCCGAGCTCACCTCTGTTGTTGATCTTCCTCCCTCAAATCTTTAGGCTGTGAAGACTTCTTTGTTGACCCTTCTTACAGGGATCGACACATGTCAAAATGACATACTAGTCCAGGACAACTGGCCTTGCCAAAATGGTGGTCCCCGAGTTTCAAGTGGTAGTCCAATACATTTCAATGTAAGTTTTTAAAACGATGTAGAAACAAAGTACATGGTGTGGGGTTGTACTGTTAATAGTATGTAGATACAGAACATCAGAAGGCAGGTAAAAAATGTTTTCGATGCTACTAACATTTCTTTTACCAATCACTATGTGGTGTGCGTCTTTCACTGGGTGGTGGTACTAGTAGACTGAGATGGAGGTGGGTCAGAGGGAACAGGCAGGCCCTTGTTAGTACAGTTATCAACCATCTGGGTGTCTGTCAGTTAGGATACAAGCCGGCAGTGTGGCTGTAGCTGAATACATTCACCCCTACAACTGCCCAAGTGCCCCACACACAGCAAGCCCTGACAGTTAGGCCTCCTTAAACCTGTCCACACTCTCTTGCTGTGCTTTCACAACAGTACCTACAGCACAGCGAGCACAAAACTACAGTGCACTTTGGTATTCACCTGGCCCTCTAGATGTCAGGTAGGGTAAGGTGGGGTAGAATTTTTTAAATAATGCTCTTTAGTTTATAGTGCATAGTTTTCTTTTTTTTTTTCCTTAACCACTCCATCTCTTTCTTTAAAGTCCTCTTCCTCAACTGCCCAAGATTTCCTTTCCACACCACACACAAGTCCAGTCTCACACTGTGCCCTTTCCTCTTTTCCTCCTGTGTCACCCTAAACTGCCCAACTCCAACTGCTCCACATTTTCCTGCTGAACTGCAGGCTGTTCTTAAAATATTCTTTTTTTTTTTTTTTTTTTTTTGCTAAAGCATTGGCAACAACTTTTATTTTCTTTCTGGTTGCCTGCAGGTTGATGCGTTACTATGGCTTAGGTCGGGGTCCTTCTCAGTCACTGACTAACAATTCAAATTGTACTTTTCTGATCTTTTATTTCTCACAATTGTCCTCCTTTCGATGAGTTTGTCGTCGACTGATCCTGACATATGTCTCATGAAAGCTACAGACATCACCCAACTGGCAAGGAAGCTTCCACCTCCTCCCTTCCCGTTTGTCTTTTTTTTGTTTGTTTGTTTCCTCCCACAAGTACACTCTTGAGCAGCCAGCCCCTCAAACCACAGTGTCACCATGCCACTTGAACAGCCCATGCAGTTGCTGTAACACCAAGTTCTCCAGCATTGCCTCATGAAAATGGAGCGTCAGTGTGCAGTGCAGTACTGTACTAACTCGCCAGCTCCATCCCCATCCATCATGCCCGCACCCTGCAGGACTGTCCCAAAACATTGCTGGAATTACCTGGCAGTCCTGTGGGTGGCCCTGTCAGCAGGTGCTGTGGTGATCTTGGGTGGGTTGCAGGAGGTCCCATTGCAGCGGGAACACAGTGCTCGCTGTCCCTCTCGGCTTCCACACTGGCGGCGGCGCTCTCTTCCTGCGTTAGTGATCAAAAGCGATCACGTGACGGAGCGCCGCTGCTTCATCTGCCCACAGCGTAGCGAGAGATCTGGGGACATCTAGCAGTGGAGTTGGTTGGACGAATGAGAAGTTAAACAAAACAAAAAAAAAAACATCACTGATTTGGTTGTCAGTGGGACAACCAACTACTGAGAATTGGTTGTCCCATAGCAAAAATTGTAGCCGGGACGTCGGGCTATGGGATTTGTCGATCCCTGCCTTCTTATACGATTCGTCCGAACTATCTTATGTCCGTTTTTGGTTAGGCTATCCTTCTAGGTTAGTTACGCCACCTCCTCGGGGGAAGGTACTGAAGGCGGTTGGAGGGTCGACGCCGAGATAGTCATTACCGCACGAGCTGAGGTCACGGTGCAGCTCTCTCGGCTCCATCTCTAGCCCTCCAGCAAATGTTTGCTCTCGCTGGGTCCTAGTGCCTCGGCGCTATCCCCATTAGTATGAATGAGTGGTGAGACTCCGTCTATGAAGACTGGCAGAATTACGTAAAATGTGAATTTCCATTTTTACCCGCCATACTGCTGCATCGTGGATGCTCAGGGATTTCCTATCCAGGAAATCATCAGGCTGCTTACCTGGAAGTCGACAAACACCTTCATCACCCACTACCATGTCGACTTTGAGTCACACAAGGATGCTGGTTTGGGGCCCTCAGTTCTCCAATCTCTGTTCCTTAAGTAGGGTGTGTGCCTTGCCTCCTCCTCCTGGAGAACTGCTAGGAGTCTGCCAAAGTGTGGATGAACAACATATCCGCATCCTAGAAAAACAGTTACTCACCTTTAACAGTAGTTCTAGGGTGGTATATGTTGTTCATCTACACAAGCTCCACTGTGGACGCACACAACCTGGCTTCCAGTGGGCCAAGATCTGGCGTCATGGGGCAGAGCAGGTATATACCACCCCAGTGGGTGGGGAGTAGCCAACTGAAGACTTCTGATGAGATTTAAAGTGGAAGGGACATGCCAAAGAGTATGGATGAACACATATACCACTCCTAGAACTACTTTAACAGGTGAGTAAACTGTTTTACTACGGTATAGCATTCTTTTTATATATATAAAATGATGCAATAAACTGATTTCACCTCAAACTGTTTTTTTTGTTTTCGTATAAATTATGGGATAGGTCATCCTTCATTAGCATAATGATTTCCTTTCTTAACTACTCTTTCCTCTTAGGAACAAGAATTGTTATAAATTTAAGAAAATAAAATTTTGCAGTAACTGTACATTGCTGAAGTACATTTGAAAACTTTAATATTGCTTTCACATATTCGAATAGCCAACATTTCGAGTCCGAGTCGGCAATATTACTCATCTGTGGATGTCGCCGCTATGCACTCAGATAAACGGTTGCATTTTATTATTCTTTGGTCAGTGGTGAGTAGTAATTAAAGTTGACGGGGCGTTTATGGTGAATCTCGTGAAGTTAAAAGGATTACTTGTTTTGGGGACAATTGTCAGCAGAGGTTGGTAGTTGATGCCGGTTATTCACTGCTGTACTTAACGCTGCACACAGTGTTTGGCGAAAACTTTCAAAAGCGGATGGAAGTTCATCTGTGTCAGTAAATTTTCTGTTTGGCACAGTGTTACCTTTACTACCTGAGTAATTTTTGCTGTGATGGCCCAGTAAGTTTATGTGTTTGAAACATATGTAGTAAATTGCTCCATTTGGTGTACTTCTGGATAAAACAATTTTAATGAGTAGTACAGTATCAACCGGTGGGTCGGAAATACTTTTCACTTATATAGTGTGTGGTATGATTTCAATGTGGAGTGCTTTGAATTGCAGCAGTGGCAATATTATGCATGCCATATTTTTTTCTGCAAAACACTGGTACTACTTCAGCAGGATTACTGGGGAATTGATCCCCGCTAGTTTGTTGTCAGGTGTGCTGTTTAGCCCAGTGGTAGTCCTTATTTTGTTAAGTATTAATGTCCACGTTACAATTTTAAATGACTGCAACTGGATCTGTATTTGTTTGAAGTCACTAGTGTTGTGTCCTTTGTTGCTTCTTTGTACCTTCTCTGTAACAAAACAGAAACAACCCAGTAAAAGCAAAGTATTAAAAAGCCTGGGTGAAGGGGGCTGAGGGCACAGATTGCTAAAGGGAGCACTTGTATTTTGTTTGTTTTCCTTCGTAGCCTGGAGAGCTCCAAGTAGTGTTGCAACAACTTCATTAAGGCGAGTACTGATGTCTCAGGTTTGGTGATTGTGACCAGAAGATCTGCTTACAGTTTGGTTGTGTAGGCTTTGTTCTCCACTACAACCTCAGTTATTGCATAATTTATCTGATCTGGTTTCCACCACCAAGGGCTTGAATGCTAAAACAAAGAGCAGGGTGAGAGAGGGTAGCCCTGCCGCATCCGCTGCTCGAGAGGGAAGGAGAAGGGCAGTAGCCTATTCATGGAGACTGGCCACCGTGTCTTTGTAAAGAACGTCAATTCATTTAAGAAAATCTGTCCCAAATCAAAATCGGTCCAGAAAATGCAGCAGGAAAGCCCAGTTCACAGAATTGACGGCTTTAGTGAAACCTGTTGCGACTGCTGCTGCCACGGCAGGTGTTTCCTCCGTAGGCCATGATCAGATTGATCAATGACTTCATAGATCCAATCCAAGTCTCCTCTTGATAAACCCCACCCACGCTTGAGTGCATCAGTTGTGGCATGCAAGTTTCCAGCCAGTTAGCAAAACACCTTGCCCAGGATCTTACAGTACAAGTTTATTAGTGAGATGGGGCGTGTGACAGGGTTGAAATAAGGCCATGTCCCATTTGTTATTTAGAAAGAGTTTAAATCAGTGTTCCCATTAAGGCTGCAGATCTGGGTGCACTATGCGCTCTCCAGAAATGTTCAGGGGTACAAATTAAATTATAAGGGGTTCATTCTACTGTTTGTACAACATGTTTGTGGGGTACATATACTGCAGACAGAATTATGAGTAGTACAGTGTACCCTTCACACAAAATGTACTTGAATTTCATAATTTGTAAGTGAATCACGACAGTTGGGGTTAAATGGAACACTGATTTAAATGCACGGATCTGTTCTATCCTCCCTTTTTTGTCTCTTGTCTGTCTAGCAACCAAATTTTTTTCCATGACTTGTGCTGGCTGTACAGTCTCAGTTTGGACTTTTGTTTCTGCTTCTAACCCTAGGAATCACTCATTATGATTAAACTTAATGCAGTCAGCCTCCTGTGTTGAAATGCCCAGAGAGATGGAATTTTATGCAAATTATGGAACTCTCAGTTGGCTCATGCCACTTTCAAACTGCTGCCCTAGCAACTGCTGCAATCTGAGGCTTCAGATTCTTTACTCCACCTGCCTAGTAAGGACGTCCCGGAGAGCTCTCCTTGAACTGTCTCTGACTAAAGTTTATCTGTAGATAAGTACTCATTTTCTGTTTAATTTTAATTGCTGCCTTAGAAACATTGTTTAGTATAGTAAATTAGTGTTTAGTAGTTTTTTATTTATATTTGCGGTTCCCTCACGGTTTCTTGGAACCGAGGGTTCTAAGTCTCTTTAAAGGTTTTTATCTCAATTTATCATTATTTAGAGGTCGGTTCCTTGAACCGCTTTAGTTTTGACTAAATTTAGTAATTTTCTCGGTTCGCTTTTCTTCAGGAACAAGTTATTTTAAAGTAATCTCCGGTTCCGAGTTACTTTAAATAACGTTTTTTGAAGTAATCTTTTTGCCTAGCTTAAATGTCAGAGGTCCATTTGGATAAACCTAAAATGCACAGGACCCACAGGTTTTAAATGTTGTGAGTCTTGTGGGCAACCTCACATAAAAAAGCAGATAGACATTCTCTGTATTTCTTGTTTGGGTATAAGTCACATATTTGCCAATTGTGATATTTGTAAGACCTTTGCCCAAAACATTAAAGAAAAGATCTAACATTTTGGAAGAGATGGCTCTGCTTCTGGGGATAATTCTGCTTCTTCCTCCTCCCACAAAAAGGATGGAAGTAAAGCCAAGGATCTAACAGGAGTTCAGATAAATCTGAACAAGGTAAAACAAAAGGGATGTGAAACAGGCACTGAACCTGTTCCATTAAAGAAAAAGTGTAAAGAAAAACATGTCGCTGTGCCTCCGGCCAAGAAGGCTAAGGAGCTCCCAGCAGACAAGCATATTATGCTCCTCTGCTGAGGACGCTGCAAGGCACTACAAGTGTTACAAGCCCTACAGGGTGCAATCACGGTTCCTACACCGACTGCCCAGTTCCTCCTACAGCCCCAGCAAGGCAAGAAGTGCTGGAAGTGTTTGGTGAGGAGGAGAAGGAGGAGGATGACTTTGAAAGGGGAACCTATAGATCCAGAGGTCTCTCCTGAGCAAGAGTTTGGATCTCCTCCACTATGCTTTTGTTAAGAACATGGTGGAAACCCTGAACTTTCCTCTTCAGGATATGAAGGAGGCAGACTTTCTAGAAATGATGGGGTTAACCCCCACGAACGTCTAATCCTGCCCATGCATAAATCTTTAAAGAAGACTGCAGTGCAGATTTTAAATCTCCAACCTCTATCCCTGGTGTGGATAAGAAAGCTGACAAGAAATACCAGCTGGACAGAACTACAGCTGATTTTCTATTTACGCATCCTGATCCTGAGGGAGTAGTCCAAGCTGCTGCCTGTGATAAGGCCAGGATCCCTTTGGTTACCCATCCACCAGACAAAGATTCAAGAAAATGGATGCTATGGGAAAGAAAGGGTACATGGCTGCCTCTTTATTAGTTAGGCAGGCCAATTACATGGCATATTCAGTGCAGTACCAAAAGCTTTATGGAACAATGTTCTAGCTTTGGCTGACAGGGTCCCAGAGGAAGTGGTTGTAGACTTGCAAGATACAGCAAGGGCTGCACTGGATGCTACCAGGTACCAATTTCATATGGCAGTGGATACTAGTGATACTGCATCCAGGTGAATGGCTTTGTCAGTTTCACTCAGGAGGTTTGCATGGCTTGAGCCACCAACCTTTAGATACCAGGCCAAAGCAAGCCATTTCCCGGGAGAACAACTCCTTGTTAGGAGAGATAAAAACGAAGAATATGGAGAATAGGCAATCCACCTATCGGAGCAATTCCAAGGATAGGCCCTTCATCTCTTATAGATCCCAGAGTAGGGAGGTAGAGGTAGGGTTTTACCCAGACCTTCCTTTCAGGTGCAAGCCTCCCAGCCTCAACAGCAAGTTAGAGGTTATTTTAGAGGAAGGGGCAGGAGAGCCATGAGAAGAGCGGCCCTGCACCACAGGTTCAGACACAGCCCGCACAGAATCCCTGATGGGTTAGTGCAGGTCGCATCCCCTATTACAGGTCCACCAGTAGGTGGCAGACTGGCTCATTACCTTCACGCTTGGCATTCCATTTCCACAGACAAGTGGGTGTTGGAAGTAGTGAGCTAGGGCCTGGCACTCAGTTTCAAATAATTTCAAAGCTGAGAACAAGAACCTTTGCTCTGGTAACAGCTGCACACAGGATTCTGTTGGAAGCAGAGGTAAAACATCTGCTAGCAATCAAAGCAGTAGAGGTAGATCCTCTAAGCAGGGGAAAGGTTTTTATTCCAGGTACTTCTTCATAAGGAAGAAAACGGGATTGCGGCCTATTTTGGATCTAAGACTTCTGAACAAGTACATTTTGAAACCAAAGTTCAAAATGATCACTTGCCATAATAATTCCTTCATTGCAAAAGGAGACTGGCTAGCCTCCCTAGATCTAAGGGATGCTTATTTCCATATTCCCATCAGACCAACTCACAGAAAATTCTTGAGATTCAGGCTGGCTTCAGGCCATTATCAGTTTGCAGCTCTCCCTTTGGGCTAACTTCTGCACCAAGGGTTTTACAAAGTGCCTATCAGTGGTGGTAGAGTTTTGAGAAAACAAGGTATAACAGTCTTCCCCTACCTGGACGACTGGTTAATAGTAGGACAGTCTCTGCAGCATGCAGTACAGTCACTGGCGCCACAAAATCCACACTAGAGTCCCTGATTTCTGATAAACGAAGAAAACTCTCAACAGGTACCACTCCAGGTGCTGGAGTTTATTGGAGCAGAACTAAACACCAGACAGGGCAGAGCCCTCCTGCCACAGGACAGGGCGACAAGCATTCTGCAGATTGCAAATCCTTTGTGTCTGGGAGACCCAGAACAGCCACAGAATTCTCAGGCTACTAGGCCACGTGGTATCTGCCACAGCAGTGGTAATGGGCTCTAGGTTTCAAATGAGAAATGTTCAGTTCCATCTCACAGTATTGGTCTCAAAGGACGGATCCTATGTCCAAACTGGTTCCAGTCACAGAAAGTTTAGTCCAGGCCTTACAATGGTGGCTGGACGAGCACAACCTCAGGGTGGGTGTGCCTTTATAAGGGAACAACCTTTAGTAATCCTCACAACAGATTCCTCTCTTCTAGGCTGGGGACACACATGTTAGAGCACACAGCAAGTGGCACATGGTCCTCCCAAGAGTCTCTGTTGCACATAAATCTTGGAGCTCAGGGCTGTTTACTTGGGTTTGAAAACATTCGCTCTTTACCTGCAAAACAAGGTGGTGCAAGTCAGAACAGACAGCACCACAACCATGTATTACATCAACGAGCAAGGAGGTACCAGGTCACATCTGTGCACAGAAGCAATGAGACTGTGGTCCCTGGTATACTCCATGGGAGTATCCCTGTCAGCCATACACCTTCCAGGGAAGGACAATGTGCTGGCAGACTGTCTAATAGGATAAGTCAGGACCACCACTAGTGGTGCCTGAATACTCAGGTACTCAGTACAATTTTCAGAAAATGGGCACTCCAGAGGTGGATCTCTTCGCCTCCCCAAGAAAACCACCAGCTTCCAATGTACTGTTGCAGGCCTCCTCTAAGGGCACAGTCCCCTGGATGTCTTGGCCCTGGATTGAAAGGAAATTTCTGTATGCATTCACGCCTTTTCCTATGATATTCAGGACCCTACTGAAATTGAGGTCCCAACCTGCAAAAATAATACTGGTGGCTCTGGATTGGGCGAGACAGCACTGGTACTCTCTTCTGCTGTCTCGTCAGTGGTTTCCCAGTCCATCTGCCCAGGAGGCACAACCTGTTAACCTCCTCTCAGGGCAGGATCCTGTACCCAATCTCAAATCACTGAGGCTCAGGCGTGGTTTTGAGGACTTGGAGTTCGCTAACCTTAATCTATCAGAACAGGTGCTGACAGTGCTTAGGGGTTCCAGAAAGCCTTCTACTAAGAAGTCATATGCCTCTAAGTGAAAAAGATTTACAATATGGTGTACAGGTAAGGTTTATGCCCTTTCCGGGCTGATTTGGCTATTCTTCTAGATTACCTTACACATTTACATTCCTTAGGTCTGAAGCCTTCCACCCTCAAGGTTCACTTACCTTTAGTCTCTGCTTACCTGTCAGTTGGTAAGGAGAGGTCTATGGCTTCTCATCCAGTATTTAGAAAATATTTTAAAGGCCTTAATGTTCTGCACCCTCCCCTAAGGGAACCGGTTCTGGCCTGGAATCTAAATATTTGCATTGCTAAACTCATGGATACACCATTTGAACTTATGGCAACCGCAGATTTGAAGTATGTCACTTAGAAAACTGTTTTCCTGGTTGCCATTACTTCAACCAGAAGGATCAGTGAATTACAAGCCCTGTGCACAGATGTGGACTACATCTCATTCCACAGGGACAAGGTGTTCCTTAAGACTAATAGAAAATTCCTTCCCAAGGTGGTATCTGATTTTCACTTGAATCAGTCTATCACTCTACCTGTCGCCTTTACAGACAACTCCAGTTCTCCAGAAAGGAGACTTCAGTCCCTTGATGTCAAAAGAACTCTTAGCCACTACATTGACAGAACCAAGTCTTATAGGACAAGTCAATCACAGCTCTTTCTCACATATGGTGAAGTTGGTAAGGGCAGAGCTGCAACAAAACATACAATTGCTCGCTGGATACGAGATACATAGACAGTGTCTGCAGATAAGGGCCTATGGCCCACCCAGTCTGCCCATTTGAGCTTGTAAGTTCAGTTTATGTTTTCCAAGAAGTCTGTTGCCCCTTACCCCTGACCTCCAGAATTCCTTTATGTCTATCCCATGCATTCTTAAATCCCGTGGATTGTTTCAGCCCCACCACTTCCTCTGGCAGGGTGTTCCACTTGTCCACCACCCGTTCTGTGAAGAAATTCTTCCTCACGTTTTCTCTGATCGTCCTCCTCCAACTTCATCCCATGCCTCTAGTCCTGGAACATCTTTTTCGCAAAAATAGTGTATTCCTGCACCCTGTTCCTCCCTGTAAGATACTTGTATGTCTCTATCATATCCCTCTCTCCCTCCTCTGCTCCAGGAGTACATGTTCAGTTCCTTCAACCTGTCCTCATAGGACTTGTGATGCAATCCATGCACCATCTTTGTTGCCCTCTGAACCTTCTCTACCCTGTCTATGTCCTTACATAGGTAAGGTCTCCAGAACTGTACAGTGTACTCCAAATGGGGCCTCACTAGTGTCTTGTATAGTGGAATTATGAGCTCCTTTTCCTGCTGGTGATGCCCCTGCCTGTGCATCCCAGCATCCTATTTGCTTTACCTGCTGCCTTGTCACACTATTTCCCTGGCTTGAGGTCATCAGAGATGATAACCCCAAGATCCCTTTCCTGTTTGGTGCATGCTATATCCTCACCCCCAACTAAAGTATAGTGGCATGTATACAGTTTTGTTATAGTAAGGTGGGTAAGGGTACCTCTGGGCCTGAGAGCACACTCCACCAGGGGCACAGCTGCTTCACTGGCAGCTTCAAGAGAAATTCAGCTATTGGAACTCTGTAAGCAACTACATGGAAAACAGTACACACCTTCACAAAGCATTATAGCCTGGACTTGCAATCCAGAGGTGATGCTAGGTTTGGTACAGCAGTACTGCAGAGCCAGTTTCGAAATAGGTTCTCTGCCCAACCTCCAAAGGTACTGCTTGGTAGTCTGCATTAAGTTTAATCATAATGAGTGATTCCTGGGGTTAGAAGAAAAATTACTCACCACAGTAATCTTGTTTCTTCAAAGGGATCACTCATTATGATTAAAGACATCCCCTCCTTCTAGAACCTATAGAAGTTGCTCTGCATCCCTGCATTAGGTTTTTTCTTTTCTCCTATATAGGTTAAGATAGAAACTCACTTTGTTTAACCAGTTGGTGTCCAGGTGGTCTCAAGTTTCTTAGGTTTGTTGGTTAAGGATGTTTTGTCCTGAAAGGGCAAAAAGATTATTTTTAAGGTTGTTAATTTTAGCTAGTGGGTCTTTTACCCAGTTAGGCTCCATACGAATCTGAAGCACTCAGAGTGCAGCAGTTTGAAAGTGGCATGAGCCAACTGAGAGTTCCATAATTTGCATAAAATTCCATCTCTCCGGGCAGTTCAACACAGGAGGCTGACTGCATTAAGTTTAATCATAATGAGTGATCCCTTTGAAGAAACAAGATTACTATGGTGAGTAATTTTTCTTCTAGTTTGGCTGCCATTCTTCTGGTAATCACTCCTGGACTTGCTGTTGCAGAATCCATACCTTTCTTCTGTGCTTTCCTGGTACCCGGTCTAGCACCCATGGACAAAACTCCTGGCTTAGAGTATGCACGACGAAATCCCATAAGCTGACACCATCTGTTGAGGCATCGGTCGGGAAGCACAGGAAAACCAGGAACAGTTTCAAAATTAAAATAACATTTTCTTTTTTCATTAACAGCAAAATAAAAATATTAAGTAAAACTATTTACAAAGGCAGTACAAACAGAAAACTAAGTCCTTCTTCTGAGAGTATCTCTTAATTCCAAGTTTCAGTCTTTCAGTCTCTCACTCTCCTTGCCTCTCTAGCAAAAGCATTGCTGCTCTTTATAAGTCTTTACCTGGGAACCTTGTTAAGAGTTGTTCTGCTATTCACAGAATGTTCTTGTAAGTTTTGGTGCAGGTGCAGCAAAAGAACATAATGACCCATGAACTGACCTCTTGTTCGCAGCTCTGCAGAGAGTTTGCAAACTGCATCTCAGGTTAACCCTTGAGTTCCAAATAGCTTTTTGCAGTCAGTACAACAGTATGATTATACCCAGTTTTAAACAGAGATCCCAGTATCAGGTGGCAGTTTCACATAAAGATTCACATTTTTTACTTATAACTGCAGATATGCAAGGGAGAAAAAGACAGAACAGCAAGTGAAGGCAGAGAGATAGCAAGAGGCAGAGAATTATAAACTGTTGGGAGTGATCAGATTCTGCTTTGAGAGGTTCTTGCAGTAGGTCTTCACATATAAGCTGTGCCCCTGGTGTCAGGTTCGAACAGCAGACTTGTAGCTAGCAATCATCAGTGGGGATCGCCCCCTGACGCCGGGTGACATGTCAGCTCAACTATGAAAGGGCGGTCCCACACCCGTTTCTCCAGTTCTTTCCCGCCATCGCTGAGTTAGTTCGACAGACGTGGTAGAACAGCAATCAGTTGCCCACATAGTATTGGACGATTTTCATCGTATTCTATATATTTTCTCTGAATTTTTCAAATGAGTTTATGTCGTCTCGTTTTAAGAAGTGCTCCATGGTGGCGCCCAAATCCCGCACGGGATGACCACTCCCACTGCCTTCTCTGCCTGGGGCATAAGAACAACTCGGCTGAGTGTGCTGTTTGCCAAGGGTTCAACCAGGCCAACACAGACCTGACGAAGCGGACCTAAGGCCCATCTTCTGACCCAACGGCTGGCTTCTATGGAAAAGGAGCTCCAGAAGCTTAGGAGAGGTCATCATCTCCGTCCCCAGAAAAAGAAAGAAAAAGAAGGACAAGGAGAAGCGCCGGGAGAGAAGCCCGTCGCAGCAAGGAGACCCTCCACTTCCAGAACTGTGAGTACTGCTCTTACTGGCACTCCGTCCACTTCTGCGGGCTGGATGCCTTCTCCCTCTTGCCAAGGTGTGCGGGCGGCCGGGTTGCCTCTTTCTAGGTATTTGTCAGTACTCCCGCTTGTAGCACCGGCCGATAAGTTACTCGCCAGGCGCCCGGTCCAGACCGATAAGCCTGACCACGGTCCTTCTTCCACAGCCAGCCCAGTCATGACTGATAAGCCGGATGACGGACCCCTCATTGACTGCACAGCGAGATCTACTCTCCCGTCCAGGCTCACTTGAGGACTCCCGCCGGGACAAGTGTGCCTCGGGGACACTTAATCCCTGCCGGTGTCTACCCCCAGGGATTCGCCACCGCTCCGACCTTCCTCCGTCGGAATCACTCCCCAACTTGTCATTGGGGTTTCTTCCAGACTTTCCCCTTCACCTGGTTCTTTTCTGCCGCTGGATCTCCACCTTCTCCTAGGAGTCCGTCGCCGCACTGGGATCTTTTAGATATGGAGCACCCCCCTCCGGGACCCTGGGCCCCTAAGCCTGATCCCTTGCTGCCGCTCCCCAGCGGCGCTCCGCCCCCAGTCGGCCTCAGCTCCTCCTGTGGGACCCTCTGGTGGTTTTCGGAGCCTGACCCCCATGTTCTGCCACGGGCGGCCCTCCGTCTGATCCGTCTCATCCGGCGCGGGCCTGGTGCCTCAGGCGCCTGGCTACCTGGCGCCCAGATATCCGCTGTTGGGTTATCCATCGGGTTTGCAGAGTACCAGTACCCCTACTGGCATCATCCTGCTTACAAGCCCTTGGCTGGGTATCCTGGTACCAGCCTCCTCCTCCACCGCCGCCTGATCGCGAATCTGTCCCAGTGTGGTGGCAGGAGACAGAAACAACTCCTTACAGAACTTAAGCAGTCCCAACCGCTTGAGAATTCCTCTACCCAGAGCACCACCTCCTCCTCCTGCAGTTCCTTTGGGACGTGCTGTTGGTTCTCTTCAAGTGGGCGACACGGGATGGATCCTTCTCTTCCCAGTGGTTTGGAGCCCTTGGAATCAGATGAAGATTCCAGTATCAACCTCTCTGAACCTCATTCACTGGTTGAACTTGATCCAAAAGAATTCCCAAAATCCCCTGGAGGATCTTTCTTTTAGGGATCTCTTGAGAACTGTTCAAACAGCAGGGACTGGCTGTCCAAGGAGTTAGAGCCTCAGCGAAAAGGCTTGCTGAACATTTGGACTTGTACCACAGACCCTCTACTCATCCCTCCTTGGATGGGCCCGCTGAGGATCTAGTTATTAGAATATGGCAACAGCACTCTTCCATCCTGGCTGTTTCCAGGAAGGCTGACAGAACCTATTTCCCCAGAAGGGATCTCTCATCTGACTTCATACCAAAAGCTGACTCTATGGTCATCATGGCTACGCATGACTGCTCAGCTCAACCTAAACACTTGAGTTTCTCCCACCAGACAAGGACTCAAGACAGCTTGACCAGTTCAGTAGGAAGATCTACACGTCCACCTCCTGCGCCCGTCCGGTCACTGAACTACGTGTCCCACATGGTGGCTTTTCAGAAGTGGAGAGGGATCTTCAGGACATCCCTGATGAAAACTCCGGGCTAAAGTGCTGGACAAGGTTTGCATGAATAAATCTTCCTGCTGTCATGCACTCTGGGCCATTTATGATTATGTGGACTTTGTGGCTCGGTGGCCTCGGGAACCTGCCTTCGGCACCTAGCATGGCTGTGCCTCGCAGGTTTGTCACAGGATGTTCATTCATCCTTTTGAATCACCTTTCAGGGGTTCCGTCCTCTTTGGTGGCAGCGCGAAGATATTATTACAGGGCTGCTAGAGGCGGTAGGTCTCTTGGAGACATCGCTCCATGTATCGGACAGGTCAAAAGAAATGGCCCTTCGTCGCTAGACAAGACGGAACAAGAACCAGAACAAGCGTCAATGTAAAGATGTGCCACTGGCTCTGGAGCCCAAGCTTCTCAGGCTAAGTTTGCCAAAGCAGCTTGAGACCAAAGCTCCCTCCCTCGTGTCCTGACTCACTTCCCTCCTCTCACTTCCTCCGTCCCCTCGGAGGCAGGTAGGAGGAGGTTTAGTCTCCACCTGCAGGGGTGAAGTTCGCCACCGCAGATGTATGGGTTCTTCTGCCCACAAAGAGGTTGCTCAATCGAGTTCCTGGAGATTCCACCTTTAAACCCTCCGGAAGGTCCTTTTACCCATCGGGTCAGATCCCCATCATCCACCAAGAGATCCAGGCCCTGCTACAAAATGCGCCATAGAACCCATCCCTCAAATCAATTAGGAAGGTTCTACTCCATTTCTTCCTAGTCCCAAAAAGATGGGGATCTCGACCTATCCTGGATCTCCGCACACTCAGCCTCTTTGTGTAGTACAAGAAGTTCCATGCTGACCCATCAGGACTCCTGCCTGCTCCCATCAAACACATGGCTGTGCTCCTGGATATGCAGGATGCTTACCTTCATAGCCCCATCCTCCCAGCCCACTGCAGCTTCCTTGATTCTCCTTTTGGGAGAACCATTCCCAATTCAGGGCACTTCCCTTTGTCCTGTCCTCAGCCCCTGGGTTTTCACCAAGTGCCTAGCGGTGGTAGCGGCATTTCTCCGCCACAGGAGTATATATATGTTCCCATACCTGGATGACTGGCTTTTTCAGCCCCATCCCCAGACAGCCTGAAGGTCTCTCCTTCACTCTGGATCTGTTTGCCCAGCTGGGCATCTCTGTCAACCTCCCCAAGTCTCAGCTAGTACCCTCTCAGCGCCTCCAATTTATTGGAGCAGTAGTGGATGCAGTCCAGAGCAAGGCCTTCTTACCATTCTATCGAGCCAAGACCTTGACTTCTTCTCAGGCTACTTTGGTAGCCAAAACTCGATGGACCCCAGCACACTGGTGCTCCGTCTTTTGGGTCTTATGGCAGCAGCCATTTCCTACCGTCCCCCTGGCCAGACTGCACGACGGTTACCCGTGGTCTCTTCGAGTCCAGTGGATCAACAATCGGACGACATGAACCAACTGGTCATGATCTCCAACAGCCTCAGAAAGACCTCCTCTGGTGGCAGGACCTCACCAACTTGTTGGTGGGAGCCCCTTCCACTCTCTGGCTCTCTCTCAGACCCTCACCTTGGATGCCTCTGATATGGGTTGGGAGCCCATTTGGGGATCACAGAACTCGAGGTTCGTGGTCTGCTTAGGAGCAACATCTTCACATCAACATATGAAGACCAGAGCTGTCCTCTCGCTCTCCAGGCCTTCCAGTTGTTACTTCTCCGGAACACTTCTGGTCCAGACAGACAACATGGTGACTGTCTGGTACTCAACAAACAGGGAGGTACCTGGTTGTATCCTCATTACAGGAAGCAGTCAGAGTATGGTATTGGGCTATTCAGCATGGCCTGTTTCTGACAGCAATCCACGTACCAGGCATGCACAGTGTCCTGGCATACAGTTTAGCTGATCAGTAGCCAGGGCTCATGGTGAGAACTAAAGCAGGAGGTAGCAAGAGCTGTTTCTTTCGCCTCCCATTCAGTGCAAAACTACCAAACTTTTGCTCACTCGTTCCCCGGCATGGTGCTTTTGGTGAGACGTACTGTCTCTCTCTTGGACCAGGAGGTTTCTATACTTGTTTCCTTTCTTTCCTCTCATTCAGAAGGTTCTGTTGAAACTCCAGGCAGAAGGGGTCCACTTGATTTTGATTGCCCTTTGTGGCCCCAGCAGATTTGGTTCCCACTTTTACAACAACTAGTTCTGGAACCACTGGTCCTTCTGCTACTGTCTCACGACCTTCTGTCTCAGGAGCAGGGCACCTGGTCCATCCGAGTCTTCAGTCTCTCCATCTTCATGCATGGCACCTGTGGACATAGCGTTTCTCACTATGGAGTTTCCTCTCGAGTTGCTCAGGTCCTGGTGGAAGCCAGAAGATCCTCACCAGATCCACCTGTGCCATGAAGTGGAAGAGATTTTCTATCTGGCCACACCCAAATGCTTGGACCCTTTTTCTTCCTCGGCCTCCCAGGTGTTAGAGTACCTCTTACATCTTTCTGAGTTGGGTCTTAGTTACTCCTCTGTTAAGGGCTATCTTTCTGCAGTGTCGGCCTACCACTTTCCGGTGGAGGCAAAACCCTAACACAACTAGAGGTTTCAAAAACTTTCTTGAAGGGTATCTTTCACATCAAGCCTCCAGTCCTCCTGGGATCTTAATTTTATGTTGGAGAAACTTACTTTGCCTTGAGACCAGCAGCAAGTTGTGATATGCTTCCTGTCCTGGAAGACTCTGTTTTTGGTTGCAGTTACTTCAGCTCGAAGGTCTCAGAGCTTCAGGCCTTTGTTTGCAGAGAGCCTTATTTGATTTTCCACATGGACTGGGTGGTCCTGAGGACTAATCCTTCTTTTCTTCTGAAAGTGGTTTTCGGAGACGACTCTCAACCAGAGTGTTGAACTGCGGTCTGTTTTCCTGAGCAGTCCAAGCGGGAATATCTTTGCACACCCTGGATGTGCATCGGTTTGAAGTACTATACTTCCGGACTAAGGAAGTTGAAAGTCAAACCAACTCTTTGTGGCCTTTGCCTCCCAGTGCCAGGGCAAGGCCATCTTAAACAGACTATTTCTAGGTGGCTGGCTAACTGTATTTACTACATTTACCAGAAATATGGAAAATTCCTTCAGGGGTGGTTAAAGGCCACTCCACCAGAAGTGTGGCCACTTCTACTGCTTTTTCAGGAATGTGTCCACTGTGAAGATCTGTGTAGCGGCCACTTGGTCTTCTGTCCACACCTTCACTAAGCACTGCAGTCTGGACATTGCCTCTAGGCATCGAGCAGTTTCGGCCTTGCAGTTTTGCAAGGTCTTCTGTCTTAGGGCAGATACTTAGTTGAGCAGTCTTCCTCCTCCCGGAAACTCATCTCCGACTCCTTTTGTTAGACTGCTTGGAATTCAGTCCTATATGTGAAGACCTACTACAGGAACCCTCTCAAAGCAAGATATAGTAGTTACGTAAGAACTTACATAACAGTAGATCTTCAAGAGAGGCTCCTGCAGCAGGTCTAGTTTCCCACCCACCTTCCCCAGCTCCTGGAAATTTTCCATTTTTTTTCTTTTTATTCTATGCAGTCCCAGGAGTTGTTACTCCTTTCTTTCTGCTATCCTCTCTGTAGGTCTCTGGTGGAAAAGAACTGGAGGGTGGTGCGACTGCCCCTTTATAGTCGGGCTGATGTCACGCCACCTGACGCCAGGGGCGGTCCTCACTGATTGCTAGCTACAAGTTTGCAGTTCGAACCTGACGCGGGGCACAGTCCTATATGTGAAGACCTACTGCAAGAACCTCTCACAAAGATCTACTGTTACGGTAAGTTCTTGTGTAACTGCTATTTCCTAGGTTTCACAAAAATTTGGTTGTGCAACCAGACAGACCAGAGACAGAAAAGGAGAGGATAGAACAGATGCTTGCATTTAAACTCTTTCTAAATAACAAATGGGACAGGGCCTTATTTAACCCTGTCACAAGGTGTAGTTGGAACAGAGTTCTGGGTTCTTATTCTTGGGGATCACTGTTATGATAGCCCTCTGAAGGGTAGTGGGCAAGATTCTTAATAGGAAAGCCTGGACAAATTTTTTTTTTTTTTTTGTAAATGCAGGGCCACTGGCTCTGATATGTGCTGGTAGGGGTCCACCGATAGTCCTTCATCCCCAGGGGCTTTGGAGGCAGGCAGCCCTGATGGCCAACTGATCTGTGACTGCATGATCAGACCACCCATGTCACTTTGTTGAGTTGGGCTGAGTCTTTGCAGTTGGAGGGTAGGAGGAAGGATTGCACCTCTCCTTGTGTAGGAGTGTTTATTGAGGTATAAAGTTATGCATATAATTTACTCATTCTGTTATTGATGTTATTCTATTATCAGTCAGTCTTCATTTTACCAGGTGGAACACCATTGAGAAGGACTCATTTACAAGGTGGACCTGGGCAAGGTGAACCTAATTCAGCAATGAATAACAGAACAGAATGGAGTCATCTAACATTACAGAACACAATATAATACAGATGTATGCTATAGCTAAGCAAAAAAAAAAAAGGTCGTAATAAAACCCTTGAAAAGTTGAAGGTAGATAGGTAAATATAGATGAAGGAATGAGGAGGAGCAGCAGCAGGACATACAAGCCATGGGATGAGGTGTATGTCAAGGATTCAAGGTTCTAGGCATACAAGAGGTTTAGGGAAACAATTACAAGTCTCATTGAAGGAACGTACAATCAGAGGTTTGAATGTAGTCAGTTTAACAGGGATGGCTAGCTTCAGGTTTTTTTTTTGAGATTATTCCACTGGACGGAAGGCATAACTTATCAAGGACCTACCAAGCGTGTTCTGACTCTGGGGTAATGGGCGTGATGTAGGAAAGGTTTCTCCGGAGTAGCTTCCAGGAGTAGAAATTGGCAGACAATCTGAAATGTACTGGGGGAGCTTGTTGATACGTGCTCTATAAGTCCAAGTGCCTGCTTTTTGTAGTCTTCTGGATTTAAGTGACTTCAGCCTAATTTGGAGTAGAGGAAGCAATGATGGGTGGAGTACAGAGCTCCAGTAATAAATCTTAATGTTCTGTGATAGAGTGTCAAGCTTGGATAAAGCAGTGCTGGGACCATGGCCATACAGAAAGTCAGCCCTAGTCCAAGAGAGGTAGAAAGGTAGTTTGAACCGATCTTGTTTTGGCATCTTGTGTTAGTAAGTGCTTAATACTGGAAAAGAGACCAAGTCTTTGTTTTAATTTTTTTTTTTAACCAGTTTCTTAATATAATCTACAAAGGAAAGTTTACGGTCAGCCCAGAAACCAGGTATTTAAATTTGTCCATAAACTCCAGTGACGCTCTAGTGATTTGATGACGCACCTAAGGACAATGGTTTTACATTGACATAAGGCTTTTTTTTTTTTTTTTTTTATAGCGGTAACAGAAGTTCAAACAACATGAAGTCTTGCAGTATTCTGACATAAGCAGTTGGGTCCTGCCTTTCAACTGCCCGGAGAACAAAGAGTTAAACTTTCCATGACCAGCATGGAATGTTCACCATAAACTCGGTTGAAGCCCCTGTCTGCTGTTGTTTAAACTGCAACCTCAGATCTTTACTCCGCCTCATTGAACAGTCGCTCGGAGATTTCTCATGCTGCTCGGTTCAAAAGTCGGTTGAAGTGTCGGTTTTCGGTCGGTTTCACCGAATTGCTGTTATCGCTAGCCGGTTCAAGTCTCTGTCTGTGGTACCGTGAGTACTAGATAGGTTTTTGTTTTGTTTCTGTGGAACTTGTAAATTGTGGATCGGTTGGCTGAACCGATCAGTTTGAGTAAAAACTTGTGCTTACTTTAATGTGGTAACCGTCCATATCGGTTCTAAAAAAAAAAAAAAAAACAGATTTAATTGCGATTTCCCAAGACCAGTGACACGGTCAGGAACCGATAGGAGTCTTGCCTGGCGGATTGCGAAAAAGGGTAAGTTTTTGGTTAGGATTGGCCATGTCTGAGAAACCCAAGAAAAAACGGGCCCACTGGGTTTCAACACTGCAGTGTGTGTGGGAAGTCTTTACCAAGGCTGATCCCCACGCCACCTGTGTTTATTATCTGGGGTTTGACCACCTCGATTCAACTGCCAAATTTGCAGGACTTTCCCAAATCTACCCTGGAAAGAGATTAGGTATACTGAGGGAAAGGGAGGCCGAGAGTCCGCTGACCGGATGGCCAGCCTGGTTCGGTTCGACCGAACCAGGAAGGAGTGCCCTCTGACCAGGCGGATACTCTTCGGCAGGAGATCCGATTCTGAGGAATCGGTTCTGGTAAAAGAAAGAGAAAGATAAATCACCAGTTTGGACCCAGAATTTCATACTCCGACTACCGATAGAGATAGCCAAAGCGATAAGGATTGTGCAATCACTTAGTTCGGTTCTGACCAAGCGGCACCATCTGGCGGGGCTTGGTTTGGTCGGTCTCCTGGTTCCAGATTATACTTTGGAAGAATTTTATGAACCGGAGGAGGAGGAGGGAGAGTATGAGGATGATTATGGTTATAGTGAAAGTCTGGATGTGCCTATTGACCCAGACATCTCCCGGACAGACCTTCAGGTGTTTCTCCTCCTAGGCTTTCTGAGTCCCTTCACACTATATGCTTTACAAAAAGTGGCTGAGACCCTTCAGCTTCCTGTGGAGGAAGCAGTAGAGGATCAGGAAGAGCCTGATTATGTTGAGATGATGGACATCCCAGAGTCCAGGAGACTGTCTATTCCCTCCACAAATCCTTTGGGAAACAGACACATAAAATTCTTAAGTCTCTAAATTCTATACCTCCTGTGGACAGACGAATGGACAAGAGGTACACTCTCTCAGGCTCAGACATGGAGTTCCTTTTTCAGCAATGCAGCCATGTTGGGAGTTGTGCAGGCTGCTTCCTGTGATAAGGCAATATTCCCTTGGCATCACACCCCAGACAAGGACTCAGGAAGATTGATGCAATGGCAAAGAAACAATACATGGCAGCATATCTGGGACTCAGGCAGGCTAACTATATGGCCTATACAGCCAGATAAACAGCAAGAAAAACACGCACCAACCACTTCCAAATAATTCTGTATTGTGTAGAACAAACAATCGATCACAATGCAGTAACGCCAAGCAAGAACATAACAGCTCCCAAAACAAAAGAAACGTCCGACGGTTTGCTCCAAATAGCGCCTCCTCAGGGACACATACACAACATAGTAACCACCACGTAATAAAGAAATCATTTAAAGTGACATTGCACCCAATTAATAAAGCGTGATTAAAGTGTAATCAAAAGAAAACATTCAGGAGTTGGAACAGTTCAATATACCAATCTAAATATACAATAATATAAGAATATAAATAAATTATCATATTTAGCCCAAGAAACATTATAAAATACTGGTCACAGTTCATTTATCCATAGCAAATAAATAACAAAATAGCAGGATTCTAGCTTGATCACACCGCACACCCCTCAATTCATAAGAAAAATTCCTTAAACAGAAATTTAACAGGGCAAATACCATAAAAATAAGTTCACCTTAAAGGGACCTAAATCAAATGAATCATTTAAACCTGGGTATTGCAAGGCATCCAAGGTATAAATCCAATATGCTTCCCTCCGTAGGATCTTCACATCAAATCTCCCCCACGGGGTCCAATTAGAACCCTTTCTATTGCACAAAATGAAAAACAATGTGCAACCAAACCAGAACCCTGCTGTATGTGTTGCACTAAAGCATTCTTTATATTTTAGCAACAAATGTCACTCAAATGTTCACACACCCTCTGTCTGAAGACTCGTGAAGTCTTTCCTACGTAAAATGCACACTCTACATGTAGCCAAATAAATGACTCCACAGATGAACAGTTAATAAACTGTCTAACATCATAAGATCTATTAACATTAGTCGTTGAAAAGTTTTATTTGTTGCATAACACTGCAAAATTTGCAGTGTCCACAACGAAAAAATCCCACGGTTGTGGTGGCAGCCATCCAGTTTCTCAACCAACACCGCTGATAAGAATGTACTAAACTATCCGAAATATTTCTTCCCTTTTAAAAACAAATTTAGGGTAGATACCAATCGTCTCCTTCAATGCTGAATCCGTTTGAAGTATTGACCAGTTTTATTAACAATGTTCCTAATGGAGGCAACATTTTGGCCAAAAGTAGTAACAAAAGTTAGCGGTGCCTCACCTTGATGTTTAACTTGTTCATGTACCCGATACTGTATCAAATGTTCCTAGGCATCTCTCTTACTAGGTCCATTCTGGCTTCTAATTCTCCCTGTGCATAACCTCTTTGAGCAAATCTAGCTGTCATATCACGTAAATTTACTTCAAAATCCACCATATCACTGCAGTTACGCTTGACCCTCATAAACTGAGATTTAGGAATATTATTGATGGTGTGGCGAGGATGACAGCTTGAGGCATGTAAAGGGTATTTCTATCCGTAGGTTTCCGATAAATAGAGGTACATAGTGTGCCATCCTGTAATTTTTAATTTCTAAATCCAGGAAAAACACCTGCTCCCTATCAGCCTGAAAAGAAAACCTAAGGTTTTCGTTTGTTGAATCTAAATACATAATAAATGCCTCCAATTCCAGATACTGTGCCTCGCTACACCATCAATATATCGTCAATGTAACCATTGACACCGGTGAGACCAACTTTTATGTTCTACCAAAATACATAAAAAGCTTGCAGTGCCCACCAGGGAGACCTATAGTATCTGGTATTGGCTCTTTAATTGAACCTTGTCCAAATATGTGGGCCTTTATATAAATGATTTGGTTTTATGTTGCCTTCATATTTGAGGACACTACTAAGATCTTCCTTGTCAATCTTCACCATTCATTACTTCCTGGGTGTAAGCCGGAGGCGCCACCCGCCACGGGAGCTTTTTAAAGTTTGCCTAACGGCACCGCCTCGAGAGTGACGTCATGCGCGGCGGCCGTTAGTAGCGACCGGCTCCTCCTCCAACTCCAGTTCTGTTTCTCCCGCCGTCGAGGCAGCACCTGTCAGCTTGGCGGTCAGATATTTTCCTGTACTCGTAGTGTACGACTCCGTTTTCTTTAGCACTCGGCGCCGATACATAAGACTAGTTCTTTTTCTATCTTTCGGGCGCTGGGTGTGTTTCCTACTGTGTTTTTAGTCTTGTTGGTTTCGCGTTATGTCCGGTTCTGGAGCTAAGCGCCTTTGAAAACGGGCGCCTATCGTCGTGCTCCTGTGTCGGCATTTCTCCGTCTCGGACCGGCATGGCCGTTTACGCCTTGGTGCCTGGGACCCCAACCATGATATGGATTAAATGATGCCTGTTTCTCGATGGACCGTCGCGTCCTCAAAGTCTGCCAGCCCGTTCAAGCTCGGCAAGAGCCCCGCCGACTTTGGGGACGGGCGTCGCTCGCAGGAATCTCAGGCGAGATCTTTAAGCCCTTCCCGGGTCCTCTCCGGGCCTATCTGGTCCGAGGAGGGGTCTCCTTGTCTATCTTGCGAGAGGCTCCTTCGCGGTGTTGGGGCGTCGTGGCCCTCCGGGGCAGCGGCCTACACCGCCTCGGCAATCACCTCTTCGAGTGCAGGCTCCCCGTGTCGAGGCCCTTGGCTTTTGGGCCCGGCTCGGGTGGACCCTGCGCCCGCCTCGTGGCGCGTTTGGATCAGCGCCCGTTCGCGGTGCGGTGATGGCAGCGCGGATTCCGGTGCTGTTTTGGATCACGGTGCGTTTGCGGCGCCCGGTGGTCGCAGCGCCGTTAGCGGTCGCCACCCAGGCCTCGGTGCCGTTCGGCGCGGTGGACATCGTGGCGCCGTCGGCGGTGCCGCCTCGCCAGCGTGGCGCGTGGGCCTTCTCCTTCCTCCGGGCGGTGCCGGCCTGCGGAGCCGCTGGGGTATGGAGTTAGGCCTAACTGCTACCGGCGTGGGGCGGCAGCGTCTCCTTTGGTACCGGGGCGTTAAGTGGCTCGGGGACCCTGGGTGGCCAGCATTGAGGTCCTGCTGGTCTCGTCCTCCTTGGAGGCGATGACTCAGATGTGGACCCATCCTGGCATCCCATTCTTGAGATCTGGGTCCTCGGTGGCTAGGGGTACCAGGCGGCAGTGGGCCCCTCCTCTGTCCCCCCACCGGTCTCCTGAGGGTTCCTCGGCTGGGGGTGGCCGAGTCCCGGGGGCAGGCGTGGGGGTGATGGGAGGAGGCTCCCCTCTCTGGAGGCCAGTGACAGCTACCCCTGGGGTGCTGTTGCCCCTCTAGGGACAGAGGCGCTGCGGTCGGGAGGGCCTTCCGAGTCCGAGGGTTGAGGCGCGGCGGCCTGCTGCTCGGCCTTCTTTGGCCACCCCAGGGGGGTGGCCAGGAGCCCGTAGTGCAGAGCCCGCTCCTCCCTCAGGGTTCTAGGTTGTTCTCCGGGCGTTTGTGCGGACTGCCCTTCTGGATCCATGCAGTCCGGGCGTCGTCACGGGAGTTTCTCCCCAGGGCTCTTCAGGCTCCGCTTCCCCAGAGTTCTGTTCTGCGGCCTGGTCTGATATCGGGATCCCTCCTATGGGGCTCCTTTCCCAGTTCAGAGTCCTCGCATGAGAGCAGTTGCCTCCGGAGGTGCCCTCTCCCATCTCTCTGCCTTCACCACCCCGCTCCCGGGCCATGTCGGTCCCACGGGTCCCGTTATCCTGGGAGCAGTTCAGAGGTTCTGCGGCCTTCCCCTCATATGTTAGATACATGCATGGCGGGTCTTCGACTCTCCCCACCACCGCAGGAATCCTCTGGACATTCCAGCTCCCATCATCCTCGTCTCCCTCCTCTGAGGAGGAACCCCTGCTCATCTGTCCTCCGATGCTGATTTCACTGAATATCAGCATTTCCTCTCTAGGATGGTGAGGGATCTTGGTTCCTATGTTGCGAGAGACAATACCGAGCGGAGATGCGTGAATTCCTTGGTGAATTCAGTGCCCAGCATTTGGTGGTACCTTCCTGGCCTATCCCCTTCCAGGGCGTCTATCCGGTCCTGGCAGTCCCTGCCGCTTCTTCTCCAGCCCGGCCGACTGCCAGCGTAGGTATTGTGCCCCTCTGAGTCTCTAGGTTCCCTTCCCAACCCGACCTCTGGTTTTGGTTTACCTGGATACTCCTTCTGGCGCCGTTGCCTGGTGCCTGACCGCCCACTGGATCAGACTCTCTCCAGTTGAGCCGTTGGGGCGAAGAGTGTTCTCTTCTTCTCGTGCGAGTGCCTCTATTGCATCACATCAGGCTCACCACGCTGCCTACAACCGGCATTTGTGGTCGATGATGTCCCAGCTGCTGGCATCAATGCCTGACACGGAGCAAACCAGACAAGCCGTTGCCCTCTCTGCGGTAGGCCTGGAGCTGGCAAGACACCAAGCAAGGGCATCTTATAGCGCCAGTGAGGTGGCTTCCAGGCTTGCGAGGACAGCGATCTGCATCAGGCGGACGGTATGGCTCCGTCTTTCTAGGTTGTCACCCTGGCCCGGCGTGGGGTGATTCGCTCCGCCTTCTGGGGACCCGTCTTTCTCTTCTAGAGCTGGAGACTTTTACGGGGCTCCTCCGTCTCCTCGTCCTGGGAGGCACCTCCTATCTCTTCTCCCACTTAGGCTTTCTGAATAAGCCAGGGTCTTCTCCTTCTGTTTCTCACCAGCAGAAGGCTGGGGTCTTGTTCCTCAGGGTATGGCCTCTTCCACCTCCGGGAAGAGGAACTAACTACTCACCCAGGAAGTAATGAATGGTGAAGATTGACAAGGAAGATATGAAAATTACGTCCTACGTAATTCTTGATCTTCTCTTGTATCTTCACCATTCATTACCACCTCCCACCATCCCTCAGTGGCCTCTTCCTGTGGCTTCTCCACCTCCGTCTCCTTCCTCTCTCTGCCAAAAAAAAAAAAAAAATCCTTAAAATGTGGAAAAATTGCTTAATTTTCCAAAAAAAAAAAAATCTTCTGGGGGGTTCTAATTTTCCAGAAAAATTACTTACTCTAAGATTCATGGGCCATCTCGTGGATTGCTTTGGCGATCAGACTGCACAACTATCTCTTGCCATCCTTCTGGCGAGATACCTCTGGGGTTTTAGCCTGGCTCAGGCTATTCAGTTTTGATCCTGCAATCCCGTGTTCCAGATATTGCCCTGAAATCAAAATCCCCCATTCTTGCCTTGCAGAGCAGAGGCAGACACGTCTGTTCCTTTTTTCTTTTGCCAAAAAAAAAAAAATGCTGAGGAACTCTCTCCGACTGCTATAGGCATCTTGGTATTAGGGTCATGCAACTAGCCTGCAAAATTTTGTTTGTGTAAAAAAGGAAAACAAACAAGAGGAAATGAGAGGGTAGGCTACCCTTCTCAGCTAGTTTGTATATTGGTTTCTCCTTTAAGTGTCCTCCGGACAATTTTTACAGAAGAGCAGTGCTGACCATATCTAATCCCAGCCAGTCCAAGCCTTTGGCCTGCCTTGGGCCAGTCTGTCTGAGTCCCATTTCTATGCTTAAAGCCTGAAAGGCTTACATTTTCCTTTTCTAGTCCCAGAGCAGCACTCCTGCTGCCTGGGGTTCATTCTCCTCCCTCGGGTGTCCTCAGATTCTAGGGCTCACGCCAGGAACCCGAGGCGGTATCAACAACAATGGCATGTTGAGGATAAGGACTCTGCCCTCTTGAGTCTGTCTAGCGGGTTTGGTGAACCTTCTCTTCAGCTCTATCTCCGGGATTCTTGCTTCCCTGTTAATCGAGCCTTGACTGTAAGCTAACTATGCTGTTGGGCATCCTGGTCCTTCAACATCCCATCTCTCTCTTCTCTTCTTCTTCTTCTTCTTCTTTTCTCATTTCCTTCCTTATCTCTCCTCCTAGAGTCGCCCAGGTGAGGCCCTGCAGTCCCTAGGCTGGGATACTCTTATCTCCTCTGTCCTTCCTCCATCGGCTTATTCCTTTTTCAGTTCATTCTTCCTTGCTTTGCTATCCCTCGGCTATCTTGCCGCTATCTATATTTTCTGCTTTCGCTTTTGCCTCTCCGGCTCACAGAACTGAGTTGGAGGAGGAGTCAGTCGCTACTAGCAGTACGCATGACGTCACTCTCGAAGGCGGTGCGCTAGGCAAACTTTAAAAAAAAAAAGTCTCTGGTGACGGGTGCGGCCCGGCTTACACCCAGGAAGTAATGAATGGTGAAGATACAAGAGAAGATCAAGAATTACGGTAGAGTCGTAATTTTCATTTCTCGGTCTCCTGGGTGACATGCAGTTAGTCACAGTGGCTATTGGTTTCCTTAGATATAGGCGTTGTATACTAACATACCACACCAGGGGGCTACAGGCTTTCGCTATTGGTTGACAAGTAAAACAACATTGGGTATGGAACAGATCAACTTTCTGATTAAATTGTCTGAGTTTGTTTTAACAAAGAACATCTTTATATTTCAGGAAATTTTGTCATCAGGTCAAGGGAACCGATGGGTGCCTCTTTTGCCAAATTATGCCAATTTATATTTAGGCTACTGGGAACAGGAATGTATTTTGATCATAATAAAACTGTTTCTATGATAAGATAGATTTTTGGAGCGTTACATTGACAATATATTGATGGTGTGGCGAGGCACAGTATCTGAATGGAGGCATTTATTATGTATTTGCATTCAACAAGCGAAAACCTTAGGTTTCTTTTTCAGGCTGATAGGGAGCAGGTGTTTTCCTGGATTTAGAAATTACAAAATTACAGGATGGCACACTATGTACCTCTATTTATCTAAACCTACGGATAGAAATAGCCTTTTACATGCCTCGAGCTGTCCTCCTCGCCACACCATCAATAATATTCCTAAATCTCGTTTATGAGGGTCAAGCGTAACTGCAGTGATATGGTGGATTTTGAAGTAAATTCGTGATATGACAGCTAGATTTGCTCAAGAGGTTATGCACAGGGAGAGTTAGAAGCTGGAATGGACCTAGTAAGAGAGATGCCTAGGAACATTTGTTACAGTATCGGGTACATGAACAAGTTAAACATCAAGGTGAGGCACCGCTAACTTTTATTACTACTTTTGGCCAAAATGTTGCCTCCATTAGGAACATTGTTAATAAAACTGGTCAATACTTCAAGCGGATTCAGCATTGAAGGAGCGATTGGTATCTACCCTAAATTTGTTTTTAAAGGAAGAAATATTTGGATAGTTTAGTACATTCTTATCAGCGGTGTTGGTTGAGAAAACTGGATGGTTGCCATCACAACCGGTGGGATTTTCGTTATGGACACTGCAAATTTTGCAGTGTTATGCACAAATAAAAACTTTCAACGACTAATATTAATAGATCTTATGATGTTAGACAGTTTATTAACTGTTCATCTGTAGGAGTCATTTATTTGGCTACATGTAGATGTGGTGCATTTTATGTAGGAAAGACTTCACGAGTCTTCAGACAGAGAGTGTGTGAACATTTGGTGACATTCGTTGCCAAAATATAAAGAATGCTTTACTGCAACACATACAGCAGGGTTCTGGTTTGAATTCGCATTGTTTTCATTTTGTGCAATAGAAAAGTTCTAACTGGACCCGTGAGAGATTTGGATGTGAAGATCCTACGGAGGAAGCATATTGATTTATACCTTGGATGCCTTGCAATACCCAGGTTTAAATGATTCATTTGATTTAGGTCCCTTTTAAGGTGAACTTATTTTTTATGGTATTTGCCCTGTTAAATTTCTGTTTAAGGAATTTTTCTTATGAATTGAGGGGTGTCGGTGTGTGATCAAGCTAGAATCCTGCTATTTTGTTATTTATTTGCTATGGATAAATGAACTGTGACCAGTATATTTTATAATGTTTCTTGGGCTAAATATGATAATTTATTTATATTCTTATATTATTGTATATTTAGATTGGTATATTGAACCGTTCCAACTCCTGAATGTTTTCTTTTGATTACACTTTAATCACGTTTTATTAATTGGGTGCAATGTCACTTTAAATGATTTCTTTATTACGTGGTGGTTACTGTGTTGTGTATGTGTCCCTGAGGAGCTGTTTCGTTGTGAAACCGGTCAGACGTTTTCTTTGTTTTGGGAGCTGTTATGTTCTTGCTTGGCGTTACTGCATTGTGATACGATTGTTTGTTCTACAATACAGAATTATTTGGAAGTGGTTGGTGCCGTGTTTTTCTTGCTGTTTAGTTGTTTTATACACTGGCACAACAAAATTTGAGCTGCTCTTTCTCGATGCTATACAGCCAGATACCAGAAGTCCAGGTGGGACACTGTGCTGGCTCTGGCTAAACAGGCCCCGACCAGCTTGCCTAGGAGCTGGAGCAGGTGGCTTCAGATGGGATTGAGGCATCGAAGTACAGTTTCATGTTGCTGTGGACTCAGTGATGTCTCATCAAGAGTCATGGCTACATTTGTGGCTCTTCTGGAGGATGGCTTGGCTCAGATGTACTAGCCTCTCACAGGATACCCAGGCTAAAGCCATGGATTTTCCTGTAATTGTTAATTCTCTGTTTGGGAGCAGACGAGAACTACATGAAAAAGATGGATGAGTACAGGATCACTACAGCAGTGCTCAGGACAAAGAAAGGCAAGCAGCTCCTCAAAGGCAGCAGTCCAGGGGCAGGGCAGGCCTTTCAAAGGCCTTTTACTAAGCTTAGGCCTCCTCTTCTTCCTTTTCACAGAGGGTTCTTTAGGGAGAGGCAGAAGGAGGCTGTGCAGGCCTGCATCCACCCCTCAGCCTAAAGCCCTGCCAAGCAGACACCCTGATGTTCTGCCGGGCGATTCTCCCATACCAGTAGGGGGCAGGCTGGCTTACTTTGTCCAGGACTGGAAGTCTCTTACATCAGACAAGTGGGTCCTGGAAGTAGTAAGTCAGGGACTGGTTCTCAGCTTCAAAAATTTCCCAAGATGAGAACCAGGTCTTTTCCACCTGCAAATCTATCAGAGATGCTTGCCCTAGAGGCAGAGGTTTCTTCCCTCCTAGCTCTCAGAGTTATAGAGGGTTCCTACCCTACACAGGGGCAAGCAGTTATACTCCGGGATCTTCCTAACCCCCAAAAGACAGGAGAATGGCGGCCCATCCTGGATCTAAGGTATCTGAACAAACATCTTTTGAAGTCAAAGTTCAAAATGGTGACTCTGGGAATTATCCTTCCCTCTCTAAGGCCAGGGACTGGCTAGCCTCTCTGGACCTCAAAGATGCCTACTTTCACATTCCCATCAGGTGCTCCCGAAAGTACCTCAGGTTCGAGTTGCCCTCAGGCCACTATCAATTCAGAGCAATGCCCTTTGGCTAACATCAGCCCCAAGGGTTTTCACAAAGTGCCTGGCAGTAGTAGTTGCTTTTCTAAGAAGAAAAAGATCTCCTTCTTCCCATACTTGGACGACTGGCTTATAGTAGGTCAGTCTCCAGACCAGAATCAAGTCATATCTGCAAGTGACCCAGCAAGTGCTCACTTCCTTAGGATTCCTTCTCAACCTTCAAAGTCAGTTCCCGAACCAGTACAGCTCCTCACCTTCATAGGTGCAGAACTGGATACAGTAAAGGCAAAAGCCTTCCTCCCCTGGAAAGGGCAAGGACCCTTATGGAACTGGCCTCTTCATTCACCTTTCAGGTGTCTCGACCAACAAGGCATTTCCTTCAGCTTCTGGGCCACATGGCAGCTTCTACAGCAGTGGTCCAGGGGCAACATTCCAGATGAGGGACATTCAGTTCCACTTAAGAGCCTTCTGGTCCCAAAGAAAGGATTCACTTACCAAACTAATCCCAGTGACTCAAACCTGATCCAAGCCTTGCAATGGCGGCAGGATCAGGACAATTTGAGACAAAGGGTTCCATTTGTCACTCAGTCTCATTCAGTGATACTCACCACAGATGCTTCCCTGCTGGGCTGGGGAGCCCATTTGGGGATCTTACCACCCAAGGACTGTGGTCACCTCAGGAATCTCTGCCTCACATCAATCTCCTGGAACTCAGAGCAGTGTTTCTGGCACTGCAAGCTTTTCCAAATCTGTACAGCACAAGATGGTTCAGGTCAGAACAGACAACACCACCACCATGTGGTACATCAGCAAACGAGGAGGCACTCGGTCTAAGGCCTTGTGCACAGAAGCAATGAAGTTGTGGTCCTGGCCTATTCCTGCAAACTTCTCTGATGATAGTTCACCTCCCAGGGAAGGACAATGTCCTAGCAGATGCATTGAGCAGATTATCCCAGGGCCGTCACGAATGGGCCCTAAATCCTCTAATTTTGAAAGTGATTTTCTTCGAGATGGGGCATGCCAGAGATAGATCTTTTTGCAGCCCAGACAGTCACCAACTTCCTCTCTTTTGTTGCAGACCCCCAGTCTTGGGCTCAGTCCCCTGGATGCTCTGATTCTGAACTGGGAAGGGACATTTCTGTATGCTTTTCCCCTTCCCTCTCCTGTTCAAAGTGTTAGTCAAGATAAGGTCACAACCATGCAAAGTGATTCTGATTGCTCCAGACTGGGCCAGGCAGCCATGGCATCCTTTTTGCTGTCCCTAGCAGTCCACCTTCCCTGTCTCTCCCAGGAATTACAACCTGTTGACATCCTCTCAGGGAGGATTTGGTACCAGATCTTCAGTCTCTCAATCTCAAGGCTTAGCTCTTGAAGAATTAGAGTTTGCAGATCTGCATCTTTCCCAAGGGGTTCTGGATATCCTTAAGGCTTCTAGAAGCCTTCCACCAGGAAGACTTACAACTCCAAATGGAAAGATTCAGCATTTGGTGTTCTAAGAAGAATATTTCTCCAGACTCTGCTGAATTGCCTACGGTTCTGGACTATATGGTCCATCTTAATGGCCTAGGCCTCAGACCAGCTACCCTTAAAGTACACTTGGCAGCTGTTTCTGCTTTCTTGTCAGTAGGCAGCCTTCCTCTCTATCATCCCATCCTGTATTTTGTAAGTTTTTCAAGGGTTGCTTCACACCAATCCCCCTTTAGGGATCCTGCTCCTGCTCCTGCTTGGGACCTTAATGTTTGTATTGCTCAGCTTATGCAACCCCCTTTGAGCCTTTGTCCTCAGCAGAGCTTAAGTACTTGACTTGGAAAACTGTGATTTTGGTAGCCATTACTTCTGCCAGGCGTATCAGTGAATTGCAAGCCCTGTCAGTGGAATCTGATTTCATCTATTTTCACAGAGATAAAGTGGTCCTTAGAACTAAAAGAAAGTTCTTACCTAAAGTGGTTTCAGATTTCCACCTCAACCAGTCTGTGTATCTCCCTGTTTTCTTCACTGACCATTCCTCCTCGGGAGAGAGGAGGCTACACAGCTTAGACGTTAAAAGAGCCCTTAGCTACTACATAGAGCATACCAAGGGTCATAGGGTTGAATCCTCCAGTTGTTCCTCACGTATGGAGAAGTTGGAAAGGCAAACCTGCCACTAAGAGATCTATAGCTAGGTGGATTTTTCTTGTATACAATTCTGCTATGAAAACTGGGTAGAACTCCACCCTCAGGCCTGAGGCTCATTCCACTAAGGTACAGCTGCTCCCTGGCTGCTGCCAGGGATATTCCTCCCTTAGAAATTTGTCAAGCAGCCACCTGGAAAACCGTCCATACTTTCACCAAGCATTACTCTCTGGATATCCAGGCTTGGAATGATGCCAGTTTAGCACAGCAGTACTTCAGAGCCTGTTTCAAAGTAAGTTCTGTCCCTCCTCCATGGAGGTACTGCTTGGTAGTCTGTATATGTCAGAATACAGCAAGACTTCATGTTGTTTGAAGAAAAAATTACTCACCTTAGTAATGTTGTTTCTTCTAATGGAGTCTTGCTGTATTCTGTCTCCCACCTCAGAACCTAGATTTTGGGATGTGGGTGGGCAGGAGCAATGTTGGCACCCTAGGGGTGTCCTTTTTTCACCCTCTTTTGGTTTGGGTGAGAGGATGTGTTTTGTTTTGGGTTTCTGACTTGAGTCTTCCTTTGAAATCAAAAACTATTTATATAGATATAGTTGGCTGGTAAGAATTTTACAGTTTCCACACAGAACATCTAGTGAGTCTTTGCTCATAAAGATCTGACAGTTGCAGTTTAAACAACAGCAGACAGGGCTTCAACCGAGCTCGTGGTGAACATTCCATGCTGGTCATGGAAAGTTTAACTCTTTTTTCCTCCGGGGCAGTTGAAAGGCAGGGCCTAACTGCATATGTCAGAATACAGCAAGACTCCATTAGAAGAAACAACATTACTAAGGTGAGTAATTTTTCTTTTAGGTGCAAGGGTTTGCTGCATCAGGTTCAAATAAAGTTGCAGATCCTTGCAGGCAGGTTCAGGAGTGGGCCTGGTGATGTAAAGGACGGTATCATCAACAAAAGGTGGATGTTTGCTGAGTCGATGACAGAATTGATGTTGTTAATATAGATTGTGAATAGTAGTGGACCTAATATGAACCCCTGTGGCACATCTCTCAGGAGTCTTTTCAGCGGGGAGAGGTTCCCTTCTGCCTTGACTTGCTTTTGACAGCCAATGAGATAACTAGTGAACCATTGCAAGATGGAGGGTCAAAACCAATGTTACAGAGAATGAGCAGTAGCAGGTCATGGCCCACCATATCAGAAGCCTTGCTCAGGTCAAGGAATAAACACACACACAGTTTTACCATCAAGTGCAGTTTGCCAGTCATTGGACACTTTGGCAAATGCGGATACCATGCTGTGGTTCGGTCTAAATCCAGACTATACTGGGTTAAGCAAATTAAATGATTCCAGATGTTTTCTTAGTTGAGAATTGACTTGTTTTTCAAGTAATTTGGAGAGAATGGGAAGAAGAGATATGGGTCTGTAGTTATTGACATCACTCGGATCACCAGACTTGAACAGCGAATTACATGAGCAGTTTTCCAGACTGATGGGAGAGCACCCTGGGCAAGAGACATATTAGAGAGGTGGGTGATGGGCGCAATCAGGACATGATAACTTAGTTTTAAGAAGAATGGATCGATCTGATCAGTGCCTGCGCTTTTGTGGTATCAAGTTCCAGAAGAAGATCTTCCACTTGCTTAAAGGTGACTGGTCAGAAAGAGAAAGATGCTTCTTGCGCTGAGGCATCTGTGGCTAGACAAACTGAGTCATGGGCACAGAACTGGTCATGCAGTTTATTAGCAGAAGAAGTATCAAAGGCTAACCCAGCGGTAGCAAGTGGTTGTTTAGGAGGTCTAAAATAGTCTGTTTCTTGGTAGTGGAGGGACCACCAGTGGAGATTTTGCTGGGAGAGAGTTAGTCTGGCTATGTCCTTCAGTATCCTTTAATGTTCTCCAAAATTTGGCAGGGCAGTTGGTTGAGCAGTCCAGTTCCAACGGAAATAATTAGCTTTCTCGGCCCTAATGAGTTCTTTACATTGGTTCCTAGCCAGTCAAGAAGCTGCCCAGTCAGCAGGCAGTTTAGATTTATGCTTTTTTCCAAAGGGCATCCCTATTATGCAGTGCAGTTTTCAGGCTGCGTGAACCAAGGGCATGACTTTTTTCTAGTTCTGATTTTAACTAGGGGTGCATGTCTATTGATGATATCAAGGAGAATATTTTGTAACAGTTCATAGGCCTCAGACACAGTAGTAGCAAGGTAGAAGTCTTGCCATGAGGAGTACTGAAGGTCATAGAGGAAGGCATAGTGGCCAGAATTATGCCTGCTGCTTTTAAAGATGTACCGAGAGGGTGGAAGTGGGTTTTGGGACAGACCTCACACACACACACACACACTAGTACAATGGTCCATGTCATTGAAGATGCCAGAATGAGTTGTGAAGTGGGTTTATTTACAAGAATTAGGTCCAGCAGAGTGCTATGTGCTGGATTGTTATGGTTTGGGTGGGTAGCTTCAGTGATGAGTTGGATAAAACCATAAGCATCACAGATGTCTTTGGTTGTTTGGGACTAGAAGAGAGCCAGTCAATATTAAAGTAGTCACGATGATCACCTCTGAAGACAGTGTGTCCAGTGTGTTGCACATGTGATCCATCAGCTCAAGCCCCACTGAGGGGGTCTAGAACATCTGATTATGCATAGTGACACAGATGGTGAAAGCAGGACCTTTATTGTGAGGCTTTCAAATTCTTTGGGCGTAGTAGTGGAGTCAATTAATGAGGCTGTGAATTTATCACAAATGTAGATTGACCCTTCCCCCTGGTATTTCTGTCTACTCTAAACACATTATAGGAAGGAATGTTAATTTCGTGATCCAGGGTAGGGATTCTAAGCCAGGTTTCAGTAAGCACCAGAACATCTGGTTTAGTATGGCAAATCCAAGACTGTAGGGTATCAAACTTTAACATTCTGCAAACATTAGTATAGGAGGCTCATCCCTTTAGTTTTGCCAGCTCAGAGGCGCAGAGCTAGGGAAATGGGGCCTGGGTTTAATTCAGCATTTCCTGAGCATAACAGCAGCAACAGACTGAGTTTTTGAGGGCACCTAGCAGCAGCCTGAGTGAGTCGAGACTGATCTCTTTTAGAGTAGTGGGAGGTAGCGAGGATGGGTAGGTATTGCGGACCAAGGGGACCCAGAGAGGCTCATAAGAGCACCTGGGCTGCAAAGATCATAGAAACAGAGAAGGGGAGAGGGCATAAACGGAGACTGGCAACAACTATTATCTAGTGGAAGAGTACCACAGTGAAATATGCTGTGGGTTGGTGAGACTAAATAAATGGATAATGAGTAGGTTCTGTTCAGGCTCAGTTTTTCTAGGTGAAATTGTGTTTGTGAGCACAGTGTGAGGACAGAGGTGTTGAAGAACAGTCCTACTAAACAACCAAGAGTTAACAAAATAGACTGCATTTTGGAAGCCTAGTATATCAGTAGCAGTAGCTCCAAGGTGTATTAATGGAGAGTGTCACTTTAAGACTGAGAACATTCGGTAGACTTACCAATGGGAAGATAGGCACAACAGGAGGGTGGGGAAGGAAGCAAGTATTTAAAGGGTGACAGGGCGGAGGCGGCGAACATTTTAAACAGAAATGGAATAAAGTCCAAGCTTGGCTCCCTGCAGAGATTGTCGCAGCCAATCGGAAGCAAGCAGGGATGGCGTTAGCTAATCAGAGGGCAGTCAAAGGAGCCAGAGTTCCAGTGGAGCAGGAGGACAGCAGGCCGTACCATGAGGTTCCCCTTGTGGGCAGGAAAGTGGTTGGCAGCCAAACGAAGCAGCGTTCGGGAGGCGAGTGTGTGGTGCAGGGGAGGCCTGGTCAGGGGCAGCACTAGGGAGAGAAAGAGTAAGGAGAGGAGTTAGTAAGGCGGGCAGCTGAAGGTGGAGAGTGGACAGGGGCAAGAGACAGAGGGGCACAAAGAATGTGGATTGCAGGGAAAAGGAGGGTATGTGAGGGCCGCTGTTCAGGCGGGGGCTAGTCTGGAGGAGGAGAAACCAAGAAGAGAGGAAACACAGTGGAGTTAGAGATAACTGTAGAGAAGATGATGAAATGCAGGTGCAGAGAAGCGGCAACAGGTCAAACCAAAATCTTTTCACTTGGGCTCTAACAGATGGCATTAGTACAGTACAATAATACTAAAACATTAAATATGCATTGTAAAGTTACAAAATGGCTGTATACCAGGCTAAAATTTTGAACAGAAATGGAACAAAGTCCAAGCTTGGCTCCTGAAAGATTCAGTGCCCATCAATCGTAAGTGCAAGCAGGGATGGCGTTAGCCAATCAGAGAGCAGTCAAAGAGCTGAAGTTCCAGTGGAGCAGGAGAGACAGCAGACTGTACCTTGAGGTTCCTCTTGTGAGCAGGAAAAGCGATCAGCGGCCGAAGAGAAACAGTGTCCCCAGAGGCCGAGAATCGTCAGGGCAGTGCCTGATCAGGGCAGCATCTTGAGGTTCCCTTGCGGGCAGGAAAACAGTCAGTGGCAGAAGAGAAACCGCGTCCCGGAGGCCCTAAATCGGTGGTGCAGGGAGGCGCCCAGTCAGGTGCAGCACCAGACTAAATAATTTTCTAGCAGAAATGGAACAAAAGTCCAGTACTAGAAACTGGAAGTGCGCACAGGGATGGTGTTGCTCACGAAAGAGAGAGCAATAATAGTTACCAAAACATTCGGGCACAAACACCATCCAAATAGGAATGACTCCACCAGTTCTCAGTGTTGTATCAATCCATTTATTGCATAAAAGAAATAAAAAGCCTGACACCAAGGTCAGAAAAGCTTAGCGCATTTTAGGTCTCCTAAACCCTATATCAAAAGCTAGTTTCTCTGACCAACACATTCCTTAAATACCCACCCGTAAAACAGTTAATAACATTACTATGTTGTACTTCAAATCCATTGGTGCAACTCTACCATGTGTTAAAAAGCTGTGTATAATTCACATTTAACCCATCCATCACCATTAAAACCATACAGCATCTCATACATATACAAAATACACCATCTGTAATTAGGGGTGTCACTATAATAAAATATCCACGATACAATGACCGCGACAACCATTGCATGGCGCTGTAACATAAGTCTTTTTTTATACAAAGCATCAGGGAGAGAAGTGGAAGGAACAGTTTTCCTGAAAATACAAAAAGGTGGTTGAAAGGTCTTAATACCATGAATCACGGTTATTGCAATATCGGAAACTGCCCACGATATCCACCTCTAGAGTCTCCCACTTCAAGGGAGACTCTAGAGGTGGATTCCTCTGAGGCATATAAAACAAAATTAACCAGTACCTCTTCTGTCAACTTGGCTGGGATTAATGCCTTCTGTGGGGAGATGTACACTTATGGGTGTATGCCTTCTGTGCATCTTGATCTTTCCTAGTATAATATCAATACGTGACTTCTGATACCACGGTATATCATAAAACCAGTATATCGTGGCATCCCTATCAATAATATACAACACTAATAGAAATGGATGGGTGGAGGATTTGGAATACAGTTTGAACAGAACATCTTGCATAAATAACTGGTCAAAACTTTATTTTGTATGCTTTCTTACAATCACATCAGAACTATGCAAATGATCAAAATTATCAGAAGTTCAGGCTATTTTATTTATTATCCAGATGGGGTTTTAAATCAAATCCTGTGTTGAGACATGGGTAATAGAGTTGCCCTCAGTTTAACTATCAATACGTCTCTCTCTTTAGAACTAAATTATTAAAATTGCCTCCCAAGGGTTTCTGCTAACCTTATCAATAATACAAAACTCGAACTTATGCTCGCTTCCATTAACATCAATATGCAGGGCTGTAAGACTGTCCCGGTGGTGCTGAGGGTTGAGGCGTTGGGCGCCACACCTCGCGCTATGCAGTGACCTGAGTTCGAACACAGGCGCTGGGGGTCGGCAGAGGCGGGTTGAGGAAAGAGTGTCCTTGTGGTGCTCTCCTCCCCAGGTGAAAGGGTTGGGTTGGCTCGGGTGCCAGCGACACCTGGTGGAGACCAGGGGTCATTGCAGCAAGCAGGCAGCACGAGATCAGCATGGCTGATGCAGGCAGGGTTGCCGTCGCCAGTGCATCTGGACATGCCCACACAGGGTGGGGGTGGGGACCAGCGTAGAACAGGGAAAAAAATGGCTTTGTGGGACAGGCTGCAGCACCAATTCCCCATGCCCTCCACGGTTTCTCCTCGGCTGGCTTTCCAGTTCCTCCCTCCGGGCCCACCTGCAGCCGGAGTCTGACTTACAAGAGAGCCCACAGAGGCGAGGGCTACCCTCCTGAGTGGGTGAAACCGGGTGCTGACTGCAAGGGAGAGGAGGCATAGACTGAGGGATCCACAGGCGGGCAGGACAAGGACTGGATGTCCAGAGAAGGTCCCATGAGCTGTGACTGGGCGAAATAGAATTGAAAAAAAAAAAAGATATGCAGGGCTGTTGCATACAAAGAATCCTTTCTCTCAATAGCCCTCATATGCTCGTCCAAACGTTATTTAAATGGGTGTTTAGTTTTGCCCACATAGAATGCTGCACAGGTACATTGGGCGAGGTAGATTACCTCTGCTGTTTCACATGTTGTAAGCTGTCTTATTTCAAACTCTTGTTTGCATTCAAACTACTAAATTTACTGCAATTTCTAACTGACTGGCAATACAAACATCTGTGACATCTGAAACATCCTTTTTCTTATCCAGCCAAGTAGCTGCTTTACTTTCATCAAAATGACTGTGCACCAACTTATCTTTTGAGTTGGAGCATGCCTATCTACATCGGGGTGCTCTGGGACAACTCTTAAAGGGTGGCTATACCTAGCACCTTCAGTGTTGGTAAATCTCTTTGACCTGGTCTGCCTCCTGCGAATACATAGTGACAGAGTTAACTCTGTACCTCCTGTGTAGGTGCTGGTTTCTTATCCTACAGCAGTATCTGCCTTTCAGTGTTGTCTGCTCTGTTTTTGATGTCCACTCATAGTTCCCTGTGGAGGAAAATCCACGAAACACTGTAGAGAATTCTGGACAGATTCCTTTTACATTTATTATCTTAGTCCTAGGACTTCCTGACCTCCTACAGGGTCCTAAAACTAAGATCAAACTGGGCCAGATGCCTGCAGTAGCAGCCCTAAAATGTTTATTGGCTGTCCTTGCTGTCACCCACAATGGCCTTATGGAATAAAAAGGTAATGGAGATAGAGACAAGGAGCACATCACAGCTGTATTACAGCTCTGCCTTCCCAAGTTCCTAGAAATATGGCAGCCCTGGCATCAATCATTGGATGGAGGCTCCAACAGCGTGGAACTGGAGAAACTCACTCAAATCATAGGCTGCAGCACTAAATGCATCGTTAATTAGATCAGATCTTATCCAAATCCATCTCATGTTGGAACAGTTTTTTTAATTTTGACTGTTCCTCTTAAACAGCGTGGAATATGCTAGACATTGTTTATTCGATACTATATAGAAAGTAAAGCTGCAGTGTTTAATTGCTGCCATGTTATTATGTTGCTGTGTTATACAATTTAAATGTAGTTCTTGAAACACCATAGTTGGAAAGTCATTATAATATGGCTCAGTGTTATATTATGTGCATCTTTTGGACTGTAATACATTAAGTGCTGTGTAAATGAATGTTTGACTTGTGAGTCTTACTGTCTATGACTTCAGTAAGTCCCCTCCCCCCAAAAAGTAGTGCCTCCACTTCCTGTAGGGAGGGCAAGATTTACCAATTTTGCATCCTCCCTTTGGCTTATCCGTGGTGCCGGGAATCATCGCTAGGTGCTTCCTTGTGGTGGTTCGACCTTATGCCAGGTAGCCCTGTATGTATTCCCTTACCTGGACGATTGGCTAATCAAGGTGTCTTTCAGGGATGCAGCAGTACTTTGTCCCAGATTCGACACTTGTTCAAGCAACTTGGGTGTATTGATAAACAAACTGAAATCAGTTCTGACCCTGTGCAAGTATCGTCCGTTCACAAGTGCTGTCCTGGGCATTCCTTTTGAAACCCCATGCTGACACTCTAATCGCTTAGTGACATTGATCACCTCTACTGCCAGGGTCCCTGCGAGTTCCGTGCTTGATTCTGGCCTTGTACCTGTGGAAAGTGTGTGTGTTCTTGTGGCCCCTCTTCCACATGTGCATTACCCAGTGGATGCTTTGTGCCCGTGGGCTACCTAATTCCTGGATCACACTGTCCTGGTCATGAACCCCTTCCACAGGAGAAAGGCACTGGTAACAAGAGTGCTGCCATCTGCTTTGTATGTCCTCATTTCCTCCACCCGAAAACAAAATAAATCCTCAGCACAGTGCAAGAAGGCAGTGGAAAAGACAAACAAGATCCTGGGCTTCATAAGGAGGGGACTGGGAGTAGAAGCCAGGATGTGATCTTCTGTTATAAAGATCACTGGTGAGACAGCACGTGGAGTACTGTGCAAGCTTCTGGAGTTCATACATGCAGAAGGACTGCATTGTCCCGGTATGGGGAAAGGACATACGAAGAGAGGCTACAAGACCTCGGCGTGCAGAGACTGGAAAGGAGAGGAGGGCATGGTGGCATACAAATACCAGCACAGTGTTCACAGCCTGGATTCTAAAACGTATTTGTCTTGTGCACAAACATGGGTATAAGGGAGTCGTGGAAACTGATGGTGAGGAAGGTAGGTGTCTGCAAGTGATTTTTTTTACCAAAAAGAATGGTGAACAAGTGGAACTGCCAGCAGAGGTGGTGAAGGCCAAAACAGTGGTGGGGCTTCAAACTAGGGTGGGACAGCACATGACCATAGCAAGAGGACAAAGGTAAAGGAGAAGGATGGCTAATAGGGCCTTCATAGGCCAGTTGGGTGAAACGGGCAGACTGGATGGGCTTCAGGCCTTTTTCTGCTGTGATTTGTCTGTTTGTGTTGTGGGCTCTTAAAGCACTGCGATTTGTGAATAACAGAAAATAAATGTTCTTTAGTCTGTTGCTCCGTTCTTTCAAATGCACTTTTATGCAAATGAGAACAGTTACAAAACTGAATATCTAACAGCAGATGGTAATGGTTTTGACAACATCAAAGAAAGGTCGTTAGTCATAAAAAAAAAAACAAACACAAAAAAAAAAAACAGTTGCAGTTCCAGACTTGGAGTAAGCACTGTGTTAACATTAAGTCTGGGAGCAGGAATTTATATGTGTGAGAGTGTTATGTTGGGTGCCTGACACCACTTCACTTTATTTTTAGTTTGATGCATGTCATCTTCACTTTATCCAACTAATCTCACAGGAAATAACTACTAATGCTAATACGTTGATTTTGAACTGCAGTTAACCAGTTTGAATACTTTATTTTATGTGATCTTTTGGGTCGCTTCTGAAAAGGGAGCCTTGTTCCATTGAGCTTATCCGGTACCAAAATAAACTGATGTGAGAGAGAAGGTAGGATCATCTTCTGAAGATACTGAGACATTGTGCTCCAAGTAAGTATCCTTTATTTAGTTTTTATTTCAGTTTTTGAGGAAGGCACAAGTACTTATAGAAGTTTTTAGTAGTCTTTTCTACTTCTGCTACTGATTATGTGAATGAGATTGCCAGCTAGTTATTCTGATCTGTCAGTTCGAAGAGGTGTATAGAAATTGCCCTAGAGTATATTTATATGTGGAAGGAATTTTGCATGGAGGTAAATAACAGTTCTAATACAGTTTATTATCCACCAATGGGCAGTCTTCCGGAGAGCTGAGTCACAGGAATGTTTTTAAGCTAAGCTCCTCCCACCATCCATGTGGTACATCTTCCAACTCCACCCATGATGTGAGATCTTTCTTTCTGCTGCAAGGGACAGGTCTCCTCCTTCACAGCTCTAAATGTATAGAAGGGCTTGTTTTCAAGCGCTTTCTGGGTGAACGAAAACCTTTTAATCCACTTCTGATAAACTGATTACTCTTGCATATTCCAACTTTACTCCATTGAGCGTTTATTGTGTAGGCAGAAGATGTCGCACGGATCTGCACAACATATGCTTTGATGGTGCAGCACATCAAGAATGGCAGCAAGTGCTGAGCCATATAGCCAGCATCCATCGAGGAACAGAAGGCCAGGTTGTTCTTGGGTAGGCCAAAACACCACAAATTGGCCTCACGGCTACCAGATCGGTTGCACAGGTTGTGGTCATGGAAGAAGCAGCTGCAGTAAGTCCTTGTCAGTCTTGGAGCTGTTCCTGACTGGAGCCAGCATCGAGGTCATTCTCGATTTCGGAAAAATGTGTGTAGCACTCCAGACTTTAGGGAGAGCCCATCCTCCATAAAAAGAAACCTAGAAGCATCATCGCAAGCGCCACGGAATTAGGAGCGATCATGCTTTTCCCTTTCCTTAGACTCCCTGACCTCTCAGTGTTGCCAGGCTTCCTCAGGTTGAGGGTTTGGTCAAGGGCTCTAAGGTAACCCCATCGGGCCTATCAACCTTGAGTCCAGTTGAGCAAACAGTCAAGATTTTTCTCTAACAGGTTGACTGGGTGAAGGAAGAAATCAGTAAGAGTCTATCTTTCAGACCCTGGTGCTCCTGTCCTCACTCAGGACGACGGGGACTGGTCAGAATCCTCTGCCAAGTTACCTTTGGAGCTGCTTCTTGCTGGCAGTCATGCCTCCTAGACCTGTTTTCTCACTCAGTTTATTGGTGAGCACATTAAGAGACAAACCTGTCTTTTGCAATTGCACCATATGGTAGTTTGGTCTTGATTTTGGTCTTATTACCCAAGCAAGTACACTGTGCACTATAACCTGCGTGCTCCACTGTGTCACTAAATTGCTTAGTTTTGTATGCTCTTCTATATCTAACCTATATTGTTCACTGAAATGCCTTGCTTTGTATACTTTTTGTATCTCACCTGTTTTGTTCTCCACTGTCGTACTCCACCAATATGTTGTCTATCCTCCTGTGACGAGGTGCCTTTGTAAATGAGTCTTTGACTCAAAGGTTGTAAATCTTAATTGTGAATAAATAAATAAAAAGTGGTCTATATGGACCCTCGAAGGATACCCATAAACATTGACCCTCTATCAGTTGAGATTGAAGAGCCACGCACTTTCATTCTCATTTGGCCAGGAGGCTGTGCCTTCGACGATACGAGCTAATTTGGCAGCATTGGACCATTGCAGGGAAGGGGTTGGGCTATGTCCCGAGACTAGTTGTCCTTGATCTCCTGTGGCCATTCCCATGCGGTCCAGCAGACCACTGTTTCTCCTCCACTTTGGGTGAGGCCCTTCACTGCAGGCACTCTTGGGCTCTGACTAATGACTCCCACCGGGCGGCCTGTATGCCAGACCAGTTGTCAGTGGAGATCATCTAGGATGATGATGTTAGGATCGGTCCGTGGTGGAAAATGGTCGAGGCTGTGCTGGAGGAATCTTGACTTAGAGGCTAAGTCATCCATGGCCTCAACTAGGACTCAGCAGTTTGACCAGGAATCAGTCGAAGGTCTTTCCTCTATGTCTGGGCGGACATCCTTTGGGGCCTTGCTCCCACTAAAGTTGGAGTCCATGAATGTGCCCTTGGAACTAGTTCAAAGCGTGCTAAATAACTGTTCACTGATATCCTGAATAGGGACAAATCCCTGAGGTTGCCTTTTCCTTGGCTGAAGTAATTTTGGGACTGGCCTGGAGCTTTGGCAGCATCCAGCATCCTGCCCAGCACCCTTGCAGAGGGTCGTTAAGTATGCAGTCCTTACAGGCACCCTTTCAGGGTTCTTCAGTCACTCTCTACAGAGGGCTTGGTGTTAGATTTTTGTTCTGCAAGTCAAAAGGCCAGGGACTGCGAACAGATTTCCTGATTAGAGTCCAAAGATTAATTACCTGGGCAATAAGGTGTACCGACTGCTTCTTTGGGTCTCTGACAGGCCAGCTCTTCGATTATGATGGCAAATTTTGTCCAATCCCTGTTCAGGATTGTTGGGCTTCCTCCCTGCTCCCAACTGACAAGCAGCAGGTAGCCTAGTTGATAAGAGACCAGGGTCAGTTGCTGGCTAAACACCAGCTGCAGACAGCCTTGGACATGAACAACTTCTGTGCCTGTGCCATGGCTACGGCTATCATCATGTGTTGGAGGTCCTGTTTGAGGCTGTCCACCTTTACTGTGGAGACACTGCTGATATTCCTTTCCTGGGCACTGACCTTTTTGGCCTGGGTGGAAGGCCCGCTACTCGTATTGAAAAGTCCAGTGCCACCATGGATTCTGTGGCTTTGTTCCAGAAGGACTCAAAAACCCCAAGCTTAAGAAAAAGGCCTTAGGAAACTGAACAATCACATGAATCCAGAAAAATCCAAAATGATTTCTTTGGGATCTTTGCTATCTTAATTGGCTAGCATCACTGGATATACAGGATGCATAACCAGCACATACAGATGTACCCAAACTACTTCAGGTACCTCCGGTTCTGTGTGGAAGGGCAACACTGCCAGTTCGGGAGTTCTACCGCTTGGGCTTTCCTCGGTGCCTCGAGTCTTTGCAAAGAACTTTGCAGTGCTTGCAGTGCATCACATAAAGCTAGCATTCCAAATCCTTTATCTGTCTGGATGACTGACTAAGTTCAAGCCTGTCCAAGCAGGAACAGAGCAGGCAGTGGCCACTGCCTCTCAGTTAGTAGCATCCATGGGTATCCTGCTGAACTCTTGTCAAGTCTTAGCTGGAGCTCTCCTAGGAACTGATGTTCATAGAACATGACTCTGACTGTTCTGGACATGACCCTGGCTCAGGCCTTTCTTCCAAAGAGCAGACTACAGGCAATCTTGCAGATGGCATGCTTTGTCATTTAATGCAACACTGTGCCAGCCTGCTCCATGCAACAAATGCTGGCCTCCAGTGTTCCAAAGTTCCTGTAGCAAGGTTGCATGTGAGACAGCTCAGTAGATGCTCGTTCTCGGTGGTCATAAGCATCACACCCTCGAAACTGTTCCATTATGGTGACCGAACCTCTGATGAGGTCCCTAATGTGGTGTTCAGTGGAGGAAAACCTTCTCCAGGGCTTCCCTTCTTCCTACCAGAGCCAGAGGAGACTCTTACCATGGATAGAAACAGAAGTTGACAGCAGATAGGACCGCCAAAGGCCCACATCCAGTCTGCCCATTTCGTTTTCTACCGTATAAATGTGCCATCGACCTTTGCTCTATCAATTGCCCATCTATTCATACTTGTCTGTATTGCTTCTTTACCTATCCATGGGTGTTTGAAGCCCTGCACTGTATTCATATCCACCACTTCCTGAGGTAGGCCGTTCCATGCATCCACCTCCTTTCTGTGAAAAAAGTTCCTCACATTACCCCTTAATTGGCCTCCCTCCAATCTCATGCTGTGTCCTCTTTTCCTGCTATTTTTCTTATATTTAAACATGTTAGACTCTTTCACCTTGTTAATGCCCTTAAGATGTTTGAATGTTTCAATCATATCACCTCTCTCCCTCTTTTCTCTAGGGTATACATATTGAGCTCCGTTAATCTGTCCTCATATGTTTTCTGATGCAGTCCCTGCACTATTTTAGTTGCCCTTCTCTGGACTGCCTCAGTTTAGTTAATGCCCTTGTGAAGGTGTGGCCTGCAGTACTGCCGCAGTACTCAGATGGGCCTAACCAGTGTCTTGTAAAGAGGGATTCTAGGGACTTGGATATGTTGTTCAGTCCACACTTTGTGGCTGGTTCCTTGTCACTTTAAATCTTGCGGAAGGTCTAAGCTGGCTCCTTCCACCCACCGGGTGGTAAAACTCTCAGCTCCGCCCCATGACACCAGATCTTCCTTACGCTTGGAAGCTCAGGTTCCCTCCTTTGCGCTCTGCGTTTAAGCCTGGATCCAAACTTATTTTAAAATTTACAAGACTTGGTCTTTATCTTCCCTCGTGACTGTGATGGAAAATCGACTCCCGGATTCGTCAGTGCCCCTGTGAGCAGAAGATGTCCCGGACCGATCCGCCGCATCACATGCGTTTATTGACTTGGACTCGGCCGCGACTCACGGGCTTGTGAGTTGTGCAAATCTTTTCGGCCGATCTTGGGGACCGCTGCGGTTCACGGTTGGGGCGACCAGAAACGTTATCCTCCGTTAGTCTAAGGAGGCCCGTTGGGCCGGTGTCGCGATGCATGCTCGCTCGGCGGAACAGCTGGAGCAGATGATCGCCCCAGGAGGAGGCAGCCCAGGCCGCATCATCATCATCCTCCCTCGGTTAGGGCATTTATCCCGGCTCTCCTGGAATCCTCCTACACAGCTTCTTTCAAGGAGCTTTGCCAGTCCTTCTCCAAAAGGAGAAGGCCCTTGAGACATTCCTCTCGGTCCAAAGGAGGACCCCAAAGGTAGAGTCCACTGTCAGCGTTCATGGGGGCGGGAGGTCCCCTTCCCGGATAGTCGACACTCTACTCGGTTGAGGTTGCGGCTAAGGCGCTGGCTTCCAGTGTCCCGTCAGGTCAGCGCGGCGAGAGACTCATTGACTTAGTCGAGATTTTTCTCGACTCCGTCGGACGGGCTGTCGACCGGAGAAGCAGACAACTCTCTTTACCGGTTCCCCAGTGGAAACAGAGGACTTGCCTGTGCCTCATCAACAAGGCCAAATTGGAACTCGTACCAACGCCAGGTGATTCAGTTCATTGGGGCAGAGCTCGACTCTCTTACGAGCCAGAGCATGGCTCGGCGGACATGGCGAAATTCTTTCCTCCTTTGCCCAATCATTTCTGGTTGGGTAGTTGCCCCTGCCGGGACTTCCTGCGCCCTGGACCTTATGGCGGCCTGCACCAGTGTGGTCTGTTGGGCCGGCTGGCACATGCATCCCCTGCAATGGGGACTGGCCTGCCAATGGTCACAGCGCCCAGTCCTCGGACCAGCCAGTGATCATGACCCAGGAGATGGGGAACGCTCTCCAGTGGTGGATCATTCCAGCTCATCTTTGGGAGGTATCCCGTTTGTCCGCCCAGAGCGATGGTCACTCTAAGGACCGGCCTGCTCCTGATGGGTTGGGGTGCCCATCTGGGGAGCTCAGGCGCACAGCCTCTGGTCCCCTCAGGTGTCTCGATGCCACATCAACCTGCTGGAGCTTCGAGCGGTCCGACTAGCCTCACCACCTTCGCTCTGGCATGCGGGGTCAAGTGGTCCAGGTCCAGACGGACACACCCCGACCATGTACTACCCTAAACTGCTAGGGCAGGACATGCTCCTTGCCTCTGTGCAAGGAAGCTCTCCGCCGTCTCTCGTGGGCAGACTGGAGGCGGATCTCCCCAGCTCATTCATGTGGCGGAGCATCCAACACTCTGGCCGATGCCCTAATCCGGATAGGTGCTGCATCTCACAAGTGGTCTCTCCTGCCGGAGGTAGTACACGATCTGTTCTCCCACTGGGCACACCTCAGGTGGACCTGTTTGCCTCCAGGGAGAATGAGGCTGAGGCTGTTTCATGCCCACCCCTCAGCAGGGCTCGCTGCAGGGGATGCCTTCTCAGGCCGTGGACCCAGAGCCTCTTCTGCGCCTTTCCTCCATTTCCTTGATCCACAAGGTGCTTTTCAAGGCGAGGAGGGACAAGGCACAGGTGATTCTGGTAGCCCCAGACTGGTCCCGTCAGTTCTGGTATCCAGATCTCCTCAGCCTCGGCTCCAGGCTCCCGAGGCGGCTTCCAGCCGCCAGGACCTGATCTTAGTCAACCAGGGAAGGTATTCCACCCGACCTTCAATCCCTGCACCTGATTCGTGTCGGTGGCGCAGGAGAAGGTGGTCGGGCGCTTTTCAAAGGCCTTGATCACATATCCCCTCCGGTGCGAGAACCTCCACCTCCATGGATCTACTACTGGTATTGGCTAGCTCATGGGCAAGCATTCGAACTGATGCACAGGTGTGACATCTCTCACCTGTCGTGGAAGACCGCCATCTTGGTGGCTATCACGTCAGCCAGAAGGATGGGAGAGCTCCAGGCACTTTCCATCGGTCTTCTTATCTGGTCTTCCACAGGGACAAGGTTGTCCTGCATCCCCACCCGAAATTCCTCCGAAGGTGGTGAGGGAGTTTCACCTTAACCAGGTGTTGACTCTGCGGTGTTCTACCCCAATCGCACCTCTGAGGCCGAATATAGGCTCCATACTTTGGACCCTAGAAGCGCCGCTTATTATAAGGAGCGGACGGCTGAAGTTCGGGAGAGGTTCGCCAGCTGTTTGTCACCTACGCTGAAGCCGCACCTGGCAGAACTGCAGCCAAGTGACAATAGGCAGGTGGGTCACCTCCTGCATAGATCTTTGCTATAGGTTGGCGGGCATGGAGCCTCCCAGAGTGATAAGAGCTCATTCTGCCCGCCATACCGCTGCCTCGATCGCTGCTTCAGGGCGTCCCTATCAGGAAATCTGCAGGGCTGCTACCTGGATGTCTGCACACATTCATTACCCACTACCACATCGACCTTAAGTCACGCCGGGATGCTGGTTTTGGGACCTCAGTTCTCCAGTCCTTATTTCCAAAGTAGGGTGTGCCTTGCCTCCTCCTCCCGGAGAACTGCTAGGAGTCTGCCACAAAGTGTGGATTGAAGAACATATCCACATCCCTAGAAATACAGGTTACTCACCTGCTAACAGGAGTTCTAGGTGGTATATGTTGTTCATACACACAACCCACCCGTCCTCCCTGGCTTCCAGCGGCTAGATGTGGCGTCATGGGGTGGAGCCAAGAGTTTTACCACCAGGTGGGTGGGAGAAGCCAGCTTGAAGACCTTCCGGCAAGATTTAAAGTGGCAGGAACCTGCCACAAAGTGTGGATGAACAACATATACTATCCTAGAACTCCTGTTACAGGTGAGTAACCTGTATTTATTACCTCCCTCTTCCAACTTGTGATACCCCTACTAATACACCTAATATCCCCTAGCCTTACCTACTGCTTTAGTGGTCTGCTTGAACGATTTCAAGTCATCGGTGATGATGATGCCCAAGTCTCTTTCTTCCCTTGTGACTGTCAGCAACTCCTCTCAGCCTATAGGTGGCTTCAGGGTTTCTCTTCCTTGTGCATGACCTTTCACTTCTTTGCATTAAACCCCAGTTGCCACTCTTCCCGACCATTTTGCCAGTTTATCCAGATCTCTTCTCATTCTGCCTACCCCATCTGGATCATCTGCTCTTGCAGATCTTGGTGTCATCTGCAAACAGACAAACCTTATCCACCAGTCCATCTGCAATATCACTGATTTAAGATATTGAAGAGGACTGGCTTCAAGACTGATCCTGAAGTACCCCACTTGTGATTTGCATCTCTTCTGACTGTATACGTTTCCCACCACTCTGTTTCAAACAACATGAAGTCTTGCTGTATTCTGACTATTGCAGTTAGGTCCTGCCTTTCAACTGCCCGGAGAACAAAGAGTTAACTTTCCATGGCCAGCATGGAGCGTTCAGCCGAAGTTCGAGTTGAATCTGTCTGCTGTTGTTTAAACTCCAACGGCCAGATTCTTTACTCACCACTGAACAGTCGCCTCGGAGAGTTCTCCTTGCTCTGTTCAAAAAGTTGGTTAAAGTGTTGTTTTTCTTCGGTTTCTACCGACTCTGCTACTGAACCCTGTCGGTTTAAGTCTCTGTCTGTGGTACCGTGAGTACTAGATAGGTTTTGCATTTAGTTTCTTGTGGAACTTGTAAACATTGGATCGGTTCGGTTTGAACCGATCAGATTGTTTTAAAAACTTTGAATTTATTAGTATGTGGTAACTGGTCCGTGTCGGTTCTAAAAAACCCGGATTTAATTACGTTTTTTCCAAGACCCGTAACACGGTCAGGAACCGATAAGTGTCTTGCCTGTCGGATTGCAGAAAAAGGTAAGTTTTGGATAGGATTGGCCATGTCTGAGAAACCCAGAAAAAACTGTCCCACTGGTTTCAACACTGTAGTGTGTGGGGAAGCCTTTGCTAAGGCTGATCCCACACCACCTGTATTTATTGTCTGGGGTTTGACCACCTCGATTCAGACTGCCAGAATTAGTAAAGTTTTCCCAAAGCTACCCTGGATAAGAGTGGGTAGACTGAGGAAAGGAGGCCAAGTCCGCTGACCCGGATGGCCAGCCTGGTTACGTTCGACCCGAACCAGGAGGAGTGCCCTCTGACCAGGGCGAAACTTCTTTGTGCAAAAGGAGAGCCGATTCTGAGGAGTAGGTTCGGTTAAAAGAAAGAAGGAAAAATCATCCGGTTCGGATTCACAAATTCTTTCTCGACCGCTGATGAAATAGCCAAAGTGATAAGGATAGTTCAATCGCTAACTTCAGTTCCGGCGAACCGGCACCATCTGTCAGTTGCTCGGTTCTGTCGGTTCCCCGAGTTCGGATTATACTTTAGAAGAATTTTATGAACCGGAGAAGGAGGAGATATGAGGATAATGATGATGATGGTGATTATGAAAGTCTGGATGTGTCTATTGACCGGACATCTCCCCAGACAGACCTTCAGGTGTTTCTCCTCCTAGCTTTCTGAGTCCCTTCCCACTTTATGTTTTACAAGAAAGTGGCTGAAACCCTCCAGCTTCCAATGGAAGAAGCAGTAGAGGATCAGGAGGAGCCTGATTTTGTTGAGATGATGGACATCCCAGAGTCCAGGAGATTTTCTATTCCCTCCATAAATCTTTTGGGAAGCGGACATTTAAAATTCTAAAGACTCCTAACTCCATACCTCCTGTGGACAGAAGAATGGACAAGAGGTATACCCTTTCAGGCTCAGACACGGAGTTCCTTTCCCAGCAGTGCAGCCATGTTGGGGTAGTGCAGGCTGCTACCTGTGATAAGGCAAATATTCTCTTGGCTTCACCCTCCCACCAAGATAAGGACTCCAGGAGGATTGATGCCATGGCAAAGAAGCAGTACATGGCAGCATCTTTGGGACTCAGGCAGGCTAACTATATGGCCTACACAGCTAGATACCAGAAGTCCAGGTGGGACACTATGCTGGCTCTGGCTAAACAGGCCCCTGACCAGCTTGCCAAGGAGCTGGAGCAGGTGGCTGCGGATGGGATTGAGGCATCACAGGTGCAGTTTCATGCTGCTGTGGACTCCAGTGATGTTTCATCTAGAGTCATGGCTACATCTGTGGCCCTTTGGAGGATGGCTTGGCTCAGGTGTACTAGCCTATCACAGGATACCCAGGCTAAGGACATGGATTTCTGTCATTGGTAATTCTCTGTTTGGGGAGCAGACAGAGAACTACATGAAGAAGATGAGCAGTACAGGACCACCTACAGGAGTGCTCAGGCCAAAGAAAGGCAAGCCACTCCTCAGAGACAGCATTCCAGGGGCAGGGGCAGGCCCTTTCAAAGGCCTTTTACAAGCCCAGGCCTCCTCTTCTGCTTATGCTCAGAGGGGGTTCTTCAGAGGAGAGGCAGGCGAGGAATGAGCAGGCCTGCTTCACCCCTCAGCCTAAAGCCCCTGCCAAGCAGACATCCTGATGGATCTGCCGGGCCGATTCTCCAATACCTGTAGGTCCAGGCTGGCTTACTTTGTCCAGTACTGGAAGTCTGACATCAGACAAGTGGGTCCTGGAAGTAGTAAGCCAGGGGACTGGTTCTCAGCTTCAAAAATTTCCCAAGATGAGAACCAGAACCTTTCCACCTGCAAATCCTTCAGAGACCCTTGCCCTAGAGGCAGAGGTTTCTTCCCTCCTGGCTCTCAGAGCCATGAAAGGGTCCTACCTACACAGGGCAAAGGTTGTACTCCAGGTACTTCCTAACCCCCAAAAGACAGGAGAATGGCGGCCCATCCTGGATTTAAGATATCTGAACAAGCAACTCTTTAAAACCAAAATTCAAAATGGTGACTCTGGGAATAATTCTGCCCTAAGGCCAGGGACTGGCTAGCCTCCCTGGACCTCAAAGATGCCTATTTTCACATTCCCATCAGGTGCTCCCACAGAAAGTACCTCAGGTTCGAGTTGCCCTCAGGCCACTATCAATTCTGAGCAATGCCCTTTGGCTAACATCAGCCCCAAGGGTGTTCACAAAGTGCCTGGCAGTAGTAGTTGCTTTCCTAAGGAGAAAAAATCTCCATCTTTCCATACTTGGATGACTGGCTCATAGTGGGTCAGTCTCCAGACCAAGTCAAGTCACATCTGCAAATAACTCAGCAAGTGCTCACTTCAGGATTCCTCCTCCATCTTCCAAAGTCAGTTGTCGAGCCAGTACAGCTCCTCACCTTTATAGGGGCAGAGCTGGATACAATAAGAGAAAAGCCTTCCTTCCTGGACAGGGTAAGGACCCTTATAGAACTGGCCTCTTCATTCACCCTTCAGGTGTCTTGACCAACAAGGCATTTCTTACAGCTCCTGTGCCACATGGCAGCCTCTACAGCAGTGGTCCAGGGGCAAGATTCCAGATGAGGGACATTCAGTTCCACTTAAGAGCCTTCTGATCCCAAGAAAAGGATTCCCTTACCAAACTAGTCCCAGTGACTTCGAACCCTGATCCAGGCTCTGCAGTGGTGGCAGGATCAGGACAATTTGAGACAGGGAGTTCCTTTTTCACTCAGTTTCATTCAGTGATACTCACCACAGATGCCTCCCTGCTGGGCTGGGGAGCCCACTTGAGGGATCTTACCACCTAAGGACTGTGGACACCTCAAGAATCTCTGCTTCACATCAGTCTCTTGGAACTCAGAGTGGTGTTTCTGGCACTGCAAGCCTTTTCCAAATCTGTACAGAACAAGGTAGTCCAGATCAGAACAGACAATGCCACCACAATGTGGTACATCAACAAGCAAGGAGGCACTCGATCTACGGCCTTGTGCACAGAAGCAATGAGGTTATGGTCTCTGGACTATTCCTGCAAACCTCTCTGATAGCAGTTCACCTCCCAGGGAAGGACAATGTCCTAGCAGATGCTCTCAGCAGGATATCCAGGGCCATCACGAATGGACCCTAGATCCCCTAGTGTTGGAAGTGATTTTCTGAGATGGGGCACTCCACAGATAGATCTTTTGCAGCCCCAGACAATCAACAACTTCCTCTCTTTTGTTGCAGACCCCAGTCTTGGGCTCAGTCCCCTGGATGCTCTGATTCTGAATTGGGAAGGAAGTTCCTGTATGCTTTTCCCCTTCCTCTCCTGTTCAAAGTGGTAGTCAAGATCATGTCTCAACCATGCAAAGTGATTCTGATTGCTCCAGACTGGGCCAGACAGCCCTGGTACCCACTGTTGCTGTCCTTAGCAGTCCACCTTCCCTGTCTCTTCCAAGGAATTACAACCTGTTGCCATCCTCTCGGGAGGATTTGGTATCCAGACCTCAAATCTCTCAATCTCAAGGCATGGCTCTTGAAGAGTTGGAGTTGCTGATTTACACCTTTCTCAGGGGTTCTGGATATCTGAACATCTGAGAATTTGCCAGCAGATAAAGGCCTGAGAGGTCTATCAAGTCTGCTTTCGAATGTGCAGCTAGCACCCCTATTCTGCAGCTGCCCCTCCCTTCCACCCTTCACCTTCATTAACTCTCCCCTTGTCCTGTCCCATCCTCGCTTGAAGCAGTCCACTGTTCTACTGCATACCACTTCAGCAGGTAACGCATTCCACCCAGCTACCACCCTTTCTGTAAAAAGTGTCTCTCATCTCCTCCTGAACCTTCCTCGCTCCAGTCTCATATCATGGCCCCTGGTGGCCTCCCTCCCTGACTTTGAACAGCCCCTCTGTACCTGTCTTGTTTATTCCTTTCATGTATTTAAAGTTTCAATCATGTCACCCCATCTCTCCTCTCCTTCAGTGAGTACATGTTCAACTCCTTCAACCTCCTCTCGTATGATAAGTCCCACAGCCCCTTGATCATCTTTGTCGCTTCGCGCTGCACCCCTCCAGTAATATCCTTAAGGCTTCTCGAAAGCCTTTCACCAGAAAGACTTACAACTCCAAATGGAAAAGGTTCACTATTTGGTGCTCTAATAAGCATATTTCTCCAGAATCTGCTGGGTTGCCTGCAGTCCTGGACTATATGGTTCATCTCAATAGCATGGGACTTAGGCCAGCTACACTTAAAGTGCATCTGGCAGCTGTTTCTGCCTTCTTGTCAGTGGTAAGCCCTCTCCTCTGTCAGCCCATCCTGTGTTCTGTAAGTTCTTCAAGGGATTGCTGCACCAATCCCCCTTTAGGGACCCTGCTCCTGCTTGGGACCTTAATGTTTGCATTGCTCAGCTTATGTATCCTCCCTTTGAGCCTTTGTCCTCTGTAGAGCTTAAGTACTTGACTTGGAAAACTGTGTTTTTGGTAGCCATTACCTCTGCCAGGCGACGGGTGAATTGCAAGCCCTGTCAGTGGAGCCTGATTTCATCTCTTTCCATAGAGATAAAGTGGTCCTAAGTACTAACAGGAAGTTTTTGCCTAAGGTGGTTTCAGATTTCCACCTTAATCAGTCTATGTCTCTCCTGTTTTCTTCACTGACCATTTCTCCTCTGGAGAGAGGAGGTTGCACAGCTTGGATGTTAAAGGGCCTCAGCTACTACATAGGCGCACCAAGGGTCCTGGTTTGACTCCTCCAGTTGTTCCTCACATATGGGAGGTCGGTAAGGGCAAACCTGCCACTAAAAGATCTATTGCCAGGTTGATTGTCTTTGCTTACAATTCTGCTATGAAACACTGGGTGAACACCACCCTCAGACCTGAGGGATCGCTCTACTAGAGGTATAGCTGCTTCCTGGCTGCTGCCAGGATATTCCTATCTTAGAAATTTGTCAAGCAGCCACCTGGAAAGCGGTCCATACATTCACCAAGCATTACTCTCTGGATATCCAAGCTAGGAGTGATGCTCGGTTTAACACAACAGTACTTCAGGCCTATTCCCAAAGCAGGTTCTGTCCCTCCTCCATGGAGGTACTGCTTGGTAGTCTGCAATAGTCAGAATACAGCAAGACTTCATGTTGTTGAAGAAAAATTACTCACCTTAGTAATGTTGTTTCTTCTAATGGAGTCTTGCTGTATTCTGACTCTCTCCACGCCTCCTCTCAGAACCTGGTTTTGGGATGTGGGTGGGCAGGAGCAATGTTGGCACCCTAGGGGTGCCTTTCACCCTCCTTTATTTTGGGTGTGTGCTGTGTTTTGTTTTTGGGTTTCCTGACTTGAGTCTTTCAGTTTCCACACAGAACTTCTAGTAAGTATTGCTCGTGAAATCTGACGGTTGGAGTTTAACAACAGCAGACAGAGGCTTCAACCGACTTTCGCTGAACGTTCCATGCTGGCCATGGAAAGTTAACTCTTTGTTCTCCGCAGCAGTTGAAAGGCAGGACTTAACTGCAATATACAGAATACAGCAAGACTCCATTAGAAGAAACAACATTACTAAGGTGAGTAATTTTCTTTCTGCCTTGAGTCAACCAGTTTGCCACCCCAGCTGACCTACTTCTGACCCACGAGCCTACCCAGCTTATTAATCAATTTCTATGTGGAACAGTATGCAAGCTTTGCTGAAGTCAAGGTGCGACATCAACTGCTCCCCTTTTGTCGTCCACTCTGGTTACCCAGTCAAAGAAATCTATCAGATTAGTTTGACAGGACCTTCATTTTGTAAACCCATGCTGTCTTAGATCCCGTGCTCCTATGGATTCCAGGTGTTGCACTATCCTTCCGTAATCTTGCCCACTACTGAGGGTAAGACTGACTGGTCTGTAGTTCTACCTCCTCCCTCCGTTATCACTCTTGTGGGCGGGATCACATGAGCCCTTCTCCAGTCTTCTGGGACCTCTCCTGTGCTCAGGGACTCGCTACCACACAGTTCTGATGGCTCTACTAGTTCCACCTTAGTTCCTTTAGTACCCTGGGATGTATGCATCAGGTCCATTGCCTTGTCCACCTAAACATAGAGCTCTTGTAGGACCCTTTCTTTGTGAAGACTACTACCCCCCGTGTCCATGGTGCTGAGCCATGCGCTCTGCCCTACCTTCTCTAAATACTGAGCAGAAGTATCTGTTTCTTCTGGGGTGGGCAGCCCACTACCAGTGTCTCCTGACTTAGGGTGTCTTAGACTTATTAGGAACACATCTTCATATACCTGTATGCATTGTGTTATACTGTATTACTATTTTAAATTTATTCCCTGTATGTACCTATTTTCCCAGGTTGCACCTGGAAATGAGCTTTGTCTCAGTGTGCTTTTCCTGGTTACCAATTTTAAATAAATATAAATGTGTTAGAAATGCGTGCAGTTCCTGTATGTTTTGACAGCCCTAGTGGACTTGGTCAGTTGAAAGGCCATCTGTCATCAGAGGAACAATTCCGTCATGTACTATGTCATCAGGCAAGAGGAGCACATGCTTGTCCTCTCTGCAGGGAGACAGTGAGAGTGTGGGAATGGTGACTGGAGCAGGGTATTTTGCTCCTGGCATTTTATGTTTCAGGAGTCCAGAACACACTGGCAGATTAGGTAAGTCAAACAGCTGCAGATACTCAGTTGTCATTAGCACCAGGCATTGTGAGATTGCTGTTAGGTTGCCCCATATGTGGACCTTTTTGCATCCCATCTCAATGCCAGACTGCTTTGAGTCAGCTTCAGAAATCTAGGACTTGGCATTTTCTATCACGTGCATTCAGGCTGCCATGGCAAAATCTGTTTCCATATGCAGTCCCTGTCATCCAGGCGTGCTATTCAAGTTGGAGGCACACAGGGCAAAATGATCCTAGTGCAAGGCTCTCCCCCCCTCTGCTGGCATCTGCAGATCCAGTGTCCTTTGTTGAAATTGACGGTCACTCAGCAAACCGAGGATTCTGCCACTCCAGAGGAACTTATTGATCCATCCCAACCTGTACCCCCTTCACCATAAGGCCGGGCTTGAAGAGATGGAAGTGAACAGATTTAATGTGTCTTGGAGGCTCTCTGAGATGCTCTTTGCTGCATGAAAACCTTTCACCAGGAAGACATACACAGCCAGGTGGAAAAGATTTTCCATCTGGTGTTCCAAACCCCTGTGAACACCTTCAGGTGTCCACTTGGAAAGGTTTTGAAGTACTTACTGAACGCTTCTGATGCTGGCCTGCAGTATTCCACAGTTGAAGTCCACCTGTGTGCTATGTCAGCATTCCATAAATCTGTAGGTACCTTCTGGACTCTTCACTTGCTGGATGTTAAGAGGGTCCTTAGGTCTTGGCTGAATAGGGTTAAGGACTGCAGACAGTCTAAGCAGCTCTTTTGTCCCTTTCACCCTAATTGAAAGGAAAGCCTGTCAGAATCGAGTGCATTTCAGTCTGGATTGTAAACTGCCTTCACTTCTGTGCCATGACTCAGGAAAACTGGAGGTCAAGTTACATGCCCAATCCATCAGAGCAGTTGTCACATCCCTTGCAGAAATATGCTCTGTAACAACTGGAGAAATTTGTAGAACTGCAGCTTGGAGCATAGTGCATACTTTTACCAAGCAGTATGCCCTGGATGTCTATGTAGGCAGTGTGCCACCTTTGGCAGGACAATTCTGAAAGGATTACTATCCAAGTGAGCCATGAACTCAGACCTTCCTAGTCCATGGGACTTTTCTTTGAGCTTGGTACTCCCACCCATAAAGAAGACTGATTGTTGCAAGATCTGAAAGTTACGTGTTTACCATACTGTTGATCTTCCTGAATATCTTCTCCATAGATGATCATGCCCGATCACCATCTCCCAGACTCACTCCAGTATTCTGTTGGCCTTCACTCAGTTTCTCTTGGTTTGGGTTGTGAAGGCGCTGTGTTGCTGGGTTTGGTGACCCTTCTTACATGGGTTACAGGGCAGTCTTGTACACTTAGGTTAAGTGCAATGTTGTTTCATTCTCTTCATGCTGCTCACCTCCTTGGTTTAAAACAAAAAGTACTGAAGTGGGTGGGGTTCACATCCCTAGCCCTTTAGAAAAGTTCTAGCTCCCAAGGGTCCTAGAACCTCCAGCTCAGGCCCATTAGTGTTAGTCTGTGGAGAAGATATTCAGGAAGATGAGCAGTTATCATATGTACATCACTTTCATTTCTGTAATTTTGCATAAGTATATTGCACAGTACCTCTGTAGATTAAAGGTGAGAAGGTTGACATTGAGTACCAAAAGAAGTTGGAAGCAGGTATGAGCATAATAGAGATGCCTCATTAATTTAACTAATTTAGGAAATAAATCTCCTGTATATAAAGTTTATCCTCAAGCCTCCTCCTGGTACATGCAGAAGTTTATGGCATTTGAATGTGATTGTGCTGATCCTGCTTCCATCTCTTAGTTTGCTGTGGAATTTACTCTGAATAAACTCAAAACTTCTTCCACAGTTGCTGCTTGGTGTGTAGCTATACATATACTTTTTTTTTTTTTACTAATAATTCAAGTGCTGGTCAGAATATCTAGTAGCCGCTGTGCAAGCTAGTGTCTATTTATTAACACTTACCTTGAGCGTTTTTTCTCTATAGCTGAAATGCAGTGTTACAGACCTTTATGCTTAGAGGATTATTGTTTGACGGTTTGCTGCAAGCTTTTGAGGCATAGAATGTGGCTGAGTTTGCAGTTCACATAGCATGATTTATTTTTTCTTTAAAATATAAATAAAATTAAAATATAGAAAATAAAATTAATATTTCTGAGATGACCTCCACACACACACACACACACTTTTGTTTTTCTACACTATTAAAATCACTTGAGGGGGTAGGTTTAGTTAACTTTCCACATATTGGCAGTTCCACTGGAATGTGTTGATTCACCAGAACATCTTCACTCTAACCTCCTTCCACCACCCGGTGGTATATCCCTTGGCTCCACCCCATGACATCAGGTTTCCTTTCTGCTGGAAGAGTTCAGTCTCCTCCTTTGCAGCTCTGCACATTACAGGCTACCAAGTGTGCCATTGGCTATTTCTGACTTTCCTTTGATTATTTTGGATTTTCTTGACCCTTTCCTTTAGCCACTGGTTTGAGTCCAGCCTCATCGACGGAAGAAGGAACACAAGGAAGCAAAGCCACTTTCGGCTTCAAGTTCTGTGTCATGTGCTGCTATAAAGTGTTGCAGATAAACTCATGCGTGTCTTGCCTCTACTGTTTAGGGGCTGCACACAATGTTTCTGACTGTGGCCTGTGCTAACCTGATGGTCCCTTCCACCTTGGAGGATCACACGGCCTGACTCCTCCTAGGCCACCCAGCCAATAGGGACACAAAGCTTCATCTGAAAGGCTGTAAGAAGGTCTCCGCTGCTGCAGGATCTGCTGCCCAGCTTGCAGTTATGGAAGAGGCGGTGACTGCTGCTACAGGCGGGCTCTCGGCCTCTGCACTGTTTCCAGGTTGGGGCCAGCATTAGACCATCCTTTACCGGAGAATTCATTGTAAATGTCAGGCCCTCCAGACCTTTGGGAAGAGCTGTGCCCGAGATGGTAGGAAACACAAGCACCACAGGAGCCATTTGTGGGACTGGGAGAAACACGGTCCTCCCGTGTCCTCTATTCCCCTGACTGCTTTACTCGGGTTGGCGCTTGACTCTGGCCGAGCTTTCTGTGGTTGAGGGTCAGGTTGAAAGCTCCACGTCGCCCATTGGTCTTGTCCACCTCAACACCGGCTGAGCAAGTGGTCGAGATTTTCTCAACCCTGTTGGCCAACCGCCTGATGGGTTCCCTGAGGAGTCGATCTGAAGACCCCGGTTATCCTGGTCCTCACTGTGGAGGACGGGACCAGTCGAGTGTCCCCAGGTGGCTGCACTCAGAAACGGACTCCACTTGTGGTCATTCTGCTGACAGCTTCTTTCCCATACACCTTGGCATGTGATCTGTACTGCACCTCTGGTGGCTTCTCGGCATCGGCCCCCTCTGGTCAGCAGTTGAGCTTGTGGTCAAGTTGCCATTCTCAGCCGGCCCAGTGGCGCTGAGGGTTGAGGTGCTGGGCGCCACACCTCGTGCCACGCTGGCAACCTGGGTTCAGGAACAACCCTGGGCTGTGGGGGTTGGCGGGGGATCAGTGTCTGTAGGAGTGCTCTCTTTTCCGGGAGGGCTGAGGGCGATGGCTCATGGAGTGGCCTCTAGTGGTTATCAGGCGCCCAGCATGGCGACGCAGCGGATGCAAGGGGCGGAGTTGCAGCATAGCATTGCCTTGTCAGCCGCACTCCAAGAGGGACAAGAAAGCCGGAAAAAGCCTACACCGCTGGTGAGATGACAGTGGTCCCAGGGATTTCACCTACATCCCAAATGCCGCCCAGACATGCCCAGAATCTCCCTCCAGAGCTGACCGGACAACAGCACGTAGGCACTTCACTCTTAGGAGCCAGATGCCGAGGAGGGCGGACAGACCCGGAGATGGTACCAGGGGTCGAGCCTCCTCTAGTTGTTCGGGGGAGGATCAAGGGGAGATGTGGGGTTCAAGCTGGGAGTAAGGCAACCTCCGAGCAGGCACTCCTGAAGGAAGCCCGGGGTGTGGGTGAATAAACAAAGTTTAAAAAAAAAAAAAAAAAAAAAAGTTGCCACTCTCCTCGACTGGGAGACATCACCATTCCTAAACCTCTTCTGATGAGAGCGACTCTGCCACTGGATGCAGCAGCATTACAAGGAACTCCTCTGGCAGCAGTGGACCATTGCTGAGCAGGGTAGGGCTCTACCCCAGACAGCTATGGTCAACTGGCAGGCACTAGTCATGCCCACTCCAGTCCATCCTCAGCAGATATCCCTGCACCTGTCTCACCACCCATGTGAGTGGAGCCGTCTGCATTCAGCCATTGGAGGAGCTCCCTCAAGTACTTCCGTGCTGTGACCAGCTTTCCAGGTCAGGTGTCGATGGAAATCGCCCAGTCCTGATGTCTCTTGGGTAACTCATGATAGCCAAATGGTCAAGGACTGTTTTTGAGGAGTCCTCAGGCGACTTGGATGGCTCATTCATGATGTCATTGAGGATGCAAGCCTTCTACTGTGTCAGTGGAGGAAATGACTACCGACTATGGGCCAGTGTCATTCAAGGCTCTACTCAGACTCCTCTTAGAGTCCATTTATATCCATCTGAGCCTGATTAGAAAAGGGCTATAAGTACCTTTTCATGGACATCCTCAATAGGGACAAATCCCAGGGGTTGCCTTTTCCGTGGCTGAAGCCGCCTTGAGACTGGCTCTGGAGTTTTGGCATCGTCCAGCATCCTGCCCAGTACCCGCTGTCTGTATAGTCTGCAAATATGTGCTTCCTAGTGGGTCCCTTTCCAGGTTCTCTGACCATTCCCATGGCCAAGTGTCTTGTCATGGACTCGGCTTTCCTGAAATCTGGAAGCTCAAGGAGATGTGGACAGCCCCCAGACAAAGAGTCTTAAGAAACTTAATCACATGGTTAAGGAGGTCTGTGCCACTTTCTCTGTCTCAGTCAGGTGAGCTATGCAGTGACAATGGCCAGCTTTTGTAATTCCCTGTTGGGAGTGCTGGAGTATGTCCTCTCTCACCTACCTGCTGACAGGCAACTGCCGGTGAAGTTGGTCAGAGACCAGGGGCAAATGCTGGCTAAACACCAGCTCAGACTGCCTTAGACATAGGTGACTCCTGCGGCGTGCCATGGCTCTCAGCCGTCGATGCATCACAGTACTAGCTGAGGCTCTCCACTGTCACAGTGGACACTCACCACAAGCTGGCTGATATCCCTTTCTTGGGCACCGACCTCTTGGCTCAGGATTGGAAGGTCATCGCATCAGGACTGAGAAGTCCAGCACACCTGGACTCTGTGGCTTCATCCCAGAAGGACCCTACTAAGGCCCAGAAAGCAAAAAGAAGGCCTTTCAGTTTTGGTCCTTTCAGCCACAGCAGCCCCAGTAGACAAAATACCAAGCCTGTCGCCCAAGGCCAAATTCTCTAGCTAGGAGCAACAAAGAGGCTGGGGTAAGGAAGTGGTCTCCCTCAGCCTTGGGCTGATGCTAAGCTTCCCAGTGATGGGAATGGGGGTCTGCATCCTGCCTGTCTAGTCTGTGATCCAGCTCCTTTGGGGGTCAACTCCTTTTTGGCCACATTGGTCCGTCATTACTATGAACAAGTGGGTTCTTGAGGTGTGGCGTGGGGCTGCCTCTAGATTTGAGGGCTCTCGTCTTCCTACCACTCCCACGCTCCAAGGGTGTCCTTGATGTCATGGGAGACGCTGTCCACCCTAAGGGTGAACATCGCCAGTTCCTTGTGAAAGGGGCTATAGCCTGTGTCCCAGGCTCCTGGTAAGTCAGGGATACATGTCCAGGTACTTTCTGGTCCCAAAACTGATTGGGGCGGGCGCTGGTGCTTCATACTAGATCTGCATGATGTCAGTCAGTACATGAGGAAGCATAAGTTTCAGATGGCAGCCTTGAACAGCTGATACCATCCCTAGAGCAGGGCATGTGGTTCTGCTCCCTGGACCTCCAGGATGCATTCTTCCACATACTAGTTCATCCATCCTGCTGGTGGTACCGTTGGTTTGGGTTTTATATCAGTTTCAGGTCATGCCCTTCAGCCTCTCATCCATGCCCATGGTCTTCACCAAGTGCATGACAATGGTGGCAGCCTTCCTGTAGGGAAAGGCATCGGGTGTATCCCTGTATTGATGACTGGCTGATAGCTGGGCCATCCAAGGCCATGGAGTGATCCAGGGACCTGGCCCACCAGACCTGCAGAGACTTAGGCCTGTTGATCAGACTGGCCAAGTCGAACTGATTCCTTGCAGGTGATTCACTTCTTGAGGCAGAGCTACACTCCTGCGGGCCAAAGCCAGTCTCCCTGCAGGCGAGGCTCTGGATCTTACCTCCTTTGTCGATCATTTCAGATTGGGCTCTCACACCCTACCAGGACTCCTGTGGCTGCTGGGGTACATGATGTCTTGCACCAGCATGATCTGGTGGTCCCATTGGTGGATGTGAGACCTGCAGTGGAGTTGGGCGTCCAGTGGTCCTAATGCCTAGGACACTTAGACCAGCCAGTCACGGCGACCCAGCCGATTTGGGATGCTATCCAGTGGTGGATGATCCCAAAACATTTGGAGGAAGAGTCCCGTTTGTCCGTCCAGAGCTGACCATCACTCTCATGACAGACCGTCTCTGGTGGGGGTGAGGAATGCATCTAGGCACCACGGAGCACATGGGTTCTGGTCATCCAAGGAGTCCCATCACCACATCAATACAGGATAGTAGCACTCCAAACATGAAATACAGGACTGAAAAGGTAAGTCAGAACTCATTTAATAACATCTCTGCACTTCACCCAGGGGACTTCGTCAGGAGGAGGTGAAGCACTGAGGTGTTTGCTTTGAGACATAGAAACATAGAATTTGACGGATAAGGACTGCTTGGCCCACCTAGTCCGCCCATTTCCTATCTGATGGATAAGCTGCAGATTCTAGTTAATCAACAGCTTACTTCCTCCTACCCCACCTAGAATTGCCTTATGCCTGCCCCATGCATTCTTGAATTCTCCCACGGTTCCTGACTCCACAACCTCCTCAGGAAGGCTGTTCCATGGATCCACAACCCTCTCTGTGAAAAAATACTTTCTAACATTACCTCTGAGCCATCCCCTCTATCTTCAAATTGGGCCCCTTGTTCTTGCACATCTCTTCTTCTAAAATATACTACCCTATTGTACTTTAATTCCCTTGAGATACTTGAAAGTTTCTATCATGTCCCTCCTCTCCTCCTTTCCTCAAGGGTATACATATTAAGCTGCTTTAGCCTCTCCTCATATGTCTTCTGGTGCAGACCTTTCACCATTTGAGTTGCACTCCTCTGAACAGCCTCTATGCTGTCTCTGTCTTCTGGAGAGATAGATGGGGTCTCCAGAATTGCACACAGTACTCCAGATGGGGTCTCACTAACTGTCTGTACAGAGGGATAACAGCTTGATGAAGTGAATGTTATTTTGGACTCCTCATTAAATGAGTTTTGATTTACCTTTGAATCCTGGAGTTCACGTTTGGAGTGCTTACTATCCTGTACTGATCATTTTTGAGGACTAGCCAGCTCTGTTTGGCACCCCTGTTTCCTTGGCGCTACTGTGTTCTTTGGATCCTCCATCGCCACATCAGCCTGCTGGACCTCCATGCAGTGTGGTTAGCTGTGATGGAATTCGCTCCCTTTAGTCGTGGTCGGGCCTGACAACACCACAGTCATGTTGTGGGTACGGGCAGGATGGCTGCAGCTCTTTCCCTTGTGTCAGGGAGCCCTTTGCGCCTGGACTCTCATACACAGCCTGAGTGCACATCTCCTGGTGATTCATCTCAACAGGCAGACCGTCATCTTCAGACTCTCAACAGGCTGAGAGAGACAGATGTTGCATGGTGGTCCCTGAATCAGGAGGTGATGAACTGTCTGTTCTCCCTGTGGGGCACTCCTCTGGTGGATCTGTTTGCCTCCTGGGAGAACTCAAAATTATCTGAACATATGAAATTACCAGCAGATAAAGGCCTCATGGTCTCTCAGTCTGATCGATTGTGCAGCTAGCAACCTCAAACTGCAGCTGCCTCCCCCCCTGCCCTGTCCCTTCCCTTTTGAAGCATCCCACTGTACTACAGGATACTATATCCATGAGGCAATGCGTTGCTCCCAGCCACCACTCTCTCCATAAAAAGTGTCTTCTCATTTCCTTCTGAACCTACCCCTTCCAATCTTAGATTATGGCCTCGAGTGTCCTCTCCCCTTAACTTGAAAAGCCCCTCCGTGCCTGTCTTGTTTATTCCTTTCATGTACTTTGAAGGTCTCGATTATATCTTTTCTGTTCCTCCTTTCCTCCAGTGAGTACATGTTTAACTCCTCAGCCTGCTCTCTTAAGGTATGTCCCCAGTCCCTGGATCATCTTTGTAGCCCGTGCTGCACCTTCCAGTAACCTAATGTCCTTCAGGTATGGGTGTCAGTACTGTCATAGTACTCCAGGTGCAGCCTAGCCAACTACTATATAGTGGCAGGATCACCTCCCTCTCCTGGAGGAAGGAACTACCCTGGCAGTACAACCTAGTTCTTGTTGGCCTTTGCAGCTGCCTTCTTACACTGGGGCTGTTTTGTGCCCCTCCCCAGTAGTGTGGGACACTGATGTGGATGCCTTTGCAAGCCCTGAACCCCAGGCCTTGTGTACAGCTTTCTCTCTTACCCTTGATCCACAAGATGATGGTCAAAGTGCATATGATCCCAGTAACTCCAGACTGGCCATGGCAGTTCTGGTACTGAGATCCCCTCAGCGTCAGCAGCAGGCCTTCATGGCAGTTGCCTCTTTGGACTGGCTTACCAGGCAACAGGGGACAGTTCTGCACCTCACATCCTGGTTCCTGAGCGACTAGGGTTCTAGACTCTGGTCTTGAAGCAGTACCCCATGTTGTTGAGGCCTCCTGCAAAGCGAAGCTCACTGGTGTTACGTCTTAAAATGAAAAGGTTTTCCATTTGGTGTTGGAGCAAGGAGATTGATCCTCTTGCCTGCGCATTGGTAGTATCCTCAGTACTTTTGTCTCTCTCCAGCTAGGGCTGTGGCGGCGACCCTCAAGAGTGCACCTGTCAGTCATCTATGCATACGGGTACAGTCTGGTATGCCCATTGCCCAAGGAGAAGGTGGTTGAATGCTTTTCAAGGGCCTTGACAGCCTGGCCTCAGTACATGAACCATCATCACTGTCACGAGACCTACTGCTGGTGCTGGCTGTGCTAATGGGCAAGCCATCTGAACCTATGCACAGGTGTGAGATGTCACACCAGTCGTGGAAGAAGGCCTTTTGGTGGCCATCACATCAGCCAGAAGGATTAGCGAGCTCCATCTGCTCTTGGTGAAGTCTCCATATCTGGTCTTCCATAAGGACAAGGCTATCCTCGCCCCCACCAAGTTCCTCCCAAAGGTTGTATAGGAGTTCCACCATAAGTGATGAACTTCTGATCTATTTTACCAACCCTTCTTTTCGAGGCATACCGCCAAATCCATACTCTGGACCTTTGAGGGTGCTCTATTATAAAGAATGCACAGCTGGAGTTCGGGGTGAGGTTCACCTGCTTTGTTTGTGGCATGCACTGAAGGTGTGCCTGGCAGACTGGCAGCAGAATGGGCAGTTGGCAGGTGGATAACCACCTGTATTGACCTCTGCTATAGCTTGGCTGGTAGGGAGGCTCCTGTAGGGCTTAGGGCTCAGTCCACCAGACATACTGCTGTCTTGGTGGCTGTTTCCAGAGACATCTGTATGTGGCGGTCAAAGAGGTCAATTTTAAAATAAACCATTTTCACTTTAGCTTACTCTGTTGATTTATAATAAGATTATTGGTGCTGTGTGAGATTTCTCTTAATGAGTGCCACCTCATATCCATCGGTTAGCCAGAATAACTCTGTTTTACTTGGCCTCTTAACCAGACTGCTCAAGATGACTAATATACCATATGAGACATCTTACAGAGCACTATAAACTTAACTGTGTGACAATCATACGTTTGAAAATACTAAAACCAGTGATGACCTCCATTGCAGAAGAACAGGGTGTCAACGGAAATGGTAAAATGGAAGCATTTTTAAAAACAAGCCCTTTGAGCAATTGTTGACAAGTAAGTCGATCAGTAACACAGATGTTAAAAATATTGTTCAAAGGCAGTGGCTTCTTCAACCACAGTCTTATCAGAGAGCTGTGGCTCTTGGCGTGATTGGCCGATCCAGCGGACAGAGCTGCTTCTGCAAACCACAGAGACTCAGAAAGGAGAAGTCACATCCGAACTAAAAGGAAAAACAAGGATGAAAGCAGACCATAGCTTTAATAAATAACCCACAGGCAAGGATTGGTGGTGGTGTTTGAGACAGATAAGTAGATTTAACTCTGAATAAGAGGTGTATAACGTTGCACCTGGGTTGGAGGAGGGTGCAGGAGATGTACTTTATTCATGTTTTTTAACACGTGCTTACCAGTTGCATGATTCTGTCATATAATATAAGCCTTCACATTCATTAAGGAAAAAAAAAAGCAATGAAGCCAAAAGTGAGGGTCTGTTAGAGGATCCAGGGAGATAGTGATGGCAGTCCATTTGTCATGCCAGTCTCTTCTGAAAGGTTAATACTCTGATGTGGTCTTTGGTAATGCCACTTATGCAACATGTGTCAACTGTATATAGTGGAAAGAAGTGTTGCAGTGTATTATGTTTACACTTTTGGTGCTTATGATTGGTGCTAGCGTGGCACAACAGTAGTCAGAAAAGTCTGGGAAAGAAATGGGGGACTATCAGGGAGGTTGCTTTTGCCACTTAGCTAAGCCCTGGTTCCTACAAGGCATTGTAGCCTAGTGATTACAGTCGAGGTTAAATTGGGCAGGATACCACAAATAGTTCCACTACCTCTGTCATCTTTCTCCATTGACTACTACAGGAGATTTCCACCATCTAGAAAGGACAGTTCCCTCACCTAAACATTTCCAGTTTAAACACTGGTTAGAGTGCAGAGCTGTGAACCCTGAGACCTGGGATTGCGTACCTCACAACCACCACTTACATATTGCTTAGTGTGCAACCTTGAACAAGTCATGACATGGCCCCCCCAAAAAAAAAAAAAACGAAGCCTGTCTTGTTCAGTGTATTAAACTTTCATCCATCTTGCTTAAAGGGCACTAGTTTTGAGGCTTTCCTAAGCGGTTGTTCTTCATTGATCGGTGGCTCTGATATGCCAGTGACCTGCTAGAAGATATCCCTCCCCATTGCTATCAAGTGGCTTTACCCCTGCGCTCTACAGACTCTGATGTCACAAAATGTTGGAGCGTGAGGGCAGCACGGGTGGAGCAGAACTTCATCGGGGTTAGAATGGGAAGGGATCATGTTGGCAGCTCTTCTTTGCAATTCTTCTGCTTCACGAAATAGCAAATTAAAATTTTAAAACTGGTGCCATTGAACTCCAGTATAGGTAAGCTGCTGGTGGGTCCTTTGTCAAACTTTGGGAAATGAGCACAATTGGTGCTCTTTATTTATTTATTTAGATTTTGTTTACGGGTAACCCACTGAGACCAATGGTCCCTTTTTCAGAGGCGACCGGAGTTAATTGCAGAAAGAACATTTAGAAACAGTTATATACAGTAGTTACATTAGTTACATTTGTTACACTGTATTACAGTGGCAACATTTATACAGGGTAGCAGTCTGGTTCAAATTCAGACTCACATATTATATAGAAACATAGAATTTGACGGCAGATAAGGACCGCTTGGCCACCTAGTCTGCCCATATTCCTACCTAACAGATAAGCAGCAGATCCTAGTTAACCAACAGCATACTTCCTCCTCCCCCCACTAGGACTGCCTTATGTCTGTCCCATGCATTCTTGAATTCCCCACTGTTCTTGACTCCACGACCTCCTCAGGAGGCTGTTCCATGCATCCACAACCCTCTCCGTGAAAAATACTTCCTCACATTACCTCTGAGCCGTCCCCCTCTATCTTCAAATTGTGCCCTTGTTCATCTCTTTTTCTGAAAGATGCTACCCTCTTGGACTTTGTTGATTCCTTGAGGTACTTGAAAGTTTCTATCATGCTCCCTCTCTCCCTTCTTTCCTCAAGGGTATACTATATTAAGCTCCTTTAGTCTTTCTTCGTCTGTCTTCTGGTGCAGACCCTGCACCATTTTGGTTGACCTCTCTGGACAGCCTCCACTCTGTCTATGTCTTTCGGAGATGGGGTCTCCAGAACTGCACACAGTACTCCAGATGGGGTCTCACCAACTGTCTATACAGAGGGATAACAACTTCCTGTTTTCTACTATTGATGCCTCTTCCTATGCATCCCAGTATCCCCCAGCTCTCCTTACTGCCTTCTCACATTGCTTGCCCACCTTTAGGTCATCTGATATAATTACCCCAGGTCCTTTCCATTTTTACTGTTGTCACTATCTCACCCCCCATTGTGTACTCTAGCCCTGGGTTTTGTTTCCCATGTGCATTACCTTGCACTTCTTTGCATTGAATCTGAGCTGCCATACATCTGACCATTCCTCCAACCTTGCCAAGTCCCTTCTAATCCTTTCCACTCCATCTTGTGTATCAACCCTGTTGCAGATCTTTGCGTCGTCTGCAGGAGACATACTTTTCCTTCCAGTTCCTCTTCAATGTCACTTATAAAAGACATTAAAGGACCGGTCCCAGTACTGAACCCTGCGATACCCGCTAAGTAACCCTCCTTTCTTCACTGTGTACTCCATTTACTACTACCCTTTCGTCCTGTTGTCTAGCCAATTTTTATCAGGCTACTACCTTGGGGCCCACTCAAGGCTGGCTAACTGTGTATTAATCTTTTGTGTGGGACTGTATCAAATGCCTTGCTAAAATCTAGGTAGGCCATGTCACAACCCCTCCCTGGTCTACTACTTTGGTCACCCAGTCAAAGAAATCTATTAGATTCGACTGACACGACCTTCCATCGTGAATCCATGCTGCCTTGGGTCCTGTGCCCCACTGGCCTCTAGGTACTCAGCAGTTCTTTCCTTCAAGTGATTCCATCATTTTCCCTACCACTGAGGTCAAACTAACTGGTCTGTAGTTTCCTGCCTCTGTCCTGCTACCACTTTTGTGAAGAGGAATCACATCTGCCCTCCTCCAGTCCTCAGGTACCACCCCATCCTCCCATGATTTGTTAAACAGAGTAGTTAAGCGTTGTCACTAGTTCTACCCTTAGTTCTTTTAGAATTCTTGGGTGAATCCCATCAGGCCCCATTGCTTTGTCCACCTTCAATTTTATTAGCTCTTTCAGAACCCTTTCTTCTGTAAATGGACTGGTATCGACCCCCGTCTTCAGTGTGTTTCTCTTGTTTGGTTTAGGTACCTCCCCTCCTCTTCCTTTGTGAATACTGAGCAGAAATATTCGTTCAGTATCCCTGCTTTCACTGTCCCCTCTACCCACATTCCCTCCCCTTTATTAAGCCTCAGTATCCCTCCTTTGGTCTTTCTTCGCTCCTAATGTACCTATAAAGGTCTTATCCCTTCTTAACAGAATTGGCTATCCTTTCCTCGGTTTGGGCCTTTGCTATTCTGACTGCCTTTCCAGCCTCTTTCTGCTTTAACTGATAAAGTTCTCTGTCTTGCTCCTTCTGTGTTTCCTTATTTCCTGAATGCTATCCTTTCTCCTTAACCTTCCCTGCCACCTCTTTTGAGAACCATAGCGTTTTTTTTTCTTCGTTGTGTTTTATTGATTTGCTTTACACAAAGGCTTGTTGCCTCTGTGATGGCTGTTTTGATTACTCCCCATTGTTCCTCCACCCCTCCTTCTTGCCTGTTTGCTAGTGCTTTTCTAAGGCACTCATTTTCCCAAAGTCAGCCCTCCTAAAGTCCAATACTTTTGCTTTTGTATGGCTTGATTTATGGCTGTGTTTATCGTGAACCACACTGTTTGGTGGTTGCTTGTTCCCAGGTGGCTACCCACCTCTAAATCTGAGATTCTTTCTCCGTCCCATTTGAGAGTACCAGGTCTAAGATTGCTCCCTCCCAAGTGGGTTCCAATACTAGCTGTCTGAGGCATGTCCCTATAGGGCATCAAGAATGACCCTGCTCTTGGATGTGCCTGCAGCAAAGGTGCTCCAGTTAACATCTGGCATATTCAGGTCCCCATCAACAATATCTCCCCTTTTCTGCCATTCTAAGGAAGCTTCTATCATTTCCTTGTCCATTCCATCCCCTGAGATGGGGTCTGTATACAACCCCGTGTGGATTGTGGTGCCATTTCCTGTCTCCAGGGTGACCCAGAGTGCCTCATTTGCTCCTATTTACTCTTTAGTTCGGTTGCTTTGGTCCCTTCCTTTACATAGAGAGCTACTCCTCCTCCTCTTTTACCCATCCTGTCCCTCCTGTAGATTGTGTATCCTGGTATGTTGACATACATATACAGTATGTATAGAACTCATACATTATATACAGTATGTACATAAGTTCCATCAGTGTACATTGGAAGCAGTAATTAGTGATGGTAATCAGAATAAACAAATTGGTCCATATTAGTATTTCATGACAAATCGGAGGGAGAGTTCAGAGTAGTGCAACAGCCAGGGCAACTGATCTGGGGAGCTAGCGGTTACAGCCACAGAGACTAAGATAGAGAAGATATAGTTTGAGTCCATTTTTGAACTGGGTGAGGGTGGGTGAGTAGTCAAGCTAGGTGGTAGGAGTTCCATAGGTAAGGGGCAGCAAATTTGAAGGAGCGTTTGCCATGGTTGGAGTGCATCCTAGGGATGTCGAGGGTGATTTGCAGTTGATCGCAGGGTTCTGGTTTGTTTTGGGGAGAGTAGTCCTCTAAGATGGGGAGGGGACCTAGGTTAGTAAACTTGAAAGCTAGGCAGGCAATGGGATAGGTTAGTTTGTGCCAGAGAGTGGGCCAGTTTAGTTCCTTTAGAGCCTCTTGATGTCTCCCTACGAGAGGAGTTGGTGGCGGCGGGCCACCGGTTATAGAGGAAGAAAGTTTATTGTATTCCGCTCACAGAGGAACTGCAGAATTGGAGCTCCATATAGGATGGATGGGAGAAGATTGCAGCAGGCAATTGCGACGTGCAGTAGAGGATAGAGAGTTCCCTGACGGAAAAAGGCCACCTTTTGATGGGTGTACCTGGTTATGGAGTCGATATATGGAATTGGTAGGTCATTTCTTGGTCTAGATGGACCCCAAGATATTTAAAGCTAGACATGACCTCGACTGTTTTCCTTGGCTGGTGCAGATCTGGAGAAGCTGACTTCTGTCAGAGCCCAGGCGTCTAGAGCAAACAATGCGGCTTTAGTTTTTCATCATTGAGTTTAAGGGAGTTTGCGAGAACCAGACCTCAAGGGTGGAGAGACTATCCTGCAGTTTTGTTGAGGCGACACTAGGTTGGGGGTCACTGCAGTATATGACAGTGTCATCAACATACAGAATGAGTTTGCTGCGAGGGGCAGTTTCCTCAATATTATTGAGGAAGAGTGAAAGACAGAGGGCCCAGGATTGAGCCCTGGGCACCCCAGCAGAGACTGATCTAGGTCCAGACTGTGCACCCTTCCAGCTGACTTTTTGGGAACGGTCACTCAGGTAGCTCTCGAACCAGGTGTGTGAGTGGTGATCCAGTCCTAAGAGGAGGAGATTATGGCTAACCAAGTCAAAGGCCTTGGATAGGTCAGTGAAGAGGCGCCCGTTGAGGGAGCCTTGGTCCATATAGGAAAGGATGTCCGTAGTGAGCCGGATGAGCGCAGTGTCAGTACCATGGCCCTTTCTAAAGCCATGCTGAACATCAGCCATGAGAGTGCTGCTCAAGGTAGTCTTGTAGTTGGTTTGAGACTAGTCTTTCCTGAATTTTCCCCAGGGGACTGAGAAGGAGATTGGTCTATAATTTCCCAATTTGTCTAGGGGCCCACTTTTGTAGACAGGTACAATGGTCGCTACCTTCCACATTTTGGGACCATTCCTTCCTGAAGTGACCTATTTATAAGTAAGGTGACAGGATGGGCGATAGCCAGGCGGCAGCCCTCTGAAGGCGAGGTTCAAGCTGGTCATGTCTCAGCGAGAAAGAAGGGTTAATTTTGCGTAGGAGACGTAGTACCTCTGTCTGTTTGACCAGCTTTAGGTGAAATTGAGGCCGAGGTGCTCCCATGCGTCTCAGAGTACAGGTTAGGCCCGGGAGGACCAGAGAGGAGACCCACTCGGGATAGAGTAGGAGGCACAGAAAGCCTCAGCAACTATGGCTGGGTCATTTGTCAGAGAGTCCCCACCATGATGGAGTCCGTTTGACTAATTGAGGAGCCCTTGATAAGTAGGTTTATGTGGCCCCAGAATTTTTTGGGTCCTGTGAGGGTGCCTAGTTTGTAGGTCATTTAGGTATTGAGATTTGGCTTTTTCGAGGATTTCTTGCACTGATTTCTCAGCTCTCTGTACTTTTCCCAGTCTGTTGGGCTGCCAGAGTTTAAGAGGTACCCCATGCTCTGTCCCGGGAGCATGGTATGATTGAGGCAAGGGCTCAGCCATTTATGACATTTTCCTGTACCCTGAGCTTTATTATCCTTTGCATGCCTCGTGGCTTCTGCAGCTGTTCATGGCTTGCAAACTGCTTTGGTGTACATTGTATGTGTAAACATTGTATTAAACCAAATTCCTTTCCTCAAAAGACCTTCCTTGTTGGTTTCCTTGCTTTTCATGAATGTGGTAATTTTGCCAACAAAGTACATTAATTTCCATTCTAATTAAAGGACACCATTGAAAATGATCCTTGGCGCAATGATTTGTAACAGTATGCATTGATTTTATTTTCCCATTAACATTATGTATGATGATGATGTTTGGATTTCTGCATCTCTCCCAACTACACATACACATTAAAGCCTAAAAGCAGTATGCAAGTCCATGGGTAGGGCAGGCTGACAGACTTTACAGGAAAAAAAAGTTGACTGAAAATAGACTTCTGCATTCATTCCAGTTTAGACTGCCACCAATAGCATAATCTAAAGCGCCATGTAGCATTGCATTATACAGTATCATACTTTTCTTATTCTAACTACCTAAATTCAGTTTACTGTCCACAATTAGGCAGTCTTAAACTAAGAATGCTCAGTCACCAGAACGGTCTTCAAACACAACTCCTACCACCCAAACATGTGGTCCATCAGCTTCACCCTTTGCACTCTGATCTTTTCTTCCTCTGAAGGAACAGGTCTCCTCCTTCACAGTTCATGCTAGTGACTGAGGATTCTGACAGTTTTAAACATTTTTCAAATAACTTTTGAAGTTCTAGGGACATGGATATGATGTTCTATCCACACTTTCTGGCAGTTGCCTTCCCTTTAGTTCTGGATGGAGCGTCTTCAAGCTGGCTTCTCCACCCACCGGGGTAGTAACTCCTCGGCTCCGCCCATGGCGCCAGATCTTCCTTTCCACTTGGAAGAAGCAGGTTCCCTCCTTACCAGTCTCGCATTGAGTAGGCCCTTGCGATTTAAATCTTCAGATTTACTTCCTAAAACGCTTAAAAATTTTGTCTTCAGCTCGACTACCTGACAGACCACGCTTGGAGGATGACACCTCAGCTCGATCATCGATTGCAACTGCGATGGAGGATGACAAGTCTGCTCCTGGGTTCTACCGGTGCCTTTGTGGGCAGAAAATGTCCCAAATGGATTTTCATATCGCATCGTCACTGCATGATCCCCAGGCCTGCAACATTTGTCAAACTTTCCATCCTACTGTTCTGGAGGACCGTCTAGCCTGACTCAAGTTAGACCGACCGAGCAAATGGAACCCTCCGGTCAAATCCAGAGGTGCCTGTCAGGTGGTCTCCGTGGATTGTGGTGTCTGCCAAACAGCTTGTATGGCTTGGTCTTTCAAAGAATTGTGCCAGGCTTTGCTGACCCTAGGTCAGGGCCCTCTGGGCACAAATCCAAGTCGAAGAAGAGAACAAAAAGATCTCGCTGTTGATTGTGTGATCAGGAGTGCTCTTGGTTGAGGGCTTGGATTCCACACTTCTCTGGATCCTACTTTGGTGAATCCTTGGCCCAGGCCGCCGGCTCCACGGCAACCCCATCAAGCCAATTCCTTTTCCGCCTCCAATGCTGGAACAGCGCAAAGTGGCCCAGAAATTATGTGCCAGCCTCCTCCGCTGGTCCCTCTTCAGCTTGACTCCTTGCCAGACCCACTTCTCTGGCCAAGACCCAGGAGGTGGTCAGAGATCGTTCTCCCTCATCTGAATCAGTGGAGAACCATAACTTCAGATGTATGGATCCTGCAAATCACAGAGACAAGTCATACCCTGGAGCTCATCCAACAGCCTCCAGATACCCCTCCTAACCCTCCAACTAACCCCGGCTCACTTGTCTGTTCTCCGAGAGGAAGTACAGTGTCTTCTCGCAAGCAGGCAATCAAATTGGTGCCAAGGCGGCAGAGAAACCAGGGGTTTTATTGTATTCAAGCTTCTTCCTAATCCCCAAAAGACCAGAGATCTGAGACCCATTTTAGATCTAAAGGACCTCAATCTCTTCATCCAGTCAAAAGTTCCAGGGACTGGCTCTGTTCACTGGACATGCAGGATGCCTACCTGCATGTTTGGTGTTCCTCCTCACAGGAGGTTTCTCCATTTGCTTTCAGGCGAGCATTACCAGTTAAAAGTGCTGCCCTTTGGCTTATTCTTTCGTCACGTGTCATTACCAGACACTTAGCAGCGGTTGCAGCAGCTTTCAGAAGAGAGGGACTGTATGCCTTCCCTTACCTGGACGAGTGGCTCTTCAAGGTCCTGTCCAGGGAGCAGCCCTTCCTGACTCTGAGCGCACTCTACAGCTCTTCCACTGTCTGGGCATAATGGTCAACCTACCCAAGTCGGTACTAGTTCCTCCCAAAGAATGCAGTACATCGAGGTGGCTGTGGCTTTGGCCATTCCACCGTTCCACTGGCCAGGCGTCCACATGCGCACCCTTCAATGACCATCAGAGTGCAGTGGGACCAGCGTACATATGTGTTAGACCATCAAGTCCTGGTCACCTCCCAGTTACCAGGATACTGCAGTGGTAGATGGACCACTCAAACCTTCTTCAATGGGTTCCCATTCAGATTTCCTCCCACATCATATTCTAACCACAGATGCTTTGGGGCTAGGTTGGGGAGCACATCTGAGTCCTTTCTTAACCGGGGTTCTTGGTCCCAGTGGAACCGCCCTGCGTATCAATGTCCTGGAGATGAGAGCAGTGCTCTGTGCCTTGCAGGCTTTTAAGGAGCATCTGGCTGCAGGCGGACAACATGAGTGTCAACTACTATATCAACAAGCAGAACGGGACTCACTTGTACCCCTTTGCAGGAGGCCATTAAAAGAGTAGTATCTGACACTCTCAGTGGTCCACGTGCTAGGTGTCCTAAACATCCTGGTGGACAGTCTCAACAGGACTCGATCCAGCATGCGAATGAGGAGCTTCTGTACGCTGTAGTAGAAGATCATTTTGACAAATGAGGTTGTCCAGAATTGGACCTTTTGCATCTCCACTCAGCATAAAACTGCCCAATTTCTGCATGCTAGATCCAGGGCCAGGGGAGTTTTCTAGCGAGGCCATTTTCCCTCTTTTGGAGTGGGAGAGTTCTGTATGTATTCCCTCCTTTTCCACTAATTCAGAGGGTGCTGATCAAGCTGCAGATGGAGGGCCAACATGATTCTGGTAGCTCCATTCTGGCCACGCCAGATATGGTTCCCTCTGCTTCAGCAGCTGGCAGAGGAACCTCCGCTCCCAGTGCTCCTTTGCAGGAATCTGCTGACCCAGGATTGGGGAACCTGGTCCATCCCAACTTCAGGTCCCTCCATCTGCATGCGTGGTTCCTGAGACATAGCCCTCGCCAGGTTCTGGGTCTTAAATAGGGTGGCGGACATCCTGGTGGCCACCCGAAGCCTTCCATCTGTGCTACTTATGCCATGAAGTGGAACAGTTTGCCGCCTGGGCTGCCAAGCATTCCCTAAACCCTTTCACCTGTCTTGTGAAGCATATCCTGGATTTACCGAATGTCTTTGTCTGACTCAGGCCTCCAGTATTCCTCTGTCAAGGTCCACCTTTCAGCTATTTCTACCTTTCTTGAACCCGTGGGTGACCACACTTGATTGTTCATCTGGATGTTTCATGCACCTTCCTTAGGGGCATCCTGCATCTGAAACTCCCATTCAAACAACATGAAGTCTTGCTGTATTCTGACAATTGCAGTGATTCCTAACCTTTGAACTGCCCCGGAGAACAAATAGTTAACTTTCTATGCAGGGCATAGAATGCTGAGCTCAAGCTCGGTTGAAGTCTCTGTCTGGAGTGATTCAAACCTAAACGTCAGATTCTTTACTCCGCCTCACTGAGCGGTCACTCGGAGATTTCTCCTTCAGCTCGGTTTGAAAGTTGTTTAAAGTTTTCAGTTTTCAGCGGTTTTTAAACCGAAAAAGTATCCGCATAGTCGGTTCAGTCTCTGTCTGTGGTGCCGTGAGTACTAGATAGGAATTGTTCTGTTTTCTGTGTGGAACTTGTAAAAGTGCGGCACGGTTCAGCTCAACCGCCATTTGTTAGTGACAGTGTGTGTTTACTTAGTGTGTGGTTACAGGTTCTTATCGGTTCTAAAAAAAAAAAAAAAAGTAGTGTTTTGAACCGTTTTTTTCCAATACCGTGACACGGTTAGGAACCAAGGTACTCTTGCCTGGCGGTTGCCGAAAAAGGTAAGTTTGGTTAGGTTGGCCATGTCTGAGAAACCCAAGAAATAAACCGGCCACTGGGTTTCAACACTGCAGTGAGTGGGGGAGGTCTTTGCTAAGGCCGATCCCCATACCACCTGTGTTTATTGTCTGGGGTTTGACCACCTAGTTCAGACTGCCAAATATGTAAAACTTGCCCAAATCTGCCCTTGAAGACTTTAGGTAGACTGAAGGAAAGGAGGCGAAGTCCGCGATCCGGATGGCCAGCCGGTTCGGTTTGGCCGAACCAGAAGGTGCCCCTCTGACCAGGGCGATACTTCCGGGCAAAAGGAGAGCCGATTCGAGGATCAGCTCCGACAAAAGCATAAAGATAAATTGACGGTTTGGATCCAGAGGTTCATTTTCTGACCGCCCGAAGAGATAGCCAGGCGATTCAGATTGTGCAATCGCTCCGTCCGGTTCCGACCGATCCGGCTCCTTCTGGCAGGGTTCGGTTCGGTGGTTCCCGTTCAAGATTATGCCCTTGAAGAGTTTTATGAATCTGAATTTGAAGAGGAAGGGAATTTGAGGATGATGATGTAAGTGAGGGTCTGGATGTGCCTGTGGAACTGGACATCTCCCCAGACAGACCTTCAGGTGTTTCCCTCCTAGGCTTTCTGAGTCTCCTTCTCACTTTATGTTTTACAGAAATGTGGCTGAAACCCTCCAGCTTCCTATGGGAGGCTGTGGAAGATCAAGAGCCTAATTATGTAGAGATGATGGACATCCCAGAGTCCAGGAGACTGTCTATTCCTCCATAAATCTTTTGGGAAACAGGCACAAAAATCTTAGTCTCCTAACACTCTACCTCCTGTGGATAGAAGAATGGATAAGAGGTATACACTTTCAGGCTCAGACACGGAGTTCTTATATCAACAATGCAGCCATGTTGGGGTAGTGCAGGCTGCTGCCTGTGACAAGGCAAATATTCCTTACTACACACCCCTGACAAGGACTCCAGGAAGATTGATGCCAATGCAAAGAAGCAGTACATGGCATCTTTTTGGGACTCAGGCAGGCAAATTACATGGCCTCTACAGCCAGGTACCAGAAGTCCAGGTGGGACACTGTACTGGCACTGGCTAAACAGGCCTCTCCCCAGCTAGCCAAGGAGCTGGAGGCGGTGGCTGCAGATGGGATTGAGGCATCTAAAGTTCAGTTTCATGCTGCTGTGAACTCTAATGATGTGTCATCAAGAGTCATGGCTACATCTGTGGCTCTTGAGGATGGCTTGGCTCAGATGTACTAGCCTCTTGCAGGACACCCAGGCTAAGGCCATGGATTTTCCTGTGAGTGGGTAATTCTCTGTTTGGGGAGCAGACAGAGAGGTACATGAAAAAAATGGATCAGTACAGGACCACTTACAGGAGTGCTCAGGCCAAGGAAGGCAGGCAACTCCTCAAAGGCAGCAGTCTAGGGTCAGGGGCAGGCCTTTTCAAAGGCCTTTTACCAAGCACAGGCCTCTTCTTCCATTTCTCAGAGGGGTTCCTCAGAGGGAGAGGCAGAAAGGGGATGAACAGGGCTGCATCCACTCCTCAGCCTAAAGCCCCTGCCAAGCAGACACCCTCATGGGCCTGCCCAGGTCGACTCTCCTGTTCCAGTAGGGGGCAGGCTGGCTTACTTTTGTCCAGGACTGGATGTCTGTTGCATCACTAAGTGGGTCCTGGAAGTAGTAAGTCAGGGATTGTTCTCAGCTTCAAAAATTTCCAAAGATGAGAGCCAGATCTTTTCCACCTGCAAATCTCTCAGAAACCCTTGCCCTAGAGGCAGGTTTCTTCTCTCTAGCTTTAAAATGTATAGAAAGAGTACCTACCCTACACTGGGGCAAAGGACTGTACTCCAGGTACTTCCTGACCCCCAAAAAGACAGGGGAGTGGCGACCCATCCTAGACCCAAGATATCTAAACAAACATCTTTTAAAACCAAAGTTCAAGATGATAACTCTAGGACTAATCCTTCCCTCTCTGAGGCCAGGGGACTGGCTAGCCTCCCTGGACCTCAGATGCCTACCTTCACAATCCCATCAGGTGCTCCCACAGAAAGTACCTCAGGTTCAAGTTGCCCTCAGGCCACTATCAGTTCAAGTAGTGCCTTTGGCTAACTTCAGCCCCAAGGGTTTTCACAAAGTGCCTAGCAGTAGTAGTTGCCTTTCTAAGAAGGCAGATGATTTCCATTTTCCTTATCTGGACAATTGGCTAATAGTGGGTCAGTCTCTTGACCAAGTCAAGTCTCACCTACAAGTGACTCAGCAAGTGCTCACTTCTCTAGGATTTCTTCTCAACCTTCCCAAGTCAGTTCTCGAACCAGTCCAGCTTCTTACCTTTATAGGGGCAGAACTGGACACGCTCAGAGCAAGAGCCTTTCTTCCTCTAGAAAGGGCAAGGGTTCTTATGGAACTAGCTTCTTCCTTCAGCCTTGGGTATCTCGACCAGCAAGGCATTTCCTCCAGCTCTTGGGCCACATGGCAGCTTCAACAGCAGTGGTCCAAGGGCAAGATTCCAGATGAGGGATATTCAGTTCCCTTGAGAGCTTTCTGGTCTCAGAAGAAGGATTCCTTACCAAACTGATCCCAGTGACTCTGACCTTGATCCAAGCCTCCAGTGGTGGCAGGATCAGGACAATTTAAGACAAGATGTTCCTTTTGTTGCTCAGCCTTGTTCAGTGGTCCTTACCACGGATGGTTCTCTCCTGGGCTGGGGCCACCTGGGGTCCCTTACTGCCCAGGGGCTGTCATCTCCCCTCCCCCAAAATCCCTTCTCACATCAGCCTTCTAGAGCTCAGGGCAGTTTTCTGGCTCTAAAGAGTTCTCACAGTCGGTACAGAACAAGGTAGTTCAAGTCAGAACAGACAGTACCACCACCATGTGGTACATCAACAGCAGAGGCACTCGATCCACGGCCTTGTGCACAGAAGCCATGAAGTTGTGGTCCTGGCTTATTCCTGCATACTTCTCTTGTAGCAGTTCACCTTCCAGGCAAGGACAACATGCTAGCAGATGAACCGAGCAGGATTTCTCAGGGGCTTCACAGAATGGTCCCTGGACCCTCAGGTGTTGAAAGTGATTTTCAAGGTGGGGCATTCCAGAGATAGATCCTTTGCAACCCCAGACAATCACCCCTCCCCTCTTTTGTTGCAGACCTCCAGTCCTGGGCTCAGTCCCTCTGGACACCCTGATCCTGAATTGGAAGGAAAGTTTCTGTATGCCTTTCCCCTTCCCATCCTGTTCAAAGTTTTGGTAAAAATAAGGTCTCAACCTTGCAAGGTGATTCTGATTGCTCCAGACTAGGCCAGCCAGCCCTGGTACCCCTGTTGCTGTCCCTAGCAGTCCATCTTCCCTGTCTCTTCCCAGGAATTACAACCTGTTAACATCCTCTCAGGAAGGATTTGGTACCCCAGTCTTCAGTCTCTCAATCTCAAAGCATGGCTCTTGAAGAGTTAGAGTTTCCAGATCTGCATCTTTCACAAGAGGTTCTGGAAAGACTTACAACTTCAAATGGAAGCGATACATCATTTGGTGTTCTGATAAACATGTTTCTGCAGACACTGCTGAATTGCCTATGGATTATATGGTCCATCTTAATGGCCTAGGCCTCAAACCAGCTACTCTCAAGGTACACTTGTCAGCTGTCTCCGTTTTTGTTTGTGGGAAGTCTTCCTCACTATCTTCCCATCCTGTGTTCTGTAAATTTTTTAAGAGAATTGCTTCACACCAGTCATCCTTTTAGAGACCCTGCCCTGCCTGAGATTTGATTGTTGCATTGCTCAATTTATGCAACCCCTTTGAGCCTATGTCTTCAGCAGCGCTTAAGTATGACTTGGAAAACTGTGATCTTACTTGAGAGAGGGCTCTTGCAGTAGGTAATTACATAAGGACTGGCATCGGCAGGCAGGACCCCATGGAAAAATTTCTAGCTAGCAGTCCCTGGTGAAGCTAGTCCCTGGCAGTCTGCCCCACGTCAGGTGACGGCATCTCGGAAGCGTCGGTGTAAAGGGTGGTCCCTGACGCCGCCTTCCAGTTCTTTCCTGCCATTAGCTCACGCAGCGCCTCGCGAGAAAAGTTCTTCGCTCCGTCAGCCTCCTTCACCGTTTTCCTAATAATTTTGCCTTTTTCGACAATTGTCAGTACATCCGTTGGTGTTTGTCGTCCCTACACCCTCCGAGCACAAAATAAGTGCGACTCGGTACACGCCCAACTTCCGCACAAGGGCCGGTCATTCTCTGTGCCTGTTCTGTCTATGCCCCGATCACCCGGTCGAGAAGTGCCAGCACTGCCTCAGCTTCACGGCTGCCTCGAAAAGGTGGCAGCAATCCTGGAAGCTCATCCTGAAGAAAAGATGAGTTCGATGGAGAAGGAGCTCAAAAACTGGGCAGAGTCCATTCCCGAAGGCCATCGGAAGAAAGACAAGGAGAGGCACGAGACAAAGGGCTCCTCCACGCGTCTCCCTCGGGAGTCGCCGTGACTAAGTAATGTCCCCTCCGAGGAGACCGCTCCAAGCGGCGTCGGCCCACCCATCTAGCTCAGCGCTTTGGCCTTTCGGTGCCTCTGGGCAATTAGGCCTCTGCCCCAGTTCGGCCGTAGCTTCACAGCTACTGGGCAGCGGGCGACTCGGTAAGGCGGGCGTCGGCTCCTCCGGCGTCCGTGCGGAGAAAGAGCGGTGGCGCCGCGACCCTTTGAGGGACGCGTGGGTCCTCTCCCGGACAAGGCCGATGCTTCTTCTTGGTGTGCCTCCGGCGAGTCCCACAAGTCGGACACGGCTCCTCCGGCACCGCGAGATCTCACTGTAAACTGCACGTCGGCTCATCCCAGCGTCCGGTCGTGAGCAGATGACTGACCCCCCCCGTCCATGATCCCGGTTCTCCGCAGACTTCACTGCCCTCCGGGACCCTGATTTCCCCAGCCCGACCCGGGATTTTCCCTCCATCCCGGTGCGGCGCTGAGGTTCCTCCTCCGTCAGACCATCCTCCTTTGAGGTGCGTCCGGATCCGACGCCGGTTCCCCGGATGCCGGCTCCGGCGCCCGGCCCTACGCCGGTTTTACCGACTTCAGCCGACATCCCACTCCGGATGTCACCCAGGCGCCGGCCGTCTGCTCCGGCAGCTCCTCCGGCTCCGGATACCCTCCGTCCTATCCGGACGCCATCGTATGTGGGACCACAGTATCCGGCGCCACAGTACCCGGCGCCTGGTTTCTGCGCGGGTTCGGATACTCTCCGTATGGATATAATCCATACTCTTGTCCTCCTCCTTCTCTACCGCCCCTGCAACTGCCGGTGGATTTGCAGGAATTCAGCGCCACCTGGTGGGCGGAGGCCAAAGCTCAGCTCACCAGGGAGGTGAAGAGCCGCCACCGATGACGGTGCCCACCCAGGTTCCCGTACGTCCACAGGCACTCCCTCACCACCTCCGGACACCTGGGCTATCCCTCTGGGTCCAGAGAGGGGCAGGATCGCTTCCTCAGGTGTTTCCCAAGGAGTCCGTTCCTCCCGGGTCGGAAAAGGGAGTCTTTTTCCTCCTCTTCTTCCTCTTCCCCCTCGGACTCCTCCAGCGGTTGCTCCGATAGGGATGACGAGCCACGCTCTCCGTCGAGAGTCCAGGCCAAGGACTCCTCCAGAAGATCCTTCCTTCACGGAGTTGCTCGCCAAAATCCAGGAGGTTCATCATTGGCAGTCTTTGGAACCAGACCCTCAGCGGTTGAAACTTCGCCAAGCATCTGGATCTGCCGTGACAGCTCCCACTTTGGTGCCACCCTGGTAGAACCTCATGCTGACCTCGTTACCACCATTTGGAAACAGCCCGTGGCTTTTGCCCCACTGAAGTCGAATAAGCTATACCAGGCTCCCAAGGGTGTTGACTTCTTAGATTCTCACCCTCGTGCTGACTCGGTAGTGATTACGCCTCTCACGGCCGGTCGGTGAACCCAAAACATCTTAGCTCGTCGCCACCTGACAAAGAATCCCTCCTACTGGACCAGTGTGTTAAGAAGATTTTTGCTTCTTCCATGCTGGGGATTAGGCCCTGAACTATGTGCGGTCATATGGGATTACCAGAAGGCCATTCTTACTCAGGTGGAAACCAAGCTAGACTCCCTGCCGGACTCTCAGGTCAAGCAGGGTTGGCTGATCTTGTCTGCTCTGCACGTCGACCAGTCGACACATGCTCGTGCGACTTACGATGCAGTGGAGACTGCTGGACGGAGCTCAGTTTCGCCGTGAGGCTTCACGGCGTCACGCTTGGCTCCGTGTGTCAGGGTTGGTCCCGGAAGTGCAGTCCGCTATCCAGGAAGCGCCCTTCTGGGAGTCGGCTATGGTGGGGATGTCAAGGACATCATCACCGATTTGCAGGAGAAGGGATGGCACTAAAGTTTGTTGACTCCATGTACCGTCCCCCACCAGCCGCAGCGCCGTCCCTTTTGCAGAAGGAGTAGGCCCAGGCGAAACCCCAGGAAAGCGGGCACAAAACGCCGGGCCCCACAGCTACTAAGCCCTCTCCGCCCAAAAAGCAGCAGGTGCTTCAGCTCGGGCGCTGCCCCACCACCATGACTCCTCCTCTCCCACAGCCTCCGGACTCCCGGAGGAACCGGTAGGAGGAGGTTTTCCCTCCACCTTCAGGGCTGGGAGAGATAACATCAGATTCTTGGGTGCTCCAGCTGATCGCAGAAGGACACTCAATAGAGTTTCTACAGAAACCGCCTCGCCACCCCTTGGTAGCCATTACCTCTGCCAGCCGTATCAGTGAATTGCAAGCCCTGTCAGTGGAACCTGATTTTATCTCATTTCACAGGGATAAAGTGGTCCTTAGAACCAATAGAAGGTTCTTGCCCAAAGTGATTTCAGACTTCCATTTAAACCAGTCTATGTCTCTCCTGTTTTCTTCACTGATCATTCTTCCTCAGGAGAGAGAGGCTACACAGTTTAGATGTGAAAAGAGCCCTTAGTTACTACATAGAACATACCAAGGATCACAGGTTTGACTCCCTCCAGTTGTTCCTCATTTATGGAGAAGTGGGAAGGGCAAGCCTGCCACCAAAGATCTATTGCTAGGTGGATTGTGTCTTGTATACAGTTCTGCTATGAAAAGCTGGGAAGACTCCACCCTCAGGCCTGAGGGCTCATTCCACAAGAGGTACAGCTGCTGCCAGCGATATCCCTCTCAGAAATTTGTCAAGCAGCCACCTGGAAAACAGTCCATACCTTTACAAGCATTACTCTCTGGATATCCAGGCTAGGAGTGATGCTCAGTTTAACATAGCAGTACTTCAAGACCTATTCCCAAAGTAGGTTCTGCCCCTCCTCCTTCGGTACTGCTTGGTAGTCTGCAATGTCAGAATACAGCAAGACTTCATGTTGTTTGAAGTAAAAATAACTCACCTTAGTAATTATGTTTCTTCTAATGGAGTCTTGCTGTATTCTGACCTCCTCCTCCTCCTCTCAGAACCTGTTTTTGGGAAGTGGGTGGACAGGTGCAGTGTTGCACCCAGGGTGTTTTGCTTGCACCCTCCTCCTTTTGTTTGGGTGCTGATTTATTATTATTTTTATAGTACATTGGGTTTTGTTTTGGGTTTCCTGACTTGAGTCTTCCTTGGGAATCCAAAACTTTTCAACCAGTTGGCTAGTAAGAATTTTTACAATTTTCCACAGAATTTTAGTTTAGTTGGGCTCGTGAGAATCTGACAGTTTAGGTTTGAATCACTCCAGACAGAGACTTCAACTGAGCTCGAGCTCAGCATTCTATGCCCAGCATAGAGAATTAACTCTTTGTTCTCCGGGGCAGTTCAAAGGTTGGGAATCACTGCAATTGTCAGAATACAGCAAGACTCCATTAGAAGAAACATAATTACTAAGGTGAGTAATTTTTCATCCGTTCCCTGTCCTGGCTTGGGACTTGAATTTTATTTTAGAAAAGTTGACCCCTACCGGCCGGTGGTGCTGAGGGTTAAGGTGCTGGACACCTTACCTCGCTCAGCGCCGATGATCCATATTCAGGAATGAGCATGGACCATTGGGGGTGCGGAGCTGGATGGAGCTGCCGAAGTCAGCTCTCCTCTCCGGGGAGGGAAGGTGGTATCCTTCAGCTCTTGACTGCCCCATGGTGAGGCCGGTGGGCAGCGCAGGCCAGAGGGCGCCAGTCCGACAGGTGGGCGGATGGGGCCTTCACCTGGACTGTAATGCGCATCATGCGCCTCCACGCGCATGCGCTTCTACTCCTGGGGTCTGCAAAAATGGGAGGCACCTCTAGAAAAAATGTAAAATCACAGAGCTGACAGCAGGATGACAACGAGCCCTCGCAGGCTCCGCTCCGGAGCCAGGCGTAAGATAAACCCAGTAATTCTGGGATGTTGGGGCGGTGTTGGGCTGAAGGGGCAGCCAGTACGGAGATAATCACACAGAAAAGTTGACCCTGTCTCCTTTTGAGCCAACTGCAACTTGCAATTTGCACTTTCTCTCTTGAAAGCGTTGTTTTAGTTGCCATTACTTCTTGAACAATTTCAGAGCTTCATGTCCTCTGGTGTGATGGCGTTATTTGATTTTCACAAAGGCAGGGTATCTTTGCGCACAGATCCTAAGTTTTTGCCTAAGGTGGTTTGAGTTTACACTCAACCAGTCTATCCACCTTCCTGTTTATTTTCCTGGCGTGCCAATCCAGGAAGCATGCTTCATACACTAGATGTCACAAGAACTATTATCTTCTCGGACTAAGGAATCCAGAAAGTCCAAGTAGTTGTTTCTTTCACCCCAGGTAGAGGCGCTTCTGTTTTAAGCTGTGTTTATCCAAATGGTTGACAAATTGCATTGTGTTCTGCTACAAGTACGACAAAGGGATTGCCTGGTGCTGTCAGAGCTCATTCCTCCAGAGGTATGGCTACCTCTGTGGCTTGTTCGAGGAACTCGGCCGCTGGTATTTGCACTGCTGCCACTTGGAGTACAGTCCACACATTTACCAAGCATTACAGTCTAGACATTGCTTGAAGAACCCATTCAGCATTTGGCAGGGCTGTGCTACAAGGACTCCTGTCTTAAGTTTATGGAGTTCCAGCCTCCCAGACTGTCTGTTTTGCTCTTGTCACTGCTTGGTACTTGTTCCTACGGTATAACCTGATGACTGGAAGATAGAACAGTTCGTAAGAACTTATCGTAACAGTACATCTTCATGGGATCTCAGTCATCAGGTCTTATTTCCCTCTCACTGTCCCCCTTCTTGGGGCTCCTGTTCAGGACCTGGCTATCTGCTGTATTCCATCATTTCTTTTTAGAGCTGGGTCTCTTGGTCTCTCCTCGGTTCCCCAATGTGAACCTTGCTCCCATCATCTCCGGAGGAAAGAACTGAGGAGGGAGTACTGCTGAAAATTTTCTGTATGGATTCCCGTCTCCAGCGAAGGTTCCTACGGTGTAACCTGATGATTGAGATCCCTCGAAGATCTACTGTTAGGGTAAGTTCTTGGGTAACTTTTCTTTCTGGTGATAATGCTCCTAATTTTCTAAATTAATCTCAGAAAACACCGTAGAGTCACATTATTTCTTAAGACCAATAGGCTCCCATTTTCAAAAGGTTAGCCGACACAGACCAGATTTGTGACACTTTAACCAGGAATAGTGTCAGGCGTGGGGGATGTGGCCATATTCAAAGGCCATCTGTGAGTAGCGACCCACAATGTCGCGCTGTGTATGCAAATGATGGTGCTTCCATGCATCATAGCGCAAGCACAATACAAATGTTTCAGACATGCTAAAAGCTGTAAGTGTGGCTCAGTTTAACACTTCTGAGATGCAGCCGTGAGATACAGCTATCCTGTATAGTGTACCTGCTTTGTATTCCATCTATGTTGTTTCCTAATTGTGATATAAGCTTTTTTCATTCTAAATGAATAAAACACAAGTATAGTTTAAAAAAAAAGTGCACAGAGGGGTGGGTGCTCACACCCTCTATGCTATCAAGGGCTGAGTACCCTGGTGGTCAGGGTTCCCACCTCAATCACGATCCTCTCTATTAAACCATCCCTGGTAGTCTGGGGTGCGTCTCTCTCCTGCAGCCAACCCCAATCCCCACGTAAGTGGAAAAAAAAGAGACATCCCGGGTGATCTAGCAGTCCTTCCCCAGCCCCAATCCCTCCCAGTAGTTTTGGGAACATCCTTGGTGATCCAGCGGTCCTCTCCCAGTAATTTGTTTAAAATCTCTGGTGGTCTAGCGGTCACCCTCCTAACCCCAATCTGCCTGTAGCATTCGATTCTATGTCTGGTGGTCTAGTGAAACCCCACCCTGGCAGATAGTATCCCACCCTGTCTTCACCCCGAGCCATTGGCCGGCACAACATTCAATTCCACCACCACGGCTGGCTGCAGACTGAGCTCACATGGCTCGTGTGTCCAGGAGCTCAGTCTGTAACCAGGCTGTTAGTATGAAACTGAAACTATGCGTTGTTGGCTCGAGGTGGTGTGACACTGGTATCCTGTGAAGTTTGGCATGTGCAAGTGGGCGCCTACCAAAACAGCGACCCATTTGTGGAGGCGTACCCAGGCGGTGAGGAGTAGGGAGAAGCGACGGATAAGGTGAGTTCCGCGAATCGGCGATAGGATGTCGCTATACATACGTGCTGGGGGGGTAGCGAGCACGCTGCAGCGAGGTGGGAGGGTTTTGAAGGGTGGTGCCTTGGTCATCCGCCGAGTTGGCTCCGATGGGGTGGGTGCTGGCCTGGGGTGGCTGGGATGCAGGGTTGGGTCCGATCACAGGTATGTTTCTAGGGACATGGATATGTTGTTCAATCCACACTTCTTGGCAGGTACCTTGCTGCTTTAAATGTTGCGGAAGGTCTTCAAGCTGGCTCCTCCCACCCACCCACCCAGGTGGTAAAACTTCGCGGCTCCACCCCATGACACCATATCTTCCTTACCGCTTGGAAGTTCAGGTTCCCTCCTTAACTCTCTGCGTCTAGACTGGATCCTAACTCTCCGGTTCACCGAAAATAATTTTAACGGTTTCAGACTCGGTCTACTTCTTCCTTCAGCGGCTGCGATGGACAAATCAACTCGGTTTTGGCGGTACCCATGCGGGCGAAGATGTGGGACCGATCCACTCGCGTCGTCTACTGCTTCGGGCTCGACCACGACCCGAGGCCTGCGAGTTGTGCAGGTCTTTTAGCCTAACATCCTTGAAGACCGTGCTGCCCGGCTCCTACTTGGGCACCCAAAAGCGTTATCCGCCGGTGAAGTCCAAGGAGGCTCGTTGGGCGGTGTCGCTGGCGGCTGGCTCAGCTGAGCAGCTCAAGCAGTTGATCGCCCTCGAGGAGGAGGAGGACGGCCCAGGCGCATCTTCATCTTCCTCTTCGCGGCATTTTCCAGCTCTCATTGGGATCCTCCTATACCGCTTCTTTTAAGGAGCTTTGCCAGTCCCTCTCCACGAAGGGTGAGGGCCATCAGGACACTCTTCAGTCAAGAAGAAGGCCTCGGGAGGTAAGTCCCACCGTCGATGTTAGTAGGAGGCGGGAGGGTCCACTTCCTGGAAAGTAGACACTTGACTTTGGTCAAGGTTGCGGCTGAGGCCTCTGGCTTAATGGTGTCCCGTCAGGTCAGCTGTCCGAGACACCTGTCGGCGTGGTCAAGATTTTCTCGACCCGTCGGATGGGCTGTCGACTGGTGAAGCCGACAACCCTTCATCACGGTTCCCCAGTGGAGACCGAGGACTTGCCTCGCCTCCTGTGCTGGAGTCGGTCAAGGCTCCCGAGCTGAGGAGAAGCGGGTTTCCCCGCTCCTCCCAGACCCACCCTGGAAACCCGGGTCTCGGACCTCTTCTCAGTCCAGCCGACACCAGCGGTCTTGGCACCAAGGAGCAGCGGCACCGCTCAAATCCTCATCTTCCTCCTCGGAAGAGAAGCCTCGATGCAAATGCGTCAACACTACAAGGACTTAATGTGGCAGCAGCTCCTTCTGTCTGGGAACAAGCCGGCCGTTGCCTTCCCGGCCATTAAGTGACTGTCACCGAAGGCCGAAACAACCCCTCACGGTGGTCGGGGTGCCCAAGCCTGGGCGGTTGTTCGGCGAAAACCAGCTGCCCACGATTGTGGTGGGCGTCCGCCTCCACAACGAAATCGGGGCTCCGACCAAGGAGTCTCGGTGGGTCAGGGTCTACCCACGGTTGTCGGTCACCATTACTCCTGACCGTCCTCGGCATGTGGTGGGTGGCTCAGGCCCTAGGCAGCTCTTCTCAGACTCCTCGAGTCTGGCGGCGACTCCTCCCTATTTTCCAGGCCCCTTGACCTGGAGTCCTCCAGCGGGGGCAGGGCAGTCGGTGGGCGAGCCCATCATCGTTCATGGGTCTGCTTTGGCTCATTTGAGTCCACCGGGATGCAGCTCGAGCCCGTATCCAAGCGGGCCAAGTGTCCCCTCACGGAGATACTGGACGAGGGATTCTCCCACAGAGGCCTTTCCAGTGGCTGAAGCCATTGTTGGCCCAGCCTTGGAGCTATGGCAGCCGCGGCTTCCTGTCCTCGTCCTCGGCCAGGATGGCCAGGAAGTGTCTCGGTCCCTACCCGGCTCTTTGTCGGTTTCTCGGAACACCCCTCTGCGGAGGGTTGGTCACCGATAACGTTTCCGCCGTTCAGGAATGCTAGGGATGTGGACAAGCCCTCTGACAAGGAGTCAAAAGCTGGACTATGCCGGGTGCAAGATATCGCTGCATCCTCCTCGACCTCCGTCAGGCCAGTTCGGCCGTACTGATGGCGCACTTCTCCCACGCCCTCATGGGCTCCTGGACGAGTGATCCCTCATTTCCCAGCTGATCTGCAGACTACGGTCAAGCAGGTGCAGGATCAGGGAAGGGCAGTGGCAAAACAGCAGCTCCAAATGGCTCTTGATATCGGAGACTCCTGTGCCCGGTCAGTAGCGGCCGCGGTGGTCATGAGCCGCAGAGCCTGGCTGAGGATATCCACCTTTACGGCAGATACCCAGCACAAGTTGGCAGGCGTCCCTTCTTGGGGACTGACCTGTTCGGCCCTGGAGTTGAAGGTGACCTCCAGAGAATCAAAGTCCAATGCCACCTTGGACTCGGTCCGTCTGCTCAGAAGGACAAAGGCCATCAACAGCGTAAGTCCTCTAGCCCTTCTGCCCCTGCACACGTCCGTCCCAGCAACACCAGCATCAGGGGCCAGCAGGCTCGCGCCCGCACAAAGCCAAGCCTGCAGCTTCCTCTAGCAGGTAGCCGGGAGGAAGAGACCCAGGAGGTCCTAGGCGGTCCTTCCTCCAAGCCTGCCCAGTAACGAGTTGAGGGTGTCACCCCCAACCTCGTCGCTTCCCCTGGGTTCCCCGTGGGGGCGGCTCTGCCACTTCCTTTCCACCTGGTCCGCTATCACCACAGACCGTTGGGTATTGGAGGTGGTAGGAAAGGGTCTGCCTCTGGGTTCAAGCAGGCCCCGCCCTTCCGAGCCGTCACCCCATGGGGGTTACAAGGTCCGCAGCCTCTCTGTGGGCCTGTCGAGCGACATTGCCCTGCTCCTCCAAAGAAGGTGATCAGGAAGGTGGTGGATCCTCCACCAGACCCAGGATTTGTGTCCAGGTACTTCCTGGTCCCGAAACAGAGCGGGACTGGTGCCCCATTCTAGACCTGCACGACCTGAACAGGTTCCTAAGGTCTTGAACCTTCAGGATGGTCACTCTGGCTCAGATCATTCCATCCTTGGAGCAGAGGCATGTGGTTCTGTTCTCTGGACCTCCAGGCAGCGTTCTTTCACGTCCCAATCCGTCCGTCCCTGTCGATTCCTCCGCTTCAGAGCAGAGGGTCCCTCTCGAGTTCAGGCCATGCCCTTGGCCTTTCTCTAGCTCCCAGGGTCTTCACCAAATGCATGGCAGTGGTGACAGCATTCCTGTGGCGCGAAGGGTCGGGTGTTCCCCTACCTGGACGACTGGCTGATTCTGGCCTCCTCCAGATTGGAGGTGGAGTGGTCCAGGGATCTGGCCTCCAGGTTTGCTCTCAAGTTGGCCTCCTTATCAGCGAGGCCAAGTCAGGAGCTCATGCCAAGCAGGTGATCCAGTTCCCTGGGGCAGAGCTCGACTCTCCGAGCAGAGCCTGCCCGGCGGACAGGGCCGAGGTTCTTTCCTCCCATTCCCAATCATTTCAGGTTGGGCAATTGCCCTGCCTGGGACTTCCTGGGCCTCATGGCGGCCTGCACCAGTGTGGTCTGTTGGGCGGTTGGCACATCGTCCCCTACAGTGGGGACTGGCCAGCCAATGGTCCTGGCGCTCCAGTCCTTTGGATCAGTCAGTGACAGTGACCCAGGAGATGTGGGCAGCTCTCCAGTGGTGGATCGTTCCGGCTCATCTGCAGGAGGTATCCCATTTGTCCACCCAGGCCGCGGTCTCTCTATCAACCGATGCCTCTCTGATGGGTTGGGGTGCCCATCTGGGGAGCACAGAGCACACAACCTCTGGTCCCTTGGGAGTCCGCTGCCACATCAACCTGCTGGAGCTTGAGCAGTTCGTCTAGCCCTCACGCCTTCGCTCCATTTGTATGGGGTCAGGTGGTCCAGGTCAGATGGACAATACCATGACCATGTACTACGGGCTTCCGCCCCGGGCCACACCCTATGCTCATGGGGAAATGCTGTAGACTGCACAGTGACAGGTGTCCACTTCCACCCATACAGATCACCATGACTGACCAGAGCCAAGGTGAGGGTGAGGACAGCGGGTGTAGGAGGAGGCCGAACTTCACAGCAGCAAGGCGGAGGCCCTCTTACAGGCCTACCTGGAGGATGAGCCACTATTGAGTGGGACGGAGGGCACCCCTCGAGGCGATGCAGCTGCATGGGAGGGGGTAGCTCGGGCCGTCAACCTGCAGGAAGCCACCAGCGCTCTGCAGGAATGCAGAAAGAAGATGGGGACTGACCGCAGGAGGCTGAAGGAAGGTGGCAGCCTTCAGGGGCGGACAGCGATGCTGGCACTGATGGGGGGCCCACCAGTGGTGTTGCAGCTGACCCCAATGGAGAGCTACATGGTCCACTGACCATGCAGCCGAGTGCCATTATGCGGGCGTACCAGGCGGAGGATTCCAGACAGGTGGAAGCCCATCACTGCCTGTTATGACATGGTGGTGGTGTTGGGGGCGTTGTTCACATGCACTCACATGTACTCTCTTTCTGTTACAGATCCCTGTTAGGTCTTCAGGAGCGGTGGTGGTGGTGGGTCCAGACAGTGATGCAGACCTGCTGGACATGGAGGAGGGACCATCCACCTCTGCCACCAGCCAGCAGGCACTGCAGCAGCATGCACACTGGGCCAACAACTCTGGTGTCAGTGATACGGGTGCGGGGGTGCACAGCCTGTGTCTCAGCAGTCTGGCATGCAGGTATGCCAGCATGCTGTGCCTATGGCAGTGGCACGACCTGCACCATTGATGATAGTAGCCTGCAATGGGCAGTGATAGGTGTGTGTCCCATGACGGACACATGGCAGGCCAGCACATGCCCCTGGGCCTTCCTGGTTCACACCTGTGACACAGCAGGCTGGCACAGTCCCAGGCTGTACCTGTCGCACCGGTGGGGGCAGCACTGGTGGCTGTGCAGGTGTCAGGCACTGTTGCCAGCACGGAGGTGGAACAGGTGGACCTGGGGGCTCAGCAGTTGGAGGGGCGGCAGCAGCAGTCGAACACCAGGTCTGGGGGTACAGTGTCAAGCAGTGGCACATGTCCACCGCCCTTTGATCCGCCCATACCTGGTCCTGGCGAACAGCGCCCACCCTCAAGGGGTGCTGTGCACCGGGACCGTCCACACCCTGGGGGTCACGATGCCATTGGGGCACAGTACCCATTGGACGCGCACACCCGCCTGCTGCAGGAATCAGTACAGCTGCGGAGGCGGGTTGCAAAGGTCGATGGAGGCACTGTCTGTGTCTGTGAGCGTGCACAGCAGGAGTGTGCCGGACCGCCGAGCTGGTCCTGCGCGGACGGATGTGACTGCCGCCACGGACAGGCTGACCCAGGCAGTGGTCTCTGTCGTGGATGCATTGGGCACACTGTCAGGTGCCCCTTGCCCTTACACCCACACAGTGCACTCTCACTCCCCATTCCCAGCGTCGTGCGACACCAGGCCTGTCGTGCCAGGTTCTGCTGTGGGCATCGAGGCACCCCTGGTGCGTTTGTTCGGCATGATGCAGACCCTGTGCGGGCAAGGTCGCGTGGGCGCAGTGGGACCCCTGGTGGTGCAACAGCGCCACCCCTATGTGACCCTGCTCAGCCTGCCAGTGCTGCTGGGCCATGGCGGGAGCCGCCCACGCATCTGTGGTGGCCGTGGGACAGTGCTACATACTGAGCTGTCTCCCAGTGCGGGCCCTGTCTGGTGCTGTCCTGTATTGCAATGTGTGTCATAGTGGGCAGTGCACTGCTGGGTGCTCTGCTCACCACGCTGACACACGGACCACCTGCACACTCTCCCAACTGATGTCCACAGGTGCGTGTGCATGATGATGCCTGCATTGCACTGTACACCAAGGTGCAAGGGTGCTCAGGTCCTGACACACGTACTTGGAGCGGTACAGGTGGTGGGGGTGGTGGTGGTGCTGTGTGTTGGCAATGTCGTTTCCGCAGTGCTGTGCTTCTGCCATGTCGCTGTCTGGTGTGTGTGTGTGTCCATGAGTGCTCACCTCTCCCTGATGGTGTGTTGGTATGCCTGGAACCTTCAACTCCTGACCTTCATGCTGGTGTGTGTTCCCCTGTGTGCCTGTGGTTTGCGCATGGACAGTGTTGCTTGCACATGTCCCTTGACTTACCTGTGTTGGGCAGGTGCTCTTCTACAATGGTGTCCCGGTGCAGCTGGGCCTGCCGGGTCAGTCGGGGTCCCTCTGTCCTAGGGGGCTGCTCATCACCAACATCACCGGCGCCACTGGGTCCCCATCACATCCCCCTCTTCGACCTGTGCGGCTATCCCATGGTCTTTGGCCATGTTGTGCAGGATGCAACAGGCTAGAATATCCCACAGGCCTTTGGGGGGCTGTACTGTAGAGCAACCGCTGGAGGTGTCTAGGCATCGGAAGCATGCCTTGAGCATCCCAAACACCCGCTCTATGATGTTATTGTTGCGGCATGTGCCTCATGTGAAGCATAGCTGCGCTGGGGTCGTGGGCGCCGGTGCGGTGTGAGCAGCCAGGGGCGGAGTGGGTATCCACAGTCACCTGTGTGGAGATAGTGGAGAGCAGTGTCATGTCAGGTCCATATTGCCCATATCCTTGTGTGCCACTACCATGGCACCTGTGTCATCCCACCCTTGCCCAGAGTTTGCATTCCATACATGTCTACTCACCCACTAGATGACCGATGGGGATGTCCCCACTCTCGAATCGATGGCACAGTGCAGACTGGTGCCATATGAAGCATCATGTGCTCCACCAGGGTGTGTGGCACAGACAGTGATAATCACGCCCAGTGGCATCACACACCACCTGGCAGTTGACACTGGAAAACCCCTTTCGGTTCCGATATGCCTGGCCGTCGGGGCCAGGTGGTGTGCGAATGGCCACATGGGTGCAGTCTATGGTCCCTAGCATGCCAGGCATACGTGCTTCCCTGTGGAACTCCTGCATGTTTGCTGTATGCTCTGCCGCGGTGCAGGGGAAATGGATGTACTCCGCAGCATGAGGCAGCAGTGCGCTGAGGAATTGGGTGAGGATGCATGGCGTGGCCGACTGTGTAATGCCTGTGGTGTCCCCTGTCAGCCTTCTGGAAGGTGCCCGTGGCGGCAGGCACATGCAGGCTGTCACCTTGGTCTCCACAGACAGTGCGTGACTCCGTCGTGGGGTGCCTGCACCACATCACTGCACAGCTCACAGAGCCGTCTCAGTATTGCCCTGTTCAGGCAGTACCGACCATGATCTCCATGTCTGTGTACAGCTCGAAGCTGATGTGGGCGCGATACACCGCCTGCCGGGGGCATACCGCCGACAGGCCTCGGTGACCACGTCCCCCTGCAGCATGGTGTCTCACCCCTCATTACAGCTCCATGTGGAAGCTGGCACTGTCCATCTCCCTGGCTTCTGCCCCGGCTGCTGTTCCTGTGTTACCCCGCTGCCCCACTGCTGCTTCCACTGCACCAGGCACCCCGTTGGCCTCTCTGTCCTCCTGGACCCACTGTCCCTGTCTGCCCTTCCAGCTTCTGTCTCTCTCTCTCTCTGTCTCTGTCTCTCTCCCCAGTTTGCGGCCTGCTAGGGTTCTTGCGCCTTCCTTGGCTCTTTTATTTGGCTCAATTCCGCTATCTAGCGTAACGTCGCTGAGCCAGTCTTGCGCGTTGCGCAAGTGTTCGAATATCGCAGTGGCTTTTATGCATGGACCCGCCCCCTTCGGTTGTGCATGCCTTCATTTCCATTGTGCTGTTGCTCAGCATGTTTTCGGTGGTGCAACTGGCCCCTTCTGAATATCGCAGAATGGCGCATTTTTGGAGTTACGCACGCGCAATCCTGTTGCGCATGGCGCAACCCTTTTGAATATCTGGGCCACAGTGTTCTGAGAAAATATAATTTCTATCAAAGAGAATAGATTTTTTTCAGAAAACAGAGATCAATCCCAATTATCTGATTTGGAAAAAAAAAAGAACTACAACAACACAAAAATGAGATTTTCATACCCACAAAGGAGAGGGTGGAGTTCACTATTTTGAAACAAAGGCCAGGTATATTTATTTGGGGGATAAACATAGCAAACTCTTAGCTAATAGGCTTAAGCTTCAGGAACTGTCAACATTTATTGAGTTAAATATTGCTTTTGACTCAGGTGAGGTCATGACTGACCTGAAAGATAGTTTGGAAGAATTTTATAAATACTACTTATCAATATATGGTCAGATGAACAACCCTCTTACATTTGATGACATAGTGAAATATTTAAGTAAATTCACCTGCCCTAAAATTACTCAAGATAAGGTCATAGATTTAACTAAACATATTGGACAAGTGGAGATAGAGGAAGGTATTGATAAGTTAGCAGTAAACAAATTTCTGGGCCCTGACGGGCTTACAGCAAACTTCTGCAGGACCTTTAAAAAATCACTCATTCCATTTCTACAAAATTTCTATAACTTTATACTTGAAAATGGCCTAAATGATAATTCACTCCTAGAAGCCCTAATAATTTTAGTACCTAAACCTAAAAAACAGAAAATAAAGTAGGAAGCTATAGGTCTGTCTCTTTAATTAATTATGACATCAAAATCCGCTCCTCCATTCTGGTGCAAAGAATTTAAAAAAATTGGCACCCCCTAATTTTTAGAGAACAAGTCAGTTTTATCTCCCATAAACAAACTTCTGACCACATCAGGGAAATTTCCCACATTTTCTCTGTGTCTGGTGACTCCAACTCCCCTATGGCATTGGTGTCATTAGACGCAGAGAAAGCTTTTGATAGGGTTCATCAGAAATTTTATTTCTAACTCTCCTTAATTTTGGCTTCCTTAAAAAAACTCATAAACTGCCTAAAGATTCTTTATTTTTCCCCAACAGCCAGACTCGGTATTAATGGGTTAATATCAGACTTTATTAAACTACAATGTGGAACCAGACAAGGTCCCCCTTCATCTCCCCTTCTTTTACCTTATATTTAGAACCCCGTCTTTTTTTAAATAGCAATTCCCAAATCACTGACATTAATTGTGGAACTCTGCAATGCAAGATCTCTGCATTTGCAGATGATATTGTACTGCAGGGGTGGATTTTCAAAAGAGATGCTCCGGCCCATCGGAGATGCTCCACGGCATCTCAGGAGATGCTCTGAAACATGGTATTCAAAGAGCAGAGATGCTCCGCACATCTCAGGAGATGCTCTGAAACATGGTATTCAAAGAGCAGAGATGCTCCGCACATCTCCTGATGGGCTGAAGGGAGACTATAACATATTCAGAGCATCTGGAGGGGGCGTGCCCATGAATGTTCTGCTCATCTCTATATTCAGACCTTATAGTTGGAGCATCTTCGGAGCATCTCAAAAGATACTCTGAACAGAGATAGAACTAAAGGAAAGCAGCCTAAGTGCAATCCCCCAACAGGCAGTTACTGGGATAGCAGGCTTTGTGAGCAACAGTGTGGTAGCTGAATGCACTTGTTATCACTAAAGAAAGTACACTGATCAGTGTTTGCTACTGTGCAGTGCATTTTGTGAGCACATTCTGATATGAACAGTAAAACTAAACATACTACTGCAGTTGTTGTCAGGAGTGCTGGTTGTGTTATTATATTGATGAACTAGAAAGGCAGCACTGGGAAAATGGACAGGGCACCATTCCTGATAGTGAGATAATGAGGGGTGTGAGGAGAGTGGGACATCCTAGTAGCCATCTAGTGGGTGGGTTGTGCAGAACACCATGCCCACACAATGCATCTATGGCACAATATACAGCGGGGGGCAGTGACAGGGACAGTGCAGGGGTCCAACACCCATGTGAGTGTGTAACTGGGTGGCCTGCCAGAATAGGAACTACAAACACAGTGACATCGATTGTGCCAAAACACAGGGTGGGCAGGGCAGGGGCTCGACATAGCAGGCACAGGTGGCAGGGCAGTAGGTAACACACCCCCATGCACAAATAATTTCAGGGGCATGGAAGAGAACCATGGCTGGACAGGACAGTAGCAGGTAGGGCCACTAGAAGGGATGGAGTGGTGCAGAACAGGATAGTGGCATGCAGGCACACAGTTCCAGCAGATCTGGATGTTGGCTAAGTCCCACTGGATGCAGTGCAACACACACTGTAACATGAGGAATGTAAACAAACGTACCTCCAGGGCTGCAATACCTGTTGGTCACTTGTGGTGTGGGGTGGCGCATGGTAGCCCAAGTGTAGCTCAACACATGCAAATGAGGTGTGGAACAATATATAATGAGATGCTAAGCAGTTGAGCTGCTCCTGAATTGGGCAATGAGGCCATTTGAATACTCTGGCTGAGTATTGCAGATTTGCTCCTGGTCCATCTCATTCTGCAGTAAGCATCTGATCAGCCCTCATTTCCCACCCGCAGTCCTTCCCTGTTGCTCCACTGACACTGGCTGGGTTGCTCCTTTTGCTATATTCAGTCCTTGCCCAGATGTTCTGGAGCATTTCAAGTTGGGCCATGGAGCATCTTTGGTATATTCAGCCTGAGATGCTCTGGAACATCTTAACCCCGCATCTTCTGAATATTGCAATATTTTGGGCCGGAGCATCTCATATGCGTGAAGCATCCACTTGCTCCCTTTTTCGGAGCAGTCTGAAAATTTCCCCCATATATCTAACCCAGTGACCGCAATAAACACAGCATCAGCAACTTGTTACAGGAATATAGGCGAGATATTCAAACTGCGCTCAAAACTAGTGCAACAGCAGGAGCAAGCAAAAACCAGTTGCGCAATACGCAACAGGTGCCGATATTCAAACATGGAGCAGAGCAAATTGCGCAAGCAACCAACGCCTGAATATCTCACATACCGCGCCATTGCGCAAACCAGGAAGGAGAAGCTGAGCTAAATGTTGCGCTATGGAGCAACCAGGGAAGCCTTAGCTGAGCATTCCAGAGCTGCCATAGCGCAAGCACAGCACCCCAGAGCAATGGAACTGCACATCCAGGGAGGCAGGCTGGGGCCCACCGCCAGCCATGCCACACATGGGCACAGGAACACACTGCAGAACCCACACCACACCTGCACACCCCAAGCACAGCATCACTGGGGTGGGACGGATGATCTACTTGCCCATGGGGACAAGCCAACAAAGCATAGCAGAGCCATGACACCCCAGCACAACCACTGGCAGGCGGAGAGTGCCACACAAGGGTTGACAACCACAGTGCACATCAGCCCCGTGCGCCAGAGCACACCCCTGCACCATGACCCCAAGACACCACCCATGTGCAGTGACTGGCACTGCAGGAAACACCATGCATCCCCCCGGCACACGTCAACCCCGTGCTGCAGAGAAGCATACAAGCCAGACCCACCCTGTGCACCCAGCAGTGGGTGGCAGCAGATGGCAAGACCAACAGAAAGTCAATGCCATGCTGGTGATACCTCCCCATGCACACACACACACACACACACACACACACATGTACCCAGGACCATACCACCCCAGATGGCTTGTACACCACTGCAACTGAGCAACCATAACCAGCTGCAAATCAGAGACCAACACAGCATTCATATCAAAATATAAATGTATTCTCAAACAGTAAAGTACAAAACAATCAACCAGAACTATTTTCAAGGGGGGGATGGGTACAAGGTCGGGTTGGTCAAGGGGTAGGGATTACAAACTTGGAGAGGGAAGGCAGGGTGGTAGGGATGGGAGAAGTGGGAAGGGTAAGAACAATTTATGGTCCCGCCGGCCGCCCGTCTCCTGGCTGGTGTTGGCCCGTCCCATGCCACCTCCTCCGAAGGCCATGCCTGTGGATGGACTGCAGGATGGCTTGGTTGTCCTCCAGCAGCTGTCTCAGGCTCTGGACATCCCTCCCAATGCGCCGGAGAACCTCGAGGCCTAGGAAAATGGGAACACAGTCAATGGCTGTGACTGACCACAACCCTGAACACCACCCAACCTGCAAGCCATATAGCCCAATGTCCCGCACCTGTGATGGCGTACACCCACCCACAGTGAACATGCACATGGCCATCACAAACAGGCGGCACCAGCTATGCACACCACTGCCCACACACACTGCCCATGTCCATCACAGTACAAACAAGGCTGGCAAGTGATGTGGCAACGTGGTGCAATGCCAGTTACACAGCTATGTGCCCAGTGCATGCCTGGACCACCAGTGACGCATACACAGACATGCTGTCACCTGTGTCGTGCCTACATACATAGACATTGTCATCAGATAAGGGCCTATGGCAAACCCAGTCTGTCCATATGAGCTTGTAAGTTCACGTTGTTTCCCTAGAAGTCTGTTGCCCCTTACCCCTGATCTCCAGAATTCCTTCATGTCTGTCCCCTGCAGTCTGAAATCCCGTGATTGTGTCAGCCCCCACCACTTCCTCTATCAGGGTGTTCCACTTGTCCACCACCCGCTCTGTGAAGACAGTCCATCACCATGTGTCCTCTGAATCGTCCTCCCTCCAACTTCATCCCATGCACTCTAGTCCTGGAACATCTTTTTCACTTCAAAAAGTGTGTCCTGCACCCTGATCCCCCCTGTAAGATACCTGTATGTCTCCATCATATCCCCTCTCTCCCCCCTCCCCTCCAGGGAGTACATGTTCAGTTCCTTCAACCTGTCATCATAGGACCCATGATGCAAGCCATGCACCATCTTTGTTGCCCTCCTCTGAACCTTCCCTGGCCACTCTACGTCCTTACGTAGGTATGGTCTCCGAAATGTACACTGTACTCAGGTGGGCCTCACTAGTGTCTTGTATAGTGGAATTATGACCTCCCCTTTCCTGCATGGTTGTATTGTGCAGGGCTAGAGGACTTCCCCCCCCAGCATGCAATAGCATCCATGAAGTCATGATACTCACATTGCTCAAGGAGCTCTGTCTGCCGCTGTTGCCCCTGCTGCTGTTGCTGCAGCTGCTGCTGCTGCTCTATCTGGGGGGGCGACTCCTGCTGCCACCGGGGCCCTGGCACGGCCCTCCTCATCCCGGCCCTGCATCCTCAGATCCCGGCCTGTGGGAGACATATGTTGAGACAAACATCAGTGTGACTCAAAAGCAGAGTGCCCCCTGCCCCAGACAGAGTGCCTGCCCACACAGCCATAACCATCCATCGCACAGCTGCACACACTGACACAGCCAACCGTGTCCGAGCCATCACCTATGCACAGCCACACAAGCACACACACACCCCTACAGAGAATATAGGTGCATAGATGGTACACTCACCTGGCCTAGGCACCACGCCCCACCTGGCACGTGCCCGCAGCCTGGCCAACATGTCCGGCTCCCTCCGGCGGAGGTCACTGTACCGGTGCCGGCACTGCTCAGCAGACCAGCTCTGTCCAGTGACCTCCACCAGGTCAGTGGCCACTTGCTGCCACACTTGCATCCTCGCCATGGTGAGAGGGGCCTCACCATAGAGTGCCTCACAGTGGGGCTCCACCAGGGCCACCAGGTTGGCCACCTCCAGTGGGCTCCAACTCACTGACCTCCTCCTAGCCATCTCAGCCAGTTTACAGCAGGCAATATGGCGCTCCGCTGCACTGTAACCCCACGTGGAGATGTTGCGCAATAGACCACCACAGGCTCCAATCACGCTGTTCGAACAGCGCCGTCACTTCACATAGCACTGTCACCAGACAGCGCAATAGGGACGTACACATGGCATGCAAACAGCGCCAGGGGGCAAAGGGCATACACAAGGTCACGGCAATGACGCAAGGCTACGCACAGCGCCATCGGACGTATAGGCATCCTGCACGACTGCCAAGCTACGTACCAGTGCCACAGTGGACTATTGCGCAGTAGTGCCACAGCGCCATATAGTGCCCAGTGCTGTAGCGCCACTGGCACAATGGTGGCCATGGCCTGAATTGCCTATCGCGCTCAGCAGGTCTGCAGCGCGATAGATGCATGCTTAAGCTGTCTGGGCATGCGCAATGCAGTGTAGCACGCAGGCACAAATCTGCGCCATTGGCTCAGCCGGCACCTCCGTATTGCGCAAAGCGCAAATTCGCGATATTCAGCCGACATATGCAAATCATTCGATCAGCCATTCAAAGGCGCGGTGGCGTGATTAGCATGTCATTAAAGTTGCTTCACTCCTCATTTGCATGTGTTGCGCTATAAAAATGTGACAGTGGGTTGTGCTGGCCAGATTCGGTTACTGCAGGTGAGAGGTGAGTTACGTGCTGTGTGATGCTCAGGACAATGCTCATGGGCAAGGGTGCCGGAGGATGATAAAGGCTGAGGGGGCTGAGAATCAAAAGGGCACTTAGAAAGGGACAAAGGGCACCCTTTCTATCAGTATCTGCCATACGGAGAAGAAACGTGGGGGGCTTCGGCCCCCCCGGGCCGGCACCTATGCTCATGGGGAAATGCTGTAGACTGCACAGTGACAGGTGTCCACTTCCACCCATACAGATCACCATGACTGACCAGAGCCAAGGTGAAGGTGAGGACGGCGGGTGTAGGAGGAGGCTGAACTTCACAGCGGCAGAGACGGAGGCCCTCTTCCAGGCCTACCTGGAGGATGAGCCACTATTGAGTGGACGGAGGGGCACCCCTCAGGAACGTGCAGCTGCATGGAAGGGGGTAGCTCGGGCCGTCAACCTGCATGGAAGCCACCAGCGCTCCGTGCAGGAATGCAAGAAGAAGATGGGGACTGACCGCAGGAGGCTGAAGGAGAAGGTGGCAGCCTTCAGGGCGGCAAGTGCTGGCACTGGTGGGGGCCCGCCAGTGGTGTTGCAGCTGACTCCAATGGAGGAGACACTGGTCACGGCCATGCAGCCGAGTGCCATTGTGGGCATACTAGGCGGAGGATTCCAGACAGGTGGAAGCCCATCACTGCACGGTATGACATGGTGGTGGTGTTGGGGCGGTTGTTCACATGCACTCACATGTACTCTCTTTCTGTTACAGATCCTGTTCATCTTCAGGAGACGGTGGTGGTGGTGGGTCCAGACAGTGATGCAGACCTGCTGGACGTGGAGGAGGGACCATCCACCTCCGCCACCAGCCAGCAGGCACTGCAGCAGCATGCACGCTGGGCCAACAACTCTGGTGTCAGTGATACGGGTGCGGGGGGTGCACAGCCTGTGTCTCAGCAGTCTGGCATGCAGGTATGCCAGCATGCTGTGCCTATGGCAGTGGCACGTACCTGCACCATTGATGATAGCAGGCCTGCAATGGGCAGTGATAGGTGTGTCCCATGATGGACACATGGCAGGCCAGCACATGCCCCAGGGCCTTCCTGGTTCACACCTGTGTACCAGCATGTTGGCACAGTCCCAGGCTGTGCCTGTCAGCACCGGTGGGACAGCACTGGTGGCTGTGCAGGTGTCGGCACTGTTGCCAGCACGGAGGTGGAACAGGTGGACCTGGGGCTCAGCAGTTGGAGGGGCGGCAGCAGCAGTCGCACACCAGGTCTGGGGGTACAGTGTCAAGCAGTGGCACATGTCCACCGCCCTTTGATCTACCCATACCTGGTCCTGGTGAACAGCACCCACCCTCAAGGGGTGCTGTGCACCGGGACCATCCACACCCTGGGGGTCACGATGCCATTGGGGCACAGTACCCATTGGATGCGCACACCCGCCTGCTGCAGGAATCAGTACAGCTGCAGGGGCGGGTTGCAAGGTCCGTGGAGGCACTGTCTGTGTCCGTGGAGTGGCACAGCAGGGAGTGTGCTCAGGACCAAGCCGAGCTGGTCCTTATGCGGACGGATGTGACCGCCGCCATTGACAGGCTGACCCAGGCAGTGGTCTCTGTAGCGGACACATTGGGCACACTGTCAGGTGCCCCTGTACTGCACACCCCACACAGTGCGCTCTCCACTCCCCGTTCCCAGCGTCGTGCAACACCAGGCCTGTTGACACCGGGTTCTGCTGTGGGCATCCCGAGCACCCCTGGCGCACGTTTGTTCGGCATGATGCAGACCCCTGTGCAGGCAAGGTCGCGTTCGCGCAGTGGGACCCCTGGTGGTGCAACAGCGCCACCCCATGTGGCCCCTGCTCAGCCTGCCAGTGCTGCTGGGCCACGGCGGGCCGCCCACGCATCCGTGGTGGCCGTGGGACAGTGCTACATGACTGAGCTGTCTCCCAGTGCGGGCCCTGTCTGGTGCTGCCCTGTGTGCAATGTGTGTCATGGTGGGCAGTGCACTGCTGGGTGCTCTGCTCACCACGCTGACACACGGACCACCTGCACACTCTCCCAACTGCTGTCCACAGGTGCGTGTGCATGATGATGCCTGCATTGCACTGTACACCAAGGTGCAAGGGTGCCCAGGTCCTGACACACGTACTTGGACGGTACAGGTGGTGGGGGTGGTCGGTGGTGCTGTGTGTTGGCAATGTCGTTTCCGCAGTGCTGTGCTTCTGCCCATGTACGCTGCCTGGTGTGTGTGTGTGTCCATATGAGTGCTCACCTCTCCTGATGGTGTGTTGGTATGCCTGGAACCTTCAACTCCCTGACGTTCATGCAGGTGTGTTCCCCTGTGTGCCTGTGGTTTGCGCATGGACAGTGTTGCTTGCACATGTCCCCTTGACTTACCTGTGTTGGGCAGTGCTCTTCTACAATGGTGTCCCAGTGCAGCTGGGCCTGCGGGTCAGTCAGGTCCCTCTGTCCTAGGGGGCTGCTCATCACCAACATCACGGCGCCACTGGCGTCCCCATCGCTGTCCCCCTCTTCTACCTGTACGGCTATCCCATGGTCTTTGGCCATGTTGTGCAGGATGCAACAGGCTAGGAATATCCCACAGGCCTTTTGGGGGCTGTACTGTAGGGCACCGCCGGAGGTGTCTAGGCATCAGAAGCGTGCCTTGAGCATCCCAAACACCCACTCTATGATGTTACGTGTTGCGGCATGTGCCTCATTGAAGCATAGCTGCGATGGGGTCGTGGGGCGCCAGTACGGTGTGAGCAGCCAGGGATGGAGTGGGTATCTGCAGTCACCTGTGTGGAGATAGTGGAGAGCAGTGTCATGTCAGGTCCATATTGCCCATATCCTTGTGTGCCACTACCATGGCACCTGTGTCATTCCCACCCTTGCCCAGAGTTTGCATTCCATACATGTGTACTCACCCACTAGATGACCCGTGGGGATGTCCCCACTCTCGAATCGATGGCACAGTGCAGACTGGTGCCATATGACAGCATCATGTGCTCCACCAGGGTGTGTGGCACAGACATTGATAATGCGCCCAGTGGCATCACACACCACCTGGCAGTTGACACTGGAAAACCCCTTTCGGTTCCGATATGCCTGGCCGTTGGGGCCAGGTGGCGTGCGAATGGCCACATGGGTGCAGTCTATGGTCCCTAGCATGCCAGGCATATGTGCTAGCCTGTGGAACTCCTGCATGTTTGCTGTATGCTCTGCCATGGTGCTGGGGAAATGGATGTACTCCGCAGCATGAGGCAGTAGTGCGCTGAGGAATTGGGTGAGGATGCGTGACGTGGCCAACTGTGTAATGCCTGTGGTGTCCCTTGTCAGCCTCTGGAAGGTGCCCGTGGCGAGCAGGCACATGCAGGCTGTGACCTTGGTCTCCACAGACAGAGCGTGACTCCATCGTGAGGGTGCCTGCATCACATCACTGCACAGCTCACAGAGCCATCTCAGTATTGCCCTGTTCAGGCGGTACCGGCCCACGATCTCGACATCTGTGTACAGCTCGAAGCTGATGCGGGCACGATACCGCCTGTCGGGGGCATACTGCCGACAGGCCCCCGCGGCCACGTCCCCCTGCAGCATGGTGTCTCACCCCCCTCATTACAGCTTCCATGTGGAAGCTGGCACTGTCCATCTCCCTGGCTTCTGCCCCCAGCTGCTGTTCCTGTGTTACCCCCGCTGCCCCCACTGCTGCTTCCACTGCACCAGGCACCCCCGCTGGCCTCTCTGTCCTCCTGGACCCACTGTCCCTGTCTGCCCTTCCAGCTTCTGTCTCTCTCTGTCTCTGTCTCTCTCCCCCAGTTTGCGGCCTGCTAGGGTTCTTGAGCCGCTTCCTTGTGCCTTTTATTTTGGCTCAATTCCGCCTGCAACTTCCGGCTGAGCCACTCTTCGCATTGCGCAAGTGTTCGAATATTGCATTGCGCACTTTGGCCATGGACCGCCCCTTGGGACAACATGCCATTGTTTCCATTAGCTGTTGCTCAGCATGTTTTAGGTAGGCCAACTGGCCCTTCTGAATATCGCAGAATGGCGAAGATTTTTGAGTTGCGCAAGACGCAACCCTGTTGCGCATGGCGCAACCCTTTTGAATATCTGGGCCATAGTGCTTATTCCAACTACAAGTTAAATATCGAAAAAACGGAGGTCATGCCTCTCTGTTCCTCCTCTTTTAAAGATGAAATCCTGAGTCTAGGTCTTACTTGGACGCCTCATAGATTAAAATACTTAGGTATGTACTTACCAGACTGATCTCAGCTAGTAAAATTTAACTTGGAGGACTTATTTCTGTAATTAAACAAGATTTAAAAATATGGCAGAACCTCCCCGTTTCATTTTAAGTATATTTTTATGTATTTGAAGAATCGGTTTAACAACCTTTGAGCCAAGGGCTCATTTACAAAGGTGCCTCATCACAGTGGAGGACACTAGACACAGACATTATTTACAGATATTGGCCCGGATATTCAGAAATGCGCCAAATTGCAGCGCAGTGCCAGCGCAGCTCAAAACCAATGCGCCATGGCCAAACGGGGGCGATACTGAAACAGTGCACTATGGCACAACCGATCCTGTGCCACCACACAAGCTGGCTGAATATCGCATTGCTGCACTACAGTGCAAGCGCACATGCACCTGACGAAAGCAGAAATGCACCATGGTGCAAGCACACATGCACAAGGGAGTAGCCACAGCAGGCCCACAGCACACATGGCTCACACAGGGCCACAGTGGAAGGCCAAAGGCACACAAACAGAGGGACAGGCACAGGTGGGGGCACAGCAGCACAACAAAAGGCTGGGGATGGACACAGAATGATAGGACAAAGGGCAGGAAAGCAGAGTGGTAGGGCTAAAGCACACACCACCTGCGGGACACACACTGGCACCCAGCTCTGCCACCCAGGAACACACCAGTGGCACGCAGAGCATGCAACAGGTGCCAATGGACCCCTGAGGGCAGTGGAGCACCCCAGCCATGTCTGCAGTGCCCCCACCTGCCCAAGCCCTGCAGCACGCAATCAGACACAGGCAGGCAGGGACACACAAGCCAGACAGCCAGGGGACATCACAACAGTATGCAGGCACACCAAGCAACACAGCCACACAACAGAGACACACACCCTGGTACTGCAGCCTGGCCCCAGTGGCCAGCTGCAAAGCAGACACAACACAGGCAGCTCAAATAAAAATATATATTGATAAACAGCAATAACAACATCTGTACAAAACTGGAAGGGGAAGGAGTAAGATAGGGAGGGAGGGAGGAGGACAGGTAACAGGGACTGTATAATGGGAAGGGGGATGGGTGGGTGAGGTATGGGTAGGGGAACAGGGGAAGGTAGCACACTTAACGGTGGATGCTGTGCACTGCAGCCAGCCTCCGCACATCCCACTGAATATCATGAACCATCCACTGGACCTGGACCACAGCCTCCATTGCAGTTGAGGTTATTGAGGCTATCCACTGCAACAGACGGCAGAACAATGTTAGGCTGGGACGTCTCCTGGCACCAAGGAAAGGGGACAAAACAGAGGTTCAGTGCAACTTCCCAAAGAGCACAGACAGCTCAGTGCACAGAGCCAGCAAGGGGTGCAGACCCAACAGAGGGGCACAGAGTCCACCTGGAGGGGTGTGTGCCAATGCCCTCCAGCGGACGGCATGCTATGCCAGCACCCAGCAGAAGTGTCCTGCACATTGCCCACCAACTGCAGCATAGCAATCATATGGCACAGTGCCCTCCCTACACTGCAGCATGGTCCATGGCAGCTGTGTGCCCACACACCCCACTGGTGGTGGGCAGCGGTGTGGATGGCCACGCCACAGTGGCAGGACATACCAACAGTGCCAGACAGGCTGCCGCCACACCAGACAGACCCCACAGCTGAACACACCCAACAACAGCAGAGAGGTACAGCATGCACAAAACCTACCTGGATGCCTGCGCCTCACAGGAGGTGGATGCGGAGCTGGTGTTGGTGGTGCTGCCACCAGGTGCTGTCCCCGTGCTCCTGTGCCTCCTCCAGGCTGCTGTCCAGTGGCCTTGCAGGCAGCCAGTGCTGCTCTCCTGCGGTCCTCACACACTGTGAATGGTACAGAGACAGAAACACATCAATACACAGTCAACACAGCAGGCCCACACCCCAATGCCCACTCCCAGGGGTCCACAGCAGAGCACCCCACCCCACCTCATCTGACATGTCCCACAGGAATGTTGCGCAGGCCTGGGCACATGTGTGTGGAGCACAACACCCTGCAGACACACCTTGTAACAGCACATGGACACATAACCATGGAGGGTACACTCACCCGGCTGTGGTACAGCCCCACGCCTTGCTCGAGAAACCATGCACCTGAGCAGGTCAGGGTCCCTCCTGCAGAGGCCACCATAGCAGTGCCTGCACTGCTGGGCGGTGCGCACAATCCCTGTGCACCTGGAGACATCCTCGGCAATATCTGCCCACACCGCCAACTGTGGGCGGTGCAGTGGGGCCTGCCTGAATAGTTGTTGCTCATATGGCGCTATACAGGCCATAAGGTTTGCAACCTCGAGTTGTGACCAATTGGCCGCACATCCTCTGTGATGCTGCGCCATTCCAGCAGAGCCAATAACAAAATGGCAGTCATCCAGCACGTGGAACATGCTAGCACGGGTCACACAGCCATGCGCATTTGCGCTGTACAGGTCAATGGCACAGTTATGGTGATGCACAGGGAGGGCGTGGACTGCCTGTGCCAAAGGTCAAGGGTCAGGGGTCATTGTTGGGGCACCCAAGCACAGCATGCAACTGCGCCATAGGACCTGTCTAGTGAGTGTGCTATCAGAGACTGGGCGGTAGCTGTGCTGATTGCTCTATTGACAGCCATGACAGGGGAAGGGCATGCGTGCAGCACTATCCCCCATTGTGCAGGCATCAGAAGTGCGCTAGGGATTGCTCCAGCCCAGTTCCATTGTGCATGGTGCATTGCAGCGATATTCAGCAAGATATGCAAATATGCTCATCCGCATATGTGGTGGTGCACTGTGCACATTAGCATGTCATTACGACTGCCCCACTGTTCATTTGCATACCATGCGGTATAAGTGCACCAGCACAGCGCAGTACGCCATGGACCGGCATTGAGGCCCATAGTGGTATGTTGTGCATGTAGCAGGTGGCAACTGACAGGCAGGGGGGATGATGTGGCAAACTCTGAAAGACATGCTTATGTCCACAGGTAGCAGAATGTTGGCACGAGAGGGAGTGGAGGAGCCTGGGCCTGCATGGAAGGCACGAGCCCAATTTCACAAGAGCTGAGGCAGAAGCCCAGTTCGAGGCCTACCTTGACAGGGAGCCAGTGCTAAGTGGTGCCACCAGAACACCACAGGCCAGGGCTGCGGCATGGCAGAAGTGGGCGAGTGTGTCAACCAGCAGGCAGTCACCAGCTATCTGTGCAGGAGTGCCACAAAAAGGTGGTCACCGACAAGCAGCAAATTAAGGAGAGGGTGGCAGTGATACACACCACCCAGACTGCCATCCGGAGGTGGGCCTGCCACAGGGGAGTGGCTCACACTGCAGGAAGAGATGGTGGCGGCCACACTGCACCACTGCATGGTGGAGGGTGTGCCGGAAGGCGGCTACCAGATGGGTGGCAGCCCATCACTGCATGGTACATATGGAGGGATGGGGGGATGTGGGCATGCCCATGGTGGTTACAGTACTGACACATCTGTCTCTCCTTCACAGATCCAGCACACCTACATATGGTGGTGGTGGCTGCGAGTGCAGCTGTGGAGGTTGGGCCGGATCTGGAGGCACAGTCGTCCACATTCACAGGCATTCAGGGGCCTATCCAAAAGCAGCACAGCACCACTGTCTGACCAGAGGACCCAGCCATGGTAGTGGACGAGGCCCTTACAGGGTTCAAGCGTGACACCACTCATGGCATCCTGTGCGCTGAAACCCAGCTTGGGGTGGGGTCTGGGTCCAACGGCTGATGAGACCATGTACATGGACAGTGGTATTGCCATTGAGGGGGAGGCACCCATACCAATGACTGCCCTGGGCGGTGCGGACACTGTCCAGTCGGCCATGGTACTGCAGGCCCACACCATGGCTGGCACTGTAACGCCTGTCACCACGGCGGTGCCCTGTGTTGGTGGACCGATTGACCAGCCACTGGGCAGCATGGTGGGACTGGAGGGGTGGCAGCAGCAGTGGTATGTGGAGGGCAGGGTGCAGGCGGATGCTGCATCTGGTGACGGAGCACCTATCCTGGCCTGCACACATGCAGCACCCACTGTACAGCATCCACCAGAGCAGGAGGCTGCCAAAGCACGTCTGCACATGCCCAGCTGGTCTCAGCGACAGCCAGGTGCCCTTGAGGAAGGACAGTTTGGATGTGCACACCTGATTGCTGCAGACATCTGTGGAGCAACAGGTGCTGCTTGTGGCAGAGGTGTGTGCACTGCGTGCTGAGGTGCGGCAAGCTTCCGAGGTGCGTAAGAGGGGCACATTGCAGATCCTTGAGGCCCTGCAGTGCCAGCGGGAGGACGTGACCACATCCCAGGACCGCATCGCCAGTGTGATCAGGGATGGATTTGTACTGCAGGGTGCCACATGGTGTGGTGTATCACCTGATACACTGTGTGGTGCACCTTCTGCCCTAATGACCAGGCATCGTGGGTCTCCCTCCCTTTTGATGCCTGGTTCTGCAGTTGGCATCCCCGGCACACCTGGAGCCTGCCTGTTTGGGAGCCTAGCAACCCTGGGCAGTCCCGGACACAGTCACGCAGTGGTACCGCGGGGGGGGGCTGGAGCATGTACCCCCAGCAGCCGATGTGCAGCCTGTGACTGCTGGTCGGCCACAACACGGCCGCCCACATGTCTGTGGTGGTCATGGTACTATGCGTCGGACCCGATGCACCTGCATCCTGCCCAGCCATCATCTGCTGCCACCTCTGCCTGCATGGGCAGTGTGCGTGTGCAGTGTATGTCTGTGCTGCACTGTACATTGTGCCATGCATTGCCTGTGTCAGCGCATGCCCGGCCACTGGCACCCAAGGCATGGACATGATGATGCCCTGTATACACCAGATGTGCCTGTGCTCCGGCTCACTGCGTCTGATCCATGTCATGTGCCACTGCCTGGGCGCATTGGTGTGTGTGTGTGTGTGTGTGTGTGTGTGTGTGTTGTGTGTGTGTGTGTGTGTGTGTGTGTGTGTGTGTGTGCATGTGTTCCAGTGTCATTGTGTGTGGTACTTGTCCCCACATCACGCCACTGTGTCTGAGTTTGTGACATGTGCTCATTACCCTTGCAGCACACCCCTTCCTGTGCTTACTCCATGCCATGTATGCCACCGCCTGCCAGCCGGCCCAGTGTGTCCAGTGCGTGTGACCGTCTGTTGCTTCCTACCTGCAGCCACTATAGTGCTCCCGGGTGATGGTGTCCCTGTGCTGTTGGACCATCCTTAGGAGCTGGGGGTCCCTCCACCCTGACCCACCC